>CM063187.1:11395625-12607500 GCA_031835075.1 Saguinus oedipus
TAATTTTTGTATCTTTTGTAGAGACAGGGTTTCATGATGTTAACCAGGCTGGCCTCTAACTCCTGGGCTCAAGTGATCCACCTTCCTTGGCCTCTTAAAGTGCTAGGACTACAGATGTGAGCCACTGTGCCTAATCCAAATATGTCTTTTTTTTTCTTTTTTTGACATGGAGTCTCGTTCTGTTGCCCAGACTGGAGTGCAATGGCGCAATCTCAGCTCACTGCAACCTCCGCCTACAGAGTTCAAGTGATGCTCCTGCCTCAGCCTCCTGAGTAGCTGGGATTACAGGCATGCACCACCATGCCTGGCTAAGTTTTGTATTTTTAGTAGAGGAGGAATTTCACCATGTTAGTTAGGCTGGTCTCAAACTCCTGACCTCGTGATCCACCCAGCTCGGACTCCCAAAGTGCTGGGATTACAGGCATCAGTCACTGCACCCAGCCCAAATATGTCATTTTTAAAAAGGGACTTAGCATGTGTGGATTTAGGTACGTCCGGGGTGAGGGGGTGGGTAGAACCAATCCCCTGCACATATTAGGGGATAACTATATTTGAAAGAAACTGAGGCTACTTAAGGCTTTACTATGTGTTTACACCCATAGGGTTTATCTCCAATGAGAATTCTATCTCACATGAAATAACATTAAAGAATATTTCCCTACATTTCACACATTTATAGAGTAACTCTCCAGTGAGTCCTTTCATGCCTATGCAAGGAACTGAGAGAACTCAATGCTTTTCTACATTTCTTACATTCATATAACTTCTCTCGAGTGAATCCTTTCGTATACTTTTTTTTTTGAGACAGGGTCTGGCTCTGTTGCCCTGGCATCTTGGCTCACTGCAACTCCCACCCCCTGGGTTCAAGAGTTCTTCCCACCTTAGCCTCCCAAGAAGCAGGGACTTCAGGTGCACACCATCACACCTGCTAATTTTTCTGTTTTTTGTAGAGACAGGGTTTCACCATTTTGCCCAAGTTGGTCTTGAATTACTGAGCTCAGGTGATCTGCCCATCCAAAGTGCTAGGATTAAGGCACGAGCCACTGTGCCCAGCCTCTTGTCCTTTTTTTTTTTTGAGACAGAGTTTCACTCTTGTTGCCCAAGCTGGAGTGCAATGGCATGATCTCAGCTCACCGCAACTTCTGCCTCCCAGGTTCAAGCAATTCTCCTGCCTCAGCCTCCTGAGTAGTTGGGATTACAGGCATGCACCACCATGCCTGGCTAATTTTGTACTTCTAGTAGAGAAATACAAAATTATTTCCATGTTGGTCAGACTTGTCTGGAATTACCAACCTCAGGTGATCCACCTACCTTGGCCTCCCAAAGTGCTGGGATTACAGGTGTGCACCATCACACCCAGCCATCTTTTCTTTTGTTTTGTTTTGTTTTTTGAGATGAAGTTTTGCTCTTGTTGCCTAGGCTGGAGTGCAATGGTGCAATCTCTGCTCAACGCAACCTCTGCCTCCTGGATTCAAGGGATTCTCATGTCTCAGCCTCCCGAGTAGCTGGGATTACAGGCGCACATGCCACTACATCTGGCTAATTTTTGTATTTTTAGTAGAGTTGGGGTTTCATCTTACTGGTCAGGCTGGTCTCAAACTCTTGACCTCAGGTGATCTACCAGCCTCGGCCTCCCAAAGTGCTGGGATTACAGGTGTGAGCCACTGGGCCTATGTTGACAAAGACATTAAAAAAACTGACTGCTGAGACAGGATCCAAGATGGCTGATCGCTAACAGTTCGGGATTGTAGCTCCCAGTGAAAGCACAGAGAATGGGAGGATGCCACACTTTCGCTCACAGACCAGAAGATTTCATGGCTCACGGACCAGTGGAGGGGCCCCACGGGTCGCCAGAGCGACTCTTGTGGCCGGCGCAGCGGTTTTGCCGGCGCCTCGGCACGGCAGCTCTGCGTGCAGAGTAAACGGGAGGAGATTCCCGGGCAGAAGAGCACACATCAGTCTTATCGCTGCTGTTTTGGCCAGCGCAGTGGGCTGCTCGGATTCCAGCGCTGGGAATCAATAAACTGGGCGTCCACTCAGAAACCCAACTAGAAAGGTGGTAATGGTAAAGAAGACAGATGGATAAATTTATAACGAAGGAAAGAAACCAGCCTAAAAAGGCTGAGAATACCCAAAATCAGAACCCCTCTCCCTCTACAGGGAATTACAGTTCCTTATCAGCAACGGAACAAGCCCTTATGGAAAAGGACTGTGTGCCATTATCAGAAGTAGGCTTCAGAAGGTGGATGATTAGAAACTTCTGGGAGTTAAAAGAACTTGTTCTAACCCAATGTAAAGAAACTAAGAACTTTGAAAAAAAGTTTGACGAAATGCTAACAAGAATAGACAATATAGAGAGGAATATAAATGAACTAACGGAGTTGAAAAACACAACACAAAAACTTAGTGAAATATGCACAAGTTTGAATAGCCAAATTGATCAAGCAGAAGAAAGGATATCAGAGGTCGAAGACCTACTTAATGAAATAAAACGAGAAGACAAGAATAGAGAAAAAAAGGATAAAAAGGAATGAACAAAGTCTCTAAGAAATATGGGACTATGTGAAAAGACCTAATTTACGTTTGACAGGTGTACCTGAATATGACGAAGAGAATGAATCCAAGCTGGAAAATACTCTTCAGGATATTATTCAGGAAAATTTTCCGAATCTAGCAAAGCAGCACAATATTCAACCCCAGGTAATACAGAGAACACCACAAAGATATTCCTCAAGAAGAGCAACCCCAAGGCACATAATCGTTAGATTCACCAGGGTTGAAACGAAGGAGAAAATACTAAGGGCAGCCAGACAGAAAGGTCAGGTTACCCACAAAGGGAAGCCTATTAGACTTACAGCAGATCTCTCAGCAGAAACCCTACAAGCCAGAAGAGAGTAGGGGCCGATATTCAACATCCTTAAAGAACAGAACTTTCAGCCCAGAATTTCATATCCTGCCAAACTAAGCTTCACAACTGAAGGAAAAATAAAATCTTTTATGAACAAGCAAGTGCTCAGAGATTTTATTACCACCAGGCCAGCTTTACAAGAGCTTCTGAAAGAAGCATTATACATAGAAAGGAACAACCAGTATTAGCCTTTCTAAAAATATACCAAAAAGTAAAGAGCATCAACATAAAGAAGAATTTACATCAACAAATGGATAAAATAGCCAGTTAACATCAAATGGCAGTAACCCTAAATTTAAGTTGACTAAATCCCCCAATCAAAAGATACAGCCAAAACCTAATGATATGCTACATCCAGACCCATTTCACATCCAAAGTTACACAAAGACTTAAAACAAAGGGATGGAGAAAGTTACCAACCATATGGAGAGCAAAAATAAATAAATAAACAAAAAGCAGGAGTTGTAATTCTTGCATCTGATAAAATAGATTTCAAAGCAACAAAGATATAGTGGTAAAAGGATCAATGCTAACGATCCCAGATACACAAGACTCATAAAGAGATTTAGTCTCAACTAGACAGAAAATTAATAAGGATATCCAGGACTTGAACTCAGATCTGGAACAAGTAAACTCAATAAATATTTATAGAGCTCTCCACTTTAAATACACAAAATATAGATCGGCCACTATTAATACCATTTTTAGAATAAAGCTACATTCCCGTTTTCTCTCCCTCTTTTTCTTCCTCTTTCTTCCTCTCCTTCACTCCTTTTCTTTCTTTCCAAAAAAAAAAAAAAAAAAAAAAAGAGCAGAGAGGCACAAGTATTCATCATCTGAAATCTGAGAACCATTTAAAGTGCAGCTTTAATGGGCTTCAAACTTGGACTCCTTAATTCTCAAATTGTTGGCACTCTTAGGCAATTGTGAGCAGAGTGGAAGAACAATTTTCTCCTTTTTTCCATGCCACTTCCTCCTCAAGAGAAAAAAAAAACTGACTGCTTTCCCACATTCCTTACATTCATACAGCTTCTCTCCAGTGTGAGTTGTTTCATAATTTTGAAAGGAATACAAATTATGAAAGCCTTTCTCAAATTTACATTTGTAGGGTTTCTGTCCAGTGTAAGGTTTTTCATGTTGTCAAAGGGAAATGGAAATACAGAAGGCTTTATCATTGTTTAGATTCATATTGTTTCTCTCCAGTGAGTCTTTTCATGTCTTTGACATACACTGGGGTAAACAAAGGCTTTCCCACATACTTTGCATTTATTTGGCCCATCTCCCATATGTATTACCATGTGTCTTCGAAAGCTCGAGCTATGAGATAACGCTTTCCCACACTGCTTACATTCATAGGGTTTCTCTCCACTGTGAGACTTTTCATGTCTTCGACATACACTGGGGTAAACAAAGGCTTTCCCACATACTTTGCATTTATGAGGTCCATCTCCAGTGTGCATTATCATGTGTCTTCGAAAGCTCGAGCTATGAGATAACGCTTTCCCACACTGCTTACATTCATAGGGTTTCTCTCCACGGTGAGACTTTTCATGTCTTTGACATACACTGGGGTAAACAAAGGCTTTCCCACATACCTTGCATTTATGAGGTCCATCTCCAGTGTGCATTATCATGTGTCTTCGAAAGCTCGAGCTATGAGATAACGCTTTCCCACACTGCTTACATTCATAGGGTTTCTCTCCACTGTGAGACTTTTCATGTCTTTGACATACACTGGGGTAAACAAAGGCTTTCCCACATACCTTGCATTTATGAGGTCCATCTCCAGTGTGCATTATCATGTGTCTTCGAAAGCTCGAGCTATGAGATAACGCTTTCCCACACTGCTTACATTCATAGGGTTTCTCTCCACTATGAGACTTTTCATGTCTTTGACATACACTGGGGTAAACAAAGGCTTTCCCACATACCTTGCATTTATGAGGTCCATCTCCAGTGTGCATTATCATGTGTCTTCGAAAGCTTGAGCTATGAGATAATGCTTTCCCACACTGCTTACATTCATAGGGTTTCTCTCCACTGTGAGACTTTTCATGTCTTCGACATACACTGGGGTAAACAAAGGCTTTCCCACATACTTTGCATTTATGAGGTCCATCTCCAGTGTGCATTATCATGTGTCTTCGAAAGCTCGAGCTATGAGATAATGCTTTCCCACACTGCTTACATTCATAGGGTTTCTCTCCACTGTGAGACTTTTCATGTCTTTGACATACACTGGGGTAAACAAAGGCTTTCCCACATACTTTGCATTTATTTGGCCCATCTCCCGTATGTATTACCATGTGTCTTCGAAAGCTTGAGCTATGAGATAACGCTTTCCCACACTGCTTACATTCATAGAGTTTCTCTCCACTGTGAGACTTTTCATGTCTTTGACATACACTGGGGTAAACAAAGGCTTTCCCACATACCTTGCATTTATGAGGTCCATCTCCAGTGTGCATTATCATGTGTCTTTGAAAGCTCGAGCTATGAGATAATGCTTTCCCACACTGCTTACATTCATAGGGTTTCTCTCCAGTGTGAGTTCGTTCATGATACTGAACTAAACTGGGACGATCAAAGCCTTTCCCACATATCTTACATTTATGAGGTCGATCTCCAGTGTGCCTTTTCATGTGTATTTGAAAGCTTCCAAGATGATGAAATGCTTTCCCGCATTGCTTACACTCATAGGGTTTCTCTGCACTGTGTGTAGTTTCATGTCGTTGAAGGGAACTCGAAACACTGAAGGCTTTCCCACATTGTTTACATGTATAGGGTTTCTCTCCAGTGTGAGTCCTTTTGGGTCTTATATAGGAACTGGAATCAGGCAAGGCTTTGGAACACTGCTTACATTCATATGGTCTCTCCCCAGTATGCATTCTTTCATGTCTTAGATAGGAACTGTAAAAAGGAAAGGCTTTAGAACAGTGCTTACATTCATACGGTTTCTCTCCAGTGTGAGTTCTTTCATGCATACATAATAAGCTGGGCCAAAAAAAAGCTTTTCCACACAACTTACATTTATAAGGTCTATTTCCACCTTGCAGTACCATGTGTCTTCTAAGGTTTCTATGAGAACTGAAGGTTTTTCCACATTCCTTACACTCAAAGCATCTCTTTCCAGTGAGAGGCCTTCCACGTGACTGAAAGGAGTGATGATAACTAAAGGTTTTCCCACATTGTTTATGTGTATGTGGCTTCTCTCCATATTCCTGATACACATGTGGTTTGTGTCCAGCATCAACTCTGATCTGGCTATTAAGGAATGAATGACCCACAATGACTTCTTCACACTCGGTATTTTGACACGGATCTTCTCCAGGATGAATGCTGTTGTTCACAATACTATCTCGAATCTGGCTAAATATTTTTCCACATTGACTATTGTCTTTACTTTCACTGAGTCTCTCTGCCATATGACATCTGTAAAAAATGAGAAGTTACTAAACCGTTGTTTCCAAATGATTTTATGCGTATTAATAGGTATCTATTTTTTAAATTAATTAATAGGTTGGTTTTTTTTTGAGACAGAGTCTTGCTCTGTTGCCAGGCGCCAGGCTGGAGTGCAGTGGCACAATCTTGGCTCACTGCAACCTCCGCCTCCTGGGTTCAAGCAATTCTTCCGCCTCAGCCTCCCGAGTAGCTGGGATCACATTTGCGTGCCACTACGCCCAGCTAATTTTTGTACTTTTAGTAGAGACAGGGTTTCACCATGTTGGCCAGGATGATCTCAATCTCTTGACCTTGGGATCTGCCCGCCTCAGCCTCCCAAAGTGCTGGGATTACAGGCGTGAGCCACCATGCCAGGGCCATACCTTTTTTTTTTTCTGGGAAGGAGTCTTGTTCTGTCACCCAGGCTGGAGTGCAGTGGGACAATCTCAGCTCACTGCAACCTCCACCTCCCAAGTTCAAGCAATTCTCCTGCCTAAACCTCCCAAGTAGCTGGGATTAGAGGCACATACTACCACTCGGCTAATTTTTGTATTTTTAGTAGAGATGGGATTTTACCATGTTGGCCAGGCTGGTCTCAAACTCCTGACCTCACGATCCACCCGCCTCAGCCTCCCAAAGTGCTGAGATTATAGGTGTGAGCCACCGCGCCTGGACAGATATACCTGTTTAACATTACCATGCAAAGTGTAGGCTTCATGCCCTGTTTAAACATGAATGAACTGAATGCTATACAAGACAACTCAACACCAGCTGGGTTTTTTGTGTTTTTTTTTTCCTTTATGTTTAATTAATTATTTTTTGAAACAGGATCTAGCTGGAGTACAGTAGCAGGATGATGGTTCATGCAACCGTGACCTCCTGAACTCAAGAGATCTACCCACTTCAGACTCATGAATAGCTGGAACTATAGGTGTGCACCAACACACTTGGCTACTTTTTTAAATTGAGACAGAGTAAGGCCATGTTGCCCAGGCTGGTCTTGAACCCTTGGCCTCAAGCTATCCTCCCACCTTGGCCTCCCAAAGTGCTGGGATTATAGACATGTGCCACCCAACCAAGCCTACCAGCTGTTTTTAAGACAATAATATTCATATGTCAATTCTTTTTTTTTTTTTTGAGACGGAGTTTCACTCTTGTTACCCCGGCTGGAGTGCAATGGCACGAACTCGGCTCACCGCAACCTCTGCCTCCTGGGTTTAGGCAATTCTCCTGCCTCAGCCTCCCGAGTAGCTGGGATTACAGGCATGTGCCACCATGCCCAGCTAATTTTTTGTATTTTTAGTAGAGACGGGGTTTCACCATGTTGACCAGGATGGTCTCGATCTCTTGACCTCGTGATCCACCCGTCTCGGCCTCCCAAAGTGCTGGGATTACAGGCTTGAGCCACCACGCCCGGCCAATTCTTTTTTTTTTTTTGAGAGGAGTCTCACTCTGGTGTCCAGGCTGGAGTGCAGTTGTGCAATCTCACCTCACTGCAACCTCCGCCACCTCGGTTCATGCAATTCTCTTACTTCAGCCTCCAGAGCAGCTGGGGTTATAGGTGCACACCACCATGCCCAGCTAACTTTTGTATTTTTGTAAATACAGGGTTTCGCTATGTTGGTCAGGCTGGTCTCAAACTCCTGACCCCAAGGCCTACCTTGGCTTCCCAAAATATTGGGATTATAGGTATGAGCCACCCTGCCCAGTTTCATATGTAAATTCTTAGAATATGTTTTAGGAAAAAGTTTTTTAAGAATAAATAAATGTGGGCCAGTGCCGTGACTCACACCTGTAATCCCAGCATTTGGGTAGGCCAATGCAGGCAGATTGTTTGAGCCCAGGAATTCAAGGCCAGCCTGGGAAACATGGCAAAACCCTGTCTCTACAAAAAAATGCAAAAATTAACCAGGTGTGGCGGAGTGGACCTGTAGTCCCAGCTACTTGGGAGGCTCTGGTGGGAGGATTGCTTGAACCTGGGAGGTCAAGGCTGCAGTGAGCAAAACTCATGCCACTGCACTCCAGCCTGGGCAACATAGCAAGGTCCTGTCTCAAAAAAAAAAAAAGATAATTTAAAAAATTAAAAAATAAATTTAAGCTGGGCTTGTTCATTTTGTTTGTTTTATTCCCATTCTGAAACTCACTTCAGAAACATAACTTTCTCCTGTGAGTGCAAATTACCTTAGATTTCTCTTGGGATTTTTGTACTGATCTTCAATATTCTGGTCTTCTGATATCATTTCTAAAAGGTAGACCCAGAAAATCACTATAAATTATTAGAAAATTATATACAACAGTTAAGATTTTATATATACTGCAATCATACATGATTTAGTCACCAAACTACAATTGATTCTGTACAGTTTGGATTAGGAGGTGGAGTCTTGCTCTGTCATCAGACTGGAGTGCAGTGGCATAATCTCAGCTCATGGCAACCTCCGGCCTCCCAGGTTCAAGCGATTCTCCTGCCTCAGCCTCCTGAGTAGCTGGAATTATAGGTGTGCGCCAACAGCTAATTACACCCAGCTAATTTTTGTATTTTTAGTAGAGACAGGGTTTCATCATGTTGGTCAGCCTGTTCTAGAACTCCTGATCTTGTGATCCACCTACTCCAGCCTCTCAAAGTACTGGGATTACAGGCATGAGCCACTGTACCCAGTCTTACAGTTGATTCTTGAACAACACAGGTTTAAACTGCACAGCTCCACCTATATATGAATTTTCTTTAGTCTCTGCTAACCCTGAGATACCAGGATCAATTCTTCCTCTTACTTAGCCTTCTCAATATAAAGATGAGAATAAAAACCTTTATGATCATCTACCTCCACTTAATGAATAGTAAATATTTCTTTTCTTTATGATTTTATCAACATTTTCTTTCTCTAGCTCACTTTATTGTGAGAATATAGTATGCAATACATATTACTTAGAACATATGGATTAATCAATTGTCACCAGTAAGGCTGCTGATCAACAGCTGCTTAAGCTACAGTGGACAAAAAGTTAGATGAAGATGTACAACTTCTTTGGGGGCTGTCAATTCTGAATTCTGTGTTGTTCAAGAGTCCATCATTTGCCCTTTCCACATTTAAAATCATTGAACAGCACTGATAACCGAGAAACAAATGTCTCTAGTTGATTAAGTGAAGACATGATTTTATCCTTACTTATACAGTCCAGGTTTCTGATGGTTTCTTGCATCACATCTCTGTACAGATTCTTCTGTGATGGACCCAGCAAAGCCCATTCCTCCTGGGTAAAGTTCACAGCCACATCCTCAAGGGCCACTGTGTCCTGAAACATCCCACACATAAAGAAGAGAAAGGTTGAGTGACGGTACTGAAAAATCTATACTCAATTCATAAATTTCATATGATGCTGTGCTTTCCAAGCATTTATTTCAATGACATAGCAAACTGTCTCATATTCTGTCTATACTCACTTTCTCCCACACAGCCATTTTGATGCTAGAGTTCAACATGTTTGGTAAAGTTACAGTTGAACAGGAACTGTTAATGAGTCTTATTGCCTAGATCACCCTAATGTCTATTTCTGTAGTGGGTTGTAGTTCTTGTCATGACAAAGTCCTATTACCTATTGTTCAGAACAGAGCTACTATTAGCAGTCCTGAAACTACATATCCTTCCAAATTCTTATTCTGAAAGCTGGACCTTTTATGGTGTCTAGGAACTGGATTTAAGGAGTGCCCTATCAACCTAACTAATAACAGGGCTTGGTTGTATCTACACTGTTTATGCAAAAAGTATATTATTTTCTTAGCTCCTATGTTCTGAGAGTTTGGAATCTTACAAATTCAACAGACGGAGCATATGTGATCAGCCACTGCTAAGTTTGAATGTTGGTCCCCTCCAAAACACCACATATTGAAAGTTAATCCACAAAGTGGGAGTAATAAAAGGTGGAGATTGAAAAGGTGATTAACTCTTGAAGGTTCAGACCTCATGAATAGATTAATCTATTCATGGATCAATGACTTAATAAATAAATAAGTTATCTCAGGAAGGGGACTGGTGTCCTAACGAGAAGATGGAAGAAATCCGAGTGAGGCAGTTCAGCCCTTGCCATGTAATGCTTTGTGCCATCTAAGAACTCTGCAGAGTCCCCACCAGCAAGAAGGTTCTCACCAGTTGCCCACCCTTACCCTTGGACTTCCCAGCCTCCAGAAAAGTAAAAAACAAATATTGTCCCTTATAAATCATCCAAGTTCAGATATTCTTAAGCAACAAAAAACAGACTAAGCCAGCCACCAAAAAGCACTATAGGCACTGGTCTCCGCTGAGAGGCCCTAGTAAATAAAATTTCACGTGATTTTTGCAACTCATTAGTTGGAGGATTCAGCACAACCTCTGGGATTATACTAACAGAAAATCTGGAAGCTGGTAACTGTTTTCCGCTAGACAGATGTAGTTAAGCAAAATAATAAAAGATATTTCACCATCCCAGTGGAAAACTTTTTAACGTTTTATTGGGTAATGTCAAAGGAGAAGGAAAGAAGGACAATGAGAGAATGTATTCTTAGAAAACAACTCAACTCAATGCTATCTCTCATGAATATTTATAATATGCCTTAAATAACTAAAACAGATCTTTTAGAAGTCAACTAAAATTACATTACCAGCTGGGCACCATGGCTCATGCATGTAATCACAGCACTTTGAGAGACCAGGGCAGATGGACCATTTCAGCCCAGGAGTTTAAGACCAGTCTGGGCACATGGCAAAACCCCATCTCTACAAAAAAAATTGGTGGTGTGTGAGTAGTCCCAGCTAATGGGGAGGCTGAGATGGGAGGATCATCTGAGCCCAAGAGCTGAAGACTATAGTGAACCATTATTGAGCCACTACATTCCAGCATGGGTGACACAATGAAACTGTCTCAAAATAAATAAATAAATAAATGAATAAAATTACATTACCAAATCTAATAGAAGTCACAAATGTCTAAAAATGCTAAAAACCTTCTCACCAACAAAGTGACAGCTTTACAAAAATAGATAAAGGATTTTGAAACTATAATATGCAGCACCCCACACTAGTAACAAAGAGATAAATTAAAGTGAAAAATGGTAGGAAAGCCTTGTGGAGCTTTTATTTGTCCTTAGCTCAATCACTCTCCACCTCCATGCCAGTCTTAAAGACAGCAGCCTGAGATACCAGTGTGGAACCCTAGTCACTAATTCTAGAGAAATCAGATCAGATGTTATTCACCAAATATTACCTTTGTATTTTCCAATCATTCTGGGGACGATCTGAAGGTGTGAAACAAGGCTCTCTTTTCTATTTCATCTAACATGGTATGCAGTTAGGGTCAAACATAAGAAATGCTGATGGGCTAAGCGCGGTGGATCACAAGGTCAAGAAATCAAGACCATCCTGGCCAACACGGTAAAACCCCATCTCTACTAAAAATACAAAAATTAGCTGGGCATGGTGGTGCTTGCCTGTAGTCCCAGTGACTCAGGAGGCTGAGGCAGGAGAATTGCTTGAACCCAGGAGGTGGAGGTTACAGTGAGCCGAGATTGTACCACTGCACTCCAGCCTGGCACCTGATGACAGAGTGAGACTGTCCCCAAAAAACAAAAAAAAGAAAGAAAGAAATGCTGATGAAAGGGCTGGGCATGGTGGCTCACACCTGCAATTCCAGCACTTTGGGAGGCCAAAGCGGGTGGATCACCTGAGGTCAGAAGTTGAAGACCAGCCCGCCCAACATGGCAAAACCCCATCTCTACTAAAAATACAAAAAATTAGTCAGGTGTGGTGGTTGGGTGTCCATAATCCCAGCTACTCAGGCTAAGGCAAGAGAATCCCTTGAACCTGGGAGGTGAAGGTTTCAGTGAGCCAAGATTGCGTCACTGCACTCCAGCCTGGGCAACAAGAGCAAAACTCCATTTCAAAAAAGAAAAAAAGAAATACTGATGAAAAATGGTGTAAAATACACAAACAGCCTGCAACTCTGCAACTACCTGGGACAACAGATTATAATTAAGATATACATTAAGGTCGGGTACAGTGGCTCACATCTGTAATCCCAGCACTTTGGATCACAAGGTCAGGGGTTCAAGACCAGCCTGGCCAACATAGTGAAACCCTGTCTTTACTAAAAATACAAAAATTAGCCAGGCATGGTGGCACACGCCTGTAGTCCCACTTACTCAGGAGACTGAGGCAGGAGAATCACTTGAACCTGGGAGGCGGAGGTTGGGATGAGCCAAGATCATGCCACTGCACTCCAGCCTGGGCAACAGAGCAAGACTCTGTCTCAAAAAAAAAAAAAAGACATAAATTAGACCATCTAAATCCAAAAGGAAAAAACTGGAGAGGATCACTTAAGGTCAGGAGTTCAAGAGTAGCCTGGTCAACCTGGTGAAAGCCCATCTCTACTAAAAATACAAAAATTAGCTGGGTGTGGGGGTGCACACCTATAGTCCCAGGTACTCAGGAGGCTGAGGCAGGAGAATCGTTTCAATCCAGGAGGTGGAGGTTGCAGTGAGCCAAGATTGTGCCACTGCACTCCAGCCTGGGCAACAGAGTGAGACTCCGTCTCCAAAAAGAGAGAGAGAGAGAGAGAGAGAGAGAGAGAGAGAGAGAGAGAGCGCGAATCAGCTGAAATAAAGATAAAACAATTGAATCTACCTATTTGGAGAAGGGGAGAAATGTCGGGGATGAGATGGAGAAAATGTATGACTGCTGTACCTGCCTTGCCAGTAATATTAATATTAAAAGAAGTTTATCAGAAAAAAGAGAAATGATATGGGTTAGAAATTCACATCACATTAAATGAAGACACAAAAAATGATCTGCTTTTCTAACACCTACCTGATCTAATAGATGCAGGGGTGCTCAAAATGATAATATCAACAATGAGGTCAGGCACAGTGGCTCACGCCTGTAATCCTAGCACTTTGGGAGGCCGAAGCAGGCGATCCCCTGAGGTCAGGAATTTGAGACCAGCCTGGCCAACAGGGTGAAACCCCATCTCTACTAAAAATACAAAAAAATTACCTGGGTGTGGTGGCAAATGCCTATAATCCCAGCTACTCGAGAGGCTGAGACAGGATAATCTCTGGAACCAAGGAGGCAGAGGTTGCAGTGGGCCAAGTTTGTGCCACTGTACTCCAGCATAGGCAACAAAGCAAGATTCCCTCTCAAAAAAAAAAAAATCAACATACTGGGTGTTATAGATCCCAATTATGCAAATGAATAACAGTGATGATTTATGGAATGAAAGGAAGAAGTTTCAAACAGTTTATTACACCAGCACTAACCCTGAAGCCAGTATAGTGTCTTTTGAAACTGAAAGTCCATTAGTTGTGAATGGTATAATATGTACCCTATGGAATTCACTAAAAAAAACCTAAAAATCAAGTAGACATGCTATACTAATAGAATAAAGAAAATCACATTCCACTCAACTAACATAAAAGACAGAAAAAGAGAGGTAGTTGAAAAAACACACAAGTGCAACAAATAGAAAACAGTAATATTATACACATACATATTAATCCAATTACGTCGATTACCACATTAAATGTGTATTATCTATATTTGCCAGTAAAAAAAGACGAGCACTGGCAGAGTAGAATATAAATACAAGGCCTGGCTGGACATAGTGGCTAATGCCTGTAATCCCAGCACTTTGAGAGGCCGAGGTAAGTGGATCACCTGAGTTTGGCAGTTTGCAACCAGCCTGACCAATACGGAGAAACCCCATCTTTACTAAAAATACAAAATTAGCCAGGCATGGTGGCGGATGCCTGTAATCCCCGCTACTTGGGAGGCTGAGGCAGGAGAATCACTTAAACACAGGAGGCAGAGGTTGCAGTGAGCTGAGATTGTGCCATTGCACTCCAGCCTGGGCAACAAGAGCGAAACTCTGTCTCAAAAAATAAATAAATAAAAATGCAAGGCCTAGTAATGTGTACATAAAAACCATTTTAAACAGAAAGACACAGTTACATTAAATAGAAAAATATATGCCATTCTAGCTCTAATCAAAAGAAATATGAAACAGCTCTATAACATTCAGAAAAGTTGAGTTGTAGATTAAGGAAAATTATAAGGCATAGTGATTTCATAATGATAAAGTAATTCCTATAAGAAGGCATAATAATCCTTAATATTTATGCCCATAAAATAGAGGATCAAAATACATAAAGCAAAAACTTAAAAAAACACAAGGCAAAATTCACACATCTACAATTATGGTTGGAGGAAAACAACTCATCTCTATCAATAATTCACAGATCAGTTTGTCAGAAAATCACTAATGATACAGCTGAAATCAGTAGCATTATTATAGCACTATTAATCAACTGAATTTAATTGATACATGTTTACAGAATCCTTCATTTAACACCAGCAGGGTATATATTCTTCTCAAGCCCACATGAAATATTCACCAAGATGCACAAAATTCTGAGCCATAAAATACACTAGAACAAATGTTTCAAAATAGAAATTCTATGCCAGGCATGGCAGCTGACACCTGTAATTCTACCACTTTGGGAGGCCAAAGTGGAAGGATTCCTTGAGGCCAGCCTGAGTAGCATAGTGAGACCTTGTCTCCACAAAAGTTTAAACCAGGATTGGTGGCATGCACCTATAGTCCCAGCTAATCTGAAAGCTGAGGCAAGAAGATTGCTTGAGCCTAGGAGTTGAGCTATGATCACGGCAGACCTATGATCACTAGGTCTGTGTGACAGACCAAGACCCTGTCTCTTAAAAAAAACAAAACAGCCAGATGCAGTGGCTCATGCCTGTAATCCCAGCACTTTGGGAGGCCCAGGAGGGCAGATCACTTGAGGTTGGGAGTTCAAGGCCTGCCTTATCAACATACAGAAACCCCATCTCTACTAAAAATACAAAATTAGCTGGGTGTGGTGGCGTATGCCTGTAATCCCAGCTATTCAGGAGGCTGAGGCAGCAGAATCACTTGAACCTGAGAGGTGGAGGTTGCAGTGAGCCGAGATTGCACCTTTGTACTCCAGCCTGGGCAACAAGAGCAAAACTCCATCTCAAAAAAAAAAAAAAGAAAAAGAAAAAGAAAGAAAGAAAAGAAATATAAAGTATGTAATCAAATTATAAACTAATAACATAAACATAGTTGAAAAGCCTCAAAAAAGTGAAAATTTAAGCCACAAACTTCTCAGCTACGCAGATGACAAAGAAAATTGTCACACAAAATGCAATATTATGGTGTTGATGAAAAAGAATAAGCAAAATCTCTGGAATGCAGCAAAGGCAGTGCTTTGAGGGAAACTTAAAGAATTGAATGCATTTCCTAGAAAGCAACATTCTAAACTTAGTGCTCTAACCTTCCAACTTAGGAAACTAGAGAAAGAATGGCAAGATTAATGTAAATCAAGCAGAGCAAAATAACAATGGGAAGAGATAGCAATGAAATAGCAATCAAGAAATCAACAGAAAATATCAACAAACCAACAGATGATTCTCTGAAAGGATCAGTAAAATTGATAAGCCCCCAGGGAAAAGTTAACACAGAAGTTAACACAGAAAAAAGAAAGGCCATCACTACTAACCCTTGTGGACATTAAAAGAACCATGAAAGAATATTAGGAAGAACTGAATACCCACATATTTGATAAATTACACGGATTGGACCAATTCCTTAAAAGACACAGTCTACCAACCTGGGATGCAAGTGGGGGTGCAGGGGGATGGGGGGAGGCGGGATCCCAATCCGGTTCCATCCAGTTCTCCCACTGCCCCCGCTGTGGGTCTCAGCAGCTCAGACGGTGGGAGGAGTGGCAGCTGCCAGGCAGCCCAGAAGGCTCTCGGTGTGCAGTGGCCTGCAGGCACACCGCATGCGCCCTCCCCATTGCCAGGGTGCCCGTGAGGTAGGTCAGCTCCCTCGAAGGAGGAAGAGCCCAAGACGAGATCGGTGCCGTTGTCAGCTAAACCTCCTACAAAAGTGGAAGCGAAGCCGAAAAAGGCAGCAGTGAAGGATAAATCTTCAGATAAAAAAGGGCAAACAAAAGAGAAAAGGGGGGCAAAGGGAAAACAGGCCGAAGTGGCTAACAAAGAAAATAAAGAAGATTTACCTGCAGATCACGGGGAAACAAAAACTGAGGAGAGTCCAGCCTCTGATGAAGCAGGAGAGAAAGAAGCCAAGTCTGATTAATATCATAGACCATGTTTTATCAGTGGTCCTGTCTCCCTTCTTGTACAATCCTGAGGAATATTTTTTATCAACTATTATGAAAATGCTAGTTTTTTAGTACCTCTGGAAACATTTTTGAGAAGGAGGGAATCCCACCTTACCCATTTTTTAAGTGTAAATGTTTTTTGGTTTTTTTTTTTTGAGATGGAGTCTCGCTCTGTTGCTCAGGCTAGAGTGCAGTGGCTTGATCTTGGCTCATTGCACCTTCCATCCCCCAGGTTCGAGTGATTCTCCTGCCTCAGCCTCCTGAGCAGCTGGGACTATAGGCACCCACCATCATGCCCAGCTAATTTTTTATATTTTTAGTAGAGACAGCCAGGATGGTCTTGATATCCTGACCTCGTGATCCGCCCACCTTGAACTCTCAAAGTGCTGGGATTACAGGCGTGAGCCACCGTGCCCGGTTGTAAATATTTTTTTTTAAGAGGTGAAATCATTTGCTGGTTGTTTATTTTTTGGTACAACCAGAAAATAGTGTGGGATATTCAATTATGGGAGGCTCTGACTGTCTCAGGTGACAGCTTAACATTCCATAGACAGGAGGTTAATTTTTACAGCCTATAATACAAAGCATATTAAATGGCAAAATGGAGTCAGTCCTGCATTTAATGTCTTGAACATTTGAAATTACTTCTATTCCCATGTTGTTTTTAGAATTGTTTCCTAAAGAAAATCACTCCTTTTTTTTTTTTTGAGACGGAGTTTCGCTCTTGTTACCCAGGCTGGAGTGCAATGGCGCAATCTCGGCTCACCGCAACTTCCGTCTCCTGGGTTCAGGCAATACTCCTGCCTCAGTCTCCCGAGTAGCTGGGATTACAGGCACGTGCCACCATGCCCAGCTAATTTTTTGTATTTTTATTAGAGATGGGGTTTCACCATGTTGACCAGGATGGTCTCGATCTCTTGACCTCGTGATCCACCCACCTCAGCCTCCCAAAGTGCTGGGATTACAGGCTTGAGCCACCGTGCCCAGCCAATACTTTCTAATTGATGTTACAAGGACAGCTGGGCGCCTTGGCTCACATCTGTAATCCCAGCACTTTGGGAGGCTGAGGTGGGCAGATCAGGAAGTCAGGGGATTGAAACCATCTGGCCAACATGGTGAAATTCCATCTCTACTAAAAATACAAAAATTAGCCAGATGTCATGGCTCACGCCTGTAGTCCCAGCCACTCAGGGGGCTGAAGCAGGAGAATCCCTTGAACACAGAAGGCGGAGGTTGCAGTGAGCCAAGATTGCGCCACTGCACTCCAGCCTGGCGACAGAGGGATACACCATCTCTAAATAAATAAATAAGGTCAACATTGCCCTAGTACCAAAACTAGACAGACATTACTAACATATCTCCACCATGTGAGGACATAAGGGGACGACTGCCATCCTTAAATGTGGAAGCGGGCCCTTACCAGAAATCTGACCTGCTTGAGCTCAGATTCCCAGCCTCTACACCTTTGATAAATGAAAGAATGTTGTTTAAGGCATGCAGTTGATGGCAATCTGGTATAGCAATCCTAAGTAATTAAGACAGGTAGGCTCTTTCTCTACCACACATCAAGACTTTGAAGTCTACAGTAATCAGGAGAGTATGGTGTTAGCAAAGTGATGGGTACAAAGTCCAATGGAAAACAGCAAATTCTGGAACAAAAGCATCTAGTTAAGGTATGAGAAACTATGGCACAGCAGGTATTGCCAGGCAGTGATACAAAAGACAGCCACTTCAACACAAAGAACAGGGACAAATCGTTATTTCCAGGAAAATAATCAATCTTCTGTCCAACACCTCCACATACAATAATCAACTAATTACAGACCTGCCTGTTTTCATGAATTTTTATTCACCCTATGTTACCTCAGCTTCCATTTTGAATATGGTTCTACATTTCTCCTACCAGGAAAAGTATTTTAAGAGCCTTGACACAGTATTCATTTTTCTATAGTCATCATGAAATAAAGTTTTTCCAATCTATTTTCCCTGGTAGCATTTTCTCTGCTCAGCCCTGAAATTCCATTTGAGATCATTCAATTAAAAAAAAAAAAAAAAAAAAAAAAAAAAAACAGATCTGGGAAACTTACAGTACGACTGAAAAAGTAAACAAGCATTTTTTAAAGGCACATAGGCCTAAATGTATACACTTTGTTTTCTGAAAGGGACAACTCTTTTTTGGCCCTTTAGAAACATCTTATCTTCTCTATCAATCTCTAATGACAGAATGCATTTTACAGTTAAGAAAAAACTGAACAAAAAGGAATGAACAAATCTTTTCCAGGCTGACAACCCCAGGGAGGGACAGTGCTGACTGTAACACAGACAAGTTTCATTCAAGGGTCAGGTCAGGTCCTCCTGTCACCTGGGACATCCCTCACCCCATGCTGCTCATTGAAGTGCTCAGTGACCACTCCCTGCCCCCAACCACTGGACAATGCACTGTGTGCTTTCAGGCTCTTGGACCATCTCACTGTGGTATGTTATCCTTGACCTTTGGCATAGCTTTTCTCTCACCAGTCTAACAGAATTCAAAGGATGAGAATCCTTTCTATTTCACCCCCTCAATACTAGCACCTGCGTGGCTGACCAGTCACGTCTCCAAGCAATGAAAACTGGGCTTGGGTGAGAAAACTGAGTGTCCTAGGGCTTAACTTTTTAGAAGAGAATACCAGGGGAATCATCCTACTTCAGGGCATCCAGCTCTTCCCCTGGGAGGCCCCACCCCCACACCTCAGGCTGTCCTCTGGTAAGAGTGACCCAGGGGCTGATATTCACTACACCCTCCAAGACAAGGCTGCTGTATTCACTTGGTGCCAGCCCCAGGCAGTTATCAAAGCCAGCACCAGGAAAAGATAGTGTGGGCTCAGGACTCATCACTGGGTGGTTTCCAAAGGGGAAACTCAACCCAAACACATTCTGGTAAGGTGCCTTTGCCTAGGAAAAATAAAAGGAGAAGCAGCACAGACTTTTGTTGATGTTGTTGTTCGTTTTTACAGCACAGTGGTTAAACTACCTGACAGGTGGTTATTCTCTACATTCTCACATATGAAATATTCACAAACAAAACTCACATCTTCTAAAAAAGAGTCATACATTGCTACCTGGGGGAAAAAAATAACAGCTAAAATACTGCATCTGTTTGATATACAGCCTGGGGGACAAAGAGTTCATTATGTGGCTGTGAACTGAGGAGAGTGCAGAGTCTTAATTAGGGAAAAGGAGTCAGGCTAAGGGGGAACAGGGGAAAGCAGAAAGATAAAGCAAATAAGCTGTAAATCTGCCTATCTTCATGTCCAGATAATTTAAACAAAAGAGAATGCAGGTAAGTTACAGGTCTAACTTTTTTTTTCCAGACAGGGTCTCGCTGGGTCGCCCAGACTGGAGTGCAGTGGTGGTGGTGTGACCTCAGGTCATTGCAACCTCCACCTCTTGCGTTCAAGCGATTCTCCTGAGTAGGTGGGATTACAGGCATGCACCACCACACCTGGCTAATTTTTGTATTTTTAGTAGAGATGGAGTTTCATCACGTTGGCCAGGCTGGTCTTAACCTACTATACATGTCTTTCTTTCTGGTCTAAGACATATGGCCCAACACATGGCCTTCTTGCCCAGATAAAGTACTTAATTCACAGACTTCCTGCTCACCATTAAACGCCTCAATTTATCAAACACCTGGGCTGACAGGAATGCAAGTTAAGCTCCCTGCTGCCTTGGCACCATCCATCAGCCCAAGTTCTATAAAATCGCCCGCAAGCCTCCACTTCTCTCCACTTCTCTGTCTCTTTGCCTCCCTTGAGACAGATTTTCCTACTTGTGCTAATAAATCTGTCTTCCTACTTGTGCTAATTTCTCTACCTACAACTGTCTTGGCAAAAATTCTTTTACCCCAGAGTTACCGGCCCAGATAGTAGCCATTCCCCTGTGACAGAGAGGAAGTCAGCTTTATGAAATGCAGGGCGAACTCTGGAAGTCTAGGGATTTATTGCCAGCCCCAGGAGTTAGGGTGAGGGGACAAGGTAAGGCATTAGCCACCTGGCTCCCCAAACCTTTGAAGACAGAGTAAAACTGGTCCCATTTGGGAAGAACACAGAGACTGAGGATCCCACAGATCACAGCGCCTCCCACCCACGAACCCCACACACGAGTGGGGATTCCCCCATGACCCTCCCGTGACCTCCCCACAATCTGGGGGAGAAACGGGGCTGCGGGAGCAGAGCTGCCCTGCCCAGAGAGGGCTCCGAGGTCGCGACCGCAGTCGCCGCGCAGGGACGGGACAGGACGCCTGGGGTCCCAGCTGCCAATCCAGCCTCACCCTGCGGCCGAGGGGATGGACCGAACGCCGAGCTGCGCCAGGGCGACCCGGGTCCCAGACCCCGGAACTGACGGCTGGGGAGGCCCGGGTTCCGCCACGGCCGGTTCTGGACGGTTCCAACCAGCCCTTCCCCCCTTTCGGGACGCCTGGCCCCGCAGACGCACCATTTCCCGGCTTCCGGGACGTTCCAGAGTCCTCCCTCTGTCTCCCGCTGCCAGTGCGGGTCCCAGTATGACAGAGGTTGCCACAGACGTTTCAGGGCGTCTCTCAATGGCGGATGCGAGATACGAGGGAAGGGCCGTGGAGAAGACGCCGCGGGCTCTTTGAACCTCGCACTCTCCTCCGGGCAGCACGCCTGATTGACAGTTCCCATGACCCCGCCCTATGGCTCTGATTGGATAGGGCTCCAGGTCCTGCCCCTTGGGCACTGAGTAACCGAAGAAGCGATCACAGGGCAGAGTAGAGAAGGATGAACGGGTTCCGGACACAGCCCTTGGCAGGGCAGGCTTCCTCCCTGCGGTGTAACCTGATCCCTCCCAGGGAGCATTTGCATGTATGCAGAATCCCCTGCCCATACTCAGCGGGCCCTTACTGCTTTTCCTCCTGGAGAAGGAGTCACATGTGTGTGCCGGGAATCCCAGACCCACGGTCCAGCGGAGCCACTGCCCTGGCGTCAGAGCAGAGGGAAGCCCAGGCCACAGAGCCACACTGCAGCAGGAGGAAGCCTGATGTCCACTGGGCGTCAGGATTTAGGGATAAGACTTGGTGGTAAGGTCAAGCCTTCCTCTCACCTTGCATCTCAATCTACTCATTTTCAGCCACGGAAATAAAAACAAGTGAACGGTATTAAATATCCAATATGTGGAAGAACTGAAATCACACAGCAGCAATAAATGAATGAATGAATCAAACCAGAAAAAAAAGAAAACAAAACCTCGAACTAGTTCAGATAAAGCAGCCTGCTGCACTCATACTTCACAAGCAAACGTCCCATTCAGGAGGCTAAACATATTCCCAAACTTGGCAGCCAGCCTCTTAACTGTTGAAATGGAACCCCAGAGTGGATAAAAACTTGGTGATGAGACTGGGACACTGAAGGATTTGACCCTGGGAGCTCAACATACTTCCCTCTGCCCTCTGCAGAGTGTAGAAATGCCCCCTCCTTCAAGACCTGCATTTTCACCAGCAGTAGTTTCATGTAAAGTTAGTTTAAGGGCTGGGTACGGTGGCTTATGCCTGTAATCCCAGCACTTTGGGAGGCCGAGGCAGGTGAATCACCTGAGGTAAGGAGTTCAAGACCAGCCTGGCCAACATGGTGAAAATTAGTTGGGCATGGTGGTGGGCACCTGTAATCCCAGCTATTCGGGAGGCTGAGGCAGGAGAATAACTTGAACCTGGGAGGAGGAGGTTGTGGTGAGCCAAGATGGTGCCACTGCACTCCAGCCTGGGTGACAGAGTGAGACTTGGTTTCAAAAAAAATAAAAAGTTAGTTTAAGGTACTGACCTACATAAACTGTCAAATTCACAAACTCTTTACCCAGATTTTACTGATACATAAATGCTAACATCTGATTCTAAGCACAGCTTCAGACTACGTTCAGACCAGCACAGGCTGTGGAGGAAGCACCAAAGAGGAGGCTTCATTTCCCTCCCTTTGCAGCCTTCAGAATGGGCTCAGTACGAAGTCACTGGCTCCAGCTCTGCTGCCCACTCCAGGTGGCTGGGGCTCAGAAAACAATTCCCCAAAATGAAGACCTTGGAAGAAGCCTCAGAAGCAAAAGCTTTTTCTCTGCAGTGGGCAGAGAAAAAACTTAGTCCCATTCTTTTTCAAGGCTAGTCATAGAAACTAGAATCTCTCTTCTCCAGGTTATAGAATCCAGAACTCTTTTCCCCTAAATCCAGGCATAAAACCTAAATGTATTACTCTTTCCATTGTCCTTTCTGTGTAAAAACTGGCCATGAGCAAATTAACTGCCAACCTTGTTTGATTGTAGGTCAGGGGTGTCCCTGGGATTTCCCTGGGCCACACTGGGGAAAGAATTGTCTTAGACCACATATAAAATACTCTAACACTAACAACAGCTGATGAGCTAAAAAAAAAAAAAAAAATCACACACAAAAAAATCCCTAATGTTTTAAGAAAGTTTATGAATTTATGTTGGGCTGCATTCAAAGCCGTCCTGGACAGTAGGTTGGACAAGCTTGCTGTAGATCATAGACCCCCCATTTCAGAGTGGGTTCTGCCTTATACCCAGAAGAAAGGAGTGCATGTTCAGAAAGGCCAAGAACAATCTAGCCAGGCCCTGTTGGGTTTCCCCATTCAGTCTGTTAGCAGGGGATCATACTCTTTTGGTCTAATCACATTTCTACATGGCTGTCCATACGTTGTTAAACCTAAGCATAGAATAGAACCATTTCCAGGCTGGGCACAGTGGCTCATGCCTGTAATCCCAGCACTTTGGGAGGCCGAGGCAGGCAGATCACCTGAGGTCAGGAGTTCGAGACCAGCCTGGCCAAATGGTGAAACCCCATCTCTACTAAAAATACAAACCTTAGCTGGATGTGGTGGTGCACACCTGTAATCCCAGCTACTCGGGAGACTGAGGCAGGAGAATCACCTGGACCCAAAAGGCAGAGGTTGCATGAGCTGAGATCACACCACTGCACTCAAGCCTGGGCAACAGAGCAAGATTCTGTCTCAAAAAAAAAAAAAAAGAACAATTTCCTCTGTATCTCTGGGTCTTCATTCTGAAGTTTCCCAGATATACACATTAAATAAAATTTGTATGCTTTTCCTCCAGTTAGTCTCCATTCTCTCCAATTAATTCAGCAAAACATCAGAGGGCCAAAGGAAACGTTCCCCATGGCCGCTGCAAGAGTCTTCAAGTGCTTCTCACCAGCACTGATGAGTTAAATGAGACAAAGTCCCTCAATTCCACTGTTTGAATAAAACACTGGCAGAGTCCTGGGTTTCTTCCTGTGCTTATATGTAGAGGAACAAAACTCTAAGATATTTAATAGGGATTTGAAAACTGGTAAATAGACTGGGCATGGTGGCTTGTGCCTGTAATCTCAGCACTTTAGGAGGCAGGAGGATTGCTTGAGCCCAGGAATTGGAGACCAGCCTGGACAACATGGGGAGATCCAGTCTCCTCAAAAACAAAACAAAAAACCCACTGATAAATAATTATTTCTTTGAGAAACAAACATGCTAACAAACTATTACTTTTACGTTAACAAACTTGTTATGTAAAATAACTAATCAAACTGTCTTCCCAGATAGACTGTGATGTCTAGGGTGAGTACCACATCCATTTTATTTGCTTCTGTTCTCCTTAACAGTCTACTGAAGCCTTGAAAGTTCCAGAAAATTGGACAGACACGGTGGCTCACACCTACAATCCCAGCACTTTGGGAGGCCAAGGCAGGTGGATCACGAGGTCAGGAGATCAAGACCATGCTGGTCAACCTGGTGAAACCCCATCTCTACTAAAAATACAAAAATCAGCTGGGTGTGGTGGTGGGCGCCTATAGTCCCAGCTACTCAGGAGGCTGAGGCAGGAGAATCACTTGAACCCAGGAGGTGGAGGTTGCAGTGAGCTGAGATCGCACCATTACACTCCAGGCTCGGCAACACCAAGACAGAATCTTGCTTTATCGACCAAGCTTGAGTGCAATGGTGAGACTCTGTCTCAAAAAAAAAAAAAGAAAGAAAACATCACATTCCAGAAAAAGATTTGGATGGTAAACTGTGGTTAACTGTGGCCATTTCAACAGTCAGCATAGGACCAGCTACCTTTCTCCCCATTACCTCTGTTGCAGAGAGCCATGCACATTTATTTTCCTCTAATTTGGCATTGGGGTCTCTCAGGAGTGTGGCTATAAACTCTAGTGCTGCCATCATGGGGCTCCCAGACATCTGGTTGTGATGTTTACAGTGTTCCTTTCATGGCAATTCATTCTGGTGAAGGGACTAATGTTTAAATGTCAGCCAGGCGTGGTGGCTCATGCCTGTAATCCCAGCACTTTGGGAGGCCGAGGTAGGCAGATCACAAGGTCAGGAGTTCGAGACCAGCCTGGCCAATATGGTGAAACCCTGTCTCTACTAAAAATACAAAAAAATAATAAATTAGCTGGGTGTGGTGGCACATGCCTGTAAACCCAGCTACTCAGGAGGCTGAGGCAGGAGAGTTGCTTGAACCCACGAGGTGGAGGCTGCAGTGAGCCGAGATTGTGCCACTGCACTCCAGCCTAGGTGACAGAGTGAGACTCCATCTCAAAAAGAAAAAGAAAAAAAGTAAATGAATGACCAGGTGTTCCTCACAGGAAACTTGGTTCATCCAACACAGATAATCATCCTGATATCCTCTCAAGATTCAAGTGAGCCTGATGTCTCACTGCTTATCTACAGTGCCAGCCATCTAGTCACCTCAGTGAATCACATTAGGCACCACACTATAATCATCATCATCATACTTGGGTTATCAAGCAAGAAGGGCCGGGATTTTAACTGTTAACACATGATTCCAGGTCATTACATAAAAGCAATTTATGATTGTTGGAAAAAAGAAACTGAGGCTGGGTGTGGTGGCCCACACCTGTAACCCCAGCACTTTGGGAGGCTGAGGCGGGCAGATCACCTGAGGTCAGGACTTCAAGACCAGCATGACCAATATGATGAAACCCTGTCTCTACTAAAAAAAAAAAAAATTAGCCAGGCATGGTGGCATGGCATGCGCCTATAATCCCAGCTACTTGGGAGGCTGAGACAGGAGAATCACTTGAACTCGGGAGGTGTAGGTTGCAGTGAGCCGAGATGGTGCCATTGCACTCCAGCCTGGGCAACAAGAGTGAAACTCTGCTTCAAAAAAAAATAAAGGGCCAGGCACAGTGGCTCACGCCTGTAATCCCAGCACTTTGGGAGGCCCCGGAAGGTGGATTACGAGTTCAGGAGTTTGAGACCAGCCTGGCCAACATAGTGAAACCATGTCTCTATTAAAAATACAAAAAATGGGGCCCAAAGTGGCTCCGGCCGGATGTCGTGGCGCTTGCGAAGGTGAGGCCAAGAGTTCAAGGCCAACCAACCTCAGCAACCTTACAAGCTCTCATTGATTGGCAAAAAATAAAAATACAAAAAAATAAAAAATACAAAAAAAATAAAAATACAAAAAATTAGCTGGGCATTGTGGTGGGCACATGTAATCCCAGCTACTTGGGAGGCTGAGGCAGAAAAATCACTTGAACCCAGGAGGTGGAGGTTGCAATGAGCCAAGATCACACCACTGCACTCTAGCCTGGGCAACAGTGTGAGACTCCATCTCAAAAAAAAAAAAAAAGAAAAGAAACTGTAGCATTTTAGATGACATGTACTACGTAGTCAGGCCTGCAAAGGTTGGGTCTGTTTTCAACATTATAGGATTATTTTTGTATTATGATTCTTTAAAAAATACAATAAAATGACTATTTGCATAGCTTTTACAACACATGAGGTATTTAGTCATCTTTTTATTTTTACTTTGATGAAAACTTTGGGTTGGTGAAAAATTAAGTAATGTAGGCATGATTTACAGGATGCAAGAGGATGCAGATAGGTTACATGCAAAAGTGATTTTATAAAAGGGACACAGCATCTGTGGATTTAGTTGTGCTTAGGGGGTCTGGAACCAATCCCCTGCATATGGCTGGGTGATAACCATATTCAAAAGAAACATCTTAAGGCTTTATCATGTGTTTACATTCATGAGGCTTATTCCTATGTGATTTCTTTCATGTTTCTGAAATGAAATAAAATTAATGAATGCTTTCCCACACTTAGAGTGTATCTCTCCAGTGAGTCCTTTTATGTCTATGCAAGAAACGGGGAGAACTCAGCGCCTTCCCACATTCCTTACATGTATGCATCTTCTCTCCAGTGTGAGTCCTTTCATGTCCTCGAAGGAAACGTGAACGAGTGAAGGCTTTACCACATCGTTTACACTCATAAGATTTCTTTCCAGTGTGGATTCTTTCATGTCGCAGAAGACAAGTGAGCCAAGAGAATGCTTTCCCACATTCCTTACATTCATATGGCTTCTCTCCAGTGTGAATCCTTTCATGGACTTTTAAGTTACCAAAATGACTGAAGGCTTTCCTACATGTTTTACACTCATAAGGTTTTTCAGCTGTGTGAATCCTTTTATGCTGAGAAAGGTATGTGGAACAACTGAAAGCTTTCCCACATTCCTGACACTCATATGGCTTCTCTCCAGTGTGAGTTGATTCGTGATTTTGAAAGGAATAGAAATTAATAAAGGCTTTCCCACATTTGCATTTATAGGGTTTCTCTCCAGTGTGAGTTGCTTCATGTCTTCGAAGGGAACTGGAAATACGGAAGGCTTTTCCACATTGCTTACATTCATAGGGTTTCTCACCAGTGTGAGTCCTTTCATGTCTTTGAAATACACTGACATAAACAAAGGTTTTCCCACATACCTTGCATTTATGAGGTCCATCTCCAGTGTGCATTAGCATATGACTTCGAAAGCTTGAGCGATGAGATAATGCTTTCCCACACTGCTTGCATTCATAGGGTTTCTCTCCAGTGTGAGTTCTTTCATGACTTTGCAGTGAACTAGGACAATCAAAGCCTTTCCCACATACCTTACATTTATGGGGTCCATCTCCAGTGTGCATTATCATGTGTCTTTGAAAGCTTCCCAGATGATGAAATGCCTTCCCACATTGCTTACATGCATAGGGTTTCTCTCCAGTGTGAGTTCTTTCATGTATTCGAAGGGAACTGGAAACACTGAAGGCTCTTCCACATTGTTTACATTTATAGGGTTTTTCTCCAGTGTGAGTTCTTTTGTGTCTTATAAAGGAACTGGAATCAGGGAAGGCTTTGGAACACTGCTTACATTCATATGGTTTCTCCCCAGTATGTGTTCTTTCATGTCTTAGAAAGGAACTGTAAATAGGGAAGGCTTTTGAACACTGCTTACATTCATACGGTTTCTCTCCAGTGTGAGTTCTTTCATGTATATGAAATAAACTAGGCCAAAAAAAGGCTTTTCCACACAACTTACATTTATAAGGTCCACCTCCACGTTGCACTATTATGTGTCTTCGAAGGTTTCCCAAAGAACTGAAGGTTTTCCCACATTCCTTACAATCATAGCGTTTCTTTTCAGTGTGAGGTCTTTCTTGTGTTTGAAAGGAGTGGTGATAATTGAAGGCTGTCCCACATTGTTTATATGTATGTGGCTTCTCTCCATATTCGTGACACTCACCTGGTTTGTGTCCAGCATCAAATGTGATGCAATTAAGGAATGAACAATCCATGTTGACTTCTCCATGCACACTGCTTTCATATGGATCTACTCCAGGAGTTTTTTCATCCACAATACTATCTGATATCTGGCTACTTTCACGGAATCTCTCTACAATATGACATCTGTAAAACATGAGAAGTATATTAATAAAGGTTTACTTATAAATGATTTTATATTTATTAATAGGCTTTGGATATTTACATTTTTACATCATCATGCAATGTGTAGGCTTCAGGCACTGCTCGAGCATGAATGGACTGAACGTTGTACAAGATAACTCGACCCCAGCTGTTTTCTTGACAATGATAAACACATAGAATTTTTAATACTGTTTCTAAGGGAACGATTTTTGCAAACACTGAATAGTTATGTCACATTTAAGTATATGTTTCTGGACCAGGTGCAGTGGCTCACACCTGTAATCCCAGCACTTTGGGAGGCCAAGGCAGGTGGATCACGAGTTCAGGAGTTCGAGACCAGCCTGGCCAATATGGTAAAACTCTGTCTCTACTAAAAATTCAATTAGCCAGGCATGGTGGCAGGTGCCTGTAGTCTCAGCTGCTTGGGAGGTTGAGGCAGGAGACTCGCTTGAATCCAGGAGGAGGAGGTTGCAGTGAGCCAAGATCACGCCACTGCACTCCAGCCTGGGAGACAGAACAAGATGCTGTCTCAAAAAAAAAAAAAAAAAAATACATATATATATATGTTTCTGGAGAAACTTTTCTGGGAATAAATACATTTATATTGGGCTTGTTCATTTTCTTTGCCTATTTGTAAAACTTCCTGTCGTCCTAAGAATTGCTCCACCGATATGTCTTTCTCTTGTGAGTACAAATTACCTTAGGCTTCTCCTGGGATTTTTGTGCTGATCTTCAGTGTTTGTGTCCTCCCATTTCATTCCTAAAAGGTGAACACAGAAAAAACACTGTAGATTACTATAAAATTCTAAAAACACTATAAGATTTTAGGTACAGGCTGGATGCGGTGGCTCACGCCTGTAATCCCAGCACTTTGGGAGGCTGAAGCGGGTGAATCATGAGGTCAGGAGTTCAAGACCAGCCTGGCCAAGATGGTGAAACCCCATCTCTACTAAAATTACAAAAATTAGCTAGGCATGGTGGTGGGCGCCTGTAATCCCAGCTACTGGCAAGGCTGAGGCAGAGAATTGCTTGAACCCTGGCGGTGGAGGTTGCAGTGAGCTGAGATCACACCACTGCACTCCAGCCTGGGCAACAGAGCAAAACTCCATCTCAAAAAAAGAAAAGATTTTATGTACAATGGAATTATGCATGATTCATTCACTGAATTATACTTGACTCTTGAACAACATAGGTTTGAACCACATAAGTTCACTTATATATAAATTTTCTTTAGTCTCTGCTACCCCTGGGACACCAAGACCAACCCCTCCTCTTACTCAGCCTTCTCAATGAGAAGACAATGAGGATGAAAGCCCATATTTATGATGATCCATTTCAATTTAATGCACAGTAAATATAGTTTCTCCTCTTTGTGATTTTCTTATTGACATTTATTTCTCTAGCTTACTTTATTGTGAGAATATAGTATGGAATACATGTAACAGACAATATATCTGTTAATCAGTTGTTTTCATGACCAATTAGGCTACCAGTCAACTGAAGGTTAAGTTATGGTGAACAAAAAGTTATTGAACATGTGCTTCAATAACTGGTTGGGGACCCCACACCCCTTAACCCTGGGTTGTTGAAGGGTCAACCATATCCCCTTTCCATAATTCAAATCATTCAACAGCATTGATGACCAAGTAAAAAATGTCTCTAATTGACTAAGTGAAGACATAACGTCATCTTTACCTATGTAGTCCAGGTTCCTAATGGTTTCCCACATCACATCTCTGTACAGACTCTTCTGTGATGGACCCAGCAATGCCCACTCTTCCTGAGTGAAGTTCACAGCCACATCCTCAAAGGCTATTGAATCCTGAAACATCCCACATGTACAGAGGAGAAAGGTTGAGACTGATAGTACTAAAAATTTATACCCACTTCATAAACTTTTCATGATGCTATTGTTTCTAAGCAGTGATTCAATGACATGGTCAATCCACTCTTATTCTCTCTCTACACCTACTTTCTCCCACACAGCAATTCTGTTGCTAGAACTGAATGTTTGGTATAAGTAATAGTCAAGCAGAAACAGGTCTCTTTTTGATGACTTAAATGAGTGAATTTTATTGCTGGGATCATCCCTAATGTCTACTTCATAGTGGGTCTGTAATTCTTGTTGTGACAAAGTCCTACTACTTACTGGGCAAGATTAGAAGTCCTGAGATTGTATATAATTTACAAACACTGGTTAACAAAGTTGGATCTTTCATGTACTCTAGGCTCTGGATTTATAGAGGGTCTCCACCAACATAACTAATAATAGGTGCTGAGTGTGCTACTGTTTATGGAAAAAGTATAGTATTTGATTAACACTTATATTCTCTTGGGGAGCCTGGAATTTTGTTACATGCTCAGCAGTGGGAGCACAGCTGATCAGCCAATGCTAGGTTTGAATGTTTGTCCCCACCAAAATGCATGCTGACACTTAACTCCCAATGTGGCAGTAATGAAAGGTGACGCTTGAAGAGGTTATTGGGTCTTGAGGATTTGGATCTCAAGAAAATCAAGATTAATCCATTCTTGAATTAATGGTTTAAAGAATAAATAAACTCCTAGTGATAGGAGCTGGACTTAGTCCCTATGAGAAGAGAAAGAGACCTGGGCTAGACACTCAGCTCTCTCATCAAGTGATGCTGCGTGCCACACAGGGACTCCACAGAGTCTCTGCCAGCAAGGAGGTTCTCACCAGATGTCAGCTTTGACCTTGGACTTCCCAGCCTCCAGAACTACAAAATACATATATTGTTTCATTTTAAATTATCTAGCTTCAGGTATTCTGTTATAAGCAACAAAAAAACATAGACACGAGGAAACACTCTGGACACTGAGTCTCTAATGAATGACACTGATAAATAACTTTTCAAAAGGCTGCTGCAACATGTTACTTGGGGGATTCAACCCATCCTACGTGATTACACTAAGACAGAACATTAAGAAGCTGGCAACAGGTTTCCTTTAAATCAAATGTGGCAAAGCAAGATGAAAGACTAATAAAATATACTTCATCACCCCAATGGAAGACTTTTAAACTTTTTATTAGGTAATATCAAGGGAGAACAAATGGGACAGGTTGCACATGTTTTTAGAAAGAACCCAACATCAGGCCGGGCATGTTGGCTCACGCCTGTAATCCCAACACCTTGAGAGACTGAGGTGGCCAGATTATCTGAGGTCAGGAGTTCGAGACCAGCCTGACCAACATGGAGAAACCCCATCTCTACTAAAAATACAAAATTAGCCAGGCATGGTGATGCATGCGTGTAGTACCAGCTACTTGGGAGTCTGAGGCAGGAGAATGGCTTGAACCTGGGAGTTGGAGGTTGCAATGAGCAGAGATCACACCATTGCACTCCAGCCTGGGTGACGGAGCAAGACTCAGAAGAAAGAAATGTTACTAAAAAATGAATAACTACAGCTCGCAACAAACAAGAATAGCAACCAGTGAATGGGAAAGAATCAGACTGCTAGAGTTACCCCATTACAACATTCAAATGTCTTCCTTTGAACACAAACAAAATTATGAAGAACACAGAGAAACATGAAAATAGAGTTTATTGGTGGAAAAATTTAACTCAGATAAACCATCTCCATGAAATCTCAGATAATGAACTTACTGAATTAAAAACTTGAAGCAACTGTCTTAAATACATTGAATGAGCTAAAGGCGATGAACACAGAACTAAAAGAAAATCAGAAATAGAGAAAATGATACCAATAAAAAATTAGCAACTGAGCCATACAGAATTTCTGCAGCTGTAAGGTACAACAACTAAAGTAAGTATTCAACAGATGTGAGCAACCAAAGAAAAACTCAGCTAAAATGAAGACAAAACAACCGAAACTGGATAGAATCGTTAAGTCCATAGTCAAGTCAGAAAAAAGAGGGGCTGGGTTATCACTAACAATCTCAAGGACATTAAATACACCATATAGCAATAGTGAGAACGGCTGAATGCCTACATATTTGATAAATGACATGAAATGGACTAACTCCTTGAAAGACATAGTCTACCAAAACTCACAAAAAGAGAAGTGAATAACGAATATGCTTATATCTACTGAAGCAATTGAATCAATAAATAATAAATGTCCCGGGGGAGGGGGTGGGAACAGGCCAGGATGATTTCACTGGTGAATTCTGGCAAACACTTATAAAAGAAATGACACAGATTCTTTACAGTCTCTTCTGCAAAACAGAAGCAGAGGGAACACTTTCTAATCTACGTTATAAGGCAAACACTGCCCTGATATTATATTTCTCTATAAGAGACAACTCTGATATGAGGAGCCCCCCTCCCTTCTCCTAAACTTTTCTCTAAAGGTATCATTTTGCAACAGACTTTGGAACATACCCAAATTTGTTGGTGGGTCTTAGCTAGTCCATCCTCAAATTAGACTTCCAATAAACTTTTATCAAATGATTTCCACCAAAACAGAAGTATCCCATGAAAGGCACAATGTAAACATCTACCACCAAATCCCTGAAGAACAGGTATTCTGTTATAAGCAACAAAAAAACATAGACACGAGGAAACACTCTGGACACTGAGTCTCTAATGAATGACACTGATAAATAACTTTTCAAAAGGCTGCTGCAATCTGTTACTTGGGGGATTCAACCCATCCTACGTGATTACACTAAGACAGAACATTAAGAAGCTGGCAACAGGTTTCCTTTAAATCAAATGTGGCAAAGCAAGATGAAAGACTAATAAAATATACTTCATCATCCCAATGGGAGATTTTTAAACTTTTTATTAGGTAATGTCTAATTACCTAATAAAGAATAAAGAGCAGGAATAGGGTTTATAGCCAGTCCCCAGAGACAGACCTCAAGATTAAATGAGAAAAAAACCCAACACCTATGAAAGACAAAACTAATATTTTAAACAGTTACAGGCAAAGGTCTTCTTCAGATTTAACAAGATGAGAGTTTTCTTAAGTAAGGAAACAAAGGCTGGGCACAGGGGCTCACACCTATAATCAATCCCAGCTCTTTGGAAGGCCAAGGGAAGAGGATCTCTTGAGTTCAGTAGTTCAAGACCAGCCTGGGCAACATGGTGAAACCTCATCACTACAAAAATACAAAAATTAGCCCCGGTGTGGGGGTGCATGCCTGTAGTCCCAGCTACCTGGGAGGCTAATCAACTGAGCCCAGGGAAGTAGAGGCTGCAGAGAGCCTGGATGACACCACTGCACTCTAGCCTGGGCAACACAGTGAGACCCTGTCTCCTGTCAACCTCCCAGAAAATAAAAAGAAAAGAGGAAAAAAAGAAAGTTGGTCCCAAATGAGGAGTCTTCCAAATTCAACTCTATTAAAATTAAGCATAGTGACTCACACCTTTAATTCCAGCATTTTGAGAGGCTGAGGCGGGAGGATCCCTTGAGCCCAGGAGTTTGGGGCTACAGTGAGCTGTGATGGCACCATTGTGCTCCAGCCTGGGGCAACAGAGCAAGACTCTAGCTTAAAAAAAGAAAAAAAAAAGAAAAGAAAAAAGGAAGAGTCCATCGAACTGTAGAATGAAATAAAAAGATAAACCAGGCTGGGTGTGGTGGTTCACATCTGTAATCCCAGCACTTTGGGAGGCCAAGGCGGACTGATCATGAAGTCAGGAGTTTGAGACCAGTCTGGCCAACATGGTGAAACACTGTCTCTACTAAAAATACAAAAATTAGCTGGGCATGGTGGCTTGCTCTTGTAGTGCCAGCTACAGAGGCTGAGGCAGGAGAATCTCTTGAACCCAGGAGGCAGAGTTTGGGCAACAGAGCAAGACTCTGCCTTGAAAAAAAAAAAAAAAGAAAGATAAACCATTATCTGGAAGGAAATATTAGCAATTCCTCCATGTGAAAACTGGTTAGTACGTACAGCATGCTTAAAGAATGAGAGAAGCAAGACAATAATATCCAAATAAATTAAACCTGAGAAGAGACTGAAAATTATTTCATGAAGATGAAAGACCTCAAAGAGAAAATGCTCAACACCAATGTTAATCAGCAAAAACCAATGGAGACATATAAAACATAATTTTTTTTTTGAGACAGACTCTTGGTCTGTTGCCAGGCTGGAGTGCAGTGGTGTGATCTCGGCTCACTGCAACCTCTGCCTCCCAGGTTCAAGTGATTCTCCTGCCTCAGCCTCCTGAGTAGCTGGAACTACAGGTACCTGCCATCAAGCCAAGCTAATTTTTGTATTTTTAGTAAGGACGGGTTTTCACCATGTTGGCCAGGATGGTCTTAATCTCTTGACTTCATGATCCAACTGCCTTGGCTTCCCAAAGTGCTGGGATTACAGGCATGAGCCATCGTGCCCCACCCCACCCCCAGAATTTCTAATTCAGTAGGACTGGAGTAGAACCCTGAAATATGCATTCCTTTTTAAATTTTGTTGTTGTTTGTACATATTCATGGGGTGCAACTGTAATGTTGCCACAGTGATGTAGTGTGGTGAATGAAGTCAGAGCCTTCAGTGCATCCATCACTGCAGCAAGGCACATGTACCCACGAAGCAACCGCCATCTACCATCCTCCACCCTCTTGAAGTCTCCAGTGACCATCATTCCACACTCTGCTTCCACGTGTACACATTATTTACACTTTAAAGTGAGTACATATGGTATTTGTCTTTCTGCGTCTGAATCATTTTACTTAAGATAACTGCCTCCTATTCCTTCCATGTTATCATCACAAAGGACATGATTTCATTCCTTTTTTATGGCTGAATAGTATCCCAATGAGCATACATACCACATTTTATTTATCCAATCCTCCACTTAGGTCGATTCCATACCTTTGCTATTGTGAATAGTGCTGCAATATGCAGATGAGTACAGGTATCTTTTTGATGTTCTGATTTCTTTTCCTTTGGATAGATACCCAGTAGCAGGATTGGCTTTTCAGCCTAATATTGATGGCATATTAATGGTAATATTAACTAACTGAAAGCAGAAAAGAGGCAAAACTATGCTTCTAGATGAATACACGCTGAACCTATGAGTCACGAAATACAAACTCTATGTCAGTTATGTTTCTAACCTGTAGTGTTACCTCACACAACTTTTTTTGCTTTTTCTTTTATTTTTTATAAAGAAGGATTTTCACCATGTTGGCCAGGCTGGTCTCGAAATCCTGACCTGGTGATCGCCCACCTCGGCCTCCCAAAGTGCTGGGATTACAGGCGTGAGCCACCACACCCAGCCACCTCGCACAACTTTTGACAACAAACATAGCATTTGCTGAACACATCTCCAACTGGTGTCCACCCAACATCAGTACAGACCCCACAAGTTGAGGGTTGAGTATTCCAACCCATCAGCCTCCAGGCAGATGCCAGGGGCAAGCCCCAGAGACCATCTTTTAATCAAATGTGTATAAAATCAATGACACCCTTCTCAGGGTCAATACTGTGCTAAGCCAACCCAAAGAACTCAGCAAGACCCTCTGCTTAAGGTTATCAGTTTGTTATAAAGGATATCTTAAGAATAGCCAAAAAGAGGAACACAGCAAAGAAAGGGGAGGGATCAAGCATATGTTATAGGAACAGAGCAGTTATCCACTGTCCTAAATTCCCCACCCTAAAAAGAAACTGAACTTTTGGTAAATCTTTATAATTCAATCAAATAACTACCACATTTTCTGTTAATATGTGTTCACTTTTTCTGCAGCCATAAAGAAAGTATGACCAAACATTTTTCCTTGGTCATACTTTCACTGCTAGGCCCTGAAATTCCATTTGAAATAAGCAGAGAAACTTACCAGACAGGCTCTGGGGGAAAGAAAAGTAAATGAAGGGTTTTGTTTTTGTTTTTGTTTTTGTTGTTGTTGTTTTTTTTTTTACAAAATATGGAGGCTGAGGGGGCACATCACTTGAGGTCAGGAGTTTGAGACCAGCCTGGCCAACAGGGTGAAACCCCATCTCTACTAAAAATACAAAACAATTATCCAGGCATGGTGGTATAGGCCTGTAATCCCAGCTACTTGAGAGGCTGAGATGGGAGGGTCGTTTGAACCTGGGAGGTGGAGGCTGCAGTGAGCCAAGATCATGCCACTGCATTCCAGCCTGGGTGACAGAGTGAGCCTCCACCTCAAAAAAAAGAAAAAACAGGAATAGATGACTATATACATGATCTGTTTTCTGAAATTTAACTGTTTCTGGCCTCTGTGGAAATACTTTATTTTCTCTATCAATCTCTCATGATAGGATACATCTTATTGTTAATAAAATGTTGAAGCTCAAATGAGGGAATACCTCTTTTCAATGTGAAAACCTCAGGGATGGGCAGTGCTGACTGGAACACAAGTCTAACTCAGGTGTTAGGTCAGGTGGTCCTATCTCCTAGGACATTTGTCATCCCCATGCTGCTCAGTAAAGTGCTCAGGGACACCCCCCACCACCCCAGGAGATACTGCATTGTGTGCTTTTCTGGCTGTTGCACAACCTGACCTGAATGGGAGGTTCTTGTACAACCAGAATTCGTGGGTTCTCCAGTGCTTAGATACTGTTTTGTCTCTTCACTAGTCTGAGAGTCAGGAAGGAAGAAATCATTTCTGTCTTCTCCCCCAAATACGACCATTCAATTGGCTGACCAGCCTGTGTCCCTAAGGAACAAAAACTGGGGTTGGGGAGGAAAAGGTGATTGTCCCAAGGGTTAGCTCTTTATAGAAATGATATACCATCCCACCCAGGGCATCCAGCTGTTATCTGTGAGGCCCTACACCTCAGTCTGTTCACTAGGAGAAATGACCCAGGGGCTGATATTCACTAGACCCTCCCAGAGACAGGACAGCTGTGTGTATCTTGGGTCAACCTCAGGCAGTTCTGAAACAGAACCAGGAAAAGACAGAGGGTGGGCTGAGGACATAACCCTGTAAAGTTTCCAAAGGGGACTCTCAACCCAAAGACGTTGAGAAGGTATCTGTACCCAGGGGAAAGAAACGGAGAGACACAAAGGTTTTTTACAGTGGAGTGTCACATTATTCTTTGCTTCCTCACATGTGAAATGTTGAGAAACACAAATCTTTTAAGAAGAAGCCCAGCCGGGCACAGTGGCTCACACCTGTAATCCCAGCACTTTGGGAGGCTGAGGTAGGTGGATAACCTAAGGTCAGGAGTTCAACACCAGCCTGGCCAACATAATGAAACCCTGTCTCTACTAAAAACACAAAAAATTAGCTGGCATGGTGGAGGGCACCTGTCATCCCAGCTACTCAGGAGGCCGAGGCAGGAAAATTGCTGAACCCAGGAGGCAGAGGATGCAGTAAGCCGAGATCGCACCACTGCACTCCAGCCTAGGCAACAAGAGCGAAACTCTGCCTCAAAAAAAGAAGAAGGCCAGGCATGGTGGCTCGTGCCTGTAATCCAAGCACTTTAGAGGCCAAGGCGGGTGGATCACCTGAGGTCAGGAGTTCAAGACCAGCGTGACCAACATGGTGAAACCCTGTCTTTGTAAAAAAATAATAATAATTTAAAAAAAAAAAAAGAAAAAAAGAAGAAAGAAGAAAGAAGGAAGAAGAGGGAGAAGGAAAAAGAAGAAGAAGAACAAGAAGAAGAAGAAGAAGCCGCCACACATTGCTCTCTGAAAACAAAATGAAAATTAAAATACTGGGACTCTGAAATATAGCACGGGTGGGTGGGGGAGGGAGGAATTTATAATGTTGCTGTGAATTGAGGAAAGAAAGTTAGCCTGGGGAAAGATCTGGAAACCAAGGGATTTACTATCTGCCCTAGGAGAAGTTAGGATGAGGAAATAGGTGGTGGATTTGAGGCCCTACTGCCCTCATCTCTGAAAAACTCGAGGAAGAATCAGTCACCCTAGGAAGAAAATAAGGGATTGGCGACCCCACAGACAACTGCTCCACCCATGCATGAACCCCACGCAAGAGTCTGGATTCTGCCTGGTGACCTCCCACCCTTACCGGGTTCACAGGAACTGTGAGCCAGACTGGAGGCGAGGTTGCAGTTGGTATTAACCAGGTGCCCTCAGCCCCGCCGCCTCACGGGGCCGCCTCCCTGAGAGTCAGGTCACGCAGACGCTGACAGCCAGCTTCCCCACTGTGCCTGGGGATAAGATCTCGGAGAGCTGCTCAAGAGTCGCCTAAGTTCTTTCTCAGATCTTGAATTCCGACGGAAAGGCTGACGCCAAGCAGGCTGAAGACCCCACAAGGAAGCCCACTCAGCGGGAGAATGCAGTTTCTTCACCTCCCATCCCAGGATTCGCCCCTCATTTCCCCACCAACCAGCGACCCCACACCCCAGCCGCCCCTGTCCAGACCCCAGATCCCTCAGGGAGGCGGATCTAGGGTGTCCTCTCCTATTAAACTGTTTCTGCTGCAGCTATTGGCGTCTCGGTGCAGTGACTCGGGCCGCGAACCTGTGCCGGTTACAGCCGCACAATTTGGGGAGACGCGGGGCTGCGGGCGCGGAGCTGCCGAGAGGACGCCCGGGCAGGGGCAGGGGCCGGGGCCGGGGCCGGGGCCACAGTCGCCGCGCAGGGACGCGACAGAACGCCCGGGGTCCCGGTTGCCAGCCCAGCCCCACCCCCACCCTGCGGCTGAGGGGACCGAGGCCCGAGCTGCGCCATAGAAACTCGGGGCCACAGATCCCGGAGTCGCTGCGGGGACGCCTGGGTCCCGCCACAGCCGGTTCTGGCCGGTTCCAACCAGCCCTTCACCCTGCCTCTGGACGCCGGGCCCCGCACACTCACCATTTCCCGGGTTCTCCCCAAGGCTACCGCTGCCAGTATAGGACTCAGTGTGACAGAACCGGCCACTGACCTGCCAGAGCGTCTCTTAGCAACAAAGCAGGGAGCCAGAGCTCAGAGAAGGCTCCACCCTCCTCCCAGCAGCGCGACTGATTGACAGTTCCCACGAACTCGCCCCCAACCATGATTGGGTAGAGCTCCAAGTTCCGTCCCACCTGGGGACTGATTGACAGAAGAAGCGTTCTTACACAGCCGATTGGAGCCGTTCCAGATGGAGCCGGTCCAGATACAGCCCTTGATAGGGTGGGCTTCCTCCCTTCGCTATGACTTGACCCATCCCAGTGGACATCTGCATTTAAGCGGAATTTTCTGCCTGTACTCAATGGGCTCTTCCTGCTCTTTCTTCCTTGACGGGGACTCACAAGCGTGTGCAGAGAATTCCAGACTCACTGCCCAGTGGAGCTGTCCCCTGGCCTCAGAGCAGAAGGGGAGCCCAGGCCACACAAACCACTCTGAAGCAGGAGGGAAGGCCTGGTGTCTTCTGGGGATCAGGAATTTGGGATGAAGGCTCCGGCTGCATGGCCAAGCCTTTAACCCACCTTATCTCTCATTCTCAGATCAGAAAATAAAAACCCATCAACAATGAAATAAAATTAAGTGCATAGAACAACTGGAATTATATGGCAGCAATCTTCTATAATGTAATCAAAAGAGGGGAAAAGAAAAAAACCTAAATTAGGCTGGGCGCGGTGGCTCACGCCTATAATCCTAGCACTTTGGGAGGCCGAGGCGGGTGGATCAGGAGGTCAAGAAATCGAGACCATGCTGGTCAACGAGGTGAAACCCCGTCTCTACTAAAAATACACAAATTAGCTGGGCATGGTGGCGCGTGCCTGTAGTCCCAGCTACTCGGGAGGCTGAGGCAGGAGAATTGCTTGAACCCAGAAAGCGGAGGTTGCGGTGAGCCGAGATCGTGCCATTGCACTCCAGTCTGGGTAACAAGAGCGAAACTCCGTCTCAAAAAAAAAAAAAGAAAAATAAATAAATAAAAGAAAAAAACCTAAATTAGTTCAGAGAAGTTTCAGCCACAGTTCAGCAGGAAACCCCCTTTCAGGAGGTTAAACATATTCCCAAGTTTAGGGGCCAGATTCTGACTCCTGAAATTGAGTCCCAGAGTATGTAACCAGCAGCTTGGCAGCTGAGTCTCAAACCGTATTTTAAATCTTTTTTTTTTCTTCTTCTTCTTCCCTTTTCCTCTCATCTTAAAATACAGCCTCAGAATGTGATGTGAACCTCCACTCCCTTTCCTTTCCCATACTATACTGCCATGCATTATGCATATTGATTTTTATGTTTTTGGAGACGTAGTCTCGCTTTGCCACCCATGCTGGAGTGCAGTGGCACAATCTCGGCTCACTGCAACCTCCACCTCCTGGGTTCAAGCGATTCTCCTGCCTCAGCCTCCCGAGTAGCTAGGACTACAGGAACCCGCCACCACGACCAGAGTCAGGGTTTTCACTGTGTTGCCCAGGCTGGTCTCGAACTCCCGAGCTCAGACCTTGGCCTCCCAAAGTGCTAGGATTACAGGCATGAGCCACCACACCCAGCCTATGCACATTTATTTACCTAAATACTTATTAAGCACACACTATGCTCTCTTATTTGGTCCTATATTTCCTTACAAGCTTCAGGGGTTGGATCCTGGTAGGGACCAGACACCTCTGGAATTCTCTCTCCAACAAAAGATTAATTCAAAGACGGAACCCACACCCAGCTGAAGATAGACTATGAGATTGCGACTAATTTATAACCTGGCAGGATCCACAATGGAGTAGTCGCTTCACCAAATGGGACAATAATTCAAGAGGGTCAACCAGAGCAAGTCATGCCACCTGGTACCTCCTCGCCTCTTCTGCATTCCAAACCCTTCCTATAAAAACCCTTGTATTGGCCGGGTGCGGTGGCTCAAGCCTGTAATTCCAGCACTTTGGGAGGCCGAGGTGGGTGGATCACGAGGTCAAGAGATCGAGACCATCCTGTTCAACATGGTGAAACCCCGTCTCTACTAAAAATACAAAAAATTAGCTGGGCATGGTGGCGCGTGCCTGTAATCCCAGCTACTCAGGAGGCTGAGGCAGGAGAATTGCCTGAACCCAGGAGGAGGAGGTTGCCTTGTGGTGAGCCGAGATCGCGCCATTGCACTCCAGCCTGGGTAACAAGAGCGAAGCTCCGCCTCAAAAACAAAAACAAAAAAAAACCTATATCTCCTCCACAAATTGAACAGTGGGGTTGCTTTCAGCTCTTCCCTGCTATGACAGATAATATAGAAATCTCACTCTTTCTTATCACAAGTTGTTATTCTTGACTTCTTTACACAAGCGGTGAGCAGTCAGACCCTTTTGCCAGTTACAAGTGGGATCAGCACCTGGTGATGAAGCAGGGGCACTGAAGGGTTTAAAGAGGAGGAAACTCAGCTTGCCCTCCTGTGTCCTCTGCACAGTGTGGACATGCTCTCTCATGCAAGACTTTAAATATTAATGATTAAATGCTCCAATCAAAAGCCAAGGCTTTTGAAAATATAAAGGTTTCCCATATTTGTATGAAATACAAGTGTCACCGATAAACTGAGTTCTTTTTCTAGTTTGTATGCACAAGGAAAGAATAACTAATGAAATGAAAAAAAGGCAAGCAGGATTTATTTTCTGGCCAGAGGAGATGGGGTCAGAGTCTCTTGCTCCCAAGACACTTCCTCCTCCTAGAGCTGCGGGAGGCTGGGGAATTTTAAGCAGCTAGGTACGGGACGGGAAGGTTTGTAGTCTGGGCAGAAAGGAATTTCACATTTGCAAGCACAAATCATAAACACGTCTCTTTATACCACACATGTTCAAAAAGCCACCATGATTTTCTTCTATGGGTGCGGATTTTTGTATTACAATAAGCTGCTTGATGCTCTAATGGAGCAGTTCCCAACCTTTTTTCAAAGCAGGATCTTGGCTCACTGCAACCTCCGCCTCCCAGGTTGAAGTGATTCTCCCAGCTCAGCCTCCCGAGTAGCTGGGATTACAGACACCTGCCACCACACCTGGCTAATTTTTGTATTTTTGGTAGAGACTGGGTTTCACCATATTGGCCAGGCTGGTCTCAAACTCTTGACCTCAGGCAATCTACCCACCTTGGCCTCCCAAAGTGCTGGGATCACAGGCATGAACCACCGTGCCCAGCCACATCTTTCTTTTTCAACCTTCACTATGCTATTAAAGTCAGAAAATTATTTCCTGTGCAGGTCATGATCTTTTTCATCCATTTCTTGAACTTGCAGCCCAGGTTCAGAATTACAAGTCAATCTTCTCTAATTTTGCATTATATTTTCTCAATTTCCTATATTTCAAAGAGTCCATATCTGGAGGAAAGTGGGAGGAATTAGGTGAACTGACTTTATATTTTTCTTTATATGAATGGCCCATTTCACTTAGCACAATATCTGCAAGGTTCACCCACACTGTAGCACATGTCACATTTTCCTTCCTTGAAGACTGACCAATATTCCATTGTACGCATAGAGTACCATCTGTCAATAAACATGAGGGTTGCTTTCACAGTTTATCTGTTGGTAAGTTATGCTGCTATAAATACGGGTTTACTTTCTTTGAGGTAAATACTTTCCTTCAAAAGTATTTCTTCACATGACCCAGTCCATTTGTCACCATTGGAAAAACATTTAAGACCCTTCTGCCTGCCAACAACCCTCTCTGACAAGGGCCCACCAGGCTTCAGGGAAGGACAGAAAGATGCCCACCTGGCACATAAAAGCCTTCTTACCTGAGACCCTTCTTTCAATAATTTTGGGTAGATTCCCAGAAAGCAGAAATGTGGATCATATGTTATTTCAATTTTGGATTTCTTGATGATCTATCCTACAGTTTTCAAGTGGTTGTACTATTTTGCATTCCCACAGTGTACAAAGGTCCCAATTATTTCACATCATTGTCAGCATTTATTTTGTTGTTCTTAGAAGCACTCTAGAGTGTGTGAATGTGGGTTTTTTTGTTGTGAGATGGAGTCTTGCAGTGATGTGATCTCAGCTCAACACAACCTCAGTCTAGCCAAAATTGTTGAAAGAAGGGTGCCAGGTCCAAGAATTCTCCTGCCTCAGCCTCTGGAGTAGCTGGGACTACAGGCGTGTGCTACCATGCCCAGCTAACTTTTTTGTATTTTTTTTTTTTTTAGTAGAGACAGGGTTTCGCCATGTTAGCCAGGATGGTCTCGATCTCCTGACCTCATGGTCCGCCCGCCCTGGCCTCCCAAAGTGCTGGGATTACAGATTTGAGCCACTGTGCCTGGCTTGTTTGTGTTTTGAGACAGAGTCTCGCTCTGTCGCCAGGCTGGAATGCAGTGGTGCGATCTTGGCTCACTGCAACCTCTGTCTCCCAGGTTCAAGAGATTGTCCTACCTCAGCCTCCTGAGTAGCTGGGACTACAGGCAGACACCTCCACACCCAGCTAATTTTGTATTTTTGTAGAGATGGGGTCTCACCAAGTTGGCCAGGATGGTCTTGATCTCTTGACCTCGTGATTCTTCCACCTTGGCCTCCCAAAGTGGGAGATAACAAGCATGAGGTACCGCACCCGTCCATCATTGTGGTTTTCATTTGCATGTCCCTCATTATGAGTGATGCTAAAGATCTTCAGGTAACTATTGTCTATTTGTATATGCTCATTAGAGTAAGTCCTTGACCTATTTTTTAACGGGGTTATGTTTTACACAGCTTGAGCTACTAAAACAAAATACTAATATAAATACTAATCTATACCCTCATTGAAAGGTCATAGCAAACTTGTTACAAATTATTGGAATTAAATTGCAAAGGCATATTTCTGTGCTGTTTATTTTGTTGCACTGGTCTACTTCTGTGTCATTATGCTAGTACCAAACATTTTATTAGCATAGATTTGCAGTTCATTTTGAAATCCAGAAGTTAGAGCCTACTAACCTTGTTCTTGTCTTTTTGTTTCTTTGTTCTGTTTTATTTTTGAGACAGAGTCTCACTCTGTTGCCCAGGCTGGAGTGTAATGGTGCGATCTCAGCTCACTGCAACCTCCGCCTCTTGGGTTCAGGCAATTCTCCTGCCTCAGCCTCCTGAGTAGCTGGGATTACAGGCATGCACCGCCACGCCCAACTAATTTTTGTATTTTTAGTAGAGATGGGGTTTCACCATGTTGGTGAGGCTGGTCTCGAACTCCTGACCTTGTGGTCCACCCATCTCAGCCTTCTAAAGTGCTGGGATTACAGGTGTGAGCCACCGCACCCAGCAATGTGGGGATTCTTAATGTTGCTTCCATGGAAACTATTATGCAAACACTTGAATAGCTAAGAAACAAGTATATACCTTTGGAGAAAATCTTCTAAATTAAATAAATTTAAGCTGGGCTTGTTCATTTTCTTTGCTTCTTTGTAAAATTTCCTATCATTTGAAGAATGACTCCAGAGACATATCTTTCTCCTGTGGCAGCAAATTACATTTCTCCTGGGACTTTCGTATTGATCTTCAATGATCTGGTCTTCCCATTTCATTCCTAAAAGATAGACCCAGAAAACTTTTTTACAAAATTATGGAAAAACTGTAAGATATTATAGTGCAATCATGCACGATTCATTCATCAAACTACAGTGGGCTCTTGAAAAATAGTTTTTAACTGCTCAAGTCCATTTATATACAAATTTTCCTCAGTTTTGCTATCTGAGATAGCAAAACCAATCTCTCCTCTTACTCAGCCTCCTCAATGTGAAGACAACAAGGATGAAAACCTTTATGAGCATCTATTTCCACTTAATGAATAGTAACTATAGTTTCTCTTCCTTATGATTTTCATATCACCATTTTCTTTTTTTTTTTTTTGAGACAGAGTCTTGCTCTGTCACCCAGGCTGGAGTGCAGTGGTGAGATTTTGGCTCACTGCAACCTCCACCTCCCAGGTTAAAGAAATTCTCGGGCCTCAGCCTCCCAAGCAGCTGAGATTACAGGCACGTGCCACCACACCTGGCTAATTTTTTTTTGTATTTTTAGTAGAGACAGGGTTTCCCTGTGTCGGCCAGGCTGGTCTTGAACTCCTGGCCTCAAGTGATCCACCCGCCTCAGACTCCGAAAGCGCAGGATTACAGGTGTGAGCCACCACACCCAGCCCATATTGCCATTTTCTTTCTTTAGCTTATGTTATTGTGAGAATATAGTATAGAAAAAATATGACACACAATATATATATTAATCAACTGCTTATGTGACCAATCAGGGTGCCAGTGAACATTAGTTAAGCTGTGGTAGAAAAAAGTTGCATCAGGATGTGCAATTGCTTGGGAGGATGGCACCCCTAAACCCTGCATTATTCCATGGTCAATCATACTTCCTTCCCATATTGCAAATCTCTGAACAGCTTTGCAGATCAAGAAACAAATGTCTCTAATTGACTAAGTGGAGATATGACATCATCCTTACTTATACAGTCCAGGTTCCTGATGGTTTCCTGCATCACATCTTTGTAGAGATTCTTCTGCCAAGGACCCAGCAAAGTCCACTCTTCCCAGTCACATCCTCAAAGGCAACTGAGTCCTGAAACATCCCACATATGTAGATGAGGAAAGATGAGGTTAACAGTACTGAGAATCTATACTTAATTCTTAAATTTCTTGGGTGCGTGGTTTCCAAGCATTTATTCAATGACATGGTAAATCCACTTTCATTCTCTGTCTACTCTGATGCTGAAATTGAATGTGTTTCCTAATGCAACAGGTGAATTGGAACAGGTCTCCTTTTGGTGAGTGAAGTGAGTATTATTACATGGACCTTAATGTTTATTTCTCCAGTGGATCTGCAGTTCTTATTATGACAGTCTTACTACTTAGTGTGCAAAGAGAGTTAACATTAGTAGTTCTGAGACTACATATACTTACAAATGCTTGTTTACAATGTTGGACCTTTCATGGTGTCTAGGCACTAGATTTAGGGAGGGTCTTCACCAATGTGACTAGTAACAGGGGCTGAGTGTATCTAAACTATTTATGAAAAAAAAAATAAGGCATTTACTTAGCTCCTATAGTCCTCTGAGGGTTGGAATTTTGTTTCATGCTCAGCAGAGGGAGTGCACCTACTTGATCAGCCACTGCTAAGTTTGAATGTCTGTCTCCTCCAAAACACACATGTTGAATGTTAATCTCCAATGTGCAAGTAATCAAAGGTGGGGCTTTAAAAGGTGATTGGGTCCTGAGGGTTTGGAGCTCATAAATAAATTAATCCATAATGGCTGAATGAATAAATGGCTTCTCTCAGGAATGGCACAGTTGCCATCATGAGAGGAAGAAAAGATCTGAGCTACACACTTAATCCCCTCACCATGTGATACCTGTGCTACCTAGGGAGTCTGCAGAGTCCCCACCAGCAAGAGGTTCTCACCAGATTCCCAGCCTTGACCTGGGACAGTCTCCAGAACTGTAAAAACTAAGTATGATTTCTTATCAATTACCCAGGTTTGCTTATTCTGTTAAAAGCAGCAAAAACAAGAGAAAAACAGCCATGAGGAAACACTCTGGGCACTGCGTCTCTAATGAACAATGCTGGTGGATTACATTTCATATTCTTCATTGCAACTTGTGATCGGGGGATCTGGCCCAGCGTATGTGTGCTTACAGTAAGAGAGAATATTTGGAAGCTGGCATCTGGTTTCCACTAGATCAAACGTAGTGAAGTTTGACAAAAGACTAATAAAATATACTTCACAATCCCAAGGAAAAAATCTTAAACTTACTATTGGGTAATGTCAAAAGAGGAGGAAACAAAGGGCAGACTGTGCATGTTCTTAGAAATAACTCAATCATCTCTTATGAATATGTATAATATTCCTTAAATCCCTAAAACAGACCTTTAGTAGTCAACAAAGATGACATTACCAAATCTAACTGAAGTCAAAAATGTCTAAAAACGCTTAAAACTTCATTAAGAAAGTGATAGCATTATAAAAACCAATAAAGAATTTTGAAATTATAATATTCAGCACCCCAAAATATTAACAGAGAGATAAAGATAAATAAAAATGCAAGTAAAAATGGCAGGAAAGCCTTGTGGAGTTTCTGTTTGTCCTAGGCCCAATCCCTCCCCATCTCCGTACCAGTCTTAAAGTCAGCAGCTGGAGATCCCAGTATAAAACCCTAGTCACTCAAGTATCACCTCTGTATTTTCAAATTGGATGGGGACTTTCGAAAGGTCTGAAACAAGGCTCTCTGTTCTACATCTACAATAACTCAGTCAGGGTCAAATTTGGCAAGAACTACTTTAAAATGTTGCAAAATAAGCCAGGTGCAGTGGCTTACACCTATAATCCCAGCACTTTGGGAGGCTGAGATGGGCAGATCATGAGGTCAGGAGATCGAGACCAACCTGGCTAATACAGTGAAACCTCATCTCTACTAAAATTACAAAAAATTAGCTGGGCATGGTGGTGCACACCTGTAGTCTTAGCTACTTGGGAGGCTGAGTTAGAAGGATCACTTGAGCCTAGGAGGATGAGGCTGCACTAAGCCATGTTTGAGCCATTGTACTCCATCCTGGGTAACAGAGTGAGACCCTCCATCCAAAAAAAAAAAAAAGGCAACAAATATTAGTCTCATCTTTTCCAAAACAGATAAAAACTAGGAACCGAGAGATGCGAAAATCTCAACAAACCACAGCCACAATATATATCAACAAATCCACACCAAGACACAGCATAAAATTGCTGAAAACCAGGTATAATAAAGAATTACTTGAAGAAACCGGGGGAAAAAAGATACCTTAACAACAGACAACCAAATGTAACATTGATTACATACTTATTATCAGAAACAATGCGAACTGGAAGACAATGGAGCGATATCCTTAAAGAACTAAAAGAACAAGTATATCAACTAAGAATCCTATGTTGAGCAAATAACATCTTTCCAAATGAATGGAAAATACTTTATTTAGTCATAATTAATGTGTTTGCAACCAGCATATTGGCTCATTAAAAAAGGTCTGGGTCATGTGTGGTGGCTCACACCTGTAATCTCAGTACTCTGGGAGGCCGAGGTGAGTGGATCACCTGAGGTCAGGATTTCAAGACCAGACTGGCCAACATGGTAAAACCCCATTTCTACTAAAAATACAAAAATTACCAGGTGGGCACCTGTAATCCCAGCTATTCAGGAGGCTGAGGCAGAAGAATTACTCCAACCCAAGAGGCAGAGGTTGTAGTGAGCCAAGATCACACTACTGCACTCCAGCCTGGGCAACAGAGTGAGACTCCATTGCAAAAATAAATAAATAAATAAAAATAAACATCCAGCAAGGTGTGGTGGCTCGAGCCTGTAATCTTAGCACTTTGGGAGAACGAGGCCAGAGGAATGCATGCGTCCAGGAGTTCAAGACCAGGCTGAGTGACACAGCAAGACTCCATCTCTACAAAAAATTAAAAAATTAGCTGCCATGGTAGCAGCATGTATCTGCACAGATGACTGGAAAAAAAAAAGGAAAAAAAGAAAAAGAAAAACAGGCCAGGCACAGTGGTGGCTCACGCATGTAATCCCAGCACTTTGGGAGGCTGAGGCGGGCAGATTGGTCAGGAGTTTGAGACCAGCCTAACCAACATGGAGCAACCCTATCTCTACTAAAAATATAAAATTAGCCGAGTGTGGTTGTGCATACCTGTAATCCTAGCTACTCAGAAAGCTAAGGCGGGAGAATCGCCTGAACCCGGGAGGCAGAGGTTGCAGTGAACCAAGATTGCAGCATTGCACTCCAGGCTGGACAACAAGAGCAAAACAAGAAAAAAGAAAGAGGGCTGGACGCGGTGGCTCCCGTCTATAATTCCAGCACTTTGGGAGGCTGAGGTGGGTGGATCTCGAGGTCAAAAGATAGAGACCATCCTGGTCAACATGGTGAAACCCCATCTCTACTAAAAATACAAAAATTAGCTGGCCATGGTGGCACATGCCTGTATTCTCCTCAGTCTCGGGAGGCTGAGGCAGGAGAATTGCTTGAACCCAGGAGGCGGAGGTTGTGGTGAGCCGAGATAGTGCCATTGCACTCCAGTCTGGGTAGCAAGAGTGAAACTCTGTCTCAAAAAAAAAGAAAGAAAGGGCTGGCACCGCGATGACCGCTCTGAGGTGGAGCGAGGCTGCCGAGGTGGGCAGCAACCAAGAAATGCACGGAAAGACTTCTCTGAACAGTCCTGTGTCCAGCAAAGAGAAACCAGACAGAGTTCAGGAGCCCCCGGACTGCAGAGAAGGGCCCTAGTCTCCTCCGATCTCTGCCCCAAGCTTCTGGCTCAAGGCCAAGGCAGAAATGGCACTGAGGATGTATGGGCAGGACCAGGGTTCCTTGTCCCTGAAATGGAATGTCTCCTTTGCAGTCTGCACTGCCCAGAAAGCTTGAAGGGTGAAGAGATAAAGAAGTGTGGCCGAGAAGGGATACCACTGAATAAATACAACTAGCAATACCACAAGCTGTTTAAGGATGTTCCCTTGGAGGAAGTGGTTCTCAAAGTGTGCTCCTGTGTCCTCCAGAGGGACCTCCTCCTTCAGGGCTGGCTCTACATCTTCCCCAACTGGCTCTGCTTCCACACCAGCCTCTTTGGCAAGGATATCAAGTATATCTTTGTGTCACTGCTGTCCCGGGATAGTGTATATGAGCTGCTGAGGAGAGTCTGCTCCCACCTACAGCCTTCCAGCAAGAAGAGTCTAAGCGTAAGAGAATTTCCAGAGGAAGCTGAGTCTCTGGAAGTCCTCATCCCTGAGATGAAGTAGAGAAAGGTATGCCCTTCCTCCAGGTCCCTGTCTCTCCCGGACAACATGCCTCGTACCCCTCCAGCATCTGTGGACTCCACAGACAGTTTCTTCCCCTCCAGGACGCCTCCAGGGCCTGAAAAGTCAAGAGCCCAAGTAGCCTCTGAAAATGGCAGGAGGTGGGCATGGCCCATGCCGGGCTGGGGTCCTGCCTGCCCTAAGAAGATGCCAAACTGCTCTCCTACTGCAGAGAATGCTGTCTGTGAGGAAGATGAGCTGGAGGAGGAGACTGGGAGCACTGCGGAGCTGAGGCTCTGTGATTACCAGCTCCTGAAGGTCTTCTTTGTGCTGATCTGCATGCTGGTCATGTCCTCATCTTATCTGGCGTTCCATATTTCACAGCTAGAGCAGCAGTTATGCTCCTTGAGTTGGGACAGCCCAGTCCCTGGGCACAGGTAACAGCCACTTGGCCTTTGTCCCCATTCCTTCTCCAAGAAGAAAGAATTTGCTGGGAGCTAAGTCTCTACCAATGATCCCTGTGGTTTATGCTGCTGCTGTGCTAAGACTGCGTATGAAAGAAAATATTCCAGATCCCCCTTCCTCCTCCCAGCTCTTCTCCCTCTGAGAGACCTGAAGTACCTGTTTACAAAGTAACTGGCTTCTATGATTTTTGGACTCAAACAAAAAGCCAGATTTTTTGGAACCAGTTGAGGAATTCTGTACACAAAGCTTCAGCAACCACTTAAAATGAGAAAAAAAAAAATTAGCTGGCTCCTTGGAAACAGTTCTGGCACACAGTCAAAACACTGGAGGCAACCTCAAGGGACAGAGGCCATGCTTTCATATGTGGAATGTGGCTCCGTCACACAGCTCACTCCTGTGGTGGGGTCAGAGGCCAGAACACAAACCACCTGTGTGGGCTCTGGTCTCCCCCAACACTGTGCTCCCACGGGGCTTCTCTGCAGGCAGCCAGGCATCTGTCAGGCTTGGGCTGGGGCCTGCTGAGAAGCTGTGGATGAAGAGGGGAGGGCCAGAGATGATTACAGCCAGAGATGAATTTCCATGCCCTAGGCCAGGGCTCTGTGCTGGCCCCTCATGAGGTGGCTGGCTGCACGACGGGGAGATGCTGCATGGCAGGGGCTGTGAAAAACAGAGGTACCTGACTTCCATGTCCTCAGCTGTCACTTTCTGGTGACAAAGATCACTGTGGTCATAGACCTGGTAGTGGGTCTTGCCCTTGTGTGTTCAGACATTTCTAAGGTGTCCCAGGCCCTGGAAATAGGGAATGGGGAGGGTGGAGGCTTGGATATGAGGTCTTGCTGTCTACTCCCTGTCTGCTCGGATCTCAGGTTGGTGTTGGGCCATCACAGGGCAGAGGTCACTTGTGTCACCCTGTAATCATTGGGTTGCAGACCATGGAGGAGGGTCCTCCACTCCATGGGGCCTATTCTCCATTAAGGTAGAAGTATCCACTGTGGGCCTGGAACAGCGCAGGAGCTAGGCCAGGGGGTCTATCTCATACCTCCGGGGACAGGAAAGGTAGGGGATGAGGAGGTTGGATGCAGTAGTGATTCTGCCTTGGGGAGTCTTCCTCCTCTTTCAGGGTCTTCTCTATTCTAAAAAGCTTCTCTCTGCCCTACAACTCTGGCCTGATCTTCCTGGGACTCCCATCTGCTAAGATACTGGCTTTAGGGGTTCTGAAAGGGTCTTAGAAGGCCAGAAGTATCAGGGAAATTTGCTGGTGATGGGGTGGGTGGTGTCAGCCACTGTTTTCCCCTCTTCAGACACTGAGAGGTTAATCAGGGAACGAAATCCAGGTGGAAACTATTTATTGTGGAGCAGACGATTGTCTGTCCCATTTATGACAAACCTAAATGAGGATTGGAGGGACTCCCAGTAAGTGGTCTCTTCATGCTCTCCCCCTCCCAGTTTTTAGGATGAAACTTAGAGCCTGGCCTTCTGTGTTGCTTGCACCAAATCTGTATGTCTCAGGGGAAACTCACTGTTCCATGAACGGCCATCCTTTTTATTTGGAACCAGTCCTTTTCACCCTTTCATCAGTCTTTTTTAGGGAAATAACCTTTCTTGCCTCAGTACTTCTCTCTGGTTCTTGCTGAAAGGCAGGGAGAACAAATCCATTCTCTGAGCCTTGCTGGGTTGTCAGAGGCCATGAGAGGTGCCAATTATAGGTGGATGTGCCAAGATGCAGGTGAACTTGGTCTCCAGCTATACCCAGGCTCAGAAAAGGCAAGAGTCATGCTGCAGGGTAGGTGACTTTGGAGGTGCACTTGGGGCCCAGGGCTTTGAGTGGTGTGGGCGTGCCTGTCCCTTCAGATGGCCCTCTGTTTCTCCCTGTTGTCCCCGTCTGGCCCCCTGGGGCTGCTGTGCCTTCTGCTGTACACATTTATAAACAATGTGTATTTTATATAGACCTGCTTGCATTGGCTGATGCTCCTTTAATTCCCTGAGTTTGGTTCAGCCACTCTTGGGTTATTTTTGCTATGCCTTAGCCTTTAAAAATATTTTAAAATAAACTTGATTTTTCTAGTGTAAAAAGAAAGAAAGAAAGAAAGAAAGAAATAGCAGTGTATTATGGAGTTATAAAATTAATATGGAAAAAACTTGAAATCAGTAAACTAATAGCTAAACGATTCTCAACAAAACAAAACAAAAAAGTTGAAAGACTTAACAAAGCCAAATCAAAACAATGTGTCATTGGCATAAAGATAGACAAATACACTAATGAAACAGCATAAAAGTTCCAGAAGTATACCTACATATATGTGGTCCAGTGGTTTAAGATGAATGTTGAATATAATATGGTAGAGTCACACTATGAATTGTGAAGCTGCCACAAACAAAATGTAAATATATGTGTATGGAATATTAAATGCAAACAGAAAATTCCGTGGTAACACGTATAGTATGAGCCCATCCTGTACTCATTCTAGTTGGAACCAGCACCAAAGGGGATCTTATGGAAACACAGTTCCAGTGGCTATACTTGGCAGTTTCAAGGGTGACACTACCCCCTAGGCAACATCTTCACGATCTATTTGGAATACACATTCTCATGAATACTCTAATGAAACAGCTCTTATCAAGGCCTGTGGTGGACAAACACTTGGCAAATTCTACAGTCCACCAGCATTCCTCATTTTATTCAAACTCTCAGCTACCTGTGACACAGATGACCACTCTCCCATCTTGAAATACCTTCTCCTGGAGCCTCTAGAAGAGGACATCCACCTCTTTCTCCTACCTCACTGGCCTTCCCAGTCTCTTGCAGGCTCCTCCTCCTGTTACCGTCAGAGGAGGAGAGTGCCTCCTCTTCTCTTGAACCCTCCTCTTTCAAATTTACCCCTCACCCTAAAACCAGATGAACTCTTCTGTATCCAGAACTCCAAATAGCCTAATTATGCTAAAGACTTTCAAAGATACATCCAGATCTTTCTTCAAAGCTCCAGAAACTCCAGGGTCCAATGGTCTACTCAACAATTCCCTTCGATTGTCTCAAATGTATCAGGGCCAAACAGAAAACAACCTTTCACTTCCCCTCCAATCATCTTCCCTGAGCCTTCCTCTTCTGAGGTGAACCACCCGCCTCGGCCTCCCAAAGTGCTGGGAATACAGATATCCGGCCTGTTCATTGTTTTTTTGATATTAAGTTATATAGACTGCTGTAATGATAAATGATTGGGATGAAATAGATTTGTTTTTAGTTAGGTTATGGTCCTCCTTTCAGTGGGAAGCCTCTCACATGCCAGTTCCTCAACATGCTACGCTCGAAAACATATTTGAATCAAAAATTCCACATTTGGAAAGCTTGGAAAATAAAGCGTTTTCACATTTAAAAACATATACATTGGCCAGGCATGGTGGCTCACACCCAGCACTTTGGGAGGCCAAGGCAGGCAGATCATTGGAGGTCAGGGGTTTGAGACCAACCTGGCTAACATAGTGAAACTGTTTCTACTAAAAATAAAAAAATAATTAGCCAGGTGTGGTGGCAATCCTAGCTACTTGGGAGGCTGAGGCAGAAGATCGCTTGAACCTAGCTACTTGGGAGGCAGAGATTGCAGTGAGCCGTGATCGTGCCATTGCACCCCAGCTTGGACAACAAGAGTGAAACTCCATCTTAAAAAAAAAAAAGAAAAAAGTACATATTGAGACAATCTGTTCCTAGCACACTAAACCTATAAGAAAGAGTAAAGTTCTTATATCTGAAACCAAAGGATATCAAAATAAACAGAAAAAAACAGAGAGCTCCATTAAAGATCATAAAATAAGTATAATGGTAAGATGGAACGTGTGTTTTTTTTTTGAGATAGAGTCTCACTCTATTGCCCAGGCTGTAGTGCAGTGGCACGATCTTGGCTGACTATAACCTCTGCTTCCTGGGTTCAAGAGATTCTCCCACCTCAGCCTCCCAAGTAGCTAGAACTACAAGTATCCACCACCATGCCCAGCTACTTTTGTATTTTTAGTAGAGATGGGATTTTGCATCTCTACTTAATTAGCCAGGCATGGTGGCAGGCACCTGTAATCCCAGCTACCAAAAAGAAATGCAAGCCTCAAACGATCCTCCTACCTTGGCCATTCAAAGTGCTGCCATAACAGGCATGAGCCACCATGCACAGCCCACTCTCATTTTTGAGGCTCCACTCCCATAATCTAACCTAATCCTTATCATATCTCAAAAAAACCATTGCCTAATACTGCCATATCAGGGAAATGGAAAAATAATTTTATAAGGACACAAACATTAATTCCATAACAAGTGATTAGTAGCTAACTTTTTATAGTTCTCTAAATAATCTGCATGTTAACCCCTTATCAGACATATAACTTGGAAATAGTTTCTCTCACTCTATGGGTTACCCATTTACTCTGTTAATATTGCCTTTTGATGCATAAGTTCCACAAAGTCCATATTATTTTTTCCCTTATATGCTTTTGACACCAAATCTAGGAAATCATTGCAAAATTCACTGTCATACAGCTTTTACCATGTATTTTCACCTAATAGTTATAGATCTAAGATGTACACTTTGGTATTTCATTCATTTGAACTTTCATACATGTTAGGTAAGGGTACACGTTCATGCTGTTGCATGTGGACGTGCATTTCCCAACAGCATCATTTTATGGAAACACTAAGCTATCCCCCATTGAATAGTCAAAGCAGACTTTTCAAAAATTGTTAAGACTTTATATAAATTAGACTTTATTAGACTTTCTGTGCTGTCTATCTTGTTGCCTTGTCTGTTTCTGTGTTATTGCGCTAGTACTAAACTGTTTTTATTAGTATGGATTTGTAATAAGTTTTGAAATCCAGAAGTATGAGTCCACCAACTTTTTTCTGGCTTTTAAAGACTGTTTTGTTGATTTAGAGTCTCTTGAGATGTCATATATAGAAAATTTAAAAAATGTTCAAAAATGGCTCCTAAGAAGGAATCAAATGGTCAAAGCTATCCCCAAAAGGCTACCAGGGAACAAAAAGTGCTTTCTCAATCAGAAAATACAAATCTAAGATGTTTTGAAAAGTGGCATGTCACCTTGGAAAGTTCATAAGGTCAGTAAGAAGGAACCAAGATCTTCAGTCACACCGAACCAATAAAAAATGAATGATGGATTAAAGACTTAAACGTAAGACCTGACACCATAAAAACCCTAGAAGAAAATCTAGGCAAAACCGTTCAGGACATAGGAGTAGGCAAGGACTTCATGAACAAAACACCAAAAGCATTGGCAACAAAAGCCAAAATAGACAAATGGGACCTAATCAAACTCCACAGCTTCTGCACGGCAAAAGAAACAGTCACTAGAGTGAATCGGCAACCATCCGAATGGGAAAAAATCTTTGCAGTTTACACATCTGACAAAGGGCTGATATCCAGAATTTACAAAGAACTCAAACAGATTCACAGAAAAAAAACAAACAAGCCCATTCAAAAATGGGCAAAGGATATGAACAGAAACTTTACAAAAGAAGACATACATGAGGCCAACAAACATATGAAAAAGTGCTCATCATCATTGGTCATTAGAGAGATGCAAATCAAAACCACATTGAGATATCATCTCACACCAGTTAGAATGGCGATCATTAAAAAATCTGGAGACAGCAGATGCTGGAGAGGATGTGGAGAAATAGGAACACTCTTACACTGTTGGTGGGAATGTAAATTAGTTCAACCATTGTGGAAGACAGTGTGGCGATTCCTCAGGGACCTAGAAATAGAAATTCCATTTGACCCAGCAATCCCATTACTGGGTATCTATCCAAAAGACTATAAATCGTTCTACTATAAGGACACATGCACACGAATGTTCACTGCAGCACTGTTTACAATAGCAAAGACCTGGAACCAACCCAAATGCCCATCGATGATAGACTGGACTGGGAAAATGTGGCACATATACACCATGGAATATTATGCAGCAATCAAAAATGATGAGTTTGTGTCCTTTGTAAGGACATGGATGAATCTGGAGAACATCATTCTCAGCAAACTGACACAAGAACAGAAAAAGAAATACTGCATATACTCACTCATAGGTGAGTGAGAAAAATGAGAACACATGGACACAGAGAGGCGGTCTACTATACACTGGGGACTGTTGGGGGAAATGGGGGAGGGACAGCGGGGGGGGGCTGGGGGGGATAGCCTGGGGATGAATACCAAGTGTGGGTGAAGGGGAGGAAGGCAGCAAAACACACTGCCATGTGTGTACCTATGCAACTATCTTGCACGTTCTGCACATGTACCCCAAAACCTATAATGCAATAAAAATTAAAAAAAAAAAAAAAAAAGAAAATGAATGAATGAATGAATGAATGAAACCAAGAAATCACACACTAAAACAGAGAGAAGCTCAAGTTCCTGAAAGTGTTAGAGCTGCCCCTATGATGGCAAAAATGGTCCCTCTGGTCCCTGTGGTTCATGATAAACCAAGTACGAAGACTATGAAAGCATTAACTGTGTGGCTAGAGGACACAACAAAGAACCACATCCCTGTTGATGGTAACATCATACTTGAAAAAACACTTAGCCTCTATGAGCACCACTGTGAGAGGGCTGAGGAGAGCAAGAGGAAGGAGTCTGAAGCCAGTAAGGTCTGGCTAGGCTAGCTATGAAACACACTGCAGCCCAAGAACTTGAAGACCACAGGAAAGAGTTGTCATTGGCTGATACCAGGGAAACCACAGCATTCCTAGAAGAGCTCATAAAACAAAAAAGAAAGACTACCTTACAGAGCAAATATTCTATTGTCATGAATCAGGCATATTCGAGATGTCTAAAGGCACCTTCATCTGTGAGTGCAAGTACTGGGGTTCAAGGCCTGGAAAGACCACCTTATTCTGGTGCTGTCAGGCAATACATCAGTTCACAAGAATAACCCAGGCTTCATCTACTGGGCAATCAGTAGGTTCTTTAGGACAAAAGCAAAACTTGCTCACCTGTATCCTGGCAGGAAAATAAGAAGGCTTTCTTTTACCAATGTTTCACTCCTGATGTGACTGAATACCTCAATAAGACTTCCACTCAAGGTCTTCCTCAGAATTGACAATACTCCAGGCTCTCCAATCTCTTTGTTTTGCCTAAAAAAAAATGCAAGTGGCTGGATATGGTGGCTTGCGCTTGTAATGCCAGCACTTTGGGAGGCTGGGTGGCTTACACCTATAATCTCAGCACTTTGGGAGGCCAAGAAGGGTGGATCAAGATGTCAGGAGTTCAAGACCAGCCTGGCCAAGATAGTGAAACCCCGTCTCTACTAAAAATACAAAAATTAACTGGGCGTGGTGGTGGGTGCCTGCAATCCCAACTATTTGAGAGGCTGAGGCAGAGAACTGCTTGAATCCAGGAGACAGGTGTTGCAGTGAGCCAGTATCACGCCACTACACTCTAGCCTGGGTGACAAAGCGAGACTCCATCTCAAAAAAAAAAAAAAGATGCAAGTGATATTTCTGCCTCCTAAAACTACATCACTGCTGCGTCACTAGATCAAGGCATCATCAAGTGCATTAAAGTGACTTATATCCACCTGACCTTGGGTGAATTCATGGGGTCTTGATACTAACTTTGAATGAGCTTCACAATGGGAAGGCTTAGAAGCCCTAAAGCCCAGGACAGCCAATGTATGTTACAAGCCATCATGGAATAAAGGAGTCTTCAGGGACTTCCTCACTATTGATGCAGTCATTAAGAATATTTGAAATGTTGCAAAAAAAAATTGGTGACGAGCGCTGTCTGAAATGACACACAAAAGAGCAAAGAGAAACCCTTACCAACTAGGAACTTCAAAGTCTGCTGAATCCACTAAAGATGATCAGAAAATTTAGAAGACAAAGAGTCACTGATTTGGACACTTGAAAAGTTTGCCAGTTTTTCAGTAGACAAAGGTGAAAAAGAGGTATGATCCTCAAAGATCCTACAATTAAACAAAACTTTCATTTCATCTGAGAAATAACAACATGCCTATAAACACTGCAAGATTTTTTGTGATGAAGCAAAGGAAAAAGAACTAGCTTCCTATAACTAAGCGTCTGCAAATAAGATGGAACATTCAATAGTTACAGATCTTCAGCCCTCAAGTCAAACAGATCCTGACATTAGTATTACTCATCAAATGAGTCCACATCTATAATTGCAACTTGGTTCTTCCAACATACATGATAGTCCTGATGGTCTGTCAAGATTCAAGTTAACCTAATGTCTCAGTACTTACCCAGAGTGCCATACATTTAGTCACCTCAATACATCAAAACATTGGGCACCACAGAATAGTCATCATTATAATCATTATACTTGGGTTATCAAGAGAGAAGACCCAGGATTTTGGTGAATGTTAACACATTAAACAAAAGCAATATGTGAGGGCTGAAAGAAAGAAACTTTAATGGTCTGGCTGACACATACTATGTCGACAGGCTCACAATTACTGGATCTGTACTGAAAGTACATAACTCTTTTCCTTATCATGATTCCCTAAACAATACAATAGAATAACTATTTGCATAGCTTTTACAATGCATGAGGTATTTTAAGTAATCTAGACATGATTGAGAGTATACAAAGAGGATGTGGGTACATTACATACAAATATGTCATTTTATAAAAGGGACTTGAAATGGCTTACAGAGTGCTGGCACCAATACCCAACATGTATCAAAGGATAACTGTATTCGAAAGAAACTGAAACTACTTAAGGCTTTACCAAAGTGCTAACATTCACAGGGTTTATCTCCAATGTGTTTCTTCCAAGTTTCTGAAATGAAATAAATAAATGGCTTTCCCACATTTCATACATTTACAGAGTATCTTTCCAGTGAGATTTTTTATGTCTATGCAAGGAATTGAGAGAAGCAAATGCTTTCCCACATTCCTTACATTCATACGGGTTCTCCCCAGTGTGAGTTTTTTCATGTCCTTGAAGGAAACGAGAATGAGTGAAGGCTTTACCACACTGTTTACATTCATAGGATTTCTCTCTCATGTGAATTCTTACATGTCGTAGAAAGCAAGTGAGCCAAGAGAATGCTTTCCCACATTCCTTACATTCATACGGCTTCTCTCCAGAGTGAATTCTTTCATGGACTTTTAAGTTACCAAAATGACTGAAGGCTTTCCTACATGTTTGACACTCATAAGGCTTCTCTCCTGTGTGAGTCCTTTTATGTTGAGTAAGATATTGGAAACAACTGAAAGCTTTCCCACATTCTTTACACTCATATGGCTTCTCTCCGGCATGAGTTGTTTTGTGATTTTGAAAGGAATAGAAATCAATAAAGCCTTTCCCACATTTGCATTTATAGGGTTTCTCTCCAGTATGAGTTGTTTCATGTCTTCGAAGGGAACTGGAAATACGGTAGGCTTTGCCACATTGTTTACATTTATACGGTTTCTCTGCAGTGTGAGTCCTTTCATGTCTTAGAAATACACTGGGATAAACAAAGGCTTTCCCACATACCTTGCATTTATGAGGTCCATCTCCAGTGTGCATTGTCATGTGTCTTCGAAAGCTTGAGCTATGAGATAATGCTTTCCCACACTGCTTGCATTCATAGAGCTTCTCTCCAGTGTGAGTCCTTTCATGACTTTGCAGTGAACTGGGACAATCAAAACCTTTCCCACATACCTTACATTTATGAGGTCCATCTCTAGTGTGTGTTATCATGTGTCTTTGAAAGCTTCCCAGATGATGAAATGCCTTCCCACATTGCTTACATGCATAGGGTTTCTCTCCAGTGTGAGTTGTTTCATGTCTTCGAAGGGAAGTGGAAGCACTGAAGGCTTTCCCACATTGTTTACATGTGTAGGGTTTCTCTCCAGTGTGAGTTCTTTCATGTCTTAGACAAGAACTGTAATCAGGGAAGGCTTTAAAACACTGCTTACATTCATATGGTTTCTCCCCAGTATGTGTTCTTTCATGTCTTAGATAGGAACTGTAAAAAGAAAAGGCTTTAGAACAGTGCTTACATTCATATGGTTTCTCTCCAGTGTGCGTTCTTTCATGCACATGTAATAAACTGGGCCAGAAAAAGGCTTTCCCACACAACTTACATTTATAAGGTCCATCTCCACGCTGCACTGCCATGTGTCTTTGAAGGTTTCCCAGAGAACTGAAGGATTTCCCACATTCTTTACAATCATATGGTTTCTTTCCAGTGTTAGGACTTTCAGGTGTTTGAAGTGAGTTGTGGTAACTGAAGGCTTTCCCATATTGTTTATGTGTATCTGGCTTCTCTCCACATTCATGATACTCATGTGGTTTGTGCCCAGCATCAACGCTGATGTAGCAATTAAGGGATGAATGACCCATGACGATTTCTTCACACATACTGCTTTCACATGGATCTACTCCAGGAAGAGTGTTCTTGTTCACAATACTATACTGAATCTGGCTAAATGTTTCGCCACATTGGCGTCCATCTTTACTTTCACCAAATCTCTCTAACATATAACATCTGTAAAAAATGGGAAATATGTCACTAAAGGTTTATAAATCATTTTATAGGTATTAATAGGTATTGGATGTATATTTTTAACATTACCATGTAACCTGTAGGCTTTGTGTCCTGTTTGAACGTGAATGGATGGAATGTTGTACAAGATAGCTTGACCCCAGGTGTTCTCAAGACAATGATATTCATATGTAGACTTCTAATATTGTTGCCATGGGAACTATTTTACAAACACTGAACAGCTATGGAACATTTAAGCATATATTTTTGGAGAAAATTTTCTAAGGATAAATAAATTTAAGCTAGGCTTGTTCATTTTCTTTGCTTGTTTTTAAAATTTCATGTCACCAGGCATGGTGGCTCATGCCTATAATCCCAGCACTTTAGGAGGCCATGGCGAGTGGATCATGAGGTCAGGAGATCAAGACCATCCTGGCCAACATGGTGAAACCCCATCTCTATAAAAATACAAAAAACTAGCCAAGCATGGTGGCACACATCTGTAGTCCTAGCTACTTGGGAGGCTTAGGCAGGAGAATCGTTTGAACTCGGGAGGCAGAGGTTACAGTGAGCTGAGATCACACCACTGCACTCCAGCCTGGTGACAGAGAGAGACTCTGTCTCAAAAATAAAATAAAATAAAATTAAATTAAATTTCATGCCATTTTCAGAACAGCTCCAGGGACCTATCTTTCTCCTGTGAGTATAAATTACCTTCGATTTTTCCTGGGATATCTGTACTGATCTTCAATGTTCTGGTCTTTCCATTTCATTCCTAAAAGGCAGTCCCAGAAAAATCATTATAAATTTTTACAAAATTATAGACAGTAAGATTTTGATGTACACTGCAATCATGCAAAATGCATTCACTGAAGTACAGTTGACTCTTGAAAAACAGAAGTCTGAACTGCACAAGTCCATTTATATATACATGAATGTTCTTCAGTCTCTGCTACCCAAGACAGTGAGACCAACCACTCTTCTTACTCAGCCTACTCAATGTAAAGACAATGATGAAACTCTTTCTGATGATGCACTTCCACTTAATAAACAGTAAATTTGGTTTCTCTTCCTTATGATTATCTTACTAACATTTTTTGTTTCTTGCTTACTTTACTGTGAGAATACAGGATGTAAAAATATGACATAAAATATATGTATTAATCACTGCTTATGTGACAGATAATGCTGCCTGTCAACAGTAGGCTAAGATGTTGTAGACAAAAAGTTTTTTGTTTTCTGGTTTGTTTTTGAGACAGAGTCTCACTCTGTTGCCCAGGCTGGAGTGCAGTGGCGCAATCTCAGCTTACTGCAACTTCCGCATCTCAGGTTCAAGAGATTCTCCTGCCTCAGCCTCCTGAGCAGCTGGGATTACAGACACATGTCACCATGCCCAGCTAATTTTTGTATTTTTAGTAGAGAAGGGGTTTCACCATGTTGGTCAGGCTAGTCTCGAACTCCTGACTCAGGTGATCCACCCACCTTGGCCTCCCAAAGTTCTGGTTATAGGAGTGAGCCACTGTACCTGGCCCGACAAAAAGTTATATGAAGATGTACAACTGCAATGGGAACAGGCACCCCTAAATCTGTCTCTTTTTTCCAGGGCCGACCATATCCCCTTTCCATATTCCAAATATTTGAACAGCATGAATGACTAAGAAATAAATGTCTCCAATTAATTAAGTGGAAATGCAATGTCATCCTTACCTACACAATCCAGGTTCCTGATGGTTTCTTGCATCACATCTTTGTAGAGATTCTTCTGACAAGGACCCAGCAAAGCCCATTCTTCTCGGGTGAAGTTCACAGCCACATCCTCTAAAGCCACTGAGGCCTGATCCATCCCACATGTACAGAGGAGGAAGGGCGAAAATCACAGTGCTGATAATCTATACTCACTTCATAAACTTCACATGATGCTGTGGTTTCCAACCATTTTATTCAATGACATGGTAAACCCACTCTTATTCTCTGTCTACACTCACTTTCTCCCACACATTAACTCTGAAGCTAGAATTGAACATGTTTAGTAAATTAACAGTTGAATAGAAACATGCCGCTTCGTGGTGAACCAAGTGAGTGAATCATGTAGCCTGGATCACCCCTAATGTCTATTCCACAGTGGTTTGCAGTCCTTGGCATGATAAAGTCCTACTACTTATTGTGCAACAGAGAGTTACCATTAGCAGTCCTGAGACTGCATATCCTTACAAATGCTTGATCACAAAGTTGGGCCTTTCATGGTGTCTAGACAATGTATTTAGGGGAGGGCCCCATGAGCATAACAAAAGTGGAGTGTGCCTAAACTGTTTATGCAAAAATATATATATTATTTCCTTAACTCCCATCTTCCTTCTGAGAGTTCAGAATTTTGTTACCTACTCAGCAGAGGGAGTGCACCTGATGAGCCACTGCTAGGTTTGAATGGTTGTCCCTTCCAAAATGCACACTGAATGTTAATCTCCAAAGTGGCAGTTGAAAAAAAAAAAGGTGGGGCTTCAAGAGGTGATTTAGTCCTGAGGGTTTGGACCTCATGAATAGATTAATCCATAATGGGTGAATAAATGAGCTATTTCAGGAGTAGGACTCATGTCCTTCTAGAGAAAGAGATCTGAGCTAGACACTCCACTCCCTCACCATGTGATACTCTATGTCACCTAGGGACTTTGTAGAGTCCCTACCAGCAAGAAGGTTCTCACCAGATGCCCAGCCTTAATCCTGGACTTCTCAGCCTCCAGAAATGTAAAAACTAAATACTGTTTCTTATAAATTACCCAGGTTCAGTAATTTTGTTATGAATAACAAGAAACAGGCTAAGACAGCTACAAAGAAACACTCTGGGCATTGGGTCTACAATGAACTTTCTGGGTAGATAAAATTTCACGACTTGTTGCAACTTGTTATTTGGGGAATTCAGCCCATCCTACCTCTAACAGAGAATATTTGGAAGCTGACAACTAGTTTCCCCTAAATCAAATGTAGTGAAGTATGACAAAAGACTAATAAAAGATATTTCACCATCTCAATGAAAAAAATTTAAACATTTTTTTGAGTAATGCCAAACGAGAAGGAAAGAAGGGGAAATACTGCACATGTTCTTAGAAAAAACTCAGTGTCATCTCCATGAGTTCGTCTCCATGAATATTTATAATACTTCCTAAATAACTAAAACAGATCTTTTAGTAGTCAACAAAAATTACATTACCAAATCTAATAGAATTCATAATATTTAAAAAAAATGCTGAAAACCTTCTCACCAAGAAAGTGCAGCTTTTCAAAGACAGAAAAGGATTTTGAAAGTGTAATATTGGCACCCCATACTATTAACAGAGAGATAAACATATATATAAAGAAAAATGAAAACTAGTAGAAAAGTCTTGTGGAATTTTTATTCGTTCTTGGTCCAATCCCTCCCCCTATCAATGCCAGTCTTCAACACAGCAGCCCAAGTTCCTGGTATAGAACCCTGGACGCTGATTCTAGAGACAGCAGATCAGATCTTATTTGAAAATTATTGCCTTTGCATTTTCCAATCTGTATAAGGACTATCCAATGGTCTGAAACAAGGCTCGCTTTTCTTGTTTTTTTTTTTTTTTTTTTTTTTTCTTTTGAGATGGAGTCTCACTCTGTCACCCAGACTGGAGTGCAGTCTTGTGACCGTGGCTTACTACAACCTCCACCTCCTGGGTTCAAGCAATTCTCTCGGGTACAGCTACTGTACCCGAGTAGCTGGAAGTACAGGTGTGCTCTACCATATCTGGGCAATTTTTGTATTTTTACTAGAGACGTGGTTTCACCATGTTGGCCAGGCTGGTCTCAAACTCCTGACCTCAAGTAATCTTCCTTAGCTTCCCAAAATGCTAGGATTACAGGTATGAGCCACCACGCCCAGCCAAGGCTCTCTTTTCTATTCTAGCTATAATATAACACAATCAGGGTCAAACTTGGCAAGAACTACATGAAAATGCTGCAAAATACACAAAAAGCCTCCAGCCAACTGGAAAAATAGACTATGATTAAGACATACAGTAGATCAACTAAGTTGTGGGGAAAAAGAGCTGAAGAGAAAATTTCCTCCAGATACTAGAGTACTCAAAACCATGCAGGTATTCTGGGGAATTGAGAAAACTCCATGCATGCATAGTAAAGAATACATTTTCAGAAAAGATACCTGAGAAGAAACCCTCATTTTCAGTTCTGGCTGATCTGTAGGTTTAGTTAAGCAGAACACAAAGGCTATAGTAGAGTATTGAACAGCCTGGCTTAGTGTTCAAGGAATGCCCCAGGACAGAGCCATCCACAAAGACTAGAAGAGGTCAGGCTTTTGTGTGCTTTATCTCTTTTTACTAGCTTCTAGCATTCAGGAAATCACTGTCAGAACACTGGATGAACACACACTAAAGAACAAAGATGTTGGACAGTGTGGTGGTTCACACCTGTAATCCCAGCACTTGGGGAGCCTGAGGCAGATGGATCACAAGGTCAGGACTTCAAGACCAGCCTGGCCAAGATGGTGAAATCCCATTTCTACTAAAAATACAAAAAATTACCTGGGTGTGGTGGTGTGTGCCTGTAGTCCCAGCTACTTGGGAGAAGTACTTGGAAGGATGAGGCAGAGAACTGCTTGAACCTGGGAGGCAGAGGTTGCAGTGAGCCAAGATTGCACCACTGCACTTCAGCCTGGGCAAGCCAGACTCTGTATCAAAAAAAAGAAAAGAAAAGAAGTCAATGAAGGCACAAAAATTATTTCCTTTTCTTATTCCTATTGGGTATTATAAAGGTTTGTTCAAAAAATGACATCAACAATGTACTGAGTGGTTATAGTTTATAATAGGGCAAATGGATGACAGTGATGTTAAACTGGGCAGGAAGGAGGAATTCTGAACACTGTGTTATACTAGCATTACCCCGTTAGCCAGTACAGTGTTATTTAAAACTGAAGGTTCATTTGCTGTGAATGGTTTACTCCAAATGCTACAGAATTCAATAATAAAATTTAAGAAACAACAGCCTATCACAGTGGCTCATGTAATGCCAACACTCTGAGATGTAAGACAGAAGAATTGCTTAAGCTCAAGAGTTTGAGTCCACACTGAGCAACACAATGAGACTCTGTACGAAAAGTGAAAAAAAAAAAAAGGCCGGGTGCAGTGACTCACACCTGTAACCCCAGTACTTTGAGAGGCCGAGGTGGGAGGATCACAAGGTCAAGAGATCAAGACCATCCTGGCCAACATGGTAAAACCCCATCTCTACTAAAAATATAAAAATTAGCTGGGTGGCGCGAGCCTGTAGTCCCAGCTACTCAGGAGGCTGAGGCAGGATAATTGCTTGAACCCAGGAGGCAGAGGTTGCAGTGAGTGGAGATTGCACCACCGCACTCCCGCCTGGAGACAGAGCAAGGCTCTGTCTAAAAAAAAAAAATACTAGCCTGGTGTGGTGGCCTGCACCTGTAGTCCCCAGCTACTCAGAAGAGCAAGTACGGAGGATCTCTTGAGCCCAGGAGTTGGACGTTACAGTTAGCTATGATTGCTCCACTGCACTCTAGTATAGGTGATAGAGCAAGACCTTGTATAAAGAAAAGAAAAGAAAAGAAAAGAAAGAAAAGAAAGGAGGGAGGGAGGGAGGGAGGGAGGGAGGGAGGGACCCCCCCAGCTACTCTGGAAGCTGAAACGGAAGAATTGCTTGAACCTGGTGGCACATGCCTGGAGGTTGCAGTAAGCAAACATCGTGCCACTGCACTCCAGCCTGAGCAACAGAGCGAGACTCTGTCTCAAAAAAAAAGAGGCGGGTAGGGGAAGGGAGGAGAGGGGAGAGAGAGAAATAAGCAGACTTCCCATACTATTAGAAGAAAACGAAATCATATAGAATGCTCAGTTAAAATAAAATGAGGTGGAAAAAGAAAGGAAGTCGAAAAAAACCCAGCAAGTATAACACATATAAAACAATTATATATGTACATTGAATCCAAGTATATCAACAACCACTTTAAATGTACATTATATGAATATATAAGAAGACAGATACTGACAGAGTAGAATGAAAGAAAACAAGACCTGGCCAGGCACAGTGGCTCACACCTGTAATCCCAGCACTTTGGGAGGCAGAGACAGGCAGATAGATCATAAAATCAGGAGTTTGAGACCAGCCTGGCCAACATGGTGAAACCCCATCTCTATTAAAAATACAAAAGCTAGCTAAGTATGGTGGCACATGCTTGTAATCCCAGCTTCTCAAGAGGCTGAGGCAGGAGAATTGCTTGAACTGATAGGCAGAGATTGTAGTGAGCCAAGATTGTGCCATTGCACTCTTTGGCCTGGGTGACAGAGTGAGACTCCATCTCAAAAAAAAAAAAAAAAACCAAGACCCACCACTGTGTGTAAAAAACTATTTTTTTATTCTCTCAAGAAAACTATTTTAAGTAGAAAGACACAGGTACATTAAATATAAAGGTATGAAAAAGAATATGCCATTCTAGCCCTAATCAAAAGACATACGGGGCCAGGCGCGGTGGCTCACACCTGTAATCCCAGCACTTTGGGAAGCTGAGGCGACCAGATCATCTGAGGTCAGGAGTTCAAGACCAGCCTGACCAACATGGTGAAACCCCATCTCTATTAAAAATACAAAAAAACCCAGCTTGGCCAACAAAGCAAAACCCTGTCTCTATTAAAAATACAAAAATTATGCCAGGCACAGTTGCTCATGCCTGTAATCCCAGCACTTTGGGAGGCCAAGGCAGGTGGATCACCTAAGGTCAGGAGTTCGAGACCAGCCTGGCCAACATGGTGAAACCCCATCTCTATAAAATTTTTTAAAAAATACAAAACTTAGCTGGGCATGGTGGCACGCACCTGTAATCCGAGCTACTCTGGAGGCTAAAGCAGAAGAATTGCTTGAACCCAGGAGGCTGAGATTGCAGTGAGCCAATATCGTGCCATGTATTCCAGCCTAAGCAACAGAGTGAGACTGTCTCAAAAAAAAATAGTAGCATCAGCCTCAAGCCATGGTCAAAGCTACTCACCCTTCTATGCTTTACATGGATATTTAAAAACAAAATACTCATGTTTGATGAATCCAGGAAAATCACTCAAATTCAGTGTTTATGTTTACAGGCGGGAAGGAAATCGTAAGGCACCTACATTCTATATAGCTCAATAGGAAAAGCACAAATATCTATCCATTTCAGACAATGAATGCCATTTAATTACTACTTCCATGATAGTAAGCCATATAGTAAAAAAAAATTATATTTTACTTCTTTAGCTGTTAGAAAGTCCTGTCCCACAGAATTTAGTACTAATCTGCCAAACCCACATAACAGGAACAGAACAGACTTCTCCATTGTTCCAAAATCTCCACCCTAAAAAGAGGAGGAACTGAACTTTTGTTAAATCTTTTAAATTCAATCAATGTACCTACTACACTTTGTTGTAAAAATGTATTCTTTTTTTTTTTTTTTGCAGCTATAATGGAAGAGGGTTTTTCCCAATATTTTTCCTTCGTAGTAATTATACTACTAAACCCTGAAATTCCATCTGAAATCATCCAAAAAACAAACACACCAGAGAAACATACAACACAAGCTCTGGGGCAAAAATAAATAAAGGTTTTTAAAAAATGGAATAGAAGATTACATATACCATTTATATTCTGAAATCCAACTCTTTCTAGAATTACATATACAATTTATTTTCTGAAGTTCAACTCTGGGAATACTTTGTCTTCACTAACAATCTTTTTTTGAGATGAAGTCTCACTGTTACCAGGTTGCAGTGCAATGGCGTGATTTAGCTGACTGCAACCTCCACCTTCCGGGTTCAAGTGATTCTCCTGCCTCAGCCTCCCAAGTTGCTGGGACTGCAGGTACGTGCCACCACACCCAGCTAATTTTTGTATTTTTTTTTTAGTAGAGACAGAGTTTCACCATGTTGGCCAGGATGGTCTCATCTCTTGACCTGGTAATCCACCCACCTCGGCCTCCCAAAATGCTGGGATTATAGTTCACTAACAATCTCTAATCATAGGATGTATTTTACAGTTAATCAAAAATCTAGGCTGAAAAGAGTAAACATATCTTTTCAAGGTAACAAACACAGGAATGAGCAGTGCTGACTGGAACACATCAAAGTCTAATGCAAGTATCAGGACAGGTCATCCTATCACCTGGGACATCCCCTAACCCTATTTTGATCACCACCCTCCCAGGAGACACTGTCTTGTGTGCTTTCCAGGCTCTTGCACTACCTCAAGGAGCAGGTTTTCCAGTCCTTAGATTTAACTTTCTTTCTTTTGAGAGAGTCCAGAAGGCAGAAATCGTTTTTTTTTTTTCCGTGGAATACAACCATGAAATTGGCTGATCAATGTGTCCCCAAGGAATGTAAACTAGGGTTGGGAAAGAAAAGGTGAGTGTCCCAGGGGTTAGCTTTTTATGGGAATGATACACCAGAAGATTCCTTCTACCCTAGGGGATCCAGTTGCTCCCCAGGAAGCCCCATGCCCCCTATCTCAGGCTGTCCTCTGGGAGGAGTGACCCAGGGGCTCATATTCACTAGACTCTCCTAGAGACTTGGCAGCTGTGGGCACCATTTTTTTTTTTTGAGACGGGTCTGCCTCTGTTGCCCAGACTGGGATGCAGAGGCACAATCATGGCTCACTACAGCTTCAAACTCCCTGGCTCAAGCCATCATCCCACCTCAGCCTCAGGAGTAGCTGCAACTACAAGTGGCAGCTACCAAGTCCAGCTAATTTTATTATCATTTATCTAGAGACAAGGTCTTGCCACGTTGCCCAGGCTGGTCTGGAACTACTGGGATCAAGCAATGCCCCTGCCTCAGACTCCCAAAGAGCTGGAATTACAGGAATGACCCACGGTGTTCAGGAACCCAGAACAATTCTTTTAAGAAAAAGGCATACATTGCTAGCTGAAAACAAGATGACAAACTAGTGAAATATCGCCTGGGGGCCAAACACTTCATAAAGTTGCTATGAATTGGGGAGACAGCCTGGGGAAGGCTCTGGAAACCAAGAGATCTGCTGCCAGCCCTAGGAGCAGTTCGACTGAGAGGACAGGGTGGTAGATTTCAGACCCTGCTGCCCACATCTCTGCAAGACTCGGAGGAGAAACGGTCGCCTTTGGAAAGAAAGAAGGGACTGAGGACCACAGAGACGACAGCTCCTCCCACACACAAACCCCACACACGAGTTTGGATTCTGCCTGGTGACCCTACCGTCGTCACCGTGCAGCCTCCTCACCGGGTTCACAGGAACTGCGAGCCAGGCTGGAGGCGAGATTGCAGCTGATTACATTAATCAGGTGCCCTCAGCCCCGCCGCCTCACGGGGCCGCCTCCCAGAGTCAGGTCACAGCAGACGCCGACCGCCGGCTTCCCCACTGTGCCTGGGGATAAGATCTCTGAGAGCTGCTCGAGAGTCGCCTGAGTTATTTCTCAGAGCCTGAATTCCAGCGGAAAGGCTGATGCTAAGCAGGCTGAAGACCCCACAAGGGAGCCCACTCAGCAGGAGAACGCGGTTCTTCACCTCCCGTCCCAGAATTTGCCCCTCACTTCCCCACCAACCAGCGACCCCACACCCCAGCCACCCCTGTGCAGATCACAAATCCCTCAGGGAGGAGGATATGGGGTGTCCTCCCCTCTCCCCTATTAAACTGTTCCTGCACTAGCCCTGGGCGTCTCTGTGCAGTGACTCGGGCCGCGAACCCGTGCGGGTTACAGCCGCACAATCTGAGGAGACTCGGGGCTGCGGGCGCGGAGCTGCCTAGAGGGGGCGCCGGCGCCCGGGCCGCAGTCTCCGCGCAGGGACCAGACAGGACGCCCAAAGTCCTGGCTGCCGGTCCAGCCCCACCCTGAGGCCTAGAAGGCCGAGGGCCGAGCTGCACCAGGGGGACCTGGGTCCGCAGACCCCGAAGTCGCCCGCGGGGAGGCCCGGGTCCCGCCACAGCCGGTGCCGGCAGGTTCCACCCAGCCCCTCCCCCGCCTCGGGACGCCGGCCCCGGCACACGCACCATTTCCCGACTTCCGCGGTCTCCCAGGTCCTCCCAACGGCTCCCGCTGCCAATACCGGCTCCAGGGCGACGAAGGCTGCCACAGACTTTCCAGGTCGTCTCTCAGCGACGGAGACCGGAGCCTACCGCAGGTGGGTGGAGAAGACGCCGCGGGCTTTTTCAACCACACATCCTCCTCTAGGCAGCGCGCTTGATTGACAGCTCCCGAGACCCCGCCCCATGGCCCTGATTTGATAGAGCGTCATGTCCCGCCCCGCTGCGGACTGATTGACAGAAGAAGCGATCTTACACAGCTGAGTGGAGCCGGATGAACAAGTTCCTGACACAGTCCCTGGCAGAGCGGTCTTCCTCCCTGCACTGTGACCTGAACCCTCTCGGGGGATATTTTCGCTTAAGCGGAATTTCCTGCCGGTACTCAATAAGATTTCCTGCTTCTTCCTCTTGGATACGGACTGATAAACCAATTACACTCTTTTAGTGATTTTTCAATGTACAATTAAATTACATTTTTACTATAGTCACTCTGTTGTGCTAGCAAATACTAGGTCTAATTCATTCTTTTTTTTTTTTTTTGAGACAGAGTCTCGCTCTGTCACCCAGGCTAGAGTGCAATGGCGCGATCTCGGCTCACTGCAACCTCCGCCTCCCGGGTTCAAGCTATTCTCCTGCCTCAGCCTCCCCAAGTAGCTGAGACTACAGGCGCGTGCCACCATGTCCCGCTAATTTTTTGTATTTTTAGTAGAGACGGGGTTTCACTATATTAGCCAGGATGGTCTCGATTTCCTGACCTCGTGATCCACGCGCCTCAGCCTCCCAAAATGCTGGGATTACAGGCGTGAGCCACCATGCCCGGCCTCTATTTTTTATACCTATTAACCATCCTCATTTCCCCACTAACTACTCCCCGCTACTACTTTTCCCAGCCTCTGGTAACCATCCTTCTACATTTTTTGTTTGAAACAGGTCTTGCTGTGTTGTCCAGGCTGGAGTGCAGTGGGGCCCTCATGACTCACTGCAACCTCTTCCTCCCAAACTCAAGCAATCCTCTCGCCTCAGCCTCCCACGTAGCTGTGAGTACAAGTATGAACCATCACACTTGGCTAATTTTATTTTATTTTTTTGTAGAAATAAAGTCTCACTATGTTGCCCAGGCTGATTTCAAACTGCTGGGCTCAAGGGATCCTCCTGCCTTAGCCTCCCAAAGTGTTATTATAGACATGAGCCATTACACCCAGGTCAGGTCCTTCTACTCTCTACCTCTGTAAGTTCAATTATTTTAATTCTTACCTCCCACAAATAAGTGAGAATAGGCCGGGCACGGTGGCTCACACCTGTAATCCCAGCTCTTTGGGAGGCTGATGCAGGTGGATCACCTGAGGTCATGAGTTTGAGACCAGCCTGGCCAACAGGTAAAACCTTGTCTCTACTAAAAATAGAAAAAAACAGCCGGGTGTGGTGGTGAGCAATTGTAATTCCAGCTACTCAGGAGCCTGAGGCAGGAGGATCGCTTGAACCCAGGAGGTGAAGGTTGCAGTGAGCTGAGATCCTGCCATTGCACTCCAGCCAGGTTAACAAGAGCAAACTCCATCTCAAAAAAATAATGTGAGAATATACAAAGTTTGTGTTTCTGTGCCTGGCTTATGTCGCTTAAAATAATAACTTGCAGTTCCATCCATATTGTTGCAAATCAGGATCTCATTTTTTATGGCTGAATAGTATTCCATTGTTTTCTTTATCCATTCATCTATCAATGGACACAGGTTGCTTCCAAATCTTGGCTGTTGTGAATAGTGCCACAATAAACATGGAAATACAGATATATCTACAATATGCTGCTTTCCTTTCTTTTGGAAAGCAGTGAGATTGCTGGATCATATGGTAGCTCTATTTTTATTTTTTTGAAGAACCTCAAAACTGTTATCCATAGTGATTGTACTTTACATCCCCACCAACAGTGTATGAGAGGGCTCCCTCTTCTCCATATCCTTGTCAGCATTTGCTATTGCCTGTCTTTGGATAAAAGCCATTTTTACCCAGGTAAGATGATATGTCATTGTAGTTCTGATCTGCATTTCTTTGATGATCAAAGATGTTGAGCATTTTTTCATATACCTCTTTGCCATTTTATGTCCTTTTTTTTTTTTTTCTGTTAGAGACAGAGTCTCACTCCGTTTCCAGGCTGGAGTGCAGTGGCACAATCTCGGCTCACCATAACCTCCGCCTCCCAGGTTCAAACTAATTCTACTGCCTCAGACTCCCAAGTAGCTGGGACTACAGGCACGTGCCACCGTGCCTGGCTAATTTTTGTATTTTAAGTAGAGGCGGGGTTTCACCATGTTGGCCAGGAGGGTCTTGATCTGTTGACCTCATGATCCACCCGCCTTGGCCTCCCAAAGTGCTGGGATTACAGGCGTGAGCCACCATGCCCAGCCTGCATGTTGATCTTTTGAGAAATGTGTTCTCAGATCTTTTGTCTATTTTAAAATCAGATTTAGATTTTTTTTTTCCTACAGGTTTTTTTTTTTTTTTTTTTTTTTTTTTTTTTTTTTTCCTACAGAGCTCCTTATATGTCCTGGTTATTAATCCCTTGTGAGATGGATAGTTTACAAATATTTTTTCCCATTCTGTGGGTTTTCTCTTCACTTTGTTGATTGTTTCCTTTGCTGTGCAAAAGGTGTTTACCTTGATATGATCCCCTTTTTCCATTTTTGCTTTGGTTGCCTGTACTTGCGGGGTATCACTCAAGAAATCTTTGCCCAGTCCCAATGTCCTGGAGAGTTTCTCCGATGTTCTCTTTTAGTATGTTCATAGTGTGAGGTCTTATATTTAAGTCTTTAATGCATTTTGATTTGATGTTTATATATGGTGAGAGATAGGGGTCTAGTTTCATTCTTTTGCATCTGGATATCTAGTTTTCCTAGCAGTGTTTGTTGAATAGACTCTTTTCTCCAATGTATGTACTTGGCAACTTTGTCAAAAATGAGTTCATTGTAGATGTATAAACCTGTCTTTGAGTTCTGTATTCTGTTTCACTGATCTATGTGTCTTTTATTTGTTTATTTATTTATTTGAGATGGAGTCTCGCTCTGTCCAGGCTGGAGTGCAGTGATGCAATCTCGGCTCACTGCAACCTCTGCCTCAGCCTCCTGAGTAGCTAGGACTACAGGCGCATGCCACCAGGCCCAGCTAATTTTTTGTATTTTTAGTAGAGACAGGGTTTCACTGTGTTAACCAGGATGCCTCGATCTCCTGATCTCCTGATCCACTCGCCTCAGCCTCCCAAAGTGCTGGGATTACAGGTGTGAGCCACTGCATGTTTTTATGGCATTATCATGCTGTTTGGGTTACTATAGCTCTGTAGTATAATTTAAAGTCAGGTAATACGATTCCTCTAGTTTTTTTCTTGTTCCCTAGGCTATTCTGGGTTATTTATGATTCCATATAAATTTTAGAATTTTTTTCTATTTCTGTGAAGAACATGATTGGAATTTTGACTGGGATTGCATTAAATCTGTAGCTTGCTTTGTGGAGTATGGACAGTTTAACAATATTGATTCTTCCAATCCATAAACATCTATTTTTTGTGTATTCTCTTCAATTTCTTGCATTAATGTGTCACAGTTTTTATTGTAGAGATCTTTCACTTCTTTGGTTAATTCTTAGGTATCTAATTTTATTTGAAGCTGTAGTAAATATCATTACTTTCTTGATTTCCTTTTCAGATTGTTCATTGTTGACATACAAAAATGTTGATTTTTGTATCCTGCAACTTTACCGAATTTATTTCTCACTTCTAATACTTTTTTGGTGCAGTTTTTAGGTTTTTCCAGATATAAGATCATATTATATGCAAATAATAATTTGACTTCTTCCTTTCCAATATGGATGCTCTCTTTTTTTTTTTCATCTGATTGCTCGAGCTGGGACTTCCAGTACTATGTTGAATAACAGTGGTGAAAGTTGGCATTCTTGTTGTGTTCCAGAACTTACAGGAAAGGCTTTCAGTTTTTTCCCATTCATTATCATACTAGCTGTGGGTCTGCCATATATGGCTTTTATTATATTAAGGTATGCTTCTTCTATACCCAGTTTTCTTTAGGGATTTTTATCATGAAGGGATGTTAAATATTGTCAAAAGCTTTTACAGTATATATTGAAATGATCATATGGTTTTTGCCCTTTATTCTGTTGATACAATAGATCACTTGATTGATTTGCATATATTGAACCATCCTTGCATCCCAGGGATAAATCCCACTTGATCATGATGAATAATCTTTTTGCTGTATTGTTAAATTCAGTTTGCTAGTATTTTGTTGAGGATTTTTGCATCAATATTCATCAGTTACACTGACAGAGAGTTTTCTTTTTCTGACATGTCTTTGTCTGTTTTTGGTGTCAAAGTAATACTGGCCTTGTAGAATGAGTTTGGAAGTATTGCCTCCTCCTCTGTTTTTTGGAATAGTTTGAGTAGGACTGGTATTAGTTCTTTTTTAAATGTTGGTAGAATTCAGCAGTGAAGCCATTGGGTCCCAGGGTTTTCTTTGCTAGGAAACTTTTTATAATGACCTTGATCTCATTATTTGTTATTGGTCTGTTCAGGTTTTGGATTTCTTCATGGATCAATGTCGGTAGGTTCTGTCTGTCTAGGAATTTATAATTTCTTCTGGGTTTTCCAATTTATTGGCATACAGTTGTTCTTAGTTCGCTAATGATCCTTTGAATATCTGCTGTATCAATTGTAATGTCTCCTTTTTCATCTCTAATTGTATTTATTTGGGCCTTTCTGTTTTTTTTCTTAGTCTTCCTCAAGGTTTGTCAATTTTGTCTTTTCAAAAACCAACTTTTTGTTTCATTGATCTTTTGTATTGTGTTCTTCATTTCCTTTTTTTTTTTCCTTTTTTTGAGATGGAGTCTTGCTCTGTTGCCCAGGCTGGAGTGCAGTGGCATGATCTCAACTCACTGCAACCTCTGCCTCCCAGGTTCAAGCAATTCTCCTGCCTTACCTTCCCAAGTAGCTGGGACTAGAGACACATGCCACCATGCCCAGCTAATTTTTGTAATTTTAGTAGAGACAGGGTTTCACCATATTGGGCAGGCTGGTCTTGAACTCTTGACCTCAGGTGATCACCTGCCTTGGCCTCCCAAAGTGCTGGAATTACAGGCATGAGTCACTGTGACTGGCCTGAAGGTTTTCATCTTTTTTGATGCAGATGCTTACATCTATAAACTTCCCTCTTAGTACTGCTTTTGCTGTATTTCATAGGTTTTGGTATATTGCATTTTCATTATCATTTGTTTCAAGAAACTTTTCAATTTCCTTCTTAATTTCTTTATTGACCCACTGGTCATTCAGAAGCATATTGTTTAATTTCCATATGTTTGTATGGTTTCCAGAATTCCTCTTGTCATTGATTTCTAGTTTGTTCTATTTATTCTCTAAAACCATTGACATTATTTCAATATTTTGGAGTGTTTTTAACATTTTTTTGACCTAACATATGGTCTATCCTTAAGAATGATTCATGTGCTCAGGAAAAGTATGTTCATTCTGTAACTGTTGGATAAAATGTTCTGTAAATATCTATTAGGTCCATTTGATCTATAGTGTAGATTAAATCCCATTTAATCTTTCTTTTCTCAGATTTTTCAGTATACATTGAAATGATCTTTGTTGATTTACTGTCTGGAAGATCTGTCCAGTGCTGCAAAATGGGGTGTTAAAATCTCCAGTTATTATTGTATTGGGCTGTCTCTCTCTCTCTGTATCGAGACAGAGTTTCACTCTTCTTGCCCAGGCTGGAGTACAATGGTGTGATCTTGGCTCACTGCAGCCTCCACCTCCCAGATTCAAGCAATTCTCCTGCCTCAGCCTACCAAGTAGCTGGGATTACAGATGCCCATCACCACACCCAGCTAATTTTTTGTATTTTTAGTAGAGATGGGGTTTCACCATGTTGGCCAGGCTGGTCTCAAACTCCTGGCTTCAGGTGATATGCCTGTCTCGGCCTCCCAAAGTGCTGGGATTACAGGGGTGAGCCACTGCACCCAGTGCTTTCTCTCTTTTTTTCTAATAATACATGTTTTCTACATTTGAGTGCTCCAATGTTGGGTGCATATATGTTCACAATTGTTATATCATCTTACTGAACTGATCTCTTTATAATTGCATAGTGACCTTCTTTGACTTTTCTTACAGTTTTTGTCTTGAAATATGTTTTGTTTGGTATAAGTATTGCTACGCCTCCTCTTTAATGCTTTCCACTGGCATGGAATGTCATTTTCTGTTCCTTTGTTTTCAGTCTATGGGTTTCTTTATAGGTGAAGTGTATTTCTTGTAGGCAACTGATCATTAGGTCTTGCTTTTTAATCAATTTAGTCATTCTGTGATTTTTTTATGTGCTGGGATTACAGGTGTGAGCCACTGCACCCAGTGCTCTCTCTCTTTTTTTCTAATAATACATGTTTTCTACATTTGGATGGTTTAGCTCATTTACATTCAGTGTTATTATTGGTAAGTGAGAGCTTACTCCTGCTATTTTGTTATTTGTTTTCTGGTTCTTTTGTCATCTTATCTCCCTTCTTTCCTTCTATCCTGTCTTCCTTTCAGTGAAGGTGACTTTTTCTGGTGGTATAATTTAACTTCTTTTCATTTTTTGCGTATCTGTTGTATGTTTTTTGATTTGAGGTTACTATAAGGTTTGTAAATACTATCTTATAACCCATCATTTTATGCTGATAACAACTTAATGCTGTTTGCATAAACAAAAAAGACAAAAAGAAATCTAAAAAAACTCTACACCTTAACATCATCCTCCTGCTTTTTAACTTTTTTTTGTTTCTATTTATACCATGTTTGTACTGTTTTGAAAAGTTGTTGTAATTATTATTTTTTATTGGTTCATCATTTAATCTTTCTACTTAAGAATAATTTACCCACCACAGTTACAGTGTTACAATATTCTTTCTGTGTATGTGTATTTACTAACACCATGAGTAAGTGAGCTAATACCAGTGAGTTTTGTATCTTCAGATGATTTCTTATTGTACATCCTTTTCTTTCTGATTGAAGTACTTCCTTTAGTATTTCTTGTAGAACAGGACTGGTGTTGATGAAATCCCTTAGCTTTTGTTTGTCTGGGAAGTTTTTATTTCTCCTTCATGTTTGAAGGATATTTTCACTGAATATGCTATTCAAGGATAAAAGGTTATTTTTCCTTCAGCACTTTAAATATGTCATTCTACCCTCTTGGTTTGTAAGGTTTCTACTGAAAAGTCTTCTGCCATATGTATTGGAGCTCCACTGCTTGTTTCTTTTCTCTTGCCACTTTTAGAATCCCATCTTTATCCTTGACCTTTGGTGGTTTGATTACTAAAAGCCTTGAGGTAGTCTTCTTTGGGTTAAATCTGCTTGGTGTTCTACAACCTTCTTGTGGTTCGATACCGATATCTTTCTCTAGGTTTGGGAAGTTGTCTGTTATTATCCCTTTGAATGAACTTTATACTCCTATCTCTTCTCTACCACCTTTTTAAAGCCAGTAACTTAGATTTGACCTTTTGAGGCTATGTTCTAGATACTGTAGGCATGCTTCAATGTCTTTTATTCTTTTCCTTTTGTCTCCTCTGACTATTTTCAAGTAGTCTGTCTTCAAGCTCCCTAATTATTTCTTCTGCTTGATCAATTCTGCTATTAAGAGACTCTGATTCTGGAGGAACGATCCAAGATGGCTGATCGCTAACATCTCGGGATTGTAGCTCCCAGTGAAAGCGCAGAGAACAAGAGGACGCCACACTTTCAGATGAATTTTTGTTGCTCACGGACCAGATGATTCACAGTGGAGGAGCCCCACGGGTTGCCAGTGCGACTCTTGTGGCTGGTGCAGTGGTTTTACCAGCACCTCGGTGTGGCAGCTCTTGGTGCAGAGTAAACGGGACTGGTTCCCCTTCAGTCCTACATTTGGAGCTCTGGGAAGGCAGAGTCGCCTATTATGGACTCAAGAAGGAGGCCAAACTGGAGATTCCAGGCAGAAGGGCACCATCTGTCTTAACACCGCTCTTTTGGCCGGCGCAGTGGGTTGCTTAGATTTCGGCCCTGGGAATTAACAAGTTGGACATCCATGCAGAGACCTAATTTGAAAGTTGGTAATTACAAAGACGACAGGTGGATAAACTTACAACAATGGGAAGAAACCAGCGTAAAAAGGCTAAGAATACTCAAAATCAGAATGTCTCTCCCTCTACAGAGGATCACACTTCCTCATTAGCAAGGGAACAAGGCTTGATGGAGAACGAGTGCATTCCACTAACAGAATCAGGCTTCAGAAGGTGGATAATAAGAAACTTCTGTGAGTTAAAAGAACATGTTGTAGCCCAACGTAAAGAAACTAAGAACTTTGAAAAAAGGTTTGACGAAATCCTAATGAGAATAGACAATTTAGAGAGGAATATAAGTGAATTAATGGAACTGAAGAATACAATACGGGAACTCCGAGAAGTATGTACAGGTTTTAACACTCGAATTGAACAAGCAGAATAAAGGATATCAGAGGTTGAAGATCAACTTAAGGAAATAAAACAAGAAGACAAGAATAGAGAAAAAAGGATAAAAAGGAATGAGCAAAGTCTCCAAGAAATATGGGACTATGTGAAAAGACCTAATTTACATTTGATAGGTATACCTGAATGTGATGGAGAGAATGAATCCAAGCTGGAAAATACTCTTCAGGATATTATTCAGGAAAACTTTCCCAACCTAGGAAAGCAGGACAATATTCAACCCCAGGTAATACAGAGAACACCACAAAGATATTCCTCAAGAAGAGCAACCCCAAGGCACATAATCGTTAGATTCACCAGGATTGAAACGAAGGAGAAAATACTAAGGGCAGTCAGAGAGAAAGGTCAGGTTACCCACAAAGGGAAGCCTATTAGACTTACAGCAGATCTCTCAGCAGAAACCCTACAAGCCAGAAGAGAGTGGGGGCCGATATTCAACATCCTTAAAGAACAGAACTTTCAGCCCAGAATTTCATATCCAGCCAAACTAAGCTTCATAAGTGAAGGAAAAATAAAATCCTTTGCAAACAAGCAAGTGCTCAGAGATTTTATTACCACCAGGCCTGCTTTACAAGAGCTTCTGAAAGAAGCATTACACATAGAAAGGAACAACCAGTATTAGCCTTTCTAAAAATATACCAAAAAGTAAAGAGCATCAACATAAAGAAGAATTTACATCAATGAATGGATACAATAGCCAGTTAACATCAAATGGCAGTAATCCTAAATTTAAATTGACTAAATCCCCCAAACAAAAGATATAGCCAAAACCCAACAGTATGCTACATCCAGACCCATTTCACATGCAAAGATACACAAAGACTCAAAACAAAGGGATGGAGAAAGATTAACCAACTAAATGGAGAGCAAAAATAAATAAATAAATAAATAAAAAGCAGGAGTTGCAATTCTGATAAAATAGATTTTAAAGCAACAAAGATATAATAGTAAAAGGATCAATGCAACAATAAGAGCTAATGATCCTAACACCCAGATACATAAGACCTATAAAGAGACTTAGACTCGATGAGACAGAAAATTAATAAGGATATCCAGGACTTGAACTCAGATCCGGAACAAGTAAACTTAATAAATATTTATAGAGCTCTCCACTTTAAATACACAAAATATACATTCTTGTCAATACCACATCACACTGACTCAGAGGTTTAAATGAAATATTGATTGGCCATTATTAATACCCATTTTTAGAATAAAGCAACATTCCCGTTCTCTCTCCCTTTTTCTTCCTGTTTCTTCCTCTCCTTCACTACTTTATCTTCCCTTCTCTCCTTTCAAAAATAAAAATAAAAAAAATTTTTTTTAAATAAGAAAAAGAGACTCTGATTCTTCAGTATGTCAATTTCATTTTGAACTCCAGAAGTTCTGCTTGACTTTTTTTTTTTTGAGATGGAGTCTCACTCTGTCACCCAGGATAGAGTGCAGTGGCATGATATCAGCTCACCACAACCTCCACCTCCCAGGTTCAAGCAATTCTCATGCCTCAGCCTCCTGAACAGTTGGGGTTACAGACATGCACCACCATACCTGGCTAATTTTTGTATTTTAGTGGAGATGAGATTTCACCGTGTTGGCCAGGCTGGTCTGGAACTCCTGATCTCAAGTGATCTGCCCACCTCAGCCTACCAAAGTGCTGGGATTACAGGCATGAGTCACTGCACCCAGCCTTGATTCTTTTTAATTATTTCAATCTCTTCATTATATTTATCTGATGGAATTCTGAATTCCTTCTCTGTTACCTTGAATTTCTCTGAGTTTCCTCAAACAGCTATTTTGCCTTCTCTGCCTAAAAGGGCACAAATCTCTCTTTCTCCAGGATCGGTCTCTGGTGCCTTATTTAGTTCATTTGGTGAGGTCATGTTTTCCCGGATGCTTGTGGACATTCATCCACGTCTCAGCATTGAAGAGTTAGGTATTTATTGTAGTCTTCTCAGTCTGGGCTTGTTTGTACCCATCCTTCTTGGGAAAGCTTTTTAGCTATTTGAAAGGACTTAGGTCTTTTGATCTAAGGGATCTCTGCCTCAGGGGGCACCTAAGCCTAATAACACTATGATCCTTGCAGATTCTTAGAGATACGACCTTGATTATCTTGGTTAAAATACAGAGGAATTTTCTGGACTACCAGGCGGAGATGACTGTTCTCTTCTCTTTACATTGTGTCTTCTTCTTGCTCTGTTCTGAGCCACCTGGAGCTGGGGCTAGGATAACACAAGCACCCTGGTGGTCACCAAGACTGGGACTGTGCTGGGTCAGACCTGAAGTAGGCACAGTACTGGGTCTTACCCAAGGCCCACTGTAACCACTACCTGGATACCACCTGTGTTTGATCAAGACCTTGAGGCTCTACAACCATTAGGTGGCAATACCAGCCAGGCTTGTTTCCTTCTCTTCAGGGTGGAAAGTTTCCCCAGGCCTTGTATGGCTCAAGAGGTGCTATCCAGGAGCCAGTGACTGGAGTAAAATCTCAGAAGTCTACCTGGTGTTCTAATTGTACTGTGGCTGAGCTGGCACTCAAATTGTGAGATGCAGTCCTCTCCACTCTTCTCTCCCCTTTTAACAGGCAGAGAAGCCTCACCCCATGGCCACCACCATCACAGGCCCATGGGGAGTACTGCCAGTCTACTGTCAATGTTCTTTTAGAGACCAAGGGCTCTTTAGTCAGCTTGTGGTGCAGCTGCTCCCTTCAGCTTCCCTCTGGCTCAGGGGAGGTCCAGAAATGCCATCCAAGATCCAAGGCCTGGAACCAGGGATCCCAGAGCCCACTTGGTGCCTGCCACACTGTGGACAAGCTGGTACCGAACATGCAAAAGTCCCTTTTACTTTTCCCTCCACTTTTCTCAAGCAGAAGTCTCTCTGCATAGCCACCACAGTCGAGAATGTGCTGAGTCTCACCCAAGGCCCATGGTGTACTACCATGGTATTGCTCCTGATTATTCAGGGGCCAGAAACTCCTCAGTCAGCAGGTGATGGGTCCTTCCAGGACTGGGTCCTCTCCTTCAAGGCAGTGGGTTTCCTTCTGGCCCAGGGTGTGTTTAGAAATGTCATTCAGGAGCTAGGACCTACAAAGGGGACTATGACTGTTGCCCTATCCTACTGTGGCTGAGCTGGTATACAAAGTACAAAATCAAGTTCTCTTTACTCTTCCCTCTCCTCAAGCTGAAGAAAGGGGTCTCTTTTGGAGCTGTGAGCTATGCTGCCTGGGGTTGGGAGAGGGGTAGCACAAGCACTCCCTTAGCTGCCCTGATGTCTAACTGATGTCTTAGTAGGTTGCATGCCCCCACCAAGTCCACTGGCTCTGAGCCCAGCTCAGCACTAGGATTTGCCTCAGAGTTGCAGTCTGTATGGCCTAGACTGCCTTTCATGTTTATTTAGGATCCCAGAGCACATCAGCTCACTGTGGTGAAACTCATTGGAACTCAAGTTCCAGCCACTGGGATGGGTGATTCTTCTCTAACTAGAGCTGATTTAAATGCTCCCTCTGTGGGTGTGCATCAGCTGAATTCACCCTGGTTTTGCTTTCTACTGTGACAGGGCAGCATTGAGTTCAAAGCAATGTCTCACAATTGCTGCTCTCTCCCTCTCTCAAACACACATATTCTCTCTGTGCCATGTGGCCACTGCCCCATGGGCCTCGTATTCAGTTTCAATGATCTATATATTTATTCTTTCGCCCATACCACACTGATTTTTTGTTTTTTGAGATGGAGTCTTGCTCTGTCACCTAGACTGGAGTGTAATGGCACCATCTCAGGTCCCTGCTGCAACCTCTGCCTCCTGGGTTCAAGCAATTCTCCTGCCTCAGCCTCCCGAGTAGCTGGGACTACAGGCACCTGCCACCATGCCTGGCTAATTTTTGTATTTTTAGTAGAGACACGGTTTCATCATATTGGGCAGGCTGGCCTCAAACTCCTGACTTTGTGATCTGCCTGCTTCAGCCTCCCAAAGCGCTGGGATTACAGGCATGAGCCACTGCACATGGTCATTGTTTTTATTACTGTGTTTCTGTAGTTAATGTTATGGTCAGATAGTGTCAATCCTCTGACTGTTTGCCTCTACAATATTGTGTTGACTATTCTGGGTTTTACCATATAAACTTAGAATCAATGTACTGATATGTACAAAATGATTAACTATGGATTAGAGACAACTGTCATCTTATCAATATCAAATCTTTCTATCCATGAATATAAATATCCCTCCACTTATTTGAATCTTTTTTCTTTTTTTGGAGACAGGCTCTCACTCACTCTGTCACCCAAGCTGGAAGGCACTGGTGTGATCATGACTCAATGCAGCCTTGAATTCCTTGGCTCAAGCAATCCTCCCATCTCAGCCTTCTGAGTACCTGAGACTACAGGTGTGCAGCACCAGGTCTGGCTAACCTTAAAAAATTTTGGTAGAGGCTGGGCACGGTGGCTCATGTCTATAATCCCAGCACTTTGGGAGGCCGAGGCGGGTGGATCACGAGGTCAGGAGATTGAGACCATCCTGGTCAACATGGTGAAACCCTGCCTCTACTAAAAATACAAAAATTAGCTGGGCATGGTGGCGCATGCCTGTAATCCCAGCTACTCAGGAGGCTGAGGCAGGAGAATTGCCTGAACCCAGGAGGCGGAGGTTGCGGTGAGCCGAGATCACGCCATTACACTCCAGCCTGGGTAACAAGCAAAACTCCATCTCAAAAAAAAAAAAAAAAAAAAAAAATTGGTAGAGATGGGATCCCACTACATTGCCCAGGCTGGTATCCAACTCCTGGGCTCAAGTGATTCTCTCACCTCAGCCTCCCAAAGTGTTGGGATTACAGGTATGAGCCATTGTGTACAGCTCTGCTTATTTGGGCCTTATTTGATATTTTTCATCAGACTTTTGTAGCTTTCCTCATATAATCATGTACATAACTTGTTAGATTTATATCAAAGTATTTCTTCCCCCGCCCATCCTTGGTGCTCTTACAAATGGTATTGTATTTTTTTGTTTTTGTTGTTTTGTTTTGTTTTTTGAGACAGAGTTTTGCTCTCATTACCCAGGCTTGAGTGCAATGGCGCGATCTCGGCTCACCGCAACCTCCGCCTCCTGGGTTCAGGCAATTCTCCTGCCTCAGCCTCCTGAGTAGCTGGGATTACAGGCATGCACCACCGTGCCCAGCTAATTTTTTGTATTTTTAGTAGAGACGGGGTTTCACCATGTTGACCAGGATGGTCTCGATCTCTTGACCTCGTGATCCACCCGCCTCGGCCTCCCAAAGTGCTGGGATTACCGGCTTGAGCCACCACACCTGGCGGTATTGTATTTTTGTACAATGCCATGGGGCCAGAGAATCCTCAGAGTTTTCAAATTCCAATTGTGCATTGCTGGTATACAGGAAAACAATTGTTGTTTCCAAATTTCCCTGTTATCTTGAGATTCCTCTGACTGTTTATTAGTTGTACGAGTATTTCTTTTTCTTTTTAAATTTTTTTGGTCAATTCTTCGGGATTTTCTTCTCCTCTTTTCTTTTCTTTGAGACGGATTTTGCTCTTGTTGCCCAGGCTGGAGTGCAATGACACAATCTTGGCTCTCCCCATCCTCTGCTTCCTGGGTTCAAGTGATTCACCTGCCTCAGCATCCCAAATAGCTGGAATTACAGGCATGGACCACCACGCCTGGCTAATTTTGCATTTTTGGTGGAGACAGGGTTTGTCCATGTTGGTCAGGCTGGTCTCAAACTCCCGACCTCAGGTGAACCATTCGCTTCAGCCTCCCCAAGTGCTGGAATTACAGGAGTGAGCCACCCTGCCCAGCCAATTATTTGCGATTTTCCACATAGAAATAGTATCATCTGCAGACAAGTACAGTTTTATTTCTTCCTTCCCAGTCTCAATACCTTCTATTTACTTTTCCTGTTTTATTCCATTAGTAAGGACATCTAGGATGATGATGACTAGCAGTGGTGAGAGGAGGCATCCTTACCTTGTTCCTGATTTTACTGGGAAAGCATCTAGATATCAAAATGAAGTATGATTTTACCTTTAGCTTCTTTTTAGAGGTTCTTTATCAAGTGGGAGAAATTTGTTTCTATCTGCTATTAGATTTGTGGACCTGAACATGCCACCTAATCATTGCTTTTTTCTTTCTGTAAAAAAAAAAAAAAAAAATTCCTCAAAATTCATATAAAGTTGCAAGTTTCAGGTTGGTTGGTTCTGACTGATCACCTGTATTACGGACCATCTGTGTGATTATGGGGAAAAGTTCAGGACACCAGCAACCTACATTGGTTGGGACCTCCTCTGACTCCAGGGACTGCCACTCAGGTCATTTTGTCTAAGACCCTGGTTGGAACCAACAGCCTTATGATCTCAAGATTATCCCTCTGCCATGCTGGTAAGCAGCAGTACTACACAAAACAACTTAGGCTCCCTGGCTACTTGTTTTGCTTTGAGAGAACAGTTGAGTTACATCCTCTCATCCTTTGGAAAGGACGAATGCACCTTCGTTTCTTTCCTCATCAGTGCCTGACCATGGGGTACCATGGATGTGCATTTTGATACCTTTGGGGGTCCAAGAGAATATACATGGAACAAGAGAAGCAAGAGGACAGGAAACCAGCAAGGGCATTACCCTTACCAATGCAACAACTCTTCTTAAGCAACTGAGATGTCATGCTTAATTATCCCGAAGGTGGAGGTCTCTTTCCTTTCTGCAGAGTTCACAAAGAACCATCTCTGGGTCTCACCTGGTGGTGTACAATCATGAATGATATCTCCTGGGCTACTCCAAGCATCCAGTGATGGAGACCAAGCTAGATGGAGTGACTCCAGAGCTCTAGCCTGACCCTTGGTAATCAGGACTGAAGTGTTGACTGCTTAAGGTGCTATGTTGTCACTGCTTTTACAGGTAGGTGACGCAGACTCTGCCTGCCAAAAGTAGGCCAAATCTGAGGACAAGTATGCTGGTGTTGCATAGTCAATTAACAATTGTGGTTTATGGGGTGAGAATGTTTTTGGATGGGAAGAGACGACAACACCTAATAAAGACCAAAAAGTGCTGTGCAGGCCAAAGTGCAAACCAACCAGCAACTGGTGGTTCTGTTCCAAATGGCCTTCCCTGTATCATGGAACCAATTAGTTAACCAAAAGCAGCTAAAGTAGAGAAGATGGCCTCAGTTATGGTTGGTCTGTCCTCTTTGTGATACCAGTTGCTTCAATAGCCTCCCACTCACCCCATTGGTGAGAGGGGAATTAGGGCCCTAGGGCTATTTAGATAGCCCAACACATGATATCCATCACTGGACAAATCCAATTGACAGCAGTTTATTAGTTATATATATTCACAGCCCAGATGAGGAGGATACCATAAATCATGCAGATCCACAAAGAAAATGCATTTGGGAGCAGAGGGCCCAAACATGGCTGTGGGAAACAGGCTTTGTAGTATCGAAAGGGTAAGGTGCTCCTTGGTTCCCCTGAGAGGATGTGATTCGCTTCTTTGAATAATGTGTGGGTTAGCAGGGATCTGAAACCCCTTATACAAGAGACAAAGACCATATAACTATGCATTAATAGTATAAAACTATATTATATAGTATAGTGTGATAGTAATTATATATTTTAGTTATACATAACATATACCAGTTACGTATAATATCTACAATTATATAACATTTTGCAATATATTACATACTATATACACAAATGTATCTACAAATATGTATGTAAACACACTATAGCTTATACTAGATAATGCTGTAGTGTATAGTAGAAAATGGTCCACAAATATCTCTCCTGAATATAGCTGCAAAGACCCAACAAAATGCCAGCAAATTGAATCTAGCAATATATAAAAAGACCTATTCAACATGACCAAGTTGGACTGAACTCAGAAAAGCAATGTTGGTTTCACAAATAAATATGTACTAAAATATACCATATTAACAGAATAAACGCTCTATTATCATAGGATTATTCCAAAAGGTGCAGAAAATGACTTTTGTTTTTTTAGACAGGGTCTTGTTCTGTCACCCAGGCTGGAGTACAGTAGTATAATCATAGCTCACTGCAACCTTGAACTCCTGAGCTCAAGTGATCCTCCCACCTCAGCCTCCCAAGTAGCTAGGGCTACAGGCATGCACCACAACACTCAATTTTTTTTTTTTTTTTTTTTTTTTGAGATAAGAGTCTCACTCTGTTGCCAGGCTGGAGTACAGTAGCATGATCTTGGCTCATGGTAACCTCCAACTGCCTGGTTCAAGCAATTCTCCTGCCTCAGCCTCTGGAGTAGCTGGGATTATAGGCATGCACCACCATGCCCAGCTAATTTTTGTATTTTTAGTAGAGACTGGGTTTCTCCATGTTGGCCAGGATGGTGTTGGTCTCCTGACCTCATGACCCGCCCACCTAGGCCTCCCAAAGTGCTGATATTATAGGCATGAGTCACTGTACCCAGCCCACTCAGCTAATCTTTAAATTTTTTTGTAGAGATGAGGTCTTGCTATATTGCCCAGGCTGATCTGAAACTCCTGGCCTCATTAGTGATCCTCCTGCCTCAGCCTCCCAAGGTGTTGGAATTATAGGCATGGCTCATGCCTGGCTAGATAATGAATATGACAAAGGTCAACACCACTTTACAATGAAAACACTCAATAGAGTACAAATAGGAAGGAACTTTATCAACCTGCTATAGGGCAGCTCTGAGAAACTCATAGCTAAAATCATACTTGATGGTGAAAGATTGAATGCTTTTTATCTTAGATCAGGAACAAAACAAGAGTGTCTGCTTTCATCACTCCTATTTAACATGTTAAAGAAGGTGCTACCAGGGCAATTAGGTAAGATAATGAAATGAAAGCACTCCAGATATTTAAGGGCATACATACATAACTCCCCAGACAGACATACAAGATCACCAGACTTTATCACCGCACATACAGGTGGACAAACCCAGACACAGACACACAAACTTATAAACCCTCAATGATTAAAGTCCCAGGGACACCATCAGCCCAAGCCCTCTGCAATGTTCCCCAGCTTCCTTTCCCTCCTTAGGACTAACCACCATCTGACACATCATGTAATTTTGTTTGTATCTCATTTCTTGTCTTCTAGAATGTCAACTTCAAGGGAACACTATTAGCTCATGTTTGCTCACTATGTAACCTACAAAAGGACTTGTTACATACAAGAGTTTAATACACATTGAATTACTGGAGCTCTCTGACACACACACACATACACACATACACACACACACACACACACACACACACACACACCCTCATTATAAGGCTATATCCACTTGATCTTAAGAGTGAATTGTTCTCACCTCCATCCCATGTGGCAGAAAAAGTATATAAGCACTGCAAAACAAATTTTAAAATAAGTTTTAAAATATAAATATTGTGTAAGTATATAATTATACAAACCTTGCAATGTTCTTCTAAGTTTAAAGTTCTTGGCTGGGCATGGTGGCTCATGCTACCTGTAATCCCAGCATTTTAGGAGGCTGAGGCAGATGGATCACTTGAGCTCAAGAGTTTGAGACCAGCCTAGGCAACATGGCAAAGCCCATCTCTATGAAAAAAAGAACAAAAAAAAGTCAGGTGTGCTGGAATGCACCTGTAGTACCAGCTACTTGGGAGGCTGAAGTGGGAGGATAGCTTGATCCCAGGAGGTGGAGGTTGCAATTGAGCCGAGATTGTACTACTGTACTCCAGCCTGGGTGACAGAGCAAGACCCTGTCTCAACAACAACAAAAACTTTTTGGGTAGTGCCCAGTACAGGTGGCACACATTAGACTTCAAAACCCAGAGAGTCCACGATTCTGAGTTGCATGAGTTTGGGTAAGACCCTGTGCTCTGTGCTTAACTTTCTTCATTTGTAAGATGGGAGAAGTGATTGGCTGGGCAATCCAATGAGATACTCATCATTATGAAATCACAGTGCTAAGTGCTAACGTAAGTTATCACTGAAAAAATGGACAAAGATTTTGTTTTCTTCGGTCAAATTTAGTAAGACACAAATATTTACTTTTTCTCCCTCGTCCTGAACATATGAATACCAAATTGAGATCTGGGGGCTTTCTGGATCATTGAAACAAAAAGATTCAAACTACTCCTCTTATAAGAAGGCATTAAATTTTTCCTTATATGATGACACCAGATATTCTTTCTTTCCACCAAATCAGGCTGTTAAGCAAAATTATTCCCTGTCTGCAACACACCTCCATTATTCCTTGAAAACTGCCATCAGATCCACAGATCTTTTGGGTGGTACATATTGGGTCTCTCAGTCTGCATAACAGCATAATGATCATGGCAAATATCCAAGACAATTTAAGAATCCTTAAATGACATCAAACAGACATGTAAACATCACCAACACCTGTGGCCCAAATCAATAGGAAATCTCAAATCCAAAATACTCATGTCCAAACTCATGATCACACTTCACATGTCTCAAAATTTTTATCAATTATAAAAATAAAGATGAACCATATCTATGCCTTTGTTTATGGGGAATCCTTACTGCTCATCCCAGGGATGTAGGACTGTATTGTTCCCCAGTATACATCAAACCTGAGCAGTTCCTGAGTGTTTAAGATAAGTTAGATAATGGAAACAGAAATGATTAATGACAACATTCTCACTCATGGAGGTCCCTACCTTCCAAAGCTAAGGTATCAAACCAACACAACCATAGCTTCTCTATTAATCTCACAAGTTGGTTGTTATTTCATTTCCTTCAAAGATCTTTTTTTTTTTTTTTTTTTTTTGAGATGTAGTCTGTCTCGCTTTGTCACCCAGGCTGGAGTGCAATGGCACAATCTTGGCTCACTGCAACCCCTGCTTCCCGGGATCAAGCAATTCTCCTGCCTAAGCCTCCTGAGTAGTTGGGATTACAGGCACCCACCACCATGCCCAGCTAATTTTTATATTTTTAGTAGAGACAGCGTTTCGCATGTTGGTCAGGCTGGTCTCAACCTCCTGACCTCAAGTGATCTGCTCACCTCAGCTTTCCAAAGTGCTGGGATTACAGGCGTGAACCACCGCGCCCAGTCCTTCCTTCAAAGATCTTAACTACATCTTAAAAACCAAACCCTTACCTTTTGTTAACTGTCTCTCTTTTCCCATAATTATAAGCATCAGGAAGGCAAGAACTTGTTTCATGTTTCTGTATCCATAGCCTAGAATGTCTTTATCATTTGTGCTGAACTGTGTATGTTTTGAAACTACAATGCCAGGTCTATGAGAGCTGTTAAAAAAAATTAGCATTCAGAGCAAGATGGCTTGATTTAACAGTGATTCTGTCTTTGCACCTTGCTAGGTTTGTGGTCTCTGAAAACGTATCTACACTTACAGGACTCTGTTAGTACACAAAAGAGGAAAAGAAAGTATTATATAGTTTGCTAAAGACTAAGTGAACTTACATATTTTAACTGAGATATTTTGTGGAAAACATTCACCAATACACCATAAGAAATATTTCTATGCTTAGATAATAAGAAAGGTTAAGACCAGTTCCACAAGACTAGGATCTGACCTCACACTCAGGTAAAGCCAAGTCTTACCCTGTTGAAAAGAAAAATGTCACACTTCCTTCATCAGACAAAGCTACTCAGCAACCATGATAGATCAAAACAAAAACAAGGACATTCTGTAATCATGACTCTAAAAATGATAAAAGAGAACAGAGTTGAAACCATTAAAATGACCAAAATTGCCCTCTACTCACTAATCTAAGTGAGTGGTTTCCTAGGAATTAGGTTTAGCTCTACTTCATTCTTCCTGCCTCTAGATAAGAATTATGACCAGTGATACAATTAAGTTCACCTCACAGCATACAATACAGAGAAGTCTCAGTTTGGGGATTAGCAATCAAGTCACCTAACAAAAATCCAAATCCAAAAATAAGTCCTTTTAAGCACCCTCTTTTTTTTTTTTTTGAGATGGAGTCTTGCTCTGTCACCTGGGCTGGAGTGCAGTGATGTGACCTTGGCTCACAGCAACCTCTGCCTCCTGAGTTTAAGCAATTCTCTAGCTCAGCCTTCTGAGTAGCTGGGATTACAGGAGCACACCACCACGCCCAGCTAATTTTTGTACTTTTAGTAGAGACAGGGTTTTACCATGTTGGTCAGACTGGTCTGAAACTCCTGACCTCATGATCTGCCCACTTAGGCCTCCTAAAGCACTGGGATTACAGGTGTGAGCCCGGCCATCACTCCTCTCCTGACTACAGGTGTGATCCTGGTGATCTTTGGAAAAAAGGCACTGAAATAACCATGATTTAACCTTTTGGTATTATTAATGCATGAGAAATTGGTTTTGTGGGAAAAAGTAATAACTATATTAAGGATAAAAAATTAAAAATTCCTAGCCAGGGGCAGTGGCTCACACCTATAATCCCAGCACTCTGGGAGGCTGAGGCAGGTGGATCACAAGGTCAAGAGATCAACACCATCCTGGCCAACATGGTGAAACCCCATCTCTACTAAAAATATAAAAATTAGCTGGATATGGAGGCACATGCCTGTAGTCCCAGCTACTTGGGAGGCTGAGGCAGGAGAATCACTTGAACCCAAGAGGCAGAGGCTGCAGTAAGCTGAGATTGCATCATTGCACTCTAGCCTGGTGACAGAGTGAGACTCTTGTCTCAAAAAAATTTTTTTTAATTCCTAAGGATGCACTGGTACAGTGGCGAAAAATAAAAAATAAAAAATAAATTCCTAAGGAAAATACTTGACCTTATATGCACATAATATTGACTCAGAATATATGAGGATTAACTCAATAAACTTAAAAACTTAATCTGAAAATCTATAATTGCAATGGAATATTTTAACATATACTTGCAGAAAATAAAAGAGACAACAATTGATAGCATACAAGTTATTTTAATAGTTAATAAAATATTTCTAAGAAATACCTATGAAAGCTTTTGTTCAATAAAAACATAGACATAGTTTTTAATCACATACGATGAAACAACTGAAAGTATAATGAGATTACATTCACCTGTAATAAAACACCGACAATTAGGAAGGTGCTTATTCTTACGCTGTAGGACTGGGTAAGTGCATTCACTGTGCAGTGCAGTAGAGGAACAAACACCCACGCAGTTCTTTTTGACTGCACCACTGTAGTTGTCTTGGTGGAATCAGAAACACATAGTCACTGGTACTGTTAACAAAACATGGTGTTTATTACATTAATAATACCTTCGATATATTCAACCTAGAGATGAGGTGAGTCAGAGCATCAGAGAATATTCCCAACCTTAAGAGTCTAAATTGTTGCCTGGTGGACACATTAGAGTTTCTAGGAAAATCCAAACTGTAGTGCATATCTGAGAACTTTTGGAGGCATTCTGTGGAAAACCAAGTCTTTAAAAATATGGCAGTTGGGGCCAGGCACAGTGGCTCACGCCTGTAATCTCAGCCTTTTAGGAGGCGAAGGTGGACAGATCATGAGGTCAGGAATTTGAGACCAGCCAGGCCAACATGGTGAAACCCTGTATCTACTAAAAATACAAAAAAATTTAGCTAGGCATGGTGGCAGGCGCCTATAATCCCATCTACTTGGGAGGAGGCAGGACAACTGCTTGAACCTGGGAGGCAGAGGTTGCAGTGAGCCAAGATTGCGTCACTGCACCCCAGCCTGGGCAACAGAGCAAGACTCCATCTCAGAAAAAAAAAAAAAGAAAGAAAGAAAATACAGCAGTCGGCCGGGTGTGGTGGCTCACACCTGTAATCCCAGCACTTTGGGAGGCCGAGGCGGGTTGATCACAAGGTCAAGAGATTGAGATCATCCTGGTCAACGTGGTGAAAACCCATCTCTATTAAAAATACAAAAAATTAGCTGGGCACGGTGGCACGTGCCTGTAATCCCAGCTACTCAGGAGGCTGAGACAGGAGAATTGCCTGAACCCAGGAGGCAGAGGTTGCAGTGAGCCGAGATCGCACCATTGCACTCCAAGCCTGGGTAACAAGAGCGAAACTCCGTCTCAAAAACAAAAAAATTAAAAATTAAAAAGAAACTACGGCAGTCAAGCAGTTAGTGGTGGTTCTAAGAATACTCTCAATTAGAGGGCAAAGGATCAGGAAAATGTTGTGGAAACAGGTGTCCCTGAAGCTCCCATGCATCCATCTGTCTCCATATACAGTGACCATAAAACCTGACTAATGCTTTCTTCACTTCTGCCTTCCATATCTCCTGCAAGTAGGCTATTAGTGAATTATACATGGAGCCATAAAAGGAAATGGAAAACATTACTCATGTTAACACAATCCAGGACAGCCATTTCCAGCTATAGTTTATATGGTTCTATCTCAGGTCTCTTATTATTGCAAAGTATATTATCCAAATCACAGCCAGAAGGAATTACAAATAGCAAAGAACAGTAGATGAAAATAATAATTCCAATGAGAGAGTCTACTATATGATAAATTTTGCATACTCAAAAATTTATTATGATTATTTCTTATCATGAAAAAATAGAAAAAAGGATACTCTGCCCTCCTCTAAAAAAGCTTCTTTTGGTCAGGAAGAAGACGAAATACATATAATGATATCTAGTACCTGCCACCTAAGGCCAGTAGGAAATCCTAAAGATTATCAAATTGTTATTTTTTGATGTCCCTTTACAGCACAACTAAAAATATATATATATAAATCAAAACTACTAGCTTATTACAAATACATTTCAATTCACTCATGAATCTAAAAGACTTCAATATGGAAAGACAAAATTTCAGTAACTTATTTAATGAAAAAATACTATCAATACAACTGTTTAATAAGAGCTTACAGAATTATCTCATCTAAATATTCTTTTGTGAAAGTAATAAATAGAAATCCATAGTTCAGAGATCCACTCAGAATGAGTAACTGATAATACATTTATACGTTTTATACCGTTTCTGTCGTGTGAATTTTCTAGAACAATATACATGAATTAATTTGCATCAGGCCTTCCCATATTATCTACATTTACATAATACCTCCCTATTGGGAGTTTCAATACAAGTTTGAAGTTTCACACATAAGGGAGTATTCACATGAGCATTTGTTAAAATAGAAAACATTGTTATTTCTCATTTTTATAGGATTTCTATCCAGTCTGGATTCTCACATATAAGTATGTGGGTCAATTGAAGGCTTTCTCACAATGCCTATATTCAAGAAGTCGCTTTCCAGTAAGAGTTTGTTCATGGTTTCCAAGTAAACTGAGACAAATAAAGGTTTTCCACATCCTTTACATTTATAGTGTTTTCCACATTCTTTACATTTTTAAGGTTATAAATTCTTTATGTTTACAGGGCATATGAAAATTCCTTACATTTCACATGCCTTCTCATGGTCCTCAAATAGTCGTATGACCATTTAAGGCTTTTCCATACTGTCTACATTCACAGGTTTTTCTGTCCAGTATGAATGCTTCCCCATATTCACACCTAGAGAATTGAAGATATTCCCATGTCTTATATTTATTCATAGGGTTTCTCTGAAATATGAATAATTTCATGTCTTCAAAAGGAAATGGGGGCTGGGGGTGGTGGCTCACGTCTTAATCCCAACACTTTGGGAAGACGAGGTGGGTGGATCGTCTGAGGTCAGGAGTTCGAGGCCAGCCTGGCCAATGTGGCGAAACCCCATCTCTACTAAAAATACAAAAATCAGCTGGGCATGGTGGTTCACACCTGTAGTCCCAGCTACGCAGGAGGCTGAAGCAGGAGAATCGCCTGAACCCAGGAGGCAGAGGTTGCAGTAAGCTGAGATCATGCTACTGCACTCCATCCAGGGCACCAGAGTGAGACTTCATCTCAACAACAACAACAAAAAAGGAAATGGGACAACTGAAAACTTTGCCGCACTGCTTACATACATAGGCTTACTCTCCAGTATGAACTCTTTCATGTACTCGAAAGGAACGGGAACACTTGAAGGCTTTACCACATTGTTGACATGCATAGGGTTTCTCGCCAGTGTGAGTTCGTTCATGGATTCTAAAGGAACGTGAGCAACTGAAGGCTTTATCACACTGTTTACATTCATAAGGTTTCACTCCAGTGTGTGTCCTTTCATGCATTCGAACAGAACTAGAACAACTGAAGGCCTTACCACATTGTTTACACTCATAAGGTTTCTCTCCAGTGTGAGTCCTTTCATGTATTCGAATGGAACTGGAACAACTAAACGCCTTACCACACCGTTTACATTCATAGGGTTTCTCTCCAGTGTGAGTCCTTTCATGCATTCTAAAGGAACTGGAACAACTGAAGGCTTTACCACACTGTTTACATTCATAGGGTTTCTCTCCAGTGTGAGTCCTTTCATGCATCCGAAAGGAACTGGAAAAACTAAAGGCTTTACCACACTGTTTACATTCATAGGGTTTCTCTCCAGTGTGAATTCTTTCATGCATGCGAAAAGAACTGGAACAACTGAAGGCTTTGCCACATTGCTTACATTCATAGGGTTTCTCTCCAGTGTGAGTCCTTTCATGTATTCGAACAGAACTGGAACAACTGAAGGCTTTACCACATTGTTTACATTCATGGGGTTTCTCTCCAGTGTGAGTCCTTTCATGCATTCTAAAGGAACTGGAACAACTGAAGGCTTTACCACACTGTTTACATTCATAGGGTTTCTCTCCAGTGTGAGTTCGTTCATGGATTTGAAATGAACTAGGACAATCAAAGGCTTTCCCACATTCCTTACATTTATAAGGTCCATTTCCGGTATGCATTATCATATGTCTTCGATAGCTTGGAAGAGAAATGAATGCTTTCCCACATTCTTTACAATCATAGGGTTTCTCTCCTGTATGAATTCTTTCATGTTTTCGAAAGGAACTAGGAAAACTGAAGGCTTTGCCACATTTTTTACATTTATAGGGTTTTTCTCCAGTGTGAATCCTTTCATGACTTCGAAAGGATGTGGGACAACTAAGAGCTTTACCACATTGCTTACATTGATAGGGTTTTTCCCCAGTGTGAGTCCTTTCATGTATTTGAAAAGTTTGGTAATATCTGAAAGCTTTTCCACATTGTTTACATTCATAGGGTTTCTCTCCAGAGTGAGTTCTTTCATGGTTTCTGAATGAACTGGGATGACTGAAAGTTTTCCCACATTCTTTACACTTATAGGGTTTCTCTCCCGTGTGCATTCTCATGTGTCCTCGAAAGGTTGTGTGATAAATGAAGGCTTTCCCACATTCCTTACATTCATAAGGTTTCTCTCCAGTATGAGTTCTCTCATGTATTTGAAAGGAACTGGGCCAACTGAAAGCCTTACCACACTGTTTACATTTATAGGGTTTCTCTCCAGTGTGAGTTCTTTCATGTATTCGAAATGAACTTCGAAAGCTGAATCTTTTCCCACATTCCTTACATTCATATGATTTCTCTCCATATTTTTGATACTCATATGATCTATGTTCACTGTGAGATCTCATGTGCCTATTAAGAGATGAATGACACATATAGTCTTTTCCACACACACTGCATTCATATGGTTTTACTCTAGTAAAAGTTTTCCTGTTTGTTTTAGGATTTGGAGTCTGACTGATGGCTTCTCCAAGCTGATTACCTTCTTTCCTTTCACAGAGCCTCTCTACCGTATGACTTCTATAAAAAAAATAAGCACACAATTATCTTTTTAAAAATAATAATTTTATAATCATGATTTCACGATCATTAATAGGTAGTAGAATTATACTTTTGCCATTTTCAGGGGAGTGTATGTAATTAATGCTCAGGAAGAGTACTTGACCAGAACTATTATCAAAACAATAAAACTCATAATATAGAGTTACTTTTTTTGAGACAAAGTCTAGCTCTGTTGCCCAGGCTGGAGTGCAGTGGTGCAATCTTGGCTCAATGCAACCTCCACTCCTGGGTTCAAGCAATTCTTCTGCCTCATGAGTAGCTGAGATTACAGGTACCCACCACCACACCTGGCTAATTTTTGAATTTTTAGTAGAGAAGGGGTTTTGCCATGTTGGCCAGACTGGCCTTGAACTCCTGACCTCAGGTAATCCGCCCATCTCAGCCTCCCAAAGTGCTGAGATTACAGGCGTGACCCACCATGCCTAGCCAAAATTCATAATATAGAGTTTCTTAATATTGTTTCCAGGTGAACTATTTTCAAATACTGAACATCTGTGCCATTTTTAAGAGAACTTTCTTGGGCAAAAATTTTCTAAAAATAAATAAATATAAAATGGGGCTTGTTTCAATTACTCTTCTTTTTTTTTTGAGACAGAGTCTTGCTCTGTCGCCCAGGCTAGAGTGCAGTGACATGATCTCAGCTCACTACAACTTCTGCCTTCCAGGTTCGATTCTCCTACCTCAGTCTCCTGAGTAGCTGGGATTATAGGCACCCACCACAGCGCCTGGCTAATTTTTGTATTTTAAGTAGAGACAGAGTTTCACCATCTTGGCCAGGCTGGTCTCGAACTCCTGACCTTGTGATCCATCTACCTTGGCCTCCCAAAGTGTTGGCATTACAGGCATGAGCCACCATGCCCAGCTCAATTATTCATTTTTTAAACTTAATGACATGCTAAGATTCTCTCATGGAGCAGTTTTTCTTTTGTAAGTACAACTCACCTTAGCTTTCTCCCCTGGTTTCGGTGATCTTCAATGTTCTTGTCCTCCCAGTTTTCCCCTAAAATGCAGGCCCAGAAAAAATCATTAAAACTATTAGAAATTAAATAAAAATTATTAGATTCTAAATCTATGATGAGCTGTTATCCTGTATGATTTATTTACCAACGTATTCCCTTTTAACATTCTAAATCTTGGAACCTTGTTGATGAGCAAGAAACACTTGTTCTCTAATTGACTAAGTGAGGGAATAATTTCATTCTTACCTATAGAGGCCAAGTTAACAAAGGTTTCTTGCATCACATCTCTGTAGAGTTTCTTCTGAGAGGGACCCAGCAAAGCCCACTCCTCCTGGGTGAAGTTCACAGCCACATCCTCAAAGACCACTGAGTCCTGAAACATCTCACATGTATAGAGGAGGATGGGTGAGACTGACAGCACTGGGGATATATACCCAATTTATAAAAAGTCCATATTTTATTCCCTTTTCTCCATTTATCCTGTAACTTTGTCATCAGAACTCAAATCTCTGTCCACACTTACTTCTTCATAAATTTAACACTGCCATGAAGACTTGGAAATTATTTCTACATTTTTACTGTGATTATTTCAAATCTTATGCTCTCCAATGACAGGATACACAGCACCTTGGAGAAATGCTATACAAATATTTCCAGTTTAAAACCAACAATTCCTTGTAGGAAAAATACTTTTTATCTCCTGCCTTATTATGTACCATATCACTCAGCATCCCATGAAACATAGGGTCAAATCTGTATGAGATTTTAAAGAATAAGTATATGTTGAAGAATTGTATATTTTTTCTTCTATCCCCACTACTACACTGAGAAGCCAGAGGGCCTGCACAGCTTGTAACAACATCCTGCTGGCCATGCTGTCCTGAAGTACTGCAGACCATTAAATCAGTCAGATCCAACTGGTTGAGTGAAAATATTCTTTTAGTGAAATATTAATTTTAACTTGTGTAATATTTATCATGTACCCAGTATTTCTTTTTTCTCCCTGTCCCATGTTAGATGTTAAAGCACAGGCAGGAGGAAGAAGGCATGCCAACTTAGATCTTCATGAATATTAAATCTTTAAAAAATCTCTATACTCGGCCGGGCGCAGTGGCTCACGCCTGTAATCCCAGCACTTTGGGAGGCCGAGGCAGGTAGATCACGAGGTCAAGAGATCAAGACCATCCTGGTCAACATGGTGAAACCCCGTCTCTACCAAAAATACAAAAAATTAGCTGGGCATGGTGGCGCGTGCCTGTAATCCCAGCTACTCAGGAGGCTGAGGCAGGAGAATTGCCTGAACCCAGGAGACAGAGGTTGCAGTGAGTTGAGATCGCGCCATTGCACTCAAGCCTGGGTAACAAAAGCGAAACTCCATCTCAAAAAAAAAAAAAAATCTCTATACTCATGGGATGCAACCACTGCTAGCACATATAGGATGGAGATGATAAGATGCCAGAACAGCTCTTTCCCTCGGAAACCTAACAGTGTAACCTGAGACTTGCTGACCGTGAGTAACAGGTTAACAGTTGGCAATTTGCAAGGGAGTTCACTGAAGTCCACAGTGGTTTCATACTGAATTTGCTCATGATTACAAAATTCAAAGGGTTCAGCAGTGCTGTCCTCCAACAGGATATGAAAGTCCCTTTCTCCAATTTCAGGAAGAAGTGATTCTCAAACAGCTACTCTAGAGACCAGTCATCCTTCCAACTTCTCTCATTTTAAGCTCCCATGAGGGGCAGGGTAGCATGAGATCCTGACACCAAAGCACAGAAATCCCTCAGTGGCATAATTCCCCTAAATCTTGGCCTGTGAAAAAGATAATTAACCCACTGATGTCCACATGTAGGGGACAGAAAAAATGCTCCTAAACAGCAATTCTGATACTAGAATTTACCTATTAGGTAAAGTAACAATATCCACACCTTTCTTGTTGGTGTGTCAAGGGAGTAAAATGAGCTTATCAGATGAGCCCTAATTGCTCCTTGCACAGTGTTTCTGCAGCATTTGTTCAAAGAAATTCCTACTACGTAGTGTGCAGAAGATAAGTAGTCTTACTTTACTAATGTTAACCTGAGACTACTTATCCTTAAATGCCTAAGGGTATATACTCAATTCATAAAAAGTTCACATATGATTCTGTGGTCTCCAAACATTTGTTGTCCTTCACCAGTAACTGGGAAGTGAGAATTTGGGAGGGACTCCAGCAACCTAAGTGATAAGAGTGGCTTAGTGTGCCTAAATGGTTATGGAATCAACAGAGTATATATTGAACTGCTTTTTTCTTTCTTAGAGTCTGGGCTTTTTCACATACTAGGCAGAGGTTGTCTACTTGATCAGCCCCCGAAAGGTATGCCGAGCACTGGTTCTCTAATGAACTTCCCTAGCAGACAGTATATCCTATCACAACTTGTTGCTTGGGAAATTGAGCCCATTCCATGTGATTACATGAGGAAAGAATGTTTAAAGGCTTGCATCTGCTTTCCTCCACACCAACTATGACTAAATAAGACTAATGAAGGATATTTAATAATCCTAATAAAAAATGTCATTGGGTAATGTCAAAGCAGAATGAAATAATGTAAAAGTTGGTACATGCTCTTAGAACAAACTCAGCATCGCCAAGACATCACTGTTCCCAAATGTTATCTTTTTAAAATTCTACAAATCCCTAAAACAGCCTTATTAGGAGTCAAGAGAAACTGTTTTTCAAAACCTAAGAGGAATAATAGATGTCAAACAATGGGTAAAGTCTTTTGAAGAATAACAAAAATACTTGCCTAGTATGTATCAAGGATTTTCAAACTATAATACTCCAAACAGCAAGACACTAGCAGAGAAATAAATAGAACAAGGGAGGGGAAAAGAGTCTTTGATAAACTGACATTTATAAGGAAAATTGATTAATGATAGATCAAGCATTGTAGGGTAGTGGAGGAGATCACTAACACTTTAATACATGTAGAAGAGACAAACTGTTATCTAATTGGAAAAATGCATTGCATCAGCTCTATTCCATAGACAATAATCAATTTATATAGATTTAAATGTGAAGAATATAATTAAAACTCTCTTAAAAGTCACAGGTAATTTATTTTTAAGACGGGGTCCTGCTCTGTTGCACAGGCTGGAGTGCAGTGGTGTGATCTTAGCTCACTGCAACCTCCGCCTCTTGGGTTCAAGCAACTCTCCTCCCTCAACCTCCTCAGTAGCTGGGACTACAGGCACATGCCACCACGCCTGGCTAATTTTTTGTATTTTTAGTAAAGAGGAGCTTTCACCATGTTAGCCAGGATGGTCTCAATCTCCTGACCTAATTATCTGCCCACCTCAGCCTCCCAAAGTGCTGGGATTGCGGGCATGAGCCACCATGCCTGGCTGCAAATTTTTTTAAATGCAAAAATAGGGAGAATTTTCTCATATAAGAGTAAGCCATGAAGGATGAGACTGAAAAGTTCAAATATACTAAAATCAAGAAAGTTAAAGAAACCATAAAGCAGGAGAAAAGTATCTGGCATACAAGCAATATAAATGAATCAGTATGCCGAGTAAAAATAAATGAACAGTCAGCCATCGTGGCTCACACCTGTAGTCCCTGCTACTCAAGAGGCTAAGGCAGGAGGATTATGTGAACCCAGGACTTAGACGATGCAATGAGCTCTCATTGCACCACTGCATGTCAGCCTGGGTAACAGAGTGAGACTCTGTCAATAAGTAAATAAAATAGTCAAATAAATAAAAAGTGAACACATGATTTAAAAATGGAAAAATAATGAGAACATATTTAACAGAGGACACATCATATATGAAAAAAGGTCTGGCTGGGCACAGTGGCTCACGCTTGTAATCCCAGAACTCTGGGAGGCTGGAGTGGGCAAATCACTTGAGGTCAGAAGTTTGAGATCAGCCTGGCCAAGATGGCAAACCCTGTCTCTACAAAAATTAGTCAGGTGTGGTGTCACGGGCCTGTAATCCCAGCTACTACTCAGGTGGCCAAGACATGAGAATTGCTTGAGCCTGGGAGACGAAGGTCACAGTGAGCCAAGATCATGCCACTGTATTCCAGCCCGACAGAGTGAGACTCTGTCTCCAAAAAAAAAAAAAAAAAAAAAACAGGAAAAGGTCCATCTCTCTCCTTGATATAGCCAAATGAAATACCAAATAAATAGATCCAATTTCTTACATATTAGAAGGACAAAAATCAGTCAATTAGACACTCCCAAGTATTGGTGACCACTGCTAATAAAGAAATAGTTCACACAAATGGAAGGTCAATTGATATACTCCACTGCTATTTCCTGTAAATTTGAACTTGACCATAATCTATATATAGCACAGTGATTTTTCTCCAACATCCAGAAAAGTTATCGTATATTTGTACTTAGAGACAGATACCAAAATGAAAGGATTGGTATTTTTCACAAGAGTAAAAAATCAACTTGGAAAAAAGCCCAACCACCACCATCACTGGATTGGATAAAATTGGATTTCTTCAGCCTCAGTCACTATCGTGTGAAACACAGAGGCAAAGGAACCATTCAAAAACCTTTTCATAGTTTAAAAGCATGAAACATTTTAGAAGGTATCAGTTATACAATATTCTTTAAACAAGAAAAATGTAAATAGTCATGAATGAAAATATATCTTTTTGCAAAAAAAAACCTTTTCATTGTTAATTCCATTAATATTCATTTATTCAAAGTTCAAATAAGGCTCAACTAAAAGAATATCACATAGTGAAAAAGAATAAAAGATAAAGGTATAAAGAATAATCAAATAATCAAGACTGTGGCCATCTATGAAGCAGGATGGAGATAAGCCAGAGGAAACCATCAAGAGACTAATGACTGACCAAGGCTCACCTATCAATTTATATTTTAAAATCATTTATTGAGGTAATGATTGACATAAAAAAGCTGTACATATTTAATGTATACAACTCAATGAGTTTGGGTTAAGTATACACCTGTGAAACCATCAGTATCATAAGGACATACACATATCCATCACAAAGGTTTCTTTCCCCTTCATTATTATTACTATTTGTGTGTCTCACTGTGCGTTAAGAATACAACATAATATCTGTTTTAGAAATTTTAGGGCCAGGCACAGTGGCTCACACCTATAATCCCAGCACCTTGGGAAGCCAAGGTGAGAGGATCACTTGACACCAGGAGTTCATGACCAGCATAGGCAACATAGTGAGACCACATCTTTTGAAAAAAATGTAAAAATCTTAGCTGGGTGTGGTGGCATTCACCTGTAGTCCCAGCTCCTCAAGAGGCTGGGACAGGAGGATTGCTTGAGCCCAGGAGTTTGAGTCTGCAGTGAACCATGACTGCACTACTGCACTCTAGCCTGAGTAACAGAGCAAGATCCATCTTCAAAATGAATAGAATTGTAAAAAAAAATTTAAAGGAATGTTTAACTATAAAATAGTTGTGTTATTAGCTATAGGTACTATGCCAGGTAGTATATCTTCAAAGCTCATATATCTGCATAACTGCAGCTTTGTACCCTTGAACTTCACCTCCCCATTTCCCCCTTCCCCTGAAAATTACTGTCTACTCTCTGCTTCTATGAGTTTATTTCAGATTACATATATAAGTGAGGTCACAGATTATGTGCCTTTCTGTTTGGCTTATTTCACTGAGCATAATGTCCCCACGTCTATCCACGGTGTTGTTAATGGTAGGATTTCCGTTTTTGTTTTTTTTTTTTTTTTTGAGACAGAGTCTTGCTCTGTTGCCCAGGCTGGAGTGCAGTGGCACCATCTTGGCTCACTGCAACCTCCGCCTCCGGGGTTCAAGCAATTCTCCTGCCTCAGCCTCCTGAGTAGCTGGGACTACAGGCACGCCACCACCACACCCAACTAATTTTTGTATTTTTAGTAGAGACAGGGTTTTACCATGTTGGACAGACTGATCTTGAACTCCTGACCTTATGACCTATCTGCCTTGGCCTCCCAAAGTGCTGGAATTACACGCATTAGACACCATGCCTGGACCAGGATTTCCTTTTTTAAAGGCTAAATCACATTTTATTTTATGTATTCATCATACTGTATCCATTCATCTGTTGACAGATATTTAGGTTGCTGACATATCTTGGCCGTTGTGAACAATGATGCAATGAATATGGGAGTGCACATATCTCTTCAAGATCTTGATTTAATTCCTTTAGCTAAATATGGAGAAGCAGAGTGCTGGATCATATGGCAGTTCTTTTTCTAATTTTTTGATAAACCTCCATGCTATTATCCATAATGGCTGTATCAATTTAAATTTAAACTTTTACCAACAGTATACCAAGGTTTCCTTTTCTCTAAATCCTCACCAACACCTATAAGACTATATGTCTGCTTCTTCTCCAATAAAACACCAAATGGCGGATGACGCCGATGCAGCGGGTGGGCCTGGAGGCCCTGGGGGCCCCGGGATGGGGAACCGCGGTGGCTTCCGCGGAGGTTTCGGCAGTGGCATCCGGGGCCGGGGTCGCGGCCGTGGACGGGGCCGGGGCCGAGGCCGCGGAGCTAGCGGAGGCAAAGCTGAGGATAAGGAGTGGATGCCTGTCACCAAGTTGGGCCGCCTGGTCAAAGACATGAAGATTAAATCTCTAGAGGAGATCTATCTCTTCTCTCTGCCCATCAAGGAATCTGAGATCATTGACTTTTTCCTGGGGGCCTCCCTCAAGGACGAGGTTTTGAAGATTATGCCGGTGCAGAAGCAGACCCGTGCTGGCCAGCGCACCAGGTTCAAGGCGTTTGTTGCTATTGGGGACTACAATGGTCATGTCGGTCTGGGTGTTAGGTGTTCCAAGGAGGTGGCCACTGCCATCCGTGGGGCCATCACCCTGGCCAAGCTCTCCATTGTCCCCGTGCGCAGAGGCTACTGGGGGAACAAGATTGGCAAGCCCCACACCGTCCCTTGCAAGGTGACAGGCCGCTGTGGTTCTGTGCTGGTGCGCCTCATCCCCGCGCCCAGGGGTACTGGCATCGTCTCAGCACCTGTGCCCAAGAAGCTGCTAATGATGGCTGGTATTGATGACTGCTACACCTCAGCTAGGGGCTGCACTGCCACCTTGGGCAACTTTGCCAAGGCCACCTTTGATGCCATCTCTAAGACTTACAGCTACCTGACCCCTGATCTCTGGAAGGAGACTGTGTTCACCAAGTCTCCCTATCAGGAATTCACCGACCACCTTGTCAAGACCCACACCAGAGTCTCCGTGCAGAGGACCCAAGCTCCAGCTGTGGCTACAACATAGGGTTTTTATACAAGAAAAATAAAGTGAACTAACATTGCAAAAAAAAAAAAAAAAAAAAAAGACTATATGTCTTAGCAGAAACCTTGGATGTCAACAGAGTGGGACAATACAATTCAAATTGTTAGGCTAATTAGCAACATAAAAACATAGAAAAGTATAAAATTCATGGGTAAAGGCAAAAGTATAGTCAAATCAAGAATATTCTAATACATAATGGTAGTACAAACATCACTTTAAACTCTAGTATGAAAGCTAAAAGATGAAAGTATTTAAAGTGACTATAGCTACCATAACTTGTAAAATGGACACTGAATATTAAAAAGATATAAATCCTGGCCAGGTGCAGGGGCTCACACCTGTAATCCCAGCACTATGGGAAGCCGAGGCAGGCAGATCACCTGAGGTCAGGAGTTCAAGACCAATGTGGTGAAACCCTGTTTCTACTAAAAATGCAAAAATTAGCCAGGTGTAGTGGTAGGTGCCTGTAGTATCAGCTACTTTGGAGGCTGAGGCAGGAGAATCGTTTGAACTCAGGACTCAGAGGTTACAATGAGCCAAGATCATACCACTGCACTCTAGCCTGGGCAACTGAGTGAGACTCTGTCTAAAAAAAAAAAGAATCCAAGCATCTACATTAGGAAAGCAAGAAAATAAGAGCAAATTAAACTCAAAGTAAGCACAAACAGAAGAAATAATAAAAAGAGAAATTAAAATCAAAGATGTCAAGCTAACAGAAAAAGAGACAGAGAAATTACTAATACCACAAATGTAAGTGGGAAAAATAAAAATGAAAAAGCTACTGGCAAAATCCAACATGCATTTATGACAAGAAATGGGACAGAGAGACTTTCCTCTTTTTGAGAAGTGGTATTTTTTTTTTCTTTTTTTTCTTGGCCAACTTTCTCATTTGTTCTCTAGAGAGGCAGTATTTTTAAGAAATCTGCAGCTAATATCATTTTTAATAATGAGAAACTAGATGCTTTCCTGGTATGAGGTACCACTCCTACTCAACAGATTATACTCTAAGTGTAACTAATGATGGAAGAGAAGGGCAGGGGAGGGGAAGGGGGGTAGGGGAAGGGAAGGGGGGCAGAGAAGGGGAAGGGGGGCAGGGAAGGGGAGGGGAGAAGAAAAGGTATACAGATTGGCAAGGAAGAAATATCACTGTCTTTGTCACATAAGACATGACTGTCTAAACAGAAAATCTCAAAGAATCCACAACAAACTCCTCAAACTAGGGGGAAAGGAAGCATAGCAAGGTTGAAGGATATAATCTTAATATACAAAAGTTAATTGCTTTTTTTTTTTTACACACACACTTTTTAAAATTTTATTTGAATGAAACCATTCTTGTAATAACCATTAAAATGATTTAAAATGGAATGATCTCTGTGAAATGAAGTTTATAGCATCACTATTTATAGAAGAGAAAGCAGCAGAGGTATGCATCTGGAAGTGAATGTAACATTGTAAAATCAGCCCCCATTAAATACCAAAAAAGTAAGAACAATCAAAATGCAGCATTATTTACAGGATTAAAAAGGAAAGTTTGAACATCACAGTTAGATTTTTCTGTGTGTGAATTATGACCTGCTATGTTGTTAGTGAAAAGCCTTAGTGGGTATATAAAATGATGTTACCCTAATCCCAACCATCACCAGATCAAGACACAAACTTGACAATGATTCCTTCCTTATTTTACAGATTTATTACTGATTTCCCTCTAAAGAGATCCAAATAAATGTGGAGCTGATTCATCATCTATAGAGTAAGGAATCACAAAGTACCACAGTCACGTAACAAAGGCAAAAAAAAAAAAAAAAAAAAAAAGCAATTGTTTTATCTTTCAACTGCTGATGTTATGTACAATCTTTCACAAGAAGCATAGCTGTGCATTCATGAGCTGATTGTATTAACTTCTAAAATTTTAGAAACAAGCACATCTAAGTATATGGATACTCTCTTACCTTACAAAGTAAAAGCAAGCATTTTCTATTTTAAAATTTTATTTCTGTGTAAAACAAAGATCTCCTAGAGGTCAAACAAGAAAATATACCAAACTCAAAGGACTATTACGTCGTGAAACAAGGAAGACTCTGAGGTAGAAGTCAAGCAATATTATCCACAATTTCAGGTATTACCAGCAACCATCGTATCTCGCAAGTAAGATCTACTTTTTTTTAAGTCTCAGCTTCCAAAAAATAATCCATTCTCTAAAATCAGATGTAAAACTACGACCAACAGAAGACACGCAAACTTTTGTGATGGTAACAGAGTAAATGCTTTTACTAAAAGCTGCCAACACTTCTATCAGTAGTAACTGTAAGGAAGCTGCTGGTTGAAGCCATAATGTCCATATTGGTGGGGACAGTAAGGTTCTTGCCTGTGTTGCGGGTAATTGTTACCCCAGGATCATCCATGACACTGACTGGATCGATTGTCACTTGGCCATCCCCATCTGCTGTCCCTGCCTCTGAATTGTCTGTTATCTTGCAATCGGTTGCCTCTGTTTCTTTGGTTCCCACCAGCTCTGCTATTCCATTCCTCAACAATTGGAGGGGACTCACGAGGGCGTTTTAGGTATTCCTGATATTCCTTGTCATCTTCTGTGAATCTACTAGCAAACATCTCTTCAAAGTCTGGAACAGCTTCGGCAGTGTCAGTCATTCTGAAATTCCCAAAGATTTGAGGCAGCTGTATTGCTTAATGTTTAGGTTAAATCCGCAAAGGGCTGTCTCTACAGCTCGGGCCAAACCCCGCCCTCAAGACACTAAGAGGCCACAGGAGAGGTGGCCTCTAGCCCACCACGTCGTGGAACTCCAGACCACTCCAGCCCTCCAACATAACGGAGCCCCTTCACACTTTCTTTCTTTTTTTTTTTTTAAAGAAACTGGTAATAGTGGCTGCCTCCAGGGAAAGAAATGAATGTTTCAGGACAGGGTAACAGAGAGACTTTACCATATAACTTTTTTTTGATACGGAGTTTCACTCTTGTCGTCCAGGCCGGAGTGCAATGGCATGATCTTGGTTCACGGCATCCTCTGCCTCCCAGGTTCAAGTGATTCTCCTGTCTCAGCCTCCCAAGTAGCTGAGCCCTAACATCCCAGCTACCATGGAATCCTGTTGGAGATGGTCTATAGAAGCAAGGTGTATTCTGGGGAGTCACATGTCACATCAAAGCAGGAACTGGTAAGTCTGTATTTTTATGGAGCAGTCTCTCCTCCTCTCCTCCTCCTCCTCCTCCTCCTCCTCCTCCTCCTCCTCCTCCGCTCGGCGCGGCGGCCATTATCCGGACGGCTTTTACCACAGCCCTCTCTGAGAGGAGGGAGCGCGCGCGCCGCCGACGCCGGGACCCCGCACGGCCCCAAAAGTTGTTTTCTTACAGACTCACAGTATAGTATAGAGTCAGTCATCTGATTTTCAACAAAGGACCAATGGCAATTCAATGAAGAAAGATAGCCTTTTTCAACAAACTGTTGGAAAAATTGAACACCCACAAGCAAAACACAATGAAAAAACATGTATTTAAAAACAGATGCTACACCTTAAACAAAAACTGGCTCAAAATGGGTCATAAATCTAAATGTAAAATGTAGGCCAGGTACAGTGGCCCATGCCTGTAATCCCACACTCTAGGAGGCCATGGTAGGAGGACAGCTTGAAGCCAGGAGTTTGAGACGAGCCTGGGCAACTAAATGGGACCCCATCTCTACCAAAGATACAAAAATTAGCCAGGCATGGTGGTACACGCTTGTAGTCCCAACTACTCAGGAGGCTGAAGAGGGAGAATTGCTTGAGCCCAGGAAGCTGAGGCTGCAGTGAGCCGAGATGGTACCACTGTACTCCAGCCTGAGCAACAGAGGGAGACTTTGTCTCAAAAAAAAAAAAAAAAAAAAGTAAAATTATAGGATACCTAAAAAATAATGAAGAAAATGTAGGTGATCCTGGGTTTGGTGATACATTTTTAGATATAAGCAAAATCCATAAAAAATAATAAGTTTGACTTCATTAAAATGAAAAAGCTCCTCCTCTATGAAACCTCTGTGTTAAGAGAATGAAAAAAACTCTATAGAGTCTTTTGTGGTGGGGTGCCCATTCAAGGTGGGCCAATGTGCTAGTAAGAGCATAAACGGGCTTAAGTAAATTTTACAAACAAGGAATATGTTGCCTCCAGAACATAAAAAGAACCTAGAAGATGCTGTGGGTAGTCAGAGGGACAATAGATATTTCATAGTGGTGTCAGGATGGAGCAGTCCTCCATTCACCAAATGGTTTTTAGGAATTTAACCAAAACATAGAAGTCTCTTATTTTATATGGGGGGCAAGCCGAGTATTTGGTTGTTTGGTAAAATCCAACATGCATTTATAAGAAATGGGACATATCTTATTTATGATAAGAAATAGAGCTTTTGTAAGCTCGATTTTTTTTCAGTATTTATGTATCCTCAATGAATGTCAAAAGAGTGTCCTCAGACAAGACTGTCATTAATGTAACATCATATGTGTGCTCCTGAAGAAAGGTGGATATAGTTCAGATTCTGCCTCCAAAGACTGTGTGCAACAGCAAGAGCTATTGAGGTTCCCTTGGGAAACCAGGTAAAGGTGTATAATCAGCCTTTAGAGGTAAAAGTGCAAACTACAACTAAGTGGCTGTTGAAATAAGCACTAAACAGAACAGATGTATACAAATCTGTGACAGTATTTACCAGTTGGATGGTGTCAGTAATTTCTACGCTGGGTATTGGTATAGGGGCTTAATGGGTGAGACCACAGCATTAAGGTTGTTGTAATCCACTGTGGGTTGCCATTCATTCTTTCCAAGTTTAAGAAAGACCAAACTCGGCTGCTAAAATGAGAAGCACTGGGAATAATCACTTCCTCACTAAATAGGTTTTATATAATACTTTTCAATCCTTCAAGGCCCTGTTAGCCACAGTAACTAATTTAGCTGGGGAGTAAGTTCCATAGTGTCTCATTCTGTTAAGCCGATTTGTCAAGACAAAGATTTAATTTAAATTTCATTTATGACTCACTGGTTTAGAGTTTACCTGTTCACTATGGGATATTTTAGGACACTAGGTGCTATGACCATGGGGAATTTAGGTAAAGTTATGATGGCTAAGATGAGGCCTACTTATTTGTCCTCTATTTTATATTTCAGTACTCCCTTACAATTATCAGGGGACACCCTGCTTAAATTTTAGTGAGTCTCCCGGGTATAACCATAATTTGAGCCTTAGTATTGATTAATCCTATAGTGTGTCACTTTATACAAGATGTTAAAATTAATACAGAGCTTATGATTTAGAGCCTCCTTTATCTTTCTTGTTGTCTAAATTCCTTTACTCTATTTGGAATTTCCAAATAGACCTCTATTTGTCTATTCTCCACGCTGTTATTAGTGTCAACTAATAGACAAATAGAGGTCAAATTGTGAACCTCTTTTTCAGCATTTTTTTTGTTCCCTTCCTTCTTAACATGTTTGTTTTTTGTTTTTGTCCCCAGATATATTTTGACAACAAAATCCTCTCTAGAGGGGAGGGGGGTTCTTTTCTCTCCTGAGAGCCACCAATCACTATTATCAGGCTTAGGGGACTGTTGTCCCTCATGGTTGCTTTATAGAGTTTAAGGAGCTGGACCTTAAGCAGTTTGAATGAACCCTATGCAATGCTGCAGAGAAACCATGAAAGTTGTACCCTATAATCCTGAGGGTAAGCATCCTTGCTGTAATAGAAAAGTGGCAGCAACAGCAGCAGCAATTAAGGGTCCTTGTGAGCCCTGTGCTGTTAGGAGTGTGGACTTGGCCCACCGTCAAACAAAGGTCTTTCCTCACTCTCTTTTCTTTATCTTTTTAAAAAATGACTGCTCTGGGGTCAGGCATGGTGGCTCACGACCGTATCCCAGCACTTTAGGAGGCTGAGGCGGGTGGATCACAAGGTCAAGAGATCATCCTGGCCAACATGGTGAAAACCCATCTTTACTAAAAATACAAAAATTGGCTGGTCGTGGTGGTGTGCGCCTGTAGTCCCAGCTACTCAGGAGGCCGAAGCAGGAAAATTGCTTAAACCCAGGAGGTAGAGGTTGCAGTGAGCCGAGATTGCGCCGCTGCACTCCAGCCTGCCGCCTGACGACAGTGCAAGACCCTGTTTCAAAAAAAAAAAAATGATTGCTCTGGCAGGTGGTTGTTCCCATGAATACCTTGTATATCACATCAGCAGCAGTCACAGCTTCGCTCTAAACACACAGATAAGTCCAGGCCAAGACACACTACCCAGGACCACTTTAAGGAGTATCTCAATCTCATATTCCTCTTCCTAAAAGCCAAGGAATTATCAAAACTGCCAACTCCAGCTGGCTAAACATAGAACCCAAACTTGGCAGGGCTCAACATGCAACACAGAGTAGCACAACTCAAAGTACTAGCTTCCCAGAAAGCAGCAACTCAAAGTGCATGCTGGCCATCAGGCAGCAGGGCAGTTAGCAATTCAGTGCAAGAGAAGACAGTCTCGTGAGGTGACTGTCAATGGTATATATCCAAAGGATTATAAATCATTCTACTATAAGGACACATGCACACGAATGTTCATTGCAGCACAGTTTACAACAGCAAAGACCTGGAACCAACCCAAATGCCCATCGATGATAGACTGGACAGGGAAAATGTGACCGTCAATGTCTTAACACTATGCTCGTACCAATTACTATGTTGTTCCAATGTTGACACTAATAACAGCGTGGAGAATAGACACCAAAAGCGTATAAAAGACTTACGACTGTGATCATTGAGGTCTTGGGGAAAGCAGGGCAGGCTGCTCAAGCAGGTGTGACGTAGCTTCAGAGAGCAAAGAAAGCCTCCTGTCCTGGATTTTTATTGTACTTAGTGGGTGGGGCTACAAGAGAGTTCCTGCTCACCGGCAGGAGCTTCTGTGGTTGGAATTTCCTGCTCCCAGACTTTTTCAGCTTGTCCAGGTGTGCAGCACAAGCAGAAGAGGGAAAAGTGAGGCTTATGATCTCCACAGACAAAATCAAACCCCGTGGAGTCCAACTACTCATTACAGAACCAACATGTGTATGAAAAACACACATTTGTAATTGCTTCTTTTTATAAAAAGAAACACTGACAGGATGCTTAGGAAATCATGAAAAGCCAGGCATGGTAGTTTATACCTATAATACCAGCACTCTGACAGGCTGAGGAAGGAGGATTGCCTGAGTCCAGGAGTTCAAGACTAGTCTGGGCAACACAGTAAGACCCCCCCATCTCTACAAAAAAAAATTAAACAATTATCTTGGAGTGGCAGCACACACCTGTAGTCCCAGTTACTCAAGAGGCTGAGGTGGGAAGATCCGTTGAGTCCGGGAGGTTGACCCTGCAATGAGCTATGATCCTACCACTGCACTCCAGCCTCAGCAACAAAGCAAGACCCCATCTCAAAAAAAAAAAAGAAATTATCAAAAGTGGGTATTTGGGGGTGGCTGGAGCAAGTGCCCTGGCCTGGGGTGGACCAGGATATGCTGGCAGTGAGTCTTTTCAAGTTAGACTTAACTATCGTGATTTTTTTTTTTAACTTCCAAATCCAGGATTTCTTTCAAATAAACAGCTAAACTTAAATAGCCATATTTTACTACTTAATAATCTTCATTTTAAATCAACTTACTTTTGTTTTTTAAAATTTGATTTAAAATTTTCTATGTAGCCAGGCACAGTGGCTCACGCCTGTAGTCCCAGCCCTTTGGGAGGCCAAGGTGGGCGGATCACGAGATCAGGAGTTCAGGATCAGTCTGGTCAACATGGTAAAACCCCATCTCTACTAAAAATACAAAAAATTAGCCAGGCATGGTGGCAGGCACCTGTAATCTTGAGAGGCTAAGGCAAGAGAATTGGTTGAACCCAGGAAGTGGAGGTTGTAGTGAAACAAGATCACGTCATTGCACTCCAGCCTGGGTGACAAAGCAAGCCTCTTGTCAAAAAAAACGAAGTTCAATTCCATTTTCCTTTTAGTTCCAATGGAAATCCATTTGCGATAGGAATTGTATGGACTTTTAGGGTCTTTTTTTTTTTTTTGAGACAGGATCTCAATCTGTCACCCAGGATGAAGCCCAGTGACTCAATTTTGGCTGACTGCAACCTCTGCCTCCCAGGCACAAGGGATCCTCCTATCTCAGCTTCCTGAGTAGCTGGGACTACACCAGCTAAAATTACCACACCCAGCTAATTTTTTTTTTTTTTTTTTTTGTAGAGACAGGGTTTCCTCATGTTGCCCATGCTGGTCTCAAACTCCTGGGCTCAAGCAGTCCATCTGCCTCAGCCTCCCAAAGTCATGGGATTACAGGCATGAGTCACAATGCCTGGCCTCTTTTAAATTTCAAAGTACTCTATGACATGCACATACAAAAACTGATCTAAAAATGAAAAATGTATCTGAGAACGTAAACTCCCCATCTCTTATCTTGAGCTTCTCTTGCCTAAAAGGAACAAATATTCTGTTTGGTTCCAGAATTTTTTTTTCTTTTTCTTTTTTTTTTTGAGATAGAGTCTTGCTCTGTCACCCAGGCTGGAGTTCAGTGCACAGTCTTGATTCACTGCAACCTCCTCATCTCAGGTTCAAGCAATTCTCCTGCCTCAGGCTCCCAAGTAGCTGGGATTAGAGGAGCCCACCACCACGCCTGGTTAATTTTTGTATTTTTAGTAGAGACAGGGTTTCACCAAGTTGGCCAGGCTGGTCTCGAACTCCTGACCTCAAGTGATCCCCCTGTCTCGGCCTCCAAAAGTGCTGAGATTACAGGCGTGAGCTACCATGCCCAGCCCAGTTTCAGAATTTTCTTGCCTTAGTTGCATCATATCTTTCAATCGATTTACATTTTCAGACCCAAGAAACAAAATCTTACACACTCACATATGGAATAACATTAAAAAATGTTAACAGAAACTAGAATTCGGCTGTGGTAGTAGTCAGCAAATAAAGGAATCCAAAGGGGGAAAAAGAAAATACCAGTCTGGACAACATAGTGACAATCTACAAAAAATTTACAAATTAGCCAGGTGTGACAGTGCATACCTGTAGTCCTAGGTACTTGGGAAACTGAGGTGGGAGGATTGTTTGAGCCAAGAGAGGTGTTTGAGGTTACAGTTAGCTATGATCACACCACTGCACTCCAGTCTGGGTGACAGAGCAAAACCCTGACTTAAAAAAAAAAAAGGAAGAAAGGATGAAGGGAAAGAAAAGAAAACCACACCTGTAATCCCAACACTTTGGGAGGCCAAGGTGGGAGGACTGTTTGAGGCCAGCAGTTTGAGACCAGTCTGGCCAACATAGTGAGAACCCATGTGTGAAACAGACATACACGCACACATACACACTTCCGCTCTCTCCCTCTCTCAAATCAGCTCACAGCCTGCTTCTACACAATTCAGAAGGAAAACCCACACTCAGAAGGCTAAACACACACACAAGTTTGGAGCCCACATTTTTGCTGTTGGGCAACAAGCTTTAGAGTGAGACAGTCCCTGGTTGCAGAGGGCAGGAGCACCTGAGCAGACAAAGGAATGAACTCTGGGAACGCCACACACTCTTTCTCCCCTGGTGACAGGAAAATCATCCCTTTAATTTTCATAAGTGAAGAAACTCAACTGGATTGAGATTAGGGTTCTGACCCAAATGAACTCCCCAATTCATTAATCCTGTATCCAGGAGACAGATCTCCTGGCCTTTATAGACTTCCTCACTATAGAAAAATTACACTGAGTGTACCTACACAACAGATGCAAAACTCAAACCTAATGTCTGAAAACAGGCCCAAGAAAACCACAATTATGCCCTCAGGAAAGGGCATCACCCGGTTCAGCCAATCCCCCAAGGTGCATTCAGATGGCCATCTTTCCAGTGCTCAGCAGCTTCTCTCAGTACAAAGGGCTCCTTCCACAGTAGGTGTGAGTACATAGGACACCTGCAGGGGAGGCTCTCTAGGAAGAAACAACTGGACCTTCGATTACATGTACCCTTGGCAGACTCAAGGGATGGCCTTAGCTTGGAGTCACTGACCTCAGTCCTCTCTGCTCTCCAGTCAAGTGACCTAGACCACTACTGATACTTAAATGAGGCAAACCCAGTGTTTGAAGAAATCAAAGGGGAGGCTGAGGCAGGTGGATGACTTGGGCCTAGAATAGAATTCCATTTGAAATCACCCAAAAGGAAAGAACAGACCTGAGGAACTTGCTACACATGCTCTGAAGAAAAAAAGAGAAACAAGAATTTTTAATAAATGCAATATAATACTGGGATATTTTATTATTTATTTTTTCTTTTTTTGAGACAAGGTGTGAGAACTTGTTCAGGCTGGAGTGCAGTGGCACCATCAAGGTTCACGGCAGCCTCGACCTCCTGGGCTCAACCAATCCTTCCACCTCAGCCTCCCAAGTAGCTGGGACTACAGGTGCAGGCCGTCACATCCAGCTAATTTTTTTGATTTTTAGTAGAGACAAGGTCTCTCTATGTCACCTAGGCCCGTCTTGAACTCCTGTGCTCAAGTGATCTTCCTGACTCAGCCTCCCAAAGTGCTGGGATTACAGGCGTGAGCCACCGTTCCCAGCTAGATATTTTATTATTTTCTGAAAACCAGCTCTTTCTTGCCTCTTTGGAAATATTTTACATCCTTTCTCAAGGTCTCTTTTATTTTATTATTTTTTAAATTAAAATTTTTATTTTCTCATTTTTTTGAGACAGAGTCTCACTCCGTTGCCCAGAACAGGGTACAGTCGCGCAATCTCAGCTCAACTGCAACCTCTGCCTCCCGGGTTCAAGAGATTCTCCTGCCTCAGTCTCCTCAATAGCCAGAATTACAGGCATGCACCACCACGCCAGTCTAATTTTTTGTATTTTTAAGAGAGACGGGGTTTCGCCATGTTGGCTGGGCTATAGGTCTCCTAATTACTTACATTTTACATTTTTTGAGAATCAATTAAGTGAGTAAATCTTTTCAAGGTGACAAACCCAGGGAGGGGAAGTGCTGAGCTGGAAAGGACAGATCTCCCAAAAGTTTCCAAAAAAGAGACTCAACCCAAAGAAGTTCCCATAAGACGTCAGGTCCCATAGAGATAACTGGAAAGAGAGGCACAAGAATTTTACACGAGGTAGCTTCAGGTCCTTCTCTTCTGTTTTTCTCTCATGTAAATATCCAAAAGCATAAATTAAATCTTTTAAAAAGAACCATCCATTCCTCTGTACAAAAAGGATAATTAAAATACTACGTCTGGTTGAAATGCCCCCTTGGAAGACGAACAGTTGATAAAGGACGTTGTGAAGCGGAGAGAAGACATTGGCATTTAAGAGGGATCTAGAAATTTAGGGATCTAGTCTCAGCCTTTGGAAGAGCCAGGCTGTGGAGAACAGGGTCGTGGATTTGAGATCCAGCTTTTCATTCACTTGGAAACCTTGAGAAACGAGTCCTCCCTCGGGTATAAAAGAGGTACTGGGGACCCCACACAACACTGCTCCTCCCACGCATGAACTTCAAGCCCGAAGCGGGATTCCCCCCATGACCCTCCCATGGCCCCCGCACAATCTGGGGAGACGCAGGGCTGCGGGCGCGGAGCTGCCCAGAGAGGGCTCCGGGGCTGGGGACAGGACGCCCGGGGTCCCGGCTGCCGGCCCAGCCCCACCCTGAGGCCGAGGAGACAGAGGGCCGAGCCGCGCCAGGGGAACTCGGATCCACAGACTCGGGAGACAACAGCGGGGAGGCCCGGGTCTCACCACAACCAGATCTGGCCGGTTCCAACCAAACCCTCTCCCCGATCTCAAGATGTCCAGCTCCGCACACTCACCATTCCCCAGACTCTGGGTTGTTCTGGTGTCCTGTCTACCTCTCCCGCGGCCAGCACAGGTTCCACCTCCACCTGAGGCCCTTTTCGGGTGAGGAGACCTCAAAGCTGAGCGCAGCGGCTGGTAGCGACGTCGCCGTTTGCGTAGCGTCGCCTCCACCGACCTTCCGGGCAGCGCCCCTGATTGGACATTGCACACTTGGACCCGCCTTTTTTGCCTGAGTGACAGCTGGCCAGAAAGTCGCGTCTCTAAGCACCCGGCATTGCTCGGGGTCAGGAATCTGCCCCGCTGCCACCAATATTTGCATCTAAGAAGAATTTGTCAAAGTACTTGGGGTCCAGCACTGGTGTCTCCCGCAGCTACTTCTGAGCACGGAGACACAAGCGTGCACAGCGCAGGAAATTCCAGACTCAGTTTCCAGATAAAGAGAGGCTCTTTGTCCACAGTAAAAAGGGCGCCCTGGCCATGCCAGTCTGGAGCTGGAGGGTCAGATGCTCCAACACTTAGCCTAAGGCTGCAAGGCCATTCGTGAACTTCTGACTCTTGTTTACAAATACTGACATTTACAGTGACCTCATCATACCTAACAAAGAGTCTGACTACGTTTTAATCTTTGACAACTGACAAGTTGAGGCCATCATCTATCCCTTCCCTCCCCCCCACACTTTGCTTTAGTGGGAAGTTTGGACCCCAAAGCCCTAGAAGAGAGAAGTAGTTCCTTTTTTTTTTTTTTTTTACTTTTTTGGTAGAGATGGGCAGTTGGGGTGGGGGGGTCTCATACGTTGCACAGGTTGGTCTCCAATTCCTGGGCTCAAGTGATCCTCCTTGGCTTCCCAAAGTGTTGGGATTACAGGCATGAACCACCGTGCCCGGTGAGGAATTCTTTTCAGTTCAACCTAAAACTATGTGTTCAGTAAAACTGTGAGGTGCACACTTCACAGTTTTTGTAGAGATAGGGGCAGGGGGTCTCACTCTGTTGCCCAGGCTTGTCTTGAACTCCTGGGCTCAAACAGCCTTCCCACCTCAGTTTCCTAAAGTGCTGGGACTACAGGTGTGAGCCATCATGCGCTGCTACTGCAGCCTCGACCTTCTGGGCTCAAGCAATCCTCCCACCTCAGCCACCTGAGTAGCTGGAACCTCAGGCACGTGCCACCATGCTTGACTAATTTCTTTCTCTCTTTTTATTTTTATTTTGTAGAAACAGGGTCTCACTATTCTGCCCAGGCTGATCTCAAAATTCTGCGCTCAAGCGATCTGCTGGCATTTGTTTCCCAAAGTGTTAGGATTACCTGCGTGAGCCACCGAACCCAGCCCCTAATTAATTCCTATTTTCACTGAGATGATTAAAGAAAACACAAAAGGTTATGTAAATTTGGGAGGTATCAGGAAACTCAATATACTTAAGATATTGGACCAAAACTACTAATGGGCTGCGCATGATGGCTCACACCTGTAGTCCCAGCACTTTAGGAAACTGAGGTGGGAAGGCTGTTTGAGCCCAGGAGTTCAAGGCAAGCCTGGGCAACAGAGTGAGACACCCTGCCCCTATCTCTACAAAAAATTTTAATTAGCAGGGTATGGTGGTGCACACCTGTAGTCCCAGCTATTGGGGAGGCTGAGGCTGGAGGATCGTTTGAACCCAGGAGGTCAAGGCTACAGTGAACAGTGATCTTGCACTCCAGCCTGGGTGACAAAGTGAGACCCTGTCAGAAGGAAGGTAGGAAGGAAGAAAGGAAGGAGGGAGGGAGGGAGGAGGGAAGGAGGGAGAAAGGGAGGGGAGAGGAAGGGAGAAGAGAGGGGGGAAAAAGGAAACCCCTGTAGCCTTTAGCTGTCACTGTCCTATCTTCCCATCTTCCTCCTCCAAGCCTCCATCCTAAGCAAACACTAATTGACTTTCCAGTTGCTATATAGCTTTCCCATTCTAGACTTGGAATGGAATCATATACTATGTGTTCTTTGTGATTAACTTCATTCACTTAGCAAAACTGTTTCAAGGGACATTGACATTGAAATTTGTATCAATACTTCATTTGTTGTTTATAGTGAAACAATATTTCATTGTATGGATATAGCAAATTTTGTTTATCCATTCAACCATTAATAGACATTTGGCTTGTTTCTACCTTTTGGCTGCAAATAATAAGGTGCTATAAACATCCATGTACAAGTTTTTCTGTAGACATCCGATTTCATTTCTCTCGGGAATATACTTAGGAGTGGAATTGATGGGTTACATGGTAATTCTATCTTTAATCCTTGAAGAGCTGCCAGACTCTTCTCCTCTCCTTTGGGTAATTCTATTGAAGCAGGAGTGAGAGAAATAGACCTCTCAGACACCGAACTAGAAAAGGAAGGGGTTTTATTATTATGGCCCAGGAGCAAGAATTTATGTTTTGTCCAAACCGCCAAGCTCCCCTAACGAAGAGAAGCTCTGCCTTTATATAGGCTTACACTCTAGATACTACACGTGAAAGGATCTTAGGTTTACAGCCTTAGAAATTACAAGTGAAAGGGTCTTGGGTTTACAGCTTTAGAAATCACCTATGAAAGGGTCTTGGGTTTACAGTTTTAGGAATTACATGTGAAAGGGTCTTGGGTTTACAGTTTTAGGAATTTCATGCGAAAGATTTCTGGTCTCTGGATGGAGGAGTAGGGTGGGGGTTTGATCTTGTTTTAGTAAAAACAGTGTCTTCCAGAGACACTCCCCCATACCAGCCTGCTATCTTATAGGAAGGTGATTTAGGAGGCGCCAGTTGGCCAGCCTTTTCTTCTACTGAAATGCAGTGTGGAAGTAAAGGGGGAGGTCATACTAGATGCCTGGGTGTCCTTCCTCACTATTACACACATATTGGTGTGCTAAATAGCGTCATGCGTGTTTCTCAGGCTCTGTTCATTTTTCTACTTGTTTTTCTTTTTTTTTTTAAGATGGAGTCTTGTTATGTTACCCAGGCTGGACTCAAACTCCTGGGCTCAAGTGATCCTCCAGCTTCAGCCTCCCAAATAAGTGGGACTACAGGTGTGCACTAGCATGCCCAGCTTAAAGAAATAATTTCTTAGCCAACGTGGTGGCTGACACATGTAATCCCAGCATGTTGAGAGGCTGAAGCAGGCAGATAATGAGGTCAGGAGTTTGAAACCAGCCTGGCCAACATGGCAAAACCCCGTCTCTCCTAAGAATACAAAAATTAGCCAGGCATGGTGGTGCATGCCTTTAATCCTAGCTACTCAGGAGACTGGGACAGGACACTTGCTTGAATCTGGGAAGTGAAGATTGCAGTGAGCTGAGATTGGGCCACTGCACTCCAGCTTGAGGGACAGAGAGAGACTCTGTCTCAGAAATAATAATAATACTTTCTTAAATCAGTGTTTGGCATTTTGGATATGACACCTGCAGATCCCTTCCCCCTCCCCCAAAAAATCTTTTTTTCTTTTTTATTTGAGTTTTCCTCTTGTTGCCCAGGCTAGAGTAAAATGGCACAGTCTCAGCTCACTGCAACCTCCCCATCCTGAGTTCAAGCAATTCTCCTGTCTCAGCCTCCTGAGTAGCTGGAATTACAGGGACCCACCACCACATTCCGCTAATTTTTCTATTTTTAGTAGAGATGGGGTTTCACCATGTTGGCCAGGCTGATCTCGAATTCCTGACCTAAGGTGATCCACCCACCTCAGCCTCCCAAAGTGCTGGGATTACAGGTATGAGCCACTGTGCCGGCCAATTTTTACTTCTTTCTTCACTTTCTTGAGAGTGCCTTTGGCTTAAACTTTTCATGTTCTTTTGAGTTGAAGTTAATTTCTTTGGAAAAATATTAAGAGCCATTTCTTTTTATGGCTTGTTATAGGAAGAGATGGCCAGGGGCAGACCTGTGTTACTTACAGTTAAATGATTACAAGCTTGCTTTGCTTTTTATACACTGGGATTTGTACCACGGATCAAATATTGAATTAAAAAAAACTCCAAGCTATGGTGCAGTAAAAGCAGAGATCAAGCAGTAACAGGGGGCCTATAGGAAAGACCATCTGGGAGCGCTATAACCGCAGAACGCTGCATGTGGTTGCACAGCTGGAAAAACTGCTTTGGTCACACATCTCTTCCCAACATAGAGTGTGTGAGGGTCTCACAAAGAGGGCTTATGTAAAAACTCTGGGAAGGAATGCAACGTCTGCTTACAAGATTTGGGAGGGTCTTTGCAGACGGGAGCTTATGAAGCCAGCCGGAAAGCCTTGTGGGTCAGAGATAACTGGAACACACACGCTCTACCTATGTTCTCAGAATATGGAGCAATTCTGACTGCTCTGTGTCTATAATGCTCGGGAGATAAAATCCCTTTGATGCATTGCGTGTGCTCAGACCATATGGTGCCTTATCCACTATGCCTCTTTTGCCAATGCACCTGGATAGACAATGGGTGGTAGAGACTCAGTGTCCTTCGTTAGCCTTTCTTAAAAGAACCACATTTGCTATTAAATGCTGCAGACACATACTCTTCCCACAGCTATCTTCCTTCTCAACCCCACTCCCCACAGCCTGTAAGATTAACAAGATAATGCACCCAATAAAAGCACATGGAGCCCAGAGTTCAATGCCAATGCAGATCACCCACCCAAGAGTGCCAGGGTGTTGAACCCCTGGACCCATGCTGTGAACTTCTACTCCTGTGTCTTTGTCTTTCTTTTCTTTTCTCACTCCCTCATCACTTCTGGGACATGGGGCACCCATATACAGGGTTGGGCTGGTTCCCAACAGCTTGTTTCTCTCCTTGCAAAATCTTCATGCCAGGATGATGGAGATGGGGTGGGGATGACAGGAAGCATCTTTCTGAGTCATAATTGATTTTTTAGGAGCCAAATTTTCTGTAGAGGAGAGACGGCACCCTGGGGTCCTCTCTCCTGGTCTCTCCTGGAATGGTATAGCCACCTCATGAACCGAAGCCTGGGCAAATGGTGTCCTAGTATTTTCAGCAGGCCACACCCAAGGAAGTGCCTCTGTTCCTCAAGTAGAGTCTGAGTGAAAGAAGGGTACTCCTACTTTTTTTTCCCTTTTTTTGAGACAGTCTCACTCTGTTGCCCAGGCTGGAGTGCTGTGGCACAATCTCAGCTCACTGCAACCTCTGCCTCCCAGATTCAAGTAATTCTCCTGTCTCCACCTCCTGAGCAGCTAGGACTATAGGGGCATGACACCATGACTGGCTAGTTTTTGTTTTTTAGTAGAGATAGGGGTTTCATCATGTTGACCAGACTGGTCTCGAACCCCTGACCTCCAGTAATCTGCCCGCCTCAACTTCCCAAAGTGCTGGGATTACAGGCATAAGCCACTGCGCCTGGCCTACTCCCCATTTTTTGAGTACACTTACTTGGCACTCAGCCTTAGCACAAGGTACCTGGAGGAAGAAATTGAAAAGCTGATGTCAGCTAGGTGAGGTGGCTCACACTGTAATTTCAGCACTTTGGGAAGCTGAGGCAGGAAGATCACCTGAACCCAGGAGTTAGAGACCAGCCACGGCAACAAAGCAAGACCCTGTTGCTACAAATATAAAAATAAAATTAGGCCGGGCGTGGTGGCTCAAACCTGTAATCCCAGCACTTTGGGAGGCCGAGGCGGGTGGATCACGAGGTCCAGAGATCAAGACCATCCTGGTCAACATGGTGAAACCCCATCTCTACTAAAGATGCAAAAAATTAGCTGGGCATGGTGGCGCCTGCCTGTAATCCCAGCTACTCAGGAAGCTGAGGCAGGAGAATTGCCTGAACCCAGGAGGCAGAGGTTGCGGTGGGCCAAGATCGCGCCATTGCACTCCAGCCTGGGTAACAAGAGCGAAAAACTCCGTCTCAAAAAAAATAATAAAATAAAATAAAATTAGCCAGGTGTAGTGGCACACTCCTGTGGTCCCAGCTACTTGGGAGGCTGAAGTGGGAGGATCACCTGAGTCTGGGAAGTTGAGGCTGCAGTGATTCATAATCACACCATAGCACTCCAGCCTGGGTAATAGAAGGAGACCCCCCCCCAAAAAAAAAAAAAGGAAAGAAAGAAATGTTGATATCCTGTGATTTCCTATAAGAAACTCCTGACTGGCTGGGCACGTTGGCTTATGCCTGTAATCCCAGCACTGTGGGAAGTCAGGGCAGGCAGATCACTTGAAGTGAGAAGATCGAGACCAGCCTGGCCAACATGGTGAAACCACGTCTCTACTTAAAATACAAAAATTAGCCAGGCATGGATGCACACGGCTGTAATCCCAGCTACTCAGGAGGCTGAGGGAGCAGAATCACTTGAACTGGGAGGCAGAGGTTGCAGTCAGCTGAGATGGTGCTACTGCACTCCAGCCTGGGCAACAGAACGAGATTCGGTCTCAAAAGACAACAAAAAACTCCTCTGACTAGAAGATGTGAATACTGCAGGCCCCATGTTCCTGGTAGCAATCTGGAGTGCAGCCTCCACCTCACTGAATTGAGAGAAACTCGGGAGAGAAACTGAGGAGTCTTTGTTCAAATACTATAGCCTCTCGCTTTCCTTACAAACTATAGATTTTCCTCAATAGCTAGTCTTCATTTGTTCTTTGTTCTTAGAACAATTTTCAGAGGTTTTTAGTCGTTGGATTTTTTTTTTTTTTTTTTTTTTTGAGATGGAGTTTCGCTGTTGTTACCCAGGCTGGAGTGCAATGGCACGATCTTGGCTCACTGCAACCTCCGCCTTCTGAGTTCAAGCAATTCTCCTGCCTCAGCCTCCCGAGTAGCTGGGACTACAGGCGCGCACCACCATGCCCAGCTAATTTTTGTATTTTTAGTAGAGACAGGGTTTCACCTTGTTGACCAGTATGGTCTCGCTCTCTTGACCTCGTGATCCACCCGCCTCGGCCTCCCAAAGTGCTGGGATTTTAGGCGTGAGCCACCGTGCCCAGCCGGATTTTTTTTTAATTAAAAAAAAAAAAAATCTTTGTAGCGAGAGGAGTCTAGCTATTTTGCACAGGCTGGTCTTGAACTCCTGGCCTCAAGTGATCTTCCTACCCCAGCTTCCCAAAGTGCTGGGATTACAGACATGAGCCACCACACCTGGCCATGCTTATTTTTAAAAATAAATTTTACCAATTTTATAGAGACAGGTTCAGTAGAGATTCTTATGCCATCCTAGTGCATTTAATATCCACCCCATGTCAGAAAATGTTCCCGAGTTTGAAATAAAATAGAAATGCAAGCCCTACTCTCTCTTTCATTTTATATATAAACAAAATTAAGACTTTTTTTTTTTGAGATGGAGTCTCACTCTATTGTGGTGCAGTGGTGCAATCTTGGAGTGCAGTGGAGCAATCTCAGCTCACTCCAACCTCCGCCTCCCAGGTTCAAGTGATTCTCCTGCCTGAGCCTCCCAAGTAGCTGGGACTACAGGTGCGTGCCACCACGCCTAGCTAATTTTTAGTAGAGATGGAGTTTTGCCACATTGGCTAGGCTGGTCTTGAACACCTGACCTTAAGTGATCCGCCCACCTCAGCCTCCCAAAGTGCTGGGATTACAGGCGGGTGCTGAACCACCATGGTTGGCCTTGTACTTTTTCTATGTTTAAATACAAAAAATACCACTGTGTTACAATTGTCTACAACACTCAGTGTAATAACATGCTGTCCAAGTTTGTAGCCTAGGAGCAACAGATTACCCCATATAGCCTAGGTGTGCAGTAGGCTGTACCATCTCGGTTTGTGTAAGTTTACTCTATGATGTTTGAACAATGATGAAATCACCTACTGACACATTTCTTAGAGCTTATTCCTATTGCAAAACGATACATGACTATACTGTCATATAAAGTCAATAAAGCTTATGTTAGGTAATAAGGAATAAAAGAAGAAAGAATGCATTACCCCAGGAATATTGCCATATCAGAGATTCAGTGCAGGTTTCCATTACATTTAGGTTTCCCAATTCAGTGGCAGTGGTTCTCACTATAAATTTTTTTCTTTTCTTTTCCTTTTTTTGAGGGGGAGGGGGACCAACTCTGAGTCTGTTACCCAGGCTGGAGTGCAGTGGCACAATTATGGCTCACTGCAGCCTCGACCTCCCAGGCTCAGGCAATCCTCCCACCTCAGCCTCCAGAGTAACTGGGACTACAGGTCTGTGTTACTGTGCCTGACTAATTTTGTATTTTTGGTAGAGACAGGGTTTCATCGTGTTGCTCTGGCTGGTCTTGAACTCCTGGGCTCAAGCAATCCTCCTGCCTTGGCCTCCCAAAGTGCTGGCCTACAACTGTAAATTATGGTCTACACAGCCAGGCCCTGTGGCTCCTATCTGTAATTTCAGCAACTAGGGAAGCTGAGGCAGGAAGGTTTCTTGAGGCTAGGAGTTCAACACCAGTCTAGGCAATGTAGCGAGAAAAAAAAATTTTTTTTTTTTTGAGACAGAGTCCCACTCTGTTGCCCAGGCTGGATTGTAGTGGCACAGTCTTGGCTCACTGCAACCTCTGACTCCCAGGTGCAACCTCTGACTTCGAGGTTCAAAATTCTCTTGTGGCAGCCTCCCGAGCAGCTGGGATTACAGGTGCCCGCCACCATGCCTGGCTAATTTTTTTGTATATTTAGTAGAGACAGGGTTTCGTCATATTGGCCAGGCTGGTCTTGAACTCCTGACCTCAGGTGATCCACCCACTTTGGCCTCCCAAAGTGCTGGGATTACATGTGTAAGCCACCACGCCCTGCCAAAAAAAATTTTTAAAAAGCCACTTAACCAAGTGTAGTGGCCATATACCTCTAGTCCCAGCTATTTGGGAGGGCTGAGGCAGGAGGATCACTTAAGTAAAGGAATTCAAGCCTTCAGTGAGGTATAATGGCACCACTGCACTTTAACCTGGGTGACAGAACAAGATCCCAACTCTTAAAACAAAAAATTATGGCCTACATAGAAGAGCAAACACACAGCACTTCAAGCCTGCTGGGGCCCCCCCTCACTAATTCACTTCTTATAGTTGTGGTAAAAGGTGTGTCTTTTTGGACCTTCCCAGGGCTGGTGCATGGGTTGTAAATGGCAAATCCACTCTAACATCCCAATACCCCTAAGATTTTGCATCCCTTCTTCTACCGTAAATGAAGCAGCTTCGGCATTTTAGGTTCATTTATTCTTGGCCACCTTTTGTCCATGTTTCAACCAACCAACCAACCAAGCAGACTCTTAGAGCTCTTTACAAATCCATGAGCTACAATATTAAATGCAGAATGTCTGCTTACTAGCTGGGTGCAGTGGCTCATGCCTATCGTTCCAGCACTGAGGATTATAGGGAGACAGACTGAGGTGGGCAAATTGCTTGAGGCTAGGAGTTTGAGACCAAGCTGGGCAACATAGCTAGGACCCATCTCTACAGAAAATAAAAATTTAAAAATTAGCCAGGTGTGGTGGTGTGCACCTGTAGTCCCAGCTACTCCAGAGGCTGAGGGGGGAGGATCTCTTGAGCTCAGGATTTAAAGGCTGCAGTGAGCTCTGATGACGCCACTGCTCTCACACCTGGGTGACAGAGTGAGACTATCTCAGGGAGAAAAAGAAAAGAATCTCTGCTTAGTGGACCCATATCCGTAAATTTGGCCTGGTCTGACTTCCTGTTCCTTCCACCATTATCACACAACTTTAATATCTATTCCCTGTCTGTAAAAATTTTAAAAATCAAGTAATTCTTCTTCCTTTTTTTTGTTTTTTTTTTTGAGACTCCCTCTCTCGCCCAGGCTGGAGTGCAGTAGCACAATGTTGGCTCAATGCAACCTCTACTTTCTGGGTTCAAGCGATTCTCTTGCCTCAGCCTCCCCCAATAGCTGGAACTACAGGCGCACACCATCATGCCCAGCTAAGTTTTTGGTACTTTTTAGTAGAGACGAGGTTTCACCATGTCGACCAGGCTGGTCTTGAACTCTTGACCTCACGAGCCTTGGCCTCCCAAACTGCTGGGATTACAGGTCTGAGCCACTGCGCTCAGCCAAAATCAAGTAATTCTTTTGAACTATAGTATACTTCCTTATGGGTCACACTTTCTACCTGACCTTTTGGGTCCTCTTGGGACGTGAGTCTAGTTATGGGTCTGGAAGGAAAGTGGGGTGTTCAGTGTGGGTCTTTCCCAGGCTCTAGAATTTTAAAAATTCTTTTTTCATAAATGACCCAGTCCATGGTACTCTGTTATACCAACACAAAACAGACTAAGACAGGCCTAAAAGGCATATCCTAACTTCACATTGGGTTCTAAGAAAAGCCTGTTAGGGCCAGGCACGGTGGCTCACACCTCTAATCCCAGCACTTTGGGAGGCTGAGGCAGGTGGATCATGAGGTCAGGAGTTCAAGACCTAGTCTGGATCTGATCCAAGATGGCTGATCGCTAACAGCTCGGGATTGTAGCTCCCAGTGAAAGCTCGGAAAACGTGAGGATACCACATTTTCAGAGGAATTTCCGTCGCCCACGGACCAGAAGATTTCCAGTGGAGGAGCCCCGCGGGTCGCCAGCACGACATCTGTGGCCGGCGCAGCGGTATTGTCTTCGGCTCGGCGCGGCAGCTCTTCGTGCATAGTGAGCGGGTTGGAGCTCCGGGAAGGCAGAGCCGCTTGTTGCGGACTCAAGAAGGAAGCCAGACCGGAGATTCCCAGGCAGAAGAGCACCATCAGTCTTATCGCTGCTGTTTTGGCCGGCGCAGTGGGTTGCTCGGATTCCAGCACTGGGAATCAATAAATTGGACATCCTCTCAGGAACTTAATCAGAAAGGCGCTAATTGTAAAGACATCAGATGGATAAATTCACAATAAAGGGAAAAAAACAGCCTAAAAAGGCCGAGAAAACTGAAAGTCAGAACCCCTCTCCCTCTACAGGGGATAGTAATTCCTCATCAGCAACGAACAAGCCCTAATGGAAGAGGACTGTGTTCCAGTATCTGAAGGAGGTTTTAGAAGGTGGATGGTAAAAAACCTCTGGGAATTGAAACAAATTGTTCTAAACCAATGTAAAGAAACTAAGAACTTTGAAAAAAGGTTAGACGAAATGTTAAAAAGAATGGACAATATAGAAAGGAATATAAATGAACTAATGGAGTTGAAAAATACAACACGAGAACTTAGTGAAATATGCACAAGTTTGAATAGCCGAATTGATCAAGCAGAAGAAAGGATATCAGAGGTCGAAGACCGACTTAATGAAATGGAACGAGAAGACAAGAATAGAGAAAAAAGGATAAAAAGGAATGAGCAAAGTCTCCATGAATTATGGGACTATGTGAAAAGACCTAATCTACGTTTGATAGGTGTACCTGAATGTGATGGAGAGAATGAATCCCAGCTGGAAAATATTCTTCAGGATATTATCCAGGAGAATTTTCCCAATCTAGCAAAGCAGGATACCATTCAACCTCAGGTAATACAGAGAACACCACAAAGATATTCCTTAAGAAGAGCAACCCCAAGACACATAATCGTTAGATTCACCAGGGTTGAAACAAAGGAGAAAATACTAAGGGCAGCCAGAGAGAAAGGTCAGGTTACCCACAAAGGGAAGCCTATTAGACTTACAGCAGATCTCTCAGTAGAAACCCTACAAGCCAGAAGAGAGTGGGGGCCGATATTTAACATCCTCAAAGAACAGAAATTTCAAACGACTCTCAAAAATGGTGCCAAGAATATGCAAAGACTATTATTTTCATAAATTGGTGCTGAGACAACTGGATAGCCAAATGTAAAAGAATGAAGCTGGACCCTTACCATCACCCAACATATGGTAATTCACCAAAATAGATCACAGACCAAAACATAAGAGGTGAAATTATAATAATCTCAGGAAAAAAAGGTGGTAAATATTGATAATCTTGGATCTGGCAAAGATTTCTTACATATTTGCAAGGCCAGGCACAGTGGATCAAGTCTGTAATCCCAGCACTTTGGGAAGCCAAGAGAGATGGATCGCCTGTAGTCAGGAGATTGAGACCAGTCTGGCCAACATGGCAAAACCCCAGCTCTACAAAAAATTAGCTGGGCATGGTGGCACATGCCTGAAATCCCAGCTACTCGGGAGGCTGGGGCAGGAGAGTTGCTTGAATTCAGGAGGGCAGAGGTTACAGTGAGCCAAGATCATGCCACCTCACTCCAGCCTGGGTGACAGAGTAAGACTTCATCCCCCATCCCCCCAAAAAAAGAATTCTTACATATGCAGCCAAGTGTGGTAGCTCATGCCTGTAATCCCAGTATTTTGGGAGGCCAAAGTAGGAGGACTGCTGGAGTCCAGGAGTTTGAGACCAGCCTGGGCCACATAGTGAGACCCTTGTCTCTATGCAAAATAAAAGAAAAAAAATTATTTTTTTTTGATAGCAAAAGCAAAAATTGATATTTGTGTGTGTACTAATACACACACACACAAATAATTTGGGCCTCATAAAAAAAAATAACCTTTGTGCTTCATAGGACCCCATCAATAGTGAAAATGCCCACTATAACACTTGTTCACAGTTGCTGGGAATATAAAATGTGGTAGCCAGTACAGGAACAATGTGGCAGTTACTCAAAAAAATTAAAAACAGTTACCACTTGGTCTAACAATTCCACTTCTGCTTATGTATCTACCCCAAAAAACTTGAAGAAGGGTCTTGAACAGATATTTGTATGCCCATGTTCACAGGAGAATTATTTACAATAGCCTCAAGGCCATCAACAGTAAAAGTTAAAATAGATATGGTAAGTGTCTGTGTTTGTAGACAAGGACCACAGTTCTTTAGGTTTTCCTTTTTTTTAAAACATTGCCTGGTCTCTCGAAGAAGGTCACTACATAATGATAAACAAGTCAATTCAGCAAGAACATATAAAAATTGTAAATACATATGCACCCAACACCAGAGCACCCAGACATAGGAGTAGGGAATACTTCCAAACTCAATCTACAAGACCACTATTATCCTGATACCAAAACCAGACAAAGACATATCAAAAAAAGAAAACTATAGACCTCTATCATTGATGAATGTTGATGCAAAAATCCTTGACAAAATGTTAGCAAACCAAATTCAAAAACACATTAAAAAGATAATGCATCATGACCAAGTGGGATTTATCCCAGAGGTGCAGGGATGGTTCGACATATGCAAATCAATTAATGTGATACATCATATCAATAGAATGAAGGGCAAAAACCATAGGATCATTTCAATGGATGTTAGAAAAGCATTTAATGAAATTCAACATTTCTTCATGATAAAAGCCCTAAAAAAAGCTGAGTATATAAGGAACATATTTCAACATAATAAAATCCATATATGAAAGACCCATAGCTAGTATTGTACTGGATGGGGAAAACTAAAAGCCTTTGCTCTAAGATTGGGAACACATCAAGGATGCCCACTTTCACCACTGTTATTCAACATAGTACTGGAAGTCCTAGCTGGAGCAATCAGACAAAAGAAAGAAATAAAGGGCATCCAAACTGGAAGGAAGAAGGCAATTTATCCTTACTTACAGATGATATAATACTATATCTGGAAAAAACTAAAGACTCCACCAAAAACTATTAGAACTGATAACCCAATTTAATAAAGTTGCAGGATACAAAATCAACACACAAAAATCAATAACATTTCTGTATGCCAACAGTGAATAATCTGAAAAAGAAGTCAATAAAGTAATCTCATTTCTAATAGCTACAAATAAAATTAAATACCTAGGAATCAACCAAAGAAGTTAAACATATCTACAACGAAAACTATAAGACATTGATACAAGAAATTGAAGAGGACACATACACACACACAAAAATGAAAAGATACTTGTGTTCATGCACTGGAAGAATCAATAGTGTTAAAATGTGCATACTACCCAAAGAAGTCTGAGACTTAATGCAATCTCAATCAAAATACCAATGACACTCTTCACAGAAATAGAAAAAACCATCCTAAGATGTATATGGAACCAAAAAAGACCCAGAATAGCCAAAGCTATCCTAAGCAAAAAGAACAAAGCTGGAGGAGTCACATTACCTGACTTTAAATTACATTAGAGTTACAGTAACCATAATGGCATGGTTTGGCATAAAAACAGACACATAGATCAGTGGAACAGAATAGAGAACCCAGAGATAAATCCATACATCTATAGTCAACTGATTTTTGACAAAGGTGCCAAGAATATTCATTGGAAAAAGGGCAGTCTCTTCAATAAATTGTGCTGGGAAAACTAAATATCCATATGCAAAATAATGAAACAGACCCCTGTCTCTCACCATATACAAAAATCAAATCAAAATCAGTTTAAACACTCAAATCTAAAACTTTAAAATATAGGGAAATTCTCCAGAACATTGGGGTGGGCAAAGATTTCTTGAGTAGTACCCTACAAGCTCAGGCAACCAAAGCAAAAACAGATAAATGGGGTCACATTAACTTGAAAAGCTTCTGGCCGGGTGCGGTGACTCACACCTGTAATCCCAGCACTTTGGGAGGCCGAGGCGGGTGGATCATGCGGTCAGGAGATCGAGGTTATCTGGCCATGGTGAAATCCCATCTCTACTAAAATACAAAAAATTAGCCAGGCGTGGTGGCATGCACCTGTAGTCCGAGCCACTTAGGAGGCTGAGGCAGGGGAATAACTTGAATCCGGGACACAGAGGTTGCAGTGAGCCAAGATGTGCCACTCAACTCCAGCCTGGCAAAAGAGCAAGACTCCACCTCAAAAAAAAAAAAAGAGCTTCTGTACAACAAAGTGAAAAGACAAGCTACAGAATGGAAGAAAATATTTGCAGACCACACAATTGACAAGGCATTAATAACCAGAATATAGGCCAAGCTCAGTGGCTCGTGCCTGTAATCCCAACACTTTGGGAGTCCAAGGTGGGCGAACTGCCTGAGGTCAAAAGTTCGGGACCAGCCTGACGAACATTAGAAAACCCCATCTCTACTAAAAATATATAATTAGCTGGGCATGGTGGCGAATGCCTGTAATCCCAGCTACTCAGGAGGCTGAGGCAGGAGAATCGTTTGAACCTGGAAGGTGGAGGTTACAGTGAGCCAAGATTGCACAATTGCACTCCAGCCTGGGCAACAGTAGTGAAACTCCATCTAAACAAACAAACAAACAAAAAGCATAATATATAAGGACCCCCAAAAAAGTCTATAGGAAAAAAAATCTAATAATCGGATTAAAAATAGGCAAAAGATCTGAAAAGACATTTCTCTAAAGAAGGCATACAAATGGCAAACAGGTACACAAAAATGCCAGCATCATTGATCATCAGAAAAATGCAAATCAAAACTATTCTACAATGAGATATCACCTCACTCCTGTTAAAATGGCCTTTATCCAAAAGTCAGGCAATAAATGCTGCAGAGGATGTGGAGAAAAGGTAACCTTCGTACACTGTTGGTGGGTTCTCCACTATGGAGAACAGTTTGGAGGTTCCACAAAAAAAATAAATAAATAAATAAAAATAGAGCTGCCATTTGATACGGCAATCCCACTTTTAGGTAAATACTCCCACTTTTAGGTAGTAAAAAAAAGGAAATCAGTATATTGAAGAGATATCTGAGATATCTGCACTCTTATGTTTATTGCAGCATTATTCACAATCGCCAAGCTTTTGGGAACAACCTCAGCGTCTCTCAACAGATGAATGGATTAAAAAAAAAAAGCTCCAAATACACAATGGAGTACTAGTCAGCCATAGAAAAAGAATGAGATCCTGTCATTTGCAACAATTTGGATGGAATTAGAGGTCATTATATTAAGTGAAATAAGCCAGACACAGGCAAACTTCACATAAAATTTAAAACAATTGGCCGGGCGCGGTGGCTCACGCCTGTAATCCCAGCACTTTGGGAGGCCGAGGCTGGTGGATCACGAGGTCAAGAGATCGAGACCATCCTGGTCAACACGGTGAAACCCTGCCTCTACTAAAAATACAAAAAAAAAAAAAAAAAAAAAAAATTTAGCTGGGCATGGTGGCGCGTCCCTGTAATCTCAGCTACTCAGGAGGCTGAGGAAGGAGAATTGCCTGAACCCAGGAGGCGGAGGTTGTAGTGAGCCGAGATCGCGCCATTGTACTCCAGCCTGGGTAACAAGAGCGAAACTCCGTCTTAAAAACATAAAAATAAATAAAACAATTGAACTCGTTGAGACAGAAAGTAGAAGGATGGTAGCAAGAGGCTGGAAAGGTAGTTGGGGGGTTGGGGAAACAGGAAGTGAGGATGGTTAATGGTCACAAAAAAACAGAATGAATGGGCCAGGCGTGGTGGCTCACGCCTGTAATCCCAGCACTTTGAGAAGCCGAAGTGGGTGGATTACTTGAGGTCAGGAGTTTGAGACCAGCCTGGCCAACATGGTGCAACCCCGTCTCTACTAAAAATACAAAAATAAGTCCGGCATGGTGAGGTGCACCTGCAATCTCCACTACTCAGGAGGCAGAGTCAGGAGAATCACTTGAATCTGGGAGGCGGAGGTTGCAGTGAACCGAGATCGTGCCACTGCACTCCAGCCTGGGTAACAGAGCAAGACTCTGTCTCAAAAAGAAAAGAAAAGAAAAAACGAATGACCTAGTATTTGCTACCGTAACACGGGTGATTATAGTTAAAAAAAAAAAAAAAAAAAAACTTGGTTACACATTTTAAAATAACTAAAAAAGTACGATCAGCTTGTTTCTATTACAAAGGATAAATGCTTGAGTTGATGGATTTCCTATTTACCATGATGTGATTATTATGCATTGCACGCTTATATCAAAATATCTTATGTAACCCATAAATATATACACCTACTATGTACCCACAACAAAATTTAAAATTAAAAATGTAAACATTGCCTGGTCTCTGTCCACCTATAAGGTCACAGTTCTGAGTGTCCTTGCAGCTTGATGTCAAGCCATTGTCCACTGGAGAATATCTGACTCTCTTGATGCAGTCTGGCCTTGCCTCGTGGGTTTGCCCCTCAAAGGGTCGCTCATTAAGGGGTTCGCTATAGCTGGAAACTCAGTCTGGCATTCCCTGCGTGCACACCTATGTCCCCATTGAGAAGATGCTTTAGGTAGACGCCAGTGTCCGGCCTGACGACCTTTGTGTCTAGCATATAAAGTTCTGGCGAAATGCAAATGTCTCTGGCAGGACATGTTCAGGGACAAAAGCGGAAGACACCTGAGATCGGTATCGGGATCAGCTCAAGATACCTGATCTCAAGTCACTCAGGCAAGAGGGGGTGGAACCTCACAAACTATCCAATCGGAGACGCCGCTGGAGCGCTGGGTGGGGCCTCCCTGTACAAAGGCGCGTGCACAGGGTTGTGCACCTTGATTTGTGTCTCTCCTGCCTTTAACGTCGCTGAGTGGCTCTACCACAGCCTCTGTTGCTCTGGAACCCGCACTGGTAGCCAGAGTCGTAGTTAGGGCGTGGGGACAGCGCAGAAGCGGGGAAATGGTGAATGTGAGGGGCCAGGGATACCTGAGGAGGCAGAACCAAACCTGCCCGCTATTGCTCCAGGTTGTGAAGCTGAGTCCCTGTGCCGCGCTCGTAGCCCCGAGTCTTCCAAGATTGTGCAGGGATCACAGAGGGTCATGGTGGGGAAGGAATCCCGGCTCGGGTGTGGGGTTCGTGCATGGGAGCGGTGGTCCGTGGGGTCCCCAGTCTCTTTTTCCCTAGGGGCACCGATTCACACCTTAATTTTCCAAACGTGTGGAAACAGGATCTCAAATCCACGACCCCGTTTTCCAGCCTTGCTCTCCCTAAGACTGGCAGGAAATCCCTAAATTTGCCAATTCTTTCTTTCATTCCAAATGAAACTTTCCCTCTCCAATTCACAATATTATTATTCGTCCTGTTAAATACAATTTGTATGAAGCCATTGATTTGGACTGAGCTCCCGCACTAGACCCAACAGACCAAACCAAAATGAGTTACTCATGGGAACATTCCTCACTACCAAGCTCTTCCTTCTATTCCCATCACTAAACATGAGAGGCCAACAGACAAATCTGTGGAAATCTCATGTGTAACATGGTCTAGCTGGCCACATTATCCTAACCTGCAGGCTACTGGATGGATCCAGATTCAGAATATTCGTACAGAAAGTATTAATTTTCTTGTGTAATACATATCACAGACTCATATTTTCCTGTTCTCTCTGTGCCACTTTATAGGATAGAACATTATTGGAAAGTTAGAGCTTAGATGGAAGGAAAAAAAGTCATGACAAGTTAGACTTCACAAAATCCTTACACTTTTGAGCTCAGGGCTAGTTCTCACCAACTAGCACCCACATGCACACAGTTTTTGGCATCCACCTGCACACATACTGATATAAGATGCTAGAAAGAGATCTTTCCTGCAGAACCACCACAAAGAACCCTGGGCCTTGCTGACTTTGAAAATCAAGTTAACTGCAATCTGCACAGGAATTCATTGATATCTATATTGCTTTGAAGGTGAATTTTCCCATGATTAAATACTTGTAGGGTTTGGCAGTACCTCTCTAGACAAAAACATAAAACTCCCTTTTTCTGGTTTTTGGAAGAAATTATTCTCAACCAGCCACTCCCCAGTAGGAGGAGGTTGTCCACCCACTTCTCTCTTTTCCAAGGTCTCATGTGAGGCACAAGAGCATGACAGCCTAACCCTTGAGAGTGAGAATACCTCAGCCCTGTAATTCCCCTAAATGTGGTCTCTGAAAAAGATTACTAACTCTCTGGTATTTGTGTGCAGGGGACACAGAATTTCACAAACCAATTCTGATGCTAGAATTAACCATTTGGTAAAGCAACAGTACAACAGGAACTCTAGTCTTGGTGAGCCCAGGCAGTAAAATGAGCTGCTTGCATCATCCTGTACCTCTGTAGAGTGGATCTATACTGTTTGCTCATAATAAACTCCTACTAACTTGTGTGAAAAAGAGACTTAACACTGGTAGGCCTGACACTGCTTATCCTTAGAATTGCCTACTCACAAAATTCATGCTTTGCTGCTATCCAGGAAGTAAGAATTTGGGAGGGACACCCAGCAACCTAAGTGGTAAGACCGGCTCAGTGTGCCTAAGTTTTTGTTTATGCAATCAATATGCTTAACTCCTGTTTTTCATCTGAAAGTCTGAACTTTTGTTACATGCTAGGCAGAGTGTCACTATATGATCAGTCCTTAAGAAACACTCTGAAGTCAGCAGGTACGGGGGAATGCTAAAAAGAAAAAAAAGACTCTGAAGTCAGGCATGGTGGTTCATGCCTGCAATCCCAGCTCTTTGGGAGGCAGAAGTGGGCAGATTGCCTGAGGTCAGGAGTTCGAGACCAGCCTGGTCAACATGGTGAAATCCATCTCTATTAAAAATACAAAAATTATCTCAGTGTGGTGGCGTATGTCTGTAATCCCAGCAACTCGGGAGACTGAGGCAGGAGAATTGTTTGAACTTGGGAGGTAGAGGCTGCAGTGAGCCAAGATTGTACCACTGCACTCCAGCCTGGGCAACAGAGCAAGACTCTGTCTCAAAAAAAAGAAAAAAAAAAAAGCAGAGTAACCAAACCATGAGTAACACAAAATAGAGACCACATATGAAAAACATCCGTCTCCTTGGTAGTGAGGAAATGGCCAAATAAAATGTCAGGAAGATCCCATTTCGCACTAATTAGAAAGAGAATAGTTACTCAGTTGGCCCCTCCAAACTGTCGTTTGAATACAGTGAATAAATAATTATGGACAAATAAAACAAGGGACAATTCATATACTCCATTGTTACTTCCTATCAATTTGAATTTGACTGTAAGTCCAGTAATTTTTTTCTCCAGTGTGTAGAGAATTTATTGTGCATTTGCAATTTGCTAGAGATACAAATACGATAGGAATGGTATTTTCTGCAAGAATAAAGAGTCAGTCAGGCACAGCGGCTCGTGTGTAATCCTAGCACGTTGGGAGGCTGAGGCAGGAGGATTGCTTGAGGCCAGGTTTGAGACTGGCCTGGGCAACATAGCAAGACTCCATCTCTTAAAAAATAAGTGAAGAATAAATATGAAAATGAAAAACTCCAGGCCAGGCATGGTGACTCACACCTATAATCCAAGCACTTTGGGAGATGGAGGCAGGCAAGTCACCTGAGATCAGGAGTTTGCGGCCAGCATAGCCAACACGGTGAAACTCTGTCTCAACAAAAAATACAAAAATTAGCCAGACATAGTGGCACACACCTGTGGTCTCAGCTACTCGGAAGGCTGAGGCATGAGAATCACTTGAATTCAGGAGTTGGAGGTTGCACTGAGCAGTGAGCCAAGACCGCACCACTGCACTCCAGCATGGGTGACAGAGCAAGACTCTCAAAAAAAGAAAAGAAAAGAAAAACTCCAAGCAACAAAAACATTGGCATGGACTAGTAAATCAGAAATCAGGATGGGTATGGTGGCTTACAAGTCAGGGGGATCATTTGAGGTCAGGAGTTCAAGACCAGCCTGCCAACATGGTGAAACCTGGTTTCTTACTAAAAATACAAAAACTAGATGGGCGTGGTCATGGATGTTGCTAATCCCAGCTACTCAGGAGGCTGAGGCAGGAGAATCGCTTGAACCTGGGAGGCAGAGGTTGCCGTGAGCCAAGATCACACCATTGCACTCCAGCCCGAGTGACAGAGCGAGACTATGTCACACAAAAAAAAAGACCAGCCCGGCCAACAGAGTGAAACTCCATCTCTACCAAAAATACAAAAATTAGTATTGTATGGTGGCAGGCACCGATATTCCTGGCTACTCTGGAGGCTGAGGCAGGAGAATCGCTTGAACCTGGGAGGTGGAGGTTGCAGTGAGCCGAGATCATGCCAGCCTGGGAGAGAGAGTGAGACTCCATCTCAAAAAAAAAAAAAAAAAAATCAGATGGCTTCTAGCCTCAGAGAGTAGCACATGTAAAATGTACTGGGAGAGTATAACTACTAATAAACCTTTAAATGTAATTTCATTATTACTCCATTACTGAAAGTTCGAAGGAGGCAAAACTTAAAGATACTACATAGTGAGAAAAAAAAGATGGCAAAAGTATGTGGAATGACCAAAAGATTCAGGACAGTGAGATGAGTCAGTGAGAACATCACGCAACTCGGGACTCTGAAAGCCTGCCTATGCCCATTTATTAATACGGATGATGATTCCAAGCATGTTTATAGTTATTGTTATTAAATCTTACCACAAAATATTTTTTACTATCTTTTCTGAATATACTTTATAAAACTTTAAAGAGGCCTGTAATGCCAGCGCTTTGTGAGGATGAGGCAGGAAGACGGCTTAAAGTCAGGAGTTCAAGACCAGCCTAGGCAAAATGGTGAAACCCCATCTCTACTAAAAATACAAAAAATTAGCAGGTGTGGTGGCACACTCCTATAGTCCCAGCTACCTGGGAGGCTGAGGTGGGAGGATCACCTGAGCCCAGGAAGTTGAGGCTGTGGTGAGCCATGATTGCAGCACTGCACTCCAGCCTGGGGGACCAGGGTGAGACCCTGTCTCAAAATAACAATAATAATAATAACATTCATCAATTCTCGTCATCATTAGATGTAATTATTGGGTTGTAATCATAAAAAATACACTACACTAAGGCAAGATGTTAAAAATAGGGGAGACTATGAACTGGGAGTAAGGAGTATATGAGAACGCTCAGTACCGTCTGCTCAAGTTTTTGGTATATATACATCCCTTCCAAAATTCATGTTGAAATTCTAACTCCCAATGGGACAGTATTAGGAAATAGCATCTCTGGAAATTAATTAGGATTAGCTAAGATAATGTGAGTAGAGCCTTCAGAAATGGGATTAGTGCCTCTATAAAAAGAAACTGGAGCATTTGCTTCCTGTCTCTGCTCTACCATATTAGAATACAATGAGAAGATGGTTATCTACAAAGCAGGAAGTGGGCCCTTATCAGACACCAGATCTTCTGGCACCCTGGACTTCCCAGCAACTAGAATTGTGAGAAATAAATGTTTGTTGTTTGAGACACACAATCCACGGTAATTTGCTATAGCAGCCCAAAGCGACTAAGACAGTACGGAACTTTCTTTAACATACCTTAACAAATATCAAGGCTTGGAAATCTAGAGTAATAAGGACATCATGGTAGTAGCAGAGAAATGGACTGATAGGCTAATGAAATATAGCAAATTCTGAAACCAGAGCATCTATTTAAAGGTCCATGAGCCTGTGACAGAGCAGGTATTGCCAAGCAGGGATAGAAATTATGGCCACTTTAACACACAAGGCAGTGACAAATGGTTATCTCCAGGAGAATGATTCTCATCATCTTCATATGAAATAATTAATAATACAGTGTTTCTATACTACTCTATATAATAACATAATCTTTTTTTCTCGGCTCCCTGCAACCTCTGCCTCCAGGTTCAAGCAATTCCCCTGCCTCAGCCTCCTGAGTAGCTGGGACTACGGGTGGACGCCACCATGCCCAGCTAGTTTTTTGTATTTTAGTAGAGACAGGGTTTCACCATGTTAGCCAGGATAGTCTCAATCTCCTGACCTTGTGATCTACCCATCTTGGCCTCCCAAAGTGCTGGGATTACAGGTATGAGCCACCATATCCAGCGCGTAACATAATTTTATGTTACCTTAGCATCCATTTTGTATATGGCTTTAACTTTCTCATACCAGAAGCAGGGCTCAGTCACCCTTGTTATAGTTTCCACCTCTGCACCTCCTCCCATTTCCTCAATGTGGTCAATCAGATATCTGTCTAATACAGCTACCTCCTGGTGAACATCCTCTTTATGGAACAGCCAGACACAACCTACTTGACTCACCCCACTGTCTCCCACACCCCACATGGCCCGCAGACAGAATGCAGTGACCAGCTCTCAACTACAGTGTAACCCTGTGGAACTTGTGCCTACTCATTCTAAACCCACCCACTATAACTCCCCAAGGAATACTTGCTTGGGTAACACCTTGGACCTCCATAATGCTAGGCCACAGGCTCCTTTTTCTCTGTTGCTTACTACCCACTGGTTGAACATTTGTGTCCAGAGCAGTTCCCTTCTTCCTGCTGACCTTCGAGGCATGCTGTCCTCCTCTCAGGGATCTCTAAGTAGACTGCTTCTGATATTGATTGTGTTTTGTTTAGTTGCCTCTTCTGTGTCTCACCTGACCAACACACCCCAAGTGAACTTCTTTCCCAGTCAGGGTTTTCCAAGACAGTGACTGTATTGTAAAGATAAACTAGATACGGGCCAGGCACAGTGGCTCATGCCTGTAATCCCAACACTTTGGGAGGCCAAGGCAGGCAGATCACTCGAGGTCAGGAGTTCAAGACCATGGTGGCCAACATGGTGAAACCACGTCTCTACTAAAAATACAAAAATTAGCTGAGCGTGGTGGCACACACCTATAGTCCCAGCTACTCAGGAGGCTGAGGCAGAAGAATTGCTTGAACCCAAGAGGCGGAGGTTGCAGTGAGCTGAGATCACTTCACTGCACTCTGACCTGGCAACAGAGCAAGACTCAAAAAAAAAAAAAAAAAAAAAAAAAAAAAAAAAAAGATAAACTAGACACCAGACAGACAAGAATTACAAGGGCATCTGCTAGTAGAAACAAGCTTCCTGTGAGAAGGACAGCTGGACACTGGTCTGACATGTAGACACTAGGCCTTCTGTCAGGGTAAAGATGCATCCCTTGAAAATCCCCTATAAACTATACAGTTTATAGCCAGCAGCCTCCAGAGAGACCACAGGCCAAATTAGGAAAAAACTACAACATCTGTGAAAGACAAAATGCAAAAACTTACAGAAGTTACAGGCAAATTTTTTTTCTGACTTCACAGTAGGGAGAATTATCTTATATAAGAAGATAAGGCTGGGTGCAGTGGCTCACACCTGTAATCCCAGCACTTTGGGAGGCCGAGGCAGGCAGATCACTTGAGGTCAGGAGTTTGAGACCAGTCTGGCCAAGACAGAGAAACCCCACCTCTATTAAAAGTACAAAAATTAGCTGGATGTGGTGGTGCATCCTTATAAACCAGCTTCTCAGAAGGCTGAGGCAGGAGAATCACTTGAACCCAGGAGGGATAGGTTGCAGTGAGCCAACATCGCATCACTGCACTCTAACCTATGCAACAGAGGGAGACTCAGTCACTAAAAAAAAAAAGAAAATGAAGTAGGTCCTAATGGAAAAGAGAGACAAACTCAACTCTATCATAATTAATAATATAAATACATAAAATAAATATTATATATAAGATTAAAATTATTATAATTAAAATGTGGAATGGAGTGATAACATGCACCACAATCTGGGAGAAAATATTTACAATCCCTACAAATGAAGAAGAATTAGTGTGCAGAGAGTGTTGTTAAAAAAAAAAAAAAAAAAAAAAAGGTAGCTTTGCAGACACTGCTGCTGCCACCACTGGGAGCCCCTTACCACCAGCCATGGTCAACCCCACCACGTCCTTCAACGTTGCCATCAATGGCGAGCTTTTGGGTCACGTCCCCTTCAAGCTGTTTGCAGACAAGTTTCCAAAGATAGCAGAAAAGTTTTGTGCTCTGAGCACTGGAGAGAAAGAATTTGGTTATAAGCGTTCCTCCTTTCACAGAACTTTTCCAGGGTTTACATGTCAGGGTAGTGACTTCATACTCCATAATGGCACTGGTGGCAAGTCCATTTGTGGGGAGAAATTTGATGAAGAGAACTTCATCCTGAAGCATGCAGGTCCTGGCATCTTGTCCATGGCAAATGCTAGACCCAACACAAACGGTTCCCAGGTTTTCATGTGCACTGCCAAGACTGAGTGGTTGGACGGCAAGCATGAGGTCTTTGGCAAGGTGAAAGGAGGCATGAATACTGTAGAAGCCATGGAGCGCTCTGGGTCCAGGAATGGCAAGACCAGCAAGAAGATCGCCATCGCTGACCGTGGACAACTCGAATAAGTTTGACTTATTCTTTATCTTAACCAGCAAACCATTCCTTCTGTAGCTTAGGAGAGCACCCTCCATACCATTTGCTCGCAGTATTCTACAATCTTTGTGCTGTTGCTACAGTTCCCTCTGGGTTCCACGCTTTCCTTATTCCCTTCCATGCCTAGCTGAATTGTAGAGTTAAGTTTATGATTATGAAATAAAAATTAAATAACAAAAAAGGTAAAGAAATAATATAATAAACATAGAAATGAATTAAATAAAAAAAATGCCTGAAAACTATTTCAGAGGAGATAAAAGACCACATCAGAAAAATGTTTGACATCAGTGGTATCCAGTAAAAAGCAGTATGTAATTACACAGAGACTGTGTTTAACACTAGAGGAGCACACACAAATAAGTTCGATAATTCCAAGCACTGGCAAATTGCAAGGAATAAACACACATGCATCAGTGGCCAGATGCTTAATCAATATACTCCATCAGTATTTCCTAGTAAATATGAATTTATCCATAATATTCAAGTCAGTAATTTTTTTCTCAATGTGTAAAAAATTTATAATTTAGCACTTGGAGACAGAACAAGAATGACATTGTCACCAGGATCAATAAACTTGAAACATTAGTCCACAAGCAATAGAATGAAGCCCCAGACAGCAATGTATGTGCAACAGACTGAGGCAAAGAAACCAAAAAAGCCTTTCAGTGTAACATTAATTGTAATAGTAATACCAATATTAACTTGCTGAAAACTCAAAATAGCCAAAACTCTGCTTTGCAGTAAATAGATGGTAAAGTTATAAAGAATAACAACAAAAAAAAAATTACTATCATGGTCACCTCTGGGTGCAGAAGGGAGGTGAGATGAGGGTGACATATCAGTGCTGCCAAAGATCTATTTACCTGAGTGGTGAGTCCATGTGTGTTTATATTATTATTATTATTATTTTTTGAGATGGAGTTTCGCTCTTGTTACCCAAGCTGGAGTGCAATGGCATGATCTCGGCTCACGGCAACCTCCGCCTCCTGGGTTCAGGCAATTCTCCTGCCTCAGCCTCCTGAGTAGCTGGGATTACAGGCATGCGCCCCCATGCCCAGCTAATTTTTTGTATTTTTAGTAGAGACGGGGTTTCATCATGTTGACCAGGATGGTCTTGATCTCTTGACCTCATGATCCACCTGCCCCGGCCTCCCAAAGTGCTGGGATTACAGGCGTGATATATTATTATTTAAACTAAGCATAAATATTTTATTTCTAGAATTCTCTTTGCTTCTTAGACTCAATCCAACCAGATTCTCAACCAAGACAATAACACTCTTACACTCAAATCATGGAATAAAATTCCTGAATGCTTCAGCAAACTATAATTATATGACATCAAGATTCTGTAAAGAAAATGAATGCAAAGCCGCTCTGCCTGAATGGCTCAGAACTCCGAGAAATACACCTGATTGGGAAATGCCTTGCCCCAGTAAAGACTTTAACTCGAAGGTCAGTCTCTCGCTGGCTCCCCACATACTGGTTGAGCTTGCACATTCCTTACAGCTTCCACTTTCCTTTAGGCCTGACAGGCATGCTGCCCTCTTTTTGGGGCGTGATCTCTTACTTCGCCTCCTGCTTCACCCACATTACACGTGGAAACCAACATTCAGAAAGCTGGACACATTTCCAAGCTTGGTCCCACTCCCATGAAGCTGTAGCCAGATGTGGCCCACTTCTACAAACTGAAAGAGGAAAATGAGCAGCTGGCAAGTTGAATTCCGGGTGCTCCACACACTCTATTCTCTCCTCATCATCGTGTGAAAATCACTTTCTCCTCCAGGATCTCAACTCTCAACAGTGACCAAACATTCCCCAAGTATCAGTTAAGGTTGTGACTTGTGATGCCTTTTTTCTAACACTATTTCTAACACCAAATACGCAGTGTTTACTGAACACCAAACTATTCTCCAAAAGCTGAGAGTCAACAATTCGGTTCTGACCCCACTCAAAGTTAGCACAGACCCAGCAAGTTCCAGGCTCAGTCCCACAACATGGCTCCCAGTTCACAGGCCAGTCTCAAGCCCCCAGGGCCATCCACACTCCTGAACAACTGTCTACACACCTGTATATAAGGCCAGACAGAGACTATCCCAATTCCCATTCTTTGCCTCATGAACAATTGGCTGAACAGCGTTGTCTTGACTAAACTGATGAGCTTACACAAAATGCCTGTGAACCCACACTTTGAGTTTCTTTCCTTCTTCCAGGTCCCTGAACTTCTACCCAACCCCACCTTTAGGACCCCTCCTAAGAACAGGCTGATCTCAGGAAAAATATTCTCTAATCTAGCATCGGATTTTGCGCCCCCGCATCCCGCCCTCTCACTCCCACTTTATTACTAATCTAGCTTGCTCCTCCCTATGAAAGAAAACCCTACTCTACCTAACCTTTGAGATGCTTGCAAAGATTATACTTGGTCCTTTCCTCCTATTGCTACAATACTGCATTCAAATAAAGTCACTTCTTACCTAAATCTCGATTTGTTTTATTTGAGGGCGTCTAGAAACAGCCCCAGGGCAATAACAATCACACCCACAGAAAGGGCATCAGATCCCACTCCCAACCGCATCTGCCTATGGATCCCTAGGAAATCTACAGCACAGCCCTGCCAGGAAGAACTAAATGGGCCTTCAGTGACTTCCCTTTACAGGCTCAAGATTGGCCTTAGCTTGAAGTCACTGGCCTAAGGCCTCTGCTCCCCATCAAAGGGTAGTCATTTATTCTTTCTCTATTCGACAAGTTTTTATTGGGTTATCTACCCTGTACCAGGTACCAGTCTAAGTATTGGGGAACAAAGACTAATAAGCTCCCTGCAATCAAGGAACTTATGATCATATTATAACATGAAACAAGCAAAAATGTTTAAACATCAACCATGTTAGTCTATCTATTGCAAGGGGATCTTGACCTGAAGACAATATTGTGGGAAACAGTAATAGCTGACAGCCAGTGTTCTAATTCAATCTTCGCAGCAACCCTATGAGGTAGGTATAATTATCTTGCATAAGTGAGGAAACTGAGTCATGGAGAGGCAAGGTCACGGAGTCAGTCAGTGGTGTGGCTTGGATTCAAACCAGAGCAGCCTGATTTCAGAGCCTGTGCTGAGCCATTTCTCTCTACCTACAGGGTGAGAAGCAGGGTATGGAAAAAGGGAAGCCACCCTCCTCCAAACAGAGTCAGAGTAGAGGAAGTTTACCTCTTACTAGGTGGCTTTGCCCCCAAAAGGGTTAATTCCTTCCCCTGCATCTGCTTTGTAGGATAATAAGAAGTCTCTTGCTTTACAAACAGGCGCAACTCACAAGAGTAGGAGAAAGGACCAGAGCTCTGCAGAGGCAAGCTCTGATTCTCATGGTGAGGACCAGCCCATGGCAAGACGGGAAGGCATTCAGGTCTTCCCTAGTGTTCTCCTAAGCTGTAAGTGGTAATGGAGTGGTGGTCTGAGTCAAAAAAATCTGGTATCAAATCCTGGATTTGCCACGTATTAGCTCTGGGACTGTGAGCTACTGATTAATTCTTTCCAAAACATAGTCTTCCCATCTATACTGTGAGCAGACTGAATTACATCCATGCATTCTTCACTCTATGTCCTAGATTACTTTTCCCTCCTCTGTGACTCTTCTGTCCTTCATTTCTATCAGGTGCTATGTTCTTAAATCTTGTATCAGAAACTGGTTCAGACAGTAAGGTTGACAGGCAAGCATTTTCATCACAGAGATCAAAAAAGTGGTAAATGGCTGTGTCTTCATTAGTTAGGAATCAATCTGGCTACCTCTATCTTTTCCCTTGTAAACCTTTTGACATAAACCTCTTATATTATCCTGGGATTTTAAAATTAATATTATTATTTTAAATCCTGGGATTTCCTAGTTGCTTCCTTTCCGGCAAGTCTGATCTGGCTGGTCTGTAAACAACGCAGAGGTAGGAGTGGGCTGGAGGGCTGGGATGGTGCTGAGGGCCTGATGCCCTCTAGCGGCCAGGTGAAGGGGTGACTGCAGCATCCCTGTGAGGAAGGTTGCAGAGGGATTCTGGTGCCAAGTCAGGAGCTAGACCAATGGTTCTCAGTGTGGTCCTTGGACCAGCGACAGCAGCACCTGGATGCTTTGCTAGAAATGAAATTCTCAGGCACACCTGAAACTCTAAGTCAGAAGCTCTAGAATGATGGTGGGTGGGGGGTGGGGGGAAGCCTGAGTTTGGTCAAGCTCTCACAGGGGATTCTAATGGACCCTGAAGCTTGAGAACCACAGCCCTCTAAAGTCATTCCCTGAGACTCCCTGTTCTCCTGCCTGTAAACGAAGAAGGGATATGCACAGAACGGCTGTGGAACTGACCAGGAGAGATGTGCTGAAGGCTGTGTCAGGTATTGGCTTATTTTAGTTTTGGAAACAGGGTCTCACTCTTTTAACCAGGCTAGAGTGCAGTGGCGCGATCCTAGCTCACTGAGCTCAATCTCCCAGGCTCAAGTGATCCTCCCACCTCAGCCTCCAGAGTAGCTGGGATCACAGGTGCTTGCCCCCACATCCAGCTAATTTTTATATTTTTAGTAGAGATGGGGTCTTGCTATGTTGCTCACTCTGGTCTCAAACTCTAGGGGGCTCATGTGATCCTCTGGCACTGGCCTCCCAAAGTGTGGGATTACAGGTGTGAGCCAATGCGCATGTCTGGCCCACTTACTTTTAAAGGAGAAAATACCCAGTGTTCAAAAAACCTGGCAAAATCACTCAAACTCACTGTTAAGTCTATAGGAGGAAAAGAAATTGAAAAGCATTTGTATTTTACAGCTCAACAACAAAAGCATAAGTATCCCTTTCCGACGACAAAGATGACATTTAATTACTGTCATTTAATTATTACTTCCATGACAAATCATTTACTCAACAACCATATTTGAACACCTTCTTGGTGTTGCCAAATCCTATCCCATAGATTTTAGCATTAATCTCCAAATTCCAGATAATAGGAAACAGAACGAAGTTATTCAATGTAACAAATTCTCCACCCTGCAAAGGAGAGGAATTGATGTTTTGGTGAATATTTGTAATTCACAAATTTACCACACTTCTTTATGGAAATGTATTCATTTTAATGTAGGCATAATAGGAGGTTTTTCCCTAATTCTATTCCCTTGTAGCATTCCCAAGGATAAGTCCTGGAATTCCATTTGAAATTACCCAAAAGAAAAGAACAGACTTGAGAAACATACACTTTCTTCTGGGGAAGGAAAAAAAGGTCATTAAGTAAGAATTATTAACAAGTGAAACATGAGATAATCTTTTTTTCTGAAATTCTCTTTCTTGCCTCTTTGTAAATATTTTATCTTTTTTTCTCTCTCTCTCTTTCTCTGTCACCCAGGCTGGAGTGCAGTGGTGCGATCTCAGCTCACTGCAACCTCCGCCTCCTGGGTTCAAGCGATTCCCCTGCCTCAGCCTCCTGAATAGCTGGGACTACAGGTGCGTACCACCACACCTGGCTAATTTTTTGTATTTTTAGTAGAGACGGGGTTTCACCGTGTTAGCCAGCCAGGATGGTCTGGATCTTCTGATTTCGTGATCTGCCCACTTTGGCATCCTAAAGTGCTGGGATTACAGGCTTAAGCCACACCCCTGACATTTTATCTTCTCTTTTAAGCTTTACTGATAACATAAATTTTACATTTAATGAAAAGTGGGATAAATGAACAAACATTTTCAAAGTGACAACCCGATGGAGAGGCAGTGCTGACCTAGAACACAGGCATGTCTGACTCAAGGGTTGTCAGGTCATCCTGTCACATGGGACACCCCCTCATCCTCAGTGAAGTGCTCAGTGACCATCCCAAGAAAAGACGATGCATTGTACATCCCCGTGTACTCAAAGTGCATTTTGCTTTTCTGTTTTCTTGCACTGCCATGCTTGGATGGGTTTTCTCTTGTCTTTCAGTATAGTTTTTCTCCCTTCAGTAGTCTGAGAGAATCCAGAAGGCAAGAATCAATACCCTCAATACCAGCATCTGATTGGCTGGCCCCCCACCCGCCCATCCACAAAGGAACAGAAACTGGGGTTGGGGAAGAAAAGTTGAGTGCCCCAGGGGTTGGCTATTTATTTGAGGGGGATACCAGGAGACTCCTTCCAGCCCAGGGCATCTAGCTGCTTCCCTGCGAGGCCCCAACCCCATCTCTGAGAAGATAACCCAGAAGTTCATAATTCACTAGATCGTCCAAGAGACGTGGCAGCTGTGGGCATCTTGGGTCAACCCTAGGCAGTTCAGAAATCCAGGACCAAGGGAAAGACAGAGGGTGGGCTGACAACACATCACCCAGTAAAGTTTCCAAAAAGGAACCTCACCCAAAGACATTCTGATAAGGTGTCTGTGCCTAGGGAAGACGAAAGGAGAGACACAGGCTTTTTATGGTAGAGCGTCAGGTGGTTGCTCTCTGCTTTCCTCTCAGAGGAAAAGTCCACTAAGAGAAAACAAATCTCTTATAAAGAGTCATACATTGCTTTGCAGGGAAAAACTAATCAACAACTCTAACACTGTATTTGTTGAAAATGTACAATGACAGACAAAAAGCTGATAAAGTTGTAAATTGGAGAGGGAAAGCTGGCCTTTGGAAATGCAGCGAGGAGTTTACTCCTAGTCCCTGTAGGAGACAGGGTTGTGTCTTTGGGACCCTGCTTCCCATACATTTAGAAGACTTGGAGGGAAACCAGTACCCCAGGGAAAGATAAGGGAATGAGGATCCCACGGACCACAGCTCCTCCCACACGAACCCTTCACCGAGGCGGGATTCCGCCCATGACCCTCCTGTGACCCCCGCACAATCGGGAGAGACGAGGGGCTGTGGGTGCAGGGCTGGGTCCGCAGTCACCACGCAGGGACACAACAGGATGCCCGGGGTCCCAACAGCCAGCCCAGACCCACCCTGCGGGCGAGGGGACTAAGGAACGAGCTGTGCCAAGGGGGACTCAAGTCCCAGACCCCAGAGTCGCCGCAGGAAGGCCCAGGTACCTCCACAGCTGGATCCGGCCGGTTCCAACCAGACCCTCCTCCAAGTCTAGGAACTCCAGGCCGCGCACATGCACCATTTCCCCACTTCCAGGTGTCCTGCCTTCTTTATTAGGGCTCCTTTGGTCAGAGCAGGTCACAGCGCGACAGAGGATGCAGCAGTGCCACCAGTGGCGTCCTCGGCAGAAAGGACTTGTCCTACCGACTTCTTGACCGCTGTCCAGGTATCCTGGCGGTGCTCCTGATTGGAATGTTCAGAGCACGCCCCAGTGTCGCTGATTGGACAGATTCAGGCTCCGCCCCCTGCATCACAGAAGAAAATATCTAATAGGTGGTTGCAGGGAATCGGATTGTTAGGCTGTAGCCACAGCCAATAGCAGGCCCAGCTTCCTCCTGGCAACCAAACCAGGCTCCGCTGGAGGCACCAACACAATTGTCCACTGGCTTTCCAGAGCTACTCCTGGCCTCTTCCTGTACCCAGTAGGCCCTTTTTGCCTCTTCTAGGTCACAGATATGCACAGGGAATTCCAGACTCAGTGTTCAATGGAGAGATCTCCTTCCCTCAGAGCAAGAGGGAAACTGAGTCCAAACCAGCCCACACTGGAACAGGAGGGAGGGCCTGATGTCCTCCAGGGATCAGGAATTTGGGATGGCGCAGTTGGTGCCATGGCCAAGCCTTCCTCTCACCTTCTCTCTCAGTCTACTCATTTTCAGCCCAGAAAATAAAAACATGCCAATGTGGAAATAAAATTAATAAAGGTATGGAAAAATTATTAAATGCATAGTTATATGGCAGCATTATTCCATAAGGGTATCCAAAGGAAAGCAAACATTTGAACTAGCTCAGGCAAGCAGCCTTCTACATCCACAGTTCACAAGGACAACCTGCATTCAGGTTTCACATATTCTTAATCTTGGGAGTCAGACTCTGACTACTGACATGGATCCCAGAGTTGTTCAGACCCTCCTGATGAGGTAGGAAAACCTAAGGATTTAACTCCGGGAGCTCAACATGCCCTCATGTACCCTCCACACAGTGTGGAAAAGCTGCCTCCTTCAAGATTTTCATTTGCACCTGCAGGAAACTCTCACCTGGAGTCAGATTAAGGTTCTAACCTACACAAACTATCAAATACATAAACTCTTTCTCCAGGAGACAACCAAATGAGTCTTTATCTGACCCTGACCATCCCAGATTTACTTCATATATACAAATTACAGTTGGACTGCAGTGACCCTATGTGTGCCACAACAAACACACTACCCAGAAAATGGTCCCAAGCCAACTTGTGCTATGGCCTGAGAAAGGATAGAACCCCTTAAACATAGCTTCACAGGAGTCTTTTGCTTTCCTGGACTTTGCTTCTCAGAATGTGAACTCCTGCAGCTGTTCTGAGCAAGGTAGGCCACCTACAGAGAGAGCAGCTGCCCAGGAAGCCACCTGGGGAGCTCCATTTCCCTCCCTTTGCAGGCTCCAGCCTGGCCTCACCTTGGAGTCACTGGCTGCAGGCGCTGGTGACCACTGCAGGTTTTCACCAGCATTGATCAGCTAAATGAGACAAAGACTCTCAATCATACTGTTTGAAAAAGAAACCAGCAGAGCCCCAGGTTTTCTCTTGTATTTATATACAAAGCTGAGGGAAAAAATCCTGAAATGTTGTATATGCATTAAAACACTGGAGTGGCCATGATGGTTCATGCCTGGAATCCCAGAACTTTTGGAGGCTTACTTGATTGAGCCCAGCAGCTCAACACCAGCCTGGGCAGCACAGGGAGACTCCCCCCGTCATCTCTAGAAAAGAACCTAAACTTAGCAGTGCATGATGATGTACACCTATGACTACCCGGGAGGCTTAGGCAAGAGGATTACTTGAGCCTAAGAGTTAACATTGCAGTGACTCCAGCATGGCAACAGAACAAGACTCTGTCTCTAAAAAAAAACTTAAATGAATAAAAATATTTTTAAATTGGCAAGTAAGTATCTCTTTGAGGAAAAAAGGAATATTGCCTGAACCTGGGAGGGAGAGGTTGCAGTGAGCTGACATCGTGTCACTGCAATCCAACCTGGGGAACAGAGTGAGACTCTGTCTCATGAAAAAAAAAATAGTTACACATTTTTACCTATTATATGAATTACCTATTATACGAATTTTCCATACCTAAGAAGGTCTTTCCCACCTTTTCTGGATACTATATGCTGCCTAATTTCTTCCCATATTCTTAAAGATTTGTTTCTGGGTGAAAACTGTCTATTTGCTTAAATTATCAGATATATGTGACTGTGAATCGTGTGCAGAGGAAATAAAAATTATCCCTCCTCAATAAAGGGAGGTGGTTATCATAGGCCCTGGGTCTGGGAGTGGAGTCCAGGTCTACAGTGTAGCAGGGAGGAGACAGGGGAGTCAATCCTGGGGATCAAATCTAAACCCCTACTAAGATCAAAATAGACTCTGTAGGAACAGGTCCCTCATGGATAGAAAAACAAAAAAAAAGGCCTGACACAGTGGCTCATGTCTGTAATCCCAGCACTCTGGGAAGCCGAGGTAGGTGGATTGCCTGAGGTCAGGAGTTACAGACCAGCCTAACCAATATGGTGAAACCCCCTCTCTACTAAAATTACAAAAATTAGCCAGGCGTGGTGGCGTGCACCTGTACTCCCAGCTACTTGAGAGGCTGAGACAGGAGAATTGCTTGAATGCAGGAGGTATGGTTGCAGTGAGCTGAGGTCCAGCCACTGCACTCCAGCATAGGCAACAGAGCGAGACTTCGTCTCAAAAAAAAAAAAGCAAAAAAAGACAATGCTCAGAACAAGTAGGAAAGAGACCTAGAGGCCAGGCACAGTAGCTCACGCCTGTAATCCCAGCACTTTGGGAGGCTGAGATCAGGAGTTCAAGACCAACCTGGCAAACATAGCAAGACCCGTCTCTACTAAAAATACAAAAATTAGCTAGGTGTGGTGGTGCGCATCTGTAATCCCAGTTACTCAAGAGGCTAAAGCACAAGAATCGCTTGAACTTGGGAGGCACAGGTTACAGTGGGCCGAGATCGCGCCAGTGCACTCCAGCCTGGGCGACAGAGACTCCAGCTAAAAAAAAAAAAGAGAGACAGAAAGCCCTAGAGTACCTTGGCATGCTGAAGGTCCCACGAGGTCTATGCAGTACTGTAGCCTTTTCCCCCATTTTTGTGGTAAATATACATAACATAAATTTCACCATCATAATTTTAAGTGTACAGTTCAGTGCCTTTTAGAACATTCATACTAGTGTGCAACCATCACCATCATCCATCTCTAGAACCTTTTTTATCTTGCAAAATTCTAACTCTATTGCCCATTAAATAAGTATGCATTACCCAATTTCCCTAACCTTTGGCAAATGATATTGCACTTTTTCTATCAATATGATGGGGTTGGGGGGCGGCGCTCTGATGGCAGTCGCGGTGCAGGGACGGGACCTCCGGGATTCCGACTCCAGGCCCAGACCCACCCTGCAGCGAAGGGGGCGGAGGGGGCCGACGGGGCTAGGGCCAAGCTGTGCCAGTGGGACTCCGGTCCCAGAGCCCCCCGAGTCGCCACAGGGAGGCCTAGGTCCCTCCACAGCTGGATCTAGCTAGTTCCAACAAGCCCCTCCTCCAAATCTAGGGGTTCCAAGCACCGCACATACACCATTTCCCGGCTACTGCGTGTTGTGGCTTCCTTATTACAGCTCCTTTGGTCAGATCAGGTCACAGAGCAACAGAGGCTGCAGCGGTGACACCTGGGGCGTCCTGGGCAGGAAGGACCTGCCCTCCCCCCAACTTGTTGACCATTGCCCAGGCATCCTGGTGGCGAACCTGACTGGACTGCTCTGAGCACACCCTGGCATCTCTCAATGGACAGATTCGGGCTCCGCCCCCTGCATCATAGAAGTCATCTAATAGGTGGCTGCAGGAAGCCAGATGGATGGCAGGCCCAGTTTCCTCCTGGCAACCAAACCAGGCTCTGTTGGAGGCACCAACACAATTGTCCACTGGCTTTCCAGAGCTACCCCTGGCCTCGTCCTGTATTCAGTCGGCCCTTTCTGCCTCTTCCAGGTCACAGATGTGCACAGGGAATTCCAGACTCAGTGTCCAATGGAGAGATCTCCTTCCCTCAAAGCAAGAAGGAAGCCGAGTCAAAACCAGGCCACACTGGAACAGGAGGGAGGGCCTGATGTCCTCCAGGGATCAGGAATTTTGGACAGGGCAGCTGGTGCCATGACCAAGCCTTCCTCTCACCTTCTCTCTCAGTTTACTCATTGTCAGCCCAGAAAATAAAAACATGCCAATGTGGGAATAAAATTAATAAAGGTCTGGAAAAATTATTAAATGCATAGTTATATGGCAGCATTATTCCATAAGGGTATCCAAAGGAAAGCAAACATTTGAACCAGCTCAGGCAAGCAGCCTCCTTACCCACATTTCACAAGGACAACCTGCATTCAGGTTTCACATATTCTTAATCTTGGGAGTCAGACTCTGACTACTGACATGGATCCCAGAGTTGTTCAGACCCTCCTGATGAGGTAGGGAAACCTAAGGATTTAACTCCGGGAGCTCAACATGCCCTCATGTACCCTCCACACAGTGTGGAAAAGCTGCCTCCTTCAAGACCTTCATTTGCACCTGCAGGAAACTCTCACCTGGAGTCAGATTAAGGTTCTAACCTACACAAACTATCAAATACATAAACTCTTTCTCCAGGAGACAACCAAATGAGTCTTTATCTGACCCTACCCATCCTAGATTTACTTCATATATACAAATTACAGTTGGACTGCAGTGACCCAATGCATGCCAAAACAAACACACTGCCCAGAAAATGGTTCCAAGCCAACTGGAGTTATAGCCTGGGAAAGGACAGAACCCCCGAAGCATGCCTTCACATGAGTCTTTGCTTTCTGTGGCTGTGCTTCTCAGAATCTGCACTTCTGGAGCTCTTCTGAGCAACTGGAGGTCACCTGCACAGACAGCAGGCTGCCCAGAAAGCCAAATGGGGAGCTCCATTTCCCTCCCTTTGCAGGCTACAGACTGGCCTCAGCTTGGTCACTGGCTGCAGGCGCTGCTGCCCACTGCAGGTTATTCACCTGCTTCTAACCAGCACTGATCAGCTAAATGAGACAGACTCTCAATCATACTGTTTGAAAAAGAAACCAGCAGAGCCCCAGGATTCCTCCTGTGTTTATATGTAAAGCAGACGAAGAAAATTCTAAAACATTTCACATGGGTTAAAACACGGAAGTGAGAGTAATGTCTTCTGCCCGTAATTCCAGTCCTTTGGGAGACTGCAGTGGGACGATTACTTGAGCCCAAGAGTTCAACATCAGCCTGGGCAGCAGAGGGAGACCCACCCCCATCTCTAGAAAAAAGTTAAAAAACTTAGTGGTGTATGGTGATGCACACCTATGGTCCCAGCTACTTGGGAGGCTGAGGCAAGAGGATCACTAAGCCTAAGAAGTTAACACTGCAGTGAGCCAAGATTGTGCCACTGTACTCCAGCCTGGGCAACAGAATGAAGACTGTCTCTAAAAGAATTTAAAGAAATAAAAATATTTTAAAACTGGCAAATAAGTATCCCTTTGAGAAAACAAGGATGCTAGCCAGCTATTATTTTCACATTTACACTATGAAAAGAGCTAATCAAATGTGAGCTCTTCCCCTTTCCCTCTGCTTCAGTGACTGCTGACCTTCACAGTACACAGTTTTCACCAGGTGCTCTGTGGCTGGGGATGTACACACCCAGTTTATCCATTTGAATCTCTCAACCCCACCCCAACACCACTGACCCACCCAATCATTTCTGTAGCTAAACCTTAAGCATTATATAAATACCTATCCCTTTCAAAGAGGCCTCAGGTTGAAAACACCTGTAGCTCTTCAGATCCCTCCCCCTGATTAAATTATTTGCATCTGTCTTCCAGGATAGACTGTGATATCTTGGGTAGGAACCTCATTCATGGTATTTGCTTCTGTTTCCCCAAACCTGTGTCACCACCTGCTCATTAAGGACACAGACTATTTTAAGCTGACCATCAACCTGCTGTAAATGTTGGAGGTCTCACCACAACCCTAGAAAATCCACACCCCAGGTTGGGCGCAGTGGCTTACACCTGTAATCGCAGCACACTGGGAGGCTGAGGTGGGTGGATCACAAGGTCAGGAGTTGGAGACCAGCCTGGCCAGCATGATGAAACCCCATCTCTACTAACAATCCCAGCACTTTGGGAGGCAGAGGTGGGAGGATCACTTGAGCCCAAGAGTTTGGGACTAGCCTGAGCAACACAGTAAGGCCTTGTCTCTATTTAAAAAAAAAAAAAAAAAAAAGCCGGGCATGGTGGTGAATGGCCATGGTCCCAACTATTCAGGAGGCTGAAGTGGGAGAACTGCTTGAGCCACAGCAGGTGAAGCTGCAGTGAGCTATAATTGTGCCACTGGGTGGCAAAGTAAAATCCAGCCTGGGTGACAAAGTAAAATCCTGTCTCTGTAATAACCTAACTTGGGTTAGCCTAACTGACTCCATCTTAGCTGCAAAACCTGACAAGCTCTCTCTAGTCTCTCCTCCCTGCTGTGGCCCCTCAGGTGCATTACTGGGTCATGCTACACTCAAAGCTTTGAACTGTTAAGAGTGGTTCACACTGTTCACAGTACCTGTAACCACTGTAACCACATCCTGTTTGGCAAGTCTATCTGCTATTGTGAATACCTTCCTTGGTGATTAATTCTATGGCAAGTTCCCCCTGCTACCCCCCGCCTTGATGATTGTATGGAAATACTCTTAGTAACCAGAAATTATGGAAACCTCCTGCGTCCTGGCTACCAGCCTCTCCGACTAACTTGAATGTTCTGCTTCTGTATATTCAGCTAGACTCCACCTCCCCTACCTAAATCAAGGTATAAAGGGAAATCAAGCCCCTTCCTCGGGGCCAAAAAATTTTAAGGGTAAGCTAACTCTTGGTCGCCAGCTAATTAATAAAAAACTCTTAATTTAAAACTCAAAGCGTGGCGGGTTTCCTTCTAACTCTCTTGGTTATTACACTCAAAAACAAACAAAAACAATCAAGTCTCCTCCACACATTCTGTAATAGCGTAGAGGCAAGATTCTCCTCATTCATTCATCGGCCTGGAAACTTCCACGTTTTTATCACATATTTAACACCCAACATCAACTCTGCTATTAACACTGGGCATTCCTTTGCAGTGACCTCTTTTTAGTTCTCCATTGCTTTTTATCTTTTTTGTTTGTTTGTTTGTTTTTTGAGATGGGGTCTCACTCTGTCACCTAGGCTGGAGTACAGTGGCATGATTGCAGCCCACTGTAACCTCTGCCTCCCAGATTCAAGTGATTCTCTTGCCTCAGCCCCCAAGTAGCTGGGATTACTTGCATGCACCACCACACCCAGCTAATTTTTCTATTTTTAGTGGAGATGGGGTTTCACTATGTTGGCTAGGCTGGTCTTGAACTCCAGATCTTAAGTGATCTACCTGCCTCGGCCCCCCAAAGTGCTGGGATTACAGACATGAGCCACCACACCAGGCCTAGCTCTCCAGTTCTTGAACAACACCTATACCCCAGGTACAGAACTAATGGTCAATAGTTGGTCCAGCGCAGTGACTCACACCTGTAATCCCAGGACTTTCGGAGGTCTGGGCAGGTGAATCTTGAGGTCAAGAGATGGAGACCATTCTGGCCAACATGGTGAAACGCCATCTCTACTAAAAATACATAAATTAGCCGGGCATGTTGGTGCATGCCTGTAATCCCAGCTACTTGGGAGGCTGAGGCAGGAGAATTGCTTGAATCCGAGGCCAAGGATGCAGTGAGCTGAGATCACACCACTGCACTTCAGCCTGGGCGACAGAGTGATACTCTGTCGTAAAAAAAAAAAAAAAAAAGTTACACATTTTAAACTATTATATGAATTTGTCATATCTAAGAAGATCTTTCCACTTTTTCTGGACACTATATGCTGCTTAATTTCTTCCCATATTCTTAAAGATTTGTTTCCAAGCAAAAAATGTCTATTTGCTTAAATTATCAGATATATGATTGTGAATCATGTGCAGAGGAAATGAAAATTATCCCTCCTCAATAAAGGGAGGTGATTATCATAGGCCCTGGGTCTGGGAGTGAAGTCCAGGTCTACAGTGTACCAGGGAGGAGACAGGGGCATCAATCCTGGGGATCAAATCTAAATGCCTACTAAGATCAAAATAGACTCTGTAGGATCCCTCGTGGATAGAAAAATGAAATAAGGCCAGGTGTAGTGGCTTACATCTGTAATTCCAGCACTTTGGAAGGCCAAGGCTGGTGGATTGTCTGAGGTCAGGAGTTCGAGGCAGCCTGACCAATACGGTCAAACCCCGTCTCTACTAAAATTACAAAAATTTGCCGGGCGTGGAGGCATGCACCAATAATCCCAGCTACTTGAGAGGCTGAGACAGGAGGAATTGCTTGAATCCGGGAGGCAGAGGTTGCAGTGAACCAAGATCACATGCCACTGCACTCCACCATAGGTGACAGAGTGAGACTTCGCCTCGAAAAAAGGAAAACACATCCTGGCCAACATGGTGAAACCCCGTCTCTACTAAAAATACAAAAAATAGCTGGGCATGGTGGCACGTGCCTGTGGTCCCAGCTACTCGGTAGGCTGAGGCGGAAGAATCGCTTAAACCCAGGAGGTGGAGGTTGCAGTGAGCCGAGATTGCACCACTGCACTCCAGCCTGGTGACAGAGCAAGACTACATCTCAAAAAAAAAAAAAAAAAGAAAGAAGGAAAGAAAGAAAACAAAAACAAAACAAAACAAACAAACAAACAGTTCTCAGAAGAAGTAAGAAAGAGACCTAGAGGCCAGGCCCAGTGGCTCACGCCTGTAACCCCAGCACTTTGGGAGGCTGAGGCGGGCGGATCACTTGAGATCAGGAGTTCAAGACCAGCCTGGCCAAACGATGAAACCGTGTCTCTACTAAAATACAAAAGTTACCTGAGTGTGGTGGTGCACACCTCTAATCCCAGCTACTCAAGAGGCTGACGCACAAGAATCGCTTGAACCTGAGAGGCAGAGGTCGCAGTAAACCAAGATCGTGCCACTGCACTCCAGCCTGGGTGACAGAGAAAGGTTCCAGCTCAAAAAGAGAGAGAGAGAGACCTCAAGTATCTTAGAATGCTGAAGGTCCCACAAAGTCTGTGGAGTACTGTAGCCTTTTTTCCCATTTTTGTGGTAAACATATATACCATAAAATTCAACATCATAATTTTAAGTGTACAGTTGAGTGCCATTAAGGACATTCACGCTAGTGTGCAACCAACACCACCATCCATCTCTAGAATCCTTTTTTTTATCTAGCAAAATCGAAACTCTATGCCTATTAAATATATATTCCAATTTCCCTAACCTTTGGCAAATGATATTGTACTTTTCCTATCAATATGACGGGGTGGTGGGGGAGGTCGCGCGGCTCTGGCCGCAGTCGCTGAGCAGGGATGGAATAGGACGCCTGGGGTTCCGGCTCCCAGCCCAGACCCACCCTGCAGCCAAGGGGGCCGACGGCCGAGCTGTGCCAGTGGGACTCGGGTCCCAGACCCCGGAGTCACCACAGGGAGGCCCGAGTCCCTCCATAGCTAGATCTGGCCAGTTCCAACAAGCCCCTCCTCCAAGTCTAGGGACTCCAGACCCTCACACGCACCATTTCGCGGCTTCCAGGTGTCCTGGCTTCCTTATTAACGCTCCTTTGGTCAGAGCAGGTCACAGCGCGGTGGCACCGCTGGCATCCTCTGCTGAAAGGACTTGGCCTACAGACTTGTTGACCGTTGCCCAGCTTTCCTGGCGGCGCACCTGATTGGAATGTTCAGAGCACGCCCCAGTGTCGCTGATTGGACAGATTCGGGATCCGCCCCCTACGTCACAGAGGAAAACATCTAATAGGTGGTTGCAGGGAATCGGATTGTTAGGCTGTAGGCACAGCCAATAGCAGGCCCAGCTTCCTCCTGGCAACCAAACCAGGCTCTGCCGGATTCATCCAGACAATTGTCCACTGGCTTTCCAGAGCTACCCCTGGCCTCTTCCTGTACCCAGTAGGCCCTTTCTGCCCCTACAGGTCTCAGATATGCACAGGGAACTCCAGACTCGGTGTCAAATGGAGAGAGATCACCTTCCCTCAGAGCAAGAGGGAAGCTGAGTCCAAACCAGGCCACACTGGAACACGAGGGAGGGCCTGATGTCCTCCAGGGATCAGAAATTTGGGATGGCGCAGTTGGTGCCATGGCCAAGCCTTCCTCTCACCTTCTCTCTCAGTCTACTCATTTTCAGCCCAGAAAATAAAAACATGCCAACATAAGAATAAAATAAAGGTATGGAAAAATTATTAAATGCATAGTTATATGGCAGCATTAGTCCATAAGGGAATCCAAAGGAAAGCAAACATTTGAACTAGCTCAGGCAAGCAGCCTTCTAAACTCACAGTTCACAAGGAGGTTTCACATATTCTTACTCTTGGGAGTCAGATTCTGACTACTGACATGGATGCCCAGAGTCGTTCTGACCCTCTAATGAGGCAGGGAAACCTAAGGATTTAACTCTGGAAGCCAAATATGCCCTCATGTACCCTTCACACAGTGTGGAAAAGCTGCCTCCTTCAAGACCTTCATTTGCACCTGCAGGAAACTCTCACCTGGAATCAGATTAAGGTTCTAACCTAAACTATCAAGTACATAAACTCTTTCTCCAGGAGACAACTAAATGAGTCTATCTGACCCTAGCCATCCTAGATTTACTTCATATATACAAATTACAGTTGGACTGCAGTGACCCGATGCATGCCAAAACAAACACACTGCCCAGAAAATGGTTCCAAGCCAACTGGAGTTATAGCCTGGAAAGGGCAGGACCCCCGAAGCATGGCTTCACATGAGTCTTTGCTTTCTGTGGCTGTGCTTCTCAGAATCTGCACTCCTGGAGCTCTTCTGAGCAACTGGAGGTCACCTGCACAGACAGCAGGCTGCCCAGAAAGCCAAATGGGGAGTTCCATTTCCCTCCCTTTGCAGGCTACAGACTGGCCTCAGCTTGGTCACTGGCTGCAGGCGCTGCAGGTTAATAACTGCAGGTTATTCACCTGCTTCTAAGCAGCACTGATCAGCTACATGAGACAGACTCTCAATCATACTGTTTGAAAAAGAAACCAGCTGAGTCCCAGGATTCCTCCTGTGTTTATATGTAAAGCAGAGGAAGAAAATCTAAAAGATTTTATACGGATTAAAACACTGGAGTGGGCATAATGGCTCATGCCCGTAATCCCAGCACTTTGGGAGGCTGCAGTGGGAGGACTGCTTGAGCCCAGGAGTTCAAAACCAGCCTGGGCAGCAGAGAGAGACCCACCCCCATCTCTAGAAAAAAAATTTAAAAACTTAGTGGTGCATGGTGATGCACACCTACCATCCTAGCTACTCGGGAGGCTGAGGCAAGAGGATCACTGAGCCTCTGAGTTCAAGACTGCAGTGAGCCAAGATTGTGCCACTGTACCCCAGCCTGGGCAACAGAATGAAGACTGTCTCTAAAAGAATTTAAAGAAATAAAAATATTTTAAAACTGGCAAATAAGTATTCCTTTGAGAAAACAAAGATGCTAGCCAGCTATTATTTTCACATTTACACTATGAAAAGAGCTAATCAAATGTGAGCTCTTCCCCTTTCCCTCTGCTTCAGTGACTGCTGACCTTCACAGTACACAGTTTTCACCAGGTGCTCTGTGGCTGGGGATGTACACACCCCGTTTATCCATTTGAATCTCTCAACCCCACCCCAACACCACTGACCCACCCAATCATTTCTGTAGCTAAACCTTAAGCATTATATAAATACCTATCCCTTTCAAAGAGGCCTCAGGTTGAAAATACCTGTAGCTCTTCAGATCCCTCCCCCTGATTAAATTATTTGCATCTGTCTTCCAGGATAGACTGTGATATCTTGGGTAGGAACCTCATTCATGGTATTTGCTTCTGTTCCCCCAAACCTGTGTCACCACCTGCTCATTAAGGACACAGACTATTTTAAGCTGACCATCAACCTGCTGTAAATGTTGGAGGTCTCACCACAACCCTAAAATATTCACACCCCAGGCTGGGCAAGGTAGCTCCCGCCTATAATCCCAGCACTTTGAAAGGCCAAGGTGGACGGAGTTTGAGACAAGCCTGGCCAGGATGATGAAACCCAATCTCTACTAAAAGTAAAAAAACTTAGCCAGGCATGGTGGTGTGCAACTGTAATCCCAGCTACTCCGGAGGCTGAGGCAGGAGAATCGCTTGAACCCGGGCAGCAGAGGTTGCAGTGAGCCGAGATCACACCACTGCACTCTAGCCTGGGTGACAGAATGAGACTCCATCTCAAAAAAAAAAAAAAAAAAAAAAAAGAAAAATCCACACCCCAGGGAGAGTATATAGATTTTTTTTTTTTTTTTTTTTGAGACAGAGTTTCGCTCCTGTTGCCCAGGTTGAAGTGCAATGGCTCGATCTCAGCTCACTGCAACCTCTGCCTCCCAGGTTCAAGTGACTCTTTTGTGTCAGCCTCCCAAATAGCTGCAACTACGGGCACACGTCACCACACCCAGCTAATTTTTATATTTTTAGTAGAGATGGGGTTTCACCATGTTGATCAGGCTGGTCTCGAACTCCTGACGTGGTGATCCGCCCACCTTGGCCTCCCAAAGTGCTGGGATTACAGGCATGAGCCACCGCACCTAGCCAGAGTATAGATATTAATGTGCCCTCACTACAAGGAGCTCCACTGACTCCCTTTCTAGAAAATGGCTCAAACCAGTTTTCCGGAGGACTATACACAATTGATGGACATAAAGATAACATGTTCAATTTGCTTTTATTTACATGATTTCCCTTTTTTGTTTTTGAGACAAGTCTTGGTCTGTCACCCATGCAGGCATGCAGTGGCTTAACCTTGGCTCACTGCAACCTCCACCTTGTGGGCTCAAGCAATCCTCCCACTTCAGCCTCCTGAGTAGCTGGATACAGGTGTGCACCAACATGCTGGGCTAATATTTAAATTTTTTGTAGAGATGAGGTCTCACTATATTGCCCAGGCTGGCCTCAAACTCCTGAACAAAAGCAAGTCTCCTGACTCGGCCTCCCAAGTGTTGGGATTACAGTTGTGAGCCACTGTGCCTGGCAGATTTAACTTTTCATAGGTTGTTAAGAAAGTGATTAACCCTGTGAACCATGGTTGGATTTCACTAATTCCCAAAAGTTGTAGTAAATTCTTATAATTTTATGTTGCCTTGATATCCACCTTAAAGGTAAGTTTAACTTTTTTTCTCATTTTCTCATACCAGAAGCAGGGTTTATTCATTGTTACCACTTTCCAGTTCTCCTCCTCCTCCCAGTTCCTCAATGTCATGAATCCATACATCTCTCTTAGACAACTGATTCCCACTGACCACCTCGCTATAGGACAGCTAGATATAATGTTCTGACTCCCACACTTCGTATGAACTGTGCAGGTATGCTACAGTGACCACCTCTTCATCATGGTGTGACCTCCTTGAAATTGTACCTGCTTGTTTTAAACCCATTGATTAAAATTCCCTGGGGGAAACTTTCACTAATGCCCTGAACCCTAAAACAGGTTCTGACCCCTGGTTCATCTATTTCTCCCTCTGTCTCCATGTGGTCCCTCACCTCTCTGTGTGTGGCCTCCATATGTCCAGTGTACACTCCAGGACCTGTAAGCAATAAAATCCTTATTTCCATCTTATGTCTCTCATCATCATTGAAAGATCCTAAATTAGGACAACTGGTATAGCAGGCAGGATAGAGAGTGATTCTCATGATTAGTATATCTTTCACCTGCTGTAGCTTATTAACCTCATAAATCATCTGGGCAGCCACACTGGTGAGGCAGTAGTGTTTGCTCTAATAAATGAAATAGAGACTAAAAAACAGTATGAAAGGTCAATAAAATGAAGAGTTTTTTTAAAAAGATAAAATCAACAAAGCTCTAGCCTGACTCACTAGATAAAAATACCACATTCAAATAAAATCAGAGGTGTAAAAAAGGAGTCAGCCGGGTGTGGTGGCTCACGCCTGTAATCCCAACAATTTGAAAGGCCAAGGAGGGAGCATCATCAGTTCAAGACAAGCCCGGCCAACATGGTGAAACCCCATCTCTACTAAAAATATAAAAAATTAGCTGGGCATGGTGATTCATGCCTGTAATGCCAGCTACTAGGGTGGCTGAGACAGGAGAATCACTTGAACTCTGGAGGCAGAGGTTGCAGTGAGCCAAGATCACACCACTGTACTCCAGCCTGAGCAATAGAACAAGACTGCATCTCAAAAAAAAAAAAAAAAAAAAAAAAAGAGAAAGAAAGAAAAAGAAAAACAAACAAACAGTGCTTTCCAGGAAATCTGCTACTAAACTATAGTTTAGGAGATACTTCTTTTCATTGTCTTTTTTGTTTTTTGAGACAGGGAGTCAGTCAGGCAGGCTGGAGTGCAGTGGCACAATCACAGCTCACTGCAACCTCAGCTTCCCGGCCTTAACTGATCCTCCCACTCAGCCTACCAAGTAGCTGGAACTACAGGTGTGCACTACCATGCCCGGCTAATTTTTGTATCTTTTATAGAGATGGGGTTTTGCCATGTTGCCCAGGCTGGTCTTGAACTCTGGAGCTCAAGCAATCCACCCACTTTAGCCTCCCAAAGTGCTGAAATTACAAGCCGGATCCACTGTGCCCAGCCAGATACTTCTTAAACAGAAGAAAAACACATGAAATGGAAACATCTTCTCCCATCTCTTCACTCTTGTTGCTGAACATCCAGAGGACTTCTCTTCTATGTTATGAGCACTGATGATACCACTGTCCAGCAGTGTTGACACATGGTGTCAGCCTTATGAACTTACAGCTATAAGCATCTTACAGAATACTACACTAATTATGGTAAGTTATGATTCAGATGATAAAGCCATAACTAAAAAACAAAAAGAAAAAATATAATGAAAAAAGTTATCCTAATTTATAGACATGTTAGGTGAATTTCCTTACCTTCAGTTAAAAACTCTCACCGTGCCCAGCTAATTTTTTGTATTTTTAGTAGAGACGGGGTTTCACCATATTGACCAGGATGGTCTCAATCTCTTGACCTCGTGATCCACCCGCCTGGGCCTCCGAAAGTGCTGGGATTACAGGCGTGAGCCACTGCACCCAGCCCTTTCTTTTTTGACATGGGGTCTCACTCTGTCACCTACGTTAGAGTACAGTGGTGTGATCTCAGCTCACTGTAACCTCTGCCTCTTGGGTTCAAGTGATTCTCTTGCCTCAACCTCCCAAGTAGCTGGGATTACAGGCATGTGCCACCACATCCAGCTAATTTTTCAATTTTTAGTGGAGATAGGGTTTCGCTATGTTGGCCAGGCTGGTCTTGAACTCCTGGCCTTGAGTGATCTACCTGCCTCGGCCTTGCAAAGTGCTGGGATTACAGGCATGAGGCACCACACCAGGCCTAGCTCACCATTTCTTGACCACCACCTATACCCCAGGTACAGAATTAGCGGTCAATAGTTGGCCCAGTGTGGTGGCTCACATCTGTAATTCCAGCATTTTCAGAGGCCAAGGTGGGAGGACCTTGAGGTCAATAGATCAAGATCATCCTGGTCAACATGATGAAACCCCATCTCTTCTAAAAATACAAAAAATAGCTGGGCATGGTGGCAAGCACATGTAGTTCCATCTACTCAGGAGGCTGAGGCAGGAGAATCGCTTGAACCTGGAGGCTGAGGTTGCAGTGAGCTGAGATCCCACCATTGCACTCTAGCCTGGGCGACATAGTGAGACTTTGTCTCAAGAAAAAAAAAAGTTACACATTTTTACCTATTATATGAATTTTCCATACCTAAGAAGGTGTTTTCACCTTTTCTGGACACTACATGCTGCTTAGTTTCTTCCCATATTCTTTTTTGTTTTTGAGACGGAGTTTCACTCGTTACCCAGGCTGGAGTGCAATGGCGCGATCTCGGCTCAGCACAACCTCCGCCTCCTGGGTTGAGGCAATTCTCCTGCCTCAGCCTCCTGAATAGCTGGGATTACAGGCATGTGCCACCATGCCCAGCTAACTTTTTTGTATTTTTAGTAGAGACAGGGTTTCACCATGTTGACCAAGATGGTCTCGATCTCTTGAGCTCGTGATCCACCCGCCTCGGCCTCCCAAAGTGCTGGGATTACAGGCTTGAGCCACCGCGCCCGGCCCCCATAAAGATTTGTTTCTGAGCTAAAAAAATGTCAATTTGCTTAAATTATCAGATATATGTGACTGCGAACCGTGTGCAGAGGAAATGAAAATTATCCCTCCTCAATAAAGGGAGGTGGTTATCATAGGCCCTGGGTCTGGGAGTGAAGTCCAGGTCTACAGTGTAGCAGGGAGGAGATAGGGTAGTCAATCCCAGGGATCAAATCTAAACACCTACTAGATCCAAATAGACTCTGTAGGAACAGGTCCCTCGTGGATAAGAAAATGAAAAAAGGTCAGGCACAGTGGCTCATGCCTATAATCCCAGCACTTTGGGAGGCCGAGGTGGGTGGATCGCCTGAAATCAGGAGTTCAAGACCAGCCTGACCAATAAGGTGAAACCCTGTCTCTACTAAAAATGCAAAAATTACCCAGGTGTGGTGGCGTGAGCTTGTACTCCCAGCTATTCAAGAGGCTGAGACAGGAGAATTGCTTGAACCCAGAGACAGAGGTTGCAGTGAGTCAAGATCACACCACTGCACTCCAGCCTAGGTGACAGAGGAAGACTTCTCAAAAAAAAAAAAAAAAAAAAAGAAAGAAAGAAAAACAAAACAAAAAACAGTACTCAGAACAAGTAGTAAAGAAACCTAAAGGCCAGGGCTGGGTGTGGTGGCTCACGCCTGTAATCCCAGCACTTTGGGAGGCCAAGGCAGGCGGATCACGAGGTCAAGAGATCGAGACCATCCTGACCAACATGGTGAAACCCCGACTCTACTAAAAAATACAAAAATTAGCCGGGCATGGTGGCACACGCCTGTAGTCCCAGCTACTCGGGAGGCTGAGGCAGGAGAATTGCCTGAACCCAGGAGGCAGAGTTTACAGTGAGCCAAGATTGTGCCACTGCACTCCAGCCTAGGCGACAGAGCAAGACTCCATCTAACAGAAATAAATATTCATATTAGTGTGCAACCATCACCACCATCCATCTCTAGAACCCTTATCTTGCAAAATTGAAACTATGCCTATTAAATAACTATCCATTACCCAATTTCCCTAGCTCTTGGCAAATGATATTGTACTTTTCTATCAATATGACTACTCTAGATACCTGATATAAGTAGAATCATAGAGTATTGTCTTCATATGAATGGCCCATTTCACTTACCATAATGTCAAGGCTCCTCTTGCAGCACATATGAAAATTTCCTTCCTTTGTCAGGTTCAGTAATACTCTATCATACATACAAACTCCTTTTTGTTTATTCGCCTGTTGATGAAAACCTGAATAGCTTCCAGTTTACCTGTTGTGAATGATGCTATGTACGCAGGTGCACGAAACCTATTTGAGACTTTGCTTTCACTCTGTTTATATTCCCAAAAACGGAAACTGCTGATCATGTTATTTCTGTTATCTGGGGATCTGCCATACTGTTCTCAGCAGGGTTGTACCATTTTACATTCTCACTGATAGTGCACAAGGTTCTCAAACATTCCACATCCTTGCCAGCATTTGTTTTTCATCTCTAGGAGTACTTACCCTAATGAGTACGAGAAGGTATGCACATCTTGTTTGATTTGCATTTCCCTAATGACTAACGCAGTTGAGCATCATTGTATGCTCATTGGCCGTCTGGTTATCTTCTTCGGAGAAACGCCTAAGTCCTGTCCTCCATTTTAAAATTGGACTGCGAGACTGGGTTGCTAAAACAAAATACCATAAATTGGAAAACTCGATTAATCAACAAACATTTATTTCTCATGGTTTGAGAAGCTGGGAAGTCCAAACCAAGGCACTGGCAGAGTCCATGTCTGGTAAGGGCCTGCTTCCTAGTTCAAAGATAGCTATCTTCTCACTGTACCCTCTCATGGTGGAGGGCAAAGCTAGCTCTCTAGGGACTCTTATTAGGAAACTTACAAGGCCTCCATCTTCATATCATCTAATCCTAACCACCAACCACCACAGACAGGGCCTCCAAATACCATCACATTGGGTGGGGGGTAAGTTTTTAATATATGAATCTGAGGGACATACACTCAGCCAAAACATTCCACCTCTGGCCCCCAAAATCCATGTCGACACATGTAAAATATATTTATCTCATCCCAAAGACCTCAGAAGTCTCAGCTAATTCCAGCATTAATTCTAATGTTTAAACTCAAACTCCAAAGTGTCATGTCCATAACACATAACTCAGATATGGGTAACACTCAATTCATGCTGAAGCAAAATTCTTCTTCAGCTTCGAACCTGCGAAATCAAACTAGTTGTGTATTTCCAAAATACAATGAGACAGGCATACGATAGACATTCCTATTCCAAAAGTGAGAAACAGGACAGGAGAAAGGGGTGGGCTCCCAAACAAGTCCAAAACCCAAAAAGCAAACTGAAGACTTTCCACACTCTTTATACTTTTTCAATTTTCCTCTTTTATGCATTTTCACGTATTCGAAGGTTGTGCGATAAATGAAAGCTTTCCCATATCCCTTACGTAAGGTTTATCTCCATTATGAGCTCTTTCATGTCTTTGAAAGGAACTGGAATAACTGAATGTTTTTCCACATTGCTTACATTCATAGGGTTTTTCTCCGGTATGAGTTCTTTCATGTATTCGAATGGAACTGGCATAATTGAAGGCTTTCCCACATTCTTTACATTCATAGGGTTTTTCTCCAGTATGAGTTCTTTCATGTGTTCTGACAGAACTAGGACAGTCAAAGGCTTTACCACATACCTGACATTTATAAGGTCCATCTCCAGTGTGCAGTATCATATGTTTTCTAATCCTTTTAAGAGAAATAAAGGCTTTCCCACATACCTGACATTCATAGGGTTTCTCTCCAGTGTGAGTTCTTTCATGTATTTGAAATGAACTGGGACAGTCAAAGGCTCTACCGCATATTTGACATTTATAAGGTCCATCTCCAGTATGCTTTATCATGTGTCTTCGAACGCTTGGGAGAGAAATGAAGGCTTTCCCACATTCCTTACATTCATAAGGCTTCTCTCCAGTGTGAGTCCTTTCATGTGTTCGAACATTACTGGAAGAACTGAAGGTTTTACCACATTTATTACATTCGTAGGGTTTCTCCCCAGTATGAGTTCTTTCATGTTTTCTAACATAACTTGGAAATATAAAGGCTCTCCCACACACTTTACATTTATAAGGTCCATCCCCAGTGTGCCTAATCATATGACTTTGAAAATTTGTGAAAGAAATGAAGGCCTTCCCACATTGTTTACATTCATGGGGTTTCTCTCCCGTATGAGTTCTTTCATGTATTCGAAACAAACTGGGGCGGTCAAAGGCTTTTCCACATACCTGACATTTATATGGTCCATCTCCAGTGTGCCTAATCATGTGTCTTTGAAAACTTGGGAAAGAAATGAAAGCTTTCCCACATTCCTGACATTCATAGGGTTTCTCTCCAGTATGCGTTCTTTCATGTATTTGAAATAAACTGGGGCGGTCAAAGGCTTTCCCACATTCTTGACATTTATATGGTCCATCTCCAGTGTGCTTAATCATGTGTCTTCGAACACTTGGGAGAGAAATGAAGGCTTTCCCACATTCCGGACATGCATAAGGTTTCTCACCAGTGTGAGTTCTTTCATGTCTTCGAAAGGATTGACAAGAACTAAAGGCTTTCCCACACTGCTGACATTTATATGGTTTCTCTCCATACTCCTGATACTCATATGGTTTGTGTCCAGCGTGAGACCTGATGTGCCTACTAAGGGATGAATGATGCATGAAGACTTTCCCACACAAACTACATTCACATGGTGTTACTATAGTAGGAATTTTCTTGTTCAGATTAAGATTAAGAATCTGACTGAAGGCTTCTCCAAACTGATCGTGTTCTTTACTTTCACTGAGTCCCACTTCCACATGATTGCTGGAAAAAATAGAAAGCATGATTTACCGGTTTACTTGCAACTTTATATTTATTAATAGGTATTCAACTTACATTTTTACCATAATCAGGGAAAGGGCAGGTTTTCAGTCCTGTGTGGTTTGAAAGTGAATGGATAGAATGCTCTGCAAGAGGGCATGACAGTAGCTATTATCAAAAAAGTGATATTCATATATACAGTTTCACTTTTGTTTTGAGATGTAGACTCACTCTGTTGCCTAGGCTGAAGTGCAGTGGCACAGTCTCAGCTCACTGCAACCTCTGCCTTCCGGGCTCAAGTAATTCTCCTGTCTCAACCTCCCAAGTAGCTGGGATTACAGACACTTGCCACCACACCCGGCTAATTTTTTGTATTTTTAGTAGAGATGGGGTTTCACCATGTTGGCCAGGCTGTTCTTGAACTACTGACCTTGTGATCTGCCTGACTCGGCCTCCCAAAGCACTGGGATTGCAGGCATGAGCTACTGTGCCCAGCCCTAATTTTTTTTATTTTTTTTTTGAGACACAGTCTTGCTTTGTGACCAGGCTGGAGAGCAGCTGAGATAGTGGCGCTGTCTCAGCTCACTGCAACCTCTGCCTCCCAGGTTCAAGCAATTCTCCTGCCTCAGCCTCCCGAGTAGCTGGGATTACAGGTGCACACCACCATGCCCAGCTAATTTTTGTACTTTTTTAGTAGAGACGGGGTTTCACCATGTTGTCCAGGATGGTCTCAATCTCTTGACCTCATGATCCACCCGCTTCGGCCTCCCAAATTGCTGGGATTACAGGCATGAGCCACCGTGCCCAGCCAATTTTTGTATTTTTAGTAGAGACAGGGTTTCACCATATTGGCCAGTCTGGTCTCGAACTCCTGACCTTGTGATCTGCCCACCTTGGCCTCCCAAAGTGCTGGGATTACAGGCATGAGCCACCACACCCAGCCCAGTTTCTTAACACTATTTCCAAGTGAATGATTTTGCAACGCTGAACATCTATGTCACGCTTTTTTTGTTGTTCAAAAAGTTGTGTGAATAAATAAATTTGAAGCTGGGGCTTATTGGTTTGTTTCCTTATATTTTAAATTTCATGACATACCAAGAAGGGGACATTGCTTTCTCTTATCAGTGCAAATTACCTTAAAATTCTCCCCTGATTTTTGTACCAATCTTCAATGCTCTGGTCTTCCCATTTTTTCCCTAAAATATAGTCAGAAAAAAATCCTTATGAACTTATAGAAATTACAGAAATACGACTAAATTCTAACTTCATGAAGAGGTACAAACAGTTCTGATTTATTCGCCCAAGTATTCCCTTTTCCACATCTAATATAATGAAACAGCATTAAAGAGCAAGAAATACTTCTTCTCTAATTGACTAAGAGAAAGAATGATGTCATCCTTACCTACACAAGCCAGATTTCTAAAGGTTTCCCGCATCACATCTCTGTAGAGTTTCTTCTGGGAGGGATCCAGCAAAGCCCACTCCTCAAGTGTAAAGTTCACAGCCACATCTTCAGAGGCCACTGAGTCCTAAAATATCCCAAATATGCAATGCAGGAGGAAGGGTGAGATGACAGTACAGGGATGTAATCAATTCATCAAAGTTCACAAATAGCTGAGTGTAGTAGCTCATGCCTATAATCCCAGAACTCTGGAAGGCTAAGGCAGGCAGATCACCTGAGGTCAGGAGTTTGAGACCTAGCCAACATGGTGAAACCCCGTCTCTATTAAAAATATAAAAGTTAGCTGAATATGGTGGCAAATGCCTGTAATCCCAGCTACTCAGGCGTCTGAGGCAGGGGAATCACTTGAACGCGGGAGGTGAACGTTGTGGTGAACTGAGCTCACGCCACTGCACTTCAGCCTGGGTGACAGAGACCCCATCTCAAACAAAAACACCAACAAACAAAAAGTTCACAAGTTATGTGGCCATCTCCAAACATTTATTTTATGATAGACTGTGGGAAGAAAGTTGCCCAGGTGCCATGGCAAGAGACTGAAGGCACAATCTGTCCCAGCATAACATTTACTGATTACTTAGTTATAGCAATGATATATTTACCGATTACTTATGAAATGACACCAAGTAGATATCAGATTCAATCACATAATTATATAATCAATCTTATTACATCATTATTCACTATTAATCTTTGCTTTAGTGTAGGAACATTTTAGTCTTATAGTATAGACATAATCGAGTGAAATGTAATTCGGAACTGAAGGGACATTGTGAGAAGTGATCAGGAGGCAAGAGTAAATGCCTTGTGGTAATGCCAGCACCTGGGAGGGCACCTGCTATTTAACCGGCAAGCCTTGCCAAGCATCTGGGGAGGCGCCCGTTACGCAGCACATCGTGAGGGGGAGTTTCCCTCTCACTGGGGAGTTCAGAGAAAACTGTGCTCTGCCGGGTCTTGAGGAAGGTCTGACACTAGGCAGCCTGGCCCACAGACATCCAGGGGTTTAAACACCTCTCCGTGGTGCTGTGCTCCGATGGTCACCATCCTTGTCCACTTTCATGTTCCGCTTTCCCACAAGATGCTCCCTTGTAAACTCTTAGAAACTGTGAGAATAGAGGTATTCTAAAAGCCTTTGCTCTAATAAGTGCATAAAAACATACTGACGTAAGTGCCTCCCCTCCTTGCAGTGGCTGAGAGAGGGGGACCCTCTGTACTGTACCCATGTGACCCCCTGAGCTGTGCCCACATGCCCCCTGCCATATTGTAAGAATGTGATTTGCTTGACCCCTACCAATCATGTCAGATGAGTCACTCTCCTGACCCTGCCCCCCTGCCTTGTATACAATAAGTATCAGCACGTCCAGGCATTCGGGGCCACTGCTGGAATCTGCCCTTTTGGTAGCAGTGGTCCCCCGAGCCCAGCTCAATACTTCTCTTATCTCTGTGTCCTTGATTCTTTCTTTTCTATGATCTATCATCTCTGCACACAAAACAACACCCACTACACCCTGCAGGGCTGGATCCTGCAATAAATAAATATGGTCATCAGAATTAGCTCTCTGTCCACATTCACTTTCTCATGAACTAAATAGCCACATGAAAACACACAACTGATCTCTACATTTTTACTGTGGTCACTACAAGTTTTATTGGTCTCTAATGGCAGGATGCAGTTCACCTTAGAGAAACAAATAAAACGCCATACAAAGAAAACAAATTTTAGGATCATCATTCCTTCTGAGAAAAACTTCCATTTCCTTTCATATTTCATATCAATCAGTATTCCATGAAACACAGGGTAGGCTGAGTATGGTTGTTCACACCTGTAATCCCAACACTTTGGGATGACAAACTGAGGTCAGGAGATCGAGACCAGCCTGCCCAACATGGTGAAACCCTGTCTCTACTAAAAATACAAAAAATTTGCCGGGTGTGGTGGTGGGTGCCTATAATCCCAGCTACTCAAGAGGCTGAGGCAGGAGAATGGCTTGAACCAGGGAGGTGGAGGTTGCAGTGAGCCGAGATTGTGCCACTCTACTCCAGCCTGGGTGACAAGAGTGAAACTACGTCTCAAAAAAAAATGAAAGAAAAGAAAAAAGAGGCTGGGTGCGGTGGCTCATGCCTGTAATCCCAGCACTTTGGGAGGCCAAGGTGGGTGGATCACAAGGTCAAGAGATCCAGACCATCCTGGTCAACATGGTGAAACCCCATCTCTACTAAAAATACAAAAAATTAGCTGGGCATGGTGGTGCATGCCTGTAATCCCAGCTACTCAGGAGGCTGAGGCAGGAGAATTGCCTGAACCCAGGAGGCGGAGGTTGCCGTGAGCCGAGATCATGCCATTGCACTCCAGCCTGGGTAACAAGAGCGAAATTCCGTCTCAAAAAAAAGAAAAGAAAAAAGAAACACAGGGTAAAACCTGAAAAAGGTTTCCAGGAACAAATAAACACTGAAGAAGTGGAACCATTTTGTTCTGTTCCCTTCAATAAACATGAGAGAAGGCCCGTAGAAATCCACCTTCTGACAAATCCAGCTGACTGTACTTCCCTGAAGGAGTCTAGGCCATTAGACGTAGACAGGTCAAGTTGGTCAAATCAAATTATTCCTCTGCAAAAGCATTCATTTTAACCTGCATGTATAATATTATAGACTCAGGGATTTCTTTTACTCTGTCCCATTTCACTAGGCTGGGAAGACAGAAATCAGGTATGAGGAAGAAGGTATGGCAACTTAGGCTGTGCCCCCTCACCCAGCAAAATTTCCAGTCAAAAGCATCAGGGCAGTTTCCCACCTGTTTTTAGCTTATATATGCATACATACTAAGAAGACAAAATGGCAGAAGAGCTTTTTCTGGCAGATACATAACAAAGTACCCTATGCCTTGCTGAACTTGAGGAACAGGTGGAATATAATTCTACCACAAAAGCAAAGTGGCAATGCATGCTGCAACATGGATGTGACTTGAGAAACCTATAAAGAAGCCAGTTATGGCCGGGCATGGTGGCTCACGCCTGTAATCCCAGCACTTTGGAAGGCCGAGGCAGGTGGATCACAAGGTCGGGCGTTCGAGACCAATGTGGCCAATATGGTGAAACCTTATCTATACTAAAAATACAATAATTAGATGTGGTGGTGGGTGCCTGTAGTCCCAGCTACTCGGGAGGCTGAGGCAGGAGAATCGCTTGAACCCGGGAGGCGGAGGCTGCAGTGAGCCAAGATCACGCCACTGCACTCCAGCCTGGTGCCTGGTGCCTGGCGATGGAGTGAGACTCTCTCAAAAAAAAAAAAAAATTAGATTAAATTACATTAAATTGAGGATTCCCATGACACCTTTTTACAATAGGTAACACCTCTCAGAACTCAAGAGAACACTTAACTTAGTATCACCAGTTCATTACAAAGAATACAAGGCAGGAACTACCAAATGGAAGACATGCATAGGGCAGAATATGGGCTAGGAGGGAGCAGAGCTTTTCTGCCCTTGCAGGTTAAACACTCTCTAAGCACCAACTTGGAAGCACTGTGAACCCATTCATTTGGGAGTTTTATGGAGGTTTCAATACTCAGGAATTACTGATTAAATCACTGGCTGCTGGTGAATAGCTAATTCTCCAGCTCCTCTCTCTTCCATGGAGGTTAGAGGTTGGGGCTGAAAGTTCCAAGCCTCTGATCAAGGATTGGTGATTCTGAGGACTTAACACCCAGTCTGAAGCTGTCTAAGAGCTCACCAAGAATCATTTTAGTACAACAAAAGACACTCCTCTCACCCTTATCTGACAGGAAATTCAAAAGAACATAGAAGAGGCCGGGCACGGTGGCTCACACCTGTAATCACAGAACTTTGGGAGGCCAAGGCAGGTGGATTATTTGAGGTTGGGAGTTTAAGACCAGCCTGGCCAACATGGTAAAACTGTGTCTCTACTAAAAATACAAAAACTAGCTGGGCATGGTGATGTGCACCTGTTATCTCAGTTACCTGGGAAGCTGAGGCAAAACAATCACTTCAATCTGGGACCAGATGCTGCAGTGAGCATGGCCCATCCACATGATTAAGTATTGTTCACTGACAAAACGAAATAAGATAGCAAACTATAAGACATAGAGAAAATTTAAGGATGGCTGTGATGGGTCACACCTGTAATCCCAGCATTTTGGGAAGCCAAGGTGGGTGGATCTCCTGAAGTCAGAAGTTTGAGACCAGCCTGGCCAACATGGTGAAAACCCATCTCTACTAAAAAAACAAAAATTAACTGGCTGGGCACAGTGACTCACGCCTGTAATCCTAGCACTTTGGGAGATCGAGGTGGGTGGATCATGAGGTCAGGAGATCAAGACCATCCTGGTCAACATGGTGAAACCCTATCTCCTCTAAAAACATAAAAATTAGCTGGGTGTGGTGGTGCCCGCCTATTGTCCCTGCTACTTTGGAGGCTGAGGCAGGAGAATCCCTAGAACCAGGAGGCAGAGGCTGCAGTAAGCCGAGATTGCGCCACTGTACTCCAGCCTGGTGACAGAGTGAAACTCCATCTCAAAAAAAAAAAAAAAAAAATTAGCCAGGCATGGTGGCAGGCACCTGTAATCCCAGCTACACAGGAGGCTGAGGCAGGAGAAGCACTTGAATGAAGGAGGCAGAGGTTACAGTGGGCTGAGATGGCACCACTGCACTCCAGCCTGAGCAAGAGTGAGATTCCATTCAAAATTAAAAAAACGAAAGTACAGGTCAGGCACGGTGGCTCACGCCTGTAATCCCAGCACTTTGGGAGGCCGAGGCGGGTGGATCACAAGGTCAAGAGATCGAGACCATCCTGGTCAACATGGTGAAACTCCGTCTCTACTAAAAATACAAAAAATTAGCTGGGCACAGTGGCGCGTGCCTGTAATCCCAGCTACTCAGGAGGCTGAGGCAGGAGAATTGCCTGAACCCAGGAGGTGGACGTTGCGGTGAGCCGAGATCACGCCATTGCACTCCAGCCTGGGTAACAAGAGCGAAACTCTGTCTCAAAAACAAACAAACAAACAAAAAGTACATTACTAAGCAATAGAATCCAATCTAAAAAGGCCATATACAATGTGTTACCAACTATACGATATTCTGCAAAAGACAAAACTATGGGACGTTAAAAAGTCTTTGGTTGTAAGAGATTTCAGGATGGAAAGGAGGGATGAATGAATATATGGACTATAGGTGATTTTTAGGATAGTGAAACTACCCTAACAGAAATAACAGACACTTGTCATTACAAGGCACAGTAGCTCACACCTGTAATCCCAACACTTGGGAAGCCGAGGCAGGTGGATCACGAGGTCAGGAGTTCAAGACCAGGCTAGCCAATATGGCGAAACCCCCATCTCTACTAAAAATACAAAAATTAGCCGGCAGAGTGGTGCATGCCTGTAATCCCAGCTACTCAGGAGACTGAAGGAGAATGGCTTGAACCCGGGAGGCGGAGTTGCGGTGAGCAAAGATCGCGCAATTGCACTCCAGCCTGGGTAACAAGAGTGAAAATCCGCCTCAAAAACAAACAAACAAAATCATCAAAGTCCAATAAAAACACAAGAGTTAACTCTAATGTAAAATGTGAACATTAATGCAACAATATTGGTTCCTCAATTGTAACAAATGTACCACAGTAATACGCTATATAAAAAATAAGGCAAACTGTAAAGAGGGGTGATCATTAACACTCTGATCAATTTTTAATGATCAATAAAAATGATCAATTAATGATCAATTTTTCTGTAAGCTTAAAACTGTTCTCTTAAAAAAAAAAAAAAAGGATGGTGGCTCACACCTGTAATCCCAGCACTTTGGGAGGCCGAGGCGGGCAGATCACGAGGTCAAGAGATCGAGACCATCGTGGTCAACATGGTGAAACCCCATCTCTATTTAAAAACAACAACAAAACAACAACAAAAAACACTGTTCTGAAAAAAATCTGTTACAAAAAGTTAAAATGAAGACAGACTCATGACAATCCGCCCCTTGCTGGGCCATGTTATTTTTTCTTTCTTTCAGACGGGGTCTCGTTCTGTCACCCAGATTGGAGTGCAGTGGTGTGATCACAGCTCACTGCAGCCTCAACCTCCCAGGCTCAAGTGATTCTTCCACCTCAGCCTCCCAAGGAGCTGGGACTACAGGTGCATGCCACCATGCCTGGCAAATTTTCCTATTTTTTATAGAGATGGGGCTTTGTCATGTTGCCCAGGCTGGTCTCAAACTCTTGGGCTCAGGCAATCCGCATACCTTGGCCTCCGTAAGTGCTGACATGGCAGGCGTGAGCCTCCGTGCCCAGCCCGTGTCATCTTTCATGCAACTGATTTGAACTTATTTTAGTAAGCCATCAGGGTGATGAATAAGGTCTTCAGCCTGAGACTGGGAAGGGAGGAGAAAGTTCCATCCAATGCCTTGTTTAGGAGTCCAGCACTGTATACTCTGAGAAGTGAAATTAGGACCTTGGTTACTGTCTGGAACATAAACATGTATCAGTATCCTTGTATTGTGGACTTCGTATAAGACATGTGTTGGCCAGGAGTGGTGGCCTGTAATCCCAGCACTTTGCGAGGCCAAGGCAGGCAGATCACCGGACGTCAGGAGTTCGAGACCAGCCTGACCAACATGGTGAAACCTTGTCTCTACCAAAGATACAAAATTAGCCAGGTGCGGCAGCACATGCCTGTAATCCCAGCTACTTGGGAGGCTAAGGCATGAAAATCACTTGAACCCAGACGCAGAGATTGCAGTGAGCTGAGATCGCACTGTTGCACTCCAGCCTAGGCAACAAGTGAAACTCTGTCTCAAAAAAAAAGACATGTATTACCTTGATTTCTATTTTGGGTATCTGACATAAGAGATACACCAGATGCTGTGGCTCATGCCTGTAATCACAGCTCTTAGGGAGGCAGAGTGGGGAGGATAGCTTGAGCCCAGGAGTTTGAGACCTGCCTGGGCAATATGGCAATACCCCATACTCTACAAAAAGGGAAAAAAAAAGAGAGAGATACTCAGGTATCTTACCACAAACAGGAAAGTCTCACAGAACCACTAAAGAGTCTGTAAACTGGCTAGGCGTGGTGGCTCTCACCTGTAATCCCAGCACTTTGGGAGGCCAAGATGGGCAGATCACGAGCTCAAGAAATCGAGACCATCCTGACCAACATGGTAAAACCCCATCTCTACTAAAAATACAAAAATTAGCTGGGTCTGGTGGTATGCGCCTGTAATCCCAGCTACTCAGGAGGCTGAGGCAGGAGAATTGCTTGAACCCGTCAAGTGGAGGTTGCAGTGAGCTGTGATGGAGACACTGCACTCCAGCCTGGCAACAAAGTATCTCAAAAAAGGTCTGTAAACTGATGTGTGGATAGAGCCCATTTCTGGCTGGTGTTAAGACGACTGCTTGATGTTTGGTCAGACAGGCTAACCCCGGATCTGTTTATCACAGACTTCCCAATGAAGGGGTGAAAAGCAGCAATCCTTCATTGGCTCCCCCAGGTACACATGTGGTAATGTCATCCATGCCAACTCCCTACTGTTATTCACTTAGTTATTCTAACGTTGCTTTTCAATCCTCTAATTTATACTGGGCCATAGTAACGAATTTAACTGGGGATACAGGTCCATGAAATTCTGTCTTGCCAAGCCACTTTGTAAGACTCAACAACTTTATTTTTATCATTTTAGAGTAACCCTGCTTGGTATAGGATATCTTAGAACAATAGGTGCTCTGACCATGGTTAATTGAAACAAGGCAGTAATTCTGATGGTTAAGACAAGGCATATCTGTTTATCCTCTATTATATATTCATTACTCAGATTACAGGGTTTACCTTGCTTAAATTTAGTGGGATCACCAGGTATTAGTTTAATATGTGCTTTATGTTGATTAACAGCATGAAGGACTGTTAATTAGTACATTGCAGCAGGTATTTAGAACCTACCTTGTGGGCCAGGTGTGGCAGTTCACATCTATAAACCCAGCACTTTGGGAAGCTGGGGCAAGCATATCACTTGAGGTCAGGAGTTCAAGACCAGCCTGGCCAACATGGTGAAACCTCATCTCTACTAAAAATATAAAAATTATCCAGACCCAGCTACTGAGAAGGCTGAGACAGGAGGATTGCTTGAACCTGGGAGGTAGAGGTTGCAGTGAGCCGAGATCAAGCCACTGGACTCCAGCCTGGGCACACAGCGAGACTCCGTCTCAAAACAAACAAACAAAAAACAGAACCTACATTCTTAAGGGAGGGAGGCACAGTACCATGCAGTTCCTTTTATCTTCTTTGCTGTGTAAATCTTTTCACATATTTGGATTTCCAATTGGGTAAAACTGTCAACCTGTTTCAGTACTTTTTTCCCTTTGTTTCCTCCATTGGTGGTTGATTTTGTCTGTCTCTAGATATACATCAAGAACAGGGAAAGGGACTGTCCTGTCTACACTAGTATTTCCACATTTTCCTCCCCGCCCCCAGCCTTACATCTGTATCCTCAAGATCATGGGCCTCCTCCAGGGCAGAAATGGTTTTACAAGCTTTAAAGGACTCCAGGATTAGCTTCCATTTGAACTACTCCCTCTCCTGTGCAATAGGGTGTATGTGGATGCTGTCCCCTATATCAAGAGTGAACATCCTTGTGGTGACAGAGGAACAGGCAGTGGTGGCAGCAGCACTTAGGAGTCCTGGCGGCCCTCTGATACTATAGTATGAACTCAGCCTACCATCTAACAGCTGCCTTTCCCCTTTTCTTCTTTCTCTTCTTTTAAAATGACTCCTCTCCCATGTGCAGTGGTTCACACCTATAATCCCAACACTTTGGGAGGCCAAGCAGGACGGCATGAGCCCAGAAGTTTCAGGTTACAGTGAGCTATGATGGTGCCACTGCACTCCAGCCTGGGCAACAGAGTGAGGCCTGGTTTCCAAAAATAATTTTTTAATTAGAATAATAACTATTCTTTCAGACAGAGTCTTCCCCTCAGCACCCTACAGAAGGGACCAGAATACAACAGTATACAGCTTCATTCTAAAAGACACAGGTCCAGATGAAGACACACAACCCAGGACCACTTTAAGGAGGGCTCTAATCCCATACTCCTTTCTAAATGTCAAGGAATTATCAAACTATCAACTCGGGCTGATTATAGACCCATACTTGCTGGGTCTCAACAACACAACAAGTACAGAGCAGGACAGCTCAAAGCAGGAGTTCCCCAGGAAGCAGCAGCTCAAAGTGCATGCCCAGGATCAGGCAGCAGAGTAGAGGAGCAAGCAAAGGCAGACCCTCTACATGATGGTTAACGTCCAGACATCTTGTTCATAGCACCAATTGCAGAGATGTGGTTCTGATGTTGACACTGATGATGGAGTGTCTCACGCAGGCTGAAAGGGCATAAAAAAGCTTATTACTCTCATGTGATTGAGGTCTCTGGGGAGAACAGGGAAAGGCCATCAAGCAGGTGTGATATGGCTTAAGAGAGAAAGGGAAGCTGCCTGGCTGGGGTATTCATGTTGGGGTTAGGGCTGGATGAGAGTTCCATGGACAGACACCAGAAGACGGAACCCCAGGCTTCCCTGAAAGCTGGTCCCTGCGTGGGCACAAGGGGAGAAGGGGAGGGTGAGGTTTTAGCTCTTGGCAGACAAACATTAGGCACTGGAGTCTGACTACTCACTACTGTAAGAAAGGCAGTAAAGAAAACTAAACATTCCCCAGTTGCTTGTTTTTATGTCAACAGTGACAGGATGTACAAAAACTGGTTATCTGGGGGTGGCTGGAGCAAGAGGACTAGAGTAGACCAGGATATGCTGGCAGGGAGTCATTTAAAATTGAAACTGTCGAGTGTACACTTCACACCAGAAGGGTGTTTCTTTCAGATGAGTCTTTACACATGTCCCTGGAGCACTCTGAAATATGTAAGAACATAATACGTCTAAGGCAACTGCTTTTTTTGTTGTTTTTTTTTTAAGAGACAGGGACTAGCTCTGTTGCCCAAGCAACACTGAGCTATGATTATACAGTGGTGCAATCATAACTCACTGCAGATTGGAACACCTAGGCTCAAGTGGATCCTCCCACCTCAGCCTCTAGAGTAGCTGGGACTATAGGTGCAAGCCACAGTGCTCAGTTATTTACTTATTTGTGTGTTTATTTTGTAGAGACAGGGTCTTGCCATGTTGCCCAGGCTAGTCTTGAACTCATGGGCTCAAGAGATCTTCCTGCCTTGGCCTCCCATAGTGTTGGATTACAGGAGTGAGCCATCACATCCAGCCTTGAAGTCTTATTCTCACTGGTAAATATAAGAAAAACGGTAACAGATTATACAGATTTGAAATGAACCTGGAAACTCCTAATACTTTTAACAGATGGTTTTTAGTATATTCAGAGATACATGCAATCAAGATCACAGTCCATTTTCACCACTTCAAAAATAAGGCAATGTACCTTTCTACCTGTCAATATCCTATCCTACCATTCTTCCTCCACCAATCCCCAGCCCCTGATAACCAGAACTCTTTTCGGTCTCTGTAGATTTTCCATTATGGACTTTCATATAATCAGAATCATGTCATGTGGTATACTGACTTCTTTTTTGTTTGTTTTAAGACAGAGTCTAAGCCAGGCGCAGTGGCTCATGCCTGTAATCCCAGCACTTTGGGAGGCCAAGGCAGGTGGATCATCTGAGGTCAGGAGTTTGAGACCAGCCTGACCAATGTGGTCAAACCCTGTCTCTATGGGAGGGAAAAAAAAAAAAGAGACAGAGTCTCTTTCTGTCACCCAGGAAGTGCAGTGGCACAATCTCAGCTCACTGCAACATCCACCTCCCAGGTTCAAGCGATTCTCCTGCCTCAGCCTCCCGAGTAGCTAGGACTACAGGCACCTGCCACCACGCCTAATTATTTTATTTTTAGTATAGACAAGGTTTCACCATATTGGCCACATTGGTCTCGAACTCCTGACTTTGTGATCCACCTGCCTTGGCCTTCCAAAGTGCTGGGATTATAGGCGTCAGCCACCACGCCCAGCCATAACTGGCTTCTTTATAGGTTTCTCAAGTCACATCCATGTTGCAGCATGCATTGCCACTTTGCTTTTGTGGTGGAATTATATTCCATTGTATGGATACTATACATTTTGTTTATTATGCAATGATGTATTACAGTCAGCCCTCCATACTCAGGGTTTCTGGATCCTCAGATTCAACCAACCTCTGATCATATACTATGTAGTTAGGTCTATGATGGTTAGGTACATACTAAACATGTATAAACTTTTCTTCTTCTCATTCTTCCCTGAACAACACAATATAACAACTACTTACCTAGCATTTATGTTGTATTAGGTATTATAAGTGAGCTAAAGATGATTTAAAGTACATGGAAGAAAATGTTTTCTTAATATCCATTTTCGGTTGTTCTGTGACAAAGAACAGAAATGAAATAACAGATTTTGGCCAGTGGCTCACATCTGTAATCCCAGCACTTTGGGAGGCTAAGGTGGTTGGATCACCTGAGGTCAGGAGATCAAGACCAGTCTGAGCAACATGGTAAAACCCTGTCACTACTAAAAACATAAAATTAGCAGGGTGTGGTGGCACACGCCTATAATCCCAGCTACTTGGGAGGCTGACGCAGGAGAATCACTTGAATCCAGGAGGCAGAGGCCACAGTGAGCCGAGATTGCGCCACTGCACTCCAGCCTGGGCAACAAGAGTGAAACTCCATCTCCAAAAAAAAAAAAAAAAAACCGTAACAGATTTTGGCAGGTTCAGTTTCCTTCCTGCCAGTTTGCTTAATTCACTTATTATTTATAAGTGTGCCTGTGGGGGGGAAATCTCTTGGATTTTCTACGTGTAAGATAATATAATCTGTGAACAGGAAAAAATTTTCTTCTTCCTGTCTAATTTTGATGTCTTTTCTTTTTCTAGTCTAATTACTCTGACTAGAACAGCCAGTACTATGTTGAATAGTAGTGGTGAAAGTTAACTAAGTCTCAACACATTTTAAAAAATAGCATAAAAAATAATCATAAGTTAAAATATAAAATGATTGTATAATACACATGTAACATATGAATATACATTTTACACTGTTAAAATATAAATATAAAATAATATTAGCTGGGTGCAGTGGCTCACACCTGTAATCCTAACACTTTAGGAGGCAAAGACAAGAGGAATGCTTGATGCCCAGGAGTTCAAGACCAGCCCGGGCAACATAGTGAGACCCTGTCTCTATAAAAAAATAAATCTGGCCAGGCGCAGTGGCTCATGCCTGTAATCCCAGCACTTTGAGAGGCTGAAGCAGGTGGATCACAACCAACCTGGCCAACAAAGTGAAATCCCATCTCTACTAAAAATTCAAGTTAGCCAGGTATGGTGGTGTGCACCTGTAGTCCCAGCTACTCGGGAGGCTAAGGCAGGAGAATTACGTGAACTCAGAGGCAGAGGTGTGGTGAGTGGAGATTGCACCACTGCGCTCCAGCCTGGGCAATAGAGTAAGACTCCATCTGAAAAAACAAAAAAACTGAAAAAGAACTCAGATATCTAAAAACAGCAAAGATTTTGTACAGTACACTGTCAGTGTTATAGCCTGAATCTGTGCGTCCCTCCCAAAATTCATATTCTGAAGTTCTAACTCCTAATGTCATTGTATTAGGAGGTGGCATCTTTGGGAGGTAACGGAGGTTAGAGATCATGAGGGTGGCGCCGTCATAAATGGAATTAGCACCCTTAGAAGAAATGACAGCAGACAGCTTGCTTCCTCGATACAATGAGAGATGATAATCTGAAAACTACAAAGCAGGCCCTTACATCCACCAGTACCTTGAACTTGGACTTCCCAGCCTCCAGAACTGTGAAAAATAAATGTATGTTAAGTCACCCAGCCCATGGCAGTGTATTACAGCATCCCCAGGTGACTAAGACAGTCTGTCACTTTCTCAACCATACATTAGGTATATGAAATAATTAGGACATTAAGGCAGTAGCAGACAGACCAAAGAAATATAGCAAATTCTGAAACCAGGGGATCTATGTAAGGCATGTGAACCTATGACAGAGCAGGTATGGTCAGTCAGGGACAGAAACAATGGACAGTTAAACAACAGAGGCAGGAATAAATGGTTATCTCCAGGAGAATAATTCATCTTCTGCCCATCATCCCCACATAATGTTGTGACTTCAGTGTAGAGCTGTCTATTGCAGTGAATTCTTACCATTTTATGTTACCTCAGAAGCCACTTTGAATATGGCTTTAACTTTTTCATACCAGAAGCAGGGCTTAGTCACTCTTTATACAGTTTCCATTTCTACACCTCCTCCATTTCCTCCATGTGGTCACTCCAGTTATCTGCCTTACACAGCTGCCCCCCAGTGACCACCTCCCCATCAGACAGCCAGATACAAACTGCTAGGAATCATCCAACTGACCCCATACAAGGAATGCACAGATAGGTGCAGGACCACCTCCAGCCATCATGTGACTCCACGGAATTGCCATCTGCTCACTCTAAAGTCACCAATCACAACTCCCGCATGAGTCTCCAATAAAGGTGTCTGTCCACAAATTCCTCTCTTGCTCCCCTGGTGAGGTGTGTATGTCAGGTCCTAAACAGCCACCCTCTTCCTGTTGGCCTATAAGGAGAACTATCCTTTTTCTCTGGGGTCTATGACCCACCAGCCTGCTTCACCCATAGTTCACAAGGAAACCCACATTCGGAAGGTTGAACAAGCCTGAGGACCATTCTGTGAAGATGTGGCCCACTCCTAAGAAACGAGTGAGGGAGACATTCCGGGAGCACCACACATCCTACTCTCCTCTTCTTATGATGCGAAATCATGGTCTCAATTCTCACCAGTGACCACATGTTTACTTGGAGTCAGTTTAAGGTGCTGACCCCTGGTGTTTTTTTCTGTGACACCAAATGTGCAAACACTGACCAGTTCTCCAACACTAGTGAGGTACCTAACAACTCATTTCTGACGCCACTCAGAATTAGCAGAGACTCTACAATATCAGGGCTCAGTCTCACCACATGCCAGTTCACATGCCAGTCACAAGCCACAGGGCCACCCACACTTCTGAACAACTGTGTACAAATCATGAGCTCCCATAATCTCCTCCCTGGGTTCAATAATTTGCTAAAACTGTCCAAAGAACTCAGCAAAACATTTTACTTAAGTATAACTCTGGAACAGGCAAATAAGAGGTGTAAGTGGCAAGGAAAGGGGAGTGGATAGGAAATGGTCCCCTTCTTGGGGTGCACCACCCTCCCAGCACATCAATGTCCTCATCCACCTGAAAGTACTCTCTGAATGTCTTTGCTCAAAATTTTTTTTTCTTTTTTTTTTGAGACGGAGTTTTGCTCTTGTTACTCAGGCTGGAGTGCAATGGCACGATCTCGGCTCACTGCAACCTCTGCCTCCTGGGTTCAGGCAATTCTCCTGCCTCAGCCTCCTGAGTAGCTGGGATTACAGGCACGCGCCACCATGCCCAGCTAATTTTTTTGTATTTTTAGTAGAGACGGGGTTTTACCATGTTGACCAGGATGGTCTCGATCTCTTGACCTCGTGATCCACCCACCTCAGCCTCCCAAAGTGCTGGGATTACAGGCTTGAGCCACCGCGCCCGGCTGACAATTTCTTTACTAATATATAATTCACTAATATTTAATATTTCAAAGTCCCATCTGGCAGGATTTAGCATTAATCACCAAAGTCCAGATGAAAGGATACATAACAGTTATGCATTACTGCAAAATCTCTACCCTGCAAAGAAGTTATTTTAGAGAATCTCTGTATTTCACCAATTTATCTACCACACTTTCTTGTGTATTCGTTTCTCTCTAGCCATAATGGAAGACTGAATTTCCCTATTTCTCTGAGATTCTCATCCCCAACAGCATTCTCAAGGCTAAGTCCTGGGACTGATCTGAAATCACCCAAAGGAAGTAAACAGACCTCAGAAACCTACCACACATTATGGGAAAGAAAATAGATAAGTAAGACTTTTTAACCAATTGAATGTAAGACTAGATCATTGTTTTCCCTCAAATCTACTTTCTGTCCCTTTGTAAACACTGTAACTTGTCTTTCAAGTGCTACTGATAAAATACATTGTACATGTATTGAAAAAAGGATCAAATAAGCAAATAAATCTTTTCAAGGGTTTACAAACCCAGGAAGAGGCAGTGCTGACCTGGAATACAGACATTTATCTGAATCCAGTGCCAGGTGAGTTCACCCTATCACCTAGGACATCTCCCCAGCCCCATCCTGGCTCAGAGTGCTCAGTGACTGCCCTCCTTAAAGACAGTGAATTGTGCCCTGCTTTCTGCCCCTAGTGTATTTTACTTTTGAGGTTCTTGTACCATTTCAATGGGGTGGGTTTTCCTTCTCCTCTGGGATAGTTTTTCTCCCTTCACTAGACTAAAACAATCCGGAGGTCAGGAATCGTTTGTGTCTTTTTCTCTCAATAACAGTCTAAGACTGGTTAACCATCAATGGGTCCCTAAGGAATGGAAACTGGGGTTGGGGAAGAAAAGCTGTGTCCCAAAGGGTAAACTTTTCAGCTGAAAGGGATACTGGGAGACTCCTCTCACCTCAGTGTATCCAGCTCTCCCCTAAGAAGCCCCACCCCTACACTTTAGGCTGTCCTTTGGGAGGAGTGACCCAGGGGCTGATAATCACCAGATCCTACAAGAGTGGCAGCTGTGGGCATCCTGGGTCAGGCCCATGCAGTTCGGAAACTCAGGACCAGGAAAAGATAGAGGGTCACATCACCAAGTAACGTTTCCAAAGGGGAAATTCCACCCAAAGACATTCTGATTAGGCTTCGGGGCTTAGCAAAGATAAAAGGAGGGGAAGCACAAAATTTTTTTATCGCAGAGTATCAGGTTTTTATGCTCCGATTCCCTCTCAAGTTAAAAGTCCACAAACAAGAGGCCGGGCATGGTGGCTCATGCCTGTAATCCGAGTACTTTGGGAGGCCAAGGCGGACAGATCACCTGAGGCCGGGAGTTTTGAGACTAGCCTGGCCAACATGGTGAAACCCCGTCTCTACTAAGAATACAAAAATTAGCGAGGCATGGTGGTGCATGCCCGTTATCCCAGCTACTCCGGAGGCTGAGGAAGGAGAATTGCTTGAACCCGGGAGGCGGAGGTTGCAGTGAGCCGAGATCTTTCCACTGCACTCCAGCCTGGCGACAGAGATGCTGTCTCAAAAAAAAAAAAAATCCACAAACAGAAAACAAATCCTTTCAAAAGAGGATGGTGAAAAAAGCTATGAACAACCAAAGTACTGTGCCTAAAATACAAAACAAAAAAACAGTTGATAATGTTGTGATATGAAGAAGGGAGGTCACCTTTGGGAATGCGGGGAAGGAACCGGAAATTTAGGGATTTACTCCCAGCCCTAGAAAAACCTAGGCTAAGAAACGGGAGTCGTAGGTTTCAGACTCTTTTTCCAGTACATTTGGAAGACTCGGAGGGAGATCGGTCCCCCGGGATAAAAAAAGGATGGACTGGGAACCCCACAGCACACAGCTCCTCCCACGCACGAACCACACAGGCGAGGCGGGATTCCCCCTGTGATCCTCTCGTGTCTCCGAACAATCTGGGGAGAGGCGGGGCTGCGGGCGCGGAGCTGTCCAGAGAGGGCTCCGAGGTTGGGGCCGTAGTCGCCGCGCAGGGTCTGGACAGGACGCCCGGGATACCGGCTACGACCCAGCCCCACCCAGCGGCCGAGGGGACAGAGGGCCGAGCTGCGCCAGAGGAACTCGGGTCCCAGACCCTGGAGTTGCCGCAGGGAGGCCGGGTGCCTCCACAGCCGGTTCCGGCCGGTTCCAACCAGCCCCTCCCCCCGTCTCCAGACGCCCGGCCCAGCACACGCACCATTTCCCGGCTTCCAGGGTGTCCCGGGGTCCTGCCTACGGCTCTCTCCAGCCTGTGCAGGTCCCAGCGCGGCAGAGGCTGCGGTGGGGCCACCCGGGCCACTGGAGAAGGGGAGAACGGAACCCAAGCGCCGCGGACCCGAGACAGGAAGACAACGCGGAGTTGTTGAACGTTGCTCCCCGTCCCTCTTGCAGAGTTCCTGATTGGATGGTTTGCAGGTCCCCGCCCCAGCGCCCCTGATTGGATGATGTTCTAAGTCATGCCCCTCCGCACTGAGTGACAGGAGAAGCAATGCTGTATGTGGCTAAGTAAAACCAGATTGACAGGGTCTTGGCTACTGCCCTTCGCAGGCCCGACTTCCTCCCTCAGTAACCTGCGGTGAGGGAGAGGATATTTGTATTTAAGCAAAAAGTGTTTCAGGCTCTGCAGAGCGGATACTGGCGTTTTTCTGCATTTAGGGTGCCTTTCCTGCTTCTTCCTCACAGACACGGAGTCAGTCACAAGTGTGTACAAGGAATGACAGACTCCGTGTCCAGTGGAGCCATTCCCTGGCCTCAGGGCAGGAGACGCACCCAGGCCGTAGTGGAAACAGGAGGGAGGAGGGGGCTTGATATCCTCCAGGGGTCAGGTTTTGGGTTGACTCTACTGCCAGCATTACCAAGGCTTTATCGTATCATATATACCCAGTCTACTCATTTTCAGGTGAGAAAATTAAAATGCCAACAAAGAAATAAAATTATTAAATGCATAGGAAAACCTGGAGTTTTTATGACAGCTATCATCTGTAAAGAAATCAAGAGGCCGGGCGCGGTGGCTAACGCCTATAATCCCAGCACTTTGGGAGGCCGAGGCGGGTGGATCACGAGGTCAAGAGATCGAGACCATCCTAGTCAACATGGTGAAACCCCGTCTCTACTAAAAATACAAAAATTAGCTGGGCATGGTAGTGCGCGCCTATTAGTCCCAGCTACTCGGGAGGCTGAGGCAGGAGAATTGCTTGAACCCAGTTGCGGTGAGCCGAGATCGTGCCATTGCACTCAAGTCTGGGTGACAACAGCGAAACTCCGTCTCAAAAAAAAAAAAAAAAAAAAACGAAAAACGAAATCAAGAGAAGTAAAGCAAACATTTGAACTAGCTCGGACAAGCAGCCTGCTTCACCCGCAGTTCACAAGGAAAACCCACAATCATAAGGTTCAAAATATTCCCAAACGCCTGTAATCCCAGCTCTTTGGGAGGCCAAGGTGGGTGGATTGCTTAAGGTCAGGAGTTCAAGACCAGCCTGGCCAACATGGTGAAACCCTGTCTCTACCAAAATAGAAAAATTAGCCGGGGTGGTGGGGGGCCCCTGTAATCCCAGCAACTCGGGAGGCTGAGACAGGAGAATCACTTGAACCAGGAGGCGGAGGTTGCGGTGAACCGAGATCACGGCGCTGCACTCCAGCCTAGGCGACAGAGCGAGACTCAGGAAAAAATAAAAATAAAAAAAAATCCCAAGCTTGGAAGCCAGGCTTTAACTGCAGAAATGGAATCCCAGAGTGGATCAGAAGCTGGTGATGAGACGGAGACACTTAAGAATTCAACTCTGGGAGCTCAAGGTGCCCTCCAGTCCCCTCCTGACAGTGTGGAAACACTCTTTCCTTCAAAACCTTGATTTATTTGTACCAGTAGGAAACTCACCTGGAGTCATTGTAAGATTGTGACCTAAATAAACGTAATGTTGCTAAACCTTTTCTCCAGGGGGCAACACAAACAACTCTTTAACTGAGCCCGACCTTCACAGATTTTCTTCGTGTATGCAGATTACAGCCTGACCCCAACGACCACATGAATGCCAAAACCAAAACACTACCCAGAAGATGGCCCCAGACGCCAGGCGCCAGAAGTGCAACCTCAAAAAAGACAGAACCCTCCGCCCCCACCCAACCAAAACTGCACATGGGTCTCCTGCTTTTCATAGCTCTGCAGCTTCTCAGAATCCACATTCCTGGCCAGGTGCGGTGGCTCACGCCTGCAATCATGAGGTCAGGAGTTCGGGACCATTCTGGCTAACAGGAAGAAAACCCATCTACACTAAAAATACAAAAACTTAGCCGGGTGCTGAGGTAGGAGAAATGCTGGAACCCAGGAGGCAGAGGTTGCAGTGAGCCAAGATCGAGTCACTGCACTCCACCCTGGGCGACAGACTGAGACTGTCTCAAAACCAAAAAATAAAATCAATAAAAATAAAAATTAAATAACTTAAAAAAAAAAATCTTGGCCAGGCGCGGTGGCTCACGCCTGTAATCCAAGCACCTTGGAGGCCAAGGTGGGCAGATCACCTGAGGTCGGGATTTCAAGACCAGCCTGACCAACATGGTGAAACCCCGTCTTTATTTAAAAAAAAAAAAAGATTCTGCACTCCTGGAGTGGTTCTGATCTGGAGGCCACCTGCAAGGAAGGGCAGCCTGCTCAAGAAGCACCCTTTCCCTCCCTTAGCAGGCTCCAGACTGGCCTCAGGCTCTGCTGCCTACTGCAAGTTATTCACCTGCCTCTCACCAATACTGATCACTTAAATAAGACAAAAACACCTTCAATCATATTTGTTTGTTTGTTTGTTTGAGAAACTAGCAGAGATCCTGCTCTCCTTCTGTGGTGATGTTTAAACTGAAAGACAAAAATTCTAAAATACTTTATATGGATTTTAAAATAAATCCATGGCCAGTGGCTGATGCCTGTAATCCCAGCACTTTGGGATAATGAGGTCAGGAGTTTGAGACCAGCCTGACCAATATGGAGAAACCCCGTCTCTACTAATAATACAAAAATTAGCCAGGCATGGTGGCACATGCCTGTAATCCCAGCTACTCAGGAGGCTGAGGCAGGAGAATCACTTGAACCTGGAAGGCGGAGGTTGCAGTGAGCCGAGATCATGCCACTGTACTCCAGGCTGGGTGACAGAGTGAGACTCTGTCTCACACACACACAACCAATAAATAAAATAAAACTGGCAAGTAATTATTCCTTTGAGAAAACAAAGATATCAGCCATGATATTATAATTTATACATTGGTTTCCATCCATGGTTCCTGACTCATAACTCCCATAGTCCTTGTTACAGTAAGCAGAATCTCTCTCTGAACTTCTCATGCCCCCCTTTCACCTGCTTACTGCAGAACTCTAATCTGATTGTGGCCCATGAGACTCTCATTCCAGAGAGGGTCCTGTCCATACCCTGGGGGTAGAAATGCTACACAGAGGCCAAAAATAATCTGGACAAGGGCTGCACACAGTGGTTCACAACTGTAATCCCAGCACTTTGGGAAGCTGAAGAGGATCACTTGAGCCCAAGAATTCAAGACCAGCCTGGGAAAGATGGCAAGACACCATCTCTATTAAAAATGAATGAAAAGAGGCCGGGCGCAGTGGCTCAAACTTGTAATCCCAGCACTTTGGGAGGCCAAGCCGGGTGGATCACGAGGTCAAGAGATCAAGACCATCCTGGTCAAAATGGTGAAACCCCGTCTCTACTAAAGATACAAAAAATTAGCTGGGCATGGTGGCACGTGCCTGTACTCCCAGCTACTCAGGAGGCCGAGGCAGGAGAATTGCCTGAACCCAGGAGGCGGAGGTTGCGGTGAGCGGAGATCGCGCCATTGCACTCTAGCCTGGGTAACGAGAGCAAAACTCCGTCTCAAAAAAAAAAAAAAAAAAGAATGAAAAGAAAAAAAAATTGTATTAAGATGGAGTCTTGCTCTGTCGGTCAGGCTGGAGTGCAGTGGCGAGATCTCAAGTTGCTCAATGCAACTTCCGATTCCTGGGGTTCAAGCGATTCTCCAGCCTCAGCCTCCTGAGCAGCTGGGATTACGAGCTTGCACCACCATGCCCAGCTAATTTTTGTATTTTTAGTAGAGACAGCGTTTCACCATATTGGCCAGGCTGGTCTTGAACTCCTGACCTCAAGGGATGCACTCACCTTGGCCTCCCAAGGTGACTGGATTACAGGCAAGAGCCATCATGATCAGCCTAAAAAAATTTTTTCCTTTTTTTAAATTTAAGACAGAGCTAGATCCTCTGTATTTGTATCTTTGTATACTAAAAATACAAAAAATTAGCCAGACGTGGTGGCATGCACCTGTAATCCCAGCTACTCAGGAGGCTGAGGCAAGAGAATCACTTGAACCCAGGAGGTAGAGGTTGCAGTGAGCCAAGATCATACCATTACACTCTAGCCTGAGCAACAAGAGCGAAATTCCATCTCAAAAAAACAAAAAAAGAAGAAGAAGAGACACCAGTGTCTCTTCTTCTGGGTGCAGTGGCACAGCACCTGTAGTAGTCCCAGCTACATGGGAGGCTGAGGCTGCAGGATCCATTGAGCCAAGAGTTTGAGGTTGCTATGAGCTGACTGTGCCACAGCACTCCAGCCTGCATGACTGAGTGAGACCCTGTCTCAATAATAATAGGCTGGGTGTGGTGGCTCATGCCTGTAATCCCAGCACTTTGGGAGGCCTCAGTGGGCGGATCACCTGAGGTCAGGAGTTTGAGACCAGTCTGGCCGACATGCTGAAACCCCATCTCTAAAAAAAAAAAAAAAGACACCAGAGACCTATCTTTCTGTCTCTCTTTCTGTCACCCACATGGCCTCTCCCCAACTCCAGGACACAGCCAGAAAGTAGCCATCTTTGAGCCAGGAAGAAAGCCCTCACCAAGAACAGAATCTGCTGTCATTTTGACCTTGGACTTCCTGGTGTCGAGAATCGTGAGAAATAAATGTCTGTTGTTTAAGCCACCTAGTCTATTGTATTTTGTTATAGTGGCTCAAGCAGAGTAAAAGACAGAAATGGCACGGAAGTTAAACCCATCCCACTAGAGGTTTGTCATGGAGGGGACAGAGTGTTGGGTTTGAGCCTGAGCTTTGGAGTTGGAAAGAACTGAGTTCACACCTAGGCTGGGAACCTTGGGCAAGTCCCTTGAGTTTTCTGAACTTCAGCAGCCCCTTCTGTAAAACAAAGATAATAAAGCTGTTATGAATGCACCTTGAAACTGCAAGACACATGTCGAAGCACCAGGTAGGCCCTCAATAAACATAGGTAGTGCTATTCTTATTATTAATCATTAATGTTTTTCTAGTTGTTCATGCTAATGATATAGTGGGACAGGCAGAACTGGGTCTTCAAGGCTTCAGGTGCCAGACTGAGGAGGTTGGACTTGCACTCAAGAGCACTAGGGAGCCATGGGAGGTGTGTGAGCAGGGGAGACACAGGGAAATAAATGTCTCTTTGGAGCTAGGAACTGAAGTTTGGGAGACCAATGAGAAAACTTTGACACGTACCCAGGTAAGTGTCTAGACAGCATACATATGAGTTAGTGGGTTAACTGGGCAAAGCTGGATCCTAGTGCCTGCCCTGTACCCCACTTTTTCTTTTTTTGAGACTGAGTTTCTTGTCGCCCAGGCTGGAGTGCAATAATACAATCGCCGCTCACTGCAATATCCGCCTCCCAGGTTCAAGCGATTCTCCTGCCTCAGCCTCCCCAGTAGCTGGAATTCCAGGTATGCGCCACCATGCCTGGCTAATTTTTTGTATTTTTAGTAGAGACAGGGTTTTGCTACGTTGGCCAGGCTGATCTCGAACTCCTGACCTCGTGCTCCACCTGCCTAAGCCTCCCAAAGTGCTAGGATTATAGGCATGAGACACCGCACCTCACCACTGCTTTGGTTTTAAGATCGGAGGGACACCCTTTATTAGGGGCCTGTGAACCCCAAGCATGGAAATAAAGAAAAATCCTGAGTTCGTTTAAAGGAAATTCTAGGCATCTAGTGAAGCCCTAAGAAGCAAATAAGTAACTTTGCTAAATAGGAAGGTAATGGACCTTTTAAAACAATAGCTCAGGAAGTTAGAGGCCCAGAAATGTTCCCTTTCCCTGTATAAACTAAGGATAACATCTTAACATATGCCCCTGAGTTGTCTTTCAGAGACTTGGAACCCCACTGAGGACCCCCACTGAGCAGGTCTATTCACCGGCAAAGACTCTCACAGAAGGAGAAAGGCGAAACTTGACCTTTGTTCTGTTTCTTCCTTAGGGGCTTAAAAAAGTCACTCCCTGTAACCAATTAGTTTTCTACTGACCCCATTTTTCTTTTCTTTTTTGAGACGGGGTTTCACCATGTTGGTCAGGCTGGTCTCGAACTCCTGACCTCAGGTGATTCACCCGCCTCAGCCTCCCAAAGTGCTGGGATTACAGGTGTGAGCCACCCTGCCTGGCCCCTCCCTACCTCCCTCCCTTCCTTCCTTTTTTGAGTTAAGAGTCTCACTCTGTCCCCAGGCTGGAATGCAGTGGTACTATCTTGGCTCACTGCAACCTCGGCCTCCTGGGTTCAAATGATTCTCTTGCCTCAGCCTCACAAGCAGCTGGGACTACAGGCACACACCACCACGCTCGGCTAATTTTTTGTAGTTTTAGTAGAGATAGGGTTTCACCGTGCTAGCCAGAATGGTCTCAATCTCCGGACCTCATGATCCACCCACCTTGGCCTCCCAAAGTGCTGGGATTACAAGCATGAGCCACCTCGTCCTGCCCTTTTAAAAAAAATCTTAATGCCCTAATTTTTCTAAGAGACAAAGTCTTGCTATGCTGCCTAGGCTGGACTTGAAATCTTGGCCTCAAGTGATCCTCTCACCTAGGCCTCCCAAATTGCTGGCATTACAGGCATGAGCCCCTGCACCTAGCTTAATTCTTTTTTTTCCATGAGATGGAGATTTACTCTTGTTGCCCAGGCTGGAGTATGATAGCGCGATCTCAACTCACTGCAACCTTCACCTCCTGGGTTCAAGGGATTCTTCTGCCTCAGCCTCTCGAGTAGCTGGGATTACAGGGTGAGCCACTGTGCCCGGCCTAGCTTAAATTTTTAAACTAAGCTTCTCTCTTCCTTAACCAATTACAAATGTGATCTTTGAATCTACCTATGACCTATGAGCTCCCCCTTCAAGATATCCCATCCTTTTAAGCTTATACCACTGTGAAACCTCCATGTATTGATTTATGATTTTGTCTGTAGCTCTGCTTTCCTGAAATTTACCCTGCCTTTTCTCTCTCTCTCTCTTTCTCTCTCTCTGTCTCTCGCGTGTGTGTGTGTGTGTGTGTGTGTGTGTGTGTATGTTTCCTGCTGTCTTTACAATACTTTTTTTTTTTCAGTCTTAAGGTTATATCTGAATACAATACTCTTGCCATTAAAAACTCTAACCTGTGGCCAGGTGTGGTGGCTCACACCTGTAATCCTAGAAATTTGGGAGGCTGAGGTGAGCAGATCACCTGAGGTCCAGAGTTCAAGACCAGCCTGGCCAACATGGCTAAACCCCTGTCTCTACTAAAAATACAAAAAAATTAGCTGGATGTGGTGGCACAAGTCTGTAATCCCAGCTACTTGGGAGGCTGAGGCAGGAGACTCACTTGAACCCAGAAGGCAGAGGTTGCAGTGAGCTGAGATCACGCCATTGTACTCCAGCCTGTATGACAGAGACTCTCGAGAGAGAGGAAAAAAAAAAAAGAACTCTTACCTCCAAGCTATTGGGAGTTAGAATCTTAAGCATGAGCCAGGTGGGGCATGGTGATTCATGTCTGTAATCCCAGCAATTTAGGAGCTTGAGGCCAGTGGATCACTTGAGCTCAAAAGTTCAAGACCAGGCCGGGCGCGGTGGCTCACGCCTGTAATCCCAGCACTTTGGGAGGCCGAGGCCGGTGGATCACAAGGTCAAGAGATTGAGACCATCCTGGTCAACATGGTGAAACCCTGTCTCTACTAAAAATAAAAAAAAAAAATTAGCTGGGCATGGTGGCTCGTGCCTGTGGTCCCAGCTACTTAGGAGGTCAAGGTGGGAGGATCACATGAGCCTGGGAGGCAGAGATTGAAGTAAGCCGAGATCTTACCACTGCACTAAAGCGTGGGGAACAGTGAGTCCCTGTCCCTTAAAAAATTAAGTGGGTTCTTCCTGGATCTTGTCCATTAAAAAAAAGAAGAAAAAATTAAGTGGGCTTTTTTTTTGGTATTTTTTTTCGTATTTATTCATTCATTCATTCATTCATTCATTCATTTATTTTAAGATGGGGTTTTATCATGTTGGTCAGGCTGGTCTTGAACTCCTGACCACAGGTGATCCGCCGGCCTTGGCCTCCAAAGTGCTTGAATTACAGGCGTGAGCCACCGCGCCTGGCCTTTTTCTCGTTTTTTTTTTTTTTTTAAACAGGGTGTCATTTTGTCACCCAAGCTGGGGTGCAATGGTGCAATCACAGAAATGAGGTCTAGCAACTGGGTGTGGTGGCTCACACCTGTAATCCCAGCACTTTGGGAGGCCAAGGCGGGGGGAGTTGAGGTCAGGAGTTCGAGACCAGCCTAGCCAACCTGGCGAAACCCTGTCTCTACTAAAAATACAAAAATTAGCCAGGCATGGTGACACATGCCTATAATCCCAGCTACTCAGGAGGATGAGGCAGAAGAATTGCTTGAACCAGGGAGGCAGAGGTTGCAGTGAGCCGACCTCCTGTCATTGCTTTCACAGGAATGGTTCCCACAAGAGTGGGTTATTAAAGAGTCTGTCTTCCAGCTAGGTACGGTGGCTCATGCCTATAATCCCAGCACTTTGGGAGGCATTCGGATCACCTGAGGTTGGGAGTTTGAACCAGCGTGACCAACATGGAAAAACTCTGTCTGTACTTAAAGTACGAAAATTAGCCAGGCGTGGTGGCACATGCCTGTAATCCCAGCTACTCGGGAGGCTAAGACAGGAGAATCGCTTGAACCTGGGAGGTGAAGGTTGTGGTGAGCCGAGATCGAGCCATTGCACCCAAGCCTGGGCTACAACAGCGAAACTCCGTCTCAGGAAAAAAAAAAAAGTCTGTCTTCCTTGATGTCCTCTTACTTGCCGTCTCACCATGTGATCTCTGCACATGCTGGCTTCTCTTCTACTTTCCGCCGCAAGTGTAAGCAGGTGAAACGCTCACCAGACACAGTTGTCCACTCTTGGACTTCTCAGTCACCAGAATTGCGAGTCAAATAACCTTTGTTCTTAATAAGTTACCTCAGGTGTTCTACCACAGCAACACCAAATGGACTAAGAAAAAAAAAAAAAAAACAGGCCAGGGAGGGTGGCTGGAATCCAAGCACTTTGGGAGGCCAAGGCAGGCAGATCACTTAAGGGCAGGAGACCAGCCTGGCCAACATGGCAAAACCCCATCTCTACTAAAAATACAAAAAAAAAAAAAAAAAAAAAATTAGCCAGGTGTCCTGGTGCACACCTGTGGTCCCAGCTACTACAGAGGCTGAGGCAGGAGAATTGTGTGAACCCAGGAAGTGACGGTTGCAATAAGCTGAGATTGCACTACTTCATTCCAGCCTGGGGGAGAGCGAGACTCAAAAAAAAAAAAAAAAAGATCATGTTCCACAGTACCACAGATATCTATTTATTTGTTCTTTTTAAAATTTCTTTTAGCAATGTCTTGTAGTTTTCAGTTTATATGTTTTGCCTTTTTGGTTAACACTATTCTGAAGTATTTTGTTCTTTCTTGTGCTATTTTAAATGTTATTGCTTTCATAATTTCCTTTTCTTATTTTTTTTTTTTTTTTTTTTTGAGACAGAGTTTCACTCTTTTCACCCAGGCTGGAGTGCAATGGCACAATCTTGACTCACTGCCATCTCCACCCCCAGGGTTCAAGAGATTCTCCTGCCTCAGCCTCCCAAGTAGCTGGGATTATAGGTGCATACCACCACGCCCAGCTAATTTTTTGTATTTTTAGTAGAGATGGGATTTCACCATGTTGGCCAGGTTGGTCTTGAATGCCAGACCTCAGGTGATCTGCCTGCCTCAGCCTCCCAAAGTGCTGAGATTACAGGCATGAGCCACTGCACCTGGCCCATAATTTCCTTTTCTGATTGGCCACTGTTAAACAAAAAATTTTAACAATGTTCTGATTGGCCATTATTAAAAAAATGGGAGGCTGTTGTTTTGGTCTGAGCTCCTATGCTAGGCCCAAAAGACAAGATCAAACCAAAATGGAATCACTTATGCTAAATGCTACATATTCAAAATTGTTTTAAGGGAGCAGATAGATCCAAAACAAACCAATTTTTGCTGAAAACAGGAGATTCTATTCGATGTGAGCCAGTGTAATAAGGTGTAAGCCACCACACCCAGCCTGAACAATATTCTACTAACCAGAGAGCACAAAGCCTTTCATGAGGGACCGACCCTATGACTTAAAACACCTCCCATCAGGCCTAAAACCACTACACTGGACCAAATTCCAATGAACTAAGGAGAAGACAAACCACATGGAAACCATAGCAGGAGTTTCCTGCATGACAATAGATGCTTTACCTAGTTTAGGGACACTGGGATTTATTCATGTTTGAACTAACACCTTTGTTGAGCTACAGAAATGCTGCGGGGTGGCCGGGTACAAGGGTTTATGCCTGTAATCCCAGCACTTTAGGAGGCCGAGGCAGGTGGATCACAAGAAGAGTTTGAGACCAGCTTGACCAACATGGAGAAACCCCGTTTCTACTAAAAATACAAAAAAGTAGCCAGGCGTGATGGCACATGCCTGTAATCCCAGCTACTTAGGAGGCTGAGGCAGAAGAATCGCTTGAACCAGGGAGGTGGAGGTTGCGGTGAGCTGAGATCATGTCATTGCACTCCAGCCTGGGCAACAAGAGTGAAACTCCATCTCAAAAAAAAAAAAAAAAACAAATGTCACGGGGTTGTCCCTTACAACCTAGAGAGATCAGGGTCTGTGTTGAGATGGAGGCATGGTTGGCCACAGCAGCAGAGGTACTTAAAGGTCCAGCTGAGTGTGAACTTCAGGACACCATCTAATGGTAGCTTCCCTACCTTCTTTATTTTTTGGAGATAGGATCTTGCTCCATTGCCCAGGCTGAAAAGCAGTGGAGCAATCTTAGCTCACTGCAACCTCTGCCTCCCAAGTTCAAATGATTCGCCTGTTTCAGCCTCCTGAGTAGCTGGAGTTACAGGTGTGCACCACCACATACAGGCTAATTTTTGTATTTTTCATAGAGAAAGGGTTTCACCATGTTGGCTAGGCTGGTCTCGAACTCCTGGTGATCCACTCGCCTTGGCCTCCCGAAGTGCTGAGATTACAGGTGTGAACCACCACACTCAGCCTTCTTTCCTTTCTTTTTTTTGAGATGGAGTTTTGCTCTTGTTGCCCAGGCTGGAGTACAATGGCACCATCCCAGCTCACTGCAACCTCTGCCTACTGGGTTCAAGTGATTCTCGTGCTTCAGCCTCCCAAGTAGCTAGGGTTACAGGCATGCACCACCATGCCCAGCTAATTTTGTATTTTTAGTAGAGATGGGCTTTCACCATGTTGGTCAAGTTGGTCTCGAACTCCTGACCTTAAGTGATCCACCCGCCTCGGCCTTCCAAAGTGCTGGGATTACAGGTGTGAGCCACCACCCCCGGCCTTCTTTCTCATTTTCAAATGATTGCTCTTTCAGAAATGACCACCAATGGGGGTCCCAATATGCACAAGATAAAAGCCTCACCACCAGCCCTGTAAGACAAGGCCAACACCTAGCATCAGTTCCAGCTTCATTCTACATAGAAAGGCAAAGTGAAAATGCCTAGCCCTAGACCACTTTAAAGAGGGCCCAAATCCCATACTACTGCTCCTAAATGCCAGACTTTTATAGAAACTGCCAGCTTTGGTTGGCTAAGTCTGGGACAGAAGTTTGTTAAGTCTCAACAATGGAACACAGAGCAGCAAGCAGCAGCAGCTCAAAGAGCAGGCTGCTCACCAGGTAGCAGAGCAGGTTAGCACCTGACAGCAAGGGAAGGCTGACCCATGGCCTGGTGACCGACATCTAGACATCCCGCTGATAGTGCCAACTGTTACGGTTGGCATCTAAAGGTAGCTGGCATCTAATGGCATCTAACGGCTGCCTGAAAAGGTGTGGTTCGGATATTGACACTGATGGCTATGTGGTGCACATACACACTGAGAATATGAAAAGGCTTACTGCAAAAATGAGGTCTCAAGGAGAACATTCCAGGGCTCTCCAGCAAGTGTGGCATGGCATGAAAGTAAGGAAGATGGCATTCCTGTCCCTTGTAAGTACTGATGCAAAAATCTTGAAATAAAGGCCAGCGAACCATATAAAGCAACATATTCAAACGATTATGCAACATAACCAAGTAAGATTTATCCCTGGAATGTAAGGGTGGTTCACAATACGGAAATGGATCCATGGAATACACCACATTAGCAAATGATGGAAAAACGAGTCTTGATTGATGCAAAAAAGCTTCTGACATAATTCAACACCCGTTTATGATAAAAACCCACAATAACCTAGGAATAGACTGCTACAAGAAATATGTGAAAAAGTGAACAAAATCTTTGGTGGTGTAACACCGTTTTTAATATCTAATATCAGAAGCGAGATGTTTGCTCTCACCAGCCCCATTTGATGTTAACGGTGATGCTCCCTGGGAAATCAGGGAAGAAAATACAAGCAATCTGGCCGGGCGCGGTGGCTTACCTGTAATCCCAGGACTTTGGGAGGCTGAAGCGGGTGGATCACAGGAGACCGAGAACATCCTGGGCACCATGATAAAACGCCATGGCTACTAAAAATACAAAAATTAGCTGGGTGTGGTGGCACATGCCTGTAATCCCAGCTACTCCAAAGGCTGAGGCAGTAAAAATCTCTTGAACCCAGGAGGCAGAGATTGCAGTGAGCCAAGACTGAGCCATTGCACTCTAGCCTGGTGACAGAGCAAGATTCCATCTCAAAAAAAAAAAATAATAATAATAATAGTAAGGCCAGGCACAGTGGCTCACACATGTAATCCCAGCACTTTGGGAGGCCAAAACAGGTTGGTTACCTGAGGTCAGGAGTTTGAGACCAGCCTGACCAACATGGAGAAACCCCATCTCTATCAAAAACACAAAAATTAGCCAGGTGTGGTGGTGGGCACCTGTAATCTCAGCTACTCAGGAAGCTAAGGCATAAGAAATGCTTGAACCCAGGAGGCAGAGGTTGCAGTGAGCTCACTGCATTCCAGTCTGGGTAACAAGAGAAAGACTCTGCCTTAAAAAAAAAAAAAATACCCAAAGCATTCCATATTTAAATATATATATACACACATATCCTTTAGATAAATATACAAAAATCCCACTTTGTCACTGTCCATACAGGGAGACAGACACAAACTCACAAACCCATAGATGTAACAGCCCAAACACTAAAAGAGGCTTCCCGAGACAGACAGACCCCAGGTGTTCTGATCTCTTCTCCAGGTTTCTCTGGCTCCTCAGGAGTAACTACCACAGTGCATTGCAGATTCTTGCTTGCTTTCTTGTCTTCCAGAATGCCAGCATCAAGGGAACAGGGATATTAGCACAGCTAATTAGCACAGCGATATTAACACAGCACAGCTTTGTTGACTATTAGAGGGCATTACATAGAGGAAAATACTGAATATCAGGACTCAGACACATACACAAATGGGTTTTACACAAACCTCATCATAGACTCACATATACTTGTCCTTCAAAAAATGAAATGTTCTCATTTTCATTCCACCAAGAGATACCCATTAGTGCCCCCCCAGACCTATCATAAGAGATGGCTCCTTGAGCCCATTCTGATAGTGAAGGAATTTCAAACTTCCTGAGCTCCCACAGTACAAAAGCACAACATGGCAGCTGAGCTCCCACATCTCTACAAAAGCACAACATGGCAGCCCAAGAATGTGAAAAGAGGGACCTGAAATGGGTTGAGTAATAATGTTTCAACCCCTCAAACTAACATAAACGTTCCTGGTGAGAGGAGCAAAGGTGTGTATCTCATGGCTCAGCCACCAGGTCTTCCACCGCAGCTCTACAGTAGCCATCACTTCCACTGAGGCCTCATCTGCCAGCAAACCTTGCTCCAGTCAGCCTCTGGACTCTCGTATCTTGGTTTTGGATGCTGCCATGTGACCCATCACCCATCCCTGCTGTTGAGGGAGGGTAGAGACCAGAGGCCTAGGGAGTTCCAACCACAGGTCTCCAAGCGACAGATCACTTCTGGGACCCAGGGAGACCATAAGTTGTTACAAGTGTGGATGGTGACCTGGTTTCCCTCAATGCTGCACTTCCCTTCTAGAACACACTGACTTGCTAAGAAAAAGGCGGACTGACCCCAACAAGGGTCAGACCCCACACCTCTCATGCCTGTGCAGTTCAGAGAAGGGAGAAAACTTCAGTAGCTCCAGGAAGCAGTTTACTGGGAGTCGAGTTCACCTTGCCCTGTGAGGTGAAGCAAGGCAGTTCCATGGCCTGTGAACCCTGACACCAGCACCTCCCACACATAACAGAGTTGGAGCACTGCAGGGTGTGTCCTTTTCCAAAAAGAGCCAGGTGTTAGTCTTAGTGAGAGGCTATGAAACCAGTCCTGGAGCAGCATGCATGTGGCATGCACTGAGGTGAGAAGGCCGGAGCATCATCAGTGCATATGCTGCTGAATTATCTCAGGGTAGAATGTGCCAGAAAACAGGGTAAGCAACTTAGGGGAGGTAAGAATTTTGAGTGTCCTACAGCTAAGACATGGCAGAGTATGTCTGTGTGACTCCACCAGCAGTTTTGAGATTATTCTGACTGTGGTGGTTGGTACAGGGCTGGAAATTACAGACAGTGGATGCTGTGTGGTCAAGGGGCATGTGTCCCATGACACAGGTTCTGCTTCTGTAGCCCTCTCATCTCAGAGCCATCTGGGGTTGCCACAGAGAAATTTGGATGTGAATGTTTAAACATGTTTCCCAGCAAATATCCAAAGTGTAGGTTTGAGATGGGAAACAAAGCTGGAGATGACCTCAAAACAGTCCTGGAATAATGCAGTGCCGATCATGTCTGTGAATTAGGATGTCCACAGGCAGATCCCACTTGGGGAGGATTGCAGGATGCACCTTTGTTTTAGAAGCACAGCATTCCCACAGTCTGACCCGAGGACACTGATGAAAACTTAAAGGCAGATTCTGGGAGTCTTATCATTTCTATCCAGTCGCATGTGAGCCAAGGGCAGGCGCTGCCCTAGAGGGCGTTTCCTAACTTCAGACTTGGTGCCACAAAAGGCCTGCTGGGGCCCAAGTCCTTCTTCCCCATTCCTTTAATTCTTCCTAAGAAGGATCTCAACAATGGTTGCACATGTAATTGAAGATGTTCCCATACTGCTTACATTTAAGAAGGCTACGGCCAGGCATGGTAGCTCACGCCTGTAATCTCAGCACTTTGGCAGGCCGAGGTGGGTGGATCATTTGAGGTCAGAAGACAGAGACCAGCCTGACCAACACGGTGAAACCCTTTCTCTACCAAAAATACAAAATTAGCTGGGCATGATGGCACATGTTTGTAAACCCAGCTACTCGGGAGGCTGAGGCAGAATTGCTTGAACCCGGGCGGTGGAGGTTGTGGTGAGCAGAGATCATGCCACTGCACTCTAGCCTAGGCAACAAGAGTGAGACTCCATCTCAAAAAACAAAACAAAAGCCTGGGATGAAGAATTTCTCACATTTTTTATAGTCTCTCTCTAGTATATATTCTCAGGTGTCTTCAAAAGATTATGTGAAGTGAAGGCTTTCTCACATTCCTTACACTCCTAGGGTTTCTGTCCATGGAGTCCACTGATATATTTGTAATCCTACAGGAGTGGAAGTTCCTCCCACATTTGTAAAATATTTCATTGCCACATGAGTCATGTCTTCAAAGTAAATCAGGACAACCGAAGGCTTCATCACAGTGTTTACATTCCTGGACTTTCTCTCAAGCTTAAGTACTCTCATACATTCATGAGTAACTAATACAACTGACTGCATTACAACATTGCTTACATTCTTAGGGCTTCCCTCTAGTATGAGTCCTTTCATGCACGTGCAAAGACTTTGAATAACTGAAGGCTTTACCACATTGTCTACACTGAAAGGGTCTTTCTCCGGTATGAATTCTTTTGTGTACTTTCAGGGAATTTAAACAAGTGAAAGCTTTGCCACACTGCTTACACTCACATGGTTTCACCCCAGTGTGACTTCTTTCATGCCTGCGAAGGTGACTGAAGTAAATGAAGACTCGACCACACTGTTTGCATTCATAGGGTTTCTCTCTAGTATGGGTTCTTTCATGAATTCGAAAGTGAGTGGAATAAAGGAAGGCTTTACCACATTCTTTACATTCATAAGTTTTCTCTCCAGTGTGAACTCTTTCATGCAATTGAAGGTAACTTGAAGAATTGAAGGCTTTACCACACTGTTTACATTCGAAGGGTTTTTCTCCAAAATGAGTTCTTTCATGCACTTCACAGGAACTAGAAGACTTGAAGGCTTCCCCACATTTCTTACATGTATAAGGTTGAACTCCGGTGTGGGTTTTCACGTGTTTTCGAAGGCTTGAGTGAGAAAAGAAGGCTCTTCCACATTCCCTACATACGAAGGGTTTCTCTCCGGTATGAGTTTTCTCATGACTTCGTAAGTACGTGGGACAACTGAAGGCTTTCCCACATTGCTTACATTCATAAGGTTTCTCTCCAGTGTGAGTCCTTTCATGGGTTAGAAAAGGCTGGTAATATATAAAGGCTTTTCCACACTGCTTACATTTGTAGGGTTTCTCTCCAGTGTGATTTTTTTCATGGCGCCGAAGAGCAGTAAGATATCTGAATGCCTTCCCACACTCCTTACATTCGTAGGGTGTCTCTCCAGTATGAATTCTTATGTGGTTTCGGAAGGAAAAGAGAAATGCAAAGGCTTTCCCACATTCCTTACATTCATAGGGTTTCTCTCCAGTGTGAATTCTTTCATGGGTTCGAATACTGGAGCTGCGAGTGAAGGTTTTCCCACATTCTTTACATTTATGTGGCTTCTCTCCAAATTCGTGATACTCATTTGGTTTCTGTTCATTGTGAGACCTCATGTGCCTATTAAGGGAGACTTGATGCATGAAGACTTCCCCACACACACTACAGTCACATGGTTTTAATCCAGTAGGAGTTTCCAGGTTAATATTCAGATCAGGAATCTGGCTAGTGCTTTTTCCACACTGACGATCTTCTTTTTTTTCACAGAGTGTTTCAACAATAGGACCTCTAAAAAAATGAGTATCATATTATTAATAGTTTTGTATTAATAATCTTATATTTATTACCAAGTACCAGAATTACATTTTAAATATTTTCAGAGACACTGTATGTTATTTGCCCTGTCTAAACGGATTGAAAGCTAATACACTGAATACTCTAGAACAGGCTGTGATCATAGCTATTATCAAAATAGCCAGGATTTTTTTTTTTTTTTGAGATGAAATTTTGCTCTTGTTGCTCAGGCTGGCGTGCAATGATGTGATATTGGCTCACTGTAACCTCTACCTCCCAAGTTCAAGCGATTCTCCTGCCTCAGCCTCCCAAGTAGCTGGGCATGTGCCACCATGCCCAGCTAATTTTGTATTTTTTTTTTTTAGTAGAGACAGGGTTACTCCATGTTGGTCAGGCTAGTCTTGAACTCCTGACCTCAGATAATCTGCCTGCCTCAGCCTCCCAAAGTATTGGGATTACAGGCATGAGCCACCATGCTTGACCAGGATTTTTTTTTTTTTTTTTTTTTTTTTTTGGAGACAGAGCCTCACTCTGTCACCAAGCGCCAGGCTGGAGTGCAGTGGCACAATCTCGGCTCACTGCAACCTCTGCCTCCCGGGTTCAAGCAATTCTCCTGCCTCAGCCTCCTGAGTAGCTGGGACTACAGGCGAATGCCACCACACCCAGCTAATTTTTGTATTTTTAGTAGAGATGAGGTTTCACCATATTGGCCAGGATGGTGTTGATCTCTTGACCTTGTGATCCGCCTGCCTCGGCCTCCCAAAATGCTGAGATTACAGGGGTGAGCCACCGTGCCCAGCCCCGGCCAGGATTTTTTAATACTGTTTCATAGTGATTTCTCTTCATACCTTGAACATCTTTTTTTTTTTTTTTTTTTTGGTAGAGACAGATTCTCACTATGTTGACCAGGCTGGTCTTGAATTCCTGGACTCAAGCAATTCTCCACCCTTCACCTCCCAATGGCTGGGATTAGAGACATTAGCCACCCAGCCCAGCCCATGACAGTTTCCATGAAACATTTTTAGTAAAAATTTTCTAAGAATGAATAAACTTGCAGCTGTGCTTATTGTTTTGCTTGCTTGGCTTTTGAAATTTATGAAATACTAAGATTCTCTCATGGGCTATATAATTACTCTGGTGAATGCAACTCACCTTAGATTTCTTCCCTGGTTTTTGTGGTCATCTTCAGTATCCTGGTCTTTCCATTTTTCCCCTAAAATACAGACCCAGAAAACTCACTATAAATTATTAGAAATTACAGAAAATTGTAACACTCTAAGGTCCATAATTAGCTATGACCTTGTCGTCTGGTTTACCGACTTAAGTATTCCCTTCCCACGTTTTAAATCTTGGAAAACAGTTGTGCAAGAAACACTTGTTCTAACTTAAGTCAAGAAATGATGTCACCCTTACCTATACAGGCCAGGTTCTTGAAGGTTGCCCGCATCACATCTCTGTAGATGTTCCTCTGGCCAGGATCCAGCAAAGCCCACTCCTCCAGGGTGAAGTTCACAGCCACATCCTCAAGGGAGATGGAGTCCTAAAACATCCCCCATGTGTGTATAGGAGGATGGGTGAGAATGGCAGCAGTGAGGATCCATACTCAGAATTCCTGCGAAATTCCACATAATCCTGTGGTCTCAGTTTAGTGGTATGACTTGGCTGTCAGAACTCTGACTCTTACCACACTCACTTCCTCATAAATTTAACACTATCATGAACACACAGAAATTATTTCTATATTTTAACTGTGATCACATGAAGCCTTCTTATTTAAATGCAGATCTAAGACCACCTGGGAGATGCGGGAGAAATGCTATACAAATGAAACAAATTCGAAGACCATCAATTCCTTGTGAGAAAAACTCTTTCATTTTCTACCTTATTACACACCATATCACTCAGCATTTCATGAAACTTGGGGTCAAATCTGGATGAGATTTTAATAAACGAATACACCTTTTAGATTATAAGCTGCACACCTCCCATTGAGGATAAAAAACTATAAGCTTTCTCTTTTCTTTTTTTTTTTTTCTGAGACAGTCTCACTCTGTTGTCCACGCTAGAGTGCAGTGGCGCAATCTCTGCTCACTGCAACTTCTGCCTCCTGGATCCAAGTGATTCTCCTCCTTCAGCCTCCTGAGTAGCTGGGATTACAGGGGCAAGCCATTATGCCCAACTAATTTTTGTATTTTTAGTAAAGATGGGGTTTTACCATATTGGTCAGGCTGGTCTTGAACTCCTGACCTCATGATCTGCCCACCTCAGTTTCCCAAAGTGCTGGGATTACAGGCATGAGCCACCAAGCCCAGCCAGCTTTTTCTTTTTCTCAAAGAACATGAGAGATCAGGGCCAGGTGCAGTGGTGCACACCTATAATCCCAGCACTTTGGGAGGCCAAGGTGGGTAGATCATGAGGTCAGGAGATCAAGACCATCCTGGCCAACATGATGAAACCCCGTCTCTCCTAAGAATGCAAAAATTGGCTGGGCATGGTGGCATGCATCTGTATTCCCAGTTACTCAGGAGGCTAAGGTAGGAGAATTGCTTGAATCTGGGAGGCGGAGGTTGCAGTGAGCCGAGATCACGCCACTGCACTCCAGCCTGGCAACAGAGCAAAACTCTGTCTCAAAAAAAATAAAAATAAAAAAGGGTGAACATGAGAGATCAGGAAGTCTGTGGAAAGCCAGATGACTGAATGAAAATATTCCTTTGAACAAGTATTAATTTCAACATTTTTATGTAATATTTATCATAGGTTCAGTTTTTCCTTTCTCTGTCTCATTTCATGGGTCTAGGAGGCTACTGGAAAGAAAGCATGGCAACTTGAACCCTACAAAACCCCTAAACTCATGAAAGGGTATATTACTCACATGCTCAAGATCTCAGGGAAAGCTGCATAGGCGCTCCAGCACTTGTGAAATGGCTTGAGAGAGCAAGAAAAGGAGCCTGGCTGGGGATTTGCTCTGACATTAGGGAGTGGGCTAGCGTGAGAGTTCAAGCAAGTAGGCAGAGGCTGATGCGAACTGGCTGTCTTGCCAGCACCAAATGAGGGTGACCCAGGCTTTTCTCCTACCACATCTGCATGTGGGATACATAGTGGAAACTGAGGAATGAGGTCTTAAAGCTGTGAGCATCGAAGGCCATGGGCAGTGGCTCACATCCATCATCCCAGCACTTTGGGAGGCTAAGGCAGGTGGATCACTAGAGATCAGGAGTTCAGGCACTCGACCTCCAGCCCTTTTTCTCTGCCCTGAGTTTAGGGGCTAGTGCCGTTGAAAGAGCAAGGCTGGGTGTCTTTCTGGACATCAATTCCCACCCTGAAGTTCGGTAGCAGTTCCAGTAGTCATTTCTTTACAACAAAAGAGGCTCCTATTACCCTTATCACTCATGAAATTCCAAGAGATTTAGGAACTCTGTACCAGGAACCACACACGAAGACCACATGTCTTTCTTATCACAGCAGAGAACATCATGGCTCAGGGACACAGGCTCACCAGAAGACAGATGATTCATAGAATTATATCATGTTTCCACTCCAGCCACTGGTTAAAGTGTGTCATTCGGGTTTTGGTTTTTTGTTGTTGTTGTTTTGAGACCCAGTCTCCCTCTGTCACCGAAGCTGGAGTGCACTGACACAATCTTGACTGACTGCAACCTCCGCCTTCAGGGTTCAAGGAATTCTGCCTCAGCCATCCAAGTAGCTGGGATTACAGATGCACCACTAGCCCAGCTAATTTTGTATTTTTAGTATAAATGGGATTTCTCCATGTTGGCCAGGCTGGTCTTGAACTCCTGACCTCAAGTAATCCACCCATCTTGGCCTCCCAAAATGCTAGGATTACAGGCATGAGTCAATTCGTCTGGCCTGGGTTTTTGTTTTAAAACAGTAGAATAGAGCTGGACGTAGTGGCTCATGGCTGTAATCCCAGCACTTTGGGAGGCCGAGGCAGTGGATCACTTGAGGTAAGGAGTTTGAGACCAGCCTGGCCAACACAGTGAAACCCTGTCTTTACTAAGATACAAAAATTAGCTGGGTGTGGTGGTGCATGCCTGTAATCCCAGCCACTTGGGAGGCTGAGGGAGAAGAATCACTTAAATCAGAGTGGCAGAGGTTACAGTGAGCCGAGATGGCACTACTGCACTTCAGCCTGGGTGACAGAGTGAGACTCCCATCTCAAAAAAATAAAATAAAATAAAGTAAATAAAATACAACAGTAGAATACAATGAAAGAATATTCCACTGTTTCTTTCTGCATGTTTCACAACTGAAGAAATCTCTAGAGAACCCCAAAAATGACAGAACACAGAAAACCAGGGACACCAAATGCAATTTTATCTTCTGACACCTACAGCGACTGAGAATAGTATACAGTGTAAAATCAACAGGATAAACCTAAATCCTCGCATTTAAAGCCTGTTTGCCTCAGTTCCTTTTCAACACCATGCCCAGATTTCAACAAGAAATTACAAGATATATTAAAATACTTAGATGGTTTGGCTGGGCACAGTGGCTCATGCCTGTAACCCCAGCACTTTGGGAGGCCAAGTCTGGCAGATCACCTGAAGCCAGGACATAGAGACCATCCTGGCAAACATGATGAAATCCCATTTCTACTAAAAGTACAAAAAATTAGCCAAGTATGTTGGCACATGTCTGTAACCCCAGATACTTGAGAGGCTGATGCGGGAGAATTGCTTGAACCCAGGAGGCAGAAGTTGGAGAGAGCCAAGACTGCACCACTGCACTCCAGTCTGAGCAAAAGAGCAAGACTCCGTCTCAAAAAAAAAAAAAAAAAAAAAAGACTGAGAAGGTTCGAAGAGAGAGAGCAGCCACCAGAACCAGACTGAGATATAAAAGAGATGTTGAAATTATCACACCAGAAATGTATTTACATTCTTTTTTTTTTTTAATTTTTTGAGACGGAGTCTGACTCTGCTGCCTAGGCTGGATTACGGTGATACAATCTCAGCTCACTGTTACTGTCATAGTGGGGGAAAAAAAAAGGAATATCTAATACACGTCGTCTACAAGAAATCCAATTGTTTTAACTCTTGCTTTTTAGAGACAGGGTCATGCTCTGTCACCCAGGCTGGAGTGCAGCTGTGGGATGATAGATGACTAAAACCTCAAATTCCAGGGCTCAAAGGACTCTCTCACCTTAGCCTCTGAGTAGCTGGGACTACAGGTGCACACTACCAGCCCTGGATAATTTTGTTGTTTTTTTTTTATAGTGATGGGGTCTCACTATGTTGCCCAGACTTGTCTCAAACTCCTGGTCTCAAGCAATCCTCCTGCCTCAGCTTCCCAAAGTGCTGGGATTACAGGTGTGAGCCACCATGCCTAGGCCAATAAACCCACTTTAAATATGTCACAAATATATATTAAAAATAAAGGAACAGAGAAAGAGATACTATGCTAACCCTAATTTTTTTTCTTGAAACAGAGTTTCGCTTTGTCACCCATGCTGGAGTGCAATGGCAAGATCTCAGCTCACTGCAACCTCTGCCTCCAGGGTTCGAGCAGTTCCTCCTGCCTTGGCCTCCTGAGTAGCTGGGATTACAGGTGCATACCACCATGTCTGGCTAATTTTTGTATTTTTAGTAGAGACAGGGTTTCACCACGTTGGCCAGGATGGTCTCTATCTCTTGACCTCGTGATCCACCTGCATCAGCCTCCCAAAGTGCCGGGATTACAGGCATGAGACGCCACACCTGGCCAACACTACTTTTTTAAAAACTGGCACAGCCAGCTGGGTGTGGTGGCTCACACCTGTAATCCTTGCCGAAGTGGGATGACCTGAGGTCAAGAGTTCGAGGTCAGCCTGGCCAATATGATGAAACCCCATCTCTACTAAAGATTCAAAAAATTAGCCAGGCATGGTAGCATGTGCCTATAATCCCAGCTACTCAGGAACCCGGGAGGCAGAGGTTGCAGTGAGCTGAGATGGCACCACTGTACCTCGGCCTGGGCAACAAGAACAACACTCCATCTCCAAAAAAAAAAAAAAAAAGCTGTCACAGCCTTATTAATTTCAGAAAAAGCTGACTTCATAGCATGAAAATGCAGTGATAGAAGGGCATTACATACTGATAAAGGGGTCAATTCACCAAGACAAGTCAATCCTTACTGTGTACATATATAACCACAGATTGGCAAAATGCATGAGGTGAAAACTAATGCAACTGCAGGAAGAAATACATGAATGCACTGGTACAGCTGTGTACTTCAATAACCACCATCATTAATTTAAAGATCCAGCAGGCAGAAAATCAGGAAGGACACAGTTAAATTGAACAGCACCATCAAAGAAGTGGACTTAATTGAAAACCAGAATACTTCATTCAGTAACAGCAGAATACACATTCTTTTCAAATTCACATGGAATATTCACCAAGATATCTTACATTCTGGTAAATAAAATACTTCCTAGCAAATTTAAAAGACAAGAAATATGGCCAGATATGGTGGCTTATGCCTGTAATCCCAGCACTTTGGGAGGCCAAGGCAGGCGGATCACCTGAGGTCGGGAGTTCAAGACCAGCCTGACCAACATGGAGAAACCCCCTCTCTTAAAAAAAACACAAGAATACAAAACATGTTCTCAGATCCAGAATCGCTAACAGAAAGCTTACAAACCCATAAACACTTGGAGATTAAATACTGAACTTCTAAATAATGCAAGGATGAGAAAAGTCTCAAGAGATACTAAAAATTACTTTGAATTAAATAAAAACAGACTTATCAAAACTTGTCGAATGTAGCAAAAGGAGTACTTGGCCTAAAATTTATACTACTTAATACATATACCACTAAAGAATAATCTGTAATCAATAATCTCAGTGTCTACCTTACACAACTAAAAATGGAAGAGCAAAATAAACAATAGAGTAAATGAATGCATTTGTTCGAAATCAACAGAGAAAGGCCCGTAATGGCTAATGCCTATAATCTCAGCCCCTTAGGAGGCTGAGGCAGGTGGATCACCTGAGGTCAGGAGTTTGAGACCAGCATGGCCTACCAGCTTGGCCAACATGGTAAAACCCCATCTCTACTAAAGATACAAAAAAAAAAATTAGCTGGGCATGGTGGCAGGCACCTGTAATCCCAGCTACTCAGGAGGCTGAGGCAGGAGAACTGCTTGAATCCAGAATGCGGGGGTTGCAGTGAGCCAAGATGCACTATTGCACTGGGTGACAGGGTGAGATTCCTCTCAAAAAAATAAATAGAGGCCAGGCATGATGGCTCACTCCTGCAACTCCAGCACTTTGGGAGGCCGAGGTGGGCGGATCACAAGGTCAGGAGTTTCAGACCAGCCTGACCAACATGGTGAAATCCTGTCTCTACTAAATATACAAAAATTAGCAGGATATGGTAGCGTGCACCTGTAGTCCCAGCTACTCAGGAGGCTGAGGCAGGAGAATTGCTTGAACCCAGGAGGTGGAGGTTGCAGTGAGCAGAGATCATGCCACTGTACTCCAACCTGGGAGACAGTGAGACTTCATCTCAAAAGAAAATAAATAAATAAATAAATAAATAGGGAAAAGTAAACAACCAAAAGGTGGTCACGTGAAAATGTCAATAAAACTGACAAATGCCTCCTCAAGCTAACAAAGAACAAAAATAGAAAGATTATTAATATGACACATCAACAGGGGAAAATGAAAAAGCATTTTACAAAATTGAACATCTATTTATGATAGCAAATTAGGAATAGAGGGGGGAATTTCTTCTTCTTTCTCTCTCTCTTTTTTTTTTTTTTTTCTTTGAGACTGGTCTAGCTACGTGGCCCAGGCTGGAGTATATTGGCTATTCAGAGGTGCTGTCATGGTGCTACAGTCTCAAGTGGTGGGCTCCAGCAATCTCCTTGCCTTGGCCTCCCAAGCAGCAAAGACTACAGGTGCATGCCACTGCATTGGGCAAGAACTTCTTGAGAAACTACATACAAGAAACCTGCAGTTAACATCATACTTAAAGTGAAAAACAAGATGTTTTCCCAGTAACATGAGGAAGAAGGTAAGAAAGACCCTTCTCACACTCTCACCATTCCCCCCCACTTTTTTTTTTTTTGAGATGGAGTCTCAAAAAGTTTTGTTGACTTTTCTCTATTTATTTATTTTCTTTTGAGACAAAATCTCACTCTGTTGTCCAGGCTGGAGTGCAGTGGCACCATCTCAGCTCACTGCAATCTCCGCCTTTGGGGTTCAAGAAATTCTCCTGCCTCAGTCTCCTGAGTAGCTGGGATTACAGGCATGCCCCACCATGCTCTGCTAATTTGTGTATTTTTAGTAGAGATGTAGTTTCACCATGTTGATCAGACTGGTCTTGGAATTCCTGACCTCACTGATCCCTCTACCTTGGCCTCCCAAAGTGCTCGAATTGCAGGCGTAAGCCATTGCGCCTGGCCCTTCCCACCATTTCTATTCAACATTGTATAACAGTGAAACTAACACAAGGAAAAGAAATAAAGGATATACCAACTGGGAAGGAAGAACTAAAACTGTTTTTCTGCATATGACATGATTGTGTATATAGAGAATTTCAAAAATCCACAACAAAGAAAACTCCTGGAATCAACAAGAGCAAGGTTGAATGACACAAGCTTAACACACAAAGGCTAACTGCTTTCCTGTACAGCCACATAAGTATAGTCAACTGATCTTTGATAAAGAATCAATGACAGCTGGCTGAGGTGGCTCATGCCTGTGATCCCAGCACTCTAGGAGGCCAAAGTGGGTGGATCACGAGGTCAAAAGATCAAGACCATCCTGGCCAACAAGGTGAAACCCCATCTCTATTAAACATACAAGACTTAGCTGGGCGTGGTGGCATGCCCCTGTAGTCTAGCAACTCAGGAGGCTGAGGCAGAATTGCTTGAACCCAGAAGTCAGAGGTTGCAGTGAGTCGAGATCGTGCCATTGCACTTTAGCCTGGTGAAAGAGTGAGACTTGGTCTCAAAACAAACAAACAAAAAAACTCAGTAACAGGAAGACAATCCAATCAAAACTGGGCAAAAGATATGAACATATATATCACCAGAGAAGAGTTAGAGATGGTAAACAAGCATATGAAAACATGCTCAACATCACATAGCATTAGGGAATCAATAAAACTAATATAAATAAGATAAATAAAACTAAGATATTACCACACTCACTAAAGGGCTATATTTCAAAACACTGAAAACACCAAATGATGGTGAAGAGAGGGAACAATAGGTATCATCATTATTTGCTGTTGGCAATGGAAAATGGTAATCCTACTTTGAAAGGTAGACAGTTACAAAACAAAACATACTCTTAAACTGTAATCTAGCCATCCTGCTCCTAGTATTTACTTAAATGAGCTGAAAATTTATGTTCATGCCAAACCTGTGCATGAATGCTTATTGCTTTATTCAAAATTTGCAAACCTTAGAGTGAACCAAGATATCTCTCAATAGACACATGGATATATCATCTGGTTCACCCAGAGAATGATAAAAAGAAATCAGGCATCAAGCCGTGAAAAGACATGAAGGCCAGGTATGGTGGCTCTGACCTGTGGTATCAGCTACTCAGGGCACTGAGGCACGAGAATCACTTGAGTCCAGGAGTTCAAGACCAGCATGGGTGATCCGAAGAGACCCCATCTCAATTTAAAAAAAAAGACATGGAAGAATCTTGACTTGAAAATATATTATTGAAATTATATTATAAACTATAATATAAACTTGAAAATACATTATTAGGCCAGGCATGGTGGCTCGTAATCCCCAGCACTTCGGGAGGCCAAGGCGAGATCACCTGAGGTCGAGAGTTCAAGACCAGCCTGACCAACATGAAGAAACCCCATCTCTACAAAAAATAGAAAAATTAGGTGGGCGTGGTGGCACACGCCTGTAGTCCCAGCTACTTGGGAAGCTGAGGCAGGAGAATTGCTTGAACCCAGAAGGCGGAGGTTGCAGTCAGCTGGGATCACACCACTGTACTCCAGCCTAGCAACAGAGTGAGATTCCGTCTCAAAAAAAAAAAAAAAAGAAAGAAAGAAAGAAAAGAAAATATATTAGTGTTAGGTCCGGCCTCCCCTTCCCCCTACCACAGTCAACTGGAAAAAAAACCTCCACAACAGTGGAAAAGTACCACCGTTAATGTTTAGCCAGCTTCCCAGATAAGCTGCTTGCAAGGACCCCTTCCCCCTTCTTCCCTTTTCTTTGCGGTAGAGCCTCAAAACCCCCCTCTGTTAAGAAAATAGCTAACAAACCATAAAAAACCCCTACTCAGGAAAGAGCACGTCCTCTCCCTACCTGAGGAAGAGCACGTCCCCCTTTCTCCCAACAGTGGAAAACTACTGACTCCTGCTATATAAGTCACTCAGCCCGCCTCCTAGGCGCGGCTACCCACTTCAGTCTGTGCAGTGGTGCTTAGTCCGCCTGGAGGTCCTAATAAACTTGGACATTCAATTGGCTTTGCTTTTATTTTTCGGCGCAGCAGACCCAGAACTAGATCCAGACAATTAGTAAGTGAAAGAAGCTAATCTAAATAGCTATATACTGTATAGTTTCAAAGATGACATTCAGAAAAATACAAAATTGTGACAGAGTAAAAAGACTTCTGATTGTCAAGAATTGGGGAGAAGAGGGAGGGATTAATGAATAGGGGAAGAATGAGATATTTAGGTGAGGGAAAGCATCCTATATGATGGAGTTATGATGAACAGCAGTTAATATACATTTGCCAAAACCCATAGATTGTTAACAGAGTCAGCCCTAATGTAAACTGTGGACTTTGAGGCATCAATACTGGTACATCAATTAGATGGATTCAAGTAATACAAAATATAATAAGGACAGACTACATGGAGGCGGAGCAGTTAAGTGGAAACACTATACTTTCTCATCAATTTTTCTATAAGTCTAAAAATAAAGTCTACAAAAATAAAGTCTATTAGAAAAAGAAAAATAGATGAAGACAGACTGACAATTCACTCCATGACTGGTTGATGAATGAAACTTGTAACCTTTCACTCAATTCACAAATTTTATTTTAGTAAGCCTTTATAGTGCTTTCTGAGCCAGAGACTGGTAAAGGCAATGAAACTTCCATAGAATGCCTTGTTCAAAAGCCCATCACTCTAAAGAAGTGAAATAAGAGACTTGATTAGTATCAGCAGTGTCCAGAACTCTGGCATGTATAAACAGTATCCAAGCGGAGCCTTGGATTGTAGGGTTACCCTAGGTAGAGGTGTGTATTATTTTGACTTATATGGCTACCTGTGAAGTAAAAAAAAAGATTCCCAGAGTTTTGTGGGGTTTTTTTTTTCTTCCTTTGAGAAGAATTCTCGCTCTGTTGCCCAGACTGGAGTGCAGTGGTGCGATCTCAGCTCACTGCAACCTCTGCCTTCCAGGTTCAAGCAATTCTCCTGCCTCGGTTTCCTGAATGGCTGGGACTACAGATGTGAGCCACCACACCTGGCTAATTTTTTTGCATTTTTGGTAGAGATTGGATTTCACCACGTTGGCCAGGCTGGTCTCAAACTCCTGACCTCAAATGATCCACCTGCCTCAGCCTCCCAAAGTGCTGGGATTACAGGCATGAGCCACCATACCTGGCCTCTAAAAAATAAAAAAAATTTGAAAGTGAAGGGAATCATCAGGTAAGTCACTGTTGAAAAGGGACTTAGCCAAAACTGATAGCTGAGTATTTACCAATGCTGATTAGATGGAGCCAGTTACTGCCAGAATGTTGGAGACTGGGTATAGGGGCACAACCACATCATCAAGGTTGCAGTAACACACCATGAGACACCATTTATTCCTTCCAGGTTTAAGAATAGGCCAAATTGGGCTATTAAAATAAGAAACACCGGGAATAACAGCTCTTCACTAAATAGGTCTTGTACAATGGGTTTCAATCCTTGAAGACTCTGTTTAATTGACATTTGGCCACATTAAGGACTTTAACTGCGGAGTAGGAGTCGTAAGGTCCTTGGGGTTCTTTTTTTTTAATTTTCTTTTTTTTATATATATATAAAGTTGGGGTTTCACTGGGTTGATCAGGCTGGTCTTGAACTCCCTACCTCAGGTGATCCACCCACCTTGGCCTCCAAAGTGCTTGGATTACAGGCGTGAGCCACCAAGCCCAGCCTGGGGTTCTATTTTGTTAAGGCAATTTGTAACTGCCAAAGAGTTCATTTAAATTACGGTGGCTCACACCTGTAATCCCAGTGCTTTGGGAGGCTGAGGTGGGCAGATCACTTGAAGTCAGGACTTCAAGACCAGCCTGGCCAACATGGTGAAACCCCACCTCTATTAAAAAATACAAAAAATTAGCCAGGCATGGTAGCAGGCACCTGTAATCCCAGCTACTCAGGAGGCTCATGCAGGAGAAATTGCTTGAACTTGGAAGGCAGAGGCTGCAGTGAGCTGGTATCACACCACTGCACTCCCGCCTGGGCGACAGACTGAGAGTCTGTCTCAGCACACCCGCCTAGGCAACAGAGCAAGATTCTATCTCAAAATAAATAAATAAATAAATTATAGGGTATACCTTGCTTACATTCAGTGGGATCCTCAGATATAATTGATTCCTAGGATTGATTAATCCCATCAAGGGTTGTCAGTTAGCGCATTACAGAAATGTTAAAATTAATTCAGGCTGGGCGCAGTGGCTCACACCTGTAATCCCAACACTTTGGGAGGCCAAAGTGGGTGGATCACGAGGTCAGGAGTTCAAGACCAGCCTGGCCAATATGGTGAAACACTCTCTCTACTAAAAATACAAAAATTAGCCGGGTGCGGTAGTGCACACCTATACTCCCAGCTAAACGGGAGGCTGAGGCAGAAGAATCACTTGAACCTGGGAGGTGGAGGTTACGATGAGTCGAGATTGCACCACTGTACTCCACGTGGGCAACAGAGCAAGACTCTTCTCTAAATAAATAAATAATTCAGAACCAGGCTGAGCCTTGTGGCTTATGCCTATAATCCCAGCACCTTGGGAGGCCAAGGAAGGATTATTGCTGGAGCACAGTAGGGTGAAACCAGAAATATATATAGATAGATATAATTTTAAAAACAATAAAATTAATTCAGAACCAATGTCAAAGAGGCCTAAAAGCCATGTACGTGCAATGTCCTTTTTTTTTTTTTAGTTGCATAATTCCTTTTTTTTTTTTTTTCCTGAGACGGAGTTTCGCTCTTGTTACCCAGGCTGGAGTGCAATGGCGCAATCTCGGCTCACCGCAACCTCCGCCTCCTGGGTTCAGGCAATTCTGCTGCCTCAGCCTCCTGCGTAGCTGGGATTACAGGCACGCGCCACCATGCCCAGCTAATTTTTTGTATCTTTAGTAGAGACAGGGTTTCACCATGTTGACCAGGATGGTCTCGATCTCTTGACCTCGTGATCCACCCGTCTCGGCCTCCCAAAGTGCTGGGATTACAGGCGTGAGCCCCCGCGCCCGGCCGCATAATTCTTGTACTATGTTTTGGATTTCCAATTAGGTCAAAACGTAGAAAAATGCTTCATTTTTCTTTTTTTTTTTTTTTTTTTGTAGGGAAAGGGAGGAGAAGGTAAGCGGGTGAGAGGAAGGAAGGAAGGAAGCTTCGTTTTTCTTTTGTTCCCTTCGTTCTTTCATCCTTCTCTGTGTTGTTTCTGTGGTCACTTGATATACTTCCAGGCAGAAAGGTTATCTTCCTACCTTAATATTTATTAATATATATTTTTTTCCTCCAGAGAACCTCAAATCATAATCATCAGGGTTATGGGCTTCACCCATGACACTGCTGGCATGAAAAGGTTTCAGGGCTGAGTGGGGTGACTCTCGTCTGTAATCCTAGCACTTTCGGAGGCCGATGCAGGCTTGGTTTCAGGAGTTTAAGACCAGCCTGGCCAGCAGTCCCACCTCCACTAATGATACAAAAATTAGCCAGGTCTGGTGGCAGGCACCAATAATCCCAGCTACTCAGGAGGCTGAGGCAGGAAGAACTGCTCGAACCCGGGAGGCAGAGGTTGCCATGAGCTGAGATCATGCCACTGCACTCCAGCCTGCACAACAGAGCAAGATTGTGTCAAGGAAAAAGAAAAAAAGGTGGTTTGGGCCACCACAGCAGCTCACACCTATAATCCCAGTACTTTAGAAGGCTGAGGCAAGTGAATCACTTGAGGCCAGGAGTTTGAGAACAGCCTGGTCATCGAAAGGCAATATCATCTCTATTAAAAATAATAAAATTGGCCGGGTGTGGTGGCAAATGCCTGTAATCCCAGCTACTCGGGAGGCTGAGGCATGAGAATTGCTTCAACCTGGGAGGCAGGGGTTGCAGTGAGCCAAGATGGCATCACTGCACTCCAGACTGGGCACAGAGCAAGAATCTGTCTACCAAAAAAAAAAAAAAAAAAAAAAAAAGCCAGGCTCGGTGGCTCACGCCAGTAGTAATTCTAGCACTTTGGGAGGCCAAGGAAGGTGGATTGCCTGAGCTCACGAGTTAAAGACCAACCTGGGGGGGCTGGGGGGGATAGCCTGGGGATGAATACCAAGTGTGGGTGAAGGGGAGGAAAGCAGCAAAGCACACTGCCATGTGTGTACCTATGCAACTATCTTGCTCGTTCTGCACATGTACCCCCAAATCTATAATGCATTAAAAATTAAAAGAAAAAAAAAAAAAAAAGACCAACCTGGGGCACACTGTAAAAACCCTGTCTCTACTAAAAATACAAAAACATTAGCCTGGTGTGGCGGCATGCACCTGTAATGCCAGCTACTCGGGAAGCGGAGACAGGAGCATTGCTTGAACCTGGGACGTAGAGGCTGCAGTGAGCCTAGATCACGCCATTGCACTCCAGCCTGGGCAACAGAGCCAGACTCCGTCTCAAAAAAGAAAAAGTGATTTGATCAAGGAATCCAAAGGAAAGAAACTCAAATGTTCTAATCTGTTTAGATAAGGAATTGCCTCTCCACTGTTAATATGGAAAACCCACAATCAAACGGTAAATACATTCACAAAGGCCAGGCATGATCACACCTGTAATCTCAACATTTTGGGAGTCCAAGGCAAGAGAATCCTGACGCCAGGCGTTTGAGACTAGCATGAGCAACATAGCTAGATCTTGCATCTACACAGTAAAAATTTGAAATTAGCCAGTAGTGGCAGGTGCCTGTAGTCCCAACTACTTAGGAGGCTGAGGCGGGAGGATCGCTTGAGTCCCAGTGTTTGAGGATGCAGTAAGGTTTGATGGCGCCACTGCACTTAAGCCTGGGTGACACAGCGAGACCCTGTCTCAAAAACAAATTCCTAAACTTGAGAGTGGCAACCCTTACAGTGGGTCAGTGCCTGGTGATGACAGCAGGGGCATCTGAGCAGCCACAGGAACGAACTCTAGGAGCTCCACGCTCGCCCTCCTCTCCCTTGGTGGCAAAATAAAATGCTCCCTCCTCCAGGCTTCAATTCTCACAGGCGGATTCACCTTAGCGTTCTGACCAAATGGGTTCTCAAACGCACAAACCCCACACCCGAGTGGAGATTCCTCCTCATGACTTTCCCGTGGGCCCCGCACAATCTTGGGAGATGCGAGGCTGCGGGTACGCAACTGCTCGGAAAGGACTCCAGGGCTGGGGCCGCAACTGCAAGGGCGGGACAGGACGCCTGAGGTCCCAGCTGCCGGCCCAGCCCTACCCTGCTGGGAGACCCTCGGGTGTCCTGGCCCGAGCTGCGCCACGGGGACTCGGGTCCAGCCACAGCCGGTTCCGACAAGCCCCCTCCTCAGGTCTCAGGACTTCCGGCCCCGAACACTCACCATTTCTCGGCTTAAGGAGGCTCCAGGAGTCCTCCCTATGGATCTCTCACTACCTGGAGGTCCCAGGGCGACAAAGGGCATGCAACACCTCAGAAAGTCTTCCGCGGAGGATGAGGCGCAACCCGAGTGAACCGCTACAATGAGGATGTTCACACGCCCAAGCAGCTCTAGGGTCCACGCCCCTTTCTAGCAGAGATGCTGATCCAACAGTTTGTGTGGCCCCGCCCCTTCACCGTGGAGTGACAGTCATGCAGGAGAGCATGTCGTTGAGCCAAGCTCCATAGTTAGAGTGGGTTTTCCCTGCGGGGATATTTGCATGTGAGCCCAATTTGTTCTTTGCCCTAGGTCCATTTTTAAGTGGCCTATTCAGTAGTGTTAAGTGTAGTTACATTGTGAAACCAATCTCTAGAAATGATTTCCTCTTGCAAATTTGAAACTCTTAATGATTGAATGGCATCCCATTTACTGCTCACCCTCAGCCCCTCCCACCCACTATTCTACACTATTCTACTTTTTGATTGTATGAAGTTCACTGTGGGCACCTCATACAGTGGAATTATTCTGTATTTGTTTTTTACTGACTGGTTTATTTCACTTAGCATAATGTCCTCAATCTTCATCATGTTGTTGCCCAAAGTGTTGGCATTACAGGCGTGAGCCACCTGGACAAAAGTCAATTGTCCAGTACCGCCAAGGAGAGCAACAGAGGTAATAACCTGCATTTTGCCAGCTAAAACTAACTCTTTCTCAGACTAAAAGCTGTTCAGGCTTTATGTTAGCTTCTTCAGCCGCACAGACTCCATCTTAGCTTCTTCATATTAGTTATTTTTCCACCATTAAGTATGTAACTATAGTATACAGCTGGGGCAGGCTGACACTGGGCACCTCCAGGAATGCATTTGTTGATAAGAGGCCGGGTTAAGTACCAGCAGAGCCTGGGAATGCAGGTGCTGTCGAGCGCCCAGAGCCCCCATTATCTATAAGTTGTATGTCTTTTCTTTTTTTTTTTTTTTTTTTTTTTTTGAGACAGAGTTTCGCTCTTGTTACCCAAGCTGGAGTGCAATGGCGCGATCTTGGCTCACCACAACCTCTGCCTCCGGGGTGTTAGGTCCGGCCTCCCCTTCCCCCCAACCACAGTCAACTGGAAAAAACCTCCACGACAGTGGAAAAGTACCACCGTTAATGTTTAGCCAGCTTCCCAGATAAGCTGCTTGCAAGGACCCCTTCCCCCTTCTTCCCCTTTCTTTGCGGTAGAGCCTCGAAACCCCCTCTGTTAAGAAAATAGCTAACAAACCATAAAAAACCCCTACTCGGGAGAGAGCATGTCCCCTCCCTACCTGAGGAAGAGCACGTCCCCCTTTCTCCCAACAGTGGAAAACTACTGACTCCTGCTATATAAGTCACTCAGCCTGCCTCCTAGGCGCGGCTACCCACTTCAGTCTGTGCAGTGGTGCTTAGTCCGCCTGGAGGTCCTAATAAACTTGGACATTCAATTGGCTTTGCTTCTCATTTTTCGGCGCAGCAGACCCAGAACTACCTCCAGACACCGGGTTCAAGCAATTCTCCTGCCTCAGCCTCCCGAGTAGCTGGGACTACAGGAGCGCACCACCATGCCCAGCTAATTTTTACATATTTAGTAGAGACGGGGTTTCACCATATTGACCAGGATGGTCTCGATCTCTTGACCTTGTGATCCACCCGCCTCGACCTCCCAAAGTGCTGGGATTATAGGCGTGAGCCACCGCACCCGGCCAAGTTGTATGTCTTTTATGACAACTTTACCCCTCACACCTGGCACTGTTTTATTTCTCATGTACTAGTTTATCTTTAAATTTTTTGCTTACTCTGCTTTTGTGAAAAAGTTGCTTCAGCTAGGTTTCCCCTCCCCTTCAAAACTAGAGTATAATAGACCACCTAACTTTTTCTTAGGGGCTGAGAGAATTTTGGGCATTAGCCACCTCTCGGTCACAGGCATAATAAAGGACTCATAATTCAGTCTCGGAGTGTGGTGCATTCCTTGACTCGCAAGGGTACAACAAAGGGTTCGCTCATACATCCGCTTTGCATTTTGGTTGAGGTAAGTTTCAAGTTGGTTTTAAGACTGTTCTGCCTGCGTGTACTCACCCCTTGTGTTTGTCCAAAATCTGTCTCCACTTGTCTGTGTATCTGTGTTGTCCCTTTTGATACCACATAAACTTGAAAATGAGAGGTATTGGGCACATTCCCGCTAAGAATACTCTGGGAAGGGAAAATAATTTTTTTTAAGAAGCTCAATGGTTAACCAACTCCTCTCCTTAAGCTGGGCGTGGTGGCTCATGCCTGTAATCCCAGCACTTTGGGAGGCCGAGGTGAGCAGATTACCTGAGGAGAGGAGTTCTCGATCAGGCTAGGCACCACGGTGAAACTCCATCTCTACGAAAACACACACACACGCACAAAATTAGCCAGGTACAGTGACATGTGCCTGTAGTCCCAGCTACTCAGGAGGCTGAGGCAGGAGAATTGCCTGAACCCAGGTGGCAGAGATTGCAGTGAGCGGAGCTCACGGCCAAAATACTGCAGTCTGGGTGACAGAGTGAGACTGTCAAAAGGCAGCTTAATTAAAAGCTAACATCCAGTTGGGCTCAGTGGCTCAGGCCTGTAATCCCAGCACTTTGGGAGGCTGAGGCGGGCATATCACCTGAGGTTGTGAGTTCAAGACCAGCCTGACCAACATGGAGAAACACCCCCCACAGAGTAAAAATACAAAATTAGCCAGGTGTGGTGGCACATGCCTGTAATCTCAGCTACTCAGGAGCCTGAAGCAGGAGAATCACTTGAATCTGGGAGGTTGCAGTGAGCTGAGATTGGGACACTGCACTCCAGCCTGGGTAACAAAGCAAAACTCTGTCCCCACCCCCTACAAAAAAAAAGGCCAGCCACGGTGTCTAACACCTGTAATCCTAGCACTTTCAGAGGCCGAGGCGGGTGGATCCCGAGGTCAGGAGTTTGAGACCAGCCTGACCAACATGGTGAAACCCCATCTTTAAAAAAAAAAAAAGCTAACATCCAAGATGTGTGTGTTGGGAGGTATCTAAAAGAACTTCATGTCTTTTTTTTGTTTCTTTCTCTCCTAAGACATTGTCTTTTAGAGCAAAAGTATCTTTCTTCTCAGTTGACTGAATTCTGTTTTCTTCATTAATAGCTATTGCAACAGAAGCTACTCAGGTTTTTAAGAAAAAATATAGTTTAGACACTTAGAAATGTCTTTGGAAAAAAAATCAAGTGCACTGTAAAAGCATCACATGGTCTAGCCTTATAATAATTCTCCCTTTTTAAAAATCTAGGATTCTGCCGGGCACGGTGGCTCACACCTGTAATCCCAGAATTTTGGGAGGCCTAGGCAGGTGGATCATGAGGTCGGGAGTTGGAGACCAGCCTGGCCAACATGAAACCCCATCTCTACTAAAAATACAAAAAGTAGCCGGGAATCGTGGCGGGCACCTGCGATCCCAGCTATTCGGAAGGCTGAGGCAAGAGAATTGCTTGAACCTGGGAGGCAGAGGTTGCAGTGAGCCAAGATCATGCCACTGCACTCCAGCCTGGACAACAAAGCGAGACTCCATCTCGAAAACAAAAAGAAACCTAGGATTCAGTATGGTTCCTTATACAATCCTATGATAGATTTCTCTAATTTTATGTTTCATTTAGCATTCGTTTTTTCTTTTTCTTTTTTTTTTTTTTTTTTTTTTTTGAGACAGTCTCGCTGGAGTGCAGTGGTGTGATCTTGGCTTACTGCAATCTCTGCCTTCCGGGTTCAAGTGATTCTCCTGCCTCAGCCTCCTGAGTAACAGGCATGCGCGACCATGCCCAGTTAATTTTAATTTTTGTATTTTTAGTAGAGACGGGGACTACAGGCACACACCACCAGGCCTGGGTAATTTTCTTGTATTTTAGTAGAGACAGGGTTTCACCATGTTGGCCAGGATCCATTTCTTTACCTTGGTGATCCACCCAAAGTGCTGGGATTACAGGCGTTAGCCACTGGCCAGCATCCATCTTTAATCTCCCTCTAGCACTGCCAGACTTTTTCTCTCTGTACCTTGAAATGTAAATTTTGCTGTCTGATTTTTCACCTAAGAGTTGTTTCCTTCAATATGCAGACTCACAGCTACTTAGCTGACAACTGCCAGGGTAATAAACCAGGTTATCAAGAGTTTGCAGGTCTAAAATAGGGAGAGAAAAAAAGGATGTCTTATGAACCTATAAAATGTACTTCCAGCTGGCAGTGGCTCACTCCTGTAATCCCAGCACTTCAGGAGGCTGTGGCTAGCAGATCACAAGGTCAGGAGATCAAGACCATCCTGACTAACACAGTGAAACCCCATCTCTACCAAAAATACAAAAAATTAGCTGGGCATGGTGGTACATGACTGTAGTCCCAGTTACTCAGGAGGCTGAAGCAGGAGAATCCCTTGAACCCAGGAGGCAGAGGTTGCAGTGAGCCAAGATCACACCACTGCACTCCAGCCTGGGTGACAGAGCAAGACACCATCTCAAAAAGAAAAAAAGGACTTCTTTTGGCTGGGCACTGTGGCTCATGCCTGTAAGCCCAGCTCTTAGGGAGGCAGAGGCAGGAGGATAGCTTGAGCCCAGGAGTTCAAGACCTGCCTGGGTGATATAGTGAGACCTTGTTCTCCACAAAAAAGAAAAAAAAAAAAGACCAAAAAAAAATGTACTTACATGGCATGCCTAATAGGTCTATGTATTTATGTGTTGTGTACACAGTGTTTCACAACTGAAAAAATAAAAAGAGCTCTAATTAATTGGCTTAAAAAAATAAAAGCACTTAAATACTTTCACAGAAAAAAAGAAAGAGTAGTTAAATGCTTTTTCAAGTTTATGTGACTTAACTACAAGCTTTAATAAATAATCTAGCTTTAAGGTTACTGGCAAAGTAATATTAGAATGTCTTGGCCGGGCGCGGTGGCTCAAGCCTGTGATCCCAGCACTTTGGGAGGCCGAGGCAGGTGGATCACGAGGTCAAGAGATCGAGATCATCATGATCAACATGGTGAAACCCCGTCTCTACCAAAAATATAAAAAATTAGCTGGGCATGGTGGCATGTGCCTGTAATCCCAGCTACTCAGGAGGCTGAGGCAGGAGAATTGCCTGAATCCAGGAGGTGGAGGTTGTGGTGAGCCGAGATCACACCATTGCACTCCAGCCTGGGTAACAAGAGCGAAACTCCGTCTCAAAAAAAAAAAAAAAGAAAGAAAGAAATGTCTTGTCCAGGCACAGTGGCTCGCCCCTCTAATCCCAGCACTTTGGGAGGCCAAGGTGGGTGGGTCACAAGGTCAGGAGTTCGAGACCAGCCTGACCAACATGGTGAAATCCTGTCTCTACTAAAAATACAAAAAAATTTTGCTGAGCATGGTGGTGTGGGCCTGTAATCCCAGGTACTTAGGAGGCTGAGGCAGGAGAATAACTTGAACTCAGGAGGCAGAGGTTGCAGTGAGCCAATATCACACCACTGCACTCCAGCCTGGGTGACAGAGCAAGACTCTGTCTCAAAAAAAAAAAAGAAAGAAAGAAATGTCTTAAGAATTGCCAGCATACATTTTTCTTTGCATTTACTGACCAAACAATTTCATACTTCTCCCTGCCAAACACAATATGGTGTCAACATTTGGCATGGAGACTACAAAACTATGAACTCAGCCCAAAACAGAATGATCTTTGCTTGTGTACTTTTTGATAAATAAAACATTAATATTCGTAGCTATATCTTGAATTATTTAGTAAAATACCACAACTTCTAATCTTGTGGCTTTAGGCAGTCTAGTCCACAGGCATAAAGGAGGTTTGTTATGGGAAACAACTATTATCATCTTTGTTTCAAAGTTAAACTATAAACTAAGTTAATAAACAAGGATAGTTTGGAGGTTAGAAGCAAGATGGAGTCAGTTAGGTCAGATCTTTTTCATTGTCTCAGTTATAATTTTGCAATGCTTTTTTCATAACTTTAAATGGTGACATCACAGTTTTCATAAACAATATAGGTAAACAATTAAATAATTAGGTAAGTGTAATGGAATAAATACTCATAAGCAACTTGTCATAATTAATTTACTAATTTACTTTAGTTCTTAATTTTTGAGACAGAGTCTCACTCTGTTGCCCAGTCAGAAGTGCAATGATGTGGCTCACTGCAACCTCTGCCTCCCAGGTTCAAGTGATTCTCATGCCTCAGTCTGTCAAGCAGCTGGAACTACAGGCATGCACCACCATATCTGGCTAGTTTTTGTATTGTTATTAGAGATGGGGTTTCACCATGTGGGCCAGGTTGGTCTCCAGCTCCTTACCTCAAGTGATCCGCACACCTCAGCCTCCCAAAATGCTGGGATTACAGGCATAAGCCACCACACCTGGCTCAAACTTGTCACAATTTAGAATCTAAAGTTATATTAAACAACAGATACTTCATTGAGTATTTTCCAATAAAAATATATTGTAGAAACATTCTTTTTTAAAAAGTTGTGTCCTTTTTAAAGGGTAAATAATTTTTGTCTAATTCAAAGCTTATTTAAAGGTTATATATAAAACAAGGTAAAAGGAACCAGGAAATAAAAGAGATATAAAGAGAGGTGGAGCTGAGATTTCACCACTGCACTCCACCCTGGGCAACAGAGCGAGACTCTGTCTCAAAAAAAAAAAAAAAAGCTGGGAGCCGTGGCTCATACCTGTAATCCCAGCACTTTGGTAGGCCAAGGAGGGCAGATCATGAGGTCAGGAGTTCAAGACCAGCCTGACCAACATGGTGAAACCCTTTCTCTACTAAAAATACAAAAATTAGCCAGTCATGGTGGTGCTTGCCTGTAATCCCAGCTACTCAGGAGGCTGAGGCAGGAGAATCACTTGAACCTCAGAGGCAGAGGTTGTGTGAGCCAAGATGGCACCACTGCACTCCAGCCTGGTGAGACTTCATCTCAAACAAAAAAAACAAGACATGAAGAAAATTATAAAAATAGGTATTTTTTTGGTTCAAAAAAAGGCTTAAAGAAAAGATATTTTATATAAAAAGGGCCTTATATGATAAATTCTTGTCCTAAAGTAAAATGACTAGTTTTTTAAAAAGAAGGATATTTAGGGCAAGTCAGGAAGTCAAAGCATATCACAGATTGTCTGTGGAAGTCATGAAAGAATTTATGAAAGGGAATATATGCAGGTAATGTACAATTTAAAGGTGATTAGGCCTGCCTCCTGAATGCTTCATAAAATGCCATTATGACTCTTAACTGTACAACTTGCCTGCTTTACAGCTAGGGAAGACCTGGGGCACATGAAGTGACATGCTGGAATGAGTCAGGCCTTATCTGCACTTCTGTCTAGGTTCTAGAATCACTATCTGGTACATAATTAAAATCACTTACCAGGTTTTTCACCCAAAGTAAAAGTTGCTAAGAGTCAACATTGTAACATGTTGTCTCTATTGAGACTATTGGAAAAAGCAGTTTTACATGCAAGGTGTGTAAGGAAAATAGAGTAAACTTTTGGTAAAAAGATTAGAAGAAGGTATGGAATGTGAGCTTTTTGCCTAAATTAAAAGGTTAAAGGATTAAGTTGGATAAAATAAAGCTGAAGGTTTAACCAAGTTGTAGGTTGATTGTAAAATAAATTTTGTGTGTAAACATATTGGCTAATGTTAAAGGGGTATTATCCAGTTTTTCTGTAAATTCAACATTAAAAGCACAATAGGTTTCTCTTAGAGCACTAACCTATACTTTAACAACAATTTCGAAGGGTTATAAAAGATCTATAAAAATTGCCAAATATTAAAAACTGGGTAAACACGTCTATAAGGTTTTATTAAGAATTGGGTTCACCATTAATAGTACACTAATGTAAAGGTGAAATCTGGCTTATTTGATACAAAAATCACACAGCAAGCAATGTCAACTATAAAATGGGATTTGACTTTCTTTGGATTATATCTGTATAAATATGTTATTGGATTGTGGTCCAAAATTATGGAAAACTCCTATAATTCTGATATATCTTAGTGTATGTTATCAGTAATAATTATATTTATGTTAAATTATTGTGTGCCACAGAGGTAACAGATTTGCTTGTCAATTATGTCTTCGACTATGGCTACCCTAAAACTTTGTCATCCATAAGCAATTGTTGTCTTGTTTTGGTCCTCTTTAGCAGGTGGTTTTATAATCAGCTATAAAGATCTAAAAGGTGTTCCTGAATGCAAGTTTTTGATAACTTTGGAGATTGTGACATCAGAATAGACAAAAAATGTTCAGTCTTGGAGAGCTAAAATGTTCATTAATATCAAGCAGGACAGGAATTAACTGCATTAACTGAATTAGAAGATTAAAGTGATCTTTTTGAGTTTTGCTTAAAACATTGCTGATCCTTCGTTTTATTTTTCAAAGTCAATAAAACTTTTCTTTTGAGCTATTGACAGCTTTTCACAATTAAGTATACACCGATGAACTAAATTTGGAACATATTTGTTTCTACCTGATTTCTCCAGAGTTTGGAAACTATTTGTGAGTATTCTTAATTTATGGCAATATGGTTATTTGCAGAAGTACAATAAGAATCTGTTTTCTTTTGTAACAGGACACAATTGTAAAAAACTGGTTATTTTACCAAGGCTTTAACTGGAATGGTGTGCTTTCCTTTAAGGAATTAAAGTTGATTATGGAAGCCAATAAAGCCCTTGGAAAGCTGGCCTCAGATTTTGTGTACAGTCCCTGTACAGGGTTTCTGATCTGTGGTAAGTAAAGAATATCACTTTCTGACAGGCCAGGAGTCCCAAGTTATCTTGGAACCTTAAGAGGAGAGGTATTCACTCAACTCATAGGTATCTGATGGCACAAATCTATGGCTGGGCTCAGCTTTAAAAAGTCTTATCTCAACCAGCTGCAGTGGCTAACATCTGTAATCCCAGGACTTTGGGAGGCTGAGGCGGGCAGATCACAAGGTCAGGAGTTCAAGACCAGCCTGACCAACATGGTGAAACCCTGTCTCTATTAAAAATACAAAATTAGCCGGGTGTGGTGGTGAACACCTGTAATCCCAGCTACTCAGGAGGCTGAGGCAGGAAAATCACTTGAACCCAGGAGGAAGAGGTTGCAGTGAGCCAAGACTGTGCCACTGCACTCCAGCCTGGGTGAAAGAGCATGACTCCATCTCAAAATAAATAAAGTCTTGCCAGGCACAGTGGCTCAGGGCCTATAATCCCAGCACTTTGGGAGGCTGAGGCGGACAGATCACAAGGTCAGAGTTCGAGACCAGCCTGATCAACATGGTGAAACCCCGTCTCTACTAAAAATACAAAAATTAGCCAGGCATGGTGGTGTGCACCTGTAATCCTAGCTACGCTAGAGGCTGAAACAGAAGAATCGCTTGAACCTGGGAGGCAGAGGTTGCAGTGAGACAAGATTGCACTACTGCACTCCAACCTGGGCAACAGAGTGAGACTCAGTCTCAAAGAAAATAAAATGCAAAACAAAATAAAGTCTCATCTCAGACTCCCTCTATGGAACAAAGTTCCATCCAAGCCAAATTTTTAAAAGGTCTATGTGAAAAATAATTATTCTTGCTGCACTTTATACAAATAATCTGGCCAAGTATAATAAAGCAAACCAAATCTACCATGATTTGTCTTTTAGTAAACATGAGAAACTAGAGAGAGCAAAATTATGTTTCAAAAACTATAGTATACCTGTTACTAGATTCTAGTCTTGCCTAATGCTAATGTTTTTCAATATTTATTATTTTCTATAATTTGGATTGAATTCTAATCTTTCTGCCTAAAATTCTCCAAAACAATGTTTTCAAATTTTTTCCTTTTTCTTTTCCCCTTTTCCCCATTTTTCCTAATTGGCAATCACTGAAACCTAAGCTGTGCTTTCATAAAGCCCTATGAACTGAAGACTGACCAATTTAAACTTCACAATAAAACAGCAGCAACCTATTTATATGTGTTGCTGTTACATGTTGTTCCAAAACATCCCTTGAGCTCATACTATGTCTCAGCAGCCACTGCTTTTAAGCCCCCGAAACAAGATAAGGGTCATCACCCTAGCACCTGGACCCATTTAGATTAAGCAAATTCACTGAGGTTTCAGAGGAAGGTCTTCGGGACTCAGATCTTAGTTATAGATTAGAAGAAGTTAATCAGTCATATCTTTAGATGAATGCACACTTACACATAGACATATAGCTTAAAAGGTGTATAAGCTCTGGAAAACTGTAATTTGAGGTGGTCTGGCAGTATTTTCCAGGCCTTCTCCCTGTAACTGGTTACAGAAATAAAAACTCTCTCCTTTCCTAGTTCATCTGCATCTCATTATTGGGCCATGAGAATAAGCAGCCCCACCTTCAGTTTGGTCAGGGAACACCCTCCTTTGAGAAACTGAGCTGAATGGATCACTTGAGCCCAGGAGTTCTAGACCAGCCTGGCCAACATGACAAAACTTGTCTCTCCAAAATATACAAAAATTAGCCAGGTGTGGTGGTGTATGACTGTAGCCCCAGCTACTTGGGAGGCTGAAGTAGGGGGATTGTTTGAGCCTGGAAAATGGAGGTTGCAGTAAGCCAAGGCTCACAACATTCCAGTCAGGGAGACAGAGTAGACTCTGTCTCAAAAAATAAAATAGAATTGGGGTTTCACTCTGTCACCCAGGCTAGACTACAGTGGTGCAATCACAGCTCACTGCAGCCACAAACTCCCAGGCTCCAGCAATCCTCACCACAGCCACCAAGCAGCTGGAACTACAGGTGTGTGCTACAACCCCCAGATAATTTTCTTTTTTTTTTTGAGATGGAGTTTCGCTCTTGTTACCCAGGCTGGAGTGCAATGGCGCGATCTCGGCTCACTGCAACCTCCGCCTCCTCGGTTCAGGCAATTCTCCTGCCTCAGCCTCCTGAGTAGCTGGGATTACAGCATGTGCCACCCTGCCCAGCTAATTTTTTGTATTTTTAGGAGAGACGGGGTTTCACCACGTTGACCAGGATGGTCTCGATCTCTTGACCTCGTGATTCACGCAGCTCGGCCTCCCAAAGTGCTGGGATTACAGGCTTGAGCCACCACACCCGGCCCTTGATAATTTTCTTTAATAAGCTATAGGGCTGCAGTATATTGCCCAAGCTGGTCTTGAACTCCAGGCCTCAAACAATCCTGCCACTGTGCTTGGTCCTATTTTATTATTTTTTGTATGTCTATACAATTGTCACAACGCCAATTTTTGAAAATAATATTATGTCCCCATTCCTGGCACTATTTTTGAAACTCAGTTGACCATATACGTATGGGCTTATTTCTTGAATTTCAATTCTATGCCATTGATCTCCTATGTCTGAATTAACTCATGTATTTGACATGAAAATTTTGCTGCTACTGGAGACTGGGTGACATAAAGTGTATATGAGAAAACCTCTGGCTGGTGTGGTGGCTCCCACCTGTATTCTCAGCACTTTGGAAGGCCGAGGCGTGCAGATCACCTGAGGTTAGGAGTTTGAGACCAGCGTGGCCAACATGGTGAAAGCCCATCCCTACCATCTCTGCCAAAAAATGAAAAAAATTAGCTGGGCGTGGTGGCATGCACCTGTAGTCCCAACTATGTGGGAAGTTGAGGCAGGAGAATCACTTAAACTCGGGAGATGGAGGTTGCAGTGAGCTGAGATCATGCTGCTGCTCTCCAGCCTGGGCGACACAGCAAGACTCCGTCTCAAAAAAAAAAACAAACCACTGAGGTCTTCCTAGAGAGTAATGGTCATCTGCACAGTGCAGACCATCATGCATTTTTTTTCTTTTTCTTTTTTTTTTTTGTCAAGACAGGGTCTCACTATGGTTACCGAGGCTGGAGTGCAAGTGGTGTGACCCTGGCTCACTGCAGCTGTGACTTCCCAGGCTCAGATTATTCTTTTGCCTCAGCCTCCTGAGTAGCTGGGCGGGCCCAACGGTGTGCACCACCATGCCTGACTAGTTTTTTGTATTTTTAGTAAAGACAATATTTCACCATGTTGGCCAGGCTGGTCTCGAACACCTGGGTTCATGCAATCCACCTGCCTCAGCCTCCCAGAGTGCTGGGATTACAGGCGGGAGCCACTGCGCCTGGCCCTGTCATGGGTTTTTCTTATGTGCAGAGTACTTTTTCAAATCCACAGTAATTTCCCAGTTGACATACTGACAAGAACTACGGATTTTTAGAGAATATCCAAGTTATAATTGAGTCAAACTGCAGACAGAGGGTATCATTTTGAGCACCACCCCCCAGTTTGGTAGAAAAGAAAGTTGTGATATTGTGAAATATATATTTTGGGTTGTGTCCAGGGTTCCTGGCTCATAGTTGCTAAAAATCTTGTAATTTCCTAAGTGACCAGCGGAATCAGAGTATCTTTTGTTAGAAGATTTGGCCTGCCTGTAATCCCACCACTTTGGAAGGCTGGGGCAGGCAGACTGCTTGAGCGCAGGAGTTCAAGGCCAGCCTGGGCAACACAGTGAGACCCCATCTCTACAAAAAATACAAAAATTAGCCAGGCATAGGGGTGTGTGCCTACAGTCTCAGCTACTGGAGAGGCTTTGGTGAGAGGATCTCCTGAGCTCAGGGAGGTCAAGACTACAGTGAGATGTGACGACACTACTGTACTCCAGCTTGGGTGACAGAGTGAAAAAAAAAAAAAAGGCTAGGCGCCGTGGCTCACATCTGTAATCCAGTACTTTGGGAGGCCATGGTAGGTAGATGGCTTGAGCTCAGGTGATTGAGACCAGTCTGGGCAACACGGCAAAACCCCATCTCTACTAAAAATAAAAATAAAAAAAATAGCTAGATGTGGTGGCATGCACCTGTAGTCCCAGCTACTCAGGATCCTGAGGTGGGAGAACTGCTTGAACCCTGGGATGAAGGCTGCAGTGACACAAGATTGTGCCACTGCACTCCAGTCTGGGTGACAGAGTGAAGGAGACCCTCTCTCAAAGAAAAAATGGCCTTTTGTCTTCAGTTCTTAAAATAGCTGTAGAAGAGTTCCAGAGTGAAAGATGAAAGACATATCTTTAGTTATTCATAACCATCCCCTTTCTACCACAGCGAAGTTTATGTTAATAAGGAGATTTTTGGAAAGCTCCTACAAACCATAGGATGGGAGGCTAGTTGCCAGGGAAACCAACTGTGTGATTAGAGCCTTGAAACTTTCAGCTGTGTCCCCACCTCCAGGGAGGGAAGAGAAAACAAAGTTGAGTTAATCACCAATAGTGAATGACGCGATTAATCATGTCGCCATTATAAAGCCACCATAAACACCCAAAAACAGGGCTCAGGGAGCCTTCTGGTTGGTAAATAAGAACATAACCATGTGCCCAGAGGTATCTCTTCATCTGGCTGTTCATTTGTATTATTTAAAATATCCTTTGTAGGGCTAGGCACAGTGGCTCATGCCTGTAATCCCAGCACTTTGGGAGGCCGAGCAGGGTGGATCAGTCTAGGTCAGGAGTTCGAGACCAGCCTGACCAACATGGTGAAACCCCATCTCTACTAAAAATACAAAAATTGTCCAGGCACAGTGGTTCACACCTGTAATCCCAGCACTTTGGGAGCCCTAGGTGGGTGGATCACGAGATCAAGAGATTGAAACCATCCTGGCCAACAGGTTGAAATCCCGTCTCTACTAAAAATACAAAAAATAGCCACACATGGTGGTGCGCGCCTACAGTCCCAGCTTCTCAGAAGACCAAGGCAGGAGAATCTCTTGAACCCGGGAGTGGAGGTTGCAGTGAACAAAGATCACACCGCTGTAGTCATTCCCCATGAAATTCCTCCCACCTCAGCCTCCCGAAGTGTTGGGATTAGAGACTTACTTAGATCAGGGAATAGATAGCAATGATGGAATTGGGTGCCCCTGATACCAACCAGTGCCTTATCCCTCTCTTGTATGGTAACCTTGAAGGTCAGAACTGCAGTGATCATTTTGGCCAAACTATGCAAACAAGTAAACATAACTCCAAATATGTGGTTTTTATGGTTTTTTTGTTTTTGTTTTTGTTTTAGACAGGGTCTGGTTCTGTTACCCAGGCTGGAGTGCAGTGGCATTATCACAGGTCAGTGCAGCCTCAACGTCCAAGGTTGAAGCCATTCTCCTGCCTCAGCCTCCCAAGGAGCTGGGACTATAGGCACATGCCATCATCCCCAGCTAATTTTATTTATTTATTTACTTACTTACTTATTTTTGGGACAGTCTCACTCTGCTGCCCAGGCTGGAGTACAGTGGTGTAATCTCAGCTCACTGCAACTTCTGCCTCCCAGTTTCAAGTGATTCTCGTGCCTCAGCCACCCAAGCAGCTGGGTTTACAGGCACGCCCCACCAGGCCCAGCTAATTTTAAAAATATTTTTAACAGAGATGAGGTTTCACCATGTTGGCCAGGTTGGTTTGAACTCTTGGCCTCAAGTGATCTGCTCACCTCACCTCCCAAAGTGCTGAGATTACAGGCATGAACCACTGTGCCCAGCCAATTTTTTAATTTTTTCTAGAGACAGTCTCACTACGTTGCCCACGCTGATCTTGAACTCCTAGACTCAAGTGCTCCTTCCACCTCAGTCTCCCAAAGTGCCAGGATTATAGGAATGAGCCACTGCACCCAGCCCAAATGTAATATTCCAAAGAATGCAAGTGGCTATAATGGGATGGCCAATGAAGGTAAGGGACAATGAAGTTACAGGGTGAGGGCAATGAACAGGACATACCTGAGGGCCTCGTTATTGGCCTTGACTATGGGAGTGTCTTGATGCTTCACAAAGACCCCAAGAACCCCCCACAAAGAGGCCACAGAAGCACAGGCCCAAAAAGTCATTATAAACCAGGAAGGTTGCCACACTGACAGGTAGCCATCTTACTTACAGTTTGAGTCTTGACGTTTTGCCCATGGTGTACACTGTTCTGCATCTGATTAGAAAGGGGAGGATGCATTTTGTGAGTTTCAGCAATTTAGAACCAAACGTTACATTTGACAACTGTGGATGCATTGTTTCCCCTGCATCTACCTGTACACACAAAGCTACAAGAAGGGTGGGTCATGAGAGTTTTCGAGATTACACTGTCTTCTCTATAGTGGGGAAAATGAAACATGTTTCTACTTTAAAACAATTTTTAGAGACAATCTCTCTCTCTCCCAGGCTGGAATGCAGTGGCACAATCTTGGCTAACTGTAACCTCAAACTCTTGGCATTAAGTGATCCTCCTGCCTCAGCCTCTGAAGTAGCTAGGACTACAGGTGAACGTCACGCCAAGCTAATTAAAAAAAAAAAATTTAATGGGGTCTTGCTATGTTGCCCAGGCTGGTCTTGGACTCTTGGCCTTTCAAAACTCTGTAGGCACACTCTAGAAAACTTATTTGAGATAAATTTCCTTCTACTTTACAGCAACACAGATGGAACTAGAGGTCATCATCCTAAGTGCAATGATGCAGAAACAGAAAGTCAAAAACTGCATCTTCTCACATATAAGTGGGAGCTAAACAATAGGTAAACATGGACAAACAGAGTGGAATGATAGACATTGAAGATGCCAATAGGTTGGAGAGAGAGATGGGATGAAGGATGAAATATTACCTACTGGGTACAATATGAACTATTTCGGTGATGGGTGTACCAAAAGTCAGACTTCACCCCTATTAAATAAATCCAGGTAACACAAGTGCATTTCTAACCATAAATCTACAAAAATAAAAACAAAAATGGAAAGCAATAAAAACATGCTTAAACTAAAAAAAAAAAAAAAAAATTCCTTCCAGAGTAAAATACACTTTACTGAACAGGTCTCATAGATGTGGTTGGTCTGAAAAGAGTCCCTGTGCCCAGGTTAGGGTTGCAATTTCCCACCAGAGCCAAGTGCTCGGGTGTCCTACGGTTTCTTTTTTCTTTCTTTCCTTTCCTTTTTTTTTTTCCCTTGAGATGGATTCTGGCTATGTTGCCCAGACTGAACTCAAACTCCTGGAGTCAAGTGATCCTCCCACCTGAGCCCACCCACCATCCCCCTGACCCCCACACTCGAGCCACCCCAAGTAGCTCCACCTCAGCCCATCCACCTTCCCCCCCATCCCCGCTCCCAGCAGCTGAGACTACAGGTATATACTCCCACGCCCTAGCTTGGGGTTACTCTTCTACAGTGCCAAATGTGTGAAGGTGGGAAAAAGAAAGGTGGAAGCATCCACGCTGTTACAGTCAAGGATTAAAATGCAGCCACACTTTTTATTACACATGATGAGGTAACTGTCTGTTTATAAATAAGGGTCACTATTTCATAAGAGGCCTTACAACATTATGCCAAGCCCCTAGTACCTGGAGCACATCAGACCCTTCTGTTCCTGTGCGGCCTTGAGTAGACGACCACTTGCTCTGGGCTTGCTCCTCGAGGGGTCGCTCCATCTGGAAACCGAGACTGGAATTCCTGCGCATCCCTGTCCCCACATCCAGAAACACTGTAGGAAGGCTTCCGTGTCCGACCCGAGATCCGGAACAATTTCTGCTTCAACACAATTGTCCACGGAGGGCACTAGTTCCGTCCCACCGGCGGAAGCGGGGTCTGCCTAGCTACGAGACCTGCCGCCTAGCTGTCATTTGGACAAAAGGGGGCGGGGCTGTATTGATTGCCCAATCAGAGGCACCACCGGAAAGAAGGGTACCGCTTCGCTGCGCAAATGCGTGTTACGTCACTATGCGATTGGATTGTGCTCAGTTTAGGGTCTCCTGGCCCGTTGATGCGTCAGGTTGCTATTTACCTGCATCTGATGCGCTGTACCCTGTGATGGCAGTGTGAGCCGTAGGGACGACACCGGGACACCCCTGAGGCCGGAAGATGGTGAGTGTGCAGGGCCGGATTGGTTGGAACCGGCTGTTGTCGTGGGAACCGGCCGTTGTCCTGGGACCCGGGCCTCCCCATGGTCACCTCCTGCCGGCCGCAGTGTGGGCTGGGCTGGGCTGGCAGCCGGGACTCCAACCGTCCTGTCCTGTCCCTGCGCGGCGACTGCGGTCCCAGCCCCGGAGCCCTCTCTGGGCAGCTCCGCGCCCGAAGCCCCGCGTCTTTCCCACATTGTGCAGGAACCACACGGGAGGGTCATGGGAGAGTCCCGCCTTGTGTGGGGGGTTTGTGTGGGAGGAGCTGCAGTCTGTGGGGTCCCCAGTCCCTACTTTCTTCCCAAAGGCGATTTTCCCCTGAGTCTTCCAAAGATGTTGGAAGCAGAGCCTCAAATCCACTACCCTGTCCCCTAGCCTAGCTCCTCCTACGGCATAGATCCCTGGATTTCCAGATCCCTCCCCGCATTCCCAAACGCCTACTTCCCCCTCCAATGGAAAACATCATCAACAACTCTTTGTCCTGCGTGGTGCATTTCAAACACACGCAGTATTTTAAAAATCTTTTTTCCGACGGATGCCACTTTTAAAAGATTTACTTCTTGTTTGTGGACATTTTACATGAGAGAAAAATCAGGAAAATTATTCACTTGGAACTACTCTGCATAAAATGCTGTGCCTCTCATCCTGGCATCTTTCCAGGGCACAGATATCCTATGGGAACTCCTTTGGGTTGAGATTCCTTTTTGTAAACATTCTTGGGTGATCTCTCCTTTCAGCAGAGTTTCAGATTGGCACTGTCCCACCTTAGGTCTATGACCTTGAAAAGATATATTCACTTGAATGTAATTTTTCCAATAAATATAAAATGTATCAGAAGAACTTGAGAGACAGTATAAAATATTTCCAAAGAGACAAAAAAGAAGTGAATCTCAAAAAAAAAATCCCATTATTACGTGTTAAAAATTCTTTGTTCTTTGCCTGAGCACATGGAATATGTTTCTGAGGTCTGTTCTTTTAGTTCGATGATTTTCTTTTCTTTCTTTTCTTTTTTTTTTTTTTTTTTTTTTTTTTTGAGACGGAGTCTTACTCTGTTGCCCAGACTGGAGTGCAGTGGTTCAATCTCGGCTCACTGCAACCTCTGCCTCCCAGGTTCAAGCAATTCTCCTGCCTCAGACTCCTGAATAGCTGGGATTACAGGTGCCCACCACCATGCCCAGCTAATTTTTGTATTTTTAGTAGAGACAGGGTTTCGCCATGTTGGCCAGGCTGGTCTCGAACTCCTGACCTCAGGTGATCCACCTGCCTTGGCCTCCCAAAGTGCTGGGATTACAGGCATGAGCCACTGTGCCTGGCCAGTTTGATGATTGCAAATAGTATTCCAGGACTTAAACTTGCAACACCTAGAAGCATTCAGATATGAGTAATACTTTAGCAAACTATTCCCTGCCATGGAAATAATTAAGTGACATTATCATTTTCTTTTTTCTTTTTTTTTTTTTTTAAAAAAAAGATGGGGTCTGGCTCTGTTGCTCAAGCTGGTCTTGAACTCCTGGGCTCAAGCAATCCTCCAGCCTCAACATTCCAAAGTGCTAAGATTACAGGCATGAGCCACTATGCCTGGCCCGATATTATCATTTTCTGAAAGCAGTAGTGGGTTTTCTTGTTGTTAGCAAAAGTACCTTAAAATTTTCTTACTTCCTTTATACATAAACACTGGGTTTGAGTTATTCTGCTAGTTTTTTTTTTTTTTAGACTAAGTCTCACCTGTTGCCCAGGCTGGAGTGCAGTGGTGCAATTTTGGCTCATTGCAACCTCTGCCTCCCAGATTCAGGTGATTCTCCTGCCTCAGCCTCCTGAGAAGCTGGGATTACAGGCATGTGCCACCGTGCCTGGCTAATTTTTTTCTGTTTTTATCATCATGTTGGAAAATGGAAACCTGGGGAAGCTAATGTTTCTTTGCTACCAAAGTAGAGAAGGAGGTGTGGAGCTCTCGTAGTTCCTTGCTGATCAGGTGCTCCTATCCTCCATTACCAGAGACCGACCCATTCTAGGGGTTACATTTTTCAAGCTGGGAGAGTCTAGGTCCAAGCTTGGAATGTATTTAACTTTTTTTTTTTGTTTTTTTGAGACAGAGTTTTGCTTTTATTACCCAGGCTGGATTGCAATGACATGATCTCGGCTCACCAACCTCTGGCTCCCGTGTTCAAGTGATTCTGAGTAACTGGGATTACAGGCATGTGCCACCACGCCCAGCTAATTTTGTATTTTTAGTAAAGACAGACTTTCTCCATGTTGGACAGGCTGATCCTGAACTCCTGACCTCAGGTGATCCACTTACCTCAGCCTCCCAAAGTACTGGGATTACAGGCGTGAGCAACTGGGCCTGGCCTTTTTTTTTTTTTTTTTTTTTAAATACAGGGTCTCATTCTGTTGCCCAAGCTGGTCTGGAACTCCTGGACTCAGGCCATCCTCCCACCTCAGTCTCCCATGTTTAACTTTTTTTTGAGACAGGGTCCCATTCCTTTTCGCGCAGGCTGGAGTGCAGTGGTGTGTGACCATAGCTCACTGCAGCCTTTATCTCCTGGACTCAGGTGATCCTCCTGCCTCCTCAGAATAGCTGGGACTACATGTATGTGCCACCATGCCCAGTTAATTTTCGTATTTTCTGTAGCAATGGGGTTTCGCCATGTTGCTCAGGCTGGTCTTAAACTCCTGAGCTCAAACAGTTCACTCGCCTTGGCTTCCCACTGTGCCTGGCCTCCCACAACTTCTTGACAGCCAAAGATATTGTTGCTATCTTACAGTTTTATATTTTCCAGAATGTAATAAACTTGGAGTTATTCAGGATGTAGTCTTCTCAGATTGGCATCCTTCACTGAGCAATGCACTTTGACGGTCCTTCTGTTTCTGCATGGCTTGATACCTGATTTATCTTACCATGGAACAGTATTTCATCATAAGATTGTACCACAGATTGTTTATCCATAAACCTGTTGCAGGATGTCTTGGTTAAGTCCTAAAATTGGCAGTTATGAAGAAATTTTCCATAAATATTCATGAGCAGGTTTTTGTGTAAACAGTAGTTTTCAACTCATGTGAGTAAATAGCAAGGAATATGATAAGAGAATGTGGTCCTCTGGTAAGAAACATTTTGTTTTGTGAGAAACTGCCTGTCTTCCAAAGTGGACCTACCATTTCCCATTCCCACCGGCAAAGGAATCAGGATTCCTGTTGCCTACATCTTTGCTATCCATTGCTGTTCTCAGTATTTTGAACGTTGTCCATTCTAATAAGTGTAAGTGATACCTCTTCAGTTTTATTTGCAGTTCTGTAATGACATATAATGTGGACCATCTCTTCATATGTGTATTTGCCATCTGTATATCTTTCATTGATGAGGTGTGTGTTTAGGTCCCTTGCCCATTTCTCATTGGGTCGTTTGTCTTATTATTGTTGAGATTTAAGAGTTATCTGGAGACAGACATGGTGGCACACACTTGTCATCCCAGCTACTCCAGAAGCTAAAGCGGGAGGATTGCTTGCAGTGCGGAGTGCAAGCCCAGCGTGGGCAACATAATGGATCCTGTTTCAAAAAAAAAAAAAGAGGCCAGGCATGGCGGTTCATGTGAGGCCACCCAGGCTGCCAGGCAGTGGAGCTGAGGAGTGGTGGGCTGAGGCCAGGGCTGGAGCTGCCACGGGATTGGAAAAAAACAAAATTAGCCCAGTGTGGTGGTGCACCCCTGTAGTCCCAGCTACTTGGAGGCTAAGGCATGAAAATTGCTTGAGCCTAGGAGGCGGAGGTTGCAGTGAGCCAGGATCAAAACACTGCACTCCACCCTGGATGACAGAGCAAGACTGTCTCAAAAAAAAAAGAAAAAGAAAAACAAGGAAGCCGAGCACAGTGGCTCACGCCTGTAATCCTAGCACTTTGGGAGGCCAAGGTGGGTAGATCACAAGTTCAGGAGTTTGAGACCAGCCTGTCCAATATGGAGAAACCCCCATCTCTGCTTAAAATACAAAATTAGCTGGGCATGGTGGCACATGCCTATAACCCCAGCTACTTGGGAGGCTGAGGCAGAAGAATCACTTGAACCTGGGAGGCGGAGGTTGCAGTGAGCCAAGGATCGCACCATTGCACTCCAGCCTGGGCAACAAGAGCGAAACTCTATCTCAAAAAAATAAAAATAAAATAAAAAGGAAAAAAGAAAAAACGGGGAGATCTTTACTTTAGATACTAGTCCTTAATCAGACAAGTGCTTTCGTGAAGATTTTCAAGAATCTGTCCATGCCTTTTATTTTTATTCTTTTAACACTTGCTTTCATAGAGTACGAGGTTTTCATTTTAATGAAGTGAAACTTATTTTTTCCTTTCATAAATTGTGCTTTTGGTGGTTTATCTAAAAATACATCACCAAAGCCAAGTGGATAGTTTTGCATTTTAAATTTACATCTGTAATTGATTTGGGCTTAATTTTTGTGAAAGGTGTAAGATCCATGTATGCATTTTTTGTGGGTGTGGGAGAGTTTAGTATAAATTTCACTTAGGCACTGTTTTTGTTGCATTCCACAAATTTCGATAACTCCTATTTTCATTTAATTGAAATTTAATCTTTTTGTTTTCTTGAGACAAGAGTCTCACTGAGTCACCCAGGCTGGAGTGCAGTGATGCAGTCTTGGCTCACTGCATCCTCTACCTCCTGGGTTCAAGCAGCAGTTCTCCTGCCTCAACCTCCCAAATATCTGAGATTACGGACAAATGCCACCACTGCCTGGCTAATTTTTGCTTTTTCTTTTTTTTGAGTCAGAGTTTCACTCTTGTTGCCCAGGCTAGAGTGCAATGGCATGATCTCGGCTCACTGCAACCTCCACCTCCTGGAATCAAGCAATTCTCCTGCCTCAGCCTCTTGAGTAGCTGGGACCATGGGCATGCACCACCATGCCTGGCTAATTTTGTGTTTTTAGTGGAGACAGGGTTTCGCCATTTTGGCCAGGCTGGTCTTGAGCTCCTGACCTCAGGTGATATGCCCACTTCAGCCTCCCAAAGTGCTGGGATTACAGGCGTGAGCCACTGCACCCAGCCCAAATTTAATTTTTCTTGAAACTTTTTTGATTCGTGTTTAGAACTGTGTTGGGTTTTATTTCCAAATAATTGATGGTTTTCTAGCTGTTCTTCTGTTACTGATTTCTAGATTAATGCCATGGTGGCCTGAGAGCATATTTTATATAATGTATATTCTTTCAAAACCATGTTTTGTCTACAACATGATTTATCTTTGTGAATGTTCCACATGAACTTGAGAAGAACGTATGTTGTTCTGTTGGGTGAAGCATTCCATGGATTTTAATTAAACCCAATTGTTGCCTTTCAACCAAACTCTGTCCTTTCCATCTGCTGGAACTCTTTTTTTTTTAAGACAGGGTATCGCTCTGTCACCCAGGCTGGAATGGAGTGATACAATCTCAGCCCACTGCAACCGCCATCTCAGCCTCCTGAATAGCTGGAACTACAGGAACATGTCACATGCAGGGCTAAATTTTGCCTTTTTTTTGTTCTTTTGAGATGAAGTTTTGCTCATGTTGCCCAGGCTGGAGTGCAATCGCTCAATCTCAGTTCACTCCAGCAACCTCTGCCTCCTGGATTCAAGCAGTTCTCCTGCCTCAGCCTCCTGAGTTGGGATTACAGGCACCTACTACCATGCCCAGCTAATTTTTTGTATTTTTAGTAGACAGGTTTTCACCATGTTGGTCAGGCTGGTCTTAAACTCCTGACCTCAGGTGATCCACTCATCTTGGCCTCCCAAAGTGCTGGGATTACAGGTATGAGCCACTGCGCCCAGTCTAAATTTTGCCTCTTTTGTAGAGATGGGGTTTCACCATGTTGCCCAGGCTGCTCAAGCAGTCTACCCACCTTGACTTCCCAAAGTGCTAGGATTACAGACATGAGCCACTGTGCCCAGACCCTGACTCTATTTTTTAATTTTTTTTGAGAGGAGTCTCGCTCTTTCGCCCAGACTGGACTGCAGTGGCATGGTCTTGGCTCATTGCAACCTCCGCCTCCTGTGTTCAAGCGATTCTCCTGCCTCAGAGTCCCAAGTAGCTGGTATTTTAAGTGCCCACCACCACACCTGGCTAATTTTTGTAATTTTAGTAGAGACAAGGTTTTACCATGTTGGCCTGGCTGGTCTCGAACTTCTGACCTCATGATCTACCTGCCTCAACCTCCCAAAGTGCTGGGATTACAGGCATAAGCCACCACGCCCGGACTGTTTTTTGATTTTTGACTGCTGATAGCCTAAAAACCTCATCCTTCCTTGTTTCCCTTATGCCCCACTTCTGCACAAAGAGACAAGCCTGTGTTCTCCCTTATTTGGCAGAACCAGAGTCATTTCACACAAGCCTCTACTTTTAGTGTGTGAGCTCTCATCCTAGCTCACCCCCAACCTCAATTAAAAACTCAGGCCAGGCTGGATGTGGTGGCTCACACCTATAATCCCAGCACTTTAGGAGGCCAAGGTGGGTGGATCACAAGGTCAGGAGTTGGAGACCAGCCTGGCCAACATGGTGATACCCTGTCTCTACTAAAAGTACAAAAATTAGCATGGTGCGGTGGTGGGCACCTGTAATCCCAGCTACTAGGAGGCTAAAGCAGGAGAATTTCTTGAACCCAGGAGGCAGAGATTGCAGTGAGCCAAGATCATGCCCCTGCACTCCAGTCAGGATGATAGAGCAAGACTCCATCTCAAAAAAAAAAAAAAAAAAACCCTGGCCAGCTCCTTTCTTTGATCTCTCAAGCTGGTTCATACTTATCAGAGAAACCTACTTTGCCCTCCACAGAGACTTCAATTATGAAACTATTAATAAGCCCTTTCATACCATATTGGGACATGTGTGGTGTCAGCAGCATCAGTTTTGATGTCTGAACCAACCTTCCATGGGGATGTACCTGCCTTTGCAGGTGACCCCAACAGTTAGAGAAAAGGTAAGATGGCTTTACCCTGTTATGGGCCCAGTGGCTCACAACTATAATTCCAGCACTTCAGGAGGCAGAGAGGGGAGGACTGCTTGAGCCCAGGAGTTCAAGAGCAGCCTGAGCCCCAGGAAGAGACCCTGCCTCTACAAAAAATACAAAAATGAGCCGGTGTGGTGGCATGTGACTACAGTCCTAGCTACTTGGGAAGATGAGGCAGGAGTATTGCTTGACATCCAAGCTGCAGTGAGCTGTGATTTTGCCATTGCACTCCAGCCTGAGCAAGAGAGCAAGATCCTGTCTCAAAAAAGATAAGATGATATATATATTGTATCACACTTTACTTAATTGTTCTATGGATACATTCTTGAGATATTTTCATATCAGTTCATTACACTCTTTAAAAGTTACCTATGATGGTGGCCTTATGTAACTAATTTTTTCTAATTAGACACGTTTCCAATTTTTATGGCCAGAACTCTGACTTAAAACAAATTGCCATATAACAGGTCAAACATGTACAAATTGTTTATCATGGAAGAGAATAATAAAAGAATAAGAGAAGAGAATAATAAGATACTTTGTGGCATATTTTAATAACAATATGAACATCCTTGGGAATATCAAGACTCAGAAATAGGCACTGGGGAGCTCCTTAGGGTCTCCTAATGTTCACCTGCCTGGCTCAACTCCATCTTATCCTGTAGATGACCAGTGTGCTGATTCTTCAGTTATTCTTTATACCCTAACCATCTATTCTTTTTTTTTTTTCTTTTGAGATGGAGTTTTGTTCTTGTCCCCCAGGCTGGAGTGCAGTGGTGCAACCTCGGCTCACTGCAATCTCCACCTCCCAGGTTCAAGCAATTCTCTTGCCTCAGCCTCCAGAGTAGTTGGGATTACAGGTGCACACCACCATGTCCGGCTAATCTTTTGTATTTTTAGTAGAGACAAGGTTTCACCATGTTGGCCAGGCTGGTCTCAAACTCCTGACCTCAGGTGATCCACCCACCTTGGCTTCCCAAAGTGCTAGGATTACAGGTGTGAGCCACCACATCTGGCCAACTATTTATTCTTTTTCACAAATACTGTTTTTAAAAAATTTTTGCCTTTTCACCCTTGAGTTCATGCAGGTGGTTTTAAAAAAAAAAATTACCTCCTTTGAACATTTAATTAGTAGTAATGGAATTACCCTTAAAGGATTTTTTGGAGCCTAGGCAACACAGTGAGACCCATCTTTACAAAAAATTAAAAAATTAGCCAGGCATGGTGATGCAAGCCTGTAATCCCAGCTACTCAGGAGACTGAGGTGGGAGGATCACTTGAGCCTGGGAAGTCGAGGATGCTGTGAGCTTTGACTGCACCACTGTACTCTGCCCTGGGCAACAGCGAGACCCTTTCTCAAAAATAAAATAAAGGCTAGGCACAGTGGCTCACACCTGTAATCCCAGCACTTTGGGAGGCCAAGGTGGGCGAATCACCTGAGGCTAGGAGTTCAAGACCAGCCTAGCCAAGATGGTGAAACCCTATCTCTACTAAAATACAAAAAATTAGCCAGGCATGGTGGTGCAAGCTTGTAATCCCAGCTACTCGGGAGGCTGAAACAGGAAAATTGCTTGCCCGGGAGTTGGAGGCTGCAGTGAACCGAGATGGTGCCACCGCACTCCAGCCTGGGCAACAAGAGCAAAACTCCCAACTTTAAATAAATAAATAAATAAGTGAAGAAATAAATTTCTGGTGATTTATTGACCTCATTTTTCACGTGCTGGTATCTGAGGCTGCAGGCTCTCCATTTTTTTTAATTGTACTTTAAGTTCCGGGGTACGTGTGCAGATCTTGCAGGATTGTTGCATAGGTACATATGTGCCATGGTGGTTTGCTGTCTCCATCCCCCTGTCACCTACATCAGGCATTTCTCCAATGTTAGCGCTCCCCAGCCTCTCCACCCCCTGCTATCCATCCCTTAGACTCCTACCCCACAACAGACCCCAGTGTGTGATGTTCCCCTCCCTGTGCCCATGTGTTCTCATTGTTCAATACCCATCTATGAGTGAGAACATGTGGTGTTTGGTTTTCTATTCTTGTGTCAGTTTGCTTAGAATGATGGTTTCCAGATTCATCCATGTCCCTACAAAGGACATGAACTCGTCCTTTTTTATGGCTGCATAGTATTCCATGGTGTACATGTGCCACATTTTCTTTGTCCAGTCTATCATTGATGGGCATTTGGGTTGGTTCCAGGTCTTTGCTATTGTAAACAGTGCCATAATAAACATATGTGTGCATATGTCTTTATAATAGAACAATTTATAATCCTTTGGGCATATACCCAGTAATGGTATTGCTGGGTTAAATGGAATTTCTATTTCTAGATTCTTGAGGAATCACCATACTGTCTTCCACAATGGTTGAACTAATTTACACTCCCACCAACAGTATAAAAGTGTTCCTTTTCTCCACATCCTCTCCAGCATCTGTTGTCTCCAGATTTTTTAATGATCGCCATTCTAACTGGCATGAGATGGTATCTCAATGTGGTTTTGATTTGCATTTTTCTAATGACCAGTGATGATGAGCAGTTTTTCATATGTTTTTGACCTCATAAATGTCTTCTTTTGGAAGTGTCTGTGCATATCCTTCGCCCACTTTTGAATGGGTATTTGTTTGTTTGTTTGTTTCTTGTAAATCTGCTTTAGTTCTTTATAGATTCTTGATATTAGCCCTTTGTCAGATGCGTAGATTGCAAAAATTTTTTCCCATTCTGTTGGATGCTGGTTCACTCTAATGATTTTCTTGCTGTGCAGAAACTCTTAAGCTTTTTTTTATCTTTTCTTTATTTTTTGAAATAGTCTCACTCTGTCACCAGGCTGGAATACAGTCAGTTCACTGCAACCTCCGCCTCCCCAATTCAAGTGATTCCCCTGCCTCAGCCTCCCAAGTAGCTGGGACTGCAGGCGCATGCCACTATGCCCGGCTTATTTTTTGTATTTTAGTAGAGACGGGGTTTCACCATGTTGGCCAGGATGGTCTCGATCTCCTGACCTCGTGATCCACCCACCTCGGCCTTCCAAAGTGCTGGGATTACAGGCGTGAGCCCCCGCATTGGGCCCAGGCTGTTCATTCTAAGGTTGTGGGGTTTAGGCTTTTTCACGGTTTTGTTTTTGTTTGTGTTTGCTTTGTAGAAAATAATGCTCTTACTTTTTTTTGTTTCAGTCTCCAAGTGCAAATACGTAATAAATTCTCTGGTAGTTGGATAAAAACTGCTGGATCATGGTAAAGTTTAAATTTATAAACTTAAAAAAAGAGTGGTGGAGTATATCAGTAGGTCCTTGATTTGTACATAATTGTCCTCTGTAGTCATCAACACTAGAGTTTTCTTAATTGACTAGTTTTGTCTTCCTACTCAGTATGAAGCGGGAACTATTTGACATTTACTTCCTAATTATTAAGGAGATGAACCTTTTTCTCTTTTTTCTTTTTTTTATTAAAAGGCTGTACAAGAAATATTTATTTTTTTTGGCTGGAGTGCAGTGGCATAGTTATGGCTCACTGCAGCCTTGACTTCATGGGCTCAAGCAATCCTCCCACCTACTTACCCTCCCAAGTAGCTGAGACCAGAGGCGTGTACCACCATACCTGGCCAATTTTTGTATTTTTTGTAGATACAGGGTTTCACCAAGTTGCCCAGGCTGGTCTCGAACTCCTGGGCTCAAACCGTCCACCCACCTCAGCCTCCCAAAGTGCTGGAATTATAGGCATGAGCCATCATGCCTGGCAAAATATTTATTTTCTATTAAATGTAAATGTAGATAAACCTTACTGAGAACACCCAGGCATGCATATGGACTTGTCACAACGGAGAGTTCCCTAGAGCCAAATTTCTTCCTGCTCAAACCCTAGTCCTAATGACTTAAGAAAACCCCTTCTAAACTGTGAAGAAAATTCCTCTATGTGAATCTTTCCATGTATAGTGCACGTGAGTGCACGGAAATGAGAAAGAACAATCCCTAGAGTATCTGTCTGGGAACCACTTCCTTCTGAAACTGGAGAAAAACTCTCTGTTCTTTTTTTTATTTTTATTTTTTGAGATGGAGTCTCGCTCTGTAGTCCAGGCCTAGAGTGCAGTGGCACTATCTCAGCTCACTGCAACCTCCATCTCCTAGGTTCAAGCGATTCTCCTGCCTCAGCCTCTTAAGTACCTGAGACTACAGGTGCCCGCCACTACGTCTGGCTAATTTTTGTATTTTTAGTAGAGACAGGGTTTCACCACGTTGGTCAGGCTGGTCTGAAACTCCTGACCTCAGGTGATCCGCCCACTTTGGCCTCCCAGAGTGCTGTGATTACAACCATGAGCCACCGCACCCAGCTGAGATTTTATGTTCTTTTGGAGGTATGAAATTATCTGTCATGTAATTTTACAATCATAGGCAAATTCACCATCAGACCATTGTGGCCATCAATGAAGTCCCCTGCAAATTGATACTCTCAGCCTATTCTTCAAGATCAACAAAGCCCAGATTCCATGCTTATGGATCTTCCAGAAAGTACTCCTCTGACATTTTATCTCAATTTGTATATACTTGTGTAATAAAAATTGTTGGAAGCAGTTCTGAGGCTCATGGTCATAAGGATTTTGTGAAGGTCTAAGTTAGTGCCCTCTTCCTGTGCCCGAGCTCTGTCTTCCCAATAATTTCCTAGCCTCACGAAATGGGACAGAAAGTAAAAGGAAAAACTGCGTCTGTGATAAATATTACACACATAGCCAGGCTTTATGGCTCATGCCTATAATCCCAACACGTAGGGATATATGTATCAGAAACAAGTTGAAATTAATACATCTCTAAAAGAGTATTTCCATTCAGCCAGCAGAATCTTGAGTGCTTCTAAGTGGCCTCAAATACTTCAGGACAATATGGGCAGCTAGACCTTTTTACAAGTTGGGTTTCCACAAGCCTCCCGGCCTCTCATGTGTAACAAAGGGGATAGAAGATTCTCAATGTGTATTTACTTACTGAAACCTTCAGCTCATGTAATCCTGCATCTTAAGGAATGCTGAATGATTCAGGTAATAAGAAATCAGGCTATGGGCTGGGGATGGTGATTCTTTTTTTTTATTTTTATTTATTTATTTATTTATTTTTGAGACAGAGTTTCACTCCTTACCCAGGCTGGAGTGCAATGGCGCGATCTCGGCTCACCGCAACCTCCGCCTCCTGGGTTCAGGCAATTCTCCTGCCTCAGCCTCCCGAGTAGCTGGGATTACAGGCACGCACCACCATGCCCAGCTAATTTTTTGTATTTTTAGTAGACGGGGTCTCACCATGTTGACCAGGATGGTCTCGATCTCTTGACCTCGTGATCCACCCGCCTCGGCCTCCCAAAGTGCTGGGATTACAGGCTTGAGCCACTGCTCCCGGCCGGATGGTGATTCTTACCTGTAATCACACTTTGGGAGGCCCAGGCAGGAGGAACGCTTGAGGCTGAGAGTTCAGGATCAACCCCGACAACATAACAAAACCCCATCTCTAACCAAAAAAAACTTTTTAATTAGCTGGGTGTGGTGGTGCACATATGTAGTCCTAACTACTTGTGAATCTGAGGCAGGAGGATCTTTTGGGGGCCCAGGGGTTTGAGGCTATAGTGAGTTACGATTGCTGCACTTGAGCCTGGGTGGCAGAGCGAGACCCTGTCTCTTAGAAAACAACAAACAAACAAACAAGAAATAAGAGTTGATCTCATAAAGAATTGAAGATCTTACCTGTAATCCAGCACTTTGAGAGACCATGTCTGGTGAATCGCTTGAGCTGAGGAGTTTGAGACCAGCCTGAGCAACATGGCAAAACCCATCTCTACAAAAAACACACACAAAATGCTTAGCCAAGTGTAGTGGTGTGTTCCTATAGTCCCAGCTACCTAGGAGGCTGAGGTTGGAGGATTGCTTCAGCCTGGGAGGTCTAGGCTCCAGTGATCTGTGATTGTACCATTGCACTCCAAGCCAGAGCAAAACCATCTATGCCGCCAAAAGAAAGAATAAAAAAGGCCAGGCACGATGGCTCACACCTGTAATCCTAACACTTTGGGAGGCCAAGATGGGTGGATCACTTGATGTCAGGAGTTCGAGAGCAGCCTGGCCAACATGGCAAAACCCCATCTCTACTAAAAATACAAAAATTAGGCTAAGCATGATGGCTTACACCTGTAATCCCAGCACTTTGGGAGGCCTAGGCAGGCAGATCACAAGGCCAAGAGATCAAGACCATCCTGGTCAACATGGTGAAACTCCATCTCTACTAAATATATAAAAATTAGCCAGGCATGGTGGTGCATGCCCGTCGTCTCAGCTACTTGGGAGGCTGAGTCAGGAGAATCGCTTGAACCCGGGAAGCAGAGGCTACAGTGAGCCAAGATCACACCACTGCAGTCCAGCCTGGTGACAGTGAGACTGCATCTCAAAAAAAAAAAAAAGAAAAATTAGCTGGGCGTGGTGTCGGGTGCTTGTATGGTATTTCATTTTTCTTTACAAGTCGAACTAGACACTACCATTGGAGAGCAATAAGACTTAGTGATCACAGTAAAGATGTAGCTGTAAGTTATGTGTTCAGGGTGCTGTTAAATTTCTAACAATTGAGTCATACACTTAATGTTTGGAGACCATTCTTGTCAGTCTCACCCATTCTCCTCTACTATATTGGCTGTTTCAGGACTCAGTGGCTTTTGAGGATGTGTCTGTGAACTTCAGCCAGGAGGAGTGGGCCCTGCTGGCTCCTTCACAAAAGAAACTCTACAGAGATGTGATGCAGGAAACATTCAAGAACCTGGCCTCCATAGGTAAGGATGACATCATTTTTTCCTTTTTTTTTTTTTTTTTTGAGATGGAGTCTTGCTCTGTTCCCCAGGCTGGCATGCAGTGGTGCAACCTCAGCTCACTGCAACCTCTGCCACCCGGGTTCAAGAGATTCTTCTGCCTCAGCCTCCCAAGTAGCTGGGATTACAGGCACCTGCCACCACGCACAGCTAATTTTTGAATTTTTAGTATAGACTGGGTTTCACTATGTTGGCCAGGCTGGTCTCACTCCTGACCTCAGGTGATCCACCTGCCTTGGCCTCCCAAAGTGCTGGGATTATAGGCGTGAGCCACCGCACCCAGCTGACATCATTTTTTATATAGTCAATTAGAGAACTAGCACTTGTTGCTCATTATCACTATTCCGGGATTTGGAATCTGAAAAGGGAATACTTCAGTAAATAAACCAGGCATAGTTACAGCTCTTTTTTTTTTTTTCCAGATCACTCAGGGAGATACAGCTCATTTTGAACCTAGAATCTAATAATATTTGTATGATTTTTAATAATTTATTATGATTATTCTGGATCTATACTTTAGGGAAAAAATGGGAAGACCAGAACGTTGAAGATCAGCACGAAAACCAGGGGAAGAATCTAAGGTGAGTTGCACTCACAAGAGATAGCAGCGTTCCTTGAAAGAGTCTTAAAAATGTCAGGACACTTTTAAAACAATAAATAAACTCAGCTCCAGATGTATTTATTTATTTATTTTTGTTATTATTATTTTTTTCTTGAGAGGGAGTTTTGCTCTGTTGCTCAGGCTGGAGTGCAGTGGTAAGATCTCAGCTCACTGCAGCCTCCACCTCCCAGGTTAAAGTGATTCTCCTGCTGCAACCTCCTGAATAGCTGGGATTACAGGCATGCACCACCACCCCGAGCTAATTTTTATATTTTTAGTAGAGACAGGGTTTTCCCATGTTGGCCAAGCTGACGTCAAACTCCTGACCTCAGATGATCCACCTGCCTCAGCCTCCCACAGTGCTGGGATTACAGGTGTAAGCCACTGAGTCCCAAATTTGTCAGAAAATGTTTAACAAAATTGTTTTCTCAAGTGACACAGATGTCCACTGATTGAAAAATACTGTACTTGGCCGGGCGCAGTGGCTCACGCCTAGAATCCCAGCACTTTGAGAGGCCAATGCGGGTGGATCACTAAGTCAAGAGATCGAGACCATCCTGGTCAATGAGGTGAAACCCCGTCTCTGCTAAAAATACAAAAATTAGCTGGGCATGGTGGTGCACACCTGTAGTCCCAGCTACTCGGGAGGCTGAGGCAGGAGAATTGCTTGAACCCAGAAGGCGGAGGTTGCAGTGAGCCGAGATCGTGCCATTGCACTCCAGTCCGGGTAACAACAGCAAAACTCCGTCTCAAAAAAAAAAAAAAAAAAAAAGAAAGAAAGAAAAATACTGTACTTGGGCTAGGCACTGTGGCTCATGCTTATAATCCCAGCACTTTGGGAGGCTGAGGCGAGTGGATCACCAGAGGTCAGGAGTTTGAGACCATCCTGGCCAACATAGTGAAACCCTGTCTCTACTAAAAATACAAAAATTAGCTGGGCATGGTGGCACACACCTGTAATCCTAGCTACTTAGGAGGCTAAGGCAGGAGAATCACTTGAACCTGGCAGAGGTTGCAATGAGCCAAGACTGCACCACTGCACTGCAGCCTGCGCAACAGAGCGAGACTCCATTTCAAAAAAGAAAAAGAAAGAAAGAAAAATATTGTCCTTGGAAACAGTTTTTGTTTGTTCATTTATTTTGTGAGACAGAGTCTTACTCTGTCACCTAGCTGGAGTGCAGTGGTATGATCTAATCTCACTATAACCTTTACGCTCTGGGTTCAAGCAATTCTCCTGCCTCAGCCTCCTGAGTAGCTGGGATTATAGGTGCACACAACTACACCAGGCTAATTTTTGTATTTTTTGGTAGAGACGGGGTTTCACTGTGTTCACCAGGCTGGTCTCAAACTCCTGAGTCCAAGTGATCCACTCCCCTGAGCCTCTCAAAGTGCTGGGATTACAGGCATGAGCTACCATGTCCAGCCTTGGAAACAGTATTTTAAAGCCTCATATATAACTTTAGGAAGCCAACATAGGCAGATCATTTGAGCTCAGGAGTTCGAAACCAGCCTGGGCAACAAGACAAAACCCTATCTCTACAAGAAATAGAAAAATCAATTGGTCATGGTGATGCATACCTGTAGTCCCAGCTACATGGGAGGCTGAGGTGGGAGGATGGATTGAACCCAGGAGATCAAGCCTGCAGTGAGCTGTACTCTAGTCTGGGCGACAGAGCAAGACTGTCTCAAAACAAAACAAAAACCATACATCAATATTATTGTTTTGATAATAGCTATTAGTGACACAAGCCCTCTTGGAGAACATTGAGTATATTCATATTGAAACACTTCACCTGGGCATGGTGGCTCACGCCTGTAATCCCAGCACTTGGGGAGGCAGAGGCAGGTGGATCACCTGAGGTCAGGAGTTCAAGACCAGCCTGCCCAACATGGTGAAACCCCCATTTCTACTAAAAAAAAAATACAAAAATTAGCTGGGTATGGTGGCAGGCGCCTGCAATTCCACCTACTCAGGAGGCTGAGGCAAGAGAATCACTTGAACCTAGGAGGCAGAGGTTGCAGTGAGCCGAGATCATGCCACTGCACTCCAGCCTGGATGACAGAGCAAGATCCTGTCTCAAAAAAACAAAACAGGCTGGGCGCGGTGGCTCAAGCCTGTAATCCCAGCACTTTGGGAGGCCGAGGCGGGTGGATCACGAGGTCAAGAGATCAAGACCATCCTGGTCAACATGGTGAAACCCCGTCTCTACTAAAGATACAAAAAATTAGCTGGGCATGGTGGCACGTGCCTGTAATCCCAGCTACTGAGGAGGCTGAGGCAGGAGAATTGCCTGAACCCAGGAGGCGGAGGTTGCGGTGAGCCGAGATCGTGCCATTGCCCTCCAGCCTGGGTGATAAGAGCGAAACTCCGTCTCAAAAAAACAAAAACAAAAACAAAAAAAAAAACAACAAAAACCCAATTCAGACAGGGCAGAAAACTGTTTTCCTGAAAATGATAAAAATTTAGTTCTGTTGCCAGGAGTGGTGGCTCATGCCTATAATCCCAGTACTTGGGGAGGCCAAGGAGGGTGGATCACCTGAGGTCAGGAGTTCAAGAGCAGCCTGGCCAACATGGTGAAACCCCATCTGTACTAAAAATACAAAATTAGCTGGGTGTTGTGGCACATGCCTATAATCCCAGCCACTTGGAAGGCTGAGGCAAGAGAATCACTTGAACCCCAGAGGTGGAGGTTGCAGTAAGTTGAGATCACACCATTTCACTCTAGCCTGGGCAACAAGAGCAAAACTTTGTCTCAAAAAAAAAAAAAGAAAAAAGAAAAGAAAAGAAATTAAGTTTTACTACCTGATAATAAATGTAAAATCATTAATTCTCAACCAGTATTACTGTGCTTCTAATTTTTTACAGAAGCCATACGGTAGAGAGACTCTGTGAAAGTAAAGAAGGTAGTCAATGTGGAGAAACCTCCAGTCCCAATGTCAGTGTGACCAAGAAGACTGCCAGAGTAAAATTAGATGAATGTACTGTCTGTGGGAAAGTCTTCATGCGTCGTTCATCCCTTACCAGACACATGAGATCTCACACTGGATATGAGCTAATTGAGAAGCCATATAAATGTAAGGAATGTGGGAAAGCCTTTAGTTATCTCAAATCCTTTCAGAGACATGAAAGGAGTCACACTGGAGAAAAACCGTATAAATGTAAACAATGTGGAAAAACCTTCATATATCATCAACCCTTTCAAACACATGAACGGACTCACATTGGAGAAAAACCCTATGAATGTAAGCAATGTGGGAAAGCTCTTAGTTGTCCCAGTTCACTTCGAATTCATGAAAGGATTCACACTGGAGAAAAGCCCTATGAATGTAAAAAATGTGGGAAAGCTTTCAGTTGTCCCAGTTCTATTCGAATACATGAAAGAACTCACACTGGAGAGAAACCCTATGCATGTAAGGAATGTGGGAAAGCCTTCATTTCCCACACAAGTGTTCTAACACACATGATAACACACAACGGAGATAGACCTTATAAATGCAAGGAATGTGGGAAGGCATTCATTTTCCCCAGTTTTTTACGAGTACATGAAAGAATTCACACAGGAGAAAAACCCTATAAATGTAAACAATGCGGTAAAGCCTTCAGATGTTCCACTTCCATTCAAATTCATGAAAGAACTCATACTGGAGAGAAGCCCTATAAATGTAAAGAATGTGGGAAATCTTTCAGTGCACGCCCAGCCTTTCGAGTACACCTCAGAGTCCATACTGGCGAGAAACCCTATAAGTGTAAAGAATGTGGGAAAGCCTTTAGTAGGACCAGTTACTTTCGAATACATGAAAGGACTCACACAGGAGAAAAACCCTACGAATGTAAAAAATGCGGGAAAACCTTCAATTATCCTCTAGATTTGCAAATCCATGAGAGGAATCACACTGGAGAAAAACCCTATGAGTGTAAGGAATGTGCAAAAGCCTTCATTTCTCTCGAAAACTTTCGAAGACACATGATCACACACACTGGAGATGGACCTTATAAATGTAGAGACTGTGGGAAGGCATTCATTTTTCCTAGTGCGTTACGAACACATGAAAGAACTCACACTGGAGAGAAACCCTTTGAATGTAAACAATGTGGAAAAGCCTTTAGTTGTTCCAGTTACATTCAGATCCATGAAAGAACTCACACTGGGGAGAAACCTTATGAATGTAAGGAATGTGGGAAGGCCTTTATTTATCCCACAAGCTTTCAAGGACACATGAGAATGCACACTGGAGAGAAACCCTATAAATGTAAAGAATGTGGGAAGGCCTTTAGTCTGCACAGTTCCTTTCAAAGACATGAAAGAATTCACAGTTGTGAGAAACCTCTTGAATGTAAGCAATGTGGTAAAGCCTTCAGTTTATCCACGTCCTTGCAAAAACATATGAGAATGCACACTCGATAGAAACTCTACATATGTGAGAAATAGGGGAAAGTTTTCAGTTCTAACAGATACTTTCAAAGTTATGAAAATTCCCAGTGTAAATGTCAGTAATATAGAAAGCAAGATACAGGATAATTTATACACAGTCAGGTACCACATAATCGTGTTTCAGTCAGCGATGGACCATATATAAATTGGTGGCCCCTTAAGATTATATAACAGCTAAAACATTTCTATCACCTGCAATTTAGTAGCAGTAGTAACACCACAGCACAGCACATTAAGTGTTTATGGTGATACTTGTGTAAACCTGTTGCACTTCCAGTTGTATAAAAGTACAACAGCTGGGCATGGTGGCTCACAACTGTAATCCCAACACTGGGAGACTAAGGCAGTAGGATTACTTGATGCTGGGAGTTTGTGACTAGCCTGGTCAACATAGACCCCTGTCTCTACAAACAATAAAAACATTTTCTAGGTATGGTAGCACACCCTGTAGTTCCAGCTATGTGGAAGGCTGGGGCAGGAGAATTGCCTGAGCCCAGGAGTTTGAGGCTATAGTGGCACAGGATCACAGGATGGCAGTCCAGCATGGGTGACAGAGTGAGACTCTATATATAAAAAAAAAAAATTGGCTAGGTACAGTGGCTCACACCTGTAATCCCAGCACTCTGAGAGGCTGAGATGGGAGGATCACTTGAGGTGTGGAGTTCAAGACCAGCCTGGTCAAATGATGCAATCTTGTCTCCCTTAGAAATATGAAAATTAGCTGGGTGTAGTGGTGCCCCTGTAGTCCCAGCTACTTGGGAGGCTGAGGCAGGAAAGAATCGCTTGAACCCGCGAGGTGGAGTTTGCAATGAGCCGAGATCTGCTACTGCACTCTAGCCTGGGCAACACAGCGAGACTCCATCTCAAAAAAAAAAAAACATTACTGCACGTATCATTATGTGCAATATATACTTGATAATAAATGGATATATTACTGGTTTATATATCTACAATATTTAGAATGTATTCCTATTTTTTTAACAGTTAACTATAAGGCAGTCTCAGGCAGGTCCTTAAGGAGATATTCCAGAAAAAAAGGGATTGTTATGATAGGAGATGACAGCTGCATGTGTGTGAATGCCCCTGAACGTCTTCCGGCGGGACAAAATGTGGAGGTGGAAGACAGTGACACTGATGATCCTCACCCTGTGTAGTCCTAGACTAATGTGTGTTTGTGTCTTAGTCTTTAATAAAAATAAATTAATAGAAAAAAACTTACAGAATATGGACATAAATATTTTTGTACAGCTGTACGATGTGTTTTGAGCTAAATTATTACAAAGTCAAAGTTTTTTTAAAAAGTTTATAAAGAAAATAATGTACAGTAAGTTAAGGTTTATTACTGAGGAAAAGGTGTTTTTATGAATGTAGTGCAGTCTAAGTGTACAATGTTTATAGATTCTGCAGTAATGTTCAGTAACATCCCAGAACCTCACACTCACTCACCACTCACACACCGAGAGCAACTACCAGTCCTGCAAGCTGTGTTCATGCTAAGCATCCTATGCAGGTGCAACCTTTTTTGTCTTTTACACTGCATTTTTACTTTGTGTATTTTGCATGTTTAGACCCCTACTTAACATTTTGTTACAATTTCCCGCAGTGTTCAGTACAATAATACGCTGTACAGGTTTATAGTCTAGCAGCAATAGGCTGGACCACATAATCCAGATGTGTTGTAGCTGTACCATCTAGATCTGTGTAAATTCACTTTGTGATGTTTGTACCATGAGGAAATCACCTAACACATTTCTGGGAACATGAGTAAGCAATTTCTGACTATATAATGCTGCAGAAAATTCACACCATGAAAGACATGTTATAAAAGTTAAGGCCAGGCATGGCGGATCACACCTGTAATCCCAACACTTTGGGAGACTGAGGCGGGCAGATCTCCTGAGGTCAGGAGTTTGAGACCAGCCTGGCCAACATGGTGAAACCCCGTCTCTACTAAAAATATAAAAATTAGCTGGGTGTGGTGGCATGCGCCTGTAATCCCAGCTACTTGGGAGGCTGATGCAGGAGAATCATTTGAACCTGGGAGGCGGAGGCTGCAGTGAGCTGAGATTGCCCCACTGCAGTCCAGACTGGGCAACAGAGCAAGACTCCATCTCACACACCAAAAAAAAGTTAAAAGTATTTTTTATCATTGGCTCATTCTTCAAGTACATGTCTGGACTATGTATGAATTGTGACTTATTTTGCAAGAAATCTTGGAAGCAAGATAATTCTGTAAGAACTCTTTAAGCAGTAGTCAAAAGTTTAAAAGGTTGTGTTTTCTCATTAAATCAATTAGTAAAACTTTTCTATTTCTCTTGATGTCTTGATTTATGGGTAAATTGAAGTGTATTTTTTCTTGTACTTACAGACCAGTGTTAGTAGAAGTGTATTTTTAATATACAATTTGTTTTAATTTGTATATTGTTTTTCAGTTGTTTTCTGAATAAAGAGACTATTGAATACTGATACATTGTTAATTGTAGGATTTTTCCTATGGGACCCATTATATATTTATTTTACCTTTCTTTCTTTTATGAAAAACTTATTTTTAAATTTCTTGGCCAGATATGGTGGCTCACTTCTTTGCAATCCCAGCCCTTTGGGAAGGTAGTTTGAGACCAGATAGGATGGTCTTGGCCAGATCCAGTGGCTCACTCCTTTGTAATTTCAGCACTTGAGGTCAGGAGTTCGAAACCAGCCTCACCAACATGGTGAAACCCTGTCTCTACTAAAAATACAAAAATTAGCCGGGCATGTTGGAGGGCACCTATAATCTCAGCTTCTCACGAAGGCGAGGCAGGAGAATTGCTTGAACCTAGGAGGCAGAGGTTGCAGTGAGCTGAGATCATGCCACTGCACTCCAACCTGGCAAAAGAATGAGACTCCATATCGAAAAAAAAATAAATTAAATAATAAATTACTATCAGCTAGAATGCCCTTATTCCATTTTCCTTTTTTAAAAACATCTGGCATAAGTTGGTAAGTATGTGAAGTTTGTCATACAGTCTTATGTGAATTATTATTTTCACCTTTTGTTCTTTGTAATTCTGTCTGGGATTTGGATAGTAGAGTTTGAATTCAGGAGGGACATCTATGATAGGATAATAAAATCTAGAGCTGGACATGGCTCTCCTGTTACCTGTCAACACAGGTAAATTTCCTAGAATCTGTTCCCTTTATAGGTCCATGTTCAGATTCACTAATAGCCTCGCTTGCATGAGACTGGCCAGGCAGAAGTGAAGACAGAAGTCAGGTATTGGAACCCTACCATACAGGGAGACAGTGCTTCCTTGCTTATTTTCCTGGTTATTTTCTCTGCTAATCAAAAGTATGATGAAAACACACTCAGCTACTTGACTTCCATTCTCAAGAGATGTGTTGGTTTCCACAGTTGTCTCTACAAGCTCCACATCAAAGATCCATCTACAGTTTGGATTTTCCTTCTAGCCTCAGTGTGCGCCCCGGGCATTTAATTCAGACTATCACGGTGGCAGTGTTCGCTGAGGTTCTGTCTTCCCTCTACGAGGTTTAATTTTATGGTTCTTGGTCTGTTAATGCCATTAGGGACTCTGTATCCTGACAGTGAATTCCTGATAGTGATTCAGTATCAGGAATGCATAGTCCCTAATGGCATTAACAGAACAGCTACAGTGAGACAGTCAGAAGAAACTAGGGAGTTTGTTCCCCTACTGTGTTATAAAGTGACTACTCTTCCCCCATCCTTCCTCATATTGGACAAATGGTGGGTGTTTCCAACTATCGCTAAAAGTTCTCCCTCAGTATATTTTCATTTACGTTTGGTTGTATGCACCTAAAAATAATGCATTTTTTTATGAAGCAAAATCTTCTTAGATATTTCTTAGAAATATTCTGTTAACTGTTTCCAAACAACACGTATACTATCAAATATTATCATTGACTGGGTGCAGTGGTTCACTGCTATAATCCCAACAATTTGGGAGGCTGAGGCAGGAGGACTGCTTGAGGCCTGGAGTTGGAGACCAGCCTGGGCAACATAGCAAGACTCCGTCTCTCTTTTTTTTTTTTTTTTGAAATGGAGTTTCACTCTTGTTGCCCAGGCTGGAGTGCAATGGCATGATCTCAGCTCACTGCAACCTCCACCTCCTGGGTTCAAGCAATTCTCCTGTCTGAGCCTCCTGAGTAGCTGGGATTACGGGCATGAACCACCATGCCCAGCCAACCCTGTCTCTATGAAATCAAAAATACATAATGATACTGTCTTCTCTGTTTCCTGAAAGGCTATATTAAAATATTCCATTACAGTTATGAATATTCAGATCAACTTCGTCATTTTATCAAGATATGTTCTGACTCAATACTAGCATGTGCATTAAAATTCTTGTATTTTTCCCTGAGACATTTTTTATTCTTATACTTACACATTTTGTCATAAAATGAAATTCTCTTCATAACAGTGGCATTTTCAGTACCCTATTGCCAGCAATCACCACGGTCACACCTGTATTTAAAATTAATTACAGTAATACAATAGTCAGTTCTGAGCCAGTTTTGCTTTCTGTGATTTTAGTCATAGTCAAACACAGTCCAAGACACTTAATGGAAATTTCCAGAAATAAGCATTTCATACATTTTATTTGTTTATTTTGAGATAGAATCTCACTCTGTCATCTAGGCTGGAGTGCAATGGCACTATCTCAGCTCACTGAAACCTCTGCCTCCCGGGTTCAAGCAATTCTCTCTCAGCCTCCTGAGTAGCTGGGATTACAGGTGCCTGCCACCACACCCAGCTAATTTTTGTACTTTTAGTAGAGACAGGGTTTCACCATGTTGGTCAGGCTGGTCTTGAACTCCTGACCTCAGGTGATCCACCCACCTCAGCCTCCCAAAGTGCTGGGATTCTCCCCATCTCACACAGAGAGCACAGGGTCTTTCCCAAACTCTTATAACTCAGAATCATGGAATCTCAATGTTTTAAAGTTCTAGTGTGTTGCACCACCTGTCAAACTTTTTTTTTTTTTTTTTTTGAGATCAGGTCTTGCTCTGTCACCCAGGCTAGATTGCAGTGGTGCAATCACAGCTCACTGCTGCCTTGACTTCCAGGGAGTGATCATGCCTCACCTTCCCAAGTAGCTAGGACTACAGATGCATGCCTGCATAAGCAGACTTAGAAAATTTGAATGAGGCCATGCTGGGTGCCTTATGCCTGTCATCTCAACAGATTGGGAGGCCAAGGTGGGAGGATGGTTTGTGCCCAGGAGTTCCACATGACAGTGAGCTGTGATTGCACCACTGCACAGCAAGCTGTGTGACAGCGAGACTCAGTCCTTTTAAAAAAAGAAAAAGCAAGAGACATGAGAGAGAAGGAAGGAAGTGAGGGAAGGAGAAAAAAGAAAAACAGAACTGAGACCCCATCTCTACAAAATTTTAAAAATTAGCTGGGTGTGGTGGCACACACCTGTGATTCCAGCTACTCCGGAGGCTGAGGTGGGAGGAAGGCTTGAGCGCAAGAGTTCAAGGCTACAGTGAGCCATGATCGTGTCACTGCACTCAAGCCTGGGTGACAGAGTTCATGTAAGCCATGCTCCAGAACAGGCAAGAACGCTATGTGTGTCATAGCCTATAATTTGTACCATGACATTAAAGTTGTGTTGATCTAGAAAAGAATTGATGAGTACTTGTTCTTACACTAGGGACAATAAAGTATGTGGAGTCTTAAATAAGGAAAAAGGAGTCAGGCTGGCTGGAGCCGTGGAAGCAAAAAGAGAAGGCAGATAAGCTGTAAGTCTGCCTTTTTTTTTTTTTTTTAATGGAGTCTTGTTCTGTTGCTGGAGTGCAGTGGTGCAATCTCAGCTCACTGCAACCTCCACCTCCTGGGTTCAAGCAATTCTCCCGCCTCAGCCTCCCAAGTAGCTGAGACTACGGGCCTGTGCCACCATACCTGGCTAATTTTTGTATTTTTTGTAGAAACGGGATTTCACCATGCAGGCCAGGCTGGTCTCAAACTCCTGACCTCATAATCTGCTCACCTCAGCCTCTCAAAGTGCTGGGATTACAGGCATGAGCCACAGTGCCCAGCCAAGTCCTCCTTTCTTTATGCTCCAGGACATACAGCCCTTCTGCACAAATAACACAATATTCCTGTGCCCAGCAACCACCAAACCCTTTGCTGATACAAAAAAAAAAAAAAAAAATGCAAGTTGGCTGGTTGCAGTGACTCACATTTGTAATCCCAGTACTTTGGGGGAACAAGGCAGCCGGATCACTAGAGGCCAGAAGTGCCAGACCAGCCTGGACAATATGGCGAAACCCTGTCTCTACTAAAAATATAAAAATTAGCTGGAATGGTGGAGTATGCTTGTAATCACAGCTACTTAGGAGGCTGAGGAATGAGACTCGCTTGAATCCGGGAGGCTGAGGTTGCAGTGAACTGAGATCACACCACTGCACTCCAGCCTAGGTGACAGCAAGATTCTGTCAAAAAAGGAAGGGAAGAGGAGAGGAAGGAAGGGGAGGGGAGGAGAGGGGAGGAAAGGGAGGAGGGAAGGAAGGGAAGAAGGGGAGGGAGGAGGGAAGCGGAGGGGTGGGAGAGGGGAGGGGAGGGGGAGGAGAGGGGGAAAACGAAGGGAAAGGGAGGGGAGGAGAGGAGGAGGGAAAGAAGGGAAGGGAAGGGGAGGGGAGGGGAGGGGGAGGGAGGATGCAAGTTAGCTCCCTGCAACCTTGGAATTTTCAGTACTGCACAAAGCCCTGTTCAGCACACAGCACAGCACCATTCTGTGAAATCCACAGCAAGCCTTTGTCTCCCTGCAGTCAGCTTTTCTCTGGCTGTGCTGCATGTTGCAACCCTGCAATGTGTTTTCATACTGTTTTGTTTGTTTGTTTTTTGCGACGGAGTCTCATTCTGTCGCCTAGGCTGGAGTGCAGTGGCACGATCTCGGCTCACTGCAATCTCCGCCACCCAGGTTCAAGCAATTCTCCTGCCTCAGCCTCCCAAGTAGCTGGAACTACAGGAGCACATCACCACATCTAATTTTTTTTTTTTCTTAGAAGAGATGGGATTTCACCATGTTGGCCAGGCTGGTCTCGAACTCCTGACCTCAGGTGATCTGCCCACCTCAGCCTCCCAAAATGCTGGGATTACAGGCATGAGCCACCACACCCAGCCTTTTCATACTTTTAATAAGTCTGCCTTTTTTAACCTACAATTATCTTGGTAAATTCCTCTTACCTGACACCACCAGCCTCAGTTGCCATTGACCTATGACAAAGTAGAAATTGGGAAACCTTCCCAGGACTGGGGTTCATCAGAAATCAACATGGCAGCCGGGCGCGGTGGCTGAAGCCTGTAATCCCAGCACTTTGGGAAATCAAGGCGGGTGGATCCCGAGGTCAAGAGATCGAGACCATCCTGGTCAACATGGTGAAACCCTGTCTCTACTAAAACTACAAAAAATTAGCTGGGCATGGTGGCGCGTGCCTGTAATCCCAGCTCCTCAGGAGGCTGAGGCAGGAGAATTGCCTGAACCCAGGAGGCGGAGGTTGCAGTGAGCCGAGATCGCGCCATTGCACTCCAGCCTGGGTAACAAGAGCGAAACTCCATCTCAAAAAAAAAAAAAAAAGGAAATCAACATGGCAGAAAACAAAAACAAAATAAAATGAAAAATAAATAAATAAAAAAAATTAACATGGCAGATGAGCATCCAAAATTGGAGTCACTTTTTTTGTCTCCACAGTGACATTTTCAGGAGTCACCACCAGGTGGCTTCAATACCACAACCCATGCAGAACCAAGGCCTGGCCCAGTTGCCCATCACGAGTCTCTGTGGCTAGGCTATGCCTGTCCCTAGTACCAAAAGATGACTTAGATTTAAAGGGGTGTATTTAGTGATCAGGCCCCATGTGGGACTCCTTAGTTCTTAGTCTTAGAACCCAGAGCAACCTCTATGGGACTCGGCCAGTCCAGGACAGAGGCCACCTTTGGTAGGGGTCTTGGATGTGTTTTCAGGAGGCACATGGATGATCAGGCCCAAAAAGCCATCCTTGGGGTTCCCTGTCTGGCCGGGTCCAATCTCTACCACCAGAGGATACTTAGAACAATTTTGGTGACAGCCTGGTGTGGTGGCTCATGCCTGTCATCCCAGCACTTTGGGACATCAAGGTAGGGGACTACTTCAGGCCAAGAGTTGGAGGTTCCAATGTGCTATTATCTCACCACTGCACTCCAGCCTGGCTGACAGAGTAAGAGTACAGTCTTATTTTTTTATTTTTTTTATTTTTTTGAGACAGAGTCTCACTCTGTCGCCCGGGCTGAAGTGCAGTGGCATGATCTCGGCTCACAACCTTTGCCTCCCAGGTTCAAGTGATTCTCCTGCCTCAGCCTCCCAAGTTGCTGGGTTTACAGGCACCTGCCACCATGCCCGGCTAATTTTTTATATTTTTAGTAGAGATAGGGTTTCACCAGATTGGCCAGGCTGGTCTCAAATTCCTGACCAGAGATGATCCACCTGCCTCAGACTCCCAAAGTGCTGGGATTACAGATGTGAGCCACCCCGCCCAGCCAACCTAGTCTCTTAAAAAGAAAAAAGAGGGGAACCATCCAAGATGGCTGACCCTAACATCTCAAGATTGTAGCTCCCAGTGAAAATGCAGAGAACAAGAGGACGGCACACTTTCAGACAAATTTTCGTCGCTCACGGAGCAGAAGATTCCCAGTGGAGGAGCTGCACGGGTCGCCAGCGCGACTCTTGTGGCCGGCGCAGCGGTTTTGCCGGCACCTCGGCACAGCAGCTCTTGGAGCAGAGTAAACGGGACTGGTTCCCCTTCTGACCGACGTTTGGAGCTCCGGGAAGGCAGAGTCGCCTATAGGGGACTCAAGAAGGAAGTCAGACCGGAGATTCCCGGGCAGAAAAGCACCATCAGTCTTAACGCCGCTGTTTTGGCCAGCGCAGTGGGTTGCTCATATTTCGGCCCTGGGAACTAACAACTTGGACCTCTACTCAGAGACCTAATTTGAAAGGTGGTAATTACAAAGACGACAGGTAGATAAACTTACAATGATGGAAAGAAACCAGCATAAAAAGGCTGAGAATACTCAAAATCAGAATGCCTCTCCCTCTAAAGAGGATCACAGTCTCTCATCAACAAGGGAACAAGACTTGATGGAGAACGAGCGCATCCCAATAACAGAATCAGGCTTCAGAACATGGATAATAAGAAACTTCTGTGAGTTAAAAGAACATGTTGTAGCCCAACGTAAAGAAACTAAGAACTTTGAAAAAAAGTTTGATGAAATCCTAACGAGAATAAACAATTTAGAGAGGAATATAAGTGAATTAATGGAACTGAAGAATACAATACGGGAACTCCGAGAAGTATGCACAGGTTTAAACACTCAAATTGTTCAAGCAGAAGAAATGATATCAGAGGTCGAAGTCCAACTTAATGAAATAAAACGAGAAGACAAGAATAGAGAAGAAAGGATAAAAAGGAATGAGCAAAGTCTCCAAGAAATGTGGGACTATGTGAAAAGACCAAATTTACGTTTGATAGGTGTACCTGAATGCGACGGAGAGAATGAATCCAAGCTGGAAAATACTCTTCAGGATATTATTCAGGAAAATTTTCCTAAACTAGCAAAGCAGGACAACATTCAACCCCAGGTAATACAGAGAACACCACAAAGATATTCCTCAAGAAGAGCAACACCAAGGCACATAATCGTTAGATTAACCAGGGTTGAAACGAAGGAGAAAATGCTAAGGGCAGCCAGAGAGAAAGGTCAGGTTACCCACAAAGGGAAGCCTATCAGACTTATAGCAGATCTCTCAGCAGAAACTCTACAAGCCAGAAGAGAGTGGGGGCCAATATTCAACACCCTTAAAGAACAGAACTTTCAGCCCAGAATTTCATATCCTGCCAAACTAAGTTTCACAACTGAAGGAAAAATAAAATCTTTTATGAACAAGCAAGTACTCAGAGATTTTATTACCACCAGGCCTGCTTCACAAGAGCTTCTGAAAGAAGCATTACACATAGAAAGAAACAACCAGTATTAGCCTTTCTAAAAATATACCAAAAAGTAAAGAGCATCAACATAAAGAAGAATTTACATCAACAAATGGATAAAACAGCCAGTTAACATCAAATGGCAGTAATCCTAAATTTAAATCAACTAAATCCCCCAATCAAAAGATACAGCCAAAACCCAACGGTATGCTACATCCAGATCCATTTCACATGCAAGGATACACAAAGACTCAAAACAAAGTGATGGAGAAAGATTTACCAACCAAATGGAAAGCAAAAATAAATAAGACCGGGCGCGGTGGCTCAAGCCTGTAATCCCAACACTTTGGGAGGCCGAGGCAGGTGGATCACGAGGTCAAGAGATCGAGACTATCCAGGTCAACATGGTGAAACCCTGTCTCTACTAAAGATACAAAAAATTAGCTGGGCATGGTGGCGCGTACCTGTAATCCCAGCTACTCAGGAGGCTGAGGCAGGAGAATTGCCTGAACCCAGGAGGCAGAGGTTGCGGTGAGCTGAGATTGCGCCGTTGCACTCCAGCCTGGGTGACAAAAGCAAAACTCCGTCTCAATAAATAAATAAATAAATAAATAAATAACAGGCGTTGCAATTCTCGTATCTGATAAAATAGATTTTAAAGCAACAAAGATATAGTGGTAAAAGGATCAATGCAGCAATAAGAGCTAACGATCCTAACACCCCGATACATAGAGACTTAGACTCAATGAGACAGAAAATTAATAAGGATATCAAGGACTCAAACTCAGATCCAGAACAAGTAAACTTAATAAATATTTATAGAGCTCTCCACTTTAAACACACAAAATATATATTCTTATCAATACCACATCACACCTACTCATAAGTTTAAATGAAATATTGATTGGCCATTATTAATACCCATTTCTTTTAGAATAAAGCAACATTTCCATTCTCTCTCCCTCTTTTTCTTCCACTTTCTTCCTCTCCTTCACTCCTTTTTTCTTTCCTTCTCTCAAAAAGAAAAAAAGAAAAAGGAAATCAACTTGTAGACCTCTAGATCCAAGTCAGCAATGTCTCTCTCATTGCCTGATTTCCTTCCTTCTTTTCTCTCCCTCCCTTCCTTCCTCCCTCCCCTCCTCCCTCCCTTCCTCCTTTCCTCCCTTCCTGCCTTCCTCAAAAATAAAAAATAAAAATAAAAAAAGAAAAAGAAAAAAGATAAAAAGAAGAAATTGTTGCCGGGCGTGGTGGCTCAAGCCTGTAATCCCAGCACTATGGGAGGCCGAGGCGGGTGGATCACTAGGTCAAGAGATCGAGACCATCCTGGTCAATATGGTGAAACCCCATCTCTACTAAAAAATACAAAAAATTAGCTGGGCATGGTGGCGCGTGCCTGTAGTCCCAGCTACTCGGGAGGCTGAGGCAGGAGAATTGCCTGAACCCAGGAGGCGGAGGTTGCGGTGAGCCAAGATCGAGTCATTGCACTGTAGCCTGGGTAACAAGAGTGAAACTCCATCTCAAAAAAAAAAAAAAAAGAAGAAGAAGAAGAAGAAGAAATTGTTTTCGAAGGCCCACAGGGGAATTTAATCAGATTACATTAATCTGCCAGAGCATTTTAATTAGAAACTCCTTGTTCCATCCCTACCCTTTCCCTTCCCTCTGCCAGACCTCCCCTGCCCCGCACCATCCTGGCCTCCCCCGCATTTCATCCCCACTTTCCCTCTTTCCCTACTTTGTCTCCTCTTCCCGACTCCATCACTTCTTGCCCCCTCGAGGCCCGCTGAAATAGAAATGTTTCCAGCAGGTGAATCAGATGCGCCTGAGCCAGACTGCGGCCAGGTGCAAGTCGCCCTTCTCTGGACCTCCCTGCTCAGCCTGCATGATCCTTCCCAAGTGTATTGCTCCATTCTTGCACTGCTCTAAAGAACCACCTGTAGTGGGGCGTGGTAATCCCAGCTACTCAGGAGGCCAAAGCAAGAGTATTCCTTGAACTCGGGAGACAGAGGTTGCAGTGAGCCAAGATCATGCCACTGCATTCCAGCCTGGGCAACAAGAGTGAGACTCCATCTCAAAAAAATAAAAATAAAGGATCACCTGACACTGGTTAATTTATGAATAAAAGGTTTAATTGACTCACAGTTCCATAGGCTGTACTTGAAGCAAGGCTGGGAGGCCTCAGGAAATTTATATCAAGGTGAAAGGCGACTGGGGATCGAGCAAGTCCTCAGTTAAGGCAGGAGGGATCAAGAGAGAGCACAAAGCAGGAAGTGATACACATTTTTAAATCACCAGATCTCGTGAGAACTCACTATGGGAGAACAGCAAGGGGGAAAACTGCCCCCAGATCTAATCACCTCCCACCGAGTCCCACCCTCAACATTAGAATTAAAATTCAGGCCGGGCACAGGTGGCTCATACCTATAATCCCAGCACTTTGGGAGGCCGAGGCGGGCAGATCACCTGAGATTGGGAGTTTGAGACCAGCTGACCAACATGGATAAACCCCGTCTCTACTAAAAATAGGCGCATGCATGCCTGTAATCCCAGCTACTCGGGAGACTGAGGCAGGAGAATTGCTTGAACCCAGAGGCGGAGGTTGCATTGAGCCAAGATCACCCCATTGCACTCCAGCGTGGGCAACAAGAGCAAAACTTTATCTCATAAATAAATAAATAAATTCAACATGAGATTTGTGTGGGGACACAGAGCAAAACCATATCACCAAGGTTTTCTGGAAGTGTCTGATGAATAGGCACTGTAGGAACGCAGCTGGACTCTAAGTGGCATCCTTAAGCCTCTTTGTTAGCCCAAGTCCATGTCCTCTTAAGAGGGAGAGTTGGGGCCGGGCGCGGTGGCTCACGCCTATAATCCCAGCACTTTGGGAGGCTGAGGCGGGTGGATCACGAGGTCAAGAGATCGAGACCATCCTGGTCAAAAAGGTGAAACCCCATCTCTACTAAAAATACAAAAATTAGCTGGGCATGGTGGTGCACGCCTGTAGTCCCAGCTACTCAGGAGGCTGAGGCAGGAGAATTGCTTGAACCCAGAAGGCAGAGGTTGTGCTGAGCTGAGATCGTGCCATTGCACTCCAGTCTGGGTAACAACAGCAAAACTCCATCTAAAAAAAAAAAAAAAAAAAGAGGGAGAGTTGGAAAAGATTTCAGGGTGCACTCTCAGCCACGGTGCCCCACGTGAGTCCGAGGCCAGGAGCAGGGCAGCCTCCCTGGCTGTGATCCTGTCCTCAGGAGGGAGATCCTGGTCACCTGTGACTGCTCAAGGAGATCCTCAGAAGCAGCCCTCCACTCACCAGTCGACCTGCAGAATTCTCAGAAATTGCTCACCCTCGTCCTGCGTGACAATCTCAGGGAACTTGTCTACAGACAGTGCCTGGAGAGAAGATCCTGCCATTGCTGCCAGCCTCCAGGAACTGAACTGGACTGGATTCTGAGCACCATGGCAGAATCTTATCGCACATATGCAGCAGGCAAGCTCCAGGGAGAATATAAAAAGGACCACCACCAGGTGACCGCCTGATCACCGGTGAGACCCCACCAGACCTGGACCCCTCAGCAGAGGCCACCTTGTCGGGGTCTCACTCTAACCCATACCTCAGCCCCAAGATATCAGAGGCTGGCTTGGTGGGCCCAGGGCACTCCACAGAACTCCCTGAATGGCCAGGGCTGATCCTGGCCTCCACAGGCTGACTCAGAAAATGTGGAGAACACAGGGCACAGTAGCTCACACAAGTCATCCCAACATTTTGGGAGGCCGAGATGCGGGATCAGTTGAACCAGCAGTTCAAGATCAGCCTGGGCAATATAGCAAGACCCCATCTCAAAAGACAATAAATAAATAAGTTGTTACCATTTATTTATTTATTTTTGAGACAGAGTCTCACTATGTTGCCCAGGCTGGAGTGCAGTGGTGCGATCTTGGCTCACTGCAACCTCCGCCTCCCAGGTTCAAGTGATTCTCCTGCCTCAACCTCCTGAGTAGCTGGAATTACAGGTGCCCGCCACCATGCCCTGCTTTTTTTTTTTTTTTTTTTTTGGTTTTGAACCTTTAATTAGAAAAAAAAAAACAACAGCCAGGTACCATGGCTCATGCCTCTAATCCCAGCACTTTGGGAGGCTAAGGTGGGCAGATCACCTGAGATTGGGAGTTTGAGATCAGCCTGACCAAGATGGAGAACCCCTGTCTTTAGTAAAAATTCAAAAAATTAGCCGGGTGTGGTGGCGCATGGCTGTAATCCCAGCTACTCTGGAGCTGAGGCAGGAGAATTGCTTGAACCTGGGAGTTGGAGGTTGTGGTGAGCCGAGATCCTGCCATTACACTCCAGCCTGGGCAACAAGAGTGAAACTCCATCTCAAAAAAGAAAAAAATGTATACTATCGAGCTCAAGAACACTGTGTTTGGTGTGTCATTGGGTCAAGGGTTGGGGATACACATGGCAGAATTCAGAAACGGTATACATCATCAAAAACACACACGATCATTGCAAGAAAAACTGGCTCCTGGCACAATCAATTCTTGGTCTCCTCCTCACTCAGCGGCATGCTGGGGATCCCACAGATGATGGGGAACATACGTGCAGACTCCGGGCACTGCAGGGTGCCCTCCATTCCTTCCACCTCCAGCAGCAGGTGGTGCGTGGTCCTCAGAAACTCTTCATCCTTCTCAAATCCCTAAACCAGCCCTTTGGGCACCTCAATCAGGCGCAAGTTATCGGTTGCCTCCAGGAACACCACCCACTCCACCTTGAGTATCATAAGCGCCACAAATTGGGGGTTGAACTCCACAGGGCAAATGTGGACCTTGCTGGCCTGGAGGTGCAAGGGGAAGCGACAGGGCCCACCGCCCACACATGCGAACTCAGCAGACTGTGGGTGAGCAGTTTCATGTCGCCGAACAAACTCCCAACAGGCCAGAACCAGAAGCTTTTTTTAAAATTATTTTTAACATGATAGTCGGATTGGATTTTTTTTTTTTTTTTTTTTTTTTTGTCTAGAGATGGGTTTCACCATGTTGGCCAGGCTTGTCTTGAACTCCTGACCTCAAGTGATCCACCTGCCTGGGCCTCCCAAAGTTCTGGGATTACAGGCATGAGCCACCATGCCTGGCTACCATTTCTAATAAAAGAAAACTTTTGTCCAAGTGTATTCCTTAAAAAGGACCCTTGCACAGCCAAGCCAGGAAGCCTTCTTCAGGTATCCATAGCCAGCCTGCAGGAGGTCTTGGAAACTTGTTCAACAGACAATTATAACTGGGCCCACAAAGGATCACAGGAATACTTAACTTCCTTCAGCCTCTAGGGCCAGCTAGGGCTGCTGCCAGCTGTGTAGGGGGACTTAGAAGTGTTTTCAGGGCTCAACCAACTACTGGGCCCAATCTGGTGGTGGGCAGAACCATGCCAGGACCACGCCCAGCTGATTTTTGTACTTTTAGTACAGATGGGGTTTCACCATGTTGGCCAGGCTGGTCTTGAACTCCTGACCTTGTGATCTGCCTGCCTCGGTCTCCCAAGGTGCTGGGATTACAGGTGTGAGCCATCACGCCCAGCCTCCCAAAATTTTTCTAAGTCTCCTTTCAGGAAGAGGGATTGGACCTGGCCAACCAGGGAGGTCTGGAGAGGGTGGTCTGTTTGCCCACAGCCCCATGGGGGCTCCTTCGTAGGAGGCTCTGTGTGCAAAGGTTTCTGTGTCCCAGCCAGTGGTAGGGACTGGTCACAGCCAAAGGAGGAGGCCAGCAGAGGGACCACAGGTGGGCTGCCTTCCTGCAGAGGCCTCTGACTGTGGGAAGGTGTCTCCAGGAAATATTTGTAAGTCCTTGAGGATGGGGTGGGGATAAGGAAACAGCCTAGACCAGCTAGGAACCCTCGGGCAGAGCACCTAGTTTCAGTCACATGGGAGGCCTAGTTCCTGGATGTGTCCTTGAAAATTTGGCCAGGCACTCCATCTTGTTGCTGAAGATTAAAAAAAAAAAAAGAAAAAGAAAACTTTGGCCAGGTGTGGTGGCTCATGCCTGTAATCCCAGCACTTTGAGAGGCCAAGGTGGGTGGATCAGGAAGTCAGGAGTTCAAGACTAGCCTGGCCAACATGGTGAAACCCCGTCTCTATTAAAGATTAAAAAATTAGCCAGGTGTGGTGGCAGGTGCCTGTAATCCCAGTTACTCAGAAGGCTGAGGCAGGAGAATCACTTGAACCCAGGAGGTGGAGGTTGCAGTGAGCCAAGATTGTGCCAGGGAACTCCAGCCTGGGTAACAGAGCAAGACTCCATCTCAAAAAAAAAAAAGAAAAAGAAAACTGGGGAGAGGTCACATGTTAAAACAGGAACCCATGTGAGACCAGGGCTGAGCCTAAAGAGCACTCCACAGTCCTTCTTACCTAGTCCAGGCCAGTCACTACCATAGGAGGGGGACTTATAAACATTTTTGGTGGGGGTGATAACTCCAAAATCAGGTCCAATATGGTAGTTGGGTGCAGGGAGCTCTTTTCAGACCTCATAAGCTGGCCCAGCCTTCCATCAAGAAGGAAACGGGCAAAAAATATATATATATCTGGTGACCATGCCTCAGGTGGGACCACAGCAGAGTATCCCCTGCCACCCCACCCTGGAATCCCTAGGTGGCCCATGCCAACTGGCCCACTGGAGGGGTTCTCAAAGGAAACATTAGGAGGCCAACATGATATCACCTCCCTGGGCTTCCCTGTCCACCCTGGCCCAGTCCTTGTCATTGGAGGGGACCTAAGAAACATTTGCAGTTGGTGCTTACAAATTGGACCCTAGAAATTTGAAAACTTTTTTTTTTTTTTTTTTTTTTTTTTTTTAGAGACAGAGTCTTGCTTTGTCGCCCAGGCTGGAGTACAGTGGAGCCATCATAGTTCACTGCAGCCTCAAACTCCTAGGCTCAAGCAATCCTCCGACTTCAGCCTCCCGAATAGCTGGGAATTACAAGTGCATGTCATCTGACCTGGATGATTTTCTAATTTTTAATTTTTTTTTCAAGAGATAGGATCCAGGCCAGGCACAGTGGGTCACACTTACAATCCCAGCACTTTGGAAGGCCAGGGTGGCAGATCACTTGAGGTCAGAAATTGGGGACCAGCATGGCCAATATGGTGAAACCCCGTCTCTACTAAAAATACAAAAATGGCCGGGCGCGGTGGCTCAAGCCTGTAATCCCAGCACTTTGGGAGGCTGAGGCGGGTGGATCACGAGGTCAAGAGATCGAGACCATCCTGGTCAACATGGTGAAACCCCGTCTCTACTAAAAATACAAAAAAATTAGCTGGGCATGGTGGCGCGTGCCTGTAATCCCAGCTACTCGGGAGGCTGAGGCAGGAGAATTGCCTGAACCCAGGAGGCGGAGGTTGTGGTGAGCCGAGATCGCGCCATTGCACTCCAGCCTGGGTAGCAAGAGCGAAACTCTGTCTCAAAAAAAAAAAAAAAAAAAAAAAATACAAAAATGAGCCAGGCGTGGTAGCAGGCACCTGTAGTCCCAGCTATTTGGGAGGCTGAGGCAGGAGAATCACTTGAATCTGGGAGGCAGAGGTTGCAGTGAGCCGAGATCGTGACACTGCAATCCAGCATGGGCAACAGAGTGAGACTCAGTCCCAAACAAACAAATAAACCGATAGGATCTGGCTCAGGCTGGAATGCAGCAGTGCTATCACTTACTGCAGCCTTGACCTCCTAGGCTCAAGCAATTCTCTCAAGTAGCTGGGAATACAGGTACCTGTCACCACATCCAGCTGTTTTTTTGTTTTTTGGTTTTTTTTAAATTTTTTGTAAAGACAGGGCCTCATTTTTGTGGCCCATGATAGTCTAGAACTCCTGGGCTCATGCAATCCTCCTGCTTCAGCCTCCAGAGTTGTTAGGATTACAGAAGCAAGCCACCACACCTGGCTCATAAATTCTGTCCCCCTCCAACAAGCAAACAACAAACAAAAAATCCCCACACCTAGTCACAGAGCGACCTGAGTCTTAGTAGTGGCATTTTATTTTATTTATTTATTTATTTTTGAGACGGAGTTTCGCTCTTGTTACCCAGGCCGGAGTGCAATGGCGTGATCTCAGCTCACTGCAACCTCCGCCTCCTGGGTTCAGGCAATTCTCCTGCCTCAGCCTCCCGAGTAGCTGGGATTACAGGCACGTGCCACTGTGCCCAGCTAATTTTTTGTATTTTTAGTAGAGACGGGGTTTCACCATGTTGACCAGGATGGTCTCAATCTGTTGACCTCGTGATCCACCCGCCTCGGCCTCCCAAAGTGCTGGGATTACAGGCGTGAGCCACCGTGCCTGGCCAGTAGTGGCATTTTAATGGCAGCAGCCCCAAGAGGAAAGTGAAAGTCCACTCTGCCCTCGGAGCAGGGGGCTTAGGCTTGGAGGGCCCATCACAGACAACCTAACCATCCACCTCCTTCCACTGAACTGAGGCCAGGAAAGTGCGGATTTCCATGGGCTGCAGTGTGATGTTGGCTGGGTCCAGCTGGTAGGGAGTTTGGTGGGGTGCAGGACCTGGAGAAGCAGCAGGGAGGAGGAGTGAGGGGGTGCAGACTTCCTCTGACTCACCCCACTGTGCTTCCTCCCCTGGGCCTGGACACAGCTGTACATCCCTGAATCTGTCTCCAGGGCTTCACTCCCAGATTCTTAAACTGCTTCCCCAGCCCTGAGGTCCACCCCCAGGTCCAATGCCTGGCCACTGTCCTCCTACCCTCAATCTGACCCCAGGGGTGATGGACGCCCTCCCAGAACTAGACACAGATGGAGATTTTCTTGTTCTTGGGACTAAACTCCACCCACAAACCTCAAGACCCATTCCTGGTTTGCAACATCCATTTCAGATTCTTTAAGCCCCTAACCTGGATCTGGACTCCGCCCCATACCCACAGGACTTTTTTGGGTCCTGGCCAACAATCTCATGCCTCACACATTGCCCCTACCTGCAGGCCCCAGGCAGGACCCCACCCCTTCCTTACCCCTGACCAGGGCCCCATCCGTGTTTGTTGTCCACTTGAGCCTAGAGGCTGCCTCCCGGAGCTGGTTGGCCACCAGCGTGGTCTCCTGCAGGCGGGTGATGGTGAAGGTGGAGAACAGGTCCTGCAGGCGGGGATGAGCACAGATGAGTTGGGGCAAAGCCACGTTTCCCTTCTCTCCTTTCTTACTTCTCTCAGATCTCCTTCTCAATTCTGCCCTTCTCACCCTCAAGTTCAAGGTTACGGGGGCGCTCAGGTTACGTCCAGAATCCTCTCCCACGGCAAACTGGTGCTCCAAGCGCAGCAGCAGCATCTCAGGGCCCCAAGTGGCCAGTGTGAGCAGGTGCACCGAGGGTGGCAGCTCGCTGCGCAGCCCAGAGAACTGTGGGGAGAGGGCGGGGCCAAGTTAGAGAGGGGCTGGGCTGTATGGAGAAGAGCAGGGCGGAGCCAGGTTCAGGAGGCAGCACTGGGTTGTAGGGGCGGGGTTTCACCGGGAAGGGGCGGGGTTCAGCCAAGAGGAGGGGCCAGGGCCGTGTCGGGGAGGGCTGAGCCAATGAGGGGATGGGTCGGTCCCAAGCTGGTGTCAGGTTCGAGTCCCGACAAGGCAGAAGTGATCCAACCTGAGACTTTGGGCGTTAGGGCGGGGCTGAAGCCGAGGGGAGGGGTGAGGCGGGACAGAGCCTGGGGGAGGCAAAAGGGCGGGGCTAAAGTGAGAGGGGCAGAGCCGGAGGTGAAAAGGTGGTTTAGGGGCATGAACTAGGGCTGTACCTCTACACAGTCCGGGTGGGTTGGGACTGGGCCGGGACTGGGCCGGCACTGAGCGGGGGCTGCCCAAGGGTTTGGGGCCAATTAATGACCAACTGGGTCCCCAAAGGGCCTAGGAAAACCCGCACCCAAACCTGGCTCCCTGGAAGACTTCGTTCCGGTCCTCTCTGCCCACCCCGTTGCCCCTCACCTGAGTGCGCGGAGCAGCATCGAGATTATAGGGGGCGCCGCCACCCGCGGCCAGCACCACCTGCGGGGCCAGGACCTCCTGCTCCGCCAAGAGCCGGTGCCCGGCGGCCGCAGCCTCGGCAGTGTCCAACAGCACCAGGTGGCGCCCTCGCACCCATGACCCCGACCCGTTCTCCATCAGTGGCTCCGATACTCCACGTCCATCGTCCTTCAGCAGTCTTCGGTGCACCTGGGGGGAGAGTGGCCAGGAGTGGGTGAGAGTCGTGGGTCTGTGGGTGTCCTTGGGCCAAAAACTGGGTAGGGGCGTGCGGGAACGTCAAGAAAAATTAAAGGGTAGGAGGAACGGATGAAGATGAAGGCGAGGGTCTGGTAGGGCGATCCCAGCAGAGGCAGAATCCAAGTAGACATGGGAACCAGGCCGGAGGGATGTGAGTGCCTAACAGGGAGGCCTGGATATGGCACCCCAGAGCCTGGAGGGGTCCTGGGTAGGGAATGGAGAAAAGTGAAGAAGAAAAGTTGCACATAGAAATGGAGTCCTCCACCAGGTGCGGTGGTCACGTCTGTAATCCCAGCACTTTAGGAGGTCGAGGTAGGTGGATCACCTGAGGTCAGGAGTTCGAGACCAGCCTGGCCAACATGGCAAAACCCCATCTCTACTAAAGATACGAAAATTAGCCAGGTGTGGTAGCAGGTGCCTGTAATCCCAGCTACTCAGGAGGCTGAGGCACAAGAATCACTTGAACCTGGGAGGCAGAGGTTGCAGTGAGCCAAGCTCATGCCACTACACTCCAGCCTGGGCAACAGGGCAACAGAGTGGGACTCTGTCTTAAAACAAAAATAAAGAAATAAAGAAATGGAATCCTCAGCTTAGTGGGGACCAAAAGCAGATAACTGGGCCAGAATCAGCCTTCAAGAACGAGCAGGGGGCCAGGGTGGGAGGACCCTGGCTTGGAAGGGGCTCTGACCCACTCACCATGAGCTCCAGTGAGCCATCTCTCAGGCTGCTGCCCCCCTGGGAGCGATCAGTCAGCACAGTCAGCTGCATGTTCCCATCCTGGGGGTTGAAGGGTGAGAGTGGAGGGCAGTCAGCCCCAACCCCAGGCAGCCTTGAGATGCTACAGGTGAGGGGTGATTCCCTTTCCATCGAGGTGGGGCAGTGCAGGGTTGGGGAGGGGGTACCGTGATGTAAATCCGGGTGTTGACAGGATAGTAGTTTCCTGCCATGGGCTCTGTCTGGTTCAGTTTCCAGGTGGGTCGATAATCTCGCCTGGGGTGGGGGTGAGCGGGTCAGACTTGGGGTCTGGCTCCTCTACTATTCACTCTCCCTTCATCCTGTCTCCCAACACTCATATAATCAGCAAATTCCCCCACCACCCCTGGGCCCCAACACACCACAGACCACCCCCTCAGTGTTCTCAGTCACCCCCACCTCCTCTCCAGGATCTCCCGGCCATTGCTATCCGTGTAGAAGCGTCCCTTTGTCTCCAGTGGTGTGTCAAAACGGCTGATGACCTCCTTACCCCAGGTGTCACTGTATCCAAAGGGATGGCAAGGTTGTGAGCCCTGCATAAACCCCACTCTACCTGTGCTCCCATGCCCCACTTCCAGCCTGTGCCACTCACCCCACAGGTATTGGCCCCACCGACCACTCCAGTTCCACGTGCTGCTGTCCTGGGTATAGGCGAATTACCTGGGAACACCAGGCTGAGAACTTCTGGTGCACCTCCTGCACCAAGGCTGTCTGCGGGCATGCAGGGGTAAGGTGGGTGTCAGCTTGTGCCTGAGCAGAGGTGAGTCCTACAAATGTCTCTCCACCCTGGCCATAAACCCCATAAAGGCCTACATCAAGGTCAAGGTCAACTTTCAGTCACTGCCACATAATTCTTTTGCAGAGGGGAGAGGGGGATGGAGTTTCACTCTTGTCACCCAAGACGGAGTGCAGTGGCACAATCTTGGCTAATTGCAACATCCGCCTCTTTGGTTTAAGCAATTCTTCTGCCTCAGCCTCCTGAGTAGCTGGGATTACAGGCACCCACCACCACGCCTGGTTAATTTTTGTATTTTTAGTAGAGATGGGGTTTCGCCATGTTGGCCAGGCTGGTCTTGAACTCCTGACCTCAGGTGATCCACCTGCCTCAGCCTCCCAAAGTGCTGGGATTACAGGCATGAGCCACTGGGTGCCTGGATGGCCTTTTTTTTTTTTTTCTTTTCTTAGAGAGAGGGTGTCACTATGTAGGCACCTGATCAGCAAATGCTCCAACTTGTCTTGAACTCCTGAGCTCAAGCAGTCCTCCTGACTCAGTCTCCCAAGGTGAGGAGACTCTCATACAACCAGTCATGATTACAGGCATGAGCCACTGCACCTGGCTTGCCACATCATTCTTGGGCCTGGCATAAATGCCTGCTATTCACCATGGCCCCATCTCTTCTCCTTAGCATACTATTCTAGCTTGGCACATGGCTACCTGGATAAAGACTATATTGTCCAGTCTTCCCAGAGGCTATCAGTAGCTGAGTGACCATAGTTTGCCCCATGGAAAGTTATCCAAGTGGTGTCAACAGTATTCCTTGCCCCTTGCCCTCCGCTACTGGGTCAAACACAGATGTGGTGCCTGGAGCTTCAGCAGCCATCTTGGACCATGAAGTAGAAATGGAATATTGGGGAAGGCAGAGCAAGGAGACAGAAGAGGGAGTACTGGGTGATTATGGAACCACCCACCTTCCCTGGACCAACAGTCAGACTTTTCATTAGAAGGAAAAAAATCAAAAAAAAAAAAAGAAGGAAAAAATCTTTTTTTTTTTCCTTCTTGTGGAGAATGGGGTCTTACTATATTGCCCAGGCAGGTCTCAGGCTCCTGGGCTCAAGCTAACCTCCCGCCTCTATCTCCCTAAGAGCTGGATTACAGGTGCGAGCCACCATGCCTGGCAAGAAAGAATCTTCTTTCTTTCTCTTTTTTTAATTTGAGACGGAGTCTCGCTCTGTAGCCAGGCTGGAGTGCAGTGGTGCACTCTTAGCTCACTGCAACCTCTGCCTTTCGGGTCCCAGTTCAAGCAATTCTCCTGCCTTAGCCGCCAGAGTAGCTGGGATTACAGGCACGGGCCACCATGCACAGCTAATTTTCGTATTTTTAGTAGAGAGAGGACTCTATTACTAAAGTTGGTCAGGCTGGTCTTGAACCCCCGACTACCTGATCTGCCCACCTCAGCCTCCCATAAGTGCTGGGATTATAGGAGTCAGCCTCCACACCCAGCCGAAGAAAATAATCTTCTATCTTGTTCTAGCCACAGTTAATTTGGGTAACTCTGCTACAACAGGCAAAACTGTATCCTAATATGGTGAGTGACGCAGATATGCAGACATTCATCTCAGAGGGACTCACATGAAATGTGAGGCTCTTGAGAGTGGACAAATGTGAATTGTGCCATCTATGAAAGTCAAACATCAGGCCAGGCACAGTAGCTCATGCCTGTAATCCCAGCACTTTGGGAGGCCAAGGCAAGTGGATCATGAGGTCAAGGGATTGAAACCATCCTGGCCAACATGATGAAACACTGTCTCTACTAAACTACATAAAAAAAATTAGCTGGGTGTGGTGGTGCGCACACCCAGCTAATTTTTTTTTTGTAGTTTAGCTGTAGTCCCAGCTACTTGCGAGGCTGAGGCAGAATTGCGGGATCCCAGGAGGCAGAGGTTGTAGTGAGCCAAGATTGTGCCACTGCACTCAGGCTTGGTGCCTGGCAACAGAGCAAGACTCTGTCTAAAAAAAAAAAAAAAAGAAAAGAAAGTCAAACATTCATGAAAGTCCCTGGGAAACCACTGTTCCCAGCCAGATGCACCCACAGGCATTCACTCTAAGTGAGACCAGCCCAAACCCAATCAATCCAAGGGTGGACTGTCAAATATCCACTCCAGATATAAGCTCCTCTTACTACAGACTGGTGAATTCTTCAAGCAGTGATATTTGGCTCTCCTGATTCATGGGCCAAGTAGTAATACCCCACTCCCAATTTCCAAAACTAAACATGTAAATGTCCACAGCAGATGTGAAAGCCTTTGTATAAGGGGAGACTCTCATATAACCAGCTACGAGTATCAACTCTGGCGGGACCCTCGAATATTCCCCCTACTGATCTTTGGGTCTTACGTAGCCCACTGATCCGATCTGAAAGAGATGTAAATCCTCCCCCACCCTCATTTCACACATGCCACCACCCTCTTGGGCTTCACAATCCCCCATTCCTAACTGCCCACTCCTTATTCCTAGTCCCAGACCTTCACCAGGCGGATCTGAGCCCAGCGGCTCACAGGCAGTGGTTCCTGTCGGTTGGGTCTGAAGATGTAGGCACCTGAGGCCTGGACACTTTCGTTGTCACCTATACTGGCATTGTACCTGGGGCCAGACAGGTGAGAGTCAGGTAAGGGGCCACAATGCCATGCCAAGCACCACCACCCACCACCCCACCCTCAGGCCTGGTGATCTTCTCTTACCAGAAGAAGGTCTGGCGAACAGGTAGCCGGAGTTGCTGATTCTTGTTCATAATCTCCATCAACAGCCCTGTGTCAGGATCAAACGTTGCCTGGATGTGCTGGGCAGAAAAGGGTCCACAGATGGGTTTTCGTGTCTGTGTGTCTGTATACAGATGTGTGTGTATGTGTGTTTTGTTTTTTTTTGAGACTGAGTCTCACTCTGTCATCCAGGCTGGACTGCAGTGGTACAATCTAGGCTCACTGCAACCTCCACCTCCTGGGTTCCAGCAATTCTCGTGCCTTAGCCTAGGATTACAGGGGTAAGCCACCATGACCGGCCAGATTTGTTTTTGTTGTTGTTGTTTTGAGACTGAGTCTCATCCTATTGCCCAGACTGGAGTGCAGTGGCATGATCTCAGCTCACTGCAACCTCCACCTCCCAGGTTCAAGCAATTCTTGTGCCTCAGCCTCCCTAGCAGCTGCCCCCACGCTGGGGTAATTTTTGTATTTTCAGTAGAGAGAGGGTTTCACCATCTTAGCCAGGCTGGTCTTGAACTCCTGACCTCAGGTGACCTGCCTGCCTCAGCCTCCCAAAGTACTGGGTTTACAGGCGTCAGCCACAGTGCCCAGCCTAACCTTATTTTCAATCTCACTTCTCACCACCTCCATGGCCTTCCAGGGCTAGTGCAGTCAACCCCTTCCAGGTCCCTGTACTTCCATAATGGCTGCCTACAATCTGTTCCCCACAACAGCCAGAGCACACCTGTGACACCTAAGTCCCATCAAAGCCCTCCTCTGCTGCAGATCAGGGCCAACTTGGGCATTTGACGTGCAAACCGCAATGCCAGAACTCACAAGACTTTTAGTGGCCTGTGGGAATGTTTTAACTTCTTTTCTTTCATTTTAATAAAAATATTAAAAAGATGTTTTCTTTCTTTTTTCTTTTTTTGAGATGGAGTCTCGCTCTGTTGCCCAGGCTGGAATACAGCAACACGATCTTGGCTCACTGCAACCCCTGCCTCCTGGGTTCAAGTGATTCTCCTGCTTCAGCCTCCCAAGTAGCTAGGATTACAGGTGCCTGCCATCGCACCCAGCTAATTTTTGCATTTTTAATAGAGACAGGGTTTCACTATGTTGGCCAGGCTGGTCTCAAACTCCTGACCTCGTGATCCACCCACCTCAGCCTCCCATAGTGCTGTGATTATAGGAGTGAGACACTGCTCCTGGCTCCAGATGTCTTCTTCCTAATGTGAACAATCCTACTGCAGAACTTTTGTTGTTTTTTTTTTTTTGAGACAGAGTCTCGCACTGTTGCCTGGGCTGGAGTGCAGTAGTGTGATCTCAACTTACTACAACCTCCACCTCCCGGGTTCAGGCAATTCTCCTGTCTCAGCCTCCTGAATAGTTGGGATTACAGGTGCCCGCCATCATGCCTGGCTAATTTTTTTGTATTTTTAGTAGAGATGGGGTTTCACTATGTTCACCAGGCTGGTCTTGAACTCCTGACCTTGTGATCCGCCCACCTTGGCCTCCCAAAGTGCTTGAACTCCTGACCTCGTGAGCCACCGCACCCGGCCAGAACTTATGTTATGTTATGTTATGTTGTTTTTTGAGACAGGGTCTCACTTTGTCACCCTGGCTGGCACAGTGGGACAAGCTTGGCTCACTGCAACCTCTGCTTCCTGGGCTCAAGTGATCCTCCTGCCTCAGCTCCCAAGTAGCTCGGATTATAGACATGTACCAACATGCTCAGCTAATTTTTTTGGATTTTTTGTAAAGATGGGGTTCCAACATGTTGCCCAGGATGGTCTCAATCTCCTGAGCTCAGGAGGTCCACTCACCTCGGCCTCCCATGGTGCTAGAAATACAGGTATGAGCCAACACACCTGGCCTATTTTATTATTATTATTTTCATACAGGATTTTGCTCTGTTGCCAGGCTGGAGTACAGTGGCACAATCATAGCTCATTGCAACTTCAAACTCCCTAGCTCAAATAAACCTCCTATCTGGGCCTCCCAAATAGCTGGGACTATGGGTAAATGCCAAGATGCCTGGCTAATGTTTCTATTTTTAATACAGATGAGGTCCAGCTATGTTGCCCAAGCTGATCTCAAACTCCTGGGCACAAGTAATCATTCCCCCAAGGCCTCCCGAAGATCTAGGATTAGAGACATGAGGAACAGCACCTGGCAAAAGCTGAAGTCTTCCTGTGGGTCCTCATGGCCCTCAAGGTCTGACCCGTCACCTGTTTACCCTGCTTCAGCCACAATGCATTCCTTGTGGCTCCTGGAATTCTGCACACTCTCCTGCCTGAGGGCTTTTGTGCCTGTTATTCTCTGCCCACCTGGATCTCTCTTCCCCCAAATAACCACATGGCTCCCTCCCTCAGGTCAATTCTTAAATGTCACCTTCATCAGGAACACCTTCCCTGACACGTCCCCGCCAAAATTGCAAACCACCGCCTGCCACCAGTTCTGACATGCCTGTCAAGTGTCACCCAGGATCACACTGGCTCCTCATAATTGTCCCAGGAAAGGACACTGAGGCTCAGACAAAGGTCACTTGCACAAGGACATACAATGAGGGGAGTGGTGACAGGAGATCATGAACCTAGGGACTTGCTGACCCAGAGTCCATACAGCTCACCACAACACTTCAAATTTGTCACAGGAGCAGGAAAAGAGATAGAAATGGGGTCTCACCTCATTTTCGATGGTTAAAGGATCGGACCAGGATCTCCTGAGGATGGGCTGGGGTGCGCGGGCCTGGGGCTTCCAACTAGGCACCTGGGCTACTGAATAGGTGCTGAAGCCCAGGGCAGGCAGTGAGGCTGAGAACAGCAGCTCCGGAGGGTGCGCCTGTCTGTCTGAGCTGGGAAATATCACCATCTTGGATAGAGAAGGAGGGAAACTGAGTCAAGAGTACCTACCCATAGAAAGCCATGCATGCATGGAGACAACAAACTCAAGGAAGGCAAAGAGTTCTGAGGTGGGGAAAAGAAATCGGGGTGTGTGTGGTGGGAGGGACAGTCAGATTCCAAAGAAATAATTGCAGAGAATATTCACGAAGTGGAAAATCTCCACTGGGAGGGTGGAGAGACTATGGAGTCAGGGAAGTGAAGGAGGAAGTAGGGGAAGAAACCTTTGAGGCAGGTTCTTGGAGAAGAGGTTCGGGGGAGGATGTGTTCTGGAATGAAGGAGATGTCCATAGACAGCAATAAATTTTCCTGGGGGATCTGGGTATTAAAATGAGGGGCCACTCACAGACAGATGTTCCCAAGCGGGGACTGATATTAAGGGGCAGAGGAAGAAGATACAAGAGGCGGAAAGAGAGGGGAAGAGATATTGATGGGTGGGAGACATTCATGGAGGCAGGCAGTCTCATGGGGGAGATGGGGAAATGCTCATTGGGGTAAGGGTTCAAGTGGGGGACTATTCGTTGACTGAGCTCACATCGCTGGGCACAGTCCTGCCATTGGGGTCCTTCACAACGAAAACGCCTTCGCTGACCGGCAGCCGTACCATCCAATTCACCTTCCGCCCCAGGGGGTTATAAATGGTGACCAGGAACTGGGGAGAGAGGGTATGGGTCACAGCAAGCTTTCTCCAAGCCCATCCACTTCGCATAGAAACACCTCTGGGTGGTCCTGGTGCGGTCACGGCCCTTCAGGCCAAGCCCCCTCGAGGTGCGTTGGTCTCTGTCCTGACCCAGCTTCACCGCAGCCCCCGTAATCTCACTCAGTCCTCCAAACAATTTTTTTTTCCAAACAAATTTTTCAACCACCCCTTCTACAGCCCATCTGCCCGATGCCCACTCCTCCCATTCCGACTCACTCGAGCCGCCGTCTGGCTGAGCGGGCAGATGCTGATGTTTAGCTGTCGGCAGAACGTGAAGTGTTCCTTGAAGCCTCTGAGCCGCGCCAGCGCGTTGCTCAGGAGAACCTGCGGAAGAGTGCAAAGGGACAGGTGGGTTCTGGACCTGACTCCTCCCCTCCTCTCCCAGGCCCCGCCCCGTTCCGGTCTCTGTCCGGACTCCCTCAAGATCCACCGCACAAGCCCTTCTAGCCCAACCCTGCTGCCCTTGACCACGCCCCATATCTGTCTCCGCCTCTTCTTGCCCACGCCCCGCCTCCTTTTCCCCTCCAAGGCCTCGTCTCGTTCCTGTCTCTGTCCCCGCCTCCACAAGCTCCGCCCCCACGAGCCCTTGTAGCCGCGCCCCACGGCTCTCAGCCACGCCTCAGACCTGTCTCTGTCCCTTCTTTCCCAGGCCCTGGTCCCGCCCCTTCCTGTCTCCGCCCCCTTGCCTCCCAAGTTTCGCCCCGCGCACCTCGCAGGGCCCCCAGCCTGCAGCAAGCTGGCGCGCGTAGTCGTCTGCCACGTGCTGGCGGGAGGTGCCGCTGACGGCGTCATGATGCTGGAGCACAGCCATCGCCTCATCTGCTGATAGACAATGAGTTCGGCGGGGTACTGCGGGACTCGGCTCAGACCCCAAGGGGAAGCAAAAGGTCTGGTGCTGGTGGGCAGGGTTCTTAGAGGCTTTAGGAAGGAACTCGAGGGGGGCGACCTAGGGTTGGTTTCCAGCTTCAGCCCCAACTCCTTCCCCTCTTGGGCCCGACACGTACTGAGGGGTGCACTCTCTCCTGAGCCATAGGGTCCCACGTTGGCCTCCGGGCCCACCAGCGCCTCCAGCTGGTTGCACACCTGTAGGCCGAGGGGTATGTTAGAGCACCCAGCCTGTAGGGCTTCGGGGCTGCATTCCCCATCTAGCCTGGCTCCCACCCACCTGCAAGAAGTTGTAGCTGAGGCGCTCGTAGCGTTTGAGGGCTGGCCGACTGGAAAAGTAGCCGGTCCAGAACTGGTGGGGGCCGTCCGCGTAAGGGAAGAAGTCGTCATGTTTCACTGACCTACAGCAGCAGGAGCACTGAGGGCAGGGTCATGACCCACGGGGCATGCCAACCCCCCCAAGCTCCCCAGTTTCCCCAAATACCAGGTGAGGTTGGCCTTGTTCAGCTCCCAGAGGTAACAACCGGGGGTGGAGTAGAGAACATGGACACTGCTTCCTTTTGCTTGCTGCTGGGGGAGGCAACAAAGTGAGCCCTCGGGAGTCCGCACCTTCCCGCGGGCCCACATTTCCACCATGTGCACATTCATGCATCCCATAGGTTCAGATTCGCTAAATACACATTTGGCGTGCAAGCCAGAGGTCAGGTGTGAAAAGGAAGTCAAACATGACCACTAGCCTTTTAAAAAAGGATTTCAGAGATGCAAGAATAAACCTGAAGTTTTACTAAACTTTTACAATAATTGCAACTTTATTACTAAAAACTTTTGTGGAAAAACTAAGTGTGACATTGTAGGGCAGGAATAATCATTTTGCAGCACCGTCAGACTGTTCCCAGAAAACAATTTTTATAATGAATGGAGGTGCATTTTCAACTGAGCGAGGTAGAGGAACAAAATGACCTATGTAAGGAAAACGATGTTTGTTTGCACGTGCTATGTCCCCAGTGTACACAATAGATGCTTAATAAACTTATTTATTTATTTATTTTTGAGACAGAGTTTCACTGTTGTTATCCAGACTGGAGTGCAATGGCACAATCTCGGCTCACCGCAACCTCCACCTTCTGGCTTCAAACAATTCTCCTGCCTCAGCCTCCCGAGTAGCTGGGACTACAGGTGTGCGCCACCATGCCCAGCTAATTTTTGTATTTTTAGTAGAGACGGGGTTTCACCATGTTGACCAGGATGGTCTCGATCTCTTGACCTCGTGATCCACCCGCCTCAGCCTCCCAAAGTGCTAGGATTTTAGGCGTGAGCCACTGTGCCCGGCCTTATTTATTTTTTCGAGGCTGAGTCTCACTCTGTCACCCAGGCTGGAATGCACTGGCTCAATCTCAGCTCAGTGCAACCTCCACCTCCCAGGTTCCAGCGATTCTCCTGCCTCAGTCTCCGAGTAGCTAGGATTATAGACGAGTGCTGCCACGCCCAGCTAATTCTTTGTATTTTTAGTGGAGACAAGGTTTTGCCATGTTGGCCAGGTTGGTCTTAAAACTTCTGTCCCAGCCGGGTGTGGTGGCTCACACCTGTAATCCCAACACTTTGGGAGGCTGAAGTGGGCGGATCACAAGGTCAGGGGTTCGAGACCAGCCTGATCAACATGGTGAAACCCGGTCTCTACTTAAAAATACAGTAATTAGCTGGGCGTGGTGGTGCACACCTGTAATCCCAGCTACTTGGCAGGCTGAGGCAGAATTGCTTGAACCCAGGAGGTGGAGGCTGTAGTGAGCCAAGATCGCGCCATTACACTCCAGCCTGAGCAACAAGAGCAAAACTCCATCTCAAAAAAAAAAAAGTCGAAGAGGACCACTTGGGAGGCTGTGGCAGGAGGGCTGCTTGAGGTCAGGAGTTCAAGGCCAGCCTGGGGAACACAGTGAGACCCCCATCTCCACAAAAAAATAAATAAAACAAAATACTGGATGCGGTGGTGCTCACCTGTATTCCCAGCTATTTGGGAATCTGAGGTGGGAGGATGGCTTGAGCCCAGGAGTTCAAGGCTGCAGTAATCTATATTCACACCACTGCATGCCAGCCTTGACAGCAGAGTGAGATCTCATCTCAAAAAAAAAAAAAAAAGTGGGCTGAGCACAGTGGCTCACACCTGTAATCCCAGCACTTTGGGAGGCTGAGGCGGGTGGATCACTTGACATCCAGAGTTCGAGACCAGCCTGGCCAACATGGTGAAACCTCATCTCTGCTAAAAATACAAAAACTTAGCTGAGTGTGGTGGTGGACGCCTGTAATCCCAGCTTCTCAGGAGGCTAAGGCAGGAGAATCACATGAACCTGGGAGACAGAGGTTGCAGTGAACCAAGATTGCACCACTGTACTCCAGCCTGGTGACAGAGCAAGACTCTGTCCAAAAATAAAAATAAAGCAAAAATAAATGTGGGCCGAGTGTGGTGGCTCATGCCTGTAATCCCAGCACTTTGGGAGGCCAAGGCCGGCAGATCACAAGGTCAGGAGTTCGAGATCAGCCCGGCCAACACAGAGAAACCCCGTCTCTACTTAAAAATCAGCCAGGTGTGGTGGCAGGCGCCTGTAATCCCAGCTACTTGGAAGGCTGACGCAGGAGAATTGCTTGAACCCAAGAGGCAGAAGTTGCAGTGAGCCGAGATTGCACCATTGCACTCCAGCCTGGGCAACAGTTTGAGACTCTGTCTCAAAAATAAATAAATAGGCCGGGTGCGGTGGCTCAAGCCTGTAATCCCAGCACTTTGGGAGGCCGAGGCGGGTGGATCACGAGGTCAAAAGATCGAGACCATCCTGGTCAACATGGTGAAACCCCGTCTCTACTAAAAATACAAAAAATTAGCTGGGCATGGTGGCCCGTGCCTGTAATCCCAGCCACTCAGGAGGCTGAGGCAGGAGAATTGCCTGAACCCAGGAGGCGGAGGTTGCGGTGAGCCGAGATCGCGCCATTGCACTCCAGCCTGGGTAACAAGAGCGAAACTCCGTCTCAAAAAAAAAAAAAAAAAAAAAAAAAAATAATAAATAAATAAATAAATAGGCCGGGCGCGGTGGCTCAAGCCTGTAATCCCAGCACTTTGGGAGGCCGAGGCGGGTGGATCACGAGGTCAAGAGATCGAGACCATCCTGGTCAACATGGTGAAACCCCACCTCTACTAAAGATACAAAAAATTAGCTGAGCATGGTGGCGCGTGCCTGTAATCCCAGCTACTCAGGAGGCTGAGGCAGGAGAATTGCTTGAACCCAGGAGACGGAGGTTGTGGTGAGCCGAGATTGTGCCATTGCACTCCAGCCTGGGTAACAAAAGCGAAACTCCGTCTCAAAAAAATAAATAAATATGGAAAGGGAGGCAGAAGAGGTGAGAATGAGAGAAATGGATGGGATTACAGAAACAGGGTCAGAGAGATGCTATGTGGCTGGCTTTGAAGATGGAGCCAAGAAGAGACTTTGAATGTGGGCAGCCACTAGATGTTGAAAAAAGCCAGGAAATTAGACAATGTATTTCTGTTGTTTTGAGCTGCTAAGTGTGTGGTCATTTGTTATAGAATGACCGCAATATAACAACAGAAATCAAAGACTGCACTCAGAGCTATGCACATGACCAAAGCCCCCAGATGCAAGTGCACACGTGCACAAGGGTAGCACAGGGTAGGCACACTGACCTGGGCATTTACCAGCCGGATGAGCTTGTCCAGGTTCTTGAACCACATGTTGGCGTTCTCATATTGGAAGTCGGAGCCCATGGTCATCACAATGTGGTTGGTGAGGTAATACCGGCTCTGCAGGCCAGAGGGGAGTCCTGAGGCCAGAGGATCCTGGGCTATTCCTGTGTATAGCTGTGTCTTGGCGTATATGGGGTCAAGGATTGGGTGCACATACAGGCATGGGTAGGGGTGTGGCACATGGGAGGATGGGGACACAGATCAAAGTAGCCCCAGTTGTTGAGCAGTTCTTTTGGAGCCACTACATAGAAGATGGCATCCAGGCACCATGCCATGCTATCTCTTGCCTGGTCTCTGCTATCTCTTCTAATGTGAAATGCACACAAATCCAGGAGGGGGAACGTAGTGATGGTGAAGAGAATAGCATCTTCCTCCAAAGGACATGAGAACATGATTACAGGGGTTCACACCTGTAATCCCAGCTACTCAGGAGGCTGAGGCAGGAGGATTACTTGAGTCCAGGAGTTCAAGACAAACCTGGGCCACATAGTAAGACCCTATCTCAAGAAAAAAAAGTCTATAGGCCGGGCGCAGTGGCTCACGCACTTTGGGAGGCCGAGGCAGGTGGATCACCTGAGGTTAGGAGTTGATCAGCCTAACCAACATAATGAGAGCCTGTCTCTACTAAAAATACAAAATCAGTCGTGTGTGGTGGCACACTCCTGTAATCCCAGCTATTCGGGAGGCTGAGGCAGGAGAGCTGCTTGAACCCAAGAGGCAGAGGATGCAGTGAGCCAAGATTGTGCCTTTGCACTCCAGCCTGGGCAACATAAGTGAAACTCCATCTCAAGAAAAAAATATTTTTTTAATCTAAAACAATATACTTTTTTTAGACCAACTTTCACTCTGTTGCCCAGGCTGGAGTGCAGTGCCTTGATCTCAGCTCACTGTAACCTCCACCTCCTGAGTTTAAGCAATTCTCCTGCCTTAGCCTCCTGAGTAAGTGGGATTACAGGCACATGCCACCACACCTGGCTAATTTTTGTATTTTTAGTAGAGACGGGGTCTCATCATGTTGGCCAGGATGGTCTCGAACTCCTGACTTCAGGTAATCCACTCACCTTGGCCTCCCAAAGTGCTGGGATTATAGGTGTCAGCCACCGTGCCTGGCCATCAATTTTTAGAGAAAGGAAAAAATATTTTTTTAAGGAGAATGTGTAACGTCAGGCATGGTAGCTCACACCTATAATCCTAGCACTTTGGGAGGCCAAGGCAGGAGGATCACTTGAGCTCAGGAGTTTGAGACAAGCCTGGGCCACATGGTGAGACCTTGTCTCCGTGAAAAAATAATGTTTTACATTATAAAAGTGTTAAAAATAGCCAGGCACCGTGGCCCATGCTTGTAATCCCAACACTTTGGGAGGCCAAGGCGGGTGGATCGCCTGAGGTCAGGAGCATAGCCAACAGGGCAAAAACCTGTCTCTACTAAAAACACAAAAATTAGCAGGGCATGGTGGCAGGCGCCTATAATCCCAGGTACTCAGGAGGCTGAGGCAGGAGAATTGCTTGAACCCGGGAGGTAGAGGTTGCAGTGAGCCAAAATCACACCTCTGCATTCCAACCTGGGAGACAGAGTGAGACTCTTGTCTCAATCAATCAGTCAATCAAATGTTAAAAATAGAGGCCGGGTGCTGTGGCTCACGCTTGTAATCCCAGCACTTCGGGAGGCTGAGGAGGGTGGATCACTTGAGCTCAGGTGTTTGAGACCAGCCTGGGCAACATGGTGAAACCTTGTCTCTACTAAAAATTAAAAAAAAATTAGCCGGACATGGTGGTGCATGCCTGAAGTTCTAGCTACTCAGGAGGCCGAGGTGGGAGAATCGCTTGAACTTGGGGGATGGAGGTTGCAGTAAGCCGAGATAATGCCACTGCTCTCCAACCTGGGTGACAGAGCAAGACTCTGTCTCAAAAAAAAAATAATTAATTAAAAATAAAGAGGCACAGTGGCTCACGCCTGTAATCCCAGCACTTTGGGAGGCCAAGGTAGGTGGATCACTTGAGGTCAGGAGTTCAAGATCAGACTGGCCAATATGGTGAGACCCTGTCTCTACTAACAATACAAAAATCAGTGTGGACACCCATCAAAATGGTGCCCTCCCAGGAGCGGGGAACCACCAGGTTACCTAAGAAGGGTTGAACCAGCCCAGGTCGGAAATAGAACAGGTCAAAACTCCTGTGCTGGTCAGTAGTAAGATTGCGCCTGTGAATAGCCACTGCACTCCAGCTCGGGCAACATAGCGAGACCCCATCTCTTAAAAAAAAATACAAAAAGCTGTATGTGGTTGCTTGAACCCAGGAGGCAGAGGTTGCAGTGAGCTGAGATCCCACCACTGCACTCCAGCCTGGGTGACAGAGTGAGACTCTGTCTCAAAAAAAATTAAAAATAAAGAGAAGGTGTTAGGGAATGCCTGTCCCAGGGAAAGGGCTCAATGCATTGTATACACAGGACAGGAAGGTTCTGCACACCAGGGTTACCTGGGCAGTGGCCACATTTAGGAAGTAATCGACCAGCTCCTTGACGTTATACTCCGGGCTTTGGGGGTCCTCCACCACCGGCGGGTCGACACACAGCACATCCCAGCACAGATTCCTTGGTGGGTTGTAACCATTGGGAAGCACACCTGCAGGCCACACCAGGTTCAAGGGGTGGCTCAGCACCCACACTTGCTCTGGTTTCAAAGCATGCCATGCCCCACCCAGGATGGGCTTCAGAATTTGCATCCCAGTGGAAAAGGAAATGCAGGGCCTTTGTTTCCAGACTATAGAAGTTCCAGGACAGTGGCGGCAGAGCATGACATCAAGCCCCTTCTGAGTGTGTGGCCTCACAGCTGGCCCTGCCCTCACCAAGCCCCCTCACCAGTGAAGAGGTCTGCGGTCGGAGGCTTCAGGCTGGCACTGCCCCTCCACACCTGCTCCATCTCCAGCTTCTGCATCCGCACCCACTTATCTTGATAATCAAGGCGCCCAAAGAAGAAGCCATCAAAGCCCATCTGGGGATGGGGCAGGAAAAGGCAGTGCGAATTAGTGCCCAGTGCCCCACCCCCACCAAACTCCTCTCTGCTTGGGAGGGGCGAGTCACAGCACAAGTTAAAAAGCAGCACTAGGGGCCAGGCACAGTGTCTCATGCCTGTAATCCCAGCACTTTGGGAGGCCGAAGCAGGCAGATCACGAGGTCAGGAGTTCCAGTTCAGCCTGGCCAACATGGTGAAACCCTGTCTCTACTAAAAATACAAAAAGTTAGCTGGGTGTGGTATTGGACACTTGTAGTCCCAGCTACTAAGGAGGCTGAGGCAGGAGAATTGCTTGAACCCAGGAAATGGAGGTTGCAGTGAGCAGAGATCGTCCCACCACACTCCAGCCTGGGCAACAGAGTGAGACTCCATCTCAAAAGAAAATTTAAAAAAGCAGTGCTTGGCTGGTGTGGTGGCTCTTGTTTGTGATTCCAGCCTTCTGGGAGGCCAAGGCAGGAGGATCACTTAAGCCCAGGAGTTTTTGAGACCAGCCTGCACAACATAGCAAGACTGTCTCTACAAAATATTTAAAAATTAGCCAGGAGTGGTGGTGCGCTCTTGTAGTCTCATCTACTAGGGAGGCTGAAATGGGAGGATGGCGTAAACCTGGGAGATTGAGGCTGTAGTGAGCTAGGAGTGTGCCACTGTACTCCGGCCTGGATGACAGAGCAAGACCCTGTCTCAAAAAAAAGAAAAGAAAAAACCAAACAACAAACAACAACAAAAATCACATAGGGCTGAAACAGAGAGGCCTCCAGCTTATTTCCAAGCTCCGGGAAGTTTCAGAACTCACCACCCTGGGCTAGCAGGGAGAGGGTGGGTCCAACATCAGAACCCAGGTTCACCTCCCCAGCGCTGTCAAGCTCAGAGCAGGCCTGACTCCAAGAGTGAGGTCCCCACTTCCACAGCCTGAGGATGGATGGGGTCTGAGCACAGGTAATGATGCCATTTTTAAAGCAGGCTAGACATCCACCTACCACCCAGTTTAGGGAGGAGCCAAGATCCTCGATAATGGGTGGGGCCAGAACACGAGAGGGGCGGATTAGGGGAGGGGGCAGAGCCAGCCGGAGCTGGGGCAGCCTGGGGCTAGACATAGCCGGCTAAGGCCAGAGCTGGAAAATCACTGGACTTAATGCTCACCCAATAAGCAGGGCTTCAACAGGCCTGGTCCTGATCCCCGTGAGATTGCAGGGAGAGGGCGGGGCTTGAGAGGGCGAGGGAGGAGCCAGACTGAGTGAAGGGGTGGGCCCAAGAGAGTTCGGGATTCGCATGCACCTGCGCAAACAGCGAAGCCTGCTCCCGAGAGTGGCCGAAGGGGTCAATGTGCCAGGCCACACGGGGTCGCCCGTCATTGCCAAATGTGTCCTCCAGAAAGCGCAGCCCAAGTGTCATCTGGTCCACGATGGCACCGTAGTGGGTGGCCGCCTCATCGTTCATCACCCAGCCACCGTTGGCAAACTCCAGGCGCCCTGTGCCAGGACAGGCAAGGTCACGGTCAGTTGTCAGAGCCAGAAGTGGGACCAGGGTGGGTGATACTGGGAATGGTTGCTGTGTACTCAGGCCTGGCGCGAGGAAGAGGGGTCGCTCCTAGGCCATAGTTCCCAGATATGGGAAAAAGGCCCCCTGCATGGCAAGCTTCCCAGAGGATGCACTACAAGCGGGGCCTTGTGGGATGCATAGGCGTCTCCAAATGGAGAATCCAGGCAGGTGGAGCGACATGCATGATGCAGAAGCAGAAGCAGAAGCTGGGCTGGGCTTCCTCTTTTCACTTCCTTGGGGCAGACTCACCCTGGCGCACCAGGTCTCGAACGACTTCCTGTGTGGCATTTGTCTGCTGGTGCCACCAACGGGAAAAGAAGGCAATCTCCACGTAAATGAAGCGACGGGTGGGATCCTCCAGTAAGGCAGAGATGACTGAGTCTAGGATGTACTGCACACCGGCGTGCTGGATGTCATTCTTGACTGTGGATAACAGGGATAAGGCTCTTAGGGCACAGCAGAGCCAAGGGCATTATTCCTAGACACAGGAGCTCAAGCCCTGGATATCAGGGTGACACTGCCCCCACCCTAATGTCCAGGGCCCAGAAGGGATTCAAGGGGTCATGGGGATCCCAGGGACCAGTCCCCATACTCTACTCACTTCCATAAAAGTACTGGTCCACGGTTTTGAGCCAGCCCACGTCATCATGTGTGTGAGGCACCAGGTGCACGTTCAGCATGTTCGGCCGCGCCGTGGGGCATGTCTGCACAGAGACCCCAAACACACATACTCTGTCAATAGGGTCAGGGGGTGCAAAGTAAGTCTTGATCTAGAGGTGAGTGACTCAGAGAGGATCGATCTCGCCTACGTGCAGAGGAGGCCAGGCGCTCCCAAGGTGGACACAAACATACATAGTTGAGCTCACAGATCCAACTTCCACTTGGCACAACTCCACAGGGCAGCTCTCATTCACACTCGGGGAAAATAATAATAGAAGTAGCTGGGCCGGGAGTGCTGGCTCACGCCTGTAATCCCAGCACTTTGGGAGGCCGAGGCGGGCGGATCACCTGAGGTCAGGAGTTCGAGACCAGCCTGGCCAACATGGTGAAACCCCGTCTCCAAAAAAAAAAAGAGGAAAGTAGCTGATGTTTGTTCAGCATTTGCAAACAGCAGATGGCCACCCTGGGAGGCGGGGTGATGTTATCCCCAGTTTTCAGATGAAGGCACTGAGGCTCAAAGGATAGGTGACTTGCCCAATGTCACACAGTCAGAAAGTGAAAGAGCTAGCCTGGAATTTCAGGCAGGCTCTAGAGTCCCAGCTCTCAGATAGCACCTCCCCCCACACATACACTGCTCACCTCCTGCCACCTCCTGCCCCTCCAATCCCACAGTTAAGTGCAGGCAAAATCCAGGCAAGCATCCCGGAGACACGGAGGCAGGTACAATCAGACACAGTCCCATACTCAGATGCGCACAGCCAGACCTCGCAATGACACAAAGCACGCACTCAGACCACACTGTCATATCATCAACCATTCACTAGACACCCACAGGACAGACCCACCCACACCTCCAGGCTGTATTCTGGGCTTCACTCTGACTCCTGTACGTTTCCACCCGGAGGCCCTGCTCACCTCGTATCCCCCGGCCCGGGCACCCGGCGCCGCCAGCCATAACAAAAGGAAAAAGCAGAGAGGCAGGAGTTGTGGCCGAAGGGCGCGAGAGAAAGTCCAGGGGCCCGCTGCGTCCAGGCAGTCGCGAGCGCAGACCTCCGAAGCCCGCGCGCAGGCGCCCATGGCTCAGCAGCTTCTTCCTGGAAGTTCCCGGGCCCTGGAAAGGCAGGGCAAACGCCCCGCCCCCAGACCTGGCCCGGCCAATCGGCGGGGACGGGGGTGGGGCCAGGGCGCGGCCGGGCGGCGCCACGGACAGTGGCCATAACCCTGGACAATCCCGGGGGTCGTTACGAAGGTAGGAAATGCCACCCTCAGGGCACTGGTTTGGCTAAAGGTGACTCTGGAGTCTCACAGGCTATGAAGTGTCTTGGAGTGTCTTTTTTTTTGGGTGGGCGGAGTTTCACTCTTGTTACCCAGGCTAGAGTGCAATGGCTCGATCTCGGCTCACCGCAACCTCCGCCTCCTGGGTTCAGGCAATTCTCCTGCCTCAGCCTCCTGAGTAGCTGGGATTACAGGCACGCGCCACCATGCCCAGCTAATTTTTTGTATCTTTAGTAGAGACGGGGTTTCACCATGTTGACCAGGATGGTCTCGATCTCTTGACCTCGTGATCCACCCGCCTCGGCCTCCCAAAGTGCTGGGATTACAGTTGGAGTGTCTTTTAATGCCTGTAGGAGCAGAAATGCTTTTCCTAAGGGGGCCAGGAGTTCCTAGCGGGTGGAGTGTGTCCTTGGGGACCTAGGATGTGCCATCGACCTTCAGCCCGTAGGGTCCTGGAAGGACCTAGCTTGCCTAAGAGGAGGATTTGACGAGAGTCCTATCCTTTGGGGATAGGACTTTGGGTAAATACCCTTGGAGTGCTGGGGATGGGAGTCATTCAGCCTGGTTGAGAAGGATCCCCAGGTGTTCCCGAGAGGAAAGACGGTCTGACAAGTGGTGAAGGACCCCGAGTCTTTCATGCCTTTCCCAGTTCCTACCAGCTCATTCTCTGATAAGAAAACAAAACCCAGGCCAGGCGCCCTGGCTCAAGCCTGCAATCTCAGCACTTTAGGAGGTACAGGCTGGTGGATCTCTTGGGCCCGGGAGTATGAAACCAGCCTGGGCAACATGGGGAAAACCCATCTCTACGAGAAATACAAAAATTAGCCAAGAGAGGTGTCGTGCACTTGTGGTCCTGTTAACCTGTTGATGTAGTGAAGCCTCAGGTTCTTAGTACCACAAACCAAGAATTAGACATGACAGACATAAATAGCAAAGCAGCAAAGTTTATTAAGCACAGTAAGACACTCTTGGAGAGGGAAGAGCGAACTGACTTCTGCAAAATGAGGTAAGCACCAGTTTGGTGTATTTTGGTGTTTTTGTTTTTGTTGTTGTTTTTGAGACAGTGTCTCACTGTCACCCAGGCTGGAGTGGTTCTATCTCACTGCAACCTCTGCCACCCAGGGTCAAACGATTCTCCTGCCTCCGCCTTCCAAGTGGCTGAAACTACAGACATGTGTCACTGCACCCAGCTAATTTTTGGATTTAAAAAAAAAAAATTTTTTTTAAATAAAGATGGGGTTTCACCATATTGATCAGGCTGGTCTTGAACTCCCAACCTCAGGTGATCCACTTGCCTTGGCCTCCAAAGTGCTTGGATTACAGGCGTGAGCCACCACGCCCAGCCAATTTTTGGATTTTTAATAGAGAGGAAGTTTCACCACATTGGTCACGGTGGTCTCAAACTCCTGACCTCAAGTCATCTGCCCGCCTCGGCCTCCCAAAGTGCTGGGATTACAGATGTGAGCCACTGAGCCCGCCTGGGTTTTTTTGTTTTTCTGTTTTTTGTTTTTTTGATACCGAGTTTTGCTCTGTCACCCAGGCTGGAGTGGGATGGTGTGATCTCGGCTTACTGCAACCTCTACCTCCTGGGTTCAAGTGATTCTCCTGCCTCAGCTTCCCAAGTACCTGGAATTGCAGGCGTGCGCCATCATATCTGGCTCATTTTTGTATTTTTAGTAGAGATGGGATTTTACCATGTTGGCCAGGCTGGTCTCCAACTCCTGACCTCAAATGATCCACCCACCTGGGCCTCCCGAAATGGTGGGATTACAGATGTGAGCCACTGTGCCTGGCCCCTGGGGTTCTTCAAGATGTTTTTTTCTTTCCCGGGCTGCCTAATCTCTAGCAAGTATGTGCCTTTTGATGGGTGAGTTAATTTCTTGGTTGCTTCCATCCCACAATGTTAAGTATATGCATAATATGTAGCCCATGTGCATGAGCTTTGATGACCTAATTGCTATATGCAGTCATTTTTAGGATATATTTTCTCTCTAGTGTGCATGCCCATCTTTTAGGAGCTGCCCCTTGCTGGTTCAGTCTGAATTTAGCCAGCCATGAGGTCTCCTTACTTGTCACTTTTATTTTGGGTCAACTTCTGCTTCTTATCTTGCTTCTTGCTCACCTGCCTCTTTATCCTGCTCCTGCTCCTACTCATTTCTCTTTTTTTTTTTTTGAGACTGAGTTTTGCTCGTTACCCAGGCTGGAGTGCAAGGGTGCGATCTCGGCTCACCGCAACCTCCGCCTCCTGGGTTCAGGCAATTCTCCTGCCTCAGCCTCCTGAGTAGCTGGGATTACAGGCACATGCCACCATGCCCAGCTAATTTTTTATATTTTTAGTAGAGACGGGGTTTCACCACGTTGACCAGGATGGTCTTGATCTCTTGACCTCGTGATCCACCCACCTCGGCCTCCCAAAGTGCTGGAATTACAGGCTTGAGCCACCGTGCCCGGCCTCATTTCTCCTTTTATCCAGACTTCAGTTTCCTCTGCTATTCTCCTGCTTCAGTTCTAGCTACTTAGGAGGTTGACCACGAGGAAGCCAAGGCTGCAGTAAGATCATGCCCACTGCAGTCTGGGTGACAGAATGAGACTGTGTCTCAAACCAAAACAAAACCAAAGCACCAGTGCTTTGGGAGGCAGTGGATCACTTGAGGTCAGGAGTTCAAGACCAGCCTGACCAACACCATGAAACCCTGCCTCTAGTAAAAATACAAAAATTAGCTGGGCATAGTGGCACAGGCCTATAATCCCAGCTACTTAGGAGACTGAAGCACAAGAATCGTTGAACAAGGGAGGCAGAGTTTGCAGTCAGCCGAGATACAGATCATGCCATTGCATTCCAGCCTGGGCAACAAGATCCGACACTGTCTCAAAAAACAAAAATTAGCTGGACGTGGTAGCACATGCCTATGATCCCAGTTACATGGAAGGCTGAGGTGGGAGGACTAAGCCCAGGAGTTTGAGGCTGCAATGAGCAGAGATTGGGCCACTGCACTCAGCCTGCATGACAGATCAAGGCCCTATAGTTTTTGTTTTTGGGTTTTTTTTTTTTCGAGATGGAGTCTGGCTCTGTCATCAGGCTGGAGTGCAGTGGCAAAGTGCCTCCCAAAGTGCTGGGATTATAGATGTGAGCTACCGTGCCTGGCCTTTTTTTTTTTAAAGGGGAAAAAAAAAAAAGGAAACCAAAGCCCAGATTATCTAGGTCAGCAGGGCCATCTGGTGAGTTGCCAGAGGGCAGAAGTCCCTGTCTTGTCCCTAGCATCTGACTTAAGACAAATGTTTATGAAGTAAGCAAGTGAACAGCCAGAAGCCTCCAGACTGGGGCCCCACACCAGGCCTATGGAGCTAGAGCCCTTCCCCTCAATTAGGAGGAACACCCTAATGAACAGAAGAAACAGGCTGACAGCCAGAGTGAAAAACTTTATTATTAACATTTTTCAATGAGAAAGCAAATGGATACCCCTAGAAACATGGATAGCATATCCCCCAGCAGTGGGCAGGGGAAGGGAGGCAGGAGGGGTAGGCCTAGGGTGTTCCCTAGGAAAGGGCCAGATTCCTCCATCCAGCTGGGGGCACTGAGACTGCCTCATTCAGGGAAGTCCAGGACGGCAGCTGAGGGCAGCAGGTTGAGCAGCCAAAGGCCAGGCCTAGTGGGTACCAGGGTCCAAAATGTGACCCTTCTAGTCTAGTCTGGTATCACCACGGGGGCGTCATGGGCTGAGGGTTCTGCAGATAGGACATCACCACGGCAGAGATGGAGAGCCTGAGACAGGAGAGAGGTGTCAGTCCAGGATGGGCAGATGGGTCCCCCCACCCCTTACTCAGGAGTTCCTCATCCTTAGGTCAAGTCTCACATGAAGCTACTCATCATTTGCTTCGTGTCCTCTGAGCTCCGAGAGTTGGCAAAGCTGATGAAGGAGCAGTAGACGGCGACCCAAGCACACCACTTCAGCTGGGGAAAAATAGGTGGGTGGGCAGGTTAGGTCAGTGAAAGGTACACCAGTGAATCCCCCGAAGCCACCTTTCCAGTCACCAGTTTGTGCCCACTGATTCTATCTGATGCAGCTGGGACCTTACCCATCGGGAGTTCTCAGTCCCACCAGCATATGGCATACTTCAGATACATGGTTTCCAGTCCTACTGCCCGGCCTGCGTCTCTCAGGGCCAAGAGAGACTCTGACATATCACATGCTTAAGACCCTGCCCTTTTTCCACGAGTCCCCTCCAAGTTGCTTCAAAGCCTGGCCCCACCCGCAGACCAATCTGCCACATCCCTACCCTGACCCGAATCCTTGACTTCCCCAAAGACGGGGGCTTTTTTGGCCCAGCGTTACCCCAGCCCCACTCCCGGCCGATCTCAGGTCCCGCCCCATCAGCGCCGGCCAGACGCCCCGCTTCAGTCCAAACCCGCCCCCGGGCCTCGTTTTCAGGTCCGACTACACCCGTGGAAGCTCAACCCCGCCCACCTTAAGCATGAGGCCGCACATGCTGAAGATCATGCCCAGCAGGTTCATGTAGTCCGGCGTCGGGTCGTCCAAGGCCGGGTTACACTCGCTCGGCGGGGGCTTGTACCTGCGACAGGCTCGAGGGTCAGGGGCGCTCAGGTCCCGCCCACGGGATGGACAGTCGCTTCCCAGGGCCCCGATCCACACCCACAACCCGAACCCGATGGCCAAGACGCTGGTGTCCTCACCTCAGTACTTTGTTTGGCCTCCGTGGGTCCGACATATTGTTAGTGGACATAGCTAGTCGAAAGCCCGATCACGCCTCTTCCGCTGCGGGAATTGCAGTTTCCGCTGTGCAAGCGGAGGGCAGATCTTAAAGTAACACCCAAAGCCCTCGCATTTCCGTTCCTCAGGGCGGAGGCTTGGACTCCCCCCACCCAGAGAACGGAGACAGGATAGCCTAGAAATCTTCCTTGCAAAGGGGAAATTGGGAAAATAAATCTGAAAGCGGACTTGAATAGCTCTAACCCGAGCACTTAAATGCCAAAATGATGAACCCCGAAGTGAGAAACAGGAAGTAGGTCAGGGAGGACAATAGGGTTACACCCAAGCGTGGGTTTCCAAGGCGCGGAATCTTCCGTACACACCGATTTAAAACGCCGAGGAAGGGGCCCTGGGACCATGGCTTTCCCTGAGCCAAAGCCGCGGCCACCGGAGCTGCCACAGAAACGGTTGAAGACGCTGGACTGCGGGCAAGGGGCAGTACGAGCCGTACGATTTAACGGTGAGCGCCTTTGTCTTCGTTTCGGGTCCTCCTCCCGCCTCCTGAGGTCGGCGGCCCAGTAACCCCCGCCTGGTGTTCCCCAGTGGATGGCAATTACTGCCTGACGTGCGGCAGCGACAAGACGCTGAAACTGTGGAACCCACTTCGGGGGACGCTGCTGCGGACGTACAGCGGCCACGGCTACGAGGTGCTGGATGCGGCCGGGTGAGCCGGGTGCCAGGCCGAGATGGGAGCGCTGAGACTGGGATCCGAGTTTGATGCTGATATCCCTCCTTCTGTCCTCCAGCTCCTTTGACAACAGCAGTCTCTGCTCCGGCAGCGGAGACAAGGCGGTGGTCCTGTGGGATGTGGCATCGGGGCAGGTCGTGCGCAAATTCCGGGGCCACGCAGGGGTGAGTGAAAGCCTAGAGACCCTCATTGGAGCGGAGGGGACCCGTATTAGCGCATAGGTGGTAACAAGGACACCCTCCATTATACCATAAGGATCCCTTCCCCAGATGGCGATCCCCCGCTCCGCATGCCAGGCTAGGCAGTCACCAACCCCTGTCCTTGAAGTTCCCCCAAAACCTTCCACCTCCCCTTCTCCTCGCCTTTGCTTTAACTGACACTGGGAACCCTACCTTTATCTCAATCCTCCAAAGTCCAGCCTCCTCTGAGTGGCAATAACTTTCTTAGAAGGTGAACACGGTGCAGTTTAATGAAGATGCCACAGTTATCCTGTCCGGTGAGTCTGGGGCCTCGGCAGGGGGGCCCAGGGTGCTGCCCTCCCAGTCCAAACCTGACCTCACCATCATGCTTACCTCACAGGCTCTATTGATTCCAGTATCCGCTGTTGGGACTGCCGCTCACGGAGGCCTGAGCCAGTGCAGACGCTGGATGAGGCCAGAGATGGCGTGTCCAGTGTGAAGGTGTCAGACCACGAGGTACTGGCAGGGTGAGTGGAGCCATGACCTGGTCTCACCCCAGGTACCACTGGGAATCACAGCTGCCCCCATGCTTAAAACCTACTATCACCTGGGCGCAGTAGCACACAGCTGTAGTCCCAGCTACTCCAGAGGCTCAGGTGGAAGGGATCACTTGAGCTCAGGAATTTCAGGCACCACTGCACTCCACCTTGGGTAACAGACTGAGACTCTGTCAAAAAAAATAATAATCAGGCTGGATGTGGTGGCTCAAGCCTGTAATCCCAGCACTTTGGGAGGCTGAGGTGGGTGGATCACCTGAGGTCAGGAGTTTGAGACCAGCCTGGCCAACATGGTGAAACCCCATCTCTACCAAAAATACAAAAATTAGCTGGGCATGGTGGTAGGAGCCAATAGTCCCAGCTACTCTGGAGGCTGAGGCAGACGAATCGCCTGAACCCAGGTGTTGGAGGTTGCAATGAGCCAAGATTGTGCCACTGCACTCCAACCTAGGCAACAGAGCAAGACTCTCTCAAAAATAAAAAAAGAATTATTTTATATATATATATATACATATATATACATATATATATACACATATATATATAAAATAATTTTTTAAAAATAAAAATAATCATAAAGAAAAAATACCTTTTCTATTCATTAAGTAGAAGTGGAGAGTTCATAAAGATCTTCACATTGAGAAGGTGGAGGAGGGCCGGGCGCGGTGGCTCACGCCTGTAATCCCAGCATTTTGGGAGGCTGAGGTAGGCGAATCACGAGGTCAGGAGATCGAGACCATCCTGGCCATGGTGAAAACCCGTCTCTACTAAAATACAAAAAATTAGCCAGGCATAGTGGCTCATGCCTGTAGTCCCAGCTACTCAGGGGGCTGAGGCAGGAGAATCACTTGAACCCGGGAGACGGAGGTTGCAGTGGTGAGCCGAGATCATGCCACTGCACTTCAGCCTGGCGACAGAGCAAGACTCCATCTCAAAAAATATAAAATTTTAAAAAAATGCCAGGTGCAGTGGCACATGCCTATAGTCCCAGCTATTCAGGAGGCTGAGGCTGGCGGATTGCTTGAGTCCAGGAGTTCTGGACTGTAGTGTGCTATGCCGATCGGGTGTCCACACTAAGTTCAGCATCAATATGGTGACCTCCCGGGAGCGGGGGACCACCAGGTTGCCTAAGGAGGGGTGAACCGGCCCAAGTCGGAAATGGAGCAGGTCAAAACTCCCGTGCTGATCAGTAGTGGGATCGCGCCTGTGAATAGCCACTGCACTCCAGCCTGGGTAACATAGCGAGACCCTGTCTCTTTTTTAAAAAAATAAAATAAAAACTAAGAGAAGGAAGAGGAGGAACTGGTCTTGTTTTCTCAGGGCTGAAAGAGGCAGAAGAAACTCACCTGTAAGTGGACTCTGGGTTCAAACCAGCATTGTTCATGGGTCTACTGTACTTTGAAAAGTGCTCCCTCTGGTGACTGTGAAGGTGCATAGAGACCAGAGCAGTCCAGATGCTGGTGTTGGGTAGTGGGGAAAGTGGTGGGACTTAGTGCTGAGGAGGAAGAGCTGGAGAATGCAGGAAAAGAGGGAATTGGACTCCATGGGTTTGGAAAGGGGGTGGGTCATGGAGTTAGGCCCTGATTAGCCTTGGGCCTGAGTCTCAAGGCCAGAGCTTCAGAATCCACCCCTGTGCCCTGGATGAGCAGGCCCAGCGGGCTGGGAATGCACAGGGCTGCCTGGAGCTATGGCGCCTAGTCAAGGCTCCTGCTGGACCTACCCTTTCCTGCAGCTCTGTGGATGGCCGCGTGAGACGCTATGACCTGAGGAAGGGGCAGCTCTTCTCAGACTACGTGGGCAGTGAGTGGCTGGGGATGTGGGGCAGGCAGGGAAGATGGGGGACCAGCTAGGGGCACCCCAGTCTCACTCACGACCCGCCCCTCCCCCAAGGCCCCATCACCTGCACCTGCTTCAGCCGGGACGGGCAGTGCACCCTCGTGTCCAGCCTGGACTCCACATTGCGGCTCCTGGACAAAGACACAGGGGAACTGCTAGGCGAGTGAGTCCTTGTGGTCATGGGGTCCCCTCCCTCCTCTCCCACCCCTGGAAAGGACCAAGCCCCGCCCATCCTGTCTGCCCTTAGGTACAAGGGCCATAAGAACCAGGAGTACAAGCTGGACTGCTGCCTGAGTGAGCGAGACACACATGTGGTCAGCTGCTCTGAGGACGGGAAGGTGTTCTTCTGGGACCTGGTGGAGGTGAGGTGCTCCCCAGTCCCACCTCATACCTAGGTGCTTGCCCCATCCCAGCCCTGTCTTGACCTCAGTCACTCCAGGACCTGAAAGCTAGGATCTTTTTTCTTTTTTTGAGATGGAGTCTCACTCTGTTGCCCAGGCTGGAATAGGGCAATCTAAGCTCACTGCAACCTCTGCCCCCCGGAGTTCAGGTGATTCTTGTGTCTCAGCCTCCCCAGTAGCTGGAATTACAGGTGCCCTCCACCCACACCTGGCTAATTTTTTTTTTATTTTTAGTAGGGACAGGGTTTCACCATGTTGGCCAGGCTGGTGTCAAACTCCTGACCTCAAGTGATCCACCACCTCAGCCTCCCAAAGTGCTGGGATGACAGGCCTGAGCCACTGCGCTGAGCTGGGATCTTGAAGAAGTGAGATGATGAGGCACGAAGGGGCTTGCAGACAAAGGGAACAGCACATGCTAAGGTGCAGAGGTGTGGCCTACACATGCATCAGTCAACAAACAAAGGCTTCAGGTGGCAGCAGCTGCAACAAGATCTAGCTCAGGCTGGGCCACAAATGCCAGGCCAAGCTACTGGCACTGACCCCTGGGCAAAGGAGAACCAACACCCATGTCTAACCCTGGGTGAGACAGGGCTGTAGTCATTCAAGAAACTGGAGCTACGTCTGAGCATCCTGTGCATGGTTTCAAGCCCTGAGCCCCGTCCTTGACATGTTCCAGCCTGGTGCGGAGTCAGGCCAGAAACAGACCATCCGGTGTAGCAGGGTCAGGGCTAGGGGGATCACAGTGAAGGAGACATCAGCCATGGGCTTGGCCAGGGGAACTAAGGCCTGTAAGAGGATGGAGGGAACTGGGGGGCCCTGGAGACTTAGGGGATAAGCTCTTGCTTTAGGAACTAAGATAGCTAGAATGTTCCACCTCTTTCTTGTGGGCCCAGTAGACCAGAAGTTGCCTTGGAGGGCAGGTACGTGAAGCATTTTCAAGGTGGAAAGAGGAACTGTGGCTTGCTTGAGGAACTGTTTACATCGTGCTGTAACTAAAGGGTATCAGAAGAAATGGGCATTATTGGGGCTGCCAAGTGGGCAGGATGGAGCCCAGCTGGTGGCAGGAAACAGGGAAACTGCGAACAAGGCATGGTCCAAGTAGGGTGGTGGCAGAAAAGAGCAGTGCCTGGACACGGTCTAGAAGCAGAGCCAGGAGGACTGACTGATAAAGGAATGTCAGGTGCAAGGAAAAGACTCTGAAGGCTAACGCGGTGGCTCACCTGTAATCCCGGCACTTTAGGAGGCCAAGGTGGGAGGATCACTTGAGGCTAGGAAGAGTTCAAGACGGGCCTGGGCAACATGGCAAGACCTCGGCCTGGGCAACATGGCAAGACCTCATCTGTAATTTATTTTATTTTTTTGAGACAAAGTCTCGCTCTGTCACCCAGGCTGGAGTGCAGTGGCCCAATCTCAGCTTACTGCAACCTTCAGCTCCCGGATTCAAGCGATTCTCCTGCCTTAGCCTCCTGAGTAGCTGGGACTACAGGTGCCCATCACCTTGCCTGGCTAATTTTTGTATTTTTAGTCGAGACGGGGTTTCACCATATTGACCAAGCTGGTCTCGAACTCCTCACCTTGCAATCTGCCCACCTTGGCCTCCCAAAGTGGTGGGATTACAGGCATGAGCCACCACACCCAGCCTGTTTTTAAAAGTAAAACAATAAAAAAGTAGACTCCCAAGACACGTGGCCTGGGAGAACAGAGCTACTGAGGGGCTCAGTCTAGGGTAGATTCATTTTGCAGTGTCCGGGAGGCAATTAGAGGCAGGTGACCAAAGGTCAGGAGAGACGTGACAGCTCCATGAAGGACTGAGATGGGGGTGCCCAGGGACCTCAGGAACCAGGGCACAGCCTAGCCACAGATAACCCTCCCCACCCCTTGCTCCACAGGGTGCCCTGGCTCTGGCTCTGCCTGTGGGTCGCGGCGTGGTGCAGTCACTGGCCTACCACCCCACGGAGCCCTGCCTGCTGACCGCCATGGGGGGCAGCATCCACTGCTGGCGGGAGGAGGCCTATGAGGCAGAGGATGGAGCAGGCTGAAGCCAGAGGACCTACCACCAGGACCAAGAACAGACACAGACGCAGAAGGACCACGGAGACCATTTTATTCTAGAGATGCAGCTGACCAAGGAGTAGGGGAGGGGCTGGGTCTGTAAATTAATAAATAGCGGGGGGTAAGGCCTCCCTGGGACTGCAGCTGCTCAGTCCTCGTTCTTCTCGGGCATGAAGGCATCCACCTTCAGAGCAAAGGTTTCAGCCACGAGCAGGGGGAAGACCAGGGAGGCATCGGCATAGACCTGTAGGGAGGGACTGGGTAAGCCGTGGGACCCACAGCCATACTCCCAGAGACCCTGTACCCTGTCCAGCCCTCCCACACCTTGACAGGCTGTGCATCCATCCGGATCTTGCCCCAGGAGACAGCCTCGTCTGGTCGGGCGCCCGAGTCAGAGCCATCAAACTCCTGGGCCGTGTTGATGTAGACAGCATAATTGGCCCCATTCCGCTGTGGGGAGGGGAGAGGGAGGGTGTGCCCAGTCAGCCAGTCACAGGAGACAGACACAGAAGGGGACACTAGCCAAGCAGGCTGAGGTGTGCATCCTAGATGAAGGAAGCCCTTGGCAGCCCCTCGCTCCCAGACAGGGCTCATGGCAATGCTTGGGGTCACTAGAGCTGCTGGGCAATAATGGCCATGTGTCCCAGAGGTGTCAACTCTATCTTCAGAAGCCCTGCAAACCCAGCCACCTCCCGCCTCCACGGGCCCGACCCTGGTCCCTGCATGGTCACCATGGTCCTGGACTGCAGTTCTCACTCGCCTGCCACCATCTGTTCCCCACGTGGCCACCAGAGGGAGCATGGGAACCCCACCTCCCTCAGTGCAAAGGCCAAAGCCCTTGCCTCAGTCTCCAAGGCCCAGCAGGCTCCCCGGACACCTCCCCACATCACCTCCTGGCCCTCACCACTCCATTCTCCCCTCACCAGTCTCCCACCTGTTCCTGGATTACTTCAGGTGCTCCAGAGCCTTTCCACCGGCTACTCCCTCTGCTGAGAACTTTGCAATCCAGAACCCAATCCTAGCATAGCGGCAGAAACTCCTGGCATGGTAGATAACCATGTGGCTCCCAGGAGGAGCGTCCCCAAACCTCTGCTCCCAGCTCACACTTCCAGAAGCCTCCTTCCAACACCCCTTATTGGACAGCACCCCTTTCTCTTCTCATCCCATCATCTAGTCTTCTCCGTAGCAATGACTGCCACCTGACAAGGATGTCACTGGGATGTCCACTGTTTTGCTATCTCCCCCACTAGAACATCAGTCCCGGGGAGCTGGGATCCTGTCTCCCAGCACATAGCATAGGCCCAGCACACAGCACGTCTTCACGGTGGGCCGGAGCACCAGCCCCACTCACCATGAGGTTGGCGTTGGCAATGTGGTGCTTGACCACACCCCCACCCAGAATGATCATCCCAGTGCACTTGGCAAAGATGGCCTGCGTGTTGATGAGCCTCAGGTCTAGAGGAAGAGGGCCAAAGTCAGGCCTTGGCCTCAGCCGGCCCTCCTTCCCCTCCCCTCTGTGGCCCCAGCACCTCACCCTCAACGATGTCCAGGACCAGGCCCGGGTTCTTGTAAGAATGGAAGAAGATCATGTCGCCCAGCGAGCCGTCTGTAAGTGCTGGACTAAACACAGGGATGTGGTTCTGCAGGGAGATGACAGGACAGTGGCTGCAGCTCAAGCCTCGTCCCCAGGCCAGCTGCGTCACTTCCCTCCTATCTGATTGTGGGTGGGGTGCTTCATTTCTCTAGGACTGTCACCTCAATTGCAAGATAAGTATAACAGTAACACCTCTCATAGATGAGGCCTATATGAGAAAACTCACAGACAACACTTAGGACAGTGCCTGGCACATAAAGAACCATCCTATTCTTAGCTTGCTGGGCTGTTTCTTTTTTTTTCTGAGATGGAGTTTCACTTTTTTTTTTTTTTTAAATAGAGACAGGGTTTCTCCATGTTAGGCTGGTCTCAAACTTCCAACCTCAGGTGATCCACCCACCTTGGCCACCCAAAGTGCTGGGATTACAGGTGTGAGCCACCGCACCCGGCCGAGTTTCACTCGTTGCCCAGGCTGGAGTACAGTGGCGAAATCTCAACTCGCTGTAACCTCCGCCTCCAGGGTTCAAGTGATTCTCATACCTCAGCCTTCCAAGTAGCTGGATTACATGCCACCATACCCAGGTAATTTTGTAATTTTTTTTTTTTTTAGTAGAGATGGGATTTCGCCATGTTGGCCAGACTGGTCTCGAATTCCTGACCTCAGGTGATCTGCCCACCTCAGCCTCCCAAAGTGCTGGGATTACAGATGTGAGCCCCTGCGCCTGGCCCTCTCTTTTTTTTTTTTTTTGAGACGGAGTTTCGCTCTTATTACCCAGGCTGGAGTGCAATGGCGCAATCTCAGCTCACTGCAACATCTGCCTCCTGGGTTCAGGCAATTTTCCTGCCTCAGCCTCGTGAGTAGCTGGGATTACAGGCACGCGCCACCATGCCCAGCTAATTTTTTGTATTTTTAGTAGAGACGGGGTTTCACCATGTTGACCAGAATGGTCTCGATCTCTTGACCTCATGATCCACCCGCCTCGGCCTCCCAAAGTGCTGGGATTACAGGCTTGAGCCACCGCGCCCGGCCTGGCCCTCTCTTTTTTAAAGAGCCATCCTGGGCAACATGGTAAGTCCCCATCTCTACAAAAAAAAAATTAGCCAGGCATGGTGGCATACACCTGTAGTCCCAGCTACTTAGCAGGCTGGGACAGGACAATCACTTGAGCCCAGAAGCTCACTGCAGTGAGTCATTATTGTGCCAATGCACTCCAGCCTGGGCAACAGAGACTCTTGTCTCTTAAAAAAAGAATAGGTAGGCTGGGCGTGGTGGCTCACACCTATAATACCAGCACATTAGGAGGCCAAGGCCAGTGGATCACCTGAGGTCAAGAGTTCAAGACCAGCCTGGCCAACATGGTGAAACCATCTGTACAAAAATACAAAAATCAGCCAGGCATAATGGCGGGTGCCTATAGTTCCAGCTACTCGGGAAGCTGAGGTGAAAGAATCACTTGAACCCAGGAGACAGAGGTTGCAGTGAGCTGAGATCCCACCACTGCACTCCAGCCTGGGCAACAGAGCAAGACTATGTCTCAAGAAAAAAAAAAAGTAGCTTTCTTTTTTTTTCAGGTTCTGAAGATCTAATTAAAGGGAGTGGGTAGAGCTTATTTTATAGCTTCTGGGAGTGTTGGACCCTGAGCCAGGCCCCAGGGGAGTTGCTAAGTGCTGCCACTACTGTTCCAGAGATAGTCTGGGAGGAGGATAAGGAGGCTGAGGCCCCACTAGTTATCTGGGTGACTTCAGACAAAATTACCAAGCCAGGCCAGGAATGGTGGGCCATGGCTATAATCTCAGCACTTTAGGAGGCCAAGTGGGAGGACTGCTTGAGGCCAGGCATTCAAGACCAGCCTGGGCAACATAGGAAGACCCCCATTTCTAAAAAAGAAAGCTTAAAAATTATTATTTTTTTTTGAGACGGAGTTTCACTTTTGTTGCCCAGGCTGGAGTGCAATGGCTCGATCTCGGCTCACTGCAACCTCCACCTCCTGGGTTCAAGCAATTCTCCTGCCTCAGCCTCCCAAGCAGCTGGGACTGTGCCACCATGCCCAGCTAATTTTTTGTATTTTTGGTAGAGACGGGGTTTCACCATGTTGACCAGGATGGTCTCGATCTCTTGACCTTGTGATCCATCCACCTCGGCCTCCCAAAGTGCTGGGATTATAGGCGTGAGCCACCGCACCCGGCCAAAAATTAGTATTTTGGGGCACAGTGGCATATGCTTATGGTCCCAGCTACTCAAGAGGCTGAGGTGGGGGGACTGCTTGAGTCCAGGCACTGCAGCCTGGATGACAGAGCAAGAGCCTATCTCAAAAAAAAAATAATTATCACCCCTATCTGTGTTGGAGTCTCCTGATCGAAGAGTGAGGATGCTAAGAATAACAGTAGTGACTCCCCAGGTAGCTGGAAAGATAAAGTAAGTTAACACATGCCAAAGTCTGGCTACTTTGCCCCCGCCTATATCCTCACCTTCTGGGCCCAGTAATACACGGACTCTGGGTTGTTGATCTCCTTGCCCAGGCGGGCGATCATCTTTGAAGGCGTCCACTTTACACCCTAGGAAAGGACATGAGCTTCAGCCCATGCCTCCCCTGACTACTGCTGGACCGGCCCCTCCCAGTCACCCCGGCCCCACCTCTGTGTTCTGCTCCAGCACCATCTGGTCCAGAATGGGCATCAGCCAGTCCTCAAACTTGCAGTAATTGTTATTGGGCACCAGCAGGTTTCCGATCCTGAGGACAGGAAGCATGTGGGCATCAGGCCCCAGGATCCTTGGTCCAGCTCCCCTGTCCAACACCACTCAGGGGTCCCACCTGTTGATCCCATTCTCCCGGAGCTCCTTCCCTCTGAGGCTAAACTCGCCCAAGTAGGTGGGGGCCAGGCACTTGATGAGGTCTTCCTCCACTCCGCCAGCTGTAGTCACCAATACATCCACCTGCAGCCACAAGGCAGGTGAAGTTGGCCCAAGAAGGAAGACCCTGCCCTCATTCTGGGCAGGACTTCTAACCTCATCCTCGTCCACTTACTTTTACAAGGGAGCTCTGCTACAAAACAAAACTTGATTCTATTCCTCTGCTTAAAACAGACCCCTATCTCCCCATCTCACTTAAACGATTAATAACTGCATCGCCCATTGACCCAGAGGCCAAGGCCACGGCCCCACCAGGTCCCCACCATGTTGTGCTGCACAAGGTAGCGAATGGTCTCACGGATGCCTGAACTGATGAGGTTGGATGTATATCCCAGGAAAATGGTGCAGCCGGTGAGTGGGCGGCGGCTCTGGGTCAGGTCTGCGTGTTGGTCTTCATCCTGTGACAGCGGTTCCAGCTTCTTCTCAATCTGGGGGTAAGAGCCAAGTCGAGTTAAGCACTGGTCCTAAATCCCAGCCCCAGGACTCCAGGTGGGCTCCAGAAACAAATTCCACCCCAGGTCCTGCCCATTCAGGGATACAGGACCAGTTCTACCGGGAACCAAGGAACACCCCCTGTGCAAACCCTGCCCCTTCCCAGACCAGATCTCAGGACACGCATTCGGGATTTGTCCCCACCCTTTTAAGAATAAGAGGGCTCTCCTTTTCAGATCCCGTCCCTTCCCCGGTGGCAAAAGCAAATCTAAGTTCAAGCCCCAGGGCGCTGAGACTTAGGCTCCTCCTCCCATGTGCCCCCTTAACTTGTTTTGCCCCAGGCTCCGCTCATTCCAGAAAGCTTTAGACCTAGAACCCGGCCGCCCACCAAGAAACCGTCCCTGTCTCCTCAGGCTGTCCTAGGATGTAACTACTAGAGTGCAAAGTCCCCTTCCCAGGACAAAATTCCCGTCCAGTATAGGGCCCGCCTTCTTCGAACTGCTGGGCCGCTCAAATAAAAGCCACGCCCCCTTCGAGTACTGTCCTGGTTCTACAAGCCACGCCTCTCCGCGGCCCTGGAAGTCCCGCCCCCGTCCTCACCATGGCATTGACTTGCTGTACAGCGCGCCCGAAGTTGGTTGCTTGGAAGCCAGTGGTGCCAAAGGCCTCCAGCAGTGCGCGGTAATCCACGCCACGGTTGAAGTCGTAGCCCCGGACCTGGGCGCTTTCGGGCGGCAACGTTGAGCTGTGCTTTAGCACAGCGGCCAGCGCCGCCGCGGGCGCCTCCCCTTCCGGGGAACCTTCCATGCACCTGCAACTGGCTCTCGAGTCACAGATGCCCCTAGGCCGGTCTTACGGCGGTCCAGAAACGCGTTGAACCCCGACACGTACGTCTCCACAAGATCACAGGAAGCCAGGAAAGCGCCTTGGAAGACCGGAAGTTGTTCGATCACGTGGCCTTTGTTCGTCCTCCGAACACAGGTAGTCGCCATCTTTACGCACGTGTTCCGTAATACGGAAGCCGCGAGGAGCCTTTATTCCTTTTCACGAGTTCTCGACTTCGTATAAATGAAGATTCTTTTCTTGTTTTCATTTTTTAATTTTAATATTTTTTTTTGAGACAGTTACGCTCTGGTCTCGCAGGCTGGAATGCAGTGGCGCAGTCTCGGCCCACTGCAACCTCCGACTCCCGACTCAGATGATCCTCCCCGCAGCCTCCCGAGTAGCTGGGACTACAGATGTGCATCACCGTGCCCAGCTACTTTTTTTTTTGAGACGGAGTCACCCTCTGTCGCCAGCTTCTAGTGCAGTGGCGCGATCTCGGCCCACTGCAACCTCCGCCTCCCGGTTTCAAGCGATTCTCCTGCCTCAGCCTCCCGAATAGCCGGAACTACAAGCGCGCGCCACCATGCCCGGCTAATTTTTGTATTTTTTAGTAGAGAGGGGGTTTCACCATGTTGGCCAGGATGGTCTCCATCTCTTGACCTCATGATCTGCCCGCTTTGGCCTCTCAAAGCGCTGGGATTACAAGCGTGAGCCACCGCGCCCAACAGTGCCCAGTTAATTTTTGTATGGGGATCTATTCTTTTTTCTTTTTTTCTTTCATTTTCTTTTCTTTTTTTTTTTTCTTAACTTAACATTCTTGGAGTATAGAGGATCGCTTCTTAAGCGTCGCCCGTGGGCAGGATTTCAGTCACCAGGCGGAGTGAAACACGGTTTCAGCTTTCCTCAGCCTCTCTTGTCTAATGGAATAGTGAGCCTGGTTCGTGCCCTTGCAGTTTTCCAAAGCCTTCACATGCTGCATAACGCTCTGTTCTTCCTTCCCCAATGGCTGCAGCTGTCACCTCCTCTGGGAAGCCTTCCCTGAACTTCCACTGGGTCAGTGGCCTCTTCTGGGATCCACAGCTGACATCGTTCCCTCCAGCAAGACTGTGAGACCCTCGGTATCTCAAAGCACCCTCCTAACAGTGCATACAGTCGAGAGAATTATTCACTTGCTCTACAATTCATGTAATATGTTCTATACGGTGGGCCCTGTGCTGGACACTGAGGAATTAGTGGTGAAAGAGACCAAGATGTGAACCCTACTGGAGCCCACAGTCTGATTGGGAAGGTAGAATGTTAACTATGATGAGTGTAATCAGGAGTTTGTTTTTTTTTTTTTTTTTTTTTTTTTTTTTTTGAGATGGAGTCTCACTTTGTCACCCACCTGGAGTGCAGTGGCTAAGTCTTGACTCACTGCCGCCTCTGCCTCCTGGGTTCAAGTGATTCTCCTGCCTCACCCTACTGGGAAGCTGGGATTACAGGAAGTTTTGTATTTTTAGCAGAGATGGGGTTTCACAATGTTGGTCAGGCTGGTCTTGAATTCCTTACCTCATGATCCCCCTGCCTCGGCTTCCCAAAGTGCTAGGATTACAGACGTGAGCCACTGTGCCCGGCTTTTTTTACTTCTTTTTGAGACGAAGTTTTTTTTTTTTTGTTCTTTTTTTTTTTTTTTTTTTTGAGACGGAGTTTCGCTCTAGTTACCCAGGCTGGAGTGCAATGGCGCGATCTCGGCTCACCGCAACTTCTGCCTCCTGGGTTCAGGCAATTCTCCTGCCTCAGCCTCCTGAGTAGCTGGGATTACAGGCACGCGCCACCGTGCCCAGCTAATTTTTTGTATTTTTAGTAGAGATGGGGTTTCACCATGTTGACCAGGATGGTCTCGATCTCTTGACCTTGTGATCCACCCACCTCGGCCTCCCAAAGTGCTGGGATTACAGGCGTGAGCCACAGCGCCCGGTCCTGAGATGAAGTTTCACTCTTGTTGCCCAGGCTAGAGTGGAGTGCAATGGGGTGATCTTGGCTCATGGCAACCTTCACCTACTGGGTTCAAGTGATTCTCCTGCCTCAGGTGATCTGCCTCCCAAGTAGTTGGGATTACAGGCATGTGCCACCACACCCAGCTAATTTTGTATTTTTAGTAGAGATGGGGTTTCTCCATGTTGGTCAGGCTGGTCTCGAACTTCTGACCTCAGGTCATCTGCCCACCTCAGCCTCCCAAAGTGCTAGTTGAATGGATGGATTAAGGATGCCAAGGAGGTGAGATCTGAGCCAAAGCCAGAAGGCTGAGAAAGTCTCTGTATGCGAAGATGAAGGGAGGCCATCCCCTGTACCTGGAAGACAGAACAGCAGAAGCCCTGAGGCTGGAATGGGCCTACCTTGTTGGAGGAGCCAGACATCCTCCTTGACATCCTCACTTGGATCTCAGTTACCCCCTCAGTTCCCTCTCCACCAATCCCTGATCATTCTGCATCTTTTTTTTTTTGAGACAGAGTTTCACTCGTTACCCAGGCTGGAGTGCAATGGCACAATAATCTCGGCTCACCGCAACCTCCGCCTCCTGGGTTCAGGCAATTCTCCTGCCTCAGCTTCCTGAGTAGCTGGGACTACAGACACACGCCACCATGCCCAGCTAAATTTTTGTATTTTTAGTAGAGACGGGGTTTCACCATGTTGACCAGGATGGTCTCGATCTCTTGACCTCGTGATCCACCTGCCTCGGCCTCCCAAAGTGCTGGCATTACAGGCTTGAGCCACCGCGCCCGGCCTCATTCTGCATTTTAGCAAATGGCCCCACCCTCCATTCATCCACTATACTAAAAAACAGGGAATGGGGCCCCGTGTGGTGGCTCACACCTGTAATCCAAGTACTTTGGGAGGCTGAGGTGGGCAGATCACCTGAGGTCAGGAGTTAGAGACCAGCCTGGCCAATATGGCAAAACCCTGTCTCTACTGAAAAATACAAAAATTAGCTGGGGTGGTGGCGAGCACCTGCAATCCCAGCTACTCAGGAGGCTAAGGCAGGAGAATCACTTGAAACCTGCAGGCAGAGGTTGAAGTAAGCCAAGATCACCCCACTGCACTCCAGCCTGGGCAACAAAGCGAGGCTCCATCTCAAAACCAAATAAATAAGCTGGGCATGGTGGATCACACCTGTAATCCCAGCACTTTGGGAGGCCAAGATGGGTGAATCACCTGAGGTTGGGAGTTCGAGACCAGCTTGACCAACATGGAGAAAATCTGTCTCTACTAAAAATACAAAATTAGCTGGGCGTGATGGTTCATGCCTGTAATCCCAGCTACTCAGGAGGCTGAGGCAGGAGAATCGCTGGAACCCAGGAGGTGAAGGTTGTGGTGAGCTGAGACCACGCCACTGCACTGCAGCCTGGGCAACAAGAGCAAAACTGTCTTAAATAAATAAATAATAAAATTGGAAAGTGGAGCTTGCTGTCTCCCCTTTTCTCACGCCACACATACATCCTTCTCAGCATGTCTGCCAACCTCTACCTATAAAGTACATCCGAAATCCAGGCATTTTCTTTAACCCCATAGCCTACAAGCTGGCTTTGGTCTCCTCCAATCCATCTCCCACCTAACAGGAAGATCAGAGTTTTTTTTTTTTTTTTTTTTTTTTTAATTTCAATGCAGAGTCTCACTGTCACCAGGGCTGGAGCACAGTCGGGGGATTCCGCATCACTGCAGTTTTGACCTCCTGGGGTCAAGTAATCCTCTCGCTGCAGCCTCCTCACTAGCTGGGACCACAGGCACGTGCCACAGCTTTTTAAACATAAATGAATAAATCAAACACATCATTGTTAAAACCTCCCAATGGTAGCTTCCCTGGGAGTAAATTCCAAGCTTTTCACAGTGGTCTTAAAGAGCACCTCTCAACCTCCTGTCTCTCACCATGCTGGCCCTCCCTCCCTCTCTCCCCTCCAGCTACATGGACCTCTTTTCCTGGAAAAGCTGTTCCTGGAACCCACCAAGCTTTTCTGTCCAAGGAGTTGTGTACTTGCTGCTCCCTCTGCCTAGAACACTCCATGTTTCAGTTTCTTCTTCTCCTTTGGGCCTAAGTTCAAATGTTACCTCTCTGAGAGGCCTGCCTGGCCACTCCTCTCCCCGTCACTTTGATTTTATTCTTTCATGCTCTTTCAGATGTATACTCTTTCACTGAGTACACTGTTTTCTGTTGTCCATCCCCACCTGACTAGAATGGCAGGTCCGTGATGGCAGGGTTTTGTCCTGTAACATTGCTCATTTTGTTTTTGGCACAGTGTGCTGGGCACATATTAGAATCTCAGCGGGGGAGGGGCTCAGAGGCTCACACCTATAATCCCTTTGGGAGGCCAAGGGAAGAGGATTGTTTGAGGCTGGGAGTTCAAGACCAGGCTGGACAACATAGAACCATCTTATGAAAAGTTAAAAACATAAATTAGCAGGGCATGGTGGCTCACACCTATAATTCTACCTAATCAGGAGGCTGAGGTGAGAGGATCACTTAAGCCCAGGATTTTGAGGTTACAATGAGCTATGATTGTACCATTGCACTCCAGCCTGGGTGATAGAGCAAGAACCTAGGTTTAAAGAAAGAGGCCAGGCATGGTGGCTCATGCCTGTAATCCCAGCACTTTGGGAGTCTGAGGTGGGTAGATCACGAGGTCAGGAGATCGAGACCATCCTGGCTAACATGGTGAAGCCCCGTCTCTACTAAAAATACAAAAATATTAGTCGGACATTATAGCACATGCCTGTAGTCCCAGCTACTAAGGAGGCTGAGGCACTTGCTTGAACTTGGAAGGCAGAGGTTGTGGTGAGCCGAGTTGCGCCACTGCATTCCAGACTGGGTGACAGAGCAAGACTGTCAAAAAAAAGAATGATGGCATTTGATTTTTGGGCCTGGGCAGTGGTGAGAGGAGGAGGGGCAGGGATGCATGTCAGGGGTGGCAGAGGCTACCAAAGCAGATTTGTTAGGAACAGTCAGCAGGAGATCCAGCAGCTTAGGAGGAGGCCAGGGCCTCCTCACTCCCCCAACCAAGTCACCTAGCCCACAGGGACACAGGTGACACGTGACACCAGGGCAGCCACAGGGCTTCCTGGGGCACGGACCCCCTCAGCCGAGGCAGCTGCTGCTGCTGTGGCTGGTGATATTTTACTCTATGAAAGTCCTGGCTTCAAAGTCTCTGCAGGGGTAGCAGAGGGAGAAAGCGGGTTGGAGAGGCCAGGCCGGGTAGGGGAGGAAGCCAGAGCGGGCAGCCACCAGAGGACCAGGCAGCCAGACGTGGCTTCGGCCGCAGCCCTTAGCCGAGGTGTGTGGGCCTGACAGGTCCAGGAACAGCCACCCTCATCCTGCAGTCCCCAAGGGACAAAGGAGGAGGTGTGGGAACCTCAGGCTCCCTCTAGGGGGCTGAGGTTGGGCCTGCTGCCCACAGCCCTGCCCACTTTCCCCAGATGTCCAGCAAGGTGGCCATCAGCAGTGACACTGGACAGGCCCGCCGGGCAGTGGAGCAGCTGCGGATGGAGGCAGGCATCAACCGAGTGAAGGTGAGGGTCGGGGCCGGTACAGGAGGTGGGAAGATGTGGGAACACATGCGCCAGCGCATAGGTGCATGCCTGGGTCTGGCTGACCGGGTTGGTCTGCAGGTGTCCAAGGCGGCTGCCGATCTGCTGCAGTTTTGCATGGAGCAGGCCAAGAGTGACCCTTTCCTTGTGGGCATCCCGGCCACCACCAACCCCTTCCAGGAGAAAAAGCCCTGTGCTGTCCTATGAACCCAGGACAACATCCCCCCTGTGGCCTGAGCAGACCAGGGGACCTCAATAAACATGAAGTGAATACTTCTCAGGGCATGGCTGGGCCGGGCTGAGATGGCAGACCAGATGGACTTTGGGCTTGCAGGGGCCAGGCACACACCTGGCCCAGCCTCCTCCCTGGCCTACCACCGGGGTCACAGTCACAGCAGCACACATACACACCCTGGAGCCCCAATGGAGAGCACACTGTCCCTCTTGCCCCCCACCCAGCACCCATGGGAGCCTGAGCAGGTGCCCTCTCCCACCACGCAGACAAATGTCCAGGATTTGAGTCCTAATCTACACATCACATGTCACATGTCACACACACAGAAGTGACATCATAGACACAGGTGCTCACGGTCTTCAGGACTCTGCCTCTTCAAACAAATGCACAGCAGCAGCTGGCAGGCAACCCCCAGCCCAGCCTTGTCATCTCTCCCAGTCATTCCCACACAGGCCCGCAGCCCCGCAAGCCCCAAGCAGGCTCAGGCCGAGCCCCGGCGGGCAAACCACACTCATACTGCAGGCCCAAGCACCAACACGTCAGGTTTATTTCTCTTTCACTCTCACCTGAGAGCGGCACATCCAAATCATAACAAAACCAGGCCCCGCCTTCCCACAAAAAAAAAAACAGGGCCCTAGGGTGCGGAGCAGCCCCCTGGATGGGCCTGAATCCCAACTTCAACCCCGTATGCATAGGGCCCAGGCCAGAACCTTCACCCAAATGTGGCCAGGACTCCTTGTGCCCTAGGCCCTGTGGGGGAGACAGGCAGCACCAATGTTGGGGATGGTCCCCCAAGAACAGAGGCCGAGGCCCAGCCCCCAGCCGGCAGTATCCACATCCACGTCCACCTCAGGCCTGCAGCCTCCAGACCTCTAGCGACAGGCCCCCAGAGGCAGCCACCACCAGGTTGCCCTCAGCACAGACCTGGGAGGGGGCAGGGACATGAGGAATCAGGGACAGTGGCACTCTGGCCAGCCGGGCAGGGCACATGGGGGCAGGACCTTACCTTGGTGAACCCATTGTCGTGCCTTCGGGTGCAGATGGTCCTTGGCGGGTCTGTGGGCACGTGCACCTGGTAAGGGGCAACGGGCCAAGGTCAAGAGGGGTGCCCCTGGCTGATGGAGGTGGGGAGGGCAGGGGCTGGGCGGGAGCCTCACCCGGAGGGTCTTGTCAGTGGATGTGGTGTACAAGGCTCCCAGTGAGTACTGGATCCCAGTGATGTGAGACCTGTGGCCCACGTTGAAGGACTGCGGGAGGGGGTCAGGCGACACTCAGGCGAGGCTCTCCCAACTGCCCCCCCCAACACCACCGGGGGCCCAGGGGTAGGAAGGAGGCCTGATGGGGAGGGATGGGCAGGGGCAGGAGCCCCAGCAGACCCGGACATGCTGGAAGCAGCCATTGCGGTTGGCGAAGACGTGCAGCAGGCCCTCGTTGTCACCAGTCCAGAGCTGCATGTCCTGGTGGGACATGCAGAGCAGGTAGGAGTCCAGCTGTGAGAGGGACAAGGGACATGGCAGCTCAGGCCAGACTGGGCCTGTGACCATCCCCATCCCTCCATGCCCCTGGGGAGGGCCCACCTGCAGCCGCTGCAGGACTCTGTTGGCTCGGCGGTCAACCACCACCAGGGTGCGGTCCTCGCTGCCTGAGATGATGTGCTGGTCATCTGCCAGCAGGGCCAGCACAGGGCTAGAGTGTAGTCGCTGGCTCTTCAACAGGGCTGGGCCGGCTTCATGGACAATGGGCCAGGGAGGAGGGAAATCAGAGCCCCTCAAAGGTCTCCCCAGCCCAGGGGAGCATCCTGGGTCTCCATTCTCTCTGGCAAAACCCTTGATCTGCTCATTCCCCCACTCCACAGAGTGAACCATCTCTCCTTTCCTGCCTCAGCTAAATCCAGGCCTCCACAAGAGCCCCAGGCCTCTGCCCATCCCTGTCCCCATCCCATATCCCTCCTCCAGTCCCAGCTACTGTTCTCAGCACGGAGCTGACCAAGGTGGTCTCAGTCTTGCATCCGCCCTCAGGTTGGCCTGAAACACACTTCTACCCCACAGCCCTGCTCCAGCTCTGCCTGGACAAGGTACACTGGCCCTTCAATTAAACAAAATAAGAATGAATATAGGCCAGGCACAGTGGCTCACACCTGTAATCTCAGCACTTTGGGAGGCTGATATGGGCAGATCACCTGAGCCCAGGAGTTCAAGACCAGCCTGGGCAATGTGGCAAGACCCCGTCTCTATTTTAAAAAAAAAGAAAAATGGCCAAGCGCAGTAGCTCACACCTGTAATCCCTGCACTTTAGGAGGCAGAGGTGGGTGGATGTGAGGTCAGGAGTTCAAGACCAGCCTGGCCAACATGATGAAACCTCATCTCTACTAAAACTACAAAAATTAGCTGGGCATGGTAGTAGGCACCTGTAATCCCAGCTACTTGGGAGGCTGAGGCAGGAGAATTACTTGAAGCCCGGAGGCGGAAGCTGCAATGAGCCAAGTTCATGCCACTGCACTCCAGCCTGGGCAACAGGCTACAGTAAGACTCCATCTCAAAAAAAAAAAAAAAAAAGAAAGAAAAGCAAATGAATAAACACAACAACAGAAAACACTTACGTTCCAGGCAGTGTTTCTTCTAGGTGTTTACGTAAATGAATATATTTACCTTTTTTTAAATTAAATCTTTTTTTTTTGAGACGGAGTTTCACTCTTATTACCCAGGCTGGAGTGCAATGGCGCGGTCTTGGCTCACCGCAACCTCTGCCTCCTGGGTTCAGGCAATTTTCCTGCCTCAGCCTCCCGAGTAGCTGGGATTACAGGCACACGCCACCATGCCCAGCTAATTTTTTGTATTTTTAATAGAGACGGGGTTTCACCACGTTGACCAGGATGGTCTCGATCTGTTGACCTCGTGATCCACCCACCTCGGCCTCCCAAAGTGCTGGGATTACACAGGCATGAGCCACCGCGCCCAGCCCTAATTAAATCTTTTTTTGAGATGGATTCTCATTCTGTCGCCCAGGCTGGAGTGCAGTGGTGCGATCTCAGCTCACTGCAACCTCCGCCTCCCGGGTTCAAGCAATTCTCTGCCTCAGCCTCCCAAGTAGCTGGGATTACAGGCACCTGCCACCACGTCCGGCTAATTTTTGTATTTTTAGTATAGACAGGGTTTCACCATCTTGTCCAGACTGGTCTTGAACTCCTGACCTTGTGATCCACCCGCCTTGGCCTTCCAAAGTGCTGGGATTACAGGCATGAGCCACCGCGCCCAGCCCATTTTTAATTTTTATTTAGAGATGGAGGTCTCACTATATTGCCCAGGTTGAACTCAAATTCATGGGCTCAAGCAATCCTCCTGCCTCAGCCTCCAGAGTAGCTGGGACTGCAAGTAGGTACCACCACACCCAGCATAAAAAAACTTAAGTTAATCCACCACTGTTCCTATTAACATCTTCCCCCATTAACCCCAAGGGGCTGGCAGAGGTGTTATTATCTGGATTTCACAGATGGAGAAACAGGTTCAAGTTTGTCTGGGGGGTCACATAGCTAGGAAGTGGGAGAGCCAGGATTCTAACCCGCCCCGGGGCTGCTCAGGCTTCCTTTAAACCCACTGCCTAAGTTGCCTGTATTGCATCAGCACAGCATGGCCACTCTCTGAGTGGTGAGTATTTGGTTATGTGACTGTCGCCCCAGCCAGGCTGTGAGGCCCAAGTGTCTGCTTCCCAAGCATGACATGTCCCAACCTGGGCCATAGGACTCCTGGCCCACCTCTGGGGTCGTAGATGGTCACCTTCTTGTCATAGGTGCCGGTCACCAGGATGTCAGGCAGATAGGAGAGGCACAGCACGGCTGAGTTAGCCCTGGGAATACACAGACCACAGGGCTTGGGCAGTGGCAGGCAGGGTCCTACCCCCCCAGGTCCCCTGCCCAGGCCCCCCTCACACTTTATCTCGCCAAACTGCTGCCCATCTGCTGCCATGTCCCAGAGCTTCACTGTGCTGTCCCAGGAGCCGGAGCACACACAATGGTCCTGTGCCGCCAGAGACCACACCCAGCCCTGTGGACGGGAGCAACAGTCACATACCTGCCACAGCCCATGGGGGTCCCACACTAGAATCTTTCTGTTTTTGACTCAGAGAGGTCAAGTGGCTCACCCAAAGCCACAGAGCTCATCCTCCCCAGTGCCCACTGGGATAGATCCTGCAGTAAGTACAACACCCAACTCTGGCTCCAGGTGATCATCCCCATGGCACAGATGACAAAACCAGGGGTCAGAGGAAGGAAGGAGACAACCAACACAAGAACACAGAGGACGTTCAAACTGAGTTGAGAGTAGTTTGTGTCTGCGGGTCAGCCTGACTTCAGAGTCCAGGACAGGTACACCTGCCCCAGAATCTGTTTTTCTTTTCTTTTTTCTTTTTTTTTTTTGGAGATGGAGTTTCACTCTTGTCACACAGGCCGGAGTGCAATGGCGCAATCTCAGCTCACTGCAACCTCTGCCTCTGGGTTAAAGTAATTCTTATAGCTCAGCCTCCCTAGTAGCTGAGATTACAGGCGTGTGCCACCACACCTGGCTAATTTTTGTATTATTAGTAGAGACAGGGTTTCACCATGTTGGCCAGGCTGGTCTCAAACTACTGACCTCAGGTGATCAACCCACAAAGTGCTGGATTACAGTCATGAGCCACCGCGCCCAGCCCCAGAAACTCTTTTTTTGAGATGAGCTCTTGCTCTGTCACCCAGGCTTGAATGCGGTGGTGCGATCGTGGCACTGCAGCCTCCACCTCCCAGGCTCAAGTGATCCTTGTACCACAGCTTCCCAAGTAGCTGGGACTCCAGGTGCATGCCATCATGTCAGCTAATTTTTTGTAGAGTCAGGGTCTCCCCATGTTGCCCAGGCTGGTCTCTAGCTCCTGGGTTCAAGCAATCCTCCTGCCCAAGCCTCCCAAAGTGTCAGGATTACAGGCATGAGCCCCTGTACCCGGGCCCAGTAACATTTCTAAGTTCTGCAGAGACTCAGCACCGGTAGTGGTTTGAAGCCACATGACAAGTGATTAAGAGTGTGGCCTCTACTTTGTGACCTGGCAAACCATATCACCTCCCCTCAGTTCATTCATCAGCAAAATGGGCAGAAAACATCTCCTGCCTCAGGAGCTAATACGCACAGAGTGCTGGATGCTGACTTACTGCTCACAGATCCTGCTGAGGAGGGCACTATTATGTATCTCATTTTACAAAAGGGGAATCTGGGCCCCAGAGAGGTTGAGTTTCTCACTCAGGGTCACACAACCAGGAAGTAGCACAGTGGGGATTTGAACCCAGCAGCCTTGTCCCAAGCCCAAGATCTCAACCACCAGCCTGATCACCTTAGTGACTGGTGAGGCTGAGATAGAAGAATCACTTGATCCTGGGAGGCAGAGGTTGCAGTGAGCTGAGATCATGCTGCTGTAGTCCAGCCTGGGTGACAGAAAGAGACCCCATTTCAAAAAAAAAAAGAAAAGAAAAAGGCCAGATGCAATGGCTCACACCTGTAAGCCCAGCACTTTGGGAGGCCAAGGCAGGCAGATCACAAGGTCAGGAGTTTGAGACCAGCCTGATCAATATGGTGAAACCCTGTTTCTACTAAAAATACAAAAATTAGCTGGGCATGGTGGCATGCATCTGTAGTCCCAGCTACTCAGGAGGCTGAGGCAGAAGAATCGCTTGAACCTGGGTGGCGGAGGTTGCAGTGAGCCAAGATTGTGCCACTGCACTCCAGACTGTCTCAAAAAAAAAAAAAAAAGCCTGAGCTTAATGCATGTCCACATTAATGCATGCATCTCCTTCATCCTCATCCTAATCACCCACTGGACGGAAGTAGAAACTGAGGCACAGAGAAGTCACATATCTCACCCAAAGTCACACCAAGGATTAAGAGTCAGATTCAGCTTGATGTTGTCCTGCACCTAAACCTGGGGCCTTAACCCAAGATGCCCTACTCAGGACCTCACACCTCCTATCCCTACCTGACCTCTCACCTCGTGGGTACTAAATCGATCGGTGCCCAAGGTCTTGACCAGAACCTGGCTGGGCTCCATCCCCAGCTGCCGTAGGTCCCACAAGTTGACGTTGCGATCTCGGGAGCCCGACAGACAGAGTGCCCCACCCTGGGAAGGGAGCAAGGTGATGCTGTCAGGGCCACCCTGGCCCACCCATACCTGGCCTCCCACAGACCCCATCTCACCTGGAGCAGCAGCACTGAGTCAATGGATGAAATGTGCCCGTTGGCCAGGCAGAAGTACTCAGCCCAGCGCCCATCCTCTGCCCAGCGGGACAGGTGCTGCTCCAGCTCAATGCAGGCTGCTGGCCAGTCAAAGTTCTTCTCTGTGGGTTACCACGAGTAGGGTCCCCGGTGGGTAGGGACCCTAGCACCCACACCAGCTGGCCACACCCAATCCTGGCTTCCAGGGAGCCCGCCTTACACCAGACTTGGACAGAACCCCATGGGGATCCCTTCTGTCACCCCAAGCAGATCTAGGCTCTGGCCTTGGAACCACCCGCCTGCCTGCTCATCTCCCAGGCAGGTCTAGGACTCCTCCTCATTCCAATTTCCAGAAATTGGGAACTGGGGTCTCAGAACTACCTCTCCAGGCCCCATTCCCCAACCCAAACTCAGAGGACAGCAGTCTCAGCATGTTGGGTTCTGACCTCACCCCCTCAATCCTCAGACTTGGCATAGAAGCTGGGGCCTCATGACAAACCCTTCCTGCCTCAGCCATCTGAACTAGACCAAGGGGGCTGTTTCTCAAACAGTATCTGGAAACTGGGGAGCCTTGTCAAGATGCAGAACGCAAGCCCCAGATGCAGAGATTCAGTGGTATGGACGGGATCCAAGCATTTGTGTTTATTAAGCTTTTTGGGAGAGTCTGACCTGGGGGGCTGGAGGGCAACACCTTGAGAATCACTGATTGCAGAGTGATTCTGATTCCTCTCTAAGGTTGGGTGTTTGATTGCCTTACTTAGATGCTGAATCAAAGCTTCCAGGTTAAGGATATCAATACCCAGCCTGTAATACATCTTGGCTTACAGGTGTTTGATTACCTTAACTCAGAAGCAGAACCAAGCTTCCAGGTTAAAGATAGCAACACCCCACCTATAATACATCTTGGCTTAAGGGCCTGAGGATCCAGCTGTATCGGGAGCAACAATACATCAGGAGGAACGATATCAATTCAAAGTTCCCAAGCTGTCCTCCCCCAGGAACCAGTCAACTCAGGGCCAAGAGGAGTGACTGACAAGCCCTACCTAAGATGCCAGGGTAGACCCAGGGCTTGAGGTCTGGTGTCAGGGATCCCAACCCCAAATCCTAACCTGGTTCAAGGGTTTACAGGGGCTGGGCCTTGAGCCACTGTCTCATCCCTAACTGGGTCAAGGCTCTAGGACTCAGGAGTTTTGACATCAACAGGTGCTGCCTCAGCTTCTACGATGGACTCAGAACCTGAGGATCCTTGGGCTCACTTTGAGCCCCAGCAGAAACTCCAGAGCCTAAGACTTCAAGTCCCTGTGTCAATCCCCTGTCAAGGGTCAGAGACTCAGTACCACAAGACCCCATGACTGAGGATATTTGAATCCTGAGTTCAGGGACCTCAGCCCCAGGGTAGGGGTTTTCATAGCCTCATGATCCCAAGTGCCTGACTGCCTCGTGGTCCACTCAGAGGTCCTGAAGTGCTTCAGAACCACCAGTAACTGCCTCAGCCTCCAGACTGAGCCACGGCAGCCATGAAGCTTGCTCCAGAAACTGTGTCCAGAACACCCCATGTACCTCTTCCCCGCCCCAAGCCTGACTTGGGCGGGCGCCCCCGGCCCCTGGGTGCACGCACCTTCCACCACTGGGTAGGGCGCGCGTACGCGGCGTTGCGCGCGTAGCCTCCAGGTGACATGGTCAAGCACGAGGTTACGCAGCGCGTGACACACGCGTGACAGGACGTGGAGCACGAGGCGGGCGTCCAGGTAGGAGCAGATCTCAAGCAGTAGCTCCGGGGGAAGGCTCAGAAGGCCCGGCTCACTTACGGTCGAAACCTTGGACGCGGCTCGAGGCTCCGAAGCGCTCGGGGATGAGGCGGGCGTGGACAGCTGCGAGGGGCGCGGGGTCGCCAGCTCGGATTTTGGTGGACTGAGCACGCGGGCCACGTAGGCCTCGGCCTGCGCGTCGGGGTCTGTCTCTGACTCGGGATCCGAGTCATCGTCCCAGCCACGGGAATTGTCGCACGGCCCTAAGGGAAGCTCCATGGCGACCCGGTGAGCGCTGCCGGCCTCGCGTCTTGTCTCCTAGGCAGCGTGAGGGCACTTCCGGCGCTGTCTGATGACGTTTAGGAGCCCAACGGAAGCGAGCGGACGTGTAGTGGCTTCAAAGGAAACATCTGCCAGCTTGCGGGGTCTCTTACGACTGCGTCGGGCTTAGGCTGGAAAATGCAGGTTCCTGTTTCTGCACTTTTTGAACTCTAGCTAAAAACGAAGCTCAAGCCAGGCGGGGTGGCGCGTGCCTGTAGTTCCAGCTACTCAGGAGGGTAAGGGGGTAGGATCGCTTGAGTCCAGGAGTTCGAGGGTGCAGTGAGCCATTATCGCTCCACTGTAGTCCAGCCTGCGCAACATAGTGAGACCCTGTCTCTTTAAGAGACATAAAGTAAACGCTGCTCTATTGAAGGCATCTGTTACATGTGACACTGAGCTCAGAAACGCAAAGCCCCCTTTCCGAGATTAAAGGGTAGCGATTAGAACTCTTGCCTCTTTTCTCAGAACCAGAAATATGCAGTTACACTGCGGAGGCCTCAGTGAAAGTTACCTTTTTATTTATTGAGAAAGGAACTGGGTGGCAGAACTACCTCTCTAGGCTCCATTCCCCAACCCAAACTTGGATACTGCAGGGCAGTCCTCCAAGTGGAGTGCTCGGCTCATTGCAACCTTTGCCCCTTGGGCCCAAGTGATCCTTCGCCTGGACACCCCAAGTAGCTGGTACTGCAGGAGCGAACCACCACACCCAGCTTTATTTATTTGTTTATTTTTTGAGATGGTGTCTCGCTCAGGCTCTGTCATCAGGCTGGAGTGCAGTGGCGCGATCTCGGCTTACTGCAATCTCCGCCTCCCGAGTTCAAGCGATTCTCCTACCTTAGCCTCTCGAGTAGCTGGACTATAGGTGCACCACAACTCCTGGCTAATTTTTTGTATTTTAGTAGAGACGGGGTTTCACCATGTTGGCCAGGATGGTCAGGATCTCCTGACCTCGTGATCCGCCCACCTTGGCCTCCCAAAGTGCTAGAATTAGAGGCGTGAGCCACCGCATCCAGCCTAATTTTTCTATTCTTTTTTAAAGAGGGTTTCACTATGCTGCCCAGGCTGGTCTCAAACTCGTGAGCTCAAGCTGTCCACCCCCACCCAGTCTCCCAAAGTGCCAGGATTACAGGCGTGACCCACCGCGCCTGGTGGAAAGGTATTCAGCTAATAAAATCACACTTGTAAAACAGCATGTCTTTATTTACTAAAAGGCTCTTTTGACCCAGGCAGCTCATCTGAGCAATATTTGTTTCCTCTACTTGGCTCCGTTCAAACATCGTCTTCCCAGTGTACCCTTTCCAGGGTGCCCTACTTAAGATTTCGATCACTTCCCCCACTATTCTCTTTCTGCCTTCCTGTTTTTCTCTATGGGACTTAGCATGGTTCCACTTTTTATAGTCTTTCCTCTCACTAGAATGCAGGCCTTATTTGTTGAATGTTTGATGTGTCTAATATGTACATTTTTCAATTTTAAAAGGCTAGTCAAGTGAAGCGGTGGGAGTGGAGAAGGAACAAAGAAATCTGTTACTGGTTGTGATCAGTTAGTTGTAAACATCACTGCATTGGGACCAGCCATGTGTCAACATTTTTTAATTTTCCCTGTTGATCTTTGGGCCACACAAAGGTTGCAATAAGATTTTATTCTGGCAGGGGGCAGTGGCCCACACCTGTAATCCCGGCACTTTGGGAGGCTGAAGCAGGTGGATTGCTTGAGCCCAGGAGTTCAAGAACAGCCTCAGCAACATAGCGAGACACCCCTCCCCAACAAAAAAATACAAAAATTAGCTGGGTGCAGTGACAGGCACATGTAATTTCAGCTACTTGGGGAGGCCAAGGCAAGAGAATCGCTCGAACCCCAGGTGGGGCAGAGGTTGCAGTGAGCTGAGATGGAGCCATTGCACTCCAGCCTGGGCACGAGTGAGATTCCGTCTCCAAAAAAGATTAAAAAAAAAAAAAAAAATTAACCAGCATGGTGGCATGCACCTGTAGTCCCAGGTACTTGGGTAGCTGAAGTGGAGGATTGTTTGACCCAGGGAAGCTGAGGCTGCACTCCAGCCTGGGTGGCAAAGCAAGACCTGGTCTCAAAAGATTTTATTCTTAAGATTGTGTTTTTTTCCCACAGCTAGAACAACTTCTCATTTGCCTGAGTAATTGTAACTCATATTAATAATTTCCCAGGCCAGGTGCAGTGGCTCACACCTGTAATTCCAGCACTTTGAGAGGCTGAGGTGGGTGGATTATGAGGTCAGGAGTTCAAGACCAGCCTGGCCAACATAGTGAAACCCCATCCTTACTAAAAATTTTTTAAAAAATCAGCTGGGTTTGGTGGCAGGCACCTGTAATCCCAGCTACTCGGGAGGCTGAGGTTGAGAACTGCTTGAACCCAGGAGGTGGAGGTTACAGTGAGCTGAGATCACGTCCCTGCACTCCAGCCTGGGGACAGAGTGAGACTCCATCTCAAAAAAATAAAAATAAAAATAAATAAATTTCTCTCAGGCCTGGGGCTGGGCTGAGCCTTGTACAAAAAGCTTGACCCAGGGTCAGCTGATAAGAGTACGGCAAGGCCTCACCCCTGACCACTCAGTTTACAGCATGGCAGAGGGGCAACTTGTACCTGGGCTGTGACACTAGTGGCTCACACTTAGTAAGCTGATGTCCCAGAGAATGGGCTGCGCATTTCATGTATGTCACAAATTTAATCTTCCATCTTTCACATTCATCTGTCTTCCCACTCTCAAGCATCCTGGCTGCCCCCACATTTCTTCACTACCAAAGCCAAGGACACAGGAAGCCACAGACTAAGGGGTTCACAAGAAACTGATCTTTACTCAACAAAGTTCTACACAAGTGGAATCTCACGCCATCTCGGCGCCAATCCCCAGCACAGCACAGTAACAAATGGACAGACCCGGGAGCCCGCAGAGGGAAGAGGGTGAGGAGGGAAAGAGGGACTGTGTCCACAGCCCTGGGTAGGGGAGAAGGTTGAGAAGCTGAAACTTCATTGTGCAAAAAATAACCAAAAATAAATAAAAAAATTAAATAGTTAAAAAAAAAAAAAAAGGAAAGGAAAATAAGAAGAACCAGGCTCCCCTTCCCTGAAGGCGTTTGGAGGCCCCCATCGTGAATAGAGAGGGTTACCAACCCCATCAGACTGCCAGTCCATTCACACCCCAAGACCCAGCAGAGGATGCTCCAAAAAACTGGAATTACCAGAAAATTAAAAGGTATTTTTTTAAACTATTTTTTTTTTTTTTTTTTTTTTTTTTTTTTTACAAATGGCTTCCAGAGACCTGCTCAAGTTTCATGGGGTGGGCGTGCAGGAACACCCAGCTGATTTATGGAATGTGCACTGAGTGCCCCCTGGAGTAGAGGCAGGGCCTGACCCTGACTATGGTAAGACAGGGCTAGGATGGACGGGGTCTGGGGCCAAGCAGAGATGGATGGAGCAGGCCCCAGGATGTGAAACTCCAGTCAAACCCCAAAACACAAGGGGCCCCCAAAAGTAGAAAGCAGGAAAGGAAAAAAATGGGAAAAAATGCCCAGTTTTCTGGTCAACTGGAAAGTAACTATGCCCCCCTCCCTTTCTAGGGGAGCCCCTCCCACCTTGACCATGTCCCCAGACTATTCAGGAAGGTTCTCTAGAATTGCTGACCCAGTCTAGTAGGATCTGTGGGCTCACTGGGTACTACGATGAACAGGAAGTCCCAGGGAGATGGGGTGGGGAACAGGGGACATACCACCTTTTCCTTCTACCAAGCCTTGGTTTTCCTTCCTGTTGGCAAAGCATAAACCTTTGTCTTCTGTTATCATCAACCAAATGCCCCTGCCCAGGCCCTTGAGTTAAAACTCAGGCCCACAACGTGAGAAGGGGGCTTTCAAAAGCACAGAGAAACAGACTGCCCCTGAAGCTGCTTAGAGAGAGGCTGGGGGGTAGGTGCCGGTAGCTCTGGCTGCACCCAGCTCTCTTCAGGAAAAAGGTCCCAGCCCAGCGTCTTCAAAAGCCACTGACTGGAGCACACAGGAAGGAGAAAGGGTGACCTCCTCTGGCCAGCCCCAGCCACTCCAGTGGTCCCCACCCTGCAAGGTGGGCTAGGACAAGGACGGAGACACACCAGCTGACAGAGCTGGCAGGGAGTGTGTGGAGCGGGTCCCAAGCGTGTGCGTGCTGACAGGGCGACCCCCTAAGGTCACCATCCTCCTCCCCCCGCCCCGGGATCCCGCCTGAGGCCCCCCACCCACCCAGCCCTCCCCAGTCACCACCAATTCCGGCAAAACAGCAGAAGCTTCTTAAACTCTAGATGCAGGTTACACGGAAGGCCTTACGGGTTAACTCAGGGGTTCACTAATTCTACTGTCTCCATGCAGTCGGGAAAATGGTGGAGCGGCTGGCCCAGCCTCGCCGGTTATGGCACCCGCACATGCGTGTGGCCACATGTGTCCGTGTGAGTGTACGCGTCCCTACAAGGGCCCCCCTCCCGACCTGCTCCTCCCTCACCTCAACCGAAGCTGGACTTGGTCAGCTGTGTAGATTCCTCCCTCCCATGTAGCTGGCCCAAGTGGGCTGCGGGAGATGACCCCATTAGAGCCCAGGGGCCCTTGCCCACCAGAAGTCCCCCCCTCCCCGTGTGTAGGATGAGCATGGTGGCCCCACCCACCTGCCAGCAGGGCAGGTGGACAGACAGACGGACGGGGAAGGCATCTGGATTTGAGTCCCACTCACTCCTCCCTAACCCCCCTCAACCAGGGCACAGCAACTTCTGGATGCAGCACGCTCCCCAGTAATCCCTCCGACGACAACGCAGACAGAAACCTGCAGGGGGAGAAGGGAGGTCATGGCCTGGGACCTTTCAGCCCCAAGACAGTGCTGGCCCACCAGCTGCGGCCTCCTCACCTGATAGTCTCCATGATCGCCTAGACCCCATAGAAGGCCGCCAGCCTCTCCTTGAGCAGCGGCGGGAATTGCTCAGAGAACTGCTGCCAGTTATCTTCCCCAACTTGGTCTTTGAATCCGTGGAGAATCTATGGGGAGGATGGTGGTGAGGGGCAGGCAGGAGTAGAAGAGGAGTGCGCCTCTTCCCCCATCCTCACAAACCCCATTGTTACCAGAGGGTCTCCTCCCTGCCTGCACAGTCAGAGCCTCACCTTATAAAACATGTCCCGAAGGTCATCCTTCGGGCTCACCCAGGAGGCTACAGCATCGCAGAAGAAAATAAAGTCCTGAAACGTGACGGATCCCAGGTGAGGAGCCGCCCAAGCCTAGCACCCACACCTGCCCTCAGAGCCCAGCTGCCCCAACCTGCACAACGCCCCCTGGGTTGACACCGATCATCATGCAGATGCCACGGAAGGCTGAGTCCTTCTCTTCGTTGTCCCTGATGTTCCTGAGGGACGTGCACCTGTGAAAAGGTGAGCAGCTAGAGGTCAGAGGGCAGGCAGGGCATGCATCTGTGGAGGTCTGGGTCACTGGGGATCACTGAGTGGGCCTGGGACAGGCATCTATGGGTGGGGCGGGGCAAGGAGTCAGTAGGCAGATGGGGCTGGGAGTGCACAGGCGAGGGAGAGGGTCAGGCTCGACACGCAGACACACACCAAGGCCGGATGAACTGCTGCAGCATGGGTGCCACCTCCTGGGGACACACGTAGCCCAAGCGGCCGATGGTAATGGCTGGAATGGCAGAGGGACTCATCAGGCGACCTGCAACCCCGAGCGGCCCCGGGACAGTACGTGGCGGGGCCTCTGGCAGGAGGCACCGAGCCCCGCCCCATGGGCCCCAAGGGAATGGATCCGGTAGCCAGCCTGGTCACCCAGGCTTGGCGCTGCCAGGGATCCTTCCCAACCCACCTGAGTCTCTTCCCATGTCTCTCTGCATCTATCTTTCTTTCCTGAGTCTCTTCCCAGGTCTCTCTGCACCCACCTTCCTCCCTTTTTCCCTTCCTTCCTTACAGGCAGCAGCCAGGCTGGGTGCCCACCTGTGTTTTCCAGCAGTGTCTTGGGTGTATTGGGTCGGTTAATGATTTCCACCAGGTTGTTGAGGACCATCTGCACATAAGGCTGCATCTCTGCCCCTAGGGGAGCACTCAATCAGGGTCCTGCACAGCCTCCTCTACCCACTGGGGGCCGGGGGGCCGCCCCGTCATTCAGTCCAGTTCCAGCCAGAGACTGGCCAACCACTACCAGTAAGGGAACTAAAGGCCTTCTCTGGCTCATCCCCACCCAGAATGCCTGGCCAACCAGACCCAGACCCTTGGGCTTCTTTTCCTTTGACTTGGGCAGCATGTTCTCACCTTAGGCTACTACCCAAGTCAAAGGAAAAGAAGCCCAAGTCACCCAACCAATCCGAATGAGTCTTTTAGCCAACTACACAAAACAGTCCAATAGAAACAGCCCTCCTGTCCCTTTTCTTTGAAGAAGCCAATCACAAATGGCCTTTCTGCCTGGCTCCACCTCTGATGACCCCCAATCAGAGACTTCCCTTGAAGGGAGCTGTCAGTCAGAGCTAGGCTCCCGCCCCCAGTTTGAGAACAGGCCAATAAGGAGGGGCCTGTTACCACTTGCAGGGCACTCACCCATCTGCATGCAGATTTCACCAATGGCCCAGGTGGCGTTGTTGCAGACTGAGATGAACTCTGGGTTCAGGTTGGTGCCCAAAATGGGCATGAACTCAGCTGGTGGGGAGAAACAGGGATGCTGAGCAGGAGGGACAGCCAGGGTAAGCTGCAGGACCTAGTCCAACAGGCCCCATCAGACAGTACGAATACATCCCAATTTGGTCACAGTCCTCCCTGGGCATTTCTCTCCATCACTTGAGGCCAGGGCTAAGGTCATGGGCTAGGAACAAGGCGAGTGTCGTACCGATACAGGGCTTGACGTGGATAAAGCAGGCTTTGGTGAGGTCTCCCAAGAGGGCAAAGGAGCTCTGCCGGACCTCGGGCATTGAGTCCTGGGGATTCAAGAAAGATCAGCGTGGCTGGGCTCCCCTCCTCCCAACCAGGACAGCTGAGGGGGCACAGTCCCTCTGACACTTTCCAGTGCTAGGGCTCCCAGCTGTTCCTAGCATCCAGCCCATACCCAAAAACGGGAGATGGCAGTGCCCCAACAGTCATCCCTCAGTGTCCGTAGGGGATTCTTTCCCAAGTCCCTGTAGATATCAAAATCCACAGATGTGCAAGTTGTTGATATAAGCTGGCACACTGTTAGGATGGGCACAATGGCTCATGCCCATAATCCCAGCACTTTGGGATGCCAAGGCAGGCAGATCATTTGAGGTCAGGAGTTTGAGACGAGCCTGGCCAACATGGCAAAAACCCATCTTTACTAAAAATAGAAAAAAATTAGCCAGGCATGGTAGCAAACCTGTAGTCCCAGATTTCTGAGAGGCTGAGGCAGGAGAATTACTTGAACCTGGGAGGCAGAGGTTGCAATGAGCCAAAATCGCACCATTGCACTCCTGCCTGGGTGACGGAGTGAGACTCTGTCTCAAAAAAAAAGTGGGGGGGTGGGGGACAGGCGCAGTGGCTCAAGCCTGTAATCCCAGCATTTTGAGAGGCCAAGGTGGGCAGATCACTTGAGGTCAGGAGTTCGAGACCAGCCTGACCAACATGATGAAACCCTGTCTCTGCTAAAAAATACAAAAATTAGCTGGGCATGATGGCAGACACCTGTAATCCCAGCTACTATTTTTTTTTAATAGAACTGGGGTCTCACTATGTTGCCAAGGCTGGTCTCAAACGATTGGGGTCAAGCAATCCTCCTGCCTCGGCCTTCAGGATCACTCTTTAAAATAATTAGAACGGTCCCGGCCCCTTTTCCCTGACTTCTTTTGGGCACAACCAGGCCCTGAGTCCCCGCCAGAGGCAGCCCACATAGGCTGCTGCGTGTCACCACTGTCCACGTTCCCACCCACCTGCATGCACTGGAACAGTAGTGTCATGATGTTGCTGCGGGCCACCAGCTGCTCCACGTGACCACCCAGGCCCTCAGCCAGGCCGCTGAGCAGATCCAGAGCCACAATCATGAAGTCCTTGTCAGGAGCCTCATACTGCTCGGGGTGCTGGGTGTACATCTAGACACAGATGGAGTCAGGGGCATGGGTGTGAGTGGAGCAGGCCCGGGGCAGGCCGATGCAGAAGCACAGGTGACGGGCCTGGGGGTGCTCACCATGGCCTGAGCCAGTGTCTTCTGCACCAGGGTGACACAGCGCTGGTAGACAGGCTCACAGTAAGGCAAGAAGCCGCTCTGCAGGGCAGTGGCCACCGATGACAGACACTGGCAGGGAGAAAGGCAGGTGGGGAGAACTCAGGCAGGGCAGGAGGGATGGGCTTCTGGAGAAGGGCAGAAGCCCACTCACCTCCAGCAGGGGGAAAAGGTCCTTGTCTTCGTCCTTGAGTTCATTCCATTTCTGGATCAGTGGGGGCATCAGCTTCTGGATGTATTCCTAGGGAAGAAGCAGGAAATTGGCGCTCCCTGGGTCTGGGTGGCAGACTGTAACTCAGGTACCTATTGCCCCAGTGATGAGGCCTGGGTGCCTCACTGTGGCTCAGGGGACCGTGCAAGGCCTGCCATCTGGCCAGACCTCAAGGCCTTCATTCTTCTCCCCTGTGCAAGCACCGCCCTCCGTACCCCACCCCCTGGGATCCTGGGTCACCGCCTCCTGGTTCCCAAAGCACAGCACTTACCATGCTGTCTCGTAACTGTCTCCCCCACTAGACTGGGAGCAGGGTGAGGGTGGGACTGGATCTGTCTGCCTGTCGAGCTCACGGCCATGTCCCTGACATGCAACACGGGGTTGCCACTAGGTCACTGGATGTGCAGAGGCATGGGGATCAGGAGGCAGGAGCCACTCTGGGGTCTCACCGGCTGGTTGAGGTGGTGGCCTACGGAGTCGGCCAGGGTGCCAATGGCGTCGTAGAGGATGAGCAGGTTCTTGTGCTGGTATTTGCCAAAGGCAAAGACAAGGGTATCCAGGATGTAGCTGAGGTAGGGCACCAGCTCCGTGCAGGCCTCTTCCTCCAGGGTTGCAAAAGCACTAGTGGGAGGGAGGACAAGGCAGAGGGCTCAGTGGACCATGGCAGGTGGCAGTGGGCCATGGGCAGTAGGGGAGGGCAACTCAGGATCAGCCAGTACGAATATGAGAGAAATCACTGCCACATCAACAGTCACAGGTGTCATCACTTCCCAGAGGGTGGCCTGGGGGAAAGTGGGGGCTGCGGGACCAGGGGTACAGGGTCACCTGCAGGCTGCCTCTTGCACCCTCTTGTTGCCATCCAGGATGCGTTTGAGCAGCTCTGTCATCAGGGGCTTGAGGTGCATATCAGGCGGTTGGCTGACCACCCAGTGGGCATAGCGGCTCAGTGTCCAGCAGGCGATGGAGCGGACCAAGGCCTTCTTGTCCGACAGGCACTGGATCAGGTGTGGGATCAGCTCGGGCAGGTAGGGTACCATGCCCTGCATGCAGCCTACAAGGAAAGGGAGACAGGAGGGGGCAGTTTGACTGGGCCCCAGGAGTAAGCTGGGCCCAGCCACACCCATCCTATGGAGAGAGAGTCAGCCGCACACAACATACAGGGTACTGAGACTTGGAGGTTAAATCACTGGCCCAGAATGCATTTCACAGACCCAGTGAAAGGCAGGTGCAGGAGGGGAAACAGCAGAAGCGTCTCAGCCCAGAGCCCCGTGTTATCTTGTCTGGTCATGCATTAATTCAAAATTGGCTCCGTTACATAGTGAGTGGGGCTTTATGGGGCAGCAGTGACCCAGATGGAAGGAAGGCACTTTGCATTTGAAACCCTTCTTGCCGGGCGCAGTGGCTCACGCCTGTAATCTCAGCACTTTGGGAGGCCGAGGCGGGTGGATCACGAGGTCAAGAGATGGAGACCATCCAGGTCAACATGGTGAAACCCCGTCTCTACTAAAAATACAAAAAATTAGCTGGGCACGGTGGCGCGTGCCCGTAATCCCAGCTACTCAGGAGGCTGAGGCGGGAGAATTGCCTGAACCCAGGAGGCAGAGGCTGTGGTGAGCCAAGATCGCGCCATTGCACTCCAGCCTGGGTAACAAGAGTGAAACTCCGTCTCAAAAAAAAAAAAAAACACGTGATCCACCTGCCTCAGCCTCCCAAAGTGCTGCAATTACAGGTGCCCAGCCATTTGTGATTTTTCTATTTCTCTTTATTTTTGTTTAATTTTTAAATTTTTTAATGTTTTCTTTGAGACAGGGTCTCGCTCTGTCCCCCAGGGAGGAGTGCAGTGGTGCAACCTCGGCCCACCGCAACCTCTGCCTCTCAGGTTCAAAGCAATTATCGTGTCTCAGTTTGCCGAGTAGCTAGGACTACAAGTGAGGGTCACCATGCTTGGCTAATTTTTCTTTTTTTTAGTAGAGACAGTTTCACCATGTTGGCCAGGCTGATCTTTTTAACTCCTGACCTCAGGTGATCTGCCTGCCTCAGCCTCCCAGAGTGCTTGAGCCACCATACCCAACCCCTGCCTTTTTTTTTCTTTTTTTTTTTAAGATCACGAACACTGAGTTTTTATTTAAAGAGAATAAAAATGCCGGGCACGGTGGCTTACGCCTGTAATCCCAGCACTTTGGGAGGCTGAGGCAGGTGGATCACGAGGTCAAGAGATCGAGACCATCCTGATGGTGAAACCCCGTCTCTACTAAAAATACAAAAATTAGCTGGGCATGGTGGTGCACGCCTGTAGTCCCAGCTACTTGGGAGGCTGAGGCAGGAGAATTGCTTGAACCCAGAAAGCGGAGGTTGCGGTGAACTGAGATCCTGCCATTGCACTCCAGTCTGGGTAACAACAGCGAAACTCCGTCTCAAAAAAAAAAGAGAGAGAGAATAAAGATAATAGCACATCCCAAGACACAAGATCTATCTTTACCAGTTTGGGCTCAACTCCTATAGATCTTTTTACCACCAACATATAACACAGGCCAGGTGCAGTCTCACACCTGTAATCACAGCACTTTGGGAGGCTGAGACAGGGGGATCACCTGAGGTCAGGAGTTCAAGACCAGCCTGGCCAATATGGTGAAACCCCGTCTCTACTGAAAATATAAAAATATTAGCCAAGCGTAGTGGCGGGTGCCTGTAATTCCAGCTACTGGGGTGGCTAAGGCAGGAGAATCGCTTCAACCTGGGAGGCAGAGGTTGCAGTGAGCTGAGATCATGCCATTGTACTCCAGCCTGGGCAATAGGAGTGTGAGACTCCATCTCAAAAAAAAAAAAGTAATACAGCTTATGTAATCTATTAATATATTAACATATGCACACTTGTGGCATAACATATAACCTATTAACGTGAAATATGAGATACATTAAACACATATTACACGTAGAAACATTTCCTTAGACAGTTTTTTTTTTTTTGAGACAGGGTGTCACTGTGTTTCCTCACGCTGGAATACAGTGGCACAATCATGGCTCACTGCGGCCTCAACCTCCCACCAACCTCCGCCTCCCAAGTATCTAGGACCACAGTCACACACCACCATGCTGGCTAATTTTAACAGTATTTTTTTCTGTTGTAATTATGAGGTCTCGCTGTAATTCCCAGGCTGGTCTTGAACACCTAGGCTCAAACGATCTGCCTGCCTCAGCCACCCAAAGTACTAGAATTGCAGGCACGAGCCACCACACCTGGTTTTGAAAAATTTTTTTGTACAGGGTCTCCCTATGTTACCCAGACTGGTCTCAGACACCTAGGCTAAAGCAATCGTCCTGCTTCAGCCTCCTGAGTAGCTGGGATTAATTACAGGCGTGTACCACTGTAACTAGACAAATTTTGGACAAATTTTGAAAGTTTACCAGGTTGAGGGTTTTTGCTGCCATGTCTGAAATTTTTTGCACAGGTCTGGATGCTGAGGCAATGGTATGTCATGCCTCTAACAGACTCACAGAGCTCTCCTGTAACAAGTTTTATATACCATCAGGATGAAAAAACCCACAAATTACAGGACACTAGTCTGAATCTGATGAAACACTACCTACCACAGGTTACTACTAACTGTAGCAGGACAGCTTGGCAGCCAGGAAGAGGTTTAAGGCCCAGGTGCACCCTGGGTGACTGTAAAGAAGTGACATCAAGGCTGGGTGCAGTAGTTCATTCCTGTAATCCCAGCACTTTGGGAGGCCGAGGTGGGCAGATCACCCGAGTTCTGGAGTTTAAGACCAGTCTGACCAGCATGGAGAAACCCCGTCTCTATTAAAAATACAAAATTAGCTGGGCATGGTGGTGCATGCCTGTAATCCCAACTACTCGGGAGGCTGAAAGGAAAGACGGAGGTTGCAGTGAGCCAAGATCGCGCCATTGCACTCCAGCCTGGGTAACAAGAGCAAGACTCCATCTCAAAAAAAAAAAAAAGAAAGAGGGGGCATCAATCTTTCTTTATCTCAGTTTCCCCATCTTTGAAACTAGGATCCAACACCCACCTCATCAGGTGGTGGCGAGGGCCCAGGACGTTTGTGCCCTTAAGCACACGGGGCGGGCATGCAGCTATGCCTGCTGTTACTATCGTTGTTGCTGTAATTATGCTTACAACACAAAAGCATTGCCTGCCTGCAAAAATGAACAAGGGACCTTGCATTGTGGGGTTCCAGGGGTTCCTTTCAGGCCCAAAAACCAAGGGGAGAATTGAGATCTCAGAGCTGTTTTGGAGGAAGGTGAATAGGCCTCCAGGGAGAACTCAGCCATGCATGGCGGGTTCCGTACGCCAGCCCCACTGTCTCATGCCAGCACGGGGCTCAGAGATCAGTCACACTCACCCTCGGCAATGGCTCCCAGCACCAGGATGCCCGACTCCTTGACCACCCACTCGGGGTGGAAGAGGAGGCCTTTGAGTAGCGGGAGTAGGTGGGGCAGCAGTTCCTCCCGGAAGACATTGGCGAGGACGTCCAGTGCAGCCGCTGAGCACTTCCCTGGGGAGGGGGAGACATTGGGGAGGCTCAGGGCGGCCCCTCAGGCAGATGGCCAACCCTCGTTGACTTCACTCTCAGGATCAGAGATCATGATCAGAATCTTCACGATCAACTTCTAATCAGCTTCTACATAAGCTTCTAATCACCTCCCAAGTGGGAGTCCAGGGCTTGCCACCCCGCCACCCCACCCCCGCCCCCCAGGCAGGGGCACACACTCAAATTCCAGTCAGACAGAGCATCATCATCATCGTCATCCTCTGCGTCCTCGGAGCCATCGGGCCGCTCAGCCTCGTGGGGCAGTGTGACCGTGCGTGACTTGTGGAAGCGTGGCTTGATGTCCTGCTCACTGTCGGGGACAGCCTCATCCTCCTCCACATCCCCCTTGGGGACAGGCATACTGTTAAGTACTTCGAGGACCCCAGCCACGACACCCATGCCCATGCCCACCCATGCTGGGTGGGCCCTGCCTGACCTTGAGCAGGATGATGTCAATTTCTGAGTACTTCATCCCATTTACCAAGATGGGGATCAACCTGCAGAGAGAGGGGCTGTTCAAGGAGATGCAGGGGCCGTGGCGAAGAGTCGGGGGAGGCACAGCTTGGGAGGGAGACAAACACATGCCAACAGGTCACTAGCCCACCAATCAGCCACAGAGCAGACCCTGCAGAACACAACGATACTGCTAGGTATACATCAATCCATTTCCCTCTGGGGAACTATCAGAACCTAGTCTTAGCTGCTACCATTAGGACAGAAATGGTACCACTCCTGGCTCCACAAAAAGACTTTTTTTTTTTTTTTTAAGAAACAGGGGCAGCTGGGCGCTGTGGCTCACGCCACAGCACTTTGGGAGGCCGAGGCGGGTGAATCACGAGGTCGAGATCAAGACCATCCTGGTCAACTTGGTGAAACCCCGTCTCTACTAAAAATATAAAAAATTAGCTGGGCATGGTAGCGCGTGCCTGTAATCCCAGCTACTCAGGAGGCTGAGGCAGGAGAATTGCCTGAACCCAAGAGGTGGAGGTTGCGGTGAGCCGAGATCGCGTCATTGCACTCCAGCCTGGGAAAGAAGAGCGAAACTCCGTCTCAAAAAAAAAAAAAGAAAGAAACAGGGTTGGCCAGGCACAGTGGCTCACGCCTGTAATCCAAGCACTTTGGAGGCCAAGGCAGGCGGTTCACCTGAGGTTGGGAGTTCAAGACTAGCCTCACCAACATGGTGAAACCCCGTCTTTAAAAAAAAAAAAAAAGAGGCCGGGCGCGGTGGCTCAAGCCTGTAATCCCAGCACTTTGGGAGGCCGAGGCGGGTGGATCACGAGGTCAAGAGATCGAGACCATCCAGGTCAACATGGTGAAACCCCATCTCTACTAAAGATACAAAAAATTAGCTGGGCATGGTGGCGCGTGCCTGTAATCCCAGCTACTCGGGAGGCTGAGGCAGGAGAATTGCCTGAACCCAGGAGGCGGAGGTTGCGGTGAGCCAAGATCGCGCCATTGCACTCCATCCTGGGTAACGAGAGCGAAACTCCGTCTCAAAAAAAAAAAAGAAACAGGGTCTCACTCTGTCACCCAGGCTAGAGTGCAGTGGTGCAATCACAGCTCACCACAGCCTCAAACTCCTGGGTTCATGCAATCCTCCTGCCTCAGCCTCCCAAAGCACTAGGATTATAGGTGTAAGCCACCATGGCACTCAGCCTGCAGGAAAGCTCTTGACCCAGACCTGGCCGCTCAGTGAATTACAGACCACTGAATACACTGAAAATCTTGATAGTGCCTGGTCCCTAGCACATTAAGGCAGGGACGTGCAGTCCTATCCCTAGCCACTTTCCTAAGACAGGGCTAGACTAGCCTGGGTAGGGGAGCAAACAGACCAGGCAGTTGGCCCCTCAGCTGCAGCCCAGAGTTGGAAGTGACAGAGCTTTAATGACCTGCTCATCAAGGTCTCATCATTCCCCAGGAGCTGTCTGCCCAGCCCTAGACTGTTATCAATAATAATCTGGGGCCAGGCACAGTGGCTCACACCTGTCATTCTAGCACTTTGGGAGGCCAATGCAGGAGGATTACCTGAGCCCATGAGTTTGAGACCAGCCCAAGCAATACAGTGAGACCTCGCCGCTAATGAATAATAAATAAATAAATAAAAATACAAAAATTAGCTGGGCATGCCGGGCGCGGTGGCTCACATCTGTACTCCCCAACACTTTGGGAGGCCAAGGCGGACAGATCATGAGGTCAGGAGTTCAAGACCAGCCTGGCCAACATGGTAAAACCACATCTCTACTAAAAATAAAAAGATTAGTAAAAATAATAAATAAATAAAATAAAAAATAAAAAAATTAGCCCGGCGTTGTGGCACACATCTGTAATCCCAGCTACTCCGGAGGCTGAGACAGGAGAATCACTTGAACCTGGGAGGTGAAGGTTGCAGTGACCCAAGATTGCACCACTGCACTCCAGCCTGGGCAAGAGCAAGACTTCGTCTCAAAATAAATAAACAAATAAATAAAATAATAATGACCTGGGGGTTGGGTGCAGTGGCTCACACCTGTAATCCCAACACTTTGGGAGACCAAGACAGGGTGACTGCTTGAGACTAGGAGTTTGAGACCAGCCTAGGCAACTTAGCGAGACCTCTTCTCTATTAAAACTTAGAAAAGATTAGCTGGGTGTGGTGGGATCTGCCTGTAGTCCTAGCTACTGGGGATGCTGAGGTGGTAGGATTGCTTCAGCCTGGGAGGACTGTTTCAGCTTGGGAGGTCAAGGCTGCAGTGAGCCATGATTATACCACTACACTCCAGCCTGGATGACAGAGCAAAACCTTGTCTCAAAATAAAAAGGCAAAAAAATGATTTGGAGAGAGGCCAGTCCAAGTTTGTCAAGGAGGGCCAGTTTTAAGACTTTTGTTGGAAACACTGGTCAAGAATTTCCTTACTCCGAAGTTCCTACGCTGGAAGGGCACAGAAGGCTACACAGCACTACCCAGAGGGCAAGTTGTGCCTGAGAATGAAGCCAACAGAAGGCAATCACATCTGAGACCACACAGACACCTTTCATATCCGTTGAGTACCTGGATCCAGCCATACCAAAAGCCTTTGTTGATTTTTTTGTTTCTTTCCACCTATCAGTTACTTAATTTTTAAGTATTTGTAAAGTGGGATTCTTGGCTGGGTGCAGTATCTCACGCCTGTAATCCCAGCACTTTGAAAGGCTGAGTTGGGCAGATCATGAGGTCACAATATCAAGACCATCCTGGCTAACATGATGAAACCCCCAACTCTACTGAAAATACAAAAATTAGCTGAGCATGGTGGTGTGCGCCTGTCACCCCAGCCACTTGGGAGCCTGAGGCAGGAGAATCACTTGAACCCAGAGGTTGCAGTGAGCCAAGAGAGTGCCACTGCACTCCAGCCTGGTGACAGAGCCAGATTCTGTCTCCAAAAAAAAAAAAAATTAGCATTCTTACTCACATAAATATACGCTGAATGTAAACTGACGAGGATGTGGACTGAGAGAAGCACAGTAGCTAACCAGAAGGGAAGGCAGAGTCATAGCATGGGGTCAAAGCTGGGGTGGGACAGTGGGCAGAAGCACTCACTGGACCAGATGGGAGGCCAGGACTTCCTTGCAGATGGGCTGCTCGGCCAGCGTCAGCCAGAACTCACAGGCCTCAAGGGCAACGTTCTCATCATGGTCCTGGGTCCTCTGCAGCATGTACTGTAGCGGGGGGGATACGCTGAGGCCTGGCCTGGCTGGGGGTGGCTCCCTGACCCCTGCCACCAGCCCCCTGCCTGCCTGTCTGGGCTGGCCTTGACCATGCACACCTGGATGATGCTGTGCATATGGGGGATGAGCCTGTCGATCCGCACTTCCAGAAGCATCACCAGGGCGCGGCACACATTCTTTCGCACCTCAGGGTCATCGTCCACAGCCAGGGCAAATAGGTGCTGCAGGGAGGAAAAGGGTCAGCTGCAGGGGTCCTGGGTCCTCGCCCTGCCTGTCCCCAGCCCAGCGGCCTACCTCGATGAAGGTGTCGATATTGTCCATCAGCGCCTGGGCCCGGTCCATGATGAACTGGTTCACACAGGCGATGGCGTGGGACCTGGCGGGGAGCAGACACAGGGGTCACCCCTGACCCTGCCCACTCCAGGCTCCCTGGAAGCCCCCAGGAAGCTGTACCCACCGGATCTTGGGACTGCAGTGCTTAAAGAACTGTAGGAACTTGGGGATCATGATGTTGAGGGGCCTGTTGAGGGCATCGCTGTCCAGAAGCTCTGATGAGTCTTCGCAGATCTTCTGCAGAGCTCCAAAGGCTCCCTGAGTGCAGAGGGACAGAGAGACAAAGGTGGGTGGTGGTCCAGGCCCCCCATACCCGCTCTAGCCATCCATGGCTTCTCACCTACCTCACAAGTGTTGTAATCCTCCGAGTTGAGCAGGTTGCACAGTTGAGGCAGCAGCTCAGGCCACATCTGCAGCTCACCCTTGGAAGCGATGGTGGTGATGAGAATGCCTGGGGCGGCCGGGAAAGGACGCTGCCTGAGGCTGGGCGGGGACTGCCCGGCACCTCCCTCTCCCACTGGGCACCCCCAGAGCTGCCTTTCTGTCCACTAGCCCATGTATGCCCTATACATCCCTCTCTCGTTTTTTTTTTAGAGATAAGAGTTTGCTCTGTTGCCCAGGCTAGAGTGCTGTGGCATAATCACCGTTCACAGCAGTCTCAAACTCCCGGCCTCAAGCCATCTTCCCACCTCAGCCTCCTGAGTAACTGGGACTGCAGGCACATGCCACCATGCCCAACTAATTTTTTTTTTTGACATGAAGCTTCACTGTCACCCAGGCTAGAGTGCAATGGCACAATCTTGGCTCAACGCAACTTTCACCTCCGAGATTCAAGCAATTCTCCTGCCTCAGCCTACTGAGTAGTTGGGACTACAGGCAAGTGCCACCACACCTGACTCATTTTTTGTATTTTTAGTAGAGACAGAGTTTCATCATGTTAGCCAGGATGGTCTCAATCTCCTGATGTGGCAGTCCACCACTTTGGATTTGGCGGTCCACAATCCAAAGTGCTAGGATTACAGGTGTGAGCCACTGCACCTGGATTTTTTTTGTTTTGTTTTATTTTGTTTGAGACGAGGTTTCGCTCTTGTTGCCCAGGCTAGAATGCAGTGGTGCGATCTTGGCTTACCACAACTGCCACCTCCAGGGTTCAAGCAATTCTCCTACCTCAGCCTCCCAAAGCTGGGATTACAGGCATGTGCCACCACACCCAGCTAACTTTTTTGTATTTTTTAGTAGAGACAGGGTTTCTCCATGTTGGTCAGGCTGGTCTTGAACTCCCAACCTCAGGTGATCCACCTGCCTCAGCTGCCCAAAGCGCTGGGATAACAGGTGTGAGCCACCACTCCCAAGTATCACCCAACTAATTTTTTTTTTGAGACAGAGTTGCACTCTGGAGTGCAGTGGCATGATCTCAGCTCACGGCAACCTCCACCTCCCCAGTTCAAGCAATTCTCCTGCCTCAGCCTCTTGAGTAGCTGGCATTAAAGGCACTTGCCAGCAGCCTGGCTAATTTCTGTATTTTTAGCAGAGATGGGGTATCACCATCTTGGCCAGGATGGTCTCCATCTCTTGACCTTGTGATCCACCTGCCTTGGCCTCCAAAGTGCTGGGATTACAGGTGTGAGCCACCGCAGCCGGCCTACCACCCGACTAATTTTTAAAAATTTTTGTAGAGATGGGATCTCGCTATGTTCTCCAAGATGGCCTAAAACTCCTGGCCTCAAGCAATTCTCCTGCCTCAGCCTCTAAAACCACTGGAATTACAGGCATGAGCGACTGCTCCTACCCTTGACATAGGTAGGAAGGGTACTCTTTGACTCAGTAAGCACTCTGAGCTTTACTGTGAGCCGACTCCGTTCCAGGTCCTGAGGCGCAGCCCAGAGCAAAACACAAAACCCCCACCCCTGGGAGTGGGAAGCAAGCCATGAAGTAAAAAATTAGCCAAAAAACTGGGAGAGGATGGGCACAGTGGCTCACACCTGTAATCCCAGCACTTTGGGAGCCCAGGTGGGTGGTCAGGAGTTCGAGACATGCCTGGACAACATGGCGAAACCCCATCTCTACTAGAAATACAAAAATTAGCCAGGTATGGTGGGGGACACCAGTAATCCCAGCTACTCGGGAGGCTGAGGCAGAAGAATTGCTTGAACCCAGGAGGCGGAGGTTCCAGTGAGCCGAGATCGTGCCATTGCACTCCAGTCTGGGTAACAAGAACGAAACTCCGTCTCAAAAAAAAAAGAGAGAGAGAACTGAGAGGGGCCACATGCCAAGGACTAAGAGGGGAGACACAGCAGAAAAGATGGTGAGAAAGGACTGTAGGTGAAGGTAGCAACTTTAGATTGGGTGGCCAAAGCAGGCCTTGTTAACGTGACATCTTGATATCTGAACCAAGACCTGAAGGAGGTGAAGGAGGTGTGGGAGGAATCATCCACATTCCTGGGAAAGGGCATCTCAGGCAGGGGAATCTACGGTGCAAAGGCCTGGGGTGAGGACAGGCGTGGTGTGCTAAGAGACGAGTGAGGAGCCACTGGGGCTGGGCAGACTGGGAGGAGGGAAGAGGGAAAGGAGGTAAGGGCAAGAAGGTGGCAGGGACAGTTTGTACTGCCTATTAGCCATCCAGGAGTTACCAAGCATCTGAGGTGCCAGGGCAGGGCAGTGCACAAATCTGGTGACAGAAATGGATTCTGTCAAGTGCAGAGAAGGCATTTGCTGCCAGGAGATGGCAGTGCTTCCCAAAGGTGGAAACTAAACGGCAAAAAGGTGCTCCCTGCGGTGGGTAGGTACCCACTGAGGACTGTGTAACTTGGGCTCAGCCACATCACCTCATTATCTGTGCCTCAGTGCTTTCAGCCCTCAGAAGGGATCAAGAAAACCAGCCTCCTAAGGTTAGCAGTAAGTTTCTTTCTTTAACTTATTATTATTTTTTTTTGAGATGAGTCTCACTCTGTCATCCAGGCCAGAGTGCAGTGGCACAATCTTGGCTCACCGCAACCTCCACTTCCAGGGTTCAGGTGATTCTCAAGCCTCAGCCTCCAGAGCAGCTGGGATTACAGGCGCACACCACCATGCCCAGTCAATTTTTGTACTTTTAGTAGAGATGGAGTTTTGCCATGTTGGCGAGGCTGGTCTCGAACTACCGACCTCAGGTGATCCACCCACTTCAGCCTCCCAAGGGGCTGGGATTATAGACATGAGCACCCGGCCTGATTATCAGGAAGTTTCAATAACTTAGCCCAGAGCCTGGCACCTAGAATGAGCTCAGAAAGTCCAGATCCTTCTGGTGTCCAGGGAGGGGGTTTTTGCAGGAATAAAAGTCACTCTTTTTTTGAGATGGAATCTCACTCTGTCACCTAGGCTGGAGTGCAGTGGCATAGTCTTGGCTCACTGCAACTTCCGCCTCCCAGACTCAAGCCAATCTCCTGCCTCAGCCTCCTGAGTAGTTGGGATTACTGGTGCCCACCACCACCACTCCTAGCTAATTACACACACACACACACACACACATACACACAATATTTTTTATAAATAAGACAGGGTTTCACCATGTTGGCCAGGATGGTCTCAATCTCCTGACCTTGTGACCCGCTCACCTCAGCCTCCCAGAGTGCTAGTATTACAGGCATGAGCCACTGCACCCGGCCTAATTTTTTATATTTTTAGTAGAGATGGGGTTTCACTATGTAGGCCAGGCTAGTCTCCAACTCCTGACCTCAAGTGATCCGCCAGCCTCAGCTTCCCAAAGTGCTGGGATTATAGACTCGAACCACCACACCCAGCCAAAAGTCACATTGTTTTTGAGAAGCAGTCTTGCTCTGTTGCCCTAGCTGGGGTGCAGTGGCACAATCTCAGCTCACTGCAACCTCTGCCTCTGGGGTTCAAGCAATTCTCCTGCCTTAGCCTCCTAAGTAGCTGGGATTACAGGTCCCCACCACCACACCCAGCTAAATTTTTCTATTTTTAGTAGAGACAGGGTTTTGCCGTGTTGGCCAGGCTGGTCTCAAACTCCTGACCTCAGACAATCTGCCCACCTCAGACTCCCAAAGTGCTGAGACCACAGGTGTGAGCCACTGCACCCAGTCAACTAATTATTTTTTGAGACAGGGTCTTGCTGTCTGTCACCCAGGCCAGAATGCAGTGGTGTGATCACAGCTCACTGAAGCCTCGACCTCCCGAGCTCAAGCGACCCTCCTGCCTCAACCATCTGAGTAGTTGGGACCACAGGTACACAGCACCATGCCCAGCTAATTTTTATTTTTTGTAGAGATGGGATCTCACTATGTTGCCTAGACAGGTCTCAAACTCCTGGGCTCAAGTGACAGTCGCACCTCAGCCTCCCAAATAGCTGGGACTATAGGCAAATGCCACTGTGACCAGCCTAGAAGCAATCTTTTTAAGTTGATGTCGTTTTTGCTTTTGTCTTTTTTTTGAGATGGAGTGTAGCTCCATCATCCAGGCTGGAGTGCAGTGGCATGATCCTGGCTCACTGCAAGCTCTACTTCCTTGGTTCAATCGATTCTCTTACCTCAGCCTCCTAAGTAGCTGGGATTACAGGCCCCCACCACCATGCCCGGCTAAATTTTTCTATTTTTAGGAGAGACAGGGTTTTGCCATGTTAGCCAGGCTAGTCTCAAACTCCTGACATCAGGTGATCCACCCGCCTCAGCCTCCCAAAGTGCCAGAATTACAGGCATGAGCCACTGTGCCCTGCCTAAATTTAATATAAATTTAAGGAAAAAAAATTAAGTTCAGCAGGGTACGGTGGCTCATACCTGTAATCCCACCACTTTGGGAGGCCCAGGCAGGCGGATCACTTGAGGTCAAGAGTTCAAGACCAGCCTGGCCACCATGACTAAACCCCATCTCTAATAAAAGTACATAAAAACTAGCCGAGCATGGTGGCGCATGCCTGTGGTCCCAGCTATTCAGAAGCCTGAGGCAGGAGAATCGCTTGAACCTGGAAGGCAGAGGATGCAGTGAGCCAAGATCACGCCACTGCACTCTAGCCTGGGTGACAGCGAGATTCAGTCTCTCAGTCTCAAACAACAACAACAAAAATAAAAAAAAACTTTAAGTCAGTAACAATCAGTAGTGTTAATACTTACTAGTAGCAAAATAAATAAATATTTATTAATAATTAAGGTAAAATTGCTTCAGTTAATTTTTTTGTGTATGACAGAGTTTCACTCTTGTTGTCTAGGTTGGAATGCAATGGCTAGTTCAAGGCTCACTGCAACCTCCACCTCCCAGGTTCAAGTGATTCTCCTCCTGCCTCAGCCTCCTGGGTAGCTGGGATTACAGACATTTACCACCATGACCAGCTAATTTTTTTGTATTTTAAGTAGAGATGGGTTTCACCATGTTGGTCAGGCTGGTCTCAAACTCAACCTCAGGTGATCCACCTGCCTCAACCTCCCAAAGTGCTGGGATTATAGGTGCGAGCCACCGTACCTGGCCAATTCTTAGTCATCTTTCTGTAACTTACTCAGACCACCTTCCAGGAGTCAGAAAAGGTTCTACTGAAAACCTAATTCATGTTACACCTGAAACATAAATACCTGCATTTTTTTTTTTTTTTTTTTTTGGAGAGGGAGTCTCGCTCTGTTGCCCATGCTGGAGTGCAGTGGCACGATCTAGGCTCGCTGCAACCTCCGCCTCCCAGGTTCAAGAATTCTCTTGCCTTAGCCTCCCAAGTAGCTGGGATTACAGGCATCCACCACCACACTCAGCTAATTTTTTGTATTTTAGTAGAGACGGGGTTTCACCATGTTGCTCAGGCTGGTCTCGAACTCCTGACATTGTGATCCACCCACCTCAGCCACTCGAAGTGCTGGGATTACAGGAGTGAGCCACTGCGCCCAGCCATACCTGCATATTTTACCTGCTATACCCTCAGCACTCAGCCCAGGGCCTAACTCAAAACTCTACATGTTGCATGACTATCTCAGAGGCAAGAAGGACTATTTCAGGAGAGAGTGGTTCCAGAGCATGGCCCTGCACTGCCTCAGCTATTCTGCTGCTTACCCAGGCAGGTCCCTTAATAGCTGAGTGCCTCAGTTTCCTCATCTGTCAAATAGTAATAGTACTACCATATAGGGTGCCGGAGCATTCCATGAAGCAGTAACTTAACATGCTGAGAAGCCTCTTAGCTGAGTGAGAGTTCAATGTGTCCTCAGAGGCCAACCCCCCTGCCCCTCTCACCAATGGTGGCTCGGATGAGCGAGGAAGCATCGCCAATGTTGTTGAGACACTCCTGTTTGATGAAGTCCGCCACAGGGGGTGGAAAGCTCTGATAGTGCGCCTTCACGTTGTTCTTGAGGATGAGGCCACTGAGAGAGCGTGTTGGCTCATCTGGGAGGAGGAAGGCTAAGGTTCAGGGGCCCACGGGGGAGAAAGCAGGGTCCCGATCTCATGGAAGGGAGCAAAGGGCATACCTTCTGACTTGAGTCTGGTCAGGACGAAAATCAGGTAGTTGTTGAAGTCAGGAAACTGGTTGAGTTGTTTGAGTTTCTGCCAGGCTGTTAAGGGACTTGGAAGATAGAGCCTTCCCCAGGCCAGGCCCCTCACTATGTACGTGACACCATCTCTGACCACTGGGACCAGATGGCTGGCTGCCAGCTCCTGGGGGATCCCGCTCATCAAACCCCAATAAGCCCACAGAGCACCTCAGAAACATCAAATTCATACAAGGAGTTGGGTGGAATATCTGAGTTTCCCATCCACTCCTGAAGACCCAGCCAGAGCAGGAGAGAGAAGAATCCCACTCCACTTAAAGTGGCAGCTGCTAGTCAGCTCTCCCCACTAGCAGGCCGTGCTTTTTTGTTTTGCTTTGTTTTAAAAAAAGAGGGAACCCAAAATTTAGGGTGAGTCATGCTCACTGTTTATAGATTTAATTTTTCTTTTTTGCGACAGTCTTGCTTTGTCACCCAGGCTGGAGTGCAATGTCATGATCTCAGCTCACTACAACCTCCACCTCCCAGGTTCAAACGATTCTCCTGTTTCAGCCTCCAGATTAGCTTGGATTACAGGCACTCGCCACCATGCCTGGCCTAATTTTTGTATTTTTAGTAGAGAAAGGGTTTCTCCATGTTGGTCAGGCTGGTCTCAAACTCCGGATCTCAGATGTTCTGCCCACCTTGGCCTCCCAAAGTGCTGGGATTACAGGTGTGAGCCACCGCACCTGGCCAAGATTTAAAATTTTTATCTTTATATATCTTTTCTTTTTGAGATAGAGTTTCGCTCTTGTTGCCCAGGCTGGAGTCCAATGGCATGATCTCGGCTCACCGCAAGCTCTGCCTCCTGGGTTCAAGCAATTCTCCTGCCGCAGCCTCCCGAGTAGCTAGGATTACAGGTGCGAGCCACCATGCCAGGCTAATTTTGTATTTTTACTAAAGACGGGGTTTCACCATGTTGGTCAGGCTGGTGTCAAACTCCCAACCTCAGGTGATCCGCCTGCCTAGGTCTCCCAAAGTGCTGGGATTACAGGTATGAGCCACCGCGCCAAGCCTATTTATCTTTTTTTTGAGACAGGGTCTGGTTCTGTTGCCCAGGCTGGCTGGAGTACAGTGGCACAATCTCAGCTCACTGCAACCTCCAGTTCCTGGCCTCTAGCCATCCTCCCACCTCAGCCTACAAAATAGGGGAGGAAACATCCCCTGGGGCATGCCACCACACCCAACTAACTTCTGTATTTTTTTGTGGAGACGGGGTCTCAAACTCCTAGGTTCAGGCGATCTACCTGCCTCAGCCTGCCGAAGTGCTCTGATTATAGGCATGAGCCACCCCGTTGGGCCAGGTCCTACCTTAATAGTTAATGGAATAGATGTTAGTGTTCAATGAACATTAGGAATTTTCATCATTTTCGATAACAATCCCCGCAGCTCTGGAAATGGGACCCAGGAATTCTAATTCTTCTCTGTCCAGGGCAGATCCTCCCCACAGCAGAAAAAAATCTAGGGACTGGGGGAGTCTGTCCCTCTTTTTCTCCCTCTGGCCTTCAGAAACTGCAGACATCTACCCAGTTCCCCCAGCCCCGGAAGGAAGGAAGGATACATCCTGCACGATGCGCTGAGTGGCTGTGTTGGGCGACTGTGAGTCTTTGAGCAGCTGCAGGACCTGCTGCAGGCCCTGCTCGTCTGGCTGCCAGTCCATGGCGCAAGGCAAGCTGCGGGGGTAGGGGCCGGGGTCAGCGCTGGGTCTCTGGGGCTCCTTGTGAGACCCAGGTGGAGACCCTGAGGCCGCGGTAGCCGCATGACGACGGGAACGCCCTCGGCGGACAGGCAGAGGCCTTCGATCCACGCCCGCCAAAGTGCGGGGACCCCGCCAGCTGCGCCATCCTCGGCCGCGCAGTCGCGGGATCGGGAGCGCGGGAGGGGGGATGTGGAAGTGAACTACAGGCGGCGGCGGTGGGGCCCGGCGGATCCTCATGGGACCCAGGGAAGAGCCTTCGTCCCAGTGTGGCCCATGCCGCCGACCCCGACTCCGAGCCCGAAGGCTTCCGCCTCCCTCGCAGCGGCTGGGCGAGGGCCCATCCGCCTCCACATCCAGGGGCCCCGCCCCAGACCGTGATAGCGCCCCGGCCCCCGTGGTCTCAGGTGCAGGCACAGTCCCTGAAGAGTCCCCTTCTCCAGAAACCCGGCCCTTAACCTCTGCCAGATCCCAGAGGCCGCCTGCCCTAGTCCAATTTATGAGCTTCCTCAGATGCACCGTTCCAAGACGATCGTCCTGATCTCTTCTGCCTCCCCTGTCCCGGCCCTTCAAGCACAGCGGATGCCAGATACCCCACTCTGTGCCCTAGTCAAATTCTAACAATTCCCCTTAATCAGGCCCAAAGCAGTCCCCCGATAGGTCTCCGTTGCCTCTTCGAATGAGAGGCAGCCAAGCCCACCCAACCTACTCTAGGAGCCCCCTGGACGATCCCAGTAGCCTTCCCCAATAAGGTCTGGCCAACCTCTCCCTGAAACCCCCTCCGCCTCCGTCAGCAGTAACTCCTGCTGACGATATCTGCAGCCTCTCCCAATCAAGTTCAACCAAGGCCCCCACCACCTTGAGTCGGGAGCCCCCCACCACCTCGAGTCGGTAACCCCTTGGTCCGATCCTAGCAGCCTCCCCCAGTTCGGCCTGGGTGAACACCCCCCAGGGCATTCCCCTCAACGGATCCCAGAGATGCCTCGAAGTCAGATCCAGGAAAACCCTCTAAGCCGAAGTCTGACGCCCCTCCCTGTCAGGGCCCCAAAAGCTCCCCTCCCCCAACCCAGCTCAACTTTTCAGTGCGGCCTCCCCCAATCAGACCCAACCAAGGCCCACCGAAACAAGCCCCTACACACACCGGATCCTCGCGACGTCCCCCAATCAGGCCCCAAGCAGTCCCCAGACGCTTCCCCCAATCAGATCCCCTCCAGCCCGACCCCAGCAGCCCCACTGGCCCTCTTCTCGCGAAGCCCCGACCTGGCCTGGCTCCGAGGCCCCACCCCCCGAGCTTGGCTCGGTTCCCCCCTCCCCCGCCCGGCCCGTTCTCGCTGCCAACAGGATCGGGCCCAGCCGGGTTCCCGGCCTTTCCCGGTCGGGCGCGGCCCCGACGCCCGGGCCGCGCGCGGCGCAGGCCCGGTGCCCGGCGGGGGTCGACGCAAGCTGGGGCCAAGAGGGTCGGGCTCTCAGTGAGGCCCACTTACCCGGCCCCGGGCAGCAGCGGCGGCGCCTCGCGCTGAGGTTTCTCCAGAGACTCGCGCGAAAGGAGGGAGCCAAAGAGAGAATTAAAAAAAAAAAGAAAAAAAAAGAAAAAGAAAAACGCGGCCTTAGGTGAGCCGCCGCGGCTCCCGTACTCCGTTCAAACTGGTCCCGCCGAGCCAATCGGAAGGTTCAACCTTCACACGTGCTCTGGCACTGGGGAAACCCGGGCAGAGACGAGCCCCGGTCACGTGACGAAAGAGTTGCCGCCTCTTTGGCCTCTCTAGCCAGGCGGTCCTCCCAACGTCTTGTTTTTTCAGCATCTCATGCTGACCTGACCGCAAGCTCTTTTAGCTGGAGCCAGGAGTTTGGTAGCGCGTAGGGACTTTCAATGTGTGATGGATCCAGGAACCCCTCGGCCAGAACCAGCTGCCGCCTTGTCACTTCCCCCACAAAAAATTGAAATGTGCCTCCCTTCCCCCATTCAGAGGTACTTGGGAGGAGTACGCTGTGTGCGTGCAAGGAAAGAGCTGAGCGTGGTCTTCATACCCCAGAGACAAAGGAAAGCAGGCAGGACAAAGTAACTGCCTGAGACAACCTGGGTTCCTACAGAAACCTCCGCCACTTTTTGCATTATTTTCCAGTACTGTTTGACAGTTTTTTACAAGGAGATGAAAAAGCCACAAGGATATCAATTTTTAAATAAAACGAAATTAACTAATAAACTTTGAACCAGGCCTAATCCCTTTCCCTACCTGAAGATGAATGAGGTGGAACAGCCTAGGAAATTCTGGCAAGGGCAGGGTCATGAAGAAAGAAATCTTTGTGATCCTTGCGATGTCTGAAGACAGTAAGGCACCGTTTTTCCGTCTCTTGAGAGAGGAGCAGATGGGAAAGAGCTGGAGACCCTGGAACGTCCTGGTTTCCCCTCCCTGGCCTGCCGATAACAAAGTGGGCGACCTCTTGCCACTTGAAGCCTCAGTTTCCCTACTTGTCAAATGGATTTAAGAACGGTTCCCGCTATTAGAGATCATCCAAGTTAATATGACCTGGCCAGCCCTAAATTGTTCTTTAAAAACGTGGCTTTAGGCCGAGCGCGGTGGCTCACGCCTGTAATCCCAGCAGTTTGGGAGGCCGAGGCAGGCAGATCACGATGTCAGGAATTCGAGACCAGCCTGACCAACATGGTAAAATCCCCGACTCTATTAAAAATACAAAAATTAGCTGGGCCTGGTGGCGTGCGCCTGCATTCCCAGCTACTCAGGAGGCTGAGGCAGGAGAATTGCTTGAACGCGGGAGATGGAAGTTGCAGTGAGCTGAGATTGCGCCACTGCACTCCAGCCTGGGTGACAGAGCGAGACTCCGTCTCAAACAAACAGACAAACGTTGTTTTACCCTCCAAGGCTCAAGGCTGTTCTTTCACTGTATTCCCCCTCTGTAAGCCGATATTTAATGAATTCTTCTTCGGCTCTAATCCCAAAGAACAACCCATGCCTGCCATGAGGAACTTTTTAACCTTCAAGAAAGGCGCAGGTCAATTTTTGCCCCTGCCTAAAGAAGGGGAACAGCCTTCTCCACCCACTTGCGGTAGGCAAAGTCAGTCCGGACTCCGTTCATTCATGAAAAGCAAGTACTGGGGCCTCCCAGGTTAGGGAAGTGTGGGCAGGCGCCTAACTCCATTCGCAGAATCGTGGAAAACACCCTAAAGGAGCAGTTGGGATTTTGGAGTAGCCAGTTCCGCTGGACTGAAACCTGCGTTAAGAAACAGGTGCAGAAAGCCGCCACCAACTCATGCGTAAAGGCCTCCCTCGCCCCCACCCTCCGATAAGCCCTGAAACTACAAATCCCGTCCTGCCATGCGCCAGGGTCGCCGCGCTTTGAGAATTTGGCTGAGAATCAAATTGGGAGGAGGGTCTCTAGATTAACCGAGGTGCATGGGGAGCAGAAGGAAGAGTGAGATTGGGGAGCCGCGACTGAATTTCAAGGTTCCTGGGGCGGATGTGAACGATAAGAGCTTTCTGGTCAAACTTGGGGACTGCCCCAGATAAGCATCAGATGGGGAGCGAGTTTGGGATGCAGGAGACAATTTGTTAAGGTTCACCCCCTTCATTTAATATGGCAAATTTTCAGCGGCTCGGCACAGTCCCCTGTGACGTGTGGTCTACATTGTTGGCCCTTGTGTGATCACGGAATTTTTTTCTTCCTCACTCCATCTGGTGAATTTGAGTACTGAATCAGGACAAGGTTTTGGGTTTTGGCTTTTGTTTTTCCTTTTCTTTTTTTTTTGAGACAGAGTCCTACTCTGTCGCCCAGGCTGGAGTACAGTGGTGCAATCTCAGCTCACTGGAACCTCCGCCTCCCAGGTCCTGCCTCAGCTTCCTGAGTAGCTGTAATCACAGGCGACCACCATCACGCGCGGCTAATTTTTGTATTTTTGGTAAAGACAAGGTTTCACCATAATGGCCAGGCTGGTCTCAAACTTCTGACCTCAGGTGATCCGCCCGCCTCGGCTTCCCAAAGTGCTGGGATTACAAGCGTGAGCCACCGTGCCTGGCCTATTTTTTCCTATTTCTTAAGTATCTGCTGCATGTCAAGCAGTTTCCAAATGTTACCTCATGCAACATTACCTCAATTCAATTAGAAGTGCTCCATGCAAAAAGAAACTCGTGGAACTGGTGTCCAACCTCGAATTTGTGATGCCAAACGCCTTCTCAATTTACAACAGCCTCCCTGCCCCAGCATCTTATCACACTGTTCCCCCGAGTTCAAAGGTCAGCATTTTAACTGACTTAACACAGTCCCCAAACACAGGCAAACTTCTTCACCCTGAGAAGCACTAGCTGTTTTATTTTTTTTTTCCCCCTATGTTTTTTTTTTTTTTTTTTTTTTTTGAGACGGAGTCTTTGCTCTGTTGCCCAGGCTGGAGTGCAGTGGCCTGTTCTCTGCTCACTGCAACCCTCTGCTTCCTGGATTCAAGTGATTCTCCTGCCTTAGCCTGCGGAGTAGCTGGGAGTACAGGCTCCCACCACCACGCCCAGCTAATTTTTATATATTTAGTAGAGACGAGGTTTCACCACATTAGCCAGGTTGGTCTCAAACTCCTGACCTTGTGATCCGCTCGCTTTGGCCTCCCAAAGTGCTGGGATTATAAGCGAAAGCCACCACACCCGGCCAGCACTAGCTGTTTTAAACAATGGCAGGGTTAGACTGGGTAAGTAATATGAATATTACCCTTACTTTAGAACTTGAATCTAGGCTGGGCGCAGTGGCTCACGCCTGTAATCCAAGCACTTTGGGAGACTGAGGGGGACAGGTCACGAGGTCAGGAGTTCCAGACCAGTCTGGTCAACATGGTGAAACCCTGTCTCTACTAAAAATACAAAAACTAGCCGGGTGTGGTGGTGTGCACCTGTAATCCCAGCTACCCGGGAGGTTGAGGCAGGAGAATCGTTTGAACCCAGAAGGTTGAGGTTACAGTGAGCCAAGATTGAGCCACTGAACTCCAGCCTCAGCAAAAGAGCAAAACTCCATTAAAAAAAAAAAAAAGAACTGGTTGGGCGCGGTGGCTCAAGCCTGTAATCCCAGCACTTTGGGAGGCCGAGGCGGGAGGATCACGAGGTCAAGAGATCGAGACCATCCTGGTCAACATGGTGAAACCCCGTCTCTACTAAAAATACAAAAAATTAGCTGGGCATGGTGGCACGTGCCTGTAATCCTAGCTACTCAGGAGGCTGAGGCGGGAGAATTGCCTGAACCCAGGAGGCGGAGGTTGTGGTGAGCCGAGATCGTGCCATTGCACTCCAGCCTGGGTAAAAAGAGCAAAACAACATCTCAAAAAAAAAAAAAAAAAAAGAACTTAGCTTTAGAGATGCTTCTGTATTTACCCCTATTTGATAGATGAAGAACCTGAGTGACTTACCCAAGATCACACAGCCAACAGGCATCAGAATAGTTTGAAGCCAGGGCTGTGCGACTCACCAAAACCTGGATTTGATTCTCCTCGCTCTTCAGACTTCTCAGGTCAGAGCTGGTAAGTACTGTAAAGGGAGGTGCCTGGACTTTCAGCTCCTCCTGCCTCTTGACACTAGAATAGACACTGAGATGCTGCAGGGCGACCTACTTCTCAGGCTTGTGTTGCTTTTTAAAGATCCAGTCTCTGCTGCTGGCTTTGCGGGAGAAGGAGGTAGGGATGGCTCCATTAGCTTCCTGTATTCCCTCCCCCAACACTCCATCCCCAAAGCCAAAGTCACACCTGGGCTAGTTTAGCATCCCCAAAGTAGGAGGGAGAAACCTTTCAGCGCATGTGCAAACTAACGCAGAAAAACCTTATTGTATGTTAGCAGGAAGTGAGAAGGGAAAGGTAGCCTGCTTGCTGTTTCTTCTACAAGTCAGCCGTGGTTTCAGCTCAAGGTTTTTGCATCTTTTGTTCCTTCTGTTCCTCACTGCCTGTTCCACTTCCTTTGGGCAGGATTTGGAACAAATGTCACCTTCCCAGGGAGGTCATCCCTGACCAACTTACTAAAAATTGCCATCTTACCCACTTTCATGCTAGGTACCCCCTTTTCACACATTATTTTTTCCACTATACTGTATAACCATCTGACATGCTCTGTGTACTATTCTGTTTCTTGTCTGTTTGTCCCCACAAGAATGTCAGATCGGCAAGAGCAGCAATTGATTTGTTTATGTATTTTTATTTTTTAGAGTAGTGGTCTCACTGTGTTGCCCAGGCTAGAGTGTGATAATGGTGTGATAATGGCTCACTGCAGCCTCCAATTCCTGGGCTGAAGCGATCTTCTGAAGCACCTGGGACTATAATGGGCATGTGCCGCCACACCTGGATAAGTTCTTTTTTTTTTTTTGAGATGGATTAGTGCTGATTCCCAGGCTGAAGTGCAGCGGCTGGATCTCGGCTCACTGCAACCTCCTCCCTCCCAGGTTCAAGAGATTCTGCTGCCTCCGCCTCCCGAGTAGCTGGGATCACAGGCACCTGCCACTATGCCCAGCTAATTTTTGTATTTTTAGTAGAGACGAGGTTTTACCATGTTGGCCAGGCTGGTCTCAAACTCCTGACTTCAGGTAATCCACCTGGCTTGTGAGCCACCGCGCCCAGCCTATTATTATTTGTTTTGTTTTGTTTTTTTGAGATAGCTCACTTTGTCATCCAAGCTGGAATGGAGTGGTACAATCTCAGCTCACTGCAACTTCTGCCTCCCATGATGAAGCAATTCTCCTGCCTCAGCCTCCTGAGTAGCTGGGATTACAGGAACTTGCCACCATACCCAGCTAATTTTTGTCCTTTTTGTAAAGACAGGGGTCCACCATGTTGGCCAGGCTGGTCTTGAATTCCTGACCTCAAATGATCCGCCCACCTCGGCCTTCCAAAGAGCTGGGATTATAGGTGTGAACCACCACACCCAGCTAATTTTTTGTATTTTTAGTAGAAACGGGGTTTCACCATGTTAGCAGGCTGGTCTCGAACTCCTGACCTCAGGTGATCCATCTACCTTGGCCTCCCAAAGTCCTGGGATTACAGGTGTGAGCCACCACACACATGACCAACTTTTTTTTTGGTAGCAAGAAGGGTCTTGCTGGCCGGGCACAGTGGCTCACGCCTGTAATCCCATCACTGGGATGCTGAGGCGGGTGGATCACCTGAGGTCAGCAGTTTAAGACCAGCAGTTTAAGACCAGCCTGGCCAACATGATAAAACCCTGTCTCTACTAAAAAAAAAAAAAAAAAGGGGGGGGGGGACGGGGACTGCGGGGGGGGGGGGGGCGGGAAACATAAACAAAACCAAAACCAAAAAAATAAGGTGGGCATGGTGGGGGGTGCCTGTAATCCCAGCTACTTGGGAGGCTGAGGCAGGAGAATTGCTTGAACACAGAAGACAGAGATTGCGATGTTGCGATGAGCCGAGATTGTGTGATTGCACTCCAGCCCTGGCAACACAGAATAACTCCACCTTAAAAAAAAAAAGAAGGGTTTTGTTATATTACCCAGGCTGGTCTCAGACTCCTAGGTTCAAGTGATCCTCCTGTGTCTCAGCCTCCCCAGGCTCTGGCATTACAGATGCGAGCCACCATTTTGGGCAAGGCAGGGTTTTTCTCTGTTTGGGTAGTTGACTCCACATAGCAGGTGCTAATCATCTGTTCTTTTAGTCAATGCCCTGCCCCAATCCCTAAGAACAGACTGCATTTGGCAAAATCTGAGAGCTTGTGGTGTGCTGGGGTGGGAGGCCCACTCCCAGGACCACAGTCCTCTGCCTTCCACCTTCTGCTTCCTGAGGCCATGTTTCTCTGAGTCTTGGTCCTCTTTTGATTGAAAGTGGAAGGAGGGGCCAGGCACAGTGGCTCCTATGGCAGATCACTTGGTCAGGAGTTTGAGACCAGTCTGGTCAAAATGGTGAAACCATGTGCCGGGCTTGGTAGCTCAGACCTGTAATCCCAGCCCTCTTCCACTTTCTTTTTTTTTTTTTTTTGAGACGGAGTTTTGCTCTTGTTACCCAGGCTGGAGTGCAATGGTGCAATCTCGGCTCACCGCAGCCTCCGCCTCCTGGGTTCAGGCAATTCTCCTGCCTCAGCCTCCTGAGTAGCTGGGATTACAGGCACGCACCACCATGCCCAGCTTATTTTTTGTATTTTTAGTAGAGACGGGGTTTTACCATGTTGACCAGGATGGTCTCGATCTCCTGACCTTGTGATCCACCGGCCTCGGCCTCCCAAAGTGCTGGGATGACAGGCATGAGCCACTGCGCCCGGCTCTTTTTGTTTTTTGAGATAAGGTCTGAGAGTAAGGAGACTGCTCAGCTGCTGCCATTCCTTCCTGGGAAGACTAGGGGGAGCCCATAGCTGGGGTCCCCAACATTGCTCCATGTCCAGCAGGTTTGAGATAAGGCAAGGGCATCTTAAAATCTGTGTGGGTTTGGTGAACAGGTGGAGTCAGGCAGCTTCCGGCTCCACTAGGATGTGCAATGGAGCCAGGAGGGGGGCATGGAAGGGCCAGATCTGTGCCAGTGATCATGTTCTGCAAGGCAGGACAGAGAAGCCCCATTGCCCTCCTTCTCTTGAGGGTGTATGCATCTGGAAGGGACAGACTCCAGCCACCCTCAAAGGGCTTCAAGTAGAGGACCGAGTGGCCTTTTCCCCCAGCGTGGAGCACAGCCCCATGGAATCCAGCTCTCAGCGCTCCTCACCTCCTCTGCTGCCAAGACCCAGTCCCCTCCATTCCTCTCCCTAGTCTCCCAGGTTCTGCCCTTAGCCCTCCTTCAGTCTATTCCCCACAGAAGCCAGAGGGATCCCCTGAAGATATAAAAGATAGGATGTTGCTACCTCAAATACCCTCCCAAGCCTTCTCCTCACTTAATAAAATCCCAGGCTGCTCACAATGGCTCACGCCCGTAATCCCAGCACTTTGGAAAGCCGAGGCGGGTGGATCACCTGAGGTCAGGTGTTTGAAACCAGCCTGGACAACATGGTGAAAACCTGTTTCTACTTAAAATACAAAAATTAGCCAGGCATGGTGGTGGACACCACAAAAAAAAGAAAAGAACAACCAAGAATAAAATCTCAAGCCAGAATAGCTCATACTGGTAATCCTCGAACTTTAGGAAGCTGAGGTGAGAGGATTGCTTGAGCCCAGGAGTTGGAGAGCAGACTGAGCAACACAGGCAGACCCTGTCTCGACAAAATATATATATATTTTTTGAGACAGAATTTCGCTTTTGTTATCCAGGCTGGAGTGCAATGGCACGATCTCAGCTCACCACAACCTCCGCCTCCTGGGTTCAAGCAATTCTCCTGTCTCAGCCTCCCGAGTAGCTGGGACCACAGGCGCGCACCATGCCCAGCTAATTTTCGTATTTTTAGTAGAGACGGGATTTCACCTTGTTGACCAGGATGGTCTCGATCTCTTGACCTTGTGATCCACCTGCCTCGGCCTCCCAAAGTGCTGGGATTACGTGAGCCACCGCGCCCGGCCGTCTCAACAAAATATTTAACAACTAGCAGATCATGGTGTTGTGAACCTGTGGTCCCTGCTACTTGCCGGGCTAAGGTGGGAGGAGGCTGGGAAGTTAAGGCTGCAGTGAGGCAGTGAGCTGTGATCGCAGCACTGTACTCTAGCCTGGGTGACAGAGCAAGACAATCTCAAAAAAAAAGGGCACAAAATCATGAAATCTCCCCCCATAATCCTCCTCCTCACAGGCCCAAGCCCTCTCCAATCTGGCGGTTCCCTGTCTGGGACTCTGCCTCACCTCCCTCAGACTCTGATCAAATGTCACCCAAAAGATATACCCCCTACCTCCCCAGCTGCAAAAGGGCTTCCCCTTTCTGTGTCTGTCTCCTTCTGTAAGGACAGGGAGGGTGTAGTCTGTTATGTTCCCAGCGGCAGCCCCAGAGCCTTGAAGAGCACTTAGTATTCCTAAGTGTCTGCTGAATGCACAGTGCAACAGCTTTGGCTCAGCCAAAATGGAACTGTGAAGAGAAAGTGAGCCTAAGGCAGCACAGTGGGGATGTAGCAGTGAGGGGAGATGGGTCCTGGGGAAAGCCCAGGCCTATAGGAGGGGATGTACCCCCGTCCTTCCTACACCCTTCACATCCCACTCCTTACCTGGCCAGACCTAGGCTCTGACAGGTACAATGTTGGCTACTGGGAGAAAGGCTTAGGTTTGACAGCGCAAAGAAGACAAACCAGGCACACAGCTCCGGCACTAAGTCAAGTTCTTTACTTCCCAGAAGTGATGGCTAAGGGGAGGAAGGAGGGTGAGAAGAGGAAGAGAAAGCCAGAGAGAATGAGGAGGTGGGAGGAGTGGGGACAGTAAACCACTGTTCTATGAAGTCTCATGAGACAAGTGCTCAAGGTAAAAAAAGAGTCCTGGAGAATCGTCCACGGCTGCGGGAAGCATCTCGGTTTCCTTCTGCTTTTAAGTCCTCTTGGGGAAGGCTGCCGCCGCTGCCACTGCATTAAATAGTTATGTACATCGCAGAGAGTCCCAGGCCATGGGCAGGCGGGGGAGGGGCGTCATTTCACCAGGGGCCGAGTTTTATCATCGTCACCGCACTGGTGGGCTTTGTACTTTTTCACTTCTGCCATGTACTTGGCCCATGCATCACCTTTACTTGTTAATACCTGTGGGAAGGGGATGGAGTTGGGAGGGGGGTGCCAGGAACCAGGGTCAGGACTGCCCTGAGACAGCTGACCCATTCCCAGTGTCACCCAGAAAGCTCTGGGTTTAAGCTAAAGATCATACAGTCAAGTTATCTGGGGACCTATTGACAGCCCTCCTCCCCTGCCAGGCACACTCAACAAAGGCTTGGATACCAGACAGGGAGGGAGAAGGCTGCGCACAAAGGCTGGAAGGGAAAGGTAATCTGGGTGGCCCCGCTACACCCAGCCTGCTCACCTCATCCTCCGTCTTCTGCTTCTTGGCTACTATTCCCGTCTTGAGGGCTAGTTTGTTCCCGCCTCTGCGTTTGCCCACCTGGGTGAAGGGACAGAAGACTGCAACGGTTACAGGAGCCGGGACCGCCTGTGGCGGTGCTGAGGCCCACTACACCTTCCTAGCCCGGCCTGGTGGCCCGTCCTGACGCCGCGCCCAGCTCCGCCAGCCGGCCGACCTGCGCAGCAATCAGAGAGGAGCACACGCGACTCAGCGCCTGCCCTGGGCCGGCGGTGCCCTCCCAGGGAGTGAGAAGAATGCCCACCTCAGTGGAGACCAGATCTGTCCTCACTTTCCATGCCAAGGCCCCACCCTCCCTAGTAGGGACCACAAAAGGTGGGAACAACTCCCTTTATCGAGCACATTCTGTATGCTAAGCTCTGTGCCAAGTGCTGTGGATGTATCATCTCCTTTCACTTTCCCACCTACCCTAAGATGAAGTTACAACCACCCTCTTTTTGGCCAGGCGCAGTGGCTCACACCTGTAATCCCAGCACTTTGGGAGACTGAATCGGGTGGATGACCTGAGGTCAAGAGTTCGAGACCAGCCTGGCCAACATAGGTGAATCTCCATCTCTACTAAAAATACAAAAAAATTAGCTAGGCATGGTGGTGCGTGCCTGTAATCCCAGCTACTCAGGCTGAGGCAGGAGAATTGCTTGAGCCTGGGGGGTGGAGCTTGCAGTGAGCCAAGATTGCTTCACTGCACTCCAGCCTGGGAAATAAGAGCAAGATGCCATCTCAAAAAAAAAAAAAAAAAAAGGAGAGGTCATGCTAACAACAAACAATGGAGCTGATTCAGTGTCAGGTGGGTCAAAGCCTCTTGACAGCATACTCAGCCATCAAGCACCACTGCCTTCCCTGTGTTCTAACCTGGCATGGCCTACTTGAGGGTGCAACCAAAATGGCCCCTCAATGAACAAATGAAAAAGATGCAAACTACTGCTACTCCCATTCACGAAGGGATACGCAGCCTCCACTCTCAGGTGTCACACCAACCGCAGTCCTGACACTTTTCCTTCTTTACCCTTTCCTCAAAGGAAGTCTTCCCCTAGCCTTTCATCCTGCATCCCACCTTCTCCCACTGATTGAGAGCTTCCTGTGTTCCAGGGGCTGCAACAGGCTTCACAGCCAGGCATTAAGTAACCTGTGCTGCTGGGACTATTTCTTTTTCTTTTCAGACAGTCTCATTCTGACCCCCAGGCTAGAGTGCAGTGGTACAAGAGATCTTGGCTCACTGCAACCTTTGCCTCCTGGGTTCAAGTGATTCTCCTGCCTCAGCCTCCAAAGTAGCTGGAATTACAGGTATGTACCATCACACCTGGCTAATTTTTGTATTTTCAGTAGAGACAGGGTTTCACCATGTTGGCCATGCTGGTCTCCAACCCCTGACCTCAGGAGATCCACCTGTCTCAGCCTCCCAAAGTGCTGGGATTACAGGCCTGCTATTTCACACTAATTTTTTTTTTTTTTTTTTTTTTGAGACAGTCTCTTGTTCTGTCATCCAGGCTAGAGTGCCTTGGTGCAATTATGGCTCACTGCAGCCTGTATCTCCTGGGCTCAAGCGATCGCCTGTGAGGTGCTAACAACAATGGAGCTGTTTCACTTTCGTTGGGGCTCCAAGCACGTGTAGCACCATGCCCAGCTAACTTTTTAATTTTTTTGTAGAGATGCGTTTTTGCCATATTGTTCAGGCTGGTCTCGAACTCCTGGGCCCAAGCGATCCACCCATCTCGACCTCCCAAAATGTTGGGATTACAGGTATGAGCCACTGTACCCAATCCACACCCATTTTTAACAAATGAAGAAACTGAGGTTTGCAGAGGTTACATCACTTGCCCAAAGTCACATGCTGGATCCAGAAATAGAGCCCCCAGTCTGTTACTCTCAAGTCAACACTTTTTCCTCCACACTACAGGGACTTGATCTTAACACCAGAGACATGGCAAGCTCAGAGCCAAAAATCAATATATGCCCTATTTATTTAGCCCAGAGATTCTCAACCTGGCACTAATAACATTTTGAGCTGAATTATTCTTTGGGGGTGGGAGGGCGCTGCCCCACACATGGTAGGAAGTTGAGCAGCATCCCTGGCCTCTACCCATAGATGTCACTAGCACCCCCTCCAGCAATTCTGACAACCAAAAATGTCTCTAGACTTTGCCAAATGTGGGGGTGGAGGGAATTGCCCCAATTGAGAACTACTAGTTTAGCCCTTCCTGGAAGACAGGCTCTGTGCTAACCACTTTTCCAGGATCACCTCATAAAACCCTCACCACCACATCAAGAGATGCGACGATGTCTATTTTTGCAACTAGGGAAATGAGGGTGGGCAGCCCAGAGGCTCCAGGAAAGCAGCGCTCTTCTCTGCAAGCTCACCACTGCATACCCAGCACCTAGCACAATGCCTAGCACGAGGAAAATTGCTCAATAAATGGAGATTGGTGGAATGAGATTCAAGGAAGTCAAGCAATTGTCCTAGGTAAGCAATTGTCCTTACACGGTTAGTAGTCTGAGTCTAATACATATTGCTCAGAGTCCAGACTTGAATTTGCCCCCTTTTCTCACAATCAGTGGTGGTCCCATGACCCGAGGTCCAGGTACCACTCAAGCAAGAAGGAATCCTGACATCCACGTTTCCTCATTCTCCACGGTGCCGAATCCAATGCAACTCGGCTCTCACTTCCCACCAGCAGGCTCCTGGAGCCCCTACTCCCGCTCCCAGCCCCCCTCTTGTCGGGAATCCAAGTTCCACATCCTCAGAGGGTGACCCCGACGGCCCCCCCCGATTCTGACGGAAAGTGAACCTCGGTCCCGATCCCCCTTCACGGGCCCCGACTCCCGCTATCAGGACAGGCCCTGGCGCCCGCCCCCACCCCCACGGCTCCTTACGAAGCTAAGTGTGGAGCCCGGACCGCCCTTCCTCTTCGGATCCCCGGGGCCCGAGGCGGCGGCGGACTGATCCGGTCGCTGAGGACCCGGGGGCGGCTCCTCCTGCCGCTGCCGCTGCTCCTCCTCCATCTTCCGCTTGAACAGCTCCAGGAAGCTGCCGTCGTTGGCGAACAAGTTCACGCCGCCCGACACCGGGCTCGAACCCGCGCCCGACACCTCCTCGTCGCCGCTCTCGGGCGACGTCCCCGATCCCGACTCAGCCCAACGGCTTCCACCACCGCCACCGCCCGCGGGGCCCGGCGCCTCCCGGCCTGGAGGCTCCGCCCGTCTCCCTCGGGCAGCCATTTTGTCGCCAGGTGCCGCGCAAAGGACTCCGGGAAAGCCGCTCCGGCCCCGCGCTTGGCGACCGACTCCTCTCGTCCCGAACAATGCATGACGGGAAGAGGGGTCCGGCCCTCGGGCGTCCGCAGTTGGGGCGGGGAAGGGGCGGGGCGAATGAGAGAACCGACCCCCCCCAAAGGGGCGTGGCTGGGGGAGGGGCCCCGCCTCGCGGGTTTTTTTGTTTCTTTGTTTTTTTTTTTTGAGACGGAGTTTTCGCTCTTGCTGCCCAGGCTAGAGTGCAAAGGCGCGATCTCGGCTAACCGCAGTCTCCACCTCCCGGGTTCAAGCGATTCTCCTGCCTCAGCCTCCCGAGTAGCTGGGATTACAGGCACGTGCCACCACGCCGGGCTACTAGAGACGGGGTTTCGCCATGTTGGCTAGGCTGGTCTCGAACGCCCGACCTCAGGTGATCCACCAGCCTCGGCCTCCCAAAGTGCTAGGATAGCCGTGAGCCACCACGCCCAGTGGCGGGAGGCCGAGGCTGGAGAATCGCTTGAATACTGGAGGTGGATGTTGCGGTGAGCCGAGATTGCGCCATGGCACTCCAGCCTGGGCAACTAGAGCGAAACACCGTCTCAAAAAAAGAAAAAAAAAGAAAGAAAATTAGAGACGGGCGTCTGGCTATAATGCCCAAGCTGGGTCTCGAACTGCTGGCCTCAAGTGATCCTCCCGCCTTGCTCTCCCCTCCCTAAGGGTTGGGATTACAGACAGGAGCCATTCGGCCCAGTCTGGCGAGGTTTTCTTGTTTGTTTGTGTTTTGGAGACAGAGTCACATTCTCTCACCCAGGCTGGAGTGCAGAGGCGGGATGGTGGCTCACTGCAGCCTCGACCTCCCAGGGCTGAGGTGATCCTCCCACCTCACCCTCCCTAGTAGCTGAGAAAACAGGCATGCGCCACTACCCCTGACCAATTTGTGTGTGTGTGGAGATGGGGTTTTGTCATGTTCCCCAGGCTGTTCTCGAACTCCTAGGCTCCGGCAATCCTCTCACCTCAGCCTCTCAAAGTGCTAGGATTCCAGGCGTGAGCCACCGAGCCCTGCCTCGCGGGTTTTCAAAATTCAGCAGTACTCGGGCTGGTGTTCCCCAGACAGGAGCTCCCCTAGAATGAGACTGTTGTCTGAGACTGGGGCTGTAGCTTGCTCTCTGGAGTGTGGTTTTACTCGGGGCTAGGAGCAGATTCGCTTTGCAGGGTTAGAATCCCCGTCTGACACCAATAATAATCTCTGTGAGGGGAAGCACCTCATTTGGGGCTGTGTGCTCAGCTGACACCTAGGAACTTGAGTCCCTAACTAGGAATAGAGAGTATGTCTAGCCTGGGCCCCCCAAGTAGAAATAGGGTTATCTCTGGGTTGGATACCCGTCTCTGGGATAAAGCTTACATTTAATGAGGACATAGCCTGCTCTGTGGAGCCGAGGTCCCTGTCTGAGAATCAGCTTTTCTTTTTGAAACGGAGTCTCACTCTTTTGCGATCTCGGCTCACAGCAACCTCCGCCCCTCACCGGGTTCAAGCGATTCTCCTGCCTAAGCCAACCGAGTAGCTGGGATTACAGGCTCGCGCCACCAGGCCGGGCTAATTTATTTTTAGTACAGATGTTATTTCACCATGTTGGACAGGCTGGTCCAGAACTCTTGACCTCAGGTGATCCACCACCTCGGCCTCCCAAAGTGCTGGGATTACAGGCATGAGCCCCCGAGCCCGGCCGGATTCTACATACATATTAACCAGCTTATTTTATGACCTGTAGTATTCAGATGAAGTCGGGTTATTTACAGGCCCTTGTCTCCGTCTAAAATTAAGAGTATTGGCCCGGCGCGGTGGCTCACGCCTGTGAACCCAGCACTTTCGGAGGCCGAGGCGGGCGGATCACGAGGTGAGGAGATCCATCCTGGCCATGGTGAAACCCCGTCTCTACTAAAATACTAAAAATTTGCCGAGTGTGGTGACGCGCGCCCGTAGTCCCAGCTACTCAGGAGGCTGAGGCAGGGGAATCGCTTGAACCCGGGAGACGGAGGTTGCAGTGAGCCGACATCGCGCCACTGCACTCCAGTCTGGCGCCAGAGCAAGACTCGGTCTCAAATCAAAAACAAAACAAAAAAAGCCTCACTTTGGAAGGCCGATGCGGGTGGATCACGAGGTCAGGAGATCGAGACCATCCTGGTCAACATGGTGAAACCCCGTCTCTACTAAAGATACAAAAAATTAGCTGGGCATGGTGGCCGTGCCTGTAATCCCAGCTACTCAGGAGGCTGAGGCAGGAGAATTGCCTGGAGGGCGGAGGTTGCGGTGAGCCGAGATCGCGCCATTGCACTCCAGCCTGGGTAACAAGAGCAAAACTCCGTCTAAAAAAAAAAAAAAACCTTTAGAGGTGTTTCTGTATTTACCCCTTATTTACACCTATTTAATAGATTAAGAACTCGAAGTGCAGAAAGGCTAAGTGACTTACCCAAGATCACACAGTTTAAAAAAAAAAAAAAAAGTATTATGGGGTGAGATCTTCATCAGGGGCCTGGAACCCAGCTTGTGTTCCTGCTCCAGGACAGAGGTTCGAACATGAAATATGGTATACTGGACTCTTCTCTTGAACAGGAGAAATGCAAGGAGGCTTTTAGGAATTAGGGTCCCTTCTACGAAACTGAGCGCAATTGCAGGCATGGACCCGGTTCAGCATGGGAGATCAGGGAGTAACGGTTAAGAATGCGGACTTGCACACTCTAAGCCACTATCAGTCCCAGGGACTCATCTCCAGCCGAGTCAACTCTTCTACGACTGGATTGCGGGAGGAACCACGTGGCTAACAACCAATTGAATAACAGAAGGGGCGGAACGAAAGAGGAGGTTGGGATTCAACGTGAAGAATAGAGAGAAAATGATGGACATAAAATTGAGCCTATAGAGTCAGGCCAAGGCGGACCTGGACTCTAACTTCACCGAAAGGGCAAGGACTGGGTGTTTAGCTGGTTGCTAAGGGGAGGTTGGCGCTACCGGAACGTGAGAGTGATTGGTGGAAGTAAGAAAAGGTCTAGCCAATAAAAGGAGCGCTGCAAGATTTATGGCCCAATCAGTGAAGAGGAGTACCCTGGACCGTACTGATGTGCTCATTTGGTAAGGGGAGTCCTTGGAGAAATATAGACCAGAGGTTGACAAAGTGAACCCTGGAATCAAAGAATAGTGAAAACATAATTTATATTTCTCCTGAAGGGCAAGCCATGAGGAAATTAATTCATGCTTATAGCCTCGATGGAAATGTGATAGAGGATTTCCCCTGTAGGTGCTTCGCATGGTGCGCTCCGCTTGATCACGTGAGCCAGTTCCAAAATGGCGGCAGGGGTGGCCGGGTGGGGGGTTGAGGCAGAGGAGTTTGAAGATGCGCCTGATGTGGAGCCGCTGGAGCCTACGCTTAGCAACATCATCGAGCAGCGCAGCCTGAAGTGGATCTTCGTCGGGGGCAAGGGTGGAGTGGGCAAGACCACCTGCAGGTACGGAGCCTGCTGCGGGAGCCAGGAGCCGGGCAGGGTATGCCGCTGGGCGTAGGGGAGGCCAAGTACCGGCTTTTCCACCGCGAGCGGGGCAAGGGGTCTTTGGGTTTCACACTCTGGAAGTTACCTGGAGCAAATGGGAGGCCTGGCACTCCTCAATGCAGGCCTAGCACCCTCTGAGTTGGCCCATCACTGTTGGGGCTCAAGTGCTGAACCACAGTTAACTCAGCGCCCGAGGGACGGGGGAGCACTTAGATATCCCCATCATCTGGACCGTACCTGAGTGAATTCAGAGTTGTGGGTAGGGATTGGACCGAACAATCAATCATAGTTCGGTGAACCTTGCTGCTTTACGCCCAAGGCAAGAGTGAGGGTGGAAAGGGAGGGAGAGTGCATATGATCAGAGTGTCCCAGGCAGCTGCAGGCAGGAAGTGTCCGTGGGGCAGATTATCCTGGATAAGTGGACTGAACCATCCTGTGCTTAGCAAGGAATGCAAGCACAGTTTATTAAGGAAGGTGGCACAGAGTCACCCTATGCTGGCTGGACAGCTGGGCCATGCCACTGTGTGCCCAGCAAAGAAGAAGTGGGCTCCAGGCCAGATGGACTCAGTCAGCTGAACCTTAACTCTCTAGTCCAGATAGAGGGTTCAGTAGATAAATCAGAGAGGGGTCCTTTTTAGGGATTGAGGCTTAATCCCACGGTAACCCATACTCTCCTCTCAAGGCAGATCCGGGTCACCTGCTTTAAGGAACCTATCACTCCCCTTGCAGACCCAGGGAACAGAGCCAACCCCTCATTCCCCATCTTTTGACTTTTCCATTACCCAGCTGCAGCCTGGCAGTCCAGCTGTCCAAGGGACGTGAAAGTGTTCTGATCATCTCCACAGACCCAGCTCATAACATCTCAGATGCTTTTGACCAGAAGTTCTCAAAGGTGCCTACCAAGGTCAAAGGCTATGACAACCTCTTTGCTATGGTGAGTGGAGCAGGGCTTAGCTCCCACTTCTGGGAAAGACCCTTCCAGCCTTTCTTGTGCACACACACCAGCAGCCACCATGTCCTATCCATTCTGTATCCTGTATCTCTCCTGTTTCACCCCTTCCTCAACATATTCACAAGGGAACGAATGAGGAATTGCGGAGCAGGAAGGACACCAGAGTGCCTGAAGCTTAGTGAGCCAGGGTAGGGGAAGGAGAAGTTGGAAAGACCAAACAGAGCCACTTGGTGTGGGACCTTACAATGCACGGTAAGCAGTTGGGCGTTGACTCCAGGTTTAATGGGAAGTTGTTTGTTTTAAGCAGGGCAATGTCATGACCAAATTCATGTTTGAAAAGTACCCTCTGACAGCTAAGTGGAGATTCAGTTGTCAAGGAAAGTAACAAGGAGGTTGGGGCTGTAACCAGTTGAGAGATGACAGCATCCTGGACTGTGGTCGGGCAGAATGTTGGGGGAGAAGTAGTCAGATTTGGGAATTTATTTACTTATTTTTTTTTAGACAGTCAAGACTCCTCTGTTGCCCAAGCTGGAGTGCAGTGGTGCAACCTCAGCTCATTGCAACCCCTGCCTCCCAGGTTCAAGCAATTCTTCTGCCTCGGCCGCCCCAGTAGCTGCCATTACAGGCATGTACCACCATGCCCTGTTAATTTCATATTTTTAGGCCGGGCGTGGTGGCTCACGCCTATAATCCCAGCACTTTGGGAGGCCGAGGCGGGTGGATCACGAGGTCAAGAGATCGAGACCATCCTGGTCAACAAGATGAAACCCCGTCTCTACTAAAAATACAAAAATTAGCTGGGCATGGTGGTGTGCGCCTGTAGTCCCAGCTACTCGGGAGGCTGAGGCAGGAGAATTGCTTGAACCCAGGAGGCGGAGGTTGTGGTGAGCCGAGATCGCTCCATTGCACTCCAGCCTGGGTAGCAACAGCGAAACTCCATCTCAAAAAAAAAAAAATTGTATTTTTAGTAGAGACAGGGTTCCACTGTGTTGGCCAGACTGGTCTCCAACTCCTGACCTCAAGCGATCTAACTACCTTGGCTTCCCACAGTGCTGGGGTTGCAGGCATGAGCCACCGCATCCCACCCGGGATTTATTTTAGAAGTAAATTAGTGAGATTATTTGGTTGTAATGGGTGAGACAAATAAATGAATTAGTTACATGTTTTTATTTTCTGAGCAGGTAGGATGCGGAAAACTAGTAAAGGAGTAGGTTTAGAAGGGACAAATCAAGAATTTCATTTAGTCCACAGCGAATCTGAGGTGCCCACTGAAAATCCAAGTGGAAGCATCATGACAGTAGCTTGTTTATGTGAGTCTGGAGCTTAGAGGAGATTGTCACTCATTTGGAAGTCACTGACCCAAAGGTAGCATTTAAAGCTGTGTGAAGGCTGGACTTGGTGGCTCACACCTGTAATCCCAGCACTTTGAGAGGCCAAGGTAGGTGGATCACTTGAGGTCAGGAGTTCAAGAGCAGCCTGGCCAACATGGTGAAACCCCGTCTCTACTAAAAATACAACAAAATTAGGCAGGCGTGGTGATGCATGCCTGTAATCCCAGCTACTCGAAAGGCTGAGGCAGGAAAATCACTTGAACCCAGGAGGCAGAGGTTGCAGTGAGCCGAGATCGTGCTACTGCACTCCAGCCTGGGCAACAGAAGGAGACTCTGTCTCAAAAATTAAAAAAAGACACAGAGTCTTTTGACATTAAAAAAAAGACACAGCCATGTTGCCCAGGCTGGTCTCGAATTCTTGGGCTAGAGAAGTAATCCTCCTGCCTCAGCTTCCCAAAGAATTGAGATTACAAGTGTAAGCTACTGCATCCAGCCTCAGTCAGCTTTTCTTTTTGTTTTGTTTTTTTTTTTGAGATCGAGTCAGTGCACTGTAAGCAGTTGGGCATTGACTCCAGGTTTAATGTTAAGTTGTTTTAATCAGGGCAATGTCATGGCCTCCCAAACTGCTGGGACTACAGGGGTGAGCCACCACACCCAGCCTGTTATTTGTTTATTGTTTTTTTGAGACAGACTCTTGTTCTGTCGCCCAGGCTGGAGTACAGTGGCTCAGTCTCCATTCATTACAACCTCCACTTCCCGAGTGCAAGCGATTCTCCTGCTTCAGCCTCTTGAGTATCTGTGATTACAGGTGCCCACCACCATGCCCGACTAATTTTTGTATTTTTAGTAGAGATGGGGTTTTGCCACCTTGGTCAGACTAGTTTCAAACTCCTGACCTCAAGTGATCCACCCACCTTGGTCTCCCAAAGTGCTGGGATTACAGACATAAGCCACCGTGCCCAGCCTGCAAAACCCTGTCACTACAAAACAATTTTCAAAAAATTAGGTGAGTGTGTCCAGGTGCAGTGGCTCACATCTGTAATCCCAGGCCACTGTGCCTGGCCATAAACACTTCTTAAGGTAGGAGGGGGAACCAGAATTATCCAGTTCATAAAGTGCCCATTGGAAATTTGTGTTCAGAAAAGGGGAGCAAGGGCCAGGCACAGTGGCTCACGCCTGTAATCCCTTTGGGAGGCCAAGGCAGATGGATCACAAGGTCAGGAGATCCAGATCAGCCTGGCCAAGATGGTAAAACCCTGTCTCTACTAGAAATACAAAAATTAGGCTGGGTGTGGTGGATCACAAAGTCAGGAGTTTGAGACCAGCCCAGCCTGGCCAACATAGTGAAACCCTGTCTCTACTAAAATCACAAAAAATTAGCCAGGCATGGTGGCGGGCACCTGTAATCCCAACCACTCAGGAGGCTGAGGCAGGAGAATCGCTTGAACCTGGGAGGTGGAGGTTAAACCAAGATAGTGCCACTGCACTCCAGACAGGGCAACAGTATCAGGCTCCGTCTCACAAAACAAACAAACAAAAAAAAACGGGCACGGTGGCAGGTGCCTGTAGTCCCAGCTACTTGGGAGGCTGAGGTGGGAGGATGAACCCAGAAGTTTTGGGCTGTAGTGCGCTATGCCAACCGGGTGTCCACACTAAGTTCGGCATCAATACGGTGACCTCTCGGGAGCGGGGGACCACCTAAGGTTGCCTAAGGACCAGCCCAGGTTGGAAATGGAGCAGGTCAAAACTCCCGTGCTGATCAGTAGTGGGATCGCGCCTGTGAACTGCACTCCAGTCTGTGAACTGCACTCCAGCCTGGGCAACATAGCAAGACCCCGTCTCTAAAAAAAGAAAAAAGAAATACAAAAATTAGCCAGGCATGGTGGGCCCTTGTAATCCCAGTTACTCGGGAGGCTGAGGCAGAGAATTGCTTGAACCCGGGAGGCAGAGGTTGTAGGGAGTCTACATTGTGCCACTGCACCCCAGGCTGCACAACTGAGTGAGACTCCATCTCAAGAAAAAAAAACAAGGAGGGGAAAAAAAAAAGTAAGATGGGAATAGTCTTTAAGAGTGTTCAGGCCCTCAAGTGCAGTGATGAGAGAGCTGGAAAGCCACACCTGTAATTTAGTGCTTGGGGAGACTGAGACAGGAGGATCACTTGAGGCCAGGAGTTCAAGGCCAGCCTGGGCAACAAAGAGAGACCCTTTATCTACAAAATGCAAACAAACAAAATTAGCTGGATATGGTAGTATATGCCTGTAGTCCCAATTAGTCAGGAGGTTGAGGCAGGAGGATCACTTGAGCCCAGGAGTTTGAGGCTGCAATGAGCTATGAATGAGACACTATCTCTTTTTTTGTGAGACAGAGTCTCACTCTGTCTCCCAGGCTGGATTGCAGTAGTATGATCTCGGCTTACTGCAACCTCCACATCTCGGGTTTAAGCGACTCTTCTGACTCAGCCTCCCAAGTGGCAGGGACTACAGGCGGGTGCCACCACACTCGGCTAATTTTTTTGTATTTTTAGTAGAGACAGGGTTTCACTTGTAAGCCAGGATGGTCTCGATCTCCTGACCTTGTGACTCTCCTTGGCCTCCCAAAGTGCTGAGATTACAGGTGTGAGCCACCATGCTAGGCCTGAATTTTTTTTTTTGTAGAGATGGCATTTTACCATGGTGGCCAGGCTGGTCTTGAGCTCCTGACCTTAAGTGGTCTGCCAGCCTTGGCCTCCTAATGTGCTGGGATTACCAATGTGAGCCACCTTGCCCCGCCAAGATGCTGTTTCTTAAAGAAAAACATAACAAAACTGGAAGCAACCAGGGTGGGGAATTTTGCCAATAGCAGGGGGAAGGAGTGTTTGCAGAGGTAACCTAAGAAGGGCGCCAGTCAAGAGAGGCACTGACAGCTTACAAGGGGACAGGTGAGGGGATAAAGTGGCCCAAGAGGCTTAGAACAACTAAGGCATGAGAGGAGGTTAAGGTCAGAGAGTGAGTACTAGGACGTGGTGATGAGTGGGTAAGCTCCCCAACAGGAAATAACCCCTGAGGCCAGCGAGTTGGGTGCTTCCCCATGGGAAATCACCAACAAGTGGTGACACAAGAGGGATAAAGAGGGAGGCATTGAGTCTGAGACTGGCCAGGGACCCCAGGCATGGCCATCCCTTCATGGATTCTACATTTTTGTTTGATTTTCCTTGTGGTTTTTTGAGACAGAGTCTCGCTTTGTCACCCAGGTTGGAGTGCAGTGGCGCAATCTCGGCTCACTGCCACCTCCCTCCCCACAGGTTCAAGTGATTCTCCTGCCTTAGCCTCTCAAGTAGCTGGGATTGCAGGTGCCCGCCACCATGCCCAGCTAAGTTTTTGTATTTTTAGTAGAGACTGGGTTTCACTACGTTGGCCAGGCTGGTCTCACACTCCCGACATCAGGTGATCTGCCCACTTCGGCCTCCCAAGGCTCTGTGTTCACAGGGAATACAGGTGTGACCCACCCTGCCTGGCCACATGTTTCTTTTGTTTTGTTTGTTTTGTTTTTGAGACAGAGTCTTACTCTATCTCCCAGGCTAGAATGCAGTGGTGTGATCTTGACTCACTGCAACCTCTGCCTCCCAGGTTCAAGCGATTCTTCTGCCTCAACCTCTGAGGAGCTGGGATTATAGATGCCCACCATTATGCTTGGTTAATTTTTATATTTTTAGTAGATGCGGGGTTTCACCACGTTGGCCAGGCTGGTCTAGAACTCCCAACCTCAGGTGGTCTGCTGTCCTCGGCCTCCCAAAGTGCTGAGATTACAGGTGTGAGCCACTGCGACCAGCTGGATTCTACATAGCTGTTGATGACCTATGTGCCAGATACTGTTCATGCTAAGTGCTGGGGACACAGCTAGCTGGTAAAACCTCTGCCCTCGTGGGCAGACATTTCTGTCGTAGAGACATACAATAAACATAAGGGAACTATGTGGGATATGAGGAAGGGCTAATTTTTTTTTTTTTTTGAGATGGGTCTTACTATATTTCCGAGGCTGGTGTCCAACTCCTGGGCTCAAGTGATTCTCCCATCTCAGTCTCCTGAGTAGCTGGAACTACAGGCGTGAGCCATCCTGCCCAGCTCCTAGGGGCTAAACCTAAGGAGAAAGGAAGGCAGGGCAGGGGGTGTCAGAGAAGCTGTGCTTTTATTTAGGGTGGTCAAGGAATCTCTGAGTGGAGGAAAGAGTGATCTGGAAGAGGTCATGGCCCAGTCATGGGAGTGTCTGGGGTTGCAAGTGGGGAGTAGCAGTGTAAATGGCCCAAAGTGGGTTTCGGCTTCCCTTTGAGGGCCCTGGGCACAGCTTGCAATTTTCCCCTTGTTTTTGACCCTTTGTGCAACTGTACAAAACCCTAAGTGCTACCTCAGGGTCCCCCAGCCATAACCTAAAGAAGCGTCTATGGTCAGAGTCAGCCACAGGCTCCCTCTGGCCCTATGCCTGGCTAGGAAGCGCCCCCCCCCCCCCACCACCAATCAGTAGCAGCGACCTGAGTCTCATCCCCTTGGCCCCCAGGAGATTGACCCCAGCCTGGGCGTGGCAGAGCTGCCTGACGAGTTCTTCGAGGAAGACAACATGCTGAGCATGGGCAAGAAGATGATGCAGGAGGCCATGAGTGCATTTCCCGGCATTGATGAGGCCATGAGCTATGCCGAGGTCATGAGGTCAGGCCCAGCCAGTTGGGGTGGGGGCTGCCTGGGGAAGGGGAAGAGAGGACAGAGAGGGCCTGACCCCTGTCTCCCCTCAGGCTGGTGAAGGGTATGAACTTCTCTGTGGTGGTGTTTGACACGGCACCCACGGGCCACACACTGAGGCTGCTCAACTTCCCCACCATCGTGGAGCGGGGCCTGGGCCGGCTTATGCAGATCAAGAACCAGATCAGCCCATTCATCTCACAGGCAGGCTTTGGGGGGCCCCCACCTGCAGCATGCAGGCAGTCGAGAGTGGGAGTGGGCCTGGTCCCTCAGACCCTTAGATGTATGCTAATAATTCCCTTTCCTTCCCACCCATCTCTGCACTTTTCCTTGGAGGGGATGGGAGGGAGCTGTCTTTCCTCCCCGACAGGCAGGACTCAGTGTCCCTGCCCCTGCCCACTAAATGCCCTAGATGGAGCTGGAAAGCACATTCCAGACCCAGGTGACCTGCCTTTAAACCCTCTGCACTCACTGTGTGACCCAACTGCTGTGTGACCTCAAACAAATCACTTCACCTCTCTGGGCCTCACCTTCCTTGTCTTGCAAATGGAGATCATGAGAGTACCCCATAGGTTATTTTTTGAGAGAGTCTTGCTCTGTCACCCAGGCTGGAGTGCAGTGGTGTGATCTCGGTTCACTGCAACCTTCACCTCCTGGGTTCAAGCGATTCTCGTGCCTCAGCCTCCCAAGTAGCTGGGACTACAGATGTGTACCACCATGTCCAGCTAATTTTAGTATTTTTTGTAGAGATGGGGATTTGCCATGTTGCCCAGGCTGGTCTCAAACTCCTAGCCTCAAGCATACACCTCCCAAAGTGCTTGGATTACAGGTGTGGGGCACTGCGCCCAGCCCCCATGGGTTATTATGATGACAACCCAAAGCCTCACGGCTCTGCACTCCACCAGCACCACACCCTGTGGTGTCTGTGCATGTGTGCGTATGTGCTTGTCCCCTGTGGGGACCTGTGCCTCAGGTGGTAACACTGAGCACTTTCTTTGTGCCAGCCACTATTCTGAGCACATTATATGCATCAGCTCATCTGGCACAACAGGTCTCGGAGTTAAAGTTTAGAGATTGGGAAACTGAGGCTCCAGGAGGTCAAGCCCCTTAGCCATGGTTCCCCAGAAATGGCAAAGCTGAGGCCAGGCAAGGTGGCTCATTCCTGTAATCCCAACACTTTGGGAGGCCGAGGCAGGTGGATCACCTGAGGTCAGGAGTTTGAGACCCGCCTGGCTAAAATGGTGAAACCCTGTCTACTAAAAGTACAAAAATTAGCTGGGTGTGGCGGCGTACCCCCAGGTGTTTAGCACACCCCAACCCAGGGGATCAAATGAGCCCCAGGTAAGCTCTGAGCCCTTCCACATCCTCCCTGCAGATGTGCAACATGCTGGGCCTGGGGGACATGAACGCAGACCAGCTGGCCTCCAAGTTGGAGGAGACGCTGCCTGTCATCCGCTCCGTCAGCGAACAGTTCAAGGACCCTGTGAGTTGTGGTCTGACAGGCGGTGAGAGGCCCAGGGGGCTGAGGACAGCACCAGAACCTGCCCCTCACTGTCCTCTCTTGTGCCCTGCAGGAGCAGACAACTTTCATCTGTGTATGCATTGCTGAGTTCCTGTCCTTATATGAGACAGAGAGGCTGATCCAGGAGCTGGCCAAATGCAAGATCGACACACACAATATCATTGTCAACCAGCTCGTCTTCCCCGACCCTGAGAAGCCCTGCAAGATGTGTGAGGCCCGCCACAAGATCCAAGCCAAGTATCTGGACCAGGTGTGCCCACCCACCCAGCACTGGCTCCGCAGAGGCACCTCTGCCCCTTTATTCTCTGACCTTTTGCTCTACCTTCTGGCCCTCTGCCCTTTGACCCCACATTTCAGATCCTTCACCGTTATTCCAGCCATAGTGAACTGTGGCTGGCCTGGCCTAGGTCCTGTGACCCTGAAGAACAGGGGATCTAGCCCAGTGATCTCTGACCATACTGACCCAACTCCCACTTAAGACACCTTAAGCTCTTGCTTTGTATTCTCTCCCTGACCCTGGAAGCCTCCTAGCTGAACCCCTTCTGTTGATCCACACTCCATCTCTGCCTTCCTGCCCCCTGACCACTGCCTTCTACCCTCTGCCCTGGCTGCAGATGGAGGACCTGTATGAAGACTTCCACATCGTGAAGCTGCCGCTGTTACCCCACGAGGTGCGGGGGGCAGACAAGGTCAACACCTTCTCAGCCCTCCTCCTGGAGCCCTACAAGCCCCCCAGTGCCCAGTAGCACTGCTGCCAGCCCCAACCGTTGCCATTTCACACTCACCCTCCACCTTCCCCACCCCCTCGGGGCAGAGTTTGCACAAAGTCCCCCCTTAGTACAGGGGGAGCCACTTGGGCAGGAGGCAGGGAGGGGTCCATTCCCCCTGGTGGGGCTGGTGGGGGATTGTAGTTGCCCCCTACCTCTCCCACCTCTTGCTCTTCAATAAAATGATCTTAAACTGCTGTATTTGTTGACATTGGGAGGTGAGGGTTAGCACCTTAATGTACAGTTACACAGGTTGTGCACATCTAGAGGGGCCGTTCACAGCTGAGACCCAATAGAGATGCATGTTTATTGTGGCAACTTGGGAAGGAGGGTGTCTTGGGTGAGGGATATCTTTGTCTCCTTCTCAGTGGGTTAAGGTGTCCCTAGGTGTCCCTGCTGGGGCTGTGAACCCTGGAATGGAAGATGGGCATCTGCCCACTTCCTTGGAGGCTCAGAGCGTGGGAACTGGGAGGCCCCTTAGCCAGCCCCAGGCTGGCAGGGAGCGGATTAGGCCGGCAGTGGGCCCGCCGCTGCCTGCTGTTTGGTTTGGGAATTAGTGGGCGCCCTGGGCAGAGGCTGGGCCTGCCAGGCTGGGGATTAACAGTCTCCACCCCCCAATTCCTGCCCCATGGGATGGCATCAGCCCCTCCCAACAAGGCTGCAGCAAGGGGGCTGCTTAGTGGGCAGGGTGACAGTGGGCTCTGGCTGGAGGAACTCCTGAAGTCCCATCCTGACTCCTGAGCAGTTTCACAGGCTGTAGGCACACAGGCCTGGAAGGCACCTAGTGGGCCCCCTTATCCCCTGCCTGTAGCTCCTCCCTCTGCCACTGCTTTCGGCTGCTATTGTTGTCCCCACTTGGGAGACTCAGGATGGGGCATGACCTTGAGAGTTTACAAGTTCCAAGCCAGAGCTGGCTAGGGGGACAGAAAGGGGGTCCTGAGGACACGTGAATCAGAAAATGGTGTTCAGGCCGGGCGCGGTGGCTCACACCTGTAATTCCAGCACTTTGGGAGGCCAAGGCTGGTGGATCACTTGAGGCCAGGAGTTTGAGAGCAGCCTGGCCAACATGGTGAAACCTCATCTCTACTTAAAATATAAAAATTAGCCGGCATGGCGGCGGGGGCTTGGGAGGCTGAGGCAGGAGAATTGCCTGAACTCTGTTGGCAAAGGTTGCAGTGAGCCAAGACAGAGTAAGACCCTGTCTCAAAAAAAGAAAAAAAGTGTTCGGATCGTGCCTATCCAGAGTCTGGGTGTGTCAGGGTGTGTGTAAGGGGAACCCCACCAGGGGCCTAGACTTGTCCCCCCAACTCCCTAGGGTGTGCACAAGCAGGTGTGGGCCTGTTGGGGTGGCATGTGTAAAACACACACAATGGTACAGCCGGCTTCGTGCCAAACTGCCAGGATCCAAATCCCAGCTGTGCTATGAACAAGATGAGATGTGACATCGGAGCCTCAGTTTCCCTACTTGGATAGTAAACTGACTTAGTATGCCTGTAAAGATTTCATGAGATGAAACACACAAGGCATTTATACCAGCACCAGGCAGGAAACCCCAAGAAATGTTTGTTATTTTTCCTTGTCACAATTAGTAAGCCTGTCAACTAGCCCAGGAAACCTGCCCCCAGCCCCTGCGGGAGTTCAGCTGTCGAAGTCGGAAGTTTGTGGGGCTGCGGGTCAGCTGCGGGAGGGAGGATGAAAAGGAGGAGCCGGCTTTAGTGAATGCAAGACACTTCCTAGGGAGTGGAGGCTGTCGATCTGGGACTGAGCTCCTCAGCACCCAGCCTGCCACCTCCTTGCCAGGTTCCACAGCTGACGGCACGGCACCGCCCCAGCTTCCCCCTCGCCCCCATTTATGGGCTGTCGGGCAGCTGGACAGCGAAGGTGCAGGTCGGAGAGTGGCCAGCCCAGGCTGGTTCCTAATTACCCTGGGCAGGGCAAACATCTGCCAGTCTGGGAACACAGTGTCCCGTCCTGGCCTGCCAGGCTTGGGACCTCGGGTGGAGCTGTGCAGAATGCACAAGGGGCTCCTGAGCACTCTAGGATGCCTTTCCCAGGGTTTTACCTCTGAGCCTCTGCCCCTCCCACACCAATCTGTGTGTGAATGTCCTCCAAGCTGGGCAATGGAGGGGAAGTGGGTATCATTTGTGCCAGGCTGGGAGTGCCCCCTTTACAGGTGTGTTTGTGAAGAACGAACATCTGCCATGAATCCATGCCAAATTCGGGACAATGTTTTGTGTCCCCAAGCTTGTGTGTTCGTGGCAACGCTGAGAGTGTCTGGGACCTGTGTGTATGGGTCTGGGCGTGCCGCTGGGAGGGAACATTGGGAAGGGGGTTGCCTTCACACATTGATGTGCAAATGCTGGTGAATTTCACTAGCAGTGACAGCTAGGGGTCCCTTTAGAGAACAGTCGCTGTTGTGTGTGTCTTTGATAGATTAGGGAACCTCAGGGACCACCAGAGCCCCACTCTGATCCTGGGATTGTGTGTCGCTGTGCTGAGGACACACAGGGGAACTCGGGAATAAAACCTCGTCGTAGCCGGGCACGGTGGCTCACACCTGTAATCCCAGCACTTTGGGAGGCCGAGGTGGGTGGATCACGAGGTCAAGAGATCGAGACCATCCCGGTCAACAAGGTGAAACCCCGTCTCTACTAAAAATACAAAAATTAGCTGGGCCTGGTGGTGCCAGCCTGTAGTCCCAGCTATTCGGGAGGTTGAGGCAGGAGAATTGCTTGAACCCAGGAGGCGGAGGTTGTGGTGAGCCGAGATCGTGCCATTGCACTCCAGTCTGGGTAACAAGAGCAAAACTCCATCTCAAAAAAAAAAAACCAACCTCGTTGCAATGGTGTAAGACTGCGTGTGAAGGCATTCTGCGGTCTGGGTGGGGTCTGCACTTGGCTGGTTGTGTGGGTGTCTTTGTTACATGGTGTGATCATGAGGGAATCGGACTGTTAGGAGCACTGCATGTGAGAGCAGAGGCTGGTATGTCAGAGTTCACCTGCCTTATATATGCGTGATGGGGAGGTCAAGGTAGGTAGTCTTGTGTGACTCCAGAAGCCTCTGTGACAGTGTGTACTGACCCTCTGGGTCACCATAGTTATGTGAGGCTTTTTGGTTTTTCAAGAGAGATGGGGACTCTCACTATGTTGCCCGGGCTGGTTTTGAATTCCTGACTCTGATGATCCTCCCACCTACGCCTACCAAAGTGCTAAGATTACAAGCGTGAGCCATGTTGCCTGGCTGAGGCTGTCTTCAGAGCAGCTGGGTTTGTGTCTGGGACTATGATGTGTGTTTCTATGTGCATCTCTGTGACACTGTGGGATTACAGGTGACTGTGGAGTGACCCAGCCTCACTGAGCAGTGTGTGTGTGTGTGTGTGTGTGTGTGTGTGTGTGTCTGGGACTGGGAAAAAGACCATCCCTGCCTCCTCCCCCAGCCTCTGGGTTCCAGATCCCTAGGACCTGCCAGTGAGTGACTGGGAGGGGAACAGGGAGGGGCAAGGGAGGACGAGGCAGATATCTCCCCCAGTGCCAGGTAACAAACTTGTGGAACTTCAAGCAAAAGTTCTGAAGCTGCAGCCCAGCCGAGAGAGGAGGACCAGGAAGGGGCGGCACGCCCACTCCCCAGCCCCACCCAACGCCGAAGCCACCCGCCCATTCCATCCCTGTCCCCGTGTGTCCCTGTACCGGCCACCTTCAACACAGGTGAGATGAGCCCAGGCTTGGGGCAATAGGGGGCCCTGAGGGAATAGGGAACTTGCGGGCAGGAATGCATCCGGAGTCCTCTGGGGCCCGGGAGTAGAGGGCTTGGAAGGCTGGAGAGAGGAAAGGTCAAGGCGGATCCGGGAGGAAAAGGGAGTCGGGGGAGCCAGGGGCATTCAGCGGAAGGTGGACAAGCTGGGATAGGGGGGCTAGGGGACCCGGAGGCTTAGGGACAGGGCTTCAGAGGGAGCGCAGGGAGTGAAATGGGTCAAGACTGGGAGCTGGGGAAGTAGAGAAAGGGGAGCCAGAAATAGGGGCTGAGGGAGAGAATTTGGGGGAGGTAGAGCCTTGAGAACCTAGAAACTCAGGCGCTGGGGACTCTCGGACTGGAGGATGCTATAGGTGGCCTCTAGGTGAAGGGGATTGGTCAGGGGGTGACTTGGGAGCTGACTGCAGGGACTCAAGGGTCTTGGTGGTGAGGGTGGCAGGTACAGAGCCTGGCGCCAGGAGTCCAGGGAAGGGGACAGCCTGAGACTCGGGTCAGGGAGGGGCACTGGGGGCTGGACTGGGACTGGGTACAGCTGGGAGAAGGCAACTGAGGCAAGGGTCAGGACTGAGGGGACGGCCGGCCGGAACATGGGTGGGGTCACTGTGCTGTTCTTCCCGCACCTCTCCACCCCTACCCGCAGCCACCACTGGGGCCACCCACTCTCCCTTGGCCACACCTGCCAGGTGCCACGATGACCGTCACCTACACAGCCCGAGTGGCGAATGCCCGCTTCGGGGGCTTCTCCCAGCTGCTGCTGCTGTGGCGTGGGAGCATCTACAAACTCCTGTGGCGAGAGCTGCTCTGCTTCCTTGGGTTCTACATGGCGCTGAGTGCTGCCTACCGGTGAGGCTGCCCCGGGGTGCTCGTGTTCTAGGGGAGGGGGGCAGCTGTTATATATATTATATATAATAAATATATATAATTATATTGTTGTTTTTTAGCCTTCTCCGCACTATATATATAATATATAATGAAAATATATAATATGTGTATATATATATATATATATTTTTTTTTTTTTGAGATAAAGTCTCACAGTGCCACCTGGGCTGGAGTGCCATGACAGGATCTCGGCTCACTGCAACCTCCACCTCCTGGGTTCAAGTGATTCTCCTGCCTCAGCCTCCCAAGTAGCTGAGATTACAGGCGCGTGCCACCACACCCAGTTAATTTTTTGTAGTTTTAGTGGAGACAGGGTTTCACCATGTTGGTCAGGCTGGTCTCTAACTCTTGACCTCGTGATTCTCGCTCCTCAGCCTCCTAAAGTGCTGAGATTACAGGCCTGAGCCACCGCACCCAGTATATATTTTTAATTGAGATGAAGTCTCACTCTGTCACTCAGGCTGGAGTGCAGTGGCACAATCTTGGCTCACTGCAACCTCTGCCTCCCAGTTCAAGCAATTCTCCTGCCTCAGCCTCCTCCCGATTAGCTGGGATTACAGATGCCAGCCACCACGTCTGGCTATTTTTTTTGTATTTTTAGTAGAGATGGAGTTTCACCATGTTGGGCAGGCTGGCCTTGAACTTCTGATGTCAAGTGATCCTCCTGCCTTGGCTTCCCAAAGTGCTGGGATTACAGGCATTCGCCACTGTGCCTGGCTTGGAGCAGCTATTGTAAGAGGAGGCCAGGGAGAGGGGTACAGCAAGAGAGATCTGAAGCTGGGAACGGAGTCGCCCCTGTAACCTGTGACCCTTCTTCTTACCCTGCAGCTTTGTGCTGAAGGAAGGGCAGAAGCGCTACTTCGAGAAGCTTGTCATTTACTGCGACCAGTATGCCAGCCTCATTCCTGTCTCCTTCGTGCTTGGTGAGGTCTAGCCCCAAGTCCCCCGTTCCTATGTCCCTGAGAAACCCATTGCCATTCATGCTTTTTGAGGAGCCCCCATTCCTGCCCCTCTGAGACTCTCCCCTCAAATCCTACCCCCCTCACCCCCCTAGTTTTGGATCCACCCACGCCATGAAGATGCCAGATGTGGCCCCAGACATCTGAGACCTGGGGTGTCACCTAGGTCACAGTGCCCCCTGAGGTGCCTCCAGGAGAGCTCCATCTCACCCACAGGATTGTTTCTGTTCACCCTGGGGATTCTCACCAGTGTCTGTTGTGTTGCTAGGGGGGACAACCCCCTAACCCTCCAGGGACCCCATAGGACTCCATCTTCTCAATTCCAGCCTGGGGGCATTTCTCTGACAAGTCCTGGTCCCCCAGTGACCACATGTGACCCCAGCCTGCCCAAAGCTCCCTGATGTAGACCCTGTCCCCAACCCCTTCAGAAGTTCCTGACTCAGGGGCTGGGTGTGGCTATTGTGACAAGCCTAACCAGTGTCCCTGATGTACACCCCCACAAACCAGGCCCCCCTCTCCTTGTTTTAGGTTCCTATACCCTCACAGCAAGCGACAGTCTGTCCACATGCCCCTAACATGGGTTCTGTGTCTCTATCCCCATACTGGGATCCCAATGCCACATCCGAGGTGACTCCCAAGTAGCCAGTGACCCAAAGGGCTGCTCTGGCCTTTCTGATCTCAGGGCTGGACCCCCAAGTTCCCAGCCCAAGCTGGTTAGGTTGGCGAGCCCACTCAGGTTTCCCTGATGCAACCCCTATGTTGCCCCTTCTCCCACAGTCTGGGTGCCCAAACTCCTGGCCCTGGTGTCCCCACTGAGCCCCCATTCTGCGCTCCCCTGCAGGTTTTTACGTGACGCTGGTGGTGCACCGCTGGTGGAACCAGTACCTATGCATGCCGCTGCCCGACGCGCTCATGTGTGTGGTGGCGGGCACCGTGCACGGACGCGACGAGCGCGGCCGCCTCTACCGGCGCACACTCATGCGCTACGCAGGGCTCTCGGCAGTGCTCATCCTGCGCTCCGTCAGCACCGCGGTGTTCAAGCGCTTCCCCACCATAGACCACGTGGTGGAGGCGGGTGAGTCCCCGGCCAGAGGCAGCGAGGGGATCGGGCAAGGACCGGGTGGAGGAGGGCGAGGGGCGAGCTATCCCTGACCTCGTTCCTCCAGGGTTTATGACCCGCGAGGAGCGCAAGAAGTTCGAAAACCTGAACTCGTCCTACAACAAGTACTGGGTGCCGTGCGTCTGGTTCTCCAACCTGGCGGCGCAGGCGCGGCGCGAGGGCCGCATCCGCGACAACAGCGCCCTTAAGTTGCTGCTCGAGGTGGGCCCACTGGGAGGTCATTCATAGAGAATACCAGGGAAATTGTATCCCTGGCGCTGTGTCAACGGCGGCCTGCCGCGCACCCCGAGGAGGCCGATTTCAAGCACCTTGACCGGTGCACACTTACCTCCATGGGCAGATTCCAACGCCCTCAGGGGCAGCCCCTGGGTGCATGGTCCCGTACCCCAGGTGCACATACACCACAAAATACCCTCCCTAGAACCCCCAAAGCACACTCCCAGTTCCCACCAGATGACGACCCACCTCCATCCCAGGCACCCACACTCAATATCCCTGTGTTAGCTCACCATTCAGGCCACCTCATGACCTGTATCCACCCTCAGGAGCTGAATGTGTTTCGGGGCAAATGTGGAATGCTCTTTCACTACGACTGGATTAGCGTACCCCTCGTCTACACCCAGGTAACCCCGCCTCTGTTGATATCCGATGTCAGTGGCCCTGGTGCATGATTTCAAGGGGAAACTGAGAGCTAGCTAAGGCCCCCGTCATAAATGGTGCCCAATCCTAGCCTTGGCCCTCAATGACCGCCCTGAGCCCTGCCCCGCACTGCCCAGGTGGTGACCATCGCACTGTACAGCTACTTCCTGGCTTGCCTCATTGGTCGCCAGTTCCTGGACCCAGCTCAGGGTTACAAAGACCATGGCCTAGACCTGTGTGTGCCCATCTTCACCCTACTGCAGTTTTTCTTCTACGCCGGCTGGCTCAAGGTAGGTGGGTGCTCCAGACTGGAATTTCATGGGTGGCATGGGCACGGGGTTCCCAAGCTTCCACCTAACTCCTCCCTCTCCACTCAGGTAGCTGAGCAGCTCATCAACCCCTTTGGAGAGGACGACGATGACTTTGAGACCAACTTTCTGATCGACCGAAACTTCCAGGTGAGACTCAGGCTCCAGGTGAGACCATTCCAGAGTGCCCAACAGGGTCCTGGTCCCAGGCCTGCCAAGTCTCACCCTGGACCATTCTTCCCTCTGTGGTCCCCACCCACCCAGAGGGGTTCACCCTGCGGTCCCGGTGCACTGCCCTACCCCTACTTTACCTTGCGTGTTTGCACTCATAGGTGTCCATGCTGGCAGTGGACGAGATGTATGATGACCTGGCCGTGCTGGAGAAGGACTTGTACTGGGATGCTGCAGAGGCTCGTGCCCCCTACACGGTGGCTACGGTCTTCCAGCTGCGGCAGCCCTCCTTCCAGGGCTCCACCTTCGACATCACGTGAGCTAGTGGGTGAGGTGGGCAGGGCTTAAGGCTCTGCGGGATGCATCTGATTGAAAAGATTAAGGGGGCCTGGTGTGGTGGCTCACACCTGTAATCCCAGCACTTTGGGAGGCCGAGGTGGGTGGATCACCTGAGGTCGGGAGTTCGAGGCCAGCCTGACCAACATGGAGAAACCCCCGTCTCTACTAGAAACACAAAATTAGCCAGGTGTCGTGGCGCATGCCTGTAATTCCAGATACTCTGGAGGCTGAGGCAGGAGACTCAATTGAACCCAGGAGGCAGAGGCTGCAGTGAGCCGAGATCCTGCCATTGCACTGCAGCCTGGGCAACAAGAGCGAAACTCCGTCTCAAAAAAAAAAATAAAATTAAGGGGACTCAACTCTAGAGATGGGGATAAGAGCGAAATTCTCAGAACTGTGATAAGGGCAGAGGCAAAGGTAGGAGTCAGGGTACAGGGTCAGGGTCTGAGACCTGGCCACTGAGTGGGGACAGACCTAAGGGCTGAGGTTATTGAGGATCAGACGAGTCAGACATGCAAAGGAGATGAGGGCTGAGGCCAGGAGCAGTTGCTCAATGCCTGTAATCCCAGTACTTTTGGAGGCCAAGGTGGAAGGATTGAGCGAGCCCAGGAGTTCAGACCATCTTGGGCAACATAATGAGACCCCCATCTCTACTAAAAATAAAGAATTAGCCAAGCGTGGTGGTGTGCACCTGTAGACCCAGCTATTCAGGAGGCTGAGGTGGGAGGATCGCTTGAGCCCAGGAGTGCGAGGCTGCAGTGAGCCATAATGACATCACTGAACTCCAGCCCAGGCAGCAGAGCAAGAGCCTGTCTCTAAAAAAAATAAAAATAAAGGCCAGGTGCTGTGGCTCAGGCCTGTAATCCCAGGCATGGGGGTGACCAAGGCGAGTGTATCACTTGAGGTCAGGAATTCGAGATCAGCCTAACCAACAGGGTGAAACCCCATCTCTAATAAAAACACAAAATTAGCCGGGTTTGGTGGTGCATGCCTGTAATCCCAGCTACTCAGGAGGCTGAGGCAGGAGAATCACGTAAACCTGGGAGGCAGAGGTTGCAGTGAGCTAAGATCACACCATTGCACTACATCCTGGGCAACAAGAATAAAACTCCATTTCAAAAAGTAAAAATCAGCTGGGGGCAGTGGCTTACTCCTGTAATCCTCAGCACTTTGGGAGGCTGAGGAGGGCAGTTGTTTTTTTTTTTGAAACGGAGTCGGTCAGGCCCAGTGGCTCAAGCCTGTAATCCCTGCACTTTGGGAGGCCGAGGTGGGTGGATCATGAAGTCAAGAGATCGAGACCATCCTGGTCAACATGGTGAAACCCCATCTTTACTAAAAATACAAAAAATTAGCTGGGCATGGTGGCCCGTGCCTGTAATCCCAGCTACTCAGGAGGCTGAGGCAGGAGAATTGCCTGAACCCAGGAGGCAGAGGTTGCGGTGAGCCGAGACCGCGCCATTGCACTCCAGCATGGGTAAAAAGAGCAAAACTCTGTCTTAAAAAAAAAAAAAAGAAAAGAAAGAAGGAAAAAAGAAAAAAGAAACGGCGTTTCGCTCTTGTTATCCAGGCTGGAGTGCAATGGCGCAATCTCGGCTCACCACAACCTCCGCCTCCTGGGTTCAGGCAATTCTCCCGCCTCAGCCTCCTGAGTAGCTGGGACTACAGGCACACACCACCATGCCCAACTTATTTTTTGTATTTTTAGTAGAGACGGGGTTTCATCATGTTGACCAGGATGGTCTCGATCTCTTGACCTCGTGATCCACCCGCCTCGGCCTCCCAAAGTGCTGGGATTATAGGCGTGAGCCATCTCACCCGGCCCAATTTCTGTATTTTTAGTAGAGACAAGGTTTCACCATGTTGGTCAGGCTGGTCTCGAACTTCTGACCTCGTGATCCGCCCACCTAGGCCTCCCAAAGTGCTGGGATTACAAGTGTGAGTCACCGTGCTCGGCCTGAGATCTAAGTTTAAGTGGAAACAGAGGGTGAGGCCAGGCTCTGGGTTTAGGAGCTAAAGTCTTTGGGGATAAGTGGGACAAAGGGGTGGGTGGAGTCAGGGAAATCTGAACGCCGGGGACCCCGCTCTGTCAATAAGAGGCGAGGCCGCAGCGCTGGCCAACCCCACTGTCGGTCCCGCAGGCTGGCCAAAGAAGACATGCAGTTCCAGCGGCTGGACGGCTTGGATGGGCCGGTTGGCGAGGCGCCCGGCGACTTCCTGCAGCGCCTCCTGCCGGCTGGCGCGGGCATGGCCGGGGGAGGCCCGCTGGGCCGGCGCCTGTCCTTTCTACTCCGCAAGAACAGCTGCGTGTCTGAGGCGTCTACCGGGGCCAGCTGCTCATGCGCGGTTGTCCCCGAAGGCGCGGCCCCGGAGTGCAGCTGCGGGGACCCGCCGCTCGACCCCGGCCTGCCGGAGCCCGAGCCCCCGCCCCCTGCGGGTCCTGAACCGCTTGTCCTCATCCCTGGGCCTGCTGAGCCCTTTACCACCGTGACCGTGCCCGGGCCCCGGGGTCTGGCGCCACCCTGGCTGCCCAGCCCTATTGGCGAGGAGGAGGAGAATCTGGCCTGAAATCTAAGAGCCCAGCCCCCTAAGGACAGGGAACCAGGTCCCTGCAGGGCACACAGGCAGGAGTCCAGGTCTGCATAAGCCTCGTGTGTACCTTCGTCAAGTCCACTTGCACTTTTGACCAGCTCTCGCAGCCTGCTGGGGTTTGGCACTGTGCTGGGGCGGGGGTTCTTCCAGACTCTTGGACCAGCCCACCCTGACCACCAGCCCTCCTTCCCAACCCCCACTGCCTGAGAGGTCTCCATCATTGTCCTGCCTGAATTCTTTCCTTCAAGTGGCGAAGTGAGTGACTACCTCATGGAACTATCCTGAGGATGAAATGAAAGAATGACATTAAAGCATTTGGTATACAGTAGGTGCTCAATAAATTGCTAGTGGTTTTTGCTCAAACGTTGTTAGTCTGATTTCTCCTGCCAGGCATTATGCTAAGTAAGATTTGGGAGTTCTTGCAGTTTTCTTCTTTCTTCTTCTTTCTCCTCCTTCTCCTCCACCACAACCACCAAGCCCAGCTTATTCCAGGTTTGTCCTTTTCTTTGAGACAGAGTCTCACTTCGCCACCCAGGCTGAAGTGCAGTGGCACAATCTTGGCTCACTGCAACCTCCACCTCCAGGTTCAAGTGATTCTCATGCCTCAGCCTCCCGAGTAACTGGGATGACAGGTGCACACCATCACGCCTGGCTAACTTTTTGTATTTTTAGTAGAGACGGGGTCTCACCTCTTCCAGCTTTTATGATGGTGCCCTGCTTACTTCTTCCCAAGCTCTGCTCTCTGAAAATATCCGCATCAGTGCCCTGGCATTACTCATTAATGAGCCAGCCACTGTCCCAGGATCATGGCTTCTTCTTACCCCAAGCCTCTGCATTCTCAGGCCCCCAGGGCTTCAGGTCTTACTAATGTAATCACATGAACTCCTGATGACTCCTGAATATAAAAGTCCAGCCAAGGAAGTGAACTATGATCTCGCCACGGCACTCCAGCCTGAGCAACACAGCATGACCCTGTCTCCAACTGCTGTGGTGGGGCTAATGCCTGTAATCCCAGCCGAGAGAAAGAGATAGGTGGATCATTTGAGGTCAGGAGTTGGAGACAGACCTGGCCAACATAGTGAAACCCCATCTCTACTAAAATACAAAATTAGCTGGGTGTGATGGCACATGCCTGTAATCGGAATACTCGGAAGGCCAAGGCAGGAGAATTGCTTGAATCGGGAGGTGGAGGTTGCAGTGAGCTGAGACTGTGCCACTACACTCCATCCTGGTCAACAGAGTGAGACCCCATCTAAAGAAGAAAAGAAAGGCTGGGTGCGGTGGCTCATGCCTGTAATCCCAGCACTTTGTGAGGCTGAGGCGGGTGGATCACGAGGTCAGGAGATTGAGACCATACTCAGGAGGCTGAGGCAGGAGAATTGCTTGAATCTGGGAGGCAGAGGTTACAATGAGCCAAGATTTCACCACTGCACTCCAGCCTGGAGACAGAGCAAGACTCCATCTAAAAAAAAAAAAAAAAAGAAAAGGAAAGGAAAAGAAGGAAGAAATCCAGCCAGGATCCCTGTTCTAACTGTAGACCCAGAAAGCCACTGCCTCTTAGATGTCTCCTTGCAGAAATCTCTCAGGCGCTTCAAACCTAACACACTTGAAATCCAGCTCCTAATCAACTCCCCAGTCTGCCCAACCCTGTGTGTTAGCTGTGTCCTTCCAGGTAATGAGGTCAAAAGTAGTCATGTGGATTTCTCTTCCTGTCACAGGCCATCACATCAACCCAGTGGCCACACCAACCCAGCAGCAAATCCTATCAGCTTTGCCTTTATTATTTTTTTAATTTTTAAGATGGAGTTTCGCTCTTGTCACCCAGGCTGGAGTGCAATGGAGCAATCAGCTCACTGCAACCCTTGCCTCCCGGATTCAAATGATTCTCCTGCCTCAGGCTGTAATCTCAGCCCAAGTAGCTGGTATTACAGGTGCCTGCCAATACACCCAGTTAATTTTTGTATTTTTAGTAGAGATGGGGTTTCATCATGTTGGCCAAAGTGCTGGGATTACAGGTGTGAGACACCGCACCCTGCCAGCCTTACCACTAAATCGTATCTAGAATCCAACCATTTCTCACTCCAGGGCTCCCAACCTGGCCAGAACCCTCACTATCACCCACCCACCCACATGGACTACCAACCGGGTCTTGCAGCTCTGGCCCTGGCCTCCTAAGCCTGTTTCTCTCAGAGTAGTCACCAGAGGGCGCCTATGAACACCCGAGTCAGGTCACATCCCTCCTTTGCTTAGAGTCTTCCAAGGTTCCCACTACACTGAGGATAAAAGTTAAAGTATGGGCTGAGTGCGGTGACTCATGCCCGTAATCCCAGCACTTTGGAAGGCCGAGGCGGGCGGATCACCTGAGGTCAGGAGTTCGAGACCAGCCCGACCAACATGGTGAAACCCGGTGGCATGAGCCACCACACCTGGAGAAACCCAGTCTTAAAAAAAAAAAAAAAAAGTTAAAGTACTCTCTGCAGCCCACAAATCCCTGAATAATCTCCCCACCCTCATCTGCTTTCTCATTCACTCCACTCCACTATGGCCCTTTACTGTTCCTCTAGTACACCAAGCAAGCTCTCAAACTGTTCCGCCTGGATCTTTCCCAGATACCTACATGGCCTCTTCCTCAGGTCTCTCCTTCACTGATGTCACTTCTTTGATGAGGCCTCCTTTTCAGGCTTTTTTTTGTGTGTGTGGAGAGTCTCGCTCTGTTGCCCCGGCTGCAGTGCAGTGGGACAATCACAACTCTCTGCAGCCTCCACCTCCCAGGTTCAAGCAGTCCTCCCACCTGAGGCTCCTGAGTAGCTAGAACCACAGTTTACCACCATGCCTAGCTAATTTTTTGTTTTCATTTTTAGTAGAGATGGGGTTTCTTCATGTTGGTCAGGCTGGTCTCAAACTCCCAACCTCAGGTGATCCACCCACCTCGGCCTCCCAAAGTCCTGGGATTACAGGCATGAGCCACCCCACCGGCCCTAATTTTTTTTATTTTTGTACAGACGAGGTCTCAGTATGTTGCCCAGGCTGGTCTGGAACTCCTGTGCTCAAGAGATACTTCCACCTCATTCCCAAAATGCTGGGATTACAGCATTTAGCCATGGTGCCCAGCCTCTGGCCTTTTATTATAAATTGCCAGCTCCCAAGTCTACCACTTCTATCCCCATCACTTATTGCAGCTTCATTTTCCTCTGTGGTACTTCTACTTTAATGTCTGCCTGTCTTTATTATAACCCTCAGCTTCATGAAGGCAGGCATTTTTGTCTAAAACAGGAGTGCGGTGGCTTGATCTCTACTCACTACAGCCTCCACCTCTCCAGGTCAAGCCATTCTCCCACCTTAGCCTTCCTTTTATGAGACGAAGTCTTGCTCTGCTGCCCAGGCTGGAGTGCAGTGGAGCAGTCTCAGCTCACTGCAACCTCTACCTCCCAGGTTTAAGCAATTCTCCTGCCTCAGTCTCCGAAGTAGCTGGGATTACAGGCATTTGCCACCATGCTTGGCTAAATATTTTTGTATTTTTAGTAGACATGGGGTTTCACCACATTGGCCAGGCTGTTCTCAGTCTTCTGACCTTGTGATCCACCTGTCTCAGCCTCCCGAAGTGCTGGTATTACAGGTGTGAGCCACCGCGCCTAGCCTGCCTTTTTTTTTTCTTTCTAAAATAAAGTTTTGCTCTTTTTGCCCAGACTGGAGTGCAATGGTGTGGTCTCCACTCAATGCAACCTCTGCCTCCCAAGTTCAGGTGATTCTACTGCCTGACTTCCCAAGTAGCTGGGATTATAGACGCGCACCACCACACCCGGCTACATTTGTGTTTAGCCTGCCTCAAACTGCCACAGTGTTGGGATTACAGGTGTGAGCCACTGAGCCTGGCACCCCCCACTTTTTTTTTTTTTGGAATGCAGTGGTGTAATCTCAGCTCACTGCAACCTCTACCTCCCAGGTTCAAGTGATTCTCCTGCCTCACCCTCCAGAGTGCTAGGATTAACAGGTGCCTGCCACCATGCCTGATTAACTTTTTATATTTTTAGTAGAGACAGGTTTTCACCATGTTGGCCAGGCTGGTCTTAAACTCCTGACTTCAGGTGATCCGTCTGCCTTGGCCTCCCAAAGTGCTTGGATTACAGGCGTGAGCCACTGTGTCCAGCCACAGCTTAGCCTCCTGAGTAGCGGGGACCATAGGCGCACACCAGCTAATTTTTGTGGGTTTTTTTTTGTGTGTGTGTGTGGAGATGGGGTCTGACTATGTTGCCCAGGCTGGTCTTGAACTCCTGGGCTCAAGTGATCCACCCACCCTGGCCACCCAAAGTGCTGGGATTACAAGAGTGAACCACCACACCTGGACTGTCTAAAGCTTCTTCAAAAACCAGTACATGGCCAGGCACGGTGGCTCATGCTTGTAATTTCAGCATTTTGGGAAGCCGAGGTGGGCGGATCATTGAGGTCAGGAGTTCAAGACCACCTTGGCCAACATGTGAAACCCTGTCTCTACTAAAAATATAACAATTAGCCAGGTGTGGTGACATGTGCTTGTGGTCCGAGCTATTTGGGAGGCTGAGGCAGGAGAATCACTTCAATCTGGGAGGGAGAAGTTGCAGTGAGCCGAGATTGTGCCACTGTAGTCCAGCCTGGGTGACAGAGGGAGACTCCGTTTCAAAACAATAGCAACAGCAACCAAAAAAGAAAAACTGCCAAGCCAGGTGTGGTGGCTCACGCCTGTAATTCCAGCACTTTGGGAGACTGAGGCAGGCAGATCACAAGGTAAGGAGTTCTAGAACAGCCTGGCCAACATGGTGAAACCTGTCTATACTAAAGATACAAAAACTAGCTGGGCATGGGCGCACGCCTGTAATCCCAGCTACTCAGGAGGCTGAGGCAGAATTACTTGAACATGGCAGAGGCCCCAGTGAGCTGAGACTGCACTACTGCACTCCACAGCAAGACCGTCTCAAAAAAAAAAAAAAATTACCACACATTCATAAACACACAAATGAGATCCTCACCTATTTCTAGATGGTGTTATTAGTCACTTATATTTTAGTAAGAATACAAGCCAAGCTTTTTTTTTTTTTTTAGTGTTACATCTGTTAAGAATTTAATGGAAATTACAAGTAGGAGCCTATTATAATCTCAAGCCTTAAAATACTGAAAACATACACAGTGTGACAATAAGCAAACTTCGAGACGCAATAAGGGGAAAAGTCCAACATGGAAAGTATTTGGTAGGAGTGAAGAAGAGTGACTACTGCTTAGTCCCATTGGATATTTCGCTCCTCTTCAGGAAGAATACGCCAGTTAGGGGAGGCCATATCCTGGGCCAGCCAGTTAAAGTCGTCAACATCGTTCCAGTTATTTTTGCTCCTATCTAAACCAGAGCTCTCGAAGTCCTTATCGATCTCTGGGTAGCTCCAGGTGTAAGGGGCGAATTGGATCCCACTGCAGTCCTCCACGATGGCCCTGCTAGTCACCTGCAGGAAGATGCGAGTGTCTTTCGTACTGTGTATGCGGAGCTGTTGGCAGGCTACTGCCAGCACGCAGTCACTGCAGTCCTCCAGGAAAACAGAGGTGGACACCGGACCGCAGAGCAGCTTGCAGCCGTGGGTCTTGGTTAGCCGCAGGGTGTTGGGATTTCCATACAGTTTGACTATGCAGTTGCTCAGTTCAGTCAAAAGGACGTCGCGCTGGTGCAACTCGCTGGCTCTCTTCTCCAAGACTTGGGACTCCAGGTTGGAGAAACCGCAGACCCAGCTGGAGCCGAGGTCTCCCTCCGCCTTCTGGGGCAGCGGGGAGTCCTGGATGCTTTCAACTGCCGGGGGGATGCCAGGAGCCGCGCCTACTTTGGTAGACGAAGCAGCGTCCTTTCTCCGGGTCTTGAAAGCGAAACGCTTCTTGGGCTGCAGCTCCTGACGCCGCTCGGCCAGGGCCGCCTGAAGCCGCACCAGCGCCTCTTGTCTCTGCCGCAGGTCGTAAGCGGTTAGAAACAAAACCGAGTCGTTGAGAAGTTTCTGCAGCCCCTGGAGCCGAGAGGCCGCCTCCTCCAGCCGCTCAACCGACTCCGTGCCCTCCAAAAGCTCTTCCACGGCCGCTCGCTCCCGAGCAAAGGCAGCGGTGAAAAAGTTGCGGTTCTCCTCCTCTACCTCCTGGTTTTGCCGCTTTTGTTTCCGCCTTTCCACTTCCAGCTGCCGCTCTTGTTCGCGTCTCTGAAGCCGCTCAGGCACCAGGCTCAGGTCCCCCTGGGACTCCATGTCCCGAGTCCTGACAGCAGCAGCGGAGCAACCAGTAGATTCCATCTTGACTTAAAGCTTCCTCTCTCCTGCCTGCCTTCCTCCGGGCGCGCTCTCCGTGACACCTCCCACCAACGCACCCGGCGATTGGCCTGACATGGTGACGTCATACCCCTGTCCTTATTTTCTTCGCCTATTGGTTCCTCTGCGTTGGCCGGGGCGGGGAGACGGGCCGTGACCGACTGACAAGGGGGGGTGGGAAGACAAAGGTGCTAGTGAATGGGTGGGCTGGGAGGCAGGCGGGGTAAGCTTTTTTCCTCTTAAAGGGGCAGGACTTATATCCGGGATTGTGGGGTGAGTTGCAGCAGCGGCAGCTGCACGTGGGTTTATAAGAACAAGGTTAGAAACTCGCAGGCCTCCCCTCCCCCCAGCTCCTCCCTACTACCCGCTTACAGCCCGGAGATGCGCTACTGGGGGTGTGGGTGGGAGGGATGAGTGCGTGTGGTGGGACGTGGGGACAGGTAGTGGTGAGAAAGATCCGGGGGGAATATTGCACCGCCCGGCCCGCGCCGGAGGAATCAGCAGCTGGAACGGCTGGCTAGGGAGCCGACCGCATGCCTCCGGTTTTTTCTTTTTCCTTCCACCACCCCTTCCCCCAACCCATTTCTGCCGCCCCGTAGCCCTCATCCCTCCCTTCCCCCTCCCCCCATCCACTGCAGTTCGGCGCGGCCTGGGGGCTCCTGGATCCCCGCAGGCAGTTACTGGGGTGGGAGAAAGGAAGGGGCCAAGCCAAGCTTTTTTCTTTCTTTTCTTTCTTTCTTTTTTTTTTTTTGAGATGAAGTCTTTCTCTGTTGCCCAGGCTGGAGTACAATGGCATGATCTCAGCTCACTGTAACCTCCACCTCCCGGGTTCAAGGGATTCTCTGACCTCAGCCTCCTGAGTAGCTGGGATTATAGGCATGCACCACCATGCTCTGCTAATTTTTGTATTTTTAGTAGAGCAGGGGTTTCACCATGTTGGCCAGGCTAGTCTTTTTTTTTTTTTTTTTTTTTAACCTGTTTAACCAGGCTAGTCTTTAACACCTGACCTCAAGTGATCCACCTGCCTCAGCCTCCCATAGTGCTGGGATTACAGTCGTGAGCCACCATGCCCAGCCAAATCAAGCTTAAAAGCAATGGCCTTTCTTAAAAGCAATGGGCTAAGCCCCAGGCCCACTTTCCCTTACCATGGTGCCCAGAGCACAGCCAAAGATTGAAAGTCTTTATTTTTCTCAAATATAAAATCAGACTCTCCCTAGGCAGCACATGAACTCCAGAGAGAGAATCAACATTAAGAATCACATTACTAAAATGAACAGTCCTATATCTACCTCCCACCCTCCCTCCCCACGAATCTGGGAGAGCAAAGGGTGGAGGTCATGACCTCAAGGCTCTCAAGCCGCTGGCTGAAGCCCAATGCTGGGCGCCAAGTGAGTTGGAGGAAGCCAGAATGGATAAAGCCCCAGCTGGCTGGATCATGAGGTCTGTCAGTGCTTGTCGGTGGGGCGAAGGCTCAGAGATGCCAGGCGTCCCAGGGGTCCACGGCGAGCATTGGTTGCCAGCCGCTGCTGTGCTAGGAACGACTGGGCATGGGCAGGCGCCCGCTCTTCCCCGGCTCGCTGCTGCAAGGCCATGCCCTTCAGGAAGAGGTGTGGTTGGGATCAGGTGAGCCCACAGGACCCCTAAAATACTCTACCCATGAGATCTTAAAGCCCAGACCTCACACTCACCATATTATACCAGGCACTGATGAGCAGCTTTTCTTCCTGCTCCCGCTGACTTCGGCTTTTCTCAAAGTCCATCTGTCAAGGAGGCAAGTTTCAGGGGCCTAGATATGCTGGAGGCAGCATAAAGGGACAAAGACACCCACCTCCAGATGCCGGATGCGGACATCCCGTTCTCGGAGCTTTGTCCTCAGGGTGTGGAGGTCTGGGGGTGCCCCCGAAGCTGGCTGCTGCTTGGGTTCCAGGGTCTGCATAACCTATAGGTTAGGGAAGTCACACCCAGGTGACTTTGGCCTTGAAACCCCCTGGGACACACTGGGGTGTGTATATTCATTCTTTTTTTTTTTTTAGACAGAGTCTCACTCTGTCACCCAGGCTGGAGTGCAGTGGCACAATCTCAGGTCATTGCAACTTCTGGGTTCAAGCAATTCTCCTGCCTCAGTCTTCTGAGTAGCTGGGATTACAGATGCCCGCCACTATGCATGACTCGTTTTTGTATTTTAAGTAGAGATGGGGTTTCATCATGTTGGTCAGGCTGGTCTCGAACTCCTGACCTTGTGATCCACTCACCTCAGCCTCTCAAAGTGCTGGGATTACAGGTGTGAGCCACCATACCTGGCCTCATTCATTCTTTCATTCATTATAGAGATAGAGTCCCCCTATGTCGCCCAGGATGGTCCTGAACTCCTGGCATCAAGCAATCCTCCTGCCTCAGCCTCCCAAAGTCTTGAGATTACAGGCAGGCATCAGCCATTGTGCCCAGCTGTGCAGTACTTTATTTTGTTTATTTTTATTTTTGAGATGGAGTCTGGCTCTGTTCCCAGGCTGGAGTGAAGTGGAGCAATCTCAGCTCACTGCAACCTTTGCCTCCCAGGTTCAAGCTATTCTCCTGCCTCAGCCTCCCGAATAGCTGGGATTATAGGCTCGTGCCACCACACTGGTTAATTTTTCTGTTTTTAGTAGAGACAAGGTTTTTATATGTTGGCCAGGCTGGTCTCAAACTCCTAACCTCAAGTGATCACCCACCTTAGCCTCCCAAAGTGCTGGGATTACAGGCATGAACTACTGTGCCTGGCTGTGCGGTATTTTTTTTTTTTTTTTTTTTAGACTGAGTCTTGCCCTGTCACCCAGGGTGGAGTGCAATGGCATAATCTCGGCTCACTACAACCTCCGCCTCCCAGGTTCAAATGACTGTCCTGCCTCAACCTCCCAAATAGCTGGGATTACAGGTGCCCACCACCACCATGCTCAGCTATTTCTGTTTTTGTTTTTAGACGGAGTCTCACTCTGTCACCCCAGCTGGAGTGCAGCGTCGCGACCTCCACCTCCCAGGTTCAAGTAATTCTCTGCCTCAGCTTTCTGGGTAGCTAGATTACAGGCACCTGCCACCATGCTCAGCTAATTTTTGTATTTTAGTAGAGATGGGGTTTTGCCATGGCCAGGATGGTCTCGATCTCCTGACCTCATGATCCACACGCCTCAGCCTCCCAAAGTGCTAGGATTACAGGCGTGAGCCATGGCGCCTGGCCTAATTTTTGTATTTTTGGTAGAGATTGGGTTTCACCATGTTGGCCAGGGTGGTCTCCAAGTCCTGACCTCATCCTTGGCCTCCCAAAGAGCTGGGATTGCAGGCGTGAGCCATGGCCCCTGGCCGGCTGTGCAGTATTTTAATGTGACAATCAGTGGCAGTGGGGTCTATTACATGGTGGGATATGACAGGTGGGAGTTGGGGGCACAGATGTCCAAGCAGAAGGTTTGACTCAATGGGAGGCACAAAAGAGTGGGAGCCAGGGCAGGCGACTTGTGGGAATACCCAGTGTCCTCACCATGTGGGCCTTGTCCACGTAGCGACGGTATCGCTCCTCCATGGCCCGCAAGTCCGCATCCTTCTTCTGCAGGCTATGCTGCAGCTCCTCGATCCGCCGGGATGCTGTCAGAAGAGGTGTCCCGTCAGCTCCATACTCTTGGGCTCTGGGCTCTCCCCATCCTCTGGTTGCCAGGTCCTACTTACTGCTGCTGTCAGTGGGTGGCTCCAGTTCCTCAATGTACTCCCGCTTCCTCTGCAGCTCCAGATCTGCCTCATGAAGCTTCTGTCTGTGGACCGGGGATGGGCAACAGTGGGTTGACCTCTGAGCTGGCTTCTCTTTCATCCCAGTGGTAGCCCAGCCAGAAATGCCCCTACATGGCCACAGAGACCTATCTGCCTGTCCCCCATGCCTGGGGGCTGTGTGCCCTGGTCCCACGATCTCCTCAGCCATCAGAGCCACAACCTTCCCTGCACCTTTAGCAGGTGTCCCTGGAGCCCTCTGCTGCCCACTTCTTCCCATCCCATAGCTCCCAAGTTGGTCCAGCCACCATCATCCCTTGCTAGACTCTTCTACTCTGAACCCCTCCATCTAGCAGCCAGAGACCTTTCTAGAACACAAATCTCTTCAACAACAGACAGGTAAAAGAAAAAAAAGAAGGCAGCTGGGCACCATGGTTCACACCTGTAATCACAGCACTTTGGGAAACCGAGGCAGGCAGATCACGAGGTCAAGAGATCGAGACCATCCTGGCCAACGTGGTGAAACCCTGTCTCTACTAAAAATACAAAAATTAGCTGAGTGTGGTGGTGTGTGCCTGTAGTTCCAGCTACTTGGAAGGCTGAGGCAGGAGAACAGCTTGAACTCCGGAGCGGGAGGTCGAAGTGAGCCGAGATGGCACCACTGCACTCCAGCCTGGTGACAGAGTGAGACTCTGTTAAAAAAAAAAAGAAGAAGAAGAAGGAGGCTGGGTCTGGTGGCTCATGCCTGTAATCTCAGCACTTTGGGAGGCCAAAGGGGGTGGATCACCTGAGGTCAGGAGTTGGAGACCAGCCTGGCCGATATGGTGAAACCACGTCTCTACTAAAAATATAAAAAATTAGCCAGGTATGGTGGCACACACCTAAGAAACTCCCCACTAATGTCGAATCCATGCCCCCACCAGCAACACCCTCTTTCTGCAACTTACAGATGCTCCTCCAGCTTCCTTTTCAGCAAGATGGACTGGGGGAGAGAAGAAGCAAGGTGAATGGGGGGTCCAGAGAGGCCCTACCTCCTCCTTCCCAGGGTGAGGATAGGGGGTGCCACCCTGGGCCCATGATACTTACGATGGCCTGTATGGGGCATCGGGCAGCATGGGAGAGAGAGGAGGGTTACTTTGGGGCACGAGGGAGGGCCAGGCAGGGAGGTGGTGGGGGATACTCACGTCTTCAGTCTTGCCCCCCTGCTCCTGCAGGGATTTCTGCAGGTCCTCCACCTGGGCCCGCAGGTCGGATAGCTGCTGCTGGTTCAGCCTGAGAGGGTGGGGGGGGCCGCTTAGTGCCTGCACCCGCTTTCAGCCCCCTCTGTCCCTGCACTTCGCAGGGTCCCCAGGCTCTTACCGGTGCTGCGTCTCCAACCCGTGGCGTGCGCGGTTGGCCTCCTCCAGGTGGCGCTGCAGCTCCTCCTGCCGCTCCCGGTCGGCCGCCTCCTGCTGGCACAGCCGCTTGTTCTCCAGCTGAAGCCGCAGGAGCGTCTCCCTGCAGACCCAGGAGGAAAGAGGAGCTCCAGGGACAAGTCACTCCGCAGGCCCACTGGGGCTCCGGGCGGGTGGAGCTAGGGGCGGGACAGAGCCCTGGGGAAGAACCCAGCCAGACCATGGGGTAGGAGCACCGAGGACCTAAAAGGGGCTGAGGCTCCCCGGCCAGGGTCAAAGTGGGCGGAGCTCTAAGCTGGGGCAGGGGGTGGAGCTGGGCAAGGGCGGAGTTACAAGAGCAGATTCGCACAGCTGGGATGCGGCTGTGGGAAAGCGGGAAGCAGGGATGGGAAGAACTAGGATGGGAGAGTGTTTTGGGTTTGTTTGGTTTTGGTTTTTTTTTTTTTTGTGGTGGGGGAGAGAACGGAGTCTCCCTCTGTCACCCAGGCTGGAGTGCAGTGGCACGATCTCGACACACTGCAACCTCCGCCTCTCAGGTTCAAGTGATTCTCCTGCCTCAACCTCCAGACTAGCTGGGATTACAGGCATGTGCCACCATGCCCAGCTCATTTTTGTATTTTTAGTAGAGACGGGTTTCACCATTTTGGCCAGGCTGGTCTCGACCTCAGGTGATCCACCCGCCTCAGCCTCCCAAAGTGCTGGGATTACAGGCGTGAGCTACCGCGCCTGGCTGTTTTTGGGGTTTTTTAATCATTTTTATTTTGTAGAGAGGGCCACTATGTTGCCCAGGATGCTCTTGAACTCCTGGGCTCAAGTGATCCTCCCGCTTTGACCTTCCAAAGTGCTAGGATTTAGAAGCGTGATCCACCGTGCCTGGCCTGGGGTGGGAGAGTTAATCCAGGCGGGGCAGAGTGGATTGAAACTCACAAAGGCAGGCTGGGCGCGGTGGCTCACGCCTATAATCCCAGCACTTTGGGAGGCCGAGGCGGGTGGATCACGAGGTCAAAAGATCGAGACCATCCCGGTCAACAAATCGAGACCATCCCGGTCAACAAGGTGAAACCCCGTCTCTACTAAAAATACAAAAATTAGCTGGGCATTTTTGCGCGCCTGTAGTCCCAGCTACTCGGGAGGCTGAGGCAGGAGAATTGCTTGAACCCAGGAGGCGGAGGTTGTAGTGAGCCGAGATCGTGCCATTGCACTCCAGTCTGGGTAACAACAGCGAAACTGCCTCAAATAAAAAAAGAAAAAAGAAACTCACAGAGGCAGGCCGCGTGCAGTGGCTCACGCCTGTAATCCCAGCACTTTGGGAGGCCAAGGCAGGCGGATCTTGACGTCAAGAGATGGAGCCCATCCTGGACAACATGGGGAAACCCTGTCTCTACTAAAAATACAAAAATTAGCTGGGCGTGGTGGCATGTGCCCGTAGTCCCAGCTACTCGGGAGGCTGAGGCTGGAGAATTGCTTGAACCTGAGAGGCGGAGGTTGCAGTGAGCCGAGATGGCGCTACTGCACTCCAGCCTGGTGACAGAGCAAGACTCTGTCTCAAAAAGAAAAAAAAAAAAGAAAGAAAGAAAGAAAAGAAAAAGAAACTCACTGACAGGGCTGGACCCTGAGAGAAAGGATCAAAGTGGCAGGGTTAGGATTTTTGCGCAGGAAGTGAAAACAGGTGTTGGACATAATTTGTGTACTAAGGATAGACCCTGGAGAGGCAAAGTCGTCTGGTAGGGCGAGGGCCCTGGGTAGGTAAGAGCCAAATTAGGAGTAAGTGGGCCTAGGAGCCCGGCTAGGACCTGGAGCTGAGACCAAGCAACCTGGGCTAGTGGGAGGTGGGAGGGCGGGGGCGGGGCTGAGGGCGGGCCTTGGCAGGCCTAGGTGGGGCCAGAGTTTTGAGTGACCCCAGGATACCTGAGCTCTGCAGGCAGGATCTCCGCGGCTAAGTTATCCACGGCTGGGGAGGTGGGATCCATTGAGAGGTCTGAAGAAGGCGAGAAAAGTCTTCAGGTCTCTTCGCATCCCCTGCCCCGGCCCCTAGGGTCTTCTTCCCAACGATCATCTTTTGGGGCTCAAGTTCAGCCGGCCCCATCCAGGGCTTGATAGAGAACAGTGATGGTTGGCCCGGGTTTTTCGCCTTTGCTCCTCCATGCGCCCATGAGCCTCTCTCTTCAATTTGACTGTGTCACCTCCAGCCTGGCCTAGCTCTGTCCCCAGCCTAGACATGCCCTGGGACACAACCTGTTCTGCCCAAACAGTACCCCAGGACAGGCAAGGCCTGGGGATGGGGCTTCATCTCACCCGCCTGGGTCAACCCCCGCGGCTGCAACTGGGCACAGCGCAGCTCTTCATTGGCCTCCCGTAAGGAGTCCCTCTCCGCCAACAGCCGCTGCAGGGACAGGGAACAAGACACCACACGGTCCAGGCTTGATCTCCTGGGAAATGGGCTATCCCAGGATTGGCAGGGTGGGGCTTGGGTAGTGGGACCTCAGTCTCACCTCCTTCTCCTTTGTCACAGACTCATACTTTTCCTCCAGATTTCGGCATTCAAATAGCCATTTATCAGCCTTCATGGCTTCCTCCTGTCGCTGGGCCTGCAGTTCCTGCACCTGAACACGGAAAGGGGAGGAATGAGGACTTCAGAGATGGAAGGAGGGGCAGGGGCTGAGTATAGACGGTCTCCGATCCAGGATGGTTCCACTTATGATCTTTTGACTTTACTATGGTGCTTTCAACTGTGTATGTGTTTTGCTTGTATTTTGTAGAGACAGGGTCTCGCTCTGTTGCCCTGACTGATCTCAAACTCCTGGCTTCAAGTGATCCTCCCACTTCAGCCTCTCAAAGTACTGGGATAACAGGTGTGAGCCACTGCACCCAGCCGGCTGTGAATGTTAATGGTAAGAACCCATACGACCATTCTGTTTTTCAGTGTCAATGAATTACAGTCTCCAATAAACTGCATATAGTCGATTCCTTATTATAAAACAGGTTGTTGATTTTGCCAAAGTAGGCTAAGACAAGTTTTCTGAGCCTGTTTAAGGTAGGCTAGGCTAAGCCATGATGTTCAGTAGGCAAGGTATAGTCAATGGATTTTCTTTTTTCTTATTTTTTAAAAAAGATGGGGTCTTGCTGTGTTGACCAGGCTTATTCTCGAGCTCCTAGCCTCAAGTTATCTCCCATCTCAGCCTCCCAAAGTGCTGAAATTATAGGCATGAGTCACCCCGCCCAGCCCTCTTTTTCTTTTCTTTTTCTTTTTTCTTTTTTTTTTTTTTTTTGAGATGGAGTTTCGCTCCGGTCACCCAGGTTGGAGTGCAATGGCCTGATCTCGGCTCACCGAAGCCTCTGCCTCCTGGGTTCAGGCAATTCTCCTGCCTCAGCCTCCTGAGTAGCTGGGATTACAGGCACGTGCCACCATGCCCAGCTAATTTTTTGTATTTTTAGTAGAGACGGGGTTTCACCATGTTAACCACAATGGTCTCGATCTCTTGACCTCGTGATCCACCCGCCTTGGCCTCCCAAAGTGCTGGGATTACAGGCTGGAGCCACCGCGCCCGGCCCTCTTTTCTTTCTCACCCTCACCCCGGTTGGAGTGCAGTGGTGCAGTCATGGCTTACTGCAACTTCCTCCTCCCAGGTTCAAGCTATTCTCGTGCCTCAGCTTCCCGAGTAGATTACAGGCGCCCGCCACTACGCCCGACTAATTTTTGTATTTTTAGTAGAGGCGGGGTTTCTCTATGTTTGTCAGGATGGGCTCAAACTCCTGGCCTCAAGTGACGTGGGGTTACAGAAGGAGTAATGGAGTGCCCGCCTTGGCGAGCCACCACACCTAGACTTTTTATTTGACGCAGGGCCTCAGCCTGTCACCCAGGCTGGAATGCAGTGATACATCCACAGATCACTACAGCCTCGAAATCCTGGGCTCAAGTGATCCTCCGGCCTCAGCCTCCCAAAGCGCTGGAATACCAGGCCTGGCCTTTCAATGCATTTTAGGATATTTTCAGTTTATGACGAGTTTTTGTTACATGGGTAACCCGAAGTAAATCGAATAGCATGGTGACGGGGCGGGACCAGAAGTACTGGCCTCAAAGAATTTAGGGGAGAGGTACTTAAGGGAAGGCTTACAAACCCTTACAGAGGAGCAGCCTGGGGGAGGGGGGAGGGGATGAGGCCTGGAGGGCGTGGCCTATGTACAAGTGAGGGATGGGCTCAGGGAGCGCGGAGGGCGGGCCAACGGGAAGGGACTCGCTGCTAGGGGCGGGGCCCCGGCCCTAATCCCGCCCCCACCGCACCTGCCGCCGCTGCGCCTCCAGCTGGACGCGCAGGGAGCCGGCCCGGCGCAGCTCCTCCTCCAGCTGCCGCGTGCGCTCTGCGTGGCCGGCGTTGCGTTCCTCCAGCTGCCGCACCTGCCGCCGCAGCTCCCTCAGCTCGCCCAGGCGGCGCCGGCAACTGGTCAGCGTGGCCTCCAGCTGCCCAGCACGCTCCGAGGACTGCCTGGGGGATGGGAAGGGAGGGGATCGGGCTGGAAGCTTAGATAAAGGGTCAGCTGGGAGGGGCCCTTGGCGCAGAAGAGGGTGTTCAGTCCGAGGCGTTTGGGTTCAAGGTGAAGGGGTCATGAAAGTCGAGTGTCAGGGGTCAACCCAGGCCTGGTGCTGTTCGAGTCGTTACAGCAATGGTTAGCCCAGGGCTATAATCAGGGATCCTCTGGGGTGGAATTGTGGGCATACACAGGGTTGTGGGATCGTAGAGGGGAGTGATGAGGAGCCTAGAGAGGTCTGAGCATCTGCCAAGGACACCTTGGGGTCATTGCGGGAGCTGTGGGACAAGAGCACTGTGGGGTCCTTAGAAGTGCAATGGGGTTGTGCACTGAGACTTTTACATTACAGGGATGTTATAGGGGCCCAGTGGAGCCCTTTGTGGTTAACAGAAGGCACAGTAGAGTCAAAAGGGGTTGCAAAGTAATTGCATTGTGGAATCCTAGAAGGTACTGTGGGATCCAGGAACATTATGAAGCCCAAAATGATGCAGTGGGGTCTGCAGAGCATTGTGGGGGAGGTTCCTGTGTTTTGGGGGACCACAGGGATGCTACAGGGTCTTGGAAGCATAATGTGAGATAAGAGGGGACAGTGTGGGGCTCAGGGGATATGGTGGAGTTCAGGACAGTGCAATGTGGCCTTGGGCATTCTGTAGGGCTCCTGTGGTACTGTGGAGTCTAGGGGGCATATTGGGGGTTCTCTGGGCATAGGAAAATTACAGAGCTGCTATGGCATCAAAGAGGAACTCTGGCAACAGGTTTCTCCCCCACCCCCCATGGTGGGGACCCAGGAACCCACCACTCACCGCAGCTCGTCCATCTCATCCTTCAGGGCCTGTGCCTCCTGGGCCAAGCTGGTCAGCGCCTGATTCCGGTGCTGCAGCTCAGCAACCTCCCGCTCCAGCTCAGCACAGCGCAGACGCTCATCCTCCCTGCCACTCTCCAGCCTGGGGGTGGTAGGGAAAGGGCACATGAGGGGGCTGCCCTTGCCCCTGTCTACTGGCTTCCCTGGCCCAGTCCCCAGCTGACCCCACCTGAAGTTCTCCTCCTGCAACTGCTCCAGCTGTGACTGCAGCAGCAGCAGCTTCTTGGCAGTGAGACCTGGGGTACCCTCGCCTTCAGGCTGGACCACCCGCTCCCGCAGCGCTGCATTCTCTTGCGCCAGGCTCTGCTTCTCCTCTGACAGGAGCATCAGCTGCAGGCAGAGCAGGAAGATGAGCTGGGGCTTGGGGGGCGCTATGCAAGTGACCCACCCCCACCTCGGGGCCTACCTGCCGCTCCAGGTCCAGACAACGTTGCTGTAGCTCATCCCCCTCCTCAGCCTCCTCACTTAGGAAATAGTACCTGCGGGACTAGGAAGATGAGGGGAAGAGGAACTCAGGGATCCAGGAGAAGGATGGGGTTGGGGGGAAGGTGAGATCTCTAGGGATTGACTGGACGGGGCCAAGAAACCCTCAGGATCGAAAAAAGGTCTGATGCCGGGTGCGGTGGCTCACGCCTGTAATCCCAGCATTCTGGGAGGCGGACACAGGTGGAATACCTGAGATTAGGAGTTCCAGACCAGCCTGGCCAACATGGGGAACCCCATCTCTACTAAAAATACAAAAATTAGCGGGTCGTGGTGGTGCACGCCTGTAGTCCCAGCTACTCGGGAGGCCGAGGCAGGAAATCACTTGAACCTGGGAGGTGGAGGTTGCAGTGAGCAGAGATCGCGCCACTGTACTCTAGCTTGGGTAACAGAGTGAAGACTCCGTCTCAAAAAAAAAAAGAAGAAGAAGAAGAAGAAGAAAAGAAAAACAGGGCTGGGAAGGAAGAGTGACTCCACAACCCTGGAGACCTAGCACAAGAAGTCGCTAGCACCCTGAAAGATGGGCGTGGCCTACCGGCCTAAGGACAAGCCCCTCCCCCTTAGGCAGCCCTGAGCATGTGTATGGGGTCCGCACCTTTAACAAGGTTAAGTCATAAGGTTAATCACAGCAAACCTATTCCCAGCTCTGGGCCTTTGTATGTGCTGTTCCCTGTGCCTGGAACACCTTTCCCCCAAATCTCTTACCTGGGTATCAAAGTTGCCATATGTCTCTGGTGACAGGGAGTCAGGATTATCTTTGGTCATGAGCTGGGGAGTGGGAAGGGGCATTGTGATGAACTGGATATCTGAGGGCAGCCTTCATGGCATCTAATATCCAACCTGAGAACCTCTCCATCCTCCCGTCATCAAGGCCACTTCTGCCCAATAACCCCAGCCCAGTGGCTGCCCTTCTGCCTCCAGCACAGAGGGAAGCCAGATCCCTTGAGCCTCCTAGATTGTGACTTAGAGCTGGGAGAAGCTGGCAGACACATGAGACAGAGATGTCTGGCCAGCTGAGTCCCAGGCAGTCTAGACCTTACCAGGGAAGGGCCTGTGCCCAGTTGCCTCTGCCCTAGAGATGTCCCCTCCCCTGACATTTTCCAATTGCCACACTGAGTGCCTCCACCCACCTCCTGGATGGCTTCCATCACCACATGCTGAACCGATTCTTCCAGCGTCATGATTCTCTGGATATGCTCTGGAGATCAAGGTCGGGGAGGCTGAGACCCAGGGGTCGGGTGGGGTGGGGTGGGGAGGAAAGAGGATTTCCTCAGGCCAGCCCCTGGGGACCCCCTAAGCTCCCCATACCCTGTTTTTTCTCACAACTGATGGCACAGCCCAACACCAGCTGAAGCAGTTTGCCGAGCTCTGCTGGGTCTGAGAACTCGCCAATGAGGCCCACATCCGGGAGGTGCTCTTCTGACACAGGATGTGCCAGGACCTGGGGAGAAGGGGGTGTCAGGGGCTCACGGAACCACCCTTCTCCCAACTCAACGCCCTAAATCCTTTTACAGTTACTCACATCCTGGGAGTACTCTACCAGGCTCCGTAAGACCGTCTTCAGATTGCTGACCTAGGGAGGAGCAAGGAGCTATGGACAAGTTTGGAGGACCCCCACTCTGAATCTGTACACCCCATCCCTTTGTTGACCTCACTTCTCATTTCCTGCTCATCCCACCCTGTTCCGCACGCATGTGCCTTCCTCTTGCGGTGACCTGCCTGGCTTTCTGCCCTTTTGTGTGCCTGTCCATCTTTGTTTTGTTTCGAGGTGTTGTTTAATTTTTTTGCTTTAGTTTTTTGAGACACGATCTTGTTCTGTCACCCAGGCTGGAGTGCAGTACTGCAATTTATTTATTTATATTTTTGAGACAGAGTCTCACTCTGTCACCCAGGCTGGAGTGCAATGGCATGATCTCGGCTCACTGTAGCCTCTGCCTCCTGGGTTCAAGTGATTCTCCTGCCTCAGCCTCCTGAGTAACTGGGACTACAGGTGCATGCCACCATGCCCAGATAATTTTTGTACTTTTAGTAGAAACAGGGTTTCGCCATGTTGGCCAGGATAGTCTCAATCTCCTGACGTTGTGATCTGCCCTCCTCAGACTCTCAAAGTGTGCCACCACATCCAACTTTTTCTTTTGAGATGGAGTTTCACTCTTGTTGCCCAGGCTGGTGTGCAATGGCACCATCTTGGCTCACTGCAACCTCGCCTCCCAGGTTCAAGGGTTTCTCCTGCCTCAGCCTCCTGAGAAGCTGGGATTACAGGCCTGCGCTACCATGCCTGGCTAATTTATATATATATATATTTTTTTTTTTTTTTTAATTTTTTTTTTTTTTTCCAGACGGAGTTTCACTCTTGTTACCCAGGCTGGAGTGCAATGGCGCGATCTCGGCTCACTGCAACCTATGCCTCCTGGGTTCAGGCAATTCTCCTGCCTCAGCCTCCTGAGTAGCTGGGATTACAGGCACACGCCACCATGCCCAGCTAATTTTTTTGTATCTTTAGTAGAGATGGGGTTTCACGTGTTGACCAGGATGGTCTTGATCTCTTGACCTCGTGATCCACCCGCCTCGGCCTCCCAAAGTGCTGGGATTACAGGCTTGAGCCACCGCGCCCGGCCAATTTTTATATTTTTAGTAGAGACGGAGTTTCTCCATGTTGGTCAGGCTGGTCTTGAATTCCTGACCTCAGGTGATCCACCCGCCTCAGCCTCCTACAGTACTGGGATTACAGGCGTGACCCACTGCAGCTGGCCAGTGGTGCCATCTTAGCTCACTGCAGCCTCAATCTCCTGGATTCAAGCAATCCTCCTGTCTCTGCCTCTGTGGTAGCTGGAACTACAGGCATATGCCACCACACCTGACTACTTTTTTTAATTTGTAGAGAAGAGGTATTGCTATGTAGCCCGGGCTGGTCTCAAACTCTTGAACTCAAGCAATCCTCCCACCTCAGCCTCCAAAACTGCCGGAACTACAGGCATGAGCCACTGTGACAATCTTTCTTCATATGTCCCCAGAACCAAGTCACATCTCACCACCTGCCCCACCATCCTTCAGCCCTACTCATCTATCCTCACCTCTCACCTGGATTCATGCACCAGCTGCCTCTCCTCTTCCACCTTTGCTGCCTACATTTTATTCCTCTCCACACAGCCAGGGGGAGCTTTATAAAGCCCAAGCCAGGTTGCACCTTTGCTCTGCTAAAACCCTGCCTTGACTTTCCACAGCACTTAAAAATAGAATCCACACCCCTACTGTGGCCTGCCAGGCCCCTGATGACCTCATGTTCTACAAATCTTGCCCTCTTCCTCTCTGTTCTGCCCTCTCTGCCATTCCTCCATCACACCAAGTTTATTCCCAACTCAGAGCCTTTGCACCTGCTATTCCCTGTGCCTGGAACACTGTTCCCCCAAATCTCACTTGGAGATCAACCCATCTGACGTAATCATCCACCCATGCTCTCATTGCTTTCTCTTAAGGCCTTGCTTTTTTATTGTCTTCATAGAACTATTGGCATCTAAAGTGTGCTTTTTTTTTTCTTTTTCTTTTTTTTTGAGACAGAGTCTTGCTCTGTTGCCCAGGCTGGAGTGCAATGGCTCAATCTCGGCTCACTGCAACCTCCACCTCCTGGGTTCAGGCGATTCTCATCTCTTAGCCTCCCAAGAAACTGGGATTACAGGTGCACACCACCATACCTGGCTAATTTTTGCATTTTTGGTAGAAACAGGGTTTCACCATGTTGGCCAGGCTGTCTCGAACTCCTGGCCCCAAGTGATCCACCCGCCTCAGCCTCTCAAAGTGCTGGGATTATAGATGTGAGCCACTGCACCCAGCCTGGAAGTTAATTTTTCTTTCTTTCTTTCTTTCTTTCTTTTTTTTTTTTTTTTGATACGGAGTTTTGCTCTTGTTACCCAGGCTGGAGTGCAATGAAGCGATCTCGGCTCACCACAACCTCCGTCTCCTGGGTTCAGGCAATTCTCCTGTCTCAGCCTCCTGAGTAGCTGGGATTACAGGCACGCGCCACCATGCCCAGCTAACTTTTTGTATTTTTTGTAGAGACGGGGTTTCACCTTGTTGACCAGGATGGTCTCGATCCACCCGCCTTGGCCTCCCAAAGTGCTGGGATTACAGGCGTGAGCCACCACGCCCTGCCCAGAAGTTAATTTTTATGGTTGTGTATGTGTCTCTTGTCACTAGAATGATGGCTGTGTGAAGCAGGTTTGTCTGTTATTCCTTGCTGAATGCCCAAGCCTGGCACAGGGTGAGTGCTCAATAGATGAATGGATGAACAAATGGTTGATCATTAGACATCTGTCCCTTTTCCTGGCATCACCCAGGACATGTGCCTAGCTGGCCCATCCCTGGTCATCTGTTCACCAGTCTGTCCTCTAATCATGAGTCCACCTGTCACCTTCAGCTTCCAGTTGGGACCTGGATCTTCTGAGATGCCCTGGAGCCACGCCTCGTTGAACCAGGATGGGTCTCTGGGGGCGAGAAGGTGAAATAAGCAGGCTGGGGGACACTTTTGGGATACTCCCCCTCAGCGCTACTCACATCTGGTTCAGCGCATAGGCTATGGCAAGGCCGCTGCTCAGGTCCTGTGGGCTGGCAGAGGGAGATGGAACGTGGAACGTCTGTAACTGAAGGGCAAAGGAAAGGGCAACGGAGAGTTAGGGCCTGGAGTGCCGAACCACTCCGCTTTTGCAGACTTTTCCAGGCAGCAAACCCCACGTGGTGGAGCCCGTGCTGCTCCGCCACAGCAGCTCTGCGAGGGAGTGGCTTCTGCTCACCTGAGACCAGAGGGGGCGTGGCCTCACTTCACCTCTGCCCAACAAACCAGCGCGTCCAGGCCAGGACGGTATCACGAGTTACCTGGGCCCTACAGGCGCCACGTGACCAGGCCGATTCACCTGTGCCCTCGCCCCACTAGACCCAGACACAGAGGGGCGGGGCCTCACCTGTCCTTTCCACGCAGACTTGCCACGTGAGGAGGGCGGGTGCTCGGGCCAGAGTCCAACGGTCCAGCAAGCCGACGACCCCTGCACCTCCCAGCCCCAGCACCAAGGGGCTGACCGAACCAGGGCCGGGATCCGGGGCAAGAGGAGCGGGCGCTCACCTTCCCCCAGCCCCGCCCCACGACCTACCCAGGTGAGCAGAGACCCGCATAGCTCCGCCTTGTCCACGCTCATGGCTCCCGATCAGATTCGACCCCGGCCACAGAGCCCTCGCGCCGCAACCGCCTCCGGGTCCGCCACCAGCGAGCGCCTGCAGCCCCGACCTCCCGCTCGGCCTAGAGCGCCGCCCCGTCCCGCCCCCTAGCGCAGGCCCCGCCCCGCCCCCAAACGCAGGCTCCGCCTCGCTAACGTAATCTCCTCCCCACCCCCGCTCTTGCCTCCAGCCCCGCCATCTTGGATCCGGGCAACCTTCGGGTCCCTGCCCTGCCGCTAGAGGTCAGCCTGGCCCAGCCTTGTGCATCTGACTGTAGTCCCACCGCCCTTCCTCCCCCTGGCCCTTTTTGGGGTGGGGAGGTCCTCAAGATCCTTTTGAGGCGGAGCTGCTCCACCCTGTTACAGAAGTGCATTCACGTCTCTTCCCTGCAACTGAAATAAATTCATGTGTCTAACCATTTTATCATCGGAGTCTTTATCAGTGTGAGGGGGCGGAGGGGTGGCGGTGGGCGATCCCTGGCACTTTCTGTGGATTCAGAGAGGGAATACTAAAGGGGTTTTCCCGCCGTACGCGGTGGCTCTCGACTGTCAGAACTTTGGGAGGCCTAGCAGGGAAAATTAGTTTGGCCAGAAGTTCGAGACCAGCCTGCACAACATGGAGAGACCTACGTCTCTTCAAAAAATTAAAAAATTAGCCATGTAGGCCAGGCACGGAGGCTCACGCCTGTAATCCCAGCACTTTGGGAGGCCGAGGTGGGCGGATCACAAGGTCAAGGTCAGGAGTTCGAGACCAGCCTGGCCAAAATACAGAAATCCCGGCTGTGCTTAAAAAAAAAAAAAAAAAAAAAAGGCCGGGCGCGGTGGCTCAAGCCTGTAATCCCAGCACTTTGGGAGGCCGAGGCGGGTGGATCACGAGGTCAAGAGATCGAGACCATCCTGGTCAACATGGTGAAAACCCGTCTCTACTAAAAGATACAAAAAATTAGCTGGGCATGGTGGCACTTGCCTGTAATCCCAGCTGCTCAGGAGGCTGAGGCAGGAGAATTGCCTGAACCCAGGAGGCGGAGGTTGCGGTGAGCCGAGATTGCGCCATTGCACTCCAGCCTGGGTAGCAAGAGCGAAACTCCGTCTCAAAAAAAAAAAAAAAAAAAAAAAAATTAGCCGGTCATGGTGGCGTTTCTGTGGTCCTAGCTACTACAGAAGCTGACATGGAAGGATGGCTTGAGCCGTGATAGGGCCCCTGCACCCCAGCGTGGGCGAGAGACAGAGACGCTGTCTCAAAAAATAACTAAAACTTTTTAGACCGGGCGGGGTGGCTCACGCCTGTAATCCCAGCACTTGGGGAGGCCAAGGCGGGTGGATCACAAGGGCAGGAGATCGAGACCATGCTGGCTGAAACGGTGAAACCCTGTCTCTAAAAACGAAAAAGTAAAAATTTTAAAATGGGCCGGATGCAATGGCTCACATTTGTAATCCCAGCACTTTTGGGAGGTCGAGGAGGGAGGATTGCTTGAACCCAGGAGTTCAAGAACAGCCCTCGAAACACAGCAAGACTCCGTCTCTACAAAAATAAAATTAAAACAAAAAAAAGTAGCTGGGCGTGATGGCACGCGCCTATTTCCAGCTACACCAGAGGCTGAGGTGGGAGGATCGCTTCAGCCCGCGAGGTAACGCTGCAGTGAGCTGTGGTCGCGCCACTGCACTCCAGCCTGGACGTCAGGGGGAGACCCTGTCTCAACAAATAAAGGGATCCTCCCCGCATTCTTGACCCCAGGAGCAGAAAAGGGGACACGGTTGTGGTCCTAGGTCGAGGGCAGGAAGTCAGCTACACACATGTCCTGGCTGATGGACAGGCACCCTTGCCCAGCCTGGATCCGTCTTCCACGATGCTCCCCTCGCGCCTTCCCCTACCTAGATGCGCTCCGGGTAACCCCCCAACGGCAAAACTCACGATTTCGCTGAAGCTGCCGCTTCGCCTGCGCCCACCAGGGGGCGCGGCGACTGCAGAACGCGGCCTAGGGTGAAGACTGCGCCCGCGGTGAGTCCCCCGCAGGGGCGGTGGAGGGGTAGAGGGGGCTCAATGGAAAGTGATACCAATTAAAGTTAACAATAAAATTGCAGTCACCATGTATGGAGTGCTTACTGTATGCAGTCCCTGCGCCAATAGATTTAAATACGTAGACTAATTGAATCCTCCCCTTGTATCTAGATGGCAAGTGCTGTTTTAATTCCCTGCTTTGCCGGCAAGAAAACAGAGGTTCCGAGTGGATCCGGTTTTGAGGGGAAGGGTGAAGCCCAGGCTCGCGCACTATGACTCCAGGGTCCCTTGGCAACCCCTCCCCCGTAGGCGGGCTGGGTAATGTGCTCTAATTAGAGGTTATTAGCTGTACCCGGAGGGAGGGACGGGCTCTGCATTGGGGGCGGGCCCAGATCAGAGGGGAGGGGCGCTCCTCCCATCCACCCAGAAGATCGTGGCGCCAACGACCTTGCCCTGGAGCTGGGTGGGCAAAGTGACAGCTGCTCCCTGCGCGCATCGCAGGAACGCACCACCCCCAGACACCCGATTAGAGCCCACTCATGCGCAGTCGTACGCACCCGGCCTCGGATGCTCGTCCACAACCCCACAACCTCCTCCCGCGTTGTTTTCCAGACTCCAGCCCCTGGGAGCGGGTGGGGAGGATCGTGGGGGAAGGGGACAAGGGCCGGCAGCACTGGCTTCCGGACCGGGCTGTCTTCCGGCAGCCGTGGGAACAGCTGCCGTTGGCTCCCCCATTTCGCATTCACCAGAGGAGAGGGTGCTGCCAATACAGGGAGACAGGGCCACCCCGTTCCCAGGTAGCAGTGGGACGTGAGCCAGGAACCACAGCTGTTAGAAGCATGGGTGGCTGGACCTGCTGAGATCACCACATTAGGGCAAAGGTCGCAGGGATTTTGATGTTCAGGGGAAATCTGGAAATTCAAATATTTAGGGAAATTGACTTAAATTGTCCTAATGTTGGCGTGATGTTGTGGGCATCCCAGATGTTCTGGGAACCAGCAGTTCCCAGATTTAAGGAAAGGTCTGGGTGTGCTCAGTTTCTGGAGGAGCACAACCCTCCATTTTGGGGGGCAGGGAGTCCCAAGTCTGGGCAAAACCAGTGAGCTTCTATGTTGGCAGGGAAGAGAGCAAGAATCCCTGTTTTGAAATACAGGGAGCCCCACTGTGAGGAGATCCAGGCACCTTTAATTCAGCAAGAGGGGCTGAAAATCTTCCACATTTTGGAAGAAGGATGCAAACCTCTGTTTTAAGTGAACACCAACGTTTTGGGGGATGGTCTGAAGGCCTCCATTTGTAGGGACACAGAGCCCTGGTGAGCAGGTCTGGGCCAGCAGCATTCAGCTGGATTGGGGACCCCACCCCCTCCTACTGGTTTCCAGGAACAGCTGGGCCCAGCCTGAGTTGTACTGCTGGGAAGTGGCTGACTCAACCCCTCCCTGTGGCCACAGCTGGACCCCAGCCTGCCCCCTCCAGCCTTCACATCTGGGCAGGGACCCAGTCTTCACCAGGGCTGGGAAGGGGACCCTCAGTCCCACAACTGGAGAACAGTGCCCTTCTGCCACACCCCTGGCTGACCACAGCCACTGGGTAGTACATGCATCATTACCATGGAGGACTCTGGCAGGCCCCCTTACAGCTCTGATACTGACATCCTGCCAGGAACTCCTAGCCAGTCCCCTGCTCCATATGTCTGTGTGTGTCTGAGTCCATGTGAAATGTGCTGGTTTTGTTTTTTTTGGGGGAGGGGGAGAGAAGGGGTTTGCTATGTTGCCCAGGATGGTCTTGACTTTCTGGACTCAAGCAATCCTCCTGCTTCCGCCTCCTGAAGTGTTGGGATTACAGGCGTGAGCCACCGTGCTTGGCCAAATGTGCTGGAGTTTGTAGGTGTGAGATGGGCATGCGTCCTGCATCCATTGTGTCATAAGGCCTTGGAGTTTGTGCAACAGGCTGTGTGTGATTTGATGGTGGGGGTTGCTTTCAGGGACTGGAGGAGGGGGGAATCTCTAACACCCTTGTCTGTAACATCCAGGAGGCTGGGCACGGTGACTCATACCTGTAATCCCAGCACTTTGGGAGGCTGAGGCAGGCAGATCACCTGAGGTCAAGAGTTCAAGACCAGACTAACCAACACGGAGAAACCTCATCTCTACTAAAAATACAAAATTAGTTGGGTGTGGTGGCGCACGCCTGTAATCCCAGCTACTCAGGAGGCTGAGGTAGGAGAATAGCTTGAACGCGGGAGGCAGAGGTTGTGGTGAGCTGAGACCGTGACATTTGCACTCCAGCCTGGGCAACAAGAGCGAAACTCCGTCTCAAAAAAAAAAGAAAGAAAGAAAAAAATTCAGGTGTATGCACTCACCTAAAAAAAAAAAGAAAGAAACCATCCAGATTTAGAGTGACTAGGGAGCCTCTTGTGTGTGCCCCTGTGTATCTCTGTATGGTCCAGGCAGAGTTTGAATCTTCACGTGTTTCTTGTCTGTGTCTACTATATATGTCTATATGGGACCTCACTTTGGGTCTGTATCTGTGTCTTTTTTTTTTTTTGAGATGGAGTCTCGCTCTGTCGCCCAGACTGGAGTGTAATGGCACACTCTCAGCTCACTTGAACCTCCTGGGTTCAAGCAATTTTCCTGCCTCAGCCTCCCAAGTAGCTGGGATTACAGGTGTGCACCATCACTCCCGGCAAATTTTTGTATTTTTAAGTAGAGACCAGGTTTCACCATGTTGGTCAGGCTGGTCTTGAACCCCTGACCTCGTGATCCACCCACCTCAGCCTCCCAAAGTGCTAGGATTACAGGCGTGAGCCAGCGTGCCCAGCTTGTATCTGTGTCATTCTTTGTGTGAGAAGCGAAGGCATGAGAATCAATGCCTTAACATGGCTTTACTAGTGTGACTGTGACCATGTCCTACTTTTGTCTTCATAGTCTGAGATGTGACCCTGTCATAAGTGTCCTTGGTTTATCCATGTCCACGTGACATTCTGAGTGTCCCTGTATGTGGCCTTGTCTTTGTGACTATATCCTATTTTGCGCCTCCTATTTGTGATAACAGGGGTCAGGTGATGGCATGACCGTCCTGTGTCTGTATCTGTATCTCTGTGCCACCACAATCTTCATGGGAGAGGTGTGGCTGTGTGACAAACTAAGCCCTGGTGTCCAAGACTTTCTCTCTGCCTGTTTGTTCTTTTATTTTTGAGACAGGGTCTCCTCTGTTGCCCAGGCTGGAGTGCAGTGGTACAATCAAGGCTCACTGCAGCCTTGAACTCCTGGCCTTAAGCGATCCTCTCACCTCAACCCCCACATACCTGGGACTATAGGCAGGACTGCAGGCATGCACCACCATGTCCAGCTAATTAAGAAAAAACTTTTTTTGGTAGAGACAGGGGTCTGGCTATATTGCCCAGGCTGGTCTTGAACTCCTGGCCTCAAACGATCCTCTCTGGCCTTGGCCTCCCAAAGTGCTGAGAATACAGACCTGAGCCACTGCACCCGTCCTACTTTGGCTAGATGGGGTTGCTTTATCAGGATATATGTGCCACCTACCTGTGTATGAATATGGCTCTGTTTGCGTCCCTATCACAAACGCTATGTGACTGACGTGACTGCGTGACTATCTGCGTATCCATCCACGTGTGTCCGAGTTCGCTGCTAGGCTGGCTGGACTAGAGAGGGTTGGTGCCAAAATGTGGCAGGTGTATCCTGCGTCTGTGTGACACTGTGGGTCGGGGAGTTTGTTTGTGACCTTGCGTGTGGGGAGCGGGAAGTGGGAGTCAAAGTCACAAAGGACTGCAGGCTGCGCGGAGGCAGTGAAGTGCGCAAGGGGCCCCGCGTCCCGCCCCGCCGTTCTCCTCCAGGAGGGCCCCCTCCCCGCACTGCGTGGGCGCGTGCGTCGTGCGTGACGTGGGACACGACGGGGGTCGCTGCGTGCGTGGAACCCGACGCGGTCGTGCGTGCGAGCGCTGGGGGAGGGAGGGTAGGAGCTCTGCTCTGGCTGGGTGCGCGCGTGCGTGGGCGGTGGCGGGGGCTGGGCGCGCGGAGGCACGCGGGTCAGGACCAGCCGCCCCCCCGCGGCCGCGACCTTGGGGCGCCGGCGAAACCCGGGAGGGGGCCGCCGTTAACCCCTTCCTGTCTGATCCGAAACTTGTGGCCCCTCGACCGAGCGCGCGGGGGCTTCCCCTGCGCCCGGCGGGAGGGCAGTCCCTGTTGGGGGAGGGACCCTTCCCTTGGAGCTTAGACCCCCCCAGTTGCCATGGGAACCAGAGCTTCCAGCGCGGCCTGGCGAGTGCTTCCTCTCCCGGCCCCGCCATCCTGCTTTTCCTCCAGCTTCCTAGTCCATCGACAATGCGCTTCCCGCTCGTGATCTCAGGAGAAGGGGGCTGGGGTCAGCATGGCCCGGGCGTGCGTGACTCAGGCCAGCTCGGGGGTCCCCTGACCGCAACTGGCCACGGTCCCGCTTCTCCGCCCCCGTGACTCACCCCTCCCTGCTTTCCCCATGTGTGACTCAGGCCCCTGGGGAAGGGGCTGCAGAGTCTGGGACCCCTCCAGACTGCGGGGCGGACAACCAAGTTCTGGGGACTTCGCTCTCCGCGGGGAAGACGTCCCCCACCAGCGAGCATCCGCGGGGCAGCGACTCCCCTTAGTAGGCCAGAGGCTCTCCATCTCACCCCGCCCCCGAATTAATTGGTAGACCCCCCCCACCCCCACCCCTGCAAACCTCCGGGAACCCAGCCTCCAACCCCTCCTCCCAGCCCACAGGAAGTTTTGGCAGAGTCTGTCGCGGCGATGAAACGGTTAAAGCCGTTTTCTTATTCATTTCATCCAGGGGCCCATTTTGACTCAGAGCTAGTCGGCGTCCCCCTCGAGCCTGGCCTCCTGGGGGCCTGAGTGCATACTCCACCTCACATGTGCCATTTTTACAGAGGGGAGGAAGGCACTTGGTGAGCTAGCTGGGGTCTTGGATAGCATATAGAGCTGGGTTCAAATCCTGTCTCTGGCTTCATTGCTGCGTGGACCTCAGTTTCCCCATCTGAAAATGGGGAATCATTACGTTCAGCTTATTGGGTTGTTGTGGGGATTACGTGAATAATAGATGGAACACTCTGCATGCAGGGTTGGGCACAGGAGCCGGGAGAGGGCTCCTCTTCTCTCTCAGGCCTGGGTGTCAGGGTGCCCAGCAGAAGCCAGTCCTTTCCGGCCAGGCCATGCCCCACCCAGGCACTCTAAGGCCATGGGGTTCATCTTGTCCACCCCCTGCCCGAGGCAGGCACCCAGGAAGTGAGAGGCGGGGCAGGAATGAGGCACAACCTGTTGGGCCCGTCACCTCCCCACCCCCCACCCTCATTCCAGTGCCCTGACAGGGCCCCCCCACGCTGCAACCCCACCCCTGCCACCCTGGACGCCTGGGTCCTGACCCCAGGGTGGCCTGAGGGAGGGGACGTCGGATGGAGACTGTGTCTCGGGAACATCCTGTGGACTGCTGGCTGGACAGACGGAGGAGGGTCAGCCCCTCCCGGGGCAGGGCAGACATCTGCTGGGGGCAGAGTAAACATGGCCCAGGGTGACCAGACAGGGGGCGGGTGGGGGGCTGTAGGAATGTACACACACGCAGTCACCCCAAGAGAGCCAGTCCAGACATACAAACCCCTGTCACCTTGGCCACAGAGATACTGCCAGCTAGGGACACACAAACAGGGTCAGACATACAGCTGGGCAATATGAGCCAGCAATAACTGCCACACACAGACGCAGTGACAGACCAACCCTGAAGCAAGAGATGCATACTGTCAAACACACGAGCGCATCCACAGGTCAAGAATATGTAGGCAAGCTGTGTGCAGCAGGGATAAATCAACCCAGGACATAGGCGTGATAGACAAACACAGAGACTGACACTCAGGTGAGAGGCGCACAGCAAGGCAGACACAGTGGCATGTCACACACGTGGGGACAAACGCAACAGGCTAGAAACACGGGCAAGACAGACACACAGAGTTGTTTGTGAGACAAGCAGGCAACACGTGCATGCTGATAGGAGAGACAGTCACCTTCAGCACCAGAGCCCTGAGAGCCACATGAGAGACATGCAGACACAGGCACGCACTATCCGATCCCCACATGTAAGAGAAAGCAACACACACACGCCCCAGATCTCCAACTCGGAAGAGAAGAGAGACAAACCTAGCGACAGAGAAGATGTGTTCACGGTGTGGCAGAGTCCCTGGCACTGTGCCCTACCACTGTTGCACACACATCAGAGATGCTTCCAGGGACACCAAGCTGAAGGCTTAGACATACACACCATCTCATCAGGATCACACACATGTGGGACCCGTCAACAGATTGGGCAGATTTGGGCAGACAGACTGACACATTCACAGACATGGTCTGGCCAGACAGTCACACCCAGTGCGGAGAGGCACGGACAGGCCACAGTGGGACATTCATAAACACACTGGCACAGAGAGACCCTGACAGAACCTGCTGGCACACACACACACACACACACACACACACACACACACTCGGAGATCATAACAGACAACACATACACAGAGCCACGGAACACATACATGGAAGCATGCCACAGACCTCACACACAGAGACCACACACACACCAACCAAACACAAACCAGCCACAGACCTCTTTTTCACACACACACACCAGTTACAGGTTGTATACACACACACATACAGACAAGCCACAGACCACACGCGCACACACACACACACACAGACACAGGCTAGCCATAGGAACTCTGAAACAACCTACAGGCACATACATCTAAGCCACGTGCAACCCATCCTATAGAGCTCACACGCAGACACACACACACACACACAGCAGAACAGAACCCTACATAATAGGCCCTACATAGCCCTTTGCATCCAGGGCTGGCACAGAAGCAGGCAGAGGGTTCCTCCTGTCTCTCAGGCCTGGGTTGCACCACACTCTCACACTGTACCCTATAGGCCAGCTGCACGCTTCCCCCCGGGACCTTGCCAAGCTTCTGTGGGGGCACTGGACACCCCACCCTGTCTCTGCTCCCTGGAGATCCTAGCACTTCCTCTCTCCAAACATCACCCCCACTTCCCTCCTTCTTGTTTTTGCCACTTCCCCTAGGAGACCTAGCTCAGTAGCGCCTGCTCCCGCGCCTGCTATGAAGGGGTCACTCAGGGTCTTGGTGATGCCCAGGCCCCCCAGCGTTCACCAGCAGTGGCAGGGATGGAAGCAGCTTCCTGGGAAACTCCCCCCATGCCCAACCATGTCAGCCTGGGGAGAAATAGAAAGAGAGAGGCTCTCCTTCCTGCTTCCAAGAAAACTCAGCAGCTTCCTCTCCAGGAGAGGAGGTGAGGGACCCCCAAACCACAAAGGTAGGAGAGGGAGGCGGCTGGCAAGCCAGTAACTCCTGGGGGAGGGCTACTGTGTTTCTCGGCTTCTTCCTGCCAGGCCTTGGCTCCACACCCAGGGGCAGGGACACGGGAGGGAGGCTGGGTGCCGTGTGCTGAGACTTGTGGGTTCTCGTCCTGGCCTGCCCACTGGCTGACTCATGGGTAGCCCCCAGCCCAGTTTCCTAGTGAGGGCCCCACTGGTCAATGGGGACAGCAGGGGGGGTCACCAGGCTATTTATAAGAAGGAGAAGTCCCTCGTGCCAAGACCAAAAGCCCCAAAGAGACTAGTGGGTGGGGGTGGGTGAACTTCCTCCTTATCCTGTGCCCTAGGCCCCAGGCCCTGGGGCATTGGGGAAGCCTGGACACGGACTTCTTAGCCAGGTGCTGGTCTGGAGCCCAGGGCCTGGGCAGTACCCAGCTGCCAGTCTGGGCACTCAGGCCAGATGGGGGAGGGGGCTGTCCTCCCACCCTCCTCATGGGGCCGGCCTGGCGCCAGTGGGGCGGCTTGAGGGGGTGGTGCCCAGGCCACAAGGGTGAGACTGGCAGAGGCCTGGAACCGGCTGTACCAGCTTGGCTGGGCCCCCGCCCTCCCTGGCTGGCCCAATCCCCACCCCCTGCCCAAACACCCATGCTGAGTGCTTGGAGGGACCCTACCCCACGTGCTGGCCTGTCCACAGAGACCCATGCCCCTCTCTGTGTGTGTCTGGTTTCTCCCCCAATTAAAGGAGACCTTCATGGGGTATGGGGGCTCACACCTGTAATCCCAGCACTTTGGGAGGCCGAGGTGGGAAGATCCCTTGGGGCCAGGAGTTCCAGACCAGCCTGGGCAACAGAATGAGGCCCTGACTCTATAAAAAGTTAAAAAAATAAAACTTAGCCAGGTGTGGAGTCCTTGTAGTCCCAGTTACTCCGGAGGCTGAGGCAGGAGGATCGCTTGCACCCAGGAGCTCAAGGCTGCAGTGAGCTCTGATTGTGTAGCTGCACTCTAGCCTGAGCAACAGAGTGAGATGGTCTTGCTGTGTTCCCAGGCTGGAGTACAGTGTCAAGATCATGGCTCATGTGATCCTCTTGCCTCAATCTTCGGAGTAGCTGGGACTACACACACCCACTGACCCCAGCTAATTAAAAAAATTTTTTTGTAGAGATGGGGTCTTGTTATGTTGCCCAGGATGGTCGAAAAACCAAGGCTAGGGCTGGGCGCAGTGGCTCATGCCTGTAATCCCAGCACATTGGGAAGCCAAGACTGGTGGTTCACTTGAGGTCAGGAGTTTGAGACCAGCCTGGCCAACATGGGGAAACCCATCTCTACTGAAAATACAAAAAATTAGCCAGTCATGGTGGCACACGCCTATAATCCCAGCTATTCGGGAGGCTGAGGTGGGAGAATCGCTTGAACCTGGGAGGTAAAGGTTGCAGTGAACTGAGATTGTGCCACTGCACTCCAGTCTGGGCAAGAGAGAGAGACTCCATCTCAAAACAAAACAAAACAAACAAACAAAACTCCTGGGCTCAAGTGATCCTCCGTCAGCCTCCCAAAGTTCTGAGAATACAGATGTGAGCCACTGCGCCTGCCCAAAATGAGATTCTCTTTTAAAAATCAAAAAGGGCTGGGCGCGGTGGTTTATACCTGTAATCCCAGCACTTTGGGACGCCAAGGCGGGCAGAGCACGAAGTCAGGAGTTGGGAGACCAGCCTGACCTGCATGGTGAAGCCTCGTAGCTATTAAAAATATGAAAATTAGGGCTGGGCACGGTGGCTCACGCCTGTAATCCCAGCACTTTGGGAGGCAAAGGCGGGTGGATCACGAGGTCAAGAGATCGAGACCATCCTGGTCAACATGGTGAAACCCCGTCTCTACTAAAAAATACAAAAAATTAGCTGGGCACGGTGGCGCTTGCCTGTAATCCCAGCTACTCAGGAGACTGAGGCAGGAGAATTGCCTGAACCCAGGAGGCGGAGGTTGCGGTGAGCCGAGATTGCGCCATTGCACTCCAGCCTGGGTAACGAGTGAAACTCCGTCAAAAAAAAAAAAAAAAAAAAAAAAAAAAATTAGTCAGGCATGGTGGCGCGCACCTGTAATCCCAGCTGCTCAGGAGGCTGAGGCAGGAGAATCGCTTGAACCTGGGAGAGGAGGTTGCAGTGAGTTGAGGATCATTCCACTGCACTTTAGCCTGGGCAACAGAGTGAGACTCTGTCAAAAAATAAAATAAAATAAGATAAAAGAAAACAAAATGACAGAGACCCTCTGTGAGGGCCTGCAACTGCCACTGCATAGATGCCTCTCTGATTGTCAGCATCCACAATATAGCGGCTGAAGCTCTGAAGCCAGACAGCATGGATTATATCTCAACTCTAGTGCTTATAGCTGTACAGACAAATTCCTTAATCTCCTGTGCCTCAGTTTCTCATCTGTTAAATGGGGATACAAATAATGTTCATTTTGCTGGGTTGTTGAAAGCAGTCGATGACTTATGTTAACCACTTAGAAGAGTGCCTCGCCCACAGTAAGAGCCATGTAAGTGTTGGCTATTAAAATAATAATTATTATTTCTCAGCCTGTCTGTCTTCAGTGTCTCTGAGTCTTGCCGTCTGTCTACACAATGCTAACCTTGAATCCATTTGTCTCTCTGGCCATCTCTCCCTGCCCTGCCCCCTGCCCCCCTACACCCACTCTTCCTTGCCCTCCCCCTGGGATAGACTTTCTCTGGAATGGCCTCACCTCTCTCTAGGAGTCCCCTCTGGCATGGCCACACTCAACCCTAGCCAGGGCTGAATCACCATGGCCTCCTGGCTTGTGGGACCTGCAGGTTGGCTTCCCGAGGTGCTGCCCTCTGGCCTGCCCTGCCCAACCCCCAACACTGCCTGCTGCGCCCCCGCGGGGCCGGCCAGATGTCAGCTGCAGTTATTAGCCTGGGCGGGAGACACTGGCCTGGCAGCGTGCCTGCCAGACTCACAGGCCTCCGGAATCTCCCTTGAGCCTGGGGCGGGGGAGGGGAGCCATTCAAGGAAGGGGAAGAAGGGAGGGGGCATTTAGGGGTCACAGGGACCCTCCAAGGACGGGACGCCCCCAGCTTCTGCTGGGACCTTCCTCCAGCAAGGCCACTGCCTTGCTGGACTTCCCCCAGCCCCCACATAGCTCAGTTTCTTTTTCGCCTCTTTCGTTTTCCTTCTCTTTCCCACACTTGGTGAGATCTAGGCTGCCCCAGAAAGGCTGTTTAACCCCAACCCTTAGCCTTTCTACCCTAAAGAAGAGAGAGGCTCTCTTCATCCTCCAGAAGACAGAGGCCTGGGAAGCTGGAGGGAGAGAAAGAGACTGGGCTTCTCACCTCTTGGTCTAGTGGGTTCACACACTAACTGCTCGGAAGTCCCACCTAAATCTAACTGGAAGCCTCACCAACTGCACCTCCCCGCAGTCCTTCCTGGGGAAGGGGCTCTGGCTCCCCTCATATTATCCCCTTAGATTTTCAGGTCTTCTTTAACTCGGGGAGGGAAGACCTCAGATGAGGGAGTCACCCTAGGGAAGGGTGGGGGCTCCCTCTATTCTGGATCATGGATGATAGGACTCGCAGACTAAAACGAGAGTGGGGCCCCTGACCTACATGAGTGAGTGAGGGGTATCCGCAGCCCCCAGGGGTGTGGGGGAAGGAGCCCCAGACCTCCTGGCAGAAGAGAAGGGAACCCCACCCGAGGGAGGAGGCAGCCGCCACTCGAGCCCGGCCAGGCGCCGGGGGCGCCTCGAGGCATCGACCCGCCCTCTCCGCGCCCCGTCCGGCCGGGGGCGAAGTCCGACCCAGGCCCCCGGGCAGGCGGGGACCTGCCGGGCTGGGCTGGGCCAGGCTGGGCCTGGCAGGACGCAGCCCCAGAGCGGCGGGGTGGGGCGGGGCCGGGCCAGGCGGCCGTGGGGGCCCCGGGGGCGGCGGTCGGGGCTGGTCGGGACTAGCCGTACCGGGGCCCAGGCGCGCCCTGGGACCTGGCAGATACCCGGGCTCCCCACTTCTGGCTCGGGGCCCCAGGACAGCACTGGTCCCACCTCTTCCTGTGCCCTAATATGGGCGGCGAGGAGAGACTCCCGGGGCCACCCGGCCCTGAGTCCTGCCAGCGGACTCCCGCCTGTTGCCATGGAGACCAAGCCCAGCTCTTGGGCTGCGTCTCCCGCTGTCGGTCCAATGGAACAGTCCCCAGGCTGTCTGCCTCGGCGATCCCCAGCAGGCGCCGCGGGCGGAACCATTGCCTGGGGGGAGAGGATGGTAGCTGGAGGCTTCTGCGGCTGGGCTGGCTCCAAGCACCAGGGCCTCCGCGGGGGCTCGCACGCCCAGGTTCCTCTTCCGAGGCGCAGGATGCGGCGGGACCCAGGGCGGGGCGCAAGGTCCCGTAGGATCCGAGTGACGGAGACAGGGCCGGGCTCCTTCCCCCGGGGCTGTTGCCACACTTCCTGCCTCGGCGCTCTTTCCCCAGCTTGTTTCTGAGGAAGGGAGTGGGGTTGGGCGACCGCGCCCCAGCCGTCGGGCTGGGTTCAGGCGCCGACACGGTGTCGGGCAAAGCCCAGGGTCAATAGGGGAGAGTTTTAGGATGAGGGACAGGGAATGCAGATGCCTAAGGGGTCACCCACGAGGGGGAGCACCAGTCATGGAAAATTAGCAGTCCGGGTGCGTGGACCCCAAAGCCCCCTCCTCACGTCAACTGAGTACCCTCTTACTGTCTTCTCTGCTCCAAAGATGGATCCGGATCCTTCTATCTCTCCTTCATCCGGGCTTCGCAGATAACTCCAGTGGTCCCCAATCTCTGCTAGACATGTCTCCATCTTATATCCCGCACATTTTACCTGCCTCCGTGTACAGTAGGACCCTTACTCGCTTTCTGCATATCTAGATTTCTCCTAATTCCTCTTTCCCACCTATGGGGAGCTCTCAGATCCTCCCATGGGCTTTGGGACCCCTACTCATTTATTGCAATTTAATGGGTCATGCAGCCCACCACTGTCCCCTTTTGATCTCTCCTCTCCTCCGTACTGTGAAAATTCCAGTACTCCATCCCTCTGTGCTTGGGACCCCCAAGTCAATTCCTGTGTCAGGTGTCTCCTTACCCCTCTCGATTTACCGTGCGTAACCCTCATTTCTGCTTTTTGGGGTCTCCCAATGAATTGTCAGTCCTTCCACCCCTCTCGTACTCTGGGTACCTCAGGGTTTCTTCGCACACCCTGGGATCTCCACCCCATTTGCTCCGTACCAGATCCTGGTATTTGTCCCAGTGGGCTCGAGGGAAATCATCCTCCTCCCTGAAAGCCCTCACTCATGTGTCCAGGCCCCTCAGCACCTCCTTCCACGCGTACCCCGGGGTCCTTTGAGCCCATCCCCCTGCAGCCCCGCCGAGCCACCCGGCCCGTGGCCGCTGTTTACAAGGACACGCGCTTCCTGACAGTGACGCGAGCCGCCTCCTCCCCTTCCCCACGCTCGAGGAGGGGGGCGCGGGGGCCCGGCTCCGACGACGGCCAATCAGAGCGCACTTCCGTGGCTGACTAGCTTCTGTATAAAGGCGTGTGGCTCAGGCTGAGCGGCTGGGACCTTGAGAGCGGCCGGACCAGCTTCGGAGCCAGCAGGGAGCTGGGAGCTGGGAGCTGGGGGAAACGACTCCAGGAAAGCTAGCGCGCCGAAGAGAGTGACGGGGGCTCGAGAAGCCTGACAGCTTTTGCGTACAGCTTCCGGCTGGCTGATCCCCGCCGGCGCCAGCCCCCGAGAACGCGCGACCAGGTACCCAGTCCGGCTACCGAAGCGGAGAGCGCGGCGCTCGCTGCAGCGAGGCCCGGGGCGGCCCCGCAGGGACCTTCCCCCGACCGCCTGGGCCGCCCGGATGTGCACTAAAATGGAACAGCCCTTCTACCACGACGACTCATACACTCCTGCGGGATACGGCCGGGCCCCCGGTGGCCTCTCTATACACGACTACAAACTCCTGAAACCCGGCCTGGCGCTCAACCTGGCCGACCCCTACCGGAGTCTCAAAGCGCCTGGGGCTCGGGGATCCGGCCCAGAGGGCGGCGGTGGCGGCAGCTACTTTTCTGGTCAGGGCTCGGACACCGGCGCGTCTCTCAAGCTCGCCTCTTCGGAGCTGGAACGCCTGATCGTCCCCAACAGCAACGGCGTGATCACGACGACGCCTACACCCCCAGGACAGTACTTTTACCCCCGCGGGGGTGGCAGCGGTGGGGGTGCGGGGGGCGCAGGGGGAGGCGTCACCGAGGAGCAGGAGGGCTTCGCCGACGGCTTTGTCAAAGCCCTGGACGACCTGCACAAGATGAACCACGTGACACCCCCGAACGTGTCCCTGGGCGCTAGCGGGGGGCCCCCGGCTGGGCCCGGGGGCGTCTACGCCGGCCCGGAGCCACCTCCCGTTTACACCAACCTCAGCAGCTACTCCCCAGCCTCTGCGTCCTCAGGAGGCGCCGGGGCTGCTGTCGGGACTGGGAGCTCGTACCCGACGGCCACCATCAGCTACCTCCCACACGCGCCGCCCTTTGCCGGTGGTCACCCGGCGCAACTGGGCTTGGGCCGAGGCGCCTCCACCTTCAAGGAGGAACCGCAGACCGTGCCGGAGGCGCGCAGCCGGGACGCCACGCCGCCGGTGTCCCCCATCAACATGGAAGACCAAGAGCGCATCAAAGTGGAGCGCAAGCGGCTGCGGAACCGGCTGGCGGCCACCAAGTGCCGGAAGCGGAAGCTGGAGCGCATCGCGCGCCTGGAGGACAAGGTGAAGACGCTCAAGGCCGAGAACGCGGGGCTGTCGAGTACCGCCGGCCTCCTCCGGGAGCAGGTGGCCCAGCTCAAACAAAAGGTCATGACCCACGTCAGCAACGGCTGTCAGCTGCTGCTTGGGGTCAAGGGACACGCCTTCTGAGCGCCCCTGCCCCCTTACGGACACCCCCTCGCTGGACGGCTGGGCGCAAGCCTCCCACTGGGGTCCAGGGGGCAGGCGGTGGGCACCTACCCTGGGACCTGGGAGCGCCGCTAACCACACTGGACTCCGGCCCTCCCGCCCTGTGCCCAGTCCTTCCACCTCGACGTTTACAAGGCCCCCCGGTTCCACTTTTTTTTGTATGTTTTTTCTGCTGGAAACAGACTCGATTCATATTGAATATAATATATTTGTGTATTTAACAGGGAGGGGAGAAGGGGGCGATCGCGGCGGAGCTGGCCCCGCCGCCCGGTACTCAAGCCCACGGGGACATTGGGAAGGGGACCCCCGCCCCTTATCCTCTCCTCTCTGCACCGTACTGTGGAAAAGAAACACGCACTTAGTCTCTAAAGAGTTTATTTTAAGACGTGTTTGTGTTTGTGTGTGTGTTTGTTCTTTTTATTGAATCTATTTAAGTAAAAAAAAAATTGGTTCTTTATTAATTTCTGTTGTCTTTTTTTCCAAGCTGGGAGGGCGGAGGGAAAAAAAAGGCAATGGTTTGCCCCAGCTCAGTGCTGTAAAGTGGCTCGGTCCTGTATGTGTCCCCCTCTTCAGCTCTGCGCAGGCATCCCGGGAGTCTCACCCTATACGCGCCCCCTGATCTCCAGGGTTGGATGGTTGGGGCGCGGGACGCGATACCGGAGCCCAGTAGCTGAAAGCAGGGAGCTCTGCGCGAGACGCGGAGTGCGCAGGCGCGGCCCCGCCCAGCCGCGCGCGCCGGGGCTTTCCCCGCTGACGCAGCGGAAGCGCTGCCCATACAAGGGCCGATTCTGCCCAGTGACGCGACCGCGGTCTCTGGGCAGATTCCGGGAATCCCCTCCCCCGCTCTGCCGGGCAGGGCCGCGGCGCCGGGAAGGGGGCCGGGATTTTCCCGGGCAGGCGGCTGCCCGGGCACGGAAAGCCCCAGGCCTGGGTCCAGAGCGGCCGCGGTGGGCGGGCAGCGCTCCTGGGCCCGGGGAGCCACCCCTGTGCCACTCAAGAAACTGGCGCCTGGGCCCCGCCGCGCCCACGCCCCCTCCGTCTGACCTGACCGGGGCGGAGGGTTGTTGCTGCCTCGGCTGCTTTGCCGACGCCGTCCCCTCTACCCCAACCCCCGCCAGGAAGGGCGGCGCCCGCCTGCCAGTTTCCCCTCCCGGGTGCCAGGCCAGGAGCGGGGCGACTGCCAGGTCTGGTCCTGCCGGGGCGGCTGCTCGGGCCGCTGGGCGCCGCCACCGCCCTCGCGCTGGGACACTTAGGGGTGGGGGAGGGGGTGCGGGTGCTGCTGGCATGCCTGGAGGGAGTCTGGCCGGCTTCGGAGCTGGAAGCCCCCAGAGCAGTGGAGAAAAACAGGTAGAGAACCAGACAGGCAGTAGGGTGTGTGGAACAGACACTTCATCAATTCATTTATACAATGCCTAGAACAACTACAGCCTGGAGACACAGCCTGGACCACTCCAGACAAGACAATAAATAAACAAGGAAACATGATTCTTCGGAGGTGGTGGTAGGTGCTAGGAAGAGAGAGAAAAAAAAAACCAAACCGGTCAAGGTGGCAGTGGTGGAACAGGGAGGCAAGTTGCTTTGCAGAATGGAGTAGGAACATGAACCTTTAATGAGGCCACTTTTCTTTTTTGTATTTTAGAGACGGGTCTTGCCCTGTTGCCCAGGCTGCAGTGCGGTGGTGCAATCATAGCTAACTGCAGCATAGACCTTCTGTGCTAAAACGATACTCCCACTTCAGCCTCCCAACTAGCTAGAACTACAGGTGCGCACCATTAGGCCTGGCTAATTTTGTTTATTTTTGTAGAAATGGGGTCTGCTATGTTGCTCAGGCTGGTCTTGAACTCCTCCAGGGTCAAGCATTCCTCCTGCCTTGGCCTTCAAAAGCACTGAGGGGCCGGGCGCGGTGGCTCACGCCTGTAATCCCAGCACTTTGGGAGGCTGAGGCGGGTGGATCACGAGGTCAAGAGATGGAGACCATCCTGGTCAACATGGTGAATGAAACCCCGTCTCTACTAAAAATACAAAAATTAGCTGGGCATGGTGGTGCGCGCCTGTAGTCCCAGCTACTCGGGAGGCTGAGGCTGGAGAATTGCCTGAACCCAGGAGACAGAGGTTGCGGTGAGCCGAGATCCTGCCGTTGCACTCCAGCCTGGGTAAACAAAAGCGAAACTCTGTCTCAAAAAAAAAAAAAAGCACTAGGATTCCAGGTGTAAGCCACCACACTTGCCTTGCAGTGACTTTGTTTTGAGATGGAGTCTTGCACTGTTGCCTACACGGGAGTACAGTGGTGGGATCTCAGCTCACTGCAACCTCTGCCAGTGGTGTTCAAGCGATTCTCCTGTGTCAGCCTCCAGAGTAGCTAGGATTATTGGTGCCTGCCACCACGCCTGGCTAATTTTTTATCTTTAGTAGAGACAGGGTTTCACCATGTTGGCCAAGACTGGTCTTGAACTCCTGACCTCGGGCGATCTGCCCATCTTAGCCTCCCAAAGTGCTGGGATTACAGGCATGAGCCACTGCACCTGGCTGTTACTTTTTAACAGATTTGAAGAAGTGGTGCCCTGAGACAATCCTGGGTAACAACAGCATCAGAGGGAAGTTTTTTTTTTTTTTTTTTTTGATTCAAAGTCTCACTCTGTCACCCAGGCTGGAGTGCAGTGGCACTAACTCAGCTCACTGCAAACTCTGACCCCCCGGTTCAAGCCTCCTGCCTCAGCCTCCTAAGTAGCTGGGATTACAGGCTTCTGCCACTGGACCTGGCTACATTTTGTATTTTTAGTAGAAACAGAGTTTCACCATCTTGGCCAGGCTTGTCTTGAACTCCTGACTTCGTGATCCACCCACCTCAGCCTCCCAAACTGCTGAGATTACAGGCATGAGCCACTGTACCCAGCCATTTTTTTTTGAGACGGAGTCTCCCTCTGTCTCCCAGACTGGAATGCAGTGACACAATCTGTTTATTGCAACCTCCACCCCCCGGGTTCAAGCAATTCTCCTGCCTCAGCCTCCCAAGTAGCTGGGTCTACTGGAGTTCATCACCACGCCCAGCTAATTTTTGTATCTTTAGTAGAGACAGGGTTTCACGGTGTTGGCCAGGCTGGTCTTGATCTCCTGACCTCAAGTGATCTGCCTGCCTAGCTAACTGCAGCCTAGACCTTCTGTGTTCAAGAGATCTGCCCACTTCAACCTCCCAACTAGGTAGAACTACAGGTGCACACCATTAGGCCTGGCTAATTTTATTTTTGTAGAGACGGGGTCTGCTATGTTGCCCAGGCTGGTCTCAAACTCCTGGGTCAAGCAATCCTCCTGCCTTGGCCTTCCAAAGCACTGGGATTCCAGGCATGAGCCACTGTACCTAGTTAATTTTTGTATTTTTAGTAGAAATAAGATTTCACCATGTTGGCCAGGATGGTTTCAATCTCTTGACCTTGTGATCCAGCCACCTCAGTCTCCCAAAGTGCTGGGATTGCATGCATGAGCCACCATGCCCACCCTTAATTTTTTTATTTTTAGTAGAGACAGGTTTTCACCACGTTGGTCAGTGGTCCGCCTGCCTTGGCCTCCCAAAGTGTTGGGATTACAGGCATGAGCCACCGCACCCAGCTGGGAGCAGCTCTTACATGGCAAAATTCCTGTAGCCAGGTCAGCCTGTGAAAGAACATGAGGAACCCAGCGTGTTTGGAGTAGAGTGAAAAGGGCAGATGTCAAGGGAGACTGAGCAGGGGCCTTGGGGAGGAGTGTCAATTCCAAGGGAAATGAGTGAACCTGAGAGTATTAGGCGAGGTACAAGCATTAATAGTGGGATCTGTGGATTAAATGAGCCTATTAGTCCTATTCTGTAGAAGGAAATTAGGGTAGAGTAGCAGAACTGCTTGCCTGAACGAACAAAGTATTAAACTGCACCTCTGGGATCCCTGCCTTGTTACTAATACCTGTCTTGTAGCCTAACTGCCACCCTCCCACCCCAGGGGCAGAGTCAACCTTTCCAGGGTGGGGTGGGGCAGAGCTCACAGCGGGGACTTCTGCACATAGCTCAGGCTCTCAATCTTGGTTCCGCTCTTAAGACTAGGTACTCACCCTCTTCCCCATAAGACTAGGCCGGGCTGGGTTCCTTCCAGCTCGAGGAAGCCGTCGTAGGAACTAGGAACTGGGCCCCACACAGGGGCCTGGGCCCTGAGCTTCACATAACATCTCCTTTAACTTGTACCACGCCTATGGTGATCTGGGTTTGCAATCCCATTTTACTGCTTAAGAGATCCAGAGGCGATCACAGCTCTTAATGGGCATTTGAATCCAGGCTGACTGTTGACAAGATGTGGGCGCTGCCTTGCAAGGCCAGATTTCTGGATGTAAGGCATCCTGGAATTTGCAAGGGACAAACAGCATTCCCTATCCCTCGGAAACCGCCTTGCGCGCAAGGGAGAGAGCCGGCACTGAGTATGTGATAATACTGCCACCGCGTGGCAATGATGCGCAACTACAGGGTCAGTTTCCCACGCGGAGCCTGGAGAAGGGACGGGGGTTGAGGGGAGGTCAGAGTACACCAACACAGACTCACCTGTCCCTAATACTTTATTGGTCACCTCTAGGCCTGTGTGCGGCTGGGTGGGCTGGGGGAGGGCCTCACTATTCAGCTCCCAGGTGGAGGCACGAGAAGGCCTGGGCCTAGCCTTCCAGGGTTCCAGACTGTGGAGTTTGGAGGGGCAGGTCAGGCCTTTCCTGGGTCAGCACAGGGCACCCAGGTGGGGGCACAGGTGGGCACCCAGCACAGGCACCTAGGTAGGGGTGCGAGCTCACTATCCGTTGGCCAGCCTAATTGTGTTTCGAGAAATATTCCTTGCTGTCATCCACGTTGGGCTTAATCGTGTCACTGCCAGGCTTCCAGCCAGCGGGACAAACTGTGGGAAGACACAAGGATGCACATGAAGGCTACAGGCCCAGGTTGAAGGTGCAGCAAAGCAAGAGCCTGTGCTGCAGAAGCAAATGCTGGATGGAAGCAAGCGGTCCAGGACGAGGAACATGCATATTAAGAGAAGCCCTCCAAGCCCAGTTCAGTATTTTTCTTTCTTTTTTTTTTTTTGAGACAGAGTCTTGCACTGTTGCCCAGGCTGGAGTGCAGTGGCATCATCTTGGTTCATTGCAACCTCTGCCTCCTGGGTTCAAGTGATTCTCGTGCGCCAGACTCCCAAGTAGCTGGGATTACATGTGCGCACCACCACACCTGGCTAATTTTTGTATTTTTAGTAGAGACAGGGTTTCACCATGTGGTCCAGGATGGTCTCCATCTCCTGACCTCACGATCTGCCCACCTCAGCCTACCAAAGTGCTGGGATTACAGGCAGGAGCCACTGCACCTGGCCCCAGTATTTTCTTTTACTTTTTTGGAGATGGGGTTTCACCATGTTGGCCAGGCTGGTCTCAAACTTCTAACCTCAGGTGATCTGCCTGCCTCGGCCTCCCAAAGTGCTGGGATTACAGGTGTGAGCCACTGTGCCTGGCTTTTCTTTTCTTGAGATGGAGTCCCACTCTGTCACCCAGGCTGGAGTGCAGTGCCAGCTAGAAGCACTGCAACCTCTGCTTCCCCAGTAGCTGGGACTACAGGTGCCCACCACCATGACCTGCTAATTTTTTTGTATTTTTAGTGGAGATGGGGTTTCACCATATTGGTCAGGCTGATCTCAAACTCCTGACCTCAGGTGATCCACCCACCTTGGCCTCCCAAAGTGCTGGGATTACAGGCATGAGCCACTGTGCCTGGCCAAGTTTAGTATTTTCTAGTTGGTGTTTTTCTTGCTCTAATTCTTCAGTTTCCTTTTGCCACCCACTTGTCCTTTTTCTTTTCTTTTCCTTTTTCTTCTTTTTTTTTTGGTTGGAGTTTTGCTTCTTGTTGCCCATGCTGGAGTACAATAGTGCAATCTTGGCTCACCGCAATCTCCATCTCCCGGGTTCAAGCAATAATCCTGCCTTAGCTTCCCAAGTAGCCCGGATTGCAGGCTCCTGCCACCACACCAGCTAATTTTGTATTTTAGTAGAGACAAGGTTTCTCTATGTTGGTCAGGCTGGTCTTGAACTCCTGACCTCAGGTGATCCACCTGCCTAGGCCTCCCAAAGTGCCAGGATTACAGGCATAAGCCACCAAGCCCCATCTCTTTTTTTCTTGTTTTAAGAGATGGGGTATTACTACATTGCCTAGGCTGGACTTGAACTCCTGGGTTTAAGCAATCTCCTGCCTCTCCAGAGCACCTGGAACTACAGGCATGTGACTCAGCATCTGGCTATCTTTTTGGCCCCTTTAATCCCATCTTTGCCCCTCTGCCTCACCTCTACATTTTTAAAGACAGGATCTTGCTCTGTCACTTAGGTTAGAGTGCAATGGTACATTCAGAGCTCACTGCAGCCTTAACTTCCCAGGCTCAAGTGATCCTCCCGCCTCAGCCTCCTGGGTAGCTGGGACTGTAGACATATTCACAAGCCAGGCTAACTTTTAAAAACTTTTTGTAGAGATGGCGTCCAACTATATTGCCTAGGCTGGTCTCCAATTATTTGGGCTCAAGAGATCCTCCTGCCTCAGCCTCCCAACCTAATAGATCTATTACCTCTCAGCTCCCCAGTCTTGCACTGGGGTATCTTTCTCTCTTTTTTTTTTTTTTTTTTTAAGACGGAGTCTTACTCTGTCGCCAGGCTGCAGGCTGAAGTGCAGTGGCGCAATTTCAGCTCACTGTAACCTCCACCTGTGTTCAAGCAATTCTTCCGCCTCAGCCTCCCAAGTAGCTGGGACCACAGGCGTGTGCTATCATGCCCGGCTAATTTTTGTGTTTTTAGTATAGACAGGGTTTCACCATGGCCAGGATGGTCTTGATCTCTTGACCTTGTGATCCGCCCACCTCGGCCTCCCAAAGTGCTAGGATTACAGGCGTGAGCCACCACACCTGGCTTCTCTCTCTTTTTAGAGAGAGTCTCGCTCTGTCACCCAGGCTGGAATGCAATGGTCCGGTCTTGGGTCATTGCAACCTCTGCCTCCCAGGTTGAAGCCATTCTCCTGCCTCAGCCTCTTGAATAGCTGGGACTACAGGCGCCCGTCACCACGCCCAGCAATTTTTTTGTATTTTAAGTTTCACCATATTGATCAGGCTGGTCTCAAACTCCTGACCTCAGATGATTCACCCACCAGAGCCTCCTAAAGTGTTGGGATCACAGGCATGAGTCACCATGCCAATATGCCCGACCCTTTTGTTCACCTTGGTTGAATGTCGGGTATCTCTCCTACCATAGTAGAAACGTCCTGCAGGCAAAGCCCTGAGCTGAATCTTCTATGGGGCGCTAACACCCATCTGCACAGGTAAGAGGACAGGCAGTGAATGTTTCCATGAGTGACGGAGGTGCTGAGTATGTACCTATGTGTCATGTGTGCACATGTGTGAATGTGTGTGCCCACTCACCTTCCCCATGCTCGTCTGTGTACTGGAAGGCCTGGACCAATCGAAGAGCCTCATCCACGGAGCGTCCCACCGGCAAATCATTAACAGTGATCTGGCGAAGGACACCCTTGCCATCGATGACAAAGAGACCCCTGAAGACATCAGAGTTCCCAGTGAGGAGCTGGGAGCTCCCACTGCCAGAGACAAGGAAGGGACTACCAACCACCAGCTGCCAACCCCAGGGCTGGGGGCAGAGAATACTTTGCACAGGAGTGGTCCCAGCATCATGGGAATGGGGGTTCCCTGTGCGGGCTGAGAATCTGACAGTACCTGTAGGCAATGCCCTCATCTGTTTTCAGCACGCCATAATCCTCAGACAAGCGTCTGGTCACATCAGCAAGCAAGGGGATGTTCAGGGGGCCCAAGCCTCCCTCTTTCCGGGGGGTGTTGATCCTGGGAGGAGGAGAGACAGAGTTGGGGCCTCAGGATGCCTGGCACAGCAGGGTCCTCACCCTGTGGGCCCAATGTGATAAGCACTGGAGGCCAGAGATAAAGGGGCTTTAGAGTAGGCTGCTGGGAGCCCCACCCACCCCACCCTGGGTTGCATGCAAGGACTGTATGCCCACAGCTGGGAAAACTAAGCCTGAGAGGCAAAGCTCCAGCTAAGTGGCTTCACATGTGCTTGTAACTTGCAGCATCTGCCAGCAGAGAGCCGGTGTTAAGAGTTCCCCTCCTCCTCTAACTTTGTCCTGGGGAACAGCCCTTCCCTTAGGTGAACTGGAGTTTCCTTCTTCATGAAATAGGCACAGCCTCCCTCCTGGGAACTAAGTAGATAAAGCATCTGCAACTCTATATGCCAGGCAACTAGTTGCCAAATGCTAATGACTCTCATCGTCCTTAAAGACTTGGGCAGCAATATTTCCATTATTTTCAAGATGGGGAAATGCAGGTTTCAGAGGTTGAGCAATGGCCACGAAGCCACGGCGCTCGGACCCGAGGGTGTGAGCTTAGCTGCAGCCTCTCTCTTTGGCCCCCGCTCATACCAAGCCAGGTGGGTGAACTGAGAGTCCACGGAGACGCCCAGCACTTCACAGCCCAGCTTGCGGAAGTCCTCCGCACGGTTGCTGAACGCGATGATCTCCGTGGGGCACACAAAAGTGAAGTCCAGAGGGTAGAAAAAGAGGACCACGTACTTCCCTGGGGAGGAGGGACAAAGAGGAGTTAGGGCCCAGCCTCTCTCATGCACAGTCCCGTCCCTATCTGGGCCCCCTCCGGGTCGCGCTCACCTTTGTAGTCCGATAGCTTCACCTCTTTGAAGGCGCCATCCACCACGGCTGTGGCCTTGAAGTCAGGGGCAGGCTTTCCGATGTGCGCGTTACCGGAGGCCATGACTGAAAGCTGAGACCCCCGCCCTGTCAAAGCGCCCGGGAAGACCCTTTGTCCTCTCTCCCCAAGGTCGCGCTGCGTGCTAGGCCCCGTGACTGAGTCAGCACCGCGGAGGCGACAGCACTAACCCTCACCCTCCCGGGTACTGGATCTACGCGGTCCGGAAGCTGCCGGAGACCCGCCCTCCCGACCAGAGCACGAGTGACCCAGCCACTGCCACCGGCATCCCAACAGCGAGTCGGCTGGAGCTTGATGTCGCAAGCCCCCAGTCCAGAAGGAGACAGTGAGGCCCCCACGAGCAGGGGGATCCGGCCTGCGCTGCAAGGCCGTGGCCTCGGTTTCCCCAGCAAGGACAAAGGAGGCCACTACCGCGGATGGAAAAGAAAGGCGGCCAGCACTGAGGTCAGGATTAGGCCAAAGCGGCTTGAAGGGGGCTCCCCTCCAGGTGCACTCTGGGTGTCCATACCTGCGTGGGCAAAGGCTAGCCGCACGGATGATCACACGCGTGGACCCGCGTTCTCAGCGCCAAGTGAGCCCTGGGCCGCGAAGCCTTTTATGCCCGGCCCGAACCAAGTCGTGCAGGGCGCGGGGGAGGGAGCGGACGAGCGGAGCGGTCGGGCCCACTGATCCCATAGGTGCGGGGGAGTGTGTGGCCCGGTCCATGAGCCAGCGGGCGGCGGGGGGAAACGCGTTGCCTTAGGCCGGGACCACTGCACCAGCCCGCGGGGGTAATGCGGCTCCGCCCTCTACTCAGCCTGGGAGCGCGCTGGGGGCCGTTGGAATCCGGCATGGCCCGGACCCCTGGGGCGCTGCTGCTGCCGCCTCTGCTACTCCTGCTGCTGGAGACTCCTGCGCAGGTCTACCAGGACTATCAGTACTTCGGCCAGCAGGGCGAAGGTGACACCTGGGAGCAGCTGAGGCTGCAGCATCTAAAGGGTAACCGCAGGCGGCGGGGATGACGATGCCCAAAAGCTCCTGGTTGCCCTACTTCTCTAGCTGGCTGCAAAGGAACCTTCCTCCGCGGACTGCAAATCTCCACCCAGCTCCGCACTGGAGGCGTCCCTTTGGGATGGTTACTTTGTTCTGAGACTCTGTTTACTCTTGGATACATTGAAATAGATACTGCTTTAAAGCAGCTCACAGGGGAAGAGGGGGCGTGGGCAGGATACTGAAGCCACACATCCATGAAACCCTGGGAGAGGTGTCAGGAAGGGCAGAGACAGAGAAAGAACGGGGCAGGCAAGCTTGGGAAGTCAGAGAGGGCCCAGTTTCAGAAGACAGGTGACCAGTGCAGCGAGACCGACAAGCAAAAGCCCCAAATGGAAAGATTTGGGGGAAAGAGTGTCCAAGGAAGAGGAAATAGCAAGTGCCAAGGTGAAATGGCCTGAAGGAGGGCGGGGCGCGGTGGCTCATGCCTGTAATCCCAGCACTTTGGGAGGCCGAGGCAGGAGGATCACCTGAGGTCGGGAGTTCGAGACCAGCCTGACCAACAGGCACTTTTTTTTTCTTTTAGTAAAAGCCCCATCTCTACTAAAAATGCAAAATTAGCCGGGCATGGTAACACATGCCTGTAATCCCAGCTACTCCAGAGGCTGAGGCAGGAGAATTGCTTGAACCTGGGAGGTGGAGGTTGCTGTCAGCCGAGATCATGCCAATGCACTTTAACCTGCACAATAAGAGCAAAACATCGTCTCAAATAAAATAAAAATAGCCGGGTGCGGTGGCTCACGCCTGTAATCCCAGTACTTTGGGAGGCCAAGGCTGGTGGATCATGAGGTCAAGAGATCGAGACCATCCTGGTCAACAAGGTGAAACCCCGTCTCTACTAAAAATACAAAAATTAGCTGGGCATGGTGGTGTGCGCCTGTAATCCCAGCTACTCGGGAGGCTGAGGCAGGAGAATTGCTTGAACCCAGGAGGTGGAGGTTGTGGTGAGCCGAGATGGCGCCATTGCACTCCAGTCTGGGTGACAACAGCGAAACTCCATCTCAAAAAAAAGAAAAAAAAAAAAGATTGGAGTTGGGATAAGATCTGTCTCATAGGAGAAAGGGGCAGATTCAGTAAAGAGCCCTTTAAAGTTATCATAGTGGCCGATGTAGTAGCTCATGCTTGTAATCCTAGCACATTGGGAGGCTGAGGTGACAGGATCCCTTGGTCTCGAAGACCAGACCAGCCTGGCCCACATAGCAAAACTCCATCTCTACAAAATATATACATATATATATATATATATATATACACACATACACATCTATATATATATATGTGTGTGTGTGTGTGTGTGTGTGTTCCACCCCCTCTCCTACAAGAAAATATTTTTTAAAAATTAGCCTGATTTGATGGCCCAGGCTGGTAGTCCCAGCACTTTGGGAGGCCAAGGTGGGAGGACTGCTTGAGCCCAGGAGTTCAAGACCAGCCTGTGCAACATGGAGAGACCCTGTCTCTTAAAAAAGAAAAAAAAAAAGTTAGCCTAGCATGGTGGCATGCACCTGTAGTCCCAGCAACTCAAGAGGCTGATACAGGAGGATCATTTTTGCCAAGGAATTTAAGGCTGCAGTGAGCCATGAATACGCCCCTGCATTCCAACCTGGGTAACAGAGCAAGATCCTGTCTCAAAAAAACAAAACAAAACAAAACCTAATCATAATAAATTGGTTTGTATATGCTAACACAGCGGCAGGAGCTTTAATTACCCTAATTATGTGGGTTATGTCATTTATCACTTGACAGTCCTGCTGGTCAGGTGGCATAATGCCTGCTAGGTAGGGCCTTGGTTACACCCCTGAAGACAGAAGTCAGCTTCAGAAGGCAGGCATCAAGGATTGTTTTTTTGTGGGGCTTTTTTTTTGAGACCAAATCTCCTGCTGTTGCCTGAGCTGGAGTGCAATGGTGAGATCTAGGCTCACTGCAGTTGCCACCTCTGCTTCCCGGGTTCACACGATTCTCCTGCCTCAGTCTCCCAAGTAGCTGGGATTACAGGCGCCCATGACTACACCCAGCTAATTTTTTGTGTGTTTAGTAGAGACAGCATTTCACTGTGTTGCCCAGACTGTTCTCGAGCTCCTGACCTCAGGATCTATCTGCCTCGGCCTCTGGAAGTGCTGGGATTACAGGCATGAGCCACTGCACCCGGTTGTCCCAAGGATGTGAGGGCACACTTACAACTAGCCAGGCTGGCACAGCTTGGAAGCGTCAGGCTGTAGTTCCTGTGGACCACTTACCCCATGTATGAACTTGGAAGGTTGGTTTCCTGTCTCTGGGTCTTGGTTTCCCCACCTGAGACTCATGGAAAGATTAAGTGTGGGCATGGTAGATGGCTCACACCGGTAATCCCAATACTTTGGGAGGCTGAGGTGGGAAGATCACTTGAGCCCAGGGGTTCCAGACCAGCCTGGGCAACACAGTGAAACCCCATCTCTGCAAAAATACAAAAAAAATTAACCCAGCGTGGTGGCATGTAGTCCCAGCTACTTCGGAGGCTGAGGTAGGAGGATAGCTTAAGCCCAGGAGGTTGAGGCTGCAGTGGGCTATGAATGGACCACTGTGTTCCAGCCTGGGCGACAGAGCAAGACCCTGTCTAAAAAAAAAAAAAAAAAAATTACATCAGATAATCTGTGTTGGAGGGCCTGGCATAGAGGCAGAATCTACTGGATATGCACTTCTTTTTTTTTTTTTGAGGCGGAGTTTCGCTCTTGTTACCCAGGCTGGAGTGCAATGGCGCGATCTCGGCTCACCGCAACCTCCGCCTCCTGGGTTCAAGCAATTCTCCTGCCTCAGCCTCCTGAGTAGCTGGGATTACAGGCATGCGCCACCATGCCCAGCTAAGTTTTTGTGTTTTTAGTCGAGACGGGGTTTCACCATGTTGACCAGGATGGTCTCAATCTGTTGACCTGGTGATCCACCCGCCTCGGCCTCCCAAAGTGCTGGGATTACAGGCTTGAGCCACCGCGCCCGGCCTGCACTTCCTATATTTGTTAGTATCTTTTATCTTTCTCCCACTCTGGGAGAGGGGATTGGGAGTATGCCCCCTCTACATGGTTCTTTAGCTTTACCTTCTATCTCTAGAAGTCGAGGACTCGATACTTGGCCCGTGGGGAAATTGGCGGTGTCTCTGTGACCAGGGCAAGCAGGAGCGCAGCCGCGAGGTGCTAGGCACAACGCCGGGTCCGGTTTTCATGAACCCGGAGAACCTGATCCAGATACGGCCCTGCCGGCAACGGGATTGTCCATCCTGCAAACCCTTCGACTGTGACTGGAGGCTCTGAGCCCAGGTGAGAGAGGGGCCCACGGGCGGCAGGGCCAGAGCAAACCCTAAGCCGCGGGACCCAGGGTGGTTGGGGAGGGAGACCTTGCGATGCGGGGCGGGTATGAGGCGAGTTTGGGGAAGGGAGAACTGAAACTCCAAGACTTGTGTGACTTGAGGCTGATTTGGTTAGGGGGAAGCTGAGTCAGGAGCTGTGAGCCCTGTGGATAGCTAGGGAGGCGGAGGTGGCCGGATCGCTTGAGCCCAGGAGTTTGAAGCCAGACTGAGACCCTGTCTCTACAAAAAATAGTCGGGCCTGGTGGTGTGTGGTGTGCACCTGTAGTCAAGCTGGGAGACTGAGGCGGGAGGATTGCTTCAGCCCAGGAGGTGGAGGCTGCACTGAGCCAAGATCGCGCCCCAGCACTCCAGCCTGGGCAGCAGAGGAAGATCCCGTCTCAAAAAAACAAAACGAAACAAAACAGAAAACAAGAGACGGAGACAGGTCGAGAGGTGGGGTAGGGGACATTCATCCTAAGTTGGAAGGAGTGAGCTTCCATGGTGGGCAGAGACCCTGAGCAGGAGTCGACTGAGGTCTGGGATCTCCACTGGGGGTGGGGAAGGCTTGGCCTGAATAAGAGAGAGGATACGAAGCAGAGATAGATGTTGAAGGAAGTTGGGGTGGGCCAGAGGGTGCAACTAAGGGAAGGAGTTTGGGGACTCCAAATCCTAAGGCCTGAGCCCAGTGGAAGCGGGGCTACCTGGTACAGGGGACTTAGAATGTGTACAGAAAAAGGGACTGCACTCGCGGAATCCAGGTGGGGATTCAGGGATCATCCCCAGTCATGCGGGGACCCGTGTCCTGGGAGTGGAGTGATACTTGACCCTCTAGTTCCTCATTAGGCTGGGTCTTCCAAGCCGCGCCTCAGTTTCCCTTTTATTTCCCTCTCTTCCCACCGGCTAATGCAGACGGGGCCCCAGAGACCGTGAAGCAGAGCTTGCAAAGTGACCCAGTCCAACGAATTCGCCACACTTAAAGCGCTCGGCCTTAGCCCTTCAGGACTACAATTCCCAGGAGGGCGCGCAGCAGCGACGTCGGCGTCGGCTGCGTAAGCGTCCAGGCGGCAGGAGCGTCAGGGGCGTGTTCTGCGCGCGGATTGGTTGGAAACAGACGCCGCCGCGAGGCCCGCGGAAAACGCGCGCTGAGATCGGCTCCTGAGGCCTTGGTTCTTGCAGCTGGTGGCGGCGGCCTAGGTGGCATGGATCTCAGCGAGCTAGAGAGAGACAATACGGGCCGCTGTCGCCTGAGTTCCCCTGTGCCTGCGGTGTGCCGCAAGGAACCTTGCGTTCTGGGCGTCGATGAGGCGGGCCGGGGCCCGGTGCTGGGTACGCCCCTAGGGCCAGGGAGGGGAGGGGCGTGGTAAGCGGGATGCAGGAAACGGGAGTCGGGATTGTATCGCACCTGGGGAGGGGACATGGTAGTGGTGATAGCTCCCAAAGAAGACGTGATGATAGAACAGGGATGGGTGGCAACGTTCACGGGCTCAGTGATTGGACCCCGGTTCCCAGAAATTTGACACCCTTCCTTCCCAGGCCCCATGGTCTACGCAATCTGTTATTGTCCCCTGTCTCGCCTGACAGATCTGGAGGCCCTGAAAGTGGCAGGTGAGTCCGGGGTGTGCGTCTGGGAAGGGATTACTGGGTATGTGTAGGGGAACGTGAAAACTGGAGGGGAGGGCAGGAACTGGGAGAAACATCTGTTCCCCTTTTCTTTCTCAGACTCGAAGACCCTATCGGAGAGCGAGCGGGAAAGGCTTTTTGGGAAAATGCAGGAGGACGGGAACTTTGTGGGCTGGGCGCTGGACGTGCTGTCTCCAAACCTCATCTCTACCAGCATGCTTGGGCGGTGAGGGGTCCCTAGGAGGGGCTGTGGGAGAGGGGCAGTCAGCATGGGCTGGCTGGGCTTTGTTCCCAGAATGAGGTTAACCGGGCTCTGTCCCCCACCACAGGGTCAAATACAACCTGAACTCCCTGTCCCATGATACAGCCACTGGGCTTATACAGTATGCATTGGACCAGGGCATGAACGTCACGCAGGTGAGCTAACTGTTGAGTTGTCTCCCTTTGGTCACCTCAGGATAAAATAGGGACAAAACAGGAGTTCAGGACTGCAGTGGGCCATGATCATGCCACAGCACTCCATCCTGGGTGACAGAGGAAGACCCCCAACTCAAAAGTAAAAATGGAGGCTGGGTTTAGGGGCTCATGCCTATAATCGCAGCACTTTGGGAGGCTGAGGCGGGTGGATCACCTGAGGTCAGGAGTTCGAGACCAGCCTGACCAACATGGTAAAACTCCGTTTCTACAAAAATACAAAAAATTTGCTCGGGATGGTGGTGGGTGCCTGTAATCCCACCTACTGGGGGGTCTGAGATGGGAGAATCACTCGAACCTGGGAATTGGAGGTTGCACTGAGCTGAGATCAAGCCATTGCACTCCAGCCTGGTCAACAGAGCACAAAATAAAAATTAAAAAAAATAAAAAAATAGCCTGGCGCAGTGGCTCACGACTGTAATCCTCGCACTTTGGGAGGCCGAGGTGGGTGGATCACCTGAGGTCAGGAGTTCAAGACCAGCCTGGCCATCATGGTGAAACCCGATTTTTTTTTTTTTTCTTTTGAAACGGAGTTTTGCTCGTTACCCAGGCTGGGGTGCAATGGCGTGATCTTGGCTCACCACAACCTCCGCCTCCTGGGTTCAGGCAGTTCTCCTGCCTCAGCCTCCTGAGTAGCTGGGATTACAGGCACGCGCCACCATGCCAAGCTAATTTTTTGTATTTTTAGTAGAGACGTTGACCAGGGTGGTCTCGATCTCTTGCCCTCGTGATCCACCCGCCTTGGCCTCCCAAAGTGCTGGGATTACAGGCGTGAGCCACCATGCCCAGCCCTAATGAAACCCCATCTAAAAAAAAAGAAGTTGCCTGCCCTTAGATAAAAATAAAAAAATAAAAATGGGGCAAAACCCTGCAACAGGCAGATTGGGCATCAGATATATCTGGAGTGCCTCAGGCATGTTCATTGCTGCTGTTGATTTCATGCTCCTGTTCTTGCCCTAAATGTGTGGCTCACTCAGGACCACAGTGTAGCCCCTAGTCCCATCTCCATTTAATCTCTCCCTCATCCTAAAGGCTCAGTCTCCACATGTGTCTACCTGCCAACTCTCTCTGTCCTAGCCCAGGACACCCCCCACTCCCTGGACACCTGCTGAGCTTCATCTCTCATCCCCCACCCTCTTATCCCCTCTAGTCTGCTCCCCATACAGCAACAGAAGGGAGTCTTTTTGAAATGCACATCTCGACATTTGATTTTCCTATCACAGTGGAAATTAAATCAGGAAAATTCACAGTCGGGGAGAATTACATTAAATTACCAGAGAAAAGCATAAATCAGCATTGCCTTGAGTGCTCTCAGGGAAAGAACAGACCAGTTTTGAGAGAATAACAAGGCAAAATAACCTCAAGGTAGGAACTGTATGCCGAGTGTGGTGGCTCACACCTGTAATCCCAGCACTTTGGGAAGCTGGGGTGAGCAAATCCGTTGAGGCCAGGAGTTCCAGACCAGCCTGGGCAACATAGCAAGACCCCATCTCTACAAAAAAGAAAGAAAGGAATTAGAGCAAAGTAGGCCTTGCTGAGGAGGGGCCTGAGGACCAGACCCAAATTCAGAGCGACCATGCAGTATCTGGGGTAGACAGACAAGGGCCCTGCCCATGGGGGTTCAGGGCTTAGCCTGAGCAGAAAGGTGGTCAGCTGGTAAAAAAAAAAAAAAAAAAAAAAATTAAGATGGTTTCTGAAAACGGTACCGCTGTGGAGACAGCAGTTTCCCCTAGCAGCTCCGGGACCCTCACTTCTTTGCTGCAGCCATAAGCCCCCATACATGGGTGCAGCATGATGAACCTGGTCCCCACTCAGGGACTTTGTATTGTCTGTTCTCACACCTAGAGCCGTCTTCCCCAGATCTTTGCACAGATTCACTTCCTCACCTCCTTCAAGCCTTTATTCACTACTGCGCCTAGCTAATTTTTTATTTTTCATAGAAACAGGGTCTCCATGTGTTGTCCAGGTTGGTCTCGAACACCTGCCCTCAAGCGATCCTCCTGCTTTGGCTCCCTAAAGTGTTAGGATTATGGGCATGTGCCAACACACCCTTCCGGTTTTTCCTCTAGTGTGTTTGCTGCCACCTCCTTGGTTCCTACAATGGCATCTGGCATGCAGTAGGTACTAAATAAGTGTAGAGTAGATGCAGTGTGATCAGAGAAAGCCTCTTTAGGAGGTGATTATTTTTTCCTTTTTTGAGATGGAGTTTCGTTTTGCTGTCATTTCGCAGGCTGGAGTGCAATGGTGCTGTCTCAGCTCACTGCACCTCCACCTCCTGAGTTCAAGCCATTGTCCTGCCTTAGCCTCCCGAGTAGATGGAATTGCAGGCATGCACCACCACTCCTGGCTAATTTTGTAGTTTTAGTAGAGATGGAGTTTCTTCATGTTGGTCAGGCTGGTCTCCAACTCCTGACCTTAGGTGATCCTCCTGCCTTGGCCTCCCAAATTGCTGAGATTACAGGCGTCAGCCATGATATCTGGCCTTATAGATTGGCCTTTTGAGGTGCCTCTTCAGGCTTTTGCATTTCTGACAACTGGATGACTCCCAAACTAGCGACTACTCTATGGTCCTCACCCAGAAGGTGACCCAGCAACTGTTTTCCAAATCCCCATGATTGCATCCAAGGCACTGTGTTGGCCAGGCTGGTCTTGAACGTCTGACCTCGTGATCCACCCACCTCAGCCTCCCAAAGTGCTGGGATTACAGGTGTGAGCCACTGCGCCCAGCCTATTTATCTTTTTTTGAGATGGAGTTTTGCTTTTGTTGCCCAGGCTGGAGTACAGTGGCACTGCCGCAGCTTCCTGAGTAGGTGGGATTACAGGCATTCGCCTCTACACCTGGCTAATTTTGTATTTTTAGTAGAGACAGGGTGCCTTCATGTTGGTCAGGTTGGTCTTGAACTCCTGACCTCAGGTGATCCTCCTGCCTCAGCCTCCCAAAGTGCTGGGTTTTTTTTTTTTCTTTGTTTTATTTTATTGTATTTATTTTATGTTTTTGTAAAGATGGGTTCTGACTGTGTTACCCAATCTGATCTCAAACTTCCAGGCTCAAGCGATCCTCTTGTCTCAGCATCCCAAAGTGATGGGACCACAGACAGGAACCACTTTGCCTGGCCTGGAAGGAGATGTTTAGTTGAAATCCTTGATAGGTCCAGCCTGAGGGCGAGCTGTGAGAATAGAATTCTGGGCGGCAGGAAGAACGTGCCAGGGCTTTGAGGCTAGAGCACTGGTACAGTTGTTTTTTTTCAGATGTTCTGTTCAATTAATATGTTCCTGCTGCCATGGCAGGTATTTGTGGACACTGTAGGCATGCCGGAGACATACCAGAAGCGGCTGCAGCAAAGTTTTCCCGGGATTGAGGTGACAGTCAAGGCCAAAGCAGATGCCCTCTACCCTGTGGTCAGTGCTGCCAGCATCTGTGCCAAGGTCAGTACCCTACTAGCCACTGCCAGCTTCCACCATCCCCCTGTCTCCCCAACATATGGAGACCCTGTTTCTATGATCAGGCATGGCCACCACGGGGGAGGAGGGAGATTCCAGGTGCCTGTCCTGCCCACAGGTGGCCCGGGACCAGGCCGTGAAAAACTGGCAGTTCGTGGAAAAATTGCAGGACCTGGATACTGATTATGGCTCAGGCTACCCCAATGGTGAGCAGACAGTGACCCTTGTACTAATGTAGACATGGCCAGGGCTGAACATGCTTCTGAGGTTTTCTTTTTTTCCTTTCATTGATCATTTTATTTTGTTTATTCTTTGTTTTTATAGAGGTGGGGTCTTGTCCCATTGCCCAGGCTGGTCTTGAACTTCTGGGATCAGGCAGTCCTCCCACCTTGGTCTCCCAGAGTGCTGGGATTACAGGTGTAAGCCACCAACCCTTTTTTTTTTTTTCGAGACGGAGTTTCGCTCTTGTTACCCAGGCTGGAGTGCAATGGCGCGATCTCGGTTCACCGCAACCTCCGCCTCCTGGGTTCAGGCAATTCTCCTGCCTCAGCCTCCTGAGCAGCTGGGATTACAGGCAAGTGCCACCATGCCCAGCTAATTTTTTGTATTTTTAGTAGAGATGAGGTTTCACCATGTTGACCATGATGGTCTCGATCTCTTGACCTCATGATCCACGCGCCTCGGCCTCCCAAAGTGCTGGGATTACAGGCGTGGGCCACCGTGCCCGGCCCTTTTTTTTTTTTTTTTAAAGAGATGAGGTCTCCCTATGTTGCCCAGGCCTGTCTTGAATTCCTGGGCTTAAGTGATCCTCCTGTCTTGGACTCCCAGATAGCTAGGATTACAGGTGTGAACTGCTGTGCCTGGCTGGAGGTTTTCTAAGTTGTTCTCGTCACCCCAATCCACAGTGGAAGAGGCCAAGTTCTAGACAGTGCTGGCATTTGTTCACAGCCACACAGCCAGTGAGTGATGGAGCTGGATTCCAGGCTATTGGATTCCTGCTCTCTTCCCTGATTCCCACTTTGCTGTCTCTCTGGAGCTCCAGTGACTGACTGAGACCCCAGGTAGGCATCTGTCCCTTTGTTAAGGGGAAGGAGAACAGGCGTGGTGGCTCATGCCTGTAATGCCAGCACTTGGGGAAGCTGAGGTAGGATAACCGCTTGAGTCCATGGGTTCAAGACCAGGCTGGGCAACATAGCGAGACCCCCATCTCTATAAAATTTTTTTTTTAAATTAGCCGGTTATAGTGGTGCCCACCTGTACTCCCAGCTACTCAGGAGGCTAAGGTGGGTGGGTTGCTTGAGCCCAGGAGTTTGAGGCTGCAGTGAGCTATGATTATGCCACTGCACTCCAGCCTGGGTGACAAGGTTAGACCCTGTGTCAAAAAAATAATTTTGGCCAGGTGCAGTGGCTGCAATCCCAGCACTTAGGGAGGCCAAAGCAGGTGGATCACTTGAGGTCAGGAGTTCGAGACCAGCCTCATCAACATGGTAAAACTCTGTCCCTACTAAAATTACAAAATTAGCTGGATGTGGTGGCACACGCCTGTAATCCCAGCTACTCAGAAGGCTAAGGTAGGAGAATCTCTTGAACCCGGGAAGTGGAGGTTGTGGTGAGTGGCCTGGGTGACAGAGTAAGACTCTGCCTCAGCAAAAAGAAAAAAAAGGAGTGGCAAGGAGCTAGGATGTTATGGTGCAACTTGGACTGTCACCGTTGCCCACCCTACCCCAGATCCCAAGACAAAAGTGTGGTTGAAGGAGCACGTGGAGCCTGTGTTCGGCTTCCCCCAGTTTGTCCGGTTCAGCTGGCGCACGGCCCAGACCATCCTGGAGAAAGAGGCGAAAGATGTTATATGGTGGGTATCATGGGTGTCTGGGGGTGTTACAGGGAAGGAAGGAGGGAGGCCAGGGTTCAGCCCTGCCTGGGAGTGCTGTTCTCCCTGGACGTGGTCACTGTCAATACCTCTCTCCCACAGGGAGGACTCAGCACCCGAGGATCAGGAGGGACTTGGGAAGATCACATCCTACTTCCTCAATGAAGGGTCCCGAGTCTGTCCCCGTGCTTCCCACCGGTATTTCCTGGAGCGTGGCCTGGAGTCAGCAACCAGCCTGTAGCAGCTGCCTCTCCTCGCTCTGCCTGTCTCCCTGACCCAGACATTAAAGTTGTTAAAGGAAAACCACATGTAGGAGATCTGCTTTTGGGCAGAGCGAGGTGGGAGTGTGCTCTGCAGCCGGGTCCAGCTGCTGCCTTTTGGAACCTAATTAGAATGAGTGTTGGTTGATTGATTTGATTTGTTTTTTATTATTATTATTTTTAATTTTATTCATTTATTTAATTTTATTTATTTATTTATTTATTTTGAGACGGCGTTTCGCTCTTGTTACCCAGGCTGGAGTGCAATGGCGCAATCTCAGCTCACCGCAACCTCCGCCTCCTGGGTTCAGGCAATTCTCCTGCCTCAGCCTCCTGAGTAGCTGGGATTACAGGCATGCGCCACTATGCCCAGCTAGTTGTTTGTATTTTTAGTAGAGACGGGGTTTCACCATGTCGACCAGGATGGTCTCGATCTCTTGACCTCCTGATCCTCCTGCCTCTGCGTCCGAAAGCGCTGGGATTACAGGCTTGAGCCACCGTGCCTGGCCTATTTTTTTTTTTTTTTTTGAGAGGTGGAGTCTTGCTCTGTCCCCCAGGCTACAATAGAGTGGCAAAATCTTAGCTCACTGCAGCCTCCACCTTTCACGTTCAAGTGATTCGCCTGCCTCAGTTTTTCAAGTAGCTGGGATTACTGACGTATGCCATCACAACCAGCTACTTTTTCTTTTTCTTTTTGTATTTTTGAGATGGCATCTCGCTCTGTCACCCAGGCTGGAATGCAGTGGTGTGATCTTGGCTCACTGCACCTTCCACCTCCCTGATTCAAGCAATTCCTCTGCCTCAGCCTTCCGAGTAGGTGGGATTGTAGGCACACACCACCACATCTGGCTAATTTTTTTGTATTTTTAGCAGAGACGGGGTTTCACCATTTTGGCGAAACTGGTCTCAAACTCCTGACCTCAGGCAGTTCTCCTGCCTTGACCTCCCAAACTGCTGAGATTACAGGCATGAGCCACCATGCCCTTCCTTTTTTTATTTTTACTTAAAAAAAAATTTTTTTTGAGACAGTCTTGCTGTGTCACCCTGTCTGAAGTGCAGTGGTTCGATCTCAGCTCAACTGCAGCCTCCGCCTCCTGGGTTCAAGCAATTCTGCCACCTCAGCCTCTTGAGTAGCTGAGATTCCAGGCACATGCCATGATGGCCAACTAATTTTTGTATTTTTTGTAGAGATGAAGTTTCACCACGTTGCCCAAGCTGGTCTTGAAGTCCTGCGCTCAAGTGATCTGCCCGCGTCGGCCTCTCAGTGTGTGAGCCACCACACCTGGCCGATTTAATTTAATATTTAAAATAAATGATATGACTGGGTGCAGGGGCTCATACCTATAATCTGAGTGCTTTGAAAGGCTGTCAGGAGGATCTTGACCAGCCTGGACAACATAGACCCCATCTCTATGAGAAATAGAAATCTGGCTGGGTGCCGTGGCTCATGCCTGTAATCCCAGCACTTTGGGAGGCCGAGGCAGGTGTATAACCTGAGGTGGGGAGCTCGAGACCAGCCTGACAAACATGGAGAAACCCCATCTCTACTAAAAATACAAAATTAGCCGGGCGTGGTAGCACATGCCTGTAATCCCACCTATTCGGGAGGCTGAGGCAGGAGAATCGCTAGAATCTGGGAGGCAGGTTGTGGTGAGCCAAAATCGTGCCACTGTACTCCAGCCTGGGCAAGCCAAAATTGTGCCACTGTACTCCAGCCTGGGCAAGCCGAAATCGTGCCACTGTACTCCAGCCTGGGTAACGAGCGAAACTCTGTATCGAAAAAGAAAAAAAAGACTTTTTTTAGAGACAGGGTCTCCCTATGTTGCCCAAGCTAGTCTCAAACTCCTGGGCTTGGTCACTTTCAGTGGCTCATGCCTGTAATCCCAGCACTTTGGGAAGCCAAGGCAGGCAAATCACGAGGTCAATAGATTGACACCATCCTGGCCAACACGATGAAACCCCGTCTCTACTAAAAATACAAAAATTAGCTGGGCATGGTGGTACACACATCTAGTCCCGACTACTTAGGAGGCTGAGGCAGGAGAATTGTTTGAACCTAGGAGGTGGAGGTTGCTGTGAGCCAAGGTGTGCTACACTCCAGCCTGGCGACAGAACAAGACTCATCTCAAAACCGAAAAAACAAAACGAAAACTCCTGGGCTCAAGCGATTCTGCCGCAGTCTCCCAAAGTGCTAGGATTTATAGGTGTGAGCCACCAATAAGTGCCTGGCTACTTTGTTTTATTTCTTCGTCTGCAAATGGAAGCAAATATACCCTAGACAGTACACATTAGTGGCTTCACCAGATAGATTCGAGAGATGATGTCTAAGAGGCTGTGTAACCCTTTCCTATTTTGTTGCTTGACCTGCAGTTTAGTTTATTCATCTGTTTATATTTAATAGAGATAGAGTCTCTTGCCCAGGGTGGTCGCAAATGCCTGATACCAAGGAATCCTCCCACCTCAGCCTCTCAGTACTGGGATTACAAGCACAAGTCACCCTGCCGAGCTTCTTGTAGTTTATAATTTTTTTTGAGACAGAGTCTTGTTCTGTCGCCCAGGCTGCAGTGCAATAGCGCCATCATTGGTCACTGCAACATCCACCTCCCAGGCCCAAGCAATCCACCATCTCAGCCTCCCAAAGTGCCAGGATTACAGCTATGAGCCACCATGCCCACAGGTGGTTTTTTTTTTTTTTGAGACTGAGTCTGGCTCTGTTGCGCAGGCTGGAGTGCAATGGCGTGGTCTCTGCTCACCGTAACCTCTGCCTCCTGGGTTCAAGTCATTCTCCTGCTTTAGCCTCTCAAGTAGCTGGGATTACCGGCGCCGCCACCACACCCAGCTGATTTTTGTACTTTTGGTAGACATGTGGTTTTAGCATGTTGACTAGACTGGTCTTGACCTCCTGACCTCAGGTTATCCTCCTGCCTTGGCCTCCCAAAGTGCTGGGATTACAGGTATGAGCCACCACACCCGGCCCAGAGTTTTTTTTGTTTCGTTTTTCAATTTTTTGAATCAGAGTCTCACTCTGTCACCCAAGCTGGAGTGCAGTGGCTGATCTTAGTGCTCTAAAACCTCCACCTCCCAGGCTCCAGCGATTCTCCCCTCCCAGCCTCCCAAGTAGCTAGAATTACAGGTGCGTTGTTATTTGTGTTTTTTTTTTTTTGAGACGGAGTTTCGCTCTTGTTACCCAGGCTAGAGTGCAGTGGCGCGATCTTGGCTCACTGCAACCTCCGCCTCCTGGGTTCAGGCAATTCTCCTGCCTCAGCCTCCTGAGTAGCTGGGATTACAGGCACGCGCCACCATGCCCAGCTAGTTTTTTGTATTTTTAGTAGAGACGGGGTTTCACCATGTTGACCAGGATGGTCTCAATCTCTTGACCTTGTGATCCACCCGCCTCGGCCTCCCAAAGTGCTGGGATTACAGGCGTGAGCCACCGCGCCCGGCCTGGTTTTTTTTGAAACCAGAACATTTATTGCTTGACTAGTCGTTGAAATTCTTTTTTTTTTTTTTTTGAGAAGGCTGGAGTGCAATGGCGCGATCTCGGCTCACCGCAACCTCCGCCTCCTGGGTTCAGGCAATTCTCCTGCCTCAGCCTACTGAGTAGCTGGGATTACAGGCACGCACCACCATGCCCAGCTAATTTTTTGACGGGGTTTCACCATGTTGACCAGGATGGTCTCGATCTCTTGACCTCTTGATCCACCCGCCTCGGCCTCCCAAAGTGCTGGGATTACAGGCTTGAGCCACCACGCCTGGCCAATCGTTGAAATTCTTAAGATGAACTGGATGCTGCGACAGCTGCCCTCTTGGGCTTAGGTGTTGTTCCTTCACAGAATCCATGCCTGAATCTGCGGTATAGAATTTTTAGGTGCCTTATTCGACCAGTCCTGGTGGTATTTCGTTTTTCAGCCTTGGCACCCCAGTTATATCTTCTCTTGCACTTGGTGGGGCAGCCATTTTTGCCACAGGTCGACTTCTGAAGGTGGCAGGCCTTAGAGCCACAGCGGCAGCACAGCGTGTGTGTCTTACTGCAGTGCTTTCCAAACGAGGTTCCCTTCGTCATCTTGCTTCTTCGGCCGAGACCAGAGAGCTAAGTTTTTGGTATTTTAGTAAAGATGGCTTTCACTATGTTGCCCAGGATGGTTTCGAACTCCCGAGCTCAGGTGATCAGCGCACCTCGGCCTCCCAAAGTGCTGGGATTACAGCTGTGATCCACATGCCCAGCCCCAGGAGAGTTTTAATAGAATGGAAGGAAGGGGATGGCTCTTAACTGAACACTTTTTAAATTGTATGTATTAGTTTTTTTTTTTTTAGACAGGGACTTGCTCTGTCTCCCTGGCTGGAGTGCAGTGGTGCCATCATGGCTCACTGCAGCATCCACCTGCTGGGCCCAAGCCATCCACTTCATACCCCCTAATAGTTGAGGCTAGAGACACATGACACCTTGCTCAACTAATGTTTTAAATACTATTGGTAGAGACAGGTTCTCTCTGTGTTGCCTAGACTGGTCTCAAACTCCTGGCTCAGGCAGTTCTCTTGCCTCGGCCTCCCAAAGGACTGCCATTACAAGAGTGAGCCACCATACCCAGCCAACATTTTTTAAAAAACATTAATTTTCTCCTCATTTTTATTTGTTTATTTTTGAGACAGAGTCTTGCTCTCGTACCCAGGCTGGAGTGCAGTGGCAGGATCTCAGCTCATTACAATCTCTGCCTCCTGGGTTCAAGCAGTTCTCTTGCCTCAGCCTCCCAAGTAGCTGAGATTACAGGTACCGGCACCAAGCGATTCTCCTGCCTCAGTTTCCCAAGTAGCTGAGATTACAGGCTTGCACTCACACACCTGGCTAATTTTTGTATTTTTAGTAGAGACAGGGTTTTACCATGTTGGCCAGGTTAGTTTTGAACTCCTGACCTCAGGTGACCCATCCGCCTCAGCCTCAGAAAGTGCTGGGATTACAGGTGTGAGTCCTCGTGCTCGGTGTCAACACTTTTAGAGAAATGCTGTGGCTGGGCACGGTGGCTCACACCTGTTATCCCAGAGGTTTTGGGGGCCAAGGTGGGCAGATATCAAGGTCAGGAGTTCGAGACCAGCCTGGCCAACATAGCAAAACGCCACCTCTACAAAAGATATAAAAATTAGCCAGGCGTGGTGGCGCATGTCTGTAATCCCAGATATTTGGGAGGCTGAGGTAGAATTGCTTGAACCTGGGAGGTGGAGGTTGTAGTGAGCCAAGATCACACCACTGCATTCCAGCCTGGGTGACAGAGCAAGACTCTGTCTAGGAAAAAATGAAAAAGAAACACTGTGATGACAGACATCCAGGATGATGTGAGAGTATTATTTGTGGAGTATTCTTTTTTTTTTTTTTTTTGAGACGGAGTTTCGCTTTTGTTACCCAGGCTGGAGTGCAATGGTGCGATCTCGGCTCACCGCAACCTCCGCCTCCTGGGTTCAGGCAATTCTCCTGCCTCAGCCTCCCGAGTAGCTGGGATTACAGGCACGCGCCACCATGCCCAGCTAACTTTTTGTATCTTTAGTAGAGACAGGGTTTCACCATATTGACCAGGATGGTCTCGATCTCTTGACCTCGTGATCCACCCGCCTCGGCCTCCCAAAGTGCTGGGATTACAGGCTTGAGCCACCGCGCCCGGCCAAGTGGAGTATTCTTTAGTTGTTTAGAGGTACTGTAACAAGACTACCTGAGACTGGATGGCTTACACAATAGAGATTTATTTTATCTGTCTTGGAAGCTAGAAGTACAAGATCAAGGTGTCAGCAGGATTGGTTTCTTCTTCGGTTTATTTTTTTCCAGACAAGGTCTCTCTCATGCAGGCTGCAGTGCAATGGCATAATCATAGCTCACTGCAGCTTTGAACTCGGCTGAAGTGATCCACTTGCCTCAGACTTCTGAGTAACTGTGACTAAAGGTGCGCTCTAACATACCTGGCTAATTTTTTTAAAAAATTTTGTCCAGGCGCAGTGGCTCACGCCTGTAATCCCAACACTTTGGGAGGCCAAGGCAAGCGGATCACCTGAGGTCAGGAGTTTGAGAACAGCCTGGCCAACATGGTGAGACCCCAGTCTGTTCTACAAACACAAAAATTAGCCGGGTGTCTTAGTGGTCGCAGTGGGATCTGTAATCCCAGATACTCAGGAAGTTTAGGCAGGAGTATCGCTTGAACCTGGAAGGGGGAAGTTGCAATGAGCTGACATCATGTTATTTCACTCCAGCCTGGGCAACAGAGCAGGAGACTCCATCTCAAAAAGAAATTTGTTTTAATAGAGATGGGGGTCTTGCTGTGTTGCACAGTTTGCTCTGAAACTCCAGGGTCCAAAGGATCCTCCCGCGGCAGCCTCCCAAAGTGTTGTGATTACAGGCATGAGCCTCGGTGCCCAGCCATGTGTCCTAATTTCTTATAATCATTGGATTAGAGCTCACAAATACGACCTCGTTTTACCTTAGTTTTCTCTTTCAACATGCTGTCTCCAAATACAGTCACATTTTGAGGTACTAGGAGTTAGGACTTGAACATATGAATGGGAGGAGACCCATTCAACGCGTAACAGCATTTCTTCACTCCATGCAACTTTATTTTGGAGATGATGTCTGGCTATGGTGCCCATGCTATTTCCAAACTCCTGGCCTCAAGCAATACAGTCACCTCAGCCCCCCAAGTAACTGAGACTGCCAAACCTTGCATCACACACACTCTTTTTTTTTTTTTTTTCTGAGACATGGTCCCCGTTGCCCCAGCTGGAGGGCAATGGTTCCTCCACCTCTCAGGCTGAAGCAATCCTCCCACCTTAGCCTCCCAAGTAGCTGGGACTACAAGTGTGCACCACCACGCCTGGCTATTTTTTTTTTAGTAGAGATGGGGTTTCACCATGTTGCCCAGGCTGGTCTCAAACTCCTGATCTCAATGCACTTGCCTCGGCCTTCCAAAGTGCCAGAATTACAGGTGTGAGCCACCATGCCTAGTACATCACACTCTATCCTTAGGTTCAAGTGCCTTTGCCTGGCATTTAGTGTCTTCCAGGACCAGACCTCATCTCCCATACTGTATCCCAGGCCTCCTGAGAAGCTCAGAGTTCCCAGAACATGTAATCTCCAGGCCTTTGACTTGGAATGTCCTCCATGGCTTGATTATCTGACTAGAGATCCTTCAAAGACTTGCTTTACTTTTCTTCCTTGAATGCTTGCTCCTCCTTGTCACAGTTACACAGTCTATAACATCAATAACAGTACCTAACAGCTACAAGAAGCAATCATAATAGATGGTGTCTACATTCTTTGATAATTATGTGCCACACTTTCTAAGCATTTTATTTGATATCCCTCCCATTGGAGGTGGAGTCTGTGGTGCCTCTCCTTGAATATGAGCTGGCTTCAGTGACTCACGGTCGTGAATAGAAAGTGAAAGGTGTGACACTGTGAGTTCAAGGGTTAAGTCATCAAAAGTGAAACAACTTCTGCCGGGCGCGGTGGCTCAAGCCTGTAATCCCAGCACTTTGGGAGGCCAAGGTGGGTTGATCATGAGGTCAAGAGATTGAGACCATCCTGGTCAACGAGGTGAAAACCCGTCTCTACTAAAAATACAAAAATTAGCTGGGCATGGTGGTGCACGCCTGTAGTCCCAGCTACTCAGGAGGCTGAGGCAGGAGAATTGCTTGAGCCCAGAAGGTGGAGGTTATGGTGAGCCAGGATCGCGCCATTGCACTCCAGTCTGGGTAACAACAGTAAAACTCTGTCTCAAAAAAAAAAAAGTGAAACAACTTCCACCTGGCTTGCTCTCTTGGGACATTTCCCTTAGAACTTAGCTGCCATGTTGAGAGGAAGCCCAAGCCACAGAGAGGCTGTGTGCAGATATTCTGCCCAACAGCCGGAGCAGAAGTTCAAGGCAATAGCCAACACCTTGATATATCAGCAAGGAAGACTACATGATTCCAGCCCCAGCCACTATCTCCAAGTGCATGACAGAGCTTCAGGAAGAACTGCCCAGCTGAACTGAGTCAAAGCCCAGAACTGTGAAAGTATCTCACTCTGTCACCCATCCTTGCTGGAGTACAATGGCAGGATCTTGACTCACTGCAAACTCTGCCTCCCGGGTTCAAGTGATTCTTCTGCCTCAGCCTCCCAAGTAGGTGGGATTACAGGCACACACCACCACTCCTGGTCATTCCCATCAAACTCTGTAATATGTATATGTATAATATGTTATGAGGTCTTGGACAAGCTCTACTAAAAATACAAAAATTTGCCAGGTATAGTGGTCTGCACCTGCAATCCCAGCTACTCTGGAGGCTGAGGCATGAAAATCACCCAGGAAGTGGAGTTTGCAATGAGCCAAGATTGCACCACTGTACTTCAGCCTGGGAGACAAAGCCAGACTATGTCTGGGAAAAAAAAAAGCCAGGCGCAGTGGCTCACCCATGTAATCTTAGCACTTAGGGAGGCTGAGGTGGGTGGATCACCTGAAGTCAGGAGTTTGAGACCAGCCTGATCAACGTGGTGAAACCGTCTCTATTTAAAAATACAAAAAATTGGGCCGGGCGCGGTGGCTCACGCCTGTAATCCCAGCACTTTGAGGGGCCGAGGTGGGTGGATCACAAGGTCAAGAGATCGAGACCATCCTGGTCAATGAGGTGAAACCCTGTCTCTACTAAAAATACAAAAAATTAGCTGGACACAGTGGCGCGTGCCTGTAATCCCAGCTACTCAGGAGGCTGAGGCAGGAGAATTGCCTGAACCCAGGAGGCAGAGGTTGCAGTGAGCCGAGATCGGGCCATTGCACTCCAGCCTGGGTAATGAGAGCGAAACTCTGTCTCAAAAAAAAAAAAAAAAAAAAAAAAAATTAGCCGGGTGTGGTGGCAGGTGCCTATAATCTTAGCTACTAGTGAGGCAGAGGCAGGAGGAGGTTGCAGTGAGCTGAGATCCCGCCATTGGACTCCAGCCTGGGCGACAAGAGTGAAACTCAGTCTCAAAAAAAATAAAATAAAATAAAAGTTGGGGTCTGGGCTTTGCCCAGGCTGGAGTGCAGGATCATAGCTTACTTTAGACTCAAATTTCTGGATTCGAGTGATCCTCTTACCTCAGCCTCCCAAGTAGTTGAGAGTACAGCACATACCACCACGCCCAGCTTGGTATTCAGTGTCTGTGTGTCTTATTATTATTTTTTTCAGACAGGGTCTCACTGTGTCACCAGGCTGGAATGTAGTGGTATGATCGTGGCTCACTGCAGCCGTAAACTTCTGAGCTCAAGTGATCCTCCTGCCTCAGCCTCCTGAGCAGCTAGGGGTACAGGCACTCACCACTACACTGGGCTAATTTAAAAATTTTCCCAACAACCTAAAAAGCAGTTTAAGAAGGAAGAAGAGGGTCAGAAGGAAGAAGATAAACCAAGAAAAGAGCCAGACAAAAAAGAGGGGAAGAAAGAAGTTGAATCAAAAAGGAAAAATTTAGCTAAAACAGGGGTTACATCAACCTCCGATTCTGAAGAAGAAGGAGATGATCAAGAAGGTGAAAAGAAGAGGAAAGGTGGGAGGAACTTTCAGGCTGCTCACAGAAGGAATATGCTGAAAGGCCAACATGGGAAAGAAGCAGCAGATTGAAAACGCAAGCAAGAGGAACAAATGGAAACTGAGCACCAAACAACATGTAATCTACAGTAATAAAAAATATATCTCATTTTGGGCTCAAAGCATTAATCCAGTTACTGAAAAGAGAATACAAGTGGAGCAAACAAGAGATGAAGATCTTGAGACAGACTCATTGGACTGAATTTCCCCCTCCCCCCCTTGATGGAAGAATGTTCCAGATTCTAAATTGAGGACTTCATTATTAATGGTGGTTGTACATTATTCATTTAGAAAATATAAAAATTCATTTTGTTTTGAAGCTAGGCATTAAACTGGAATAACAGTTTTACCCCGGAGAATGGGGCCCTTCCCTTGACATTCCTTTGTTGTTTAATTCTTTAGAATCTTAATTGTTTTTTTAATCCTGAGAGATTAAATAGTAGTAGACTTGTTAAGAAAATGAAACTGTAACCAAAATTTTAAAATAAAGTTTAAAAAAAAAAAAAATTTTCCCTCCCTCCCCCTATCCCCTCCCCACTTCCCCTTCCCCCTCCCTCCCTCCCTCCTTTCCTTCTCTCTCTTTTAAGAGACAGGTTCTCACTGTATTGCCAAGCCCAGTCTTGAACTCCTGGGCTCAAGCGATTCACCCACCTCGGCCTCTCAAATTGCTGGGATTACAGGCATGAGCCGCTGCACCTGGCCTTGAAGTTTGTCTTGAGGGCTATACAAATTAGGCAGCTTCTTGGCATCCTTGGTGGCACACAGTGGGAAGGAACTTCTCCTGCCCTTGCCAGCCCCTTTTCTGACCCCCTCTCCATTTCCAGCACCTGGGTGTTCTGAGTTGTGTTGACTGCTCTAGGGCACAAGCTATCCATCATTTACACTCTAGGATGAATCAGTTACTAATTCTAGGATCTGAGAATTAGACCTGAGACACTTATTACTTTCTGACAATTCTCCTTCCCACTTATTTCCCCAAGAAGCAGCCACATCACATGCTCTAGCTGGAGACTTTATTCAAGAGGGAGAGGGAAAAGTGAGAGAGAGTTGGGTCATTTCTGGGATAAGCTGGAGAGAGGTGAGTCTCTGGAACTCCAGGGAGGAGGGACACAAATCTGGAAACTATCAGAACGCCCAGAGGGAGAGGTGTGGGTTCTGGGTGTCTGAGGGGCAGGGCTGGGGGAAGGGATGCGTCCCCCACTCAGAGCCACGCGTCCGCTAGGGACCGCTGCCGCTTCCACTGCCACTCCCGCTGCCCGCAGCGTCCAGGATGGAGTTGCGAGGGCGGCGGGAGCGCCGGGAGGGAGCTTCCCGGGCCCGCCGTCCTGGTTTGGAATGTGGTAGCGCGGAGATGGAGATGTTAAAGCAGTGACGGGCGCCGGGAGCAGCCACCGGTAGGGCGTGGCCCAGCGCCGAGCGACAAAGGTCCGTACCGTCTGCGAAGGTCTAGGAAAAGGGTGGCTTTAGGGCCTTAGTGGGCGGAGTCCAGAGACTTGGGGGAGGGCAGGTCTTCCTCCCAGGGGCGTGGCCTGTCAATTCCTTTGGGATTGGGATCAGAGCGGAAGCGTGTGGCCTGGGAGTCTGGGTGCGGGACCAGAGTAGGGGCAGGTCCCTGGCGTGGAGGTGAAGGTTCTTACTGGGCCCTAGGGGGCTGAGTCAGGGTTGAGGGCAGTGGGGGCGCGCAGAGAGGTCTATATCAAGGCTGGGGTTTTATAGAGGGTGACTGGGCTTCTGGGTACTCCAGGATGAACAGTGGATGGGCCCAGAGCAGGGACGGTTTCTTGGGAAGGGCAAATCTGGACTCTGAGAGCTTTTGGAGTCAACAGGCACAACCCAGTACGGAGGCTGGCCTAGGGAAGGGTGTAAGCAGGGACCTGGGGAGTGCCAATCTGATCTCTGGGGTCTAGACACGGTAAGAAAGAACTTGGTGAGGAGGCTCTCAGTCTCTTCCCTTCACCCTCTGCCCCACGCTCACCTGTCCATAGGTAAGGCAGCTGGGCTCACAGCCCCTTTTTTCTGAGAGTGGAAGCCAAGTTGGGCCGCAGGTGATATCATCTTCGCAGTTTGCAAACCTGGAGATAGCATGTGTAGAGGTGGCTTTGTAGCTATGTTTCAGCGGGATTCCAGCTCTTCAGGACTGAGTTCAGTTTATGCTCGTCGCTCGGATCCAGGCCCCGCCTCTTAGAACCACTCCCCTACTAACCCATCTCTCCAGATTTCACCCCGCCCCATATTCTACCAGATCTTTCTATACTCTGGGTCATGTCACAACTGGCCTCGTCCCTGCAGACCTCAGACCATTTGTTCCAAGCCAGTCCTTTGTATTTCCTCACTGTTTCATTTTCCATTTATTTATTTATTTATTTATTTATTTATTTTTGAGACAGGGTCTCACTCTGTGACTCAAGCTGGAGTGCAGTGGTGTGATCATGGCTTCTGGCAACTTTGTCCTTCCAGGTTCCAAAAATCTTTCCACCTCGGTGTCTCAAGTACCTGGGACTATAGGTGCGCGCCATGATGTTCAAATAATTTTTTTTTTTTTTTTTGACAGAGTCTTGCTCTGTCGCCCAGGGTGGAGGGCAGTGGACAGATCTCTGCTCACTGCAACCTCTGCTTTCCAGGTTCAAACAAGTCTCCTGCCTCAGCCTCCTGCATAGCTGGGATTACAGGTGCCCACACCACGCCCGACTCATTTTTGTATTTTTAGTAGAGACAAGTTTTCATCATGTTGGCCAGGCTGGTCTTGAACCCCTGACCTCAGGTGATCTGTCCGCCTTGGCCTCCCAAAGTGTTGGCATTACAGGCGTCAGCCACTGCATCCAGCCCATGTCTGATTAATTTTAAAATTTTTTGTTGATACTGGGTCTTGCCATGTTGCCCAAGCTGGTCTTGAACTCCAGGCCTCAACCAATCCTCCTGCCTTGACCTCTTCAACGACTGAAATTACAAGTGCCCACCCTTTCACCTTCTCTTTTCTTTTTCTTTTTTTTTTTTTTCCTGCACCATCACGTTCTTTTTTCAATCAGGAGAACTCACCCCTCAAGAAATCTCAGGGCCTGACTTGGCACAATGGTTCACACCTGTAATCCCAACCCCACTGCTGAGGCAGGTGGATCAAGGTCAGGAGTTCGAGACCAGCCTGGCCAACATGGTGAAATCCTGTCTCTATTAAAAACACAAAACTTAGCTTGGCATGGTGGTGGGCGCCTGTAATCCCAGCTATTAGGGGGGCTGAGGCAGGAGAATCGCTTGAACCTAGGAGGCGGAGGTTGCAGTAAGCAGAGATCGCACCATTGCTCTCCAGCCTGGCTGGGCAACAAGAGCAAAACTCCATCTCAAAAAGAAAAGAAAAGAGAAGAGAAGAAAAGAAAAGAGGAGAAGAGAAGAGAGAAAAGAAAAGAAAATCTCAGGGCTATGAAAAGCCACATTGCAGTCAGGTATCTTAAAAGTTGGGGGCTTCTCACGCCTCCCACCTTTCTACCTGGGTTCTAAACATTAAGCTGCGTCCCTTAAACCTTGGTCGTGTTGGAGGCCACTCTCCTTCACACAGAAGGCCAAGTAAACCTCAGGTTCCGCCCTCCTCCCTACCCCACCACCCCCACCCCGCACAAGTCACAAGCCACGCCCCTTGCCCACGCATCTCCTACCAGGCCTGGCAGAGCTCTTCGCAGAGCGGCTGGGCCTGGCGTACCCCCAATAGCCGGAGGTGGAAGCGACTGCGCAGTGCACGTTGGAGGTGTTCCAGGAAGGATTCGCACCTGGACATCGGGAGAGATAGGGTCCGATGCGTCAGGACCTGAGGGGAGTTCCGGGGAAAGTGGGGCAAAGTACAGGAGAAAACGCTGGGGGGTGCTGTACTCACTCAGGGCTCGGCACTCCGCAGCGTTCTGGATAATTCCCAGGGCCCAATGTCTCTGTTGTGTCCATCTCTGAGGGACAACAAGGTCCTGGCAAAGGGGACCCCTGTGAGCCAGAGTCTTGGCTCCTCAGGTAAGGTTTGTGAACTGAGACCTGGGGATCCCCCGGACGAGGGAGACCCCAATCACACATCAATCCTCACAAACCTGTAACTTAAGACCCTTCCTTTGGAATGCAAATGCAGTTTCAAGTAGTAATAATCATTTCTCATTTATAATAATCAGCTTAGTATTTGTCACGTGACTAGTAGTGACACATATGCTTAATATTTTTCCTTTTTTTTTTGTTTCGAGACAGGGTCTCTGTCACCCAGGCTGGAGTGCAGTGGCTCGATCTCAGCTCACTGCAACCTCTGCCTCCCGGGTTCAAGCAATTATCGTGCCTCAGCCTCCCAAGTAGCTGGGATTTCAGGCGCACACCACCTCGCCCATCTAAGTTTTGTATTGTTTGTAGAGATGGGGTTTCACCATTTTGGCCAGGCTGGTCTCAAACTCCTGACCTCAAGTGATCTGCTCACCTCAGCGTCCCAAAATGCTGGGATTACAGGCGTTGGCCACCGCACCCTGCTGTAGGTTTAATCTTAACAATAGCTCTTCGAGGTATGTTTGCTATTTCTCTTTCTGGGGCGGCCAATGTGAGACTCAGAGAGGTTAAATGACTTCCTCAGAGTCACACAGCTACAAAGTGGCAGAGTTGGGATTTAAACCCAGGCAGTCTCTTAACCATCATTCTTCAGTACTGTCTATGCCTCCCACCCTCGTGGCCATGCTAGGATCCTCTCATAAGGAAATTCTAACATTGCCATGGGAGGATAGGTGTGGGTTTCTGGGTGTTGGTGATGAGGCAGGGTCCGGGGTGCTCACCTGCTAGGTGCAGCTTGCCTTTGCCCAGATCAGCTGCCAGCCCATGGTGTCCCTGGGACCTGGCTTGGAGTGGGCGGCTCCCTCCACAGGCTTCCAGCAGGATCCATGCCAGGGTCAGTTGCAGGACCCAGGCCAGGCTGATGGGTTGCATGTGGACCCTGCAGGCCATGTCCACCTGAGATAAAAGCTAGCAGGCATAGGGTGGGGTTCAGCCATCCCTTTCTGTGAGCTCAGGGTGGTACCCACCCCATGCATACCAAGAAGCAGTGCCAGGCAAAGTAGGGAAAGTGCAGCTGAGGAGAAGGCTGGGCAGTGGCCAAGGACATTCAAATCCCAGGAGACTACCAGAGCCTGCCTCCAATCTAGGAGACCCCCTCCCATCAGACCTATGTCCTCTCTGTCCCTTTAGTGCCACCCTCACCAAGCTTGGACCACAGTGGCCCTCCCCCCATCCAGCAGGATTGCCCACCTTTTTAGTCCTCAAGGGACCCCCTCTTTTCTGAGAACGAAGGGGACCTCCCTAGCTCTTTCAATCCCCCTCTCCTGTTCAGTAAGTCCTCCCTCTCTACACAGCCTCCCTCCTTTCTCTTGATCCCTGCTGGCCCCTCTCTGGGTCACCTTCTCTCAGCCCACAATCGGCTTAGGGGGCACCAAGAGCTGGGCCTTTGGGACCAGGCGTGGTGTGGCAGGGCTCAGGTTCTGTCACTGGGGCCCAAAGCCCCAGGGCAGGGACAGCTAGGGGTCTGTGGAGACAAGACTATCCCCTTCCTGCCTCCCGGCTTCCAGCCCCTCACCTGTTAGCTGGATTGGGGTCTAGAGGCTGCTAAGACACCTCAGGATCCAGTCCAGGAAACAGGCAGCTGAAAGGGGCGTGGTTTGATACAGGGGCGGGACTTCCCACCATCCCGCCCACACTCCAGCTGACCAAAGGCTGGCCGACTTGGGGCTGATGTGTATATATGTATATCCTTGTGTTTGCCTTTATGTTGAGCTTGTGGCTTAAGCTGTGTATCTATATATGTGGGGAGTGTGTGTGTGTGTAAGTTGTGTATATGTGTGTAAGTTGTGTGTGTGTGTGTGTAAGGTGTGTTTGGCCTACAACCTGCTTGTGTTGGGGGAATCTGTGTCTTTTGTTTGTATGGCTATGTGTGTGTTGAGCATGCATGTGTGTGTTTGTTGTGTTAAGTTATTTTTATGTGTGTTTCTTGGTGGATTGTTGTGTGTGTATATATATATGTGTACGTTCGGAACCTGGGTGAGGATTGTGTGTCCCAAGCTATGTGTGTGCAGTTAAATAAAACATAATCTTAATAAATGCGGGAAGGGGGAATGTAGGATCGGGTTGGTGTCCCTGCAAAAATGTTGGAAGTCAGTGGATAAAGATTTTTTGTTTCTTTTTGTATCCTGGAATTCAAAGATAAAAGTTATTGACTGTGAATGTTGACCATGAGTGAACAAGGAAATGCCGTGTGCTGAACAAGGTGTGTTTGCATGTACACGCTTGTTTTTTTTTTACTTATTTATTATTTTTTTCCTTTTTTCCTTTTTTATTTTTTAGTCCACCAGCTCGTAGAAGCATGTACACACTTTTATGTCCTTCTGAAGTTTCTATAAACATGTGTTGCTTGTCAACACTCCCTTAACTCATCCATTCATTCAACAAACATTTATTGAGCTACTATGTGCTAGATTCTGGGGATGCAGTAGTGAACAAGACATGAAAATTTCAGCCAGCCATGGTGGTTCACACCCGTAATCTCAGCACTTTTGGAAGCTGAAATAGGAGGATCATTTGAGCCCAGGAGTTTGAGACCAGCCTGGCCAACATGGTGAAACCCCATCTCTACTAAAAATAATATTTTAAAAATTAGCTGGGCATGGTGACACATTCTTGTAATCTCAGATGTTCAGGAGGCTGAGGCATGAAAATAGTTTGAACCTGGGAAGCAGAGGTTGCAGTGAGCCAAGATTATTCCACTGCACTGCAGCCTGGGCGACAGAATGAGACTCTGTCTTGAAAAAATAAAAATAAAAGACATAAAAATCTCAACCTTCATAGTGCTGACATTCTAGGGGGAGAATCAGATGAGAAAAACATGTTTGCAGTGGGCATGGGGGTGTGTATCTATGTGTTGTATTACGAGAATCATTTGTGTTTTAGATGAGAATTTGTGTGCAATTGGACATCCCTTGGTTTTGAAACTTTGTGATTGTGTTTACATTTATTGTATGTTTATATGTGTTATTTGTGTGTGTTTTCATTTGATGAGTGTGTATATGTCTGTTTTTTAAGTATGTGTTGTATGGCTGCAGAGTGTGAGTTTGTGTGTATCTGTATTTATAGATGTTTGCATGTATCTGCATTTGCTGAGTATGTGTTTGCACATGTGTTAATTTGTGGATTAACACATTCGCAGTATGTGTGGATCTGTGTTTGTGGAGTATGTTTGCAGAGTATGTTTGAATATATGTGTGTGTGTTTGCTGAGCATGTGATTGTATGTAAGTGTTCGTGTGCTTCTCATCTTAGGGCAAGAGAGGCTTTTTGTCTGTCTCTTTTATTGCTGTACTCCCTCCTAGATCCCAAAACACTACGTTGCACACAGTAGGTGCTCAATAAGTGGTGAGGAAGTAGACACTGTCTCTTGGTCCCTCTGTGTGCACCCAGTGATGTGCTGGAGGCCTCTGTAAGCAACACCTGCTGGACCTAGCCTTCCCCTGGTCCATCTTGAGGTGGTCCGGGATGCTTGTGGGTCAGATCTGTTCAGCCTCTGGGCCATGCCTCACGCCAGAGCCTCTGTACCTTCTCTCCTTCCCTAATCTCAGCCCCGACCTTGCGCTTGGATTTCAGCACCGCGGACAGGAGCGTGCGAGACCAGCACCAAGGAGAGCTCCCGCAGTCGCCTTCGTGACAGAGGTCGCCAGGGGCGGAGTCCCGGACATGGACGGAGAGATGTGGGAACAAGGGACTCAGTGAGACGGCGACACAAACGTGTGGACAAACATATAGTGAGACAGAGATAACCCAGGCAAAGGAGCGGACTTGAGGCGACAAGCTCCTGGGGAAAAACCCGGACCCAGGTTCGCCGTCACCCCCGTCTTCCAGCAGGGGTCGCTCTTACCCAGCGACCGCGCCCTCCAGGACCTTGGGGCCAGATACCGGCCACCACCCCTTGGAAAGCCCTTCTGTTCCCCAATGCCAGGGCTTGGATTGCTGAGGGCTCGGACACTCCAGCTTCGGGAAGCATGGTGGGTTTGGCCTCATCCGTGTGAACAGGGAGGAGCGTCGAGGGAGGTGAAAATCCCTTTAACAGCCCCCCTCTTCAACTACCAGCTAATCGTTCCTATAAATACAGACGGCCTGGCCTGGCTCCTTAATCCTGACCGTGAGGGAGGGGTCGCTAGAGGGGCTGCAGGGTTCCCTGAGGCGACTCTGATTGTGGGGGCTGGGGGGCGTAATATGCATGCACATGTTTTTCTGAGGTTGCAGCTCCCATGAGGACAGGTCTCCTCAGTGAAAATGTCACTCTGTATGAATGACATCTCTCCTGGAGCTGTGGAGGTCTCATGGGTGGGGACAATTTCCCACAGAGGATATGGCTTTTAGGGGTCTCTGGGGGTATCCTCCCCAGGGTCTCCACGGGAATTGTCACTCTTGGGATCTTTATCTTCGGGGAATGCCTCTTCCGTGGGCAGTGGGGGTGGCTTTTGAGAGGAATGTCACTTCCCAGGGACCATATCTCTTAGAAATGATTTTCAGGGTTGGGGGAGTTCTTAATGGAGACGGCGTCCCTGTGGAAACTATCTCCACTTGGGAATGTGTCTCACCAACGGGGTCTCCCAGGGAACGAATGTAAAGGGAATGTATCTCAGGGAGAAGGCTTCCTTTGGGGTGTTTCTTGAGTGGGGGTTCTACCCTTGAGAATGTCTCTCCCCTGGGGTATCTCTGTTTATAGGGGTCTCTCGGCAGCTTGGTTCCCATGGGGGCATCAGGAGGCTCCGCCCCCCGCCCGCCCCTTCCCCCCCAGAGCGGGCAGCGGTGGCTGAGCCCGGTCTCCGGCGCCCAGACGCAGTGACGGCGCCTGGCCCGCCCCACTTCGCTCCGCCCCCGCCATCCCCCCAAGCCGCCGCCGCCGCCGCCGCCGCCGCGGTCCCCGCGGCTTCTCACTCCCTCCCTCCTCCCTCCTCCCGCCGCCGCCGCCTCCCTCCTCCCTCCCCGGGCCGAAGTCGCCGCCGCTGCCGCCATGGACGATTCGGGCCTCATCCGCCGCCGGAGGCTGCAGGTACGCCGCTGCCTGGGCCCCGGGTGGAGAGCAAGAGGTCGGCGCCCTGGGGCGGAGCCGGGCAGTAGGCTGGAGAACTTGCACCAGGGTCGGCCGGGCGCCCCCTCCCATGGGCTCGGGACGCTAACCGCGGGGAATGCTTTGGCGGCGCGTCCTGTCGCGCTGGGGACCCCGCCCCTCAGGCGCCGCCCGGGGATCCAGGGAGCTGCGGGAGTGGGTGCAGCCTAGCGCTCCACCTCGAGGATCGCCTGAGGGGCGCCTGGCCCGCCCTAGGGGGAGGGGGCTGCGGCCCAAGTCACGCCCTGGCGCCTCGCCAGGCTGGGGGTGAGGGGGCGCAGAGCAAAGTTATTGCCCTAGGGCTCGCGCCCCTCGGGGCCACCGGCGCCGCTGCAGGTACAAACATGTTTGTGCGGCAGCCTCGCCCCTCACCACCCCAGGAGCCCCATCCGGAGACACAGGACGCCCTGCGTCCCCCACGCACCTGCCTGGCCATCAGGATTCTTCCTACTGCCCTAATTGGACAGGCACCTAGACAGCTTTCTCACTCTTCATTCCACCTCCTCCACTACAACATCCACCCCCCCACCGCGATCCTCAAGTCCAGCCCAGCTTGTGGGTGGGCGGGAGCGATTTTTAGCTCCTTGCAGCCTTAGAAGATACTGGTCTCGAGGCTGCGCAGGCGCAGGAGGCGTGCGTCCACTGCACGGAGTGGGACACTGAGGATCGCTGTGGAGTGTGGGGAAGGCGGGCACAAACTCAGGTGTCAGGAGGCCCAACCTCCAAGGTGGGGAGGGATTCTGAAGCCGAGAAGGGTCCTCTGCCTGTCTTCAGCTGCTCTTCTGAGGGGTTAATACGGAAATTCAGGGTTAATACGGAGGTTCGGTCCCAAACATCCCAGAGGGGAAGGTGATGATAGCTGCGCCCTAAGGCTCTGCCTAGGGTCTGGCCCTTCTCAGCCTCCTTGGAGCTCAGCCCCAGGCTTGGTAATCTGGAGTTTAGATAAAGCCAAGAATGGGCCCAGACTCAGGCTCCATCCCACCCTGAGTCTTGGGAAAATAGGATTCAAACCCTCACCTAGGGCTTCGTCCATTTCTAGACTCCCACACTATTCCCGAGGTTGAAAACCAAGGGATGCTGATCGGTCAGTGGAGCAGGAAAAATGGTGATCAGACGGCAGGAAGTACCTTCCAGGCGTCTGGTTAATGCTGGAACCAGACAGGAGTTGGAAAACGAATTTACTTTCAGAACCCAGATGGTCCGATCTCCGGAGCCTAGGCCTCTCTCTGAAGTGCTCCCACATTCTCTCCCCCTCCCAGGGGTGGGTTAGGAAAGTGGGTTCCGGGAAAAGGAAGGCAGATGAGACAAAGTTAAATAAACTGCTGCAGCAGCCTGGCTGGGTCCGCGCCGTCGGGTCTGAGAAAAGGGAGGAAAGAGGCGGGGACTGCACGGTGTGTCACCGCCCTCCGGGCCGGCGTCAACTCTTATTGGCTCAGCGCCACGCGGGACTTTAGACTCCTGCTCCAGGCACGGTCCCCAACCCGGGATGCTTCCACTCACCCATCCACCCACCCAACCAGAGGCGTGCTCTGGGTCCGGCGACCCCTGTCGTTGTCCGGGGCCCACTGCTTCCCTTCTGGCGGGTTAACCATTTCGCTGCCTGGATACACCCACAAACATCGTTGCAACCTCTTAGGAATTGTCGCATCACTGCCGAGCGCCTAGCATGCCTTGTGTACAGCTGGGATTTTTTTTTTTTTTTTTTTTTTTTTTTTCCCGAGAGGGAGTCTCCCTCTGTTGTCCAGTCTGGAGTGCATTGGCGCAAACTCCGCCTCCCGGATTCAAGCGCTTCTCCTGCCTCAGTCTCCCAAGTAGCTGGGTTTACAGGCATGCGCCACCATACTCGGCTAGTTTTTGTATTTTTAGTAGAGAAGGGGGTTCGCTATGTTGGCCAGGCTGGTCTTGAACTCTCCTGGTCCCAGGTGATCCACCCGCCTTGGCCTCCCAAAGTGCTGGGATTACAGGCGTGAGCCACCGCGCCCTGGGATCTTATACATAGATAGCATCCTGAGTTCGAATGCTCTCTCTGCAGTGTCAACTGTTAATCCTGTGCAGAAGCAGCAGAATCCACTATGCAGAGCAGCTCTGCAGCTAAGGTTGGAAGTGGCGTCCGTTTACACTGACGCCAAATATCCGAACTTCTGCCCCTCCAGTATGACCCTTTTTTCGTCCCTAGAATGTTCGGGGGCGCCAGCGGATGGGGCTGGGTTCGAGGACTTATTTGGCTAGTGCTTAAAAGCCCCCCTTAAGGACTTCTTCGGGTGGTGCTTAAAAGCCCCCCATGGGCTTGTCCTCCAAGGCTGGGTTACCCGGGTCTGGACCCCCTGGGCTCTGTGGACATAAAAATCCAGGTCTTGATTTTGCTTGGGCCATTGCGGACACACGGCCGGGTCGACTGGTCTTAGCTGCTGCTCATTCAGGCGAATCATGCAAGGGCAGAGGGAAAACCTGGTTTGGATTACCGGTCACCCGTAGCTCAGGAGGGCAAGACTGCCCTTTGGCCTTGCCTATATGTTTGTCCGTTGTACAAGGTGGTGAGAGGACCCTGTGGCCCATCCTCTGTCATGCAGCATGTCCCTCCTTAATAACTCCTGTTCTCAAGACTTCGTATTTATTGAGTGCTTGATATGTGCTAGGCACCATGCTAAGGGGCTAGGCATTTGCATCAACTCACAAAATCCTCAAGGAGACACAGGACTATTGGAAGGTCATTTGCCAAGGTCATAAAAGGCAAAATTGAGTTGAATTTAGGCTTTTCTGCTTTTAGAGATCCTGGAAATAGTCTAGAACAAGAGCCCCCTCCAAAGTCTTTTGAAACTCTCCCTCAAATCTTTCTATCTGCAGCCCCGCTCAGCTTCCTTCCACCTCACTCTGTGGGTAGAAAACAGGCTGGAAAGTGCTGCCTTTGTCCCCCATTCCTTTCCTCAGAAAAGGGGCAAGACCCTGTATCTCCTGATCCCTACAGCGACTGAGAGCTTGACAAATGGAACGTGACCTTCTTCAAGTGCAGACACATAAAGTTAATAGCCACTAATTATTATTATTGTCATTATTTAAAATACCCACGTGGCCATCACCTGACTTTCTATTTGATTATTTTAATTTAATTTAATTTATTTTTTTGAGATGGAGTCTCCCTCTGTCGCCCAGGCTGTAATGCAGTGGCATGATCTCGGCTCACTGCAACCTCCACTTCCCGGGTTCAAATGATTCTTCTGCCTCAGCCTTCCAAGTAGCTGGGACTACAGGCGCCCACTAGCACTCTTGGTGAATTCTGTATTTTTAGTAGAGACAGAGTTTCTCCATGTTGGTCAAGCTGGCCTTCTAAAATGCTGGGATTACAGGCATGAGGCTGTAATTTTTGTATTTTTTGTAGAGATAGGGTTTCACCATATTGGTCAGGCTGGTCTAGAGCGCCTACCTTGTGATCCACTCATCTCGGCCTCCCAAAGTGTTGGGATTACAGGCTGAGACACCGTGCCAAGCCAACTATTTATTTTATTTATTTTGAGATGGAGTTTCATTCTTCTTGCCCAGGCTGGAGTGCAATGGCACTATCTTGGCTCACCACAGCCTCCACCTCCTGGGTTCCATAGATTCTCCTGTCTCAGCCTCCAGAGTAGCTGGGATTACAGGCATGTACCAATGGCTAATTTTGCGTTTTTAGTAGAGACGGGGTTTCTCCACGTTGGTCGGGCTGGTCTGGAACTCCTGACCTCATGTAATCCGCCTGCCTCAGCCTCTCAAAGTGGTGGGATTACAGGTGTGAGCCACAGAACCCAGCCTTATTTTTTAATTTTTTAAAGCTTTTATGTTTTGTTTTTTTTTTTAATTGAGAGGGTGTCTCACTCAAGCTGTGGTGCAATCATAGTTCACTGTAACCTCGACCTCCTAAGCTCAAACGATTTTCCCATCTCAGCCTCCCCAGTTCCCATTTTAAATCTCAGTTTTGAGTCACTCTACCTACCTACCCCTACCCCAACTCTGTGACTCTAGCTGGCAGTCAGATAGATCTGTTGAGGTATAGATGAGTCATTTATTCATTCAACCTTTCATTTATTCAACTTTTCATTCATTCATTGAGCATGCTAAGCTTCTTCCCGCCTCCAGGCCTTTGTCCTTGCAGTTCCCTCTACCTGGAATACTCTCTCCACAGTCTCCCATGGCTGGCTCTTATCTTTCAGCAACCAGCTTAAAAGTCACCTCCACAGAGCATCCCTCTCTGACTGTGTCTCCATCCCAGCCATTGTCTGTCATATCACCTGTTTAATTTTATTCATAAGACACAACATTGTTCAAAATTATTTCATTCACTTCTACACTAATCTTTAGTGTCCCCTTTACCCTCTAAATGCTGGTCCCAAAAGGTCAGAAACATTTTTTTTTTTCTCCTTGAGATAGAGTCTTGCTGTGTTGCTCAGGCTGGTGCCCAATCCTGGATTCAAGCAATTCTCCTGCCTCAGCCTCCCAAGTAGCTGGGACTAGAGGTGCACATCACCACACCGGGCTTTGTAACTTATTCACTGCCGTGTCCCTAGTGCCTATGATAGGGTCAGAATACAGTAGGTGCTCAAGACATAGTTTTCAAATAACCATTCCTATTTCATTTGCACAATCATACACTGAGATGCCAACTCACTTGCCTTTATATGGGGTCTCGCCTGTGTACTTGAGGCTCTGTTGGTCCCTGGGGGTCAGGAGAGGAATCACCCGGGGATCCTCTCCCCCAAGAATCTTGGCTCGAAATGCATGGCAAAGGGTGAAAGTGACGAGGCTGAAGAGGGGCCTGTCTTACCCTGCTTCTGCTCCTCCAGAGAGCTGAGAATGCTTGTGGGCAGCAACGGCAGGTCCACGCTGACCTTCATCGTTTTGCCCCTTTGCCTTCCAGAAGGATTTGCCCCTGCCCCGGAAAAGCAGCAGGTGAGCCTTGGGGAGATACTTGGCGGTGGCTGACCGCCACTTCTCCAGCCGGGGTGGGGACGTCAGGCGCTTGCGCGGGCGGGGCCTGGCTCGCCGGCACACAGCAGCGCCCTCTCCCGGCCAGCCTCAGCCGCAGGGCCCTCCCCTTCCCTGCCCTCCCCGGCCCGCTGCGGCTCCAGCCTCCGCCCCGCGCGCTTGCTCCCCGCGCCGCCGCCGCCGCCGCTGCCGCACCTGCCACCATGTCGCCGCCGCCGGGTCATGTCTGACTCCCTCTGGACCGCGCTTTCCAATTTCTCGATGCCCTCCTTCCCCGGCGGCAGTATGTTCCGCCGCACCAAGAGGTAGACCCCCGATCCCCGAGACACTGTCCCGGCCCTCCCCTCAAAAGCCGGTGCTCCGGGTGCTGCCGCAGGGCGGGGCCCGGGATGCTGCGCCCGGTCCAGCTGCGCCAGAGGTGCTCGAGCTGCGCCTTCCCGCCGGGGATGGGGGTCTATGAGGGTCGATGTGGGCCGAGTCTGGGGGGATTGCACGCTGGAGACGACGGCCACGGGGGGAGGAGGCTGCGCCACTGGGGGTTTGTGGCGCCTTTGTCTGCTGGCGCTGCGGGCTCCAAAGCCTGGTGGAGGTAGAGGAAGAAGGGGAGGCTGGGGGGCTTGGCACCCTCAGAACAATAGCCGCAGCCTGCCTCCCCCCACCCCCATGCCGCGTGCTCCTGGACGCGCTAATATGCTCACTCACTGCGGCTGTGGGTGAGGGGACGACGGAGGGGCTGGGGGCTCCCTCTTCGGGAACTGGGATGCTGAGGGTTAGAAAAAAGGGAGGGTTCATAACACAACCCCCCCAAGAACACAGCCCTACACTGAAAATAGTGACACACAGCATCACACAGGACATGATGTCACACACACATACACACACCACAGCCCTAGTGGCCCAGATACACTGGGAGGTGCCACACATACCTAGCGTTGCAGCAGCCACAGGTCAGAACCATGCACAGACACACAGGGGCACCACGTCGTGTACACTTAGATGTCACACGCATGGTGATCCACACACAATTATGTCATCCAAGAGGCACACATGTGTGGCAATAACCCATCCATGCATCCAACAATGTCACAACACACGATATCATATCTAGGTATTTCACAAACTATGTCACACTGACATCAGGATAAACAGATGCAGAGACAGAACCATGCAAAATCACACATTATCACATGCAAGACCCACCTGGAGGATGTCATATGTGGTGACATGTTGGGACACGGTTAGTGTCACTAGACGTTAAATTCACACAATAGATGCTACAGACACATGACACACATGGTGAATATCACACCCAGATGGAAGGACAGTAACTGACACAGACTCAGAATGCCACAAAAAGACATATATACATGTAGTGGGGATCATGCGTCCTGGCCAGGCGTGGTGGCAGGTGCCTGTAGTCCCAGCTACTCAGGAGGCTGAGGTGGGAGGATCACTTGAGCCCAGGAGTTTAAGGCTGCGGTGAGCCACTGCAGACTGCATTCTAGCCTAGGCGACACAGCAAGATGATGACTAAAAAAAAAAAAAAAAGAAGAAAACTGCAGCCTGCCTGTGTTACAGCACACATTGTTATGAACAAGTGGGGTTTCACACTGTGTCACAGAGACACACAAATACGCAAATTGTGTCACACAAGATAAACCCAGGTGGCGTCACACATATCACACTAGAATGCGTTCAGCGTCACACATTGTTGAATTCATACAGTGGATGCCACACATGGATACCTACAGTAAATGTCACGCATAGACTGAAGGAAACACTCAGTATCACCAATGGTGTCACCTAGACACAATGACCATCACACATGACAGACACTGTGCCCTAAACACAATCCACACTGAGAGTTTCTCACACACATGTCATATGCACATCGCCTGCCATACACAGTCCTGCAGAGGCCTCCAACACCTCCTCCTTCAAGAAGTCCTCCCAGGGGCACACACGGAGGGAGATAGGCATGGATATGAGACGGGAGGTCGGCTGGTTAGGCTCAAGAACTCACTGGGCTGCGGCCCGGCCCGCCCCCCTGCCTTGCCTTCCCCGCAGCTGCCGCACCAGTAACCGGAAAAGCCTCATCCTGACCAGCACTTCGCCCACGCTGCCGAGACCCCACTCCCCTCTACCAGGCCACCTAGGTGAGACCAGTGGCAGAGACTTGGCGGGTGCGGACCAGCCCACAGGAGGCGGGGCCTCAGGCGAGGAGGCGTGGTCATGCCACAGAAGGGGCGCAGTTTCGATGGAGGCGAACCGGATTGGATAAGGGGCGGGACCATGAGTGTGTGGGTGTGGTCAGTCGCAGAGGCACTGGGCGGACACTGGTGGGCGGAGACTCAGGCGGGAGGGGACAGAAAGGAGGAGTCGTACCGGGGGGCGGGGCCATCCCAGATGAAGGCAGAATCAGGGGTCGGACTGATTAGGCAACGAAAAAATTTAGAGAGGCGGGACCACAGGCGAACGGGGTGTGGTCTCCTCTCAATGATTAGGACTAAAGACAGAACAGGCTGCTGTTTGCAAGTCGCTTTAGGGAATAAGAGGCCTGACGGGATTTGCCCCGGTTTCTCACAGGCAGCAGTCCCCTGGACAGCCCCCGAAACTTCTCCCCCAACACCCCCGCTCACTTCTCGTTTGCCTCTTCCCGAAGGTGAGTCCCTCCCCTCCAGGGCTCCAGAACCCTGTGCAGACCCTCCCCACCCACCGTCTGGGCTGCCATCTGTTCTCCTAATTGCACCCGAGCTGGGGATTGAGGGAGACCAGCGAGTGCCCCAAGGTCCCAGCGGGAATGAGCGCCTAGACTTCGGGGCGGGGCCTGTAAGAAGGCGGGGTCCAATAGCTGATCTGGAATGAGGACGGGGGCGGGGTTTCTTTTGCGGCGGCGCGAAAGCGCTTGCGGCCTGGGCGCGGGGTTTTAGGCTCTCCGAGTCTCGCTCTCCTGGCCAGGTGTTTCCATAACAACAGGACAAGCTAGCCAAGATGAGGTGCGCAAGCGCAGACTTCGCGATGCCCATGGAGGGTCTCTTGGTCCCCGAGGTGTGGGAGGACGACTAGGGCTGTTTCTCGAGGGGAGGAATCTCAGGTTTCCTTCCAAGGGTCTCTGAGGGTTTCTGGGGTGTCCTTAAATGAATTTTCTTCAGGCCTTTGGTGAAACTGGGGGAGGCAGAGCGGTTTCTCTGATGTTTTCTGGAGAAACTTTTCTGGAAGTTTAGGACTGTCTCTTTTTCTTTTAACCCTATTCATTCTAAAAATGGTGTCTAAACACCAGCTATGTTCTTAGGAGATGGGCGTATGGGGTCAATGACGTCCTGTCTCTACCCTCTGAGTTGAATAGGGCAGGCAGGCCAGAGAAAGGGGATCATTGCAAAGACTGATGAAGGCTGTGTTGTGAGAGTCAAGGGACACTGTGGGAACAGAGGACAGCTCCCTTGGGAAAGTGGGGGAAACGCCTATTGACCATGGAATTTAGCGAGGGCAATAGAAAGCCGGGGCAAGGCTCTGGAATTGGGTCTCACGTGTTTATCCGCAAGCGGGGAGGGCTGAGTGAGGGCACTGCTGGGAGGAAGGAAGAAGGGAGAAGTCCAATGAACGGGGTGTGTGTGTCCTTGTAACTGTGCAATCTGTGTGCTGGTGTCTGTGTGTGTAATTGTGACTGTGTGAGGGATCACATGCCTATGCAGTGGCACGAGTTTGCGAGTGTGAACGTGTGTCTGTAGAACTGGAAACATCTGTGAATATGTGAGGGAGCATGCCAGGTGTGTTTCCAGGTGAGTGTGCAATCTGTGTGGGTGTAAGCGTGTGTGTGTGGCTCTGAGATAGTAAACGCAAAGTCACAGTGTTCACTGTTTCTCTCTCTTTTTTTCTTTTCTTTTCTTGAGATGGAGCCTTGCTCTTTGTCCAGGCTGGAGTGCAATGGCTCAATCTCAGCTCACTGCTATCTCTACCTCCCGGGTTCAATCAATTTTCCTGACTCAGCCCTCCGAGTAGCTGGGATTACAGGCACCCACCACCACGCCCAGCTAATTTTTTGTATTTTTAGTAGACAGATTTCACCAGGTTGGTTGGGCTGGTCTCAAACTTCTGACCTCAGGTGATCTGCCCGCCTTGGCCTCCCAAAATGCTAGGATTATAGGTGTGAGCCACCACACCTGGCCAGTTTTTATTGGCTCACAGCCACACACTCACAGGTGCACATGCCAGTGTGTGTTGTGCACTCACATGATCACGTGCCAATGTGTGTCCCTGTGAGTGTGCATCTGCATCCGAGTGTGAATGTGTGTCACTGTGTGCAGGTTTCAATGTGTAGAGTGAGCATGGGTGTCTGGAATGTGCATCCATGTGAATGTGAAAGTGTAGAGTATGTCTGAGTCTTTCTGTAAGCTCAAGTGTCAACTAGGTGAGTGCATGTTTGGTCTTGCACGTGTGATTGTGTGTTAATGTGTGAGAGTGTGATATTCGGTCCATGGATGGGACAGTGAATATGTGTGGCTGTCTGTGTTGAGGAGTCATGTCTGCATGTGTGTCTTGGGTGTGTGTGAAGTGTGAATGTGTGCACTGCTAGTATGTGAGCCTGTCCTGATAGTCACACCAACATTAATGGGTTTGGTTGCAACAGTGATTGTGTCCGTGTGCCCAAGAGTGTAAGGACACAAGATCCTATGTCAGAGTGTGTGTGGGGCTGGGAGGGGTCTTTCTTTCCTGAGAAGACCGCAGAGTCTCCCTCTGAGAGCTTTCTCATGGAGTGTTCACTTGGGGGATACTTCTAGAATCTCTCTGGAAAGGCTTCATTGGGTGGGAGCTTTTCTAGTTCTTGGTGTCGACTCTGGATGATAAGGGAAGGGACCATAGGGAGGAGAGAAGGGACGGATCCTCCCGCCAATTCCCTGTGCCTGCCTGGAAGAGTCCCTCTTTATCCCCTTGATTCTGAGGGCCTTGAGGAATCTCAGAGTGCAGACATGTTCCCCAGCCCCCACCCTGGCCATGGCCAGTGGCTTCACCCACACCCTGAGGAATGAATGGGGGCACCGCTGGGGCCTGGTGGCTTCTGAGCACCTTGGCTGGGTTCCAGGGCGGACGGACGCCGGTGGTCTCTGGCCTCTCTCCCTTCATCCGGCTATGGCACCAACACACCCAGCTCCACCGTCTCGGTGAGTGTGGCAAGTGGGTGGAGTGGGCAGATGGGTAAGGAATGCAGAGGCCCCTCTAGCCTGAAGACCCACACCCAGCAGTCCAGGCTGGGCTTGATGACAGTTTAGGGCCAGGCACAGTGGCTTTTATGCCTATAATCCCAGTACTTTGGGAGGCCAAGGCAGGAGAATTGCTTGAGCCCAGGAGTTCAAGACCAGCCTGGGCAACCCTTATCCCTACAAAAAAATTAAAAATTAGCTTGGCATGTTGGTACACACTTGTGGTCCCTGCTATTTGGGAGGCTGAGATGGGAGGATTGCTTGAGCCTGGGAGGTCTAGGCTACAGTGAGCTGAGATTGCACCACTGTCCTCCAGTCGGGACAACAGAGTGAGAAAAAAAAAAGAGTTTGAGTTTCCCCATTCTTCAAAAGTGTCCATGTGACTATCTATTAAAGAGTTATAGGTCCACCCCACCCAAAGCCCTATTCTCTGCCCTGAACACATTTCTGGGAGGGCCCTTCCTACTCATTTCTGACTCACTCATTTACAGTGGGTGGCATAAAGCTTTATGAGTTAAGCTATTTACCCTGATGTCAGCAGCTGGGCTGCATCAGTCCACAGCTTTCACCCAGAGCCCATTTGCTCACCCCCTGCAATACCCAAAGTCTCTCCATCTGCTCCCTTTCTACTCATGCCCATGGTTCCCTTTTCCATCCATTGGCACCGTGTTCAGCAGACATTTATCATGAGACTGTCATACAGTAGGCGAGTTCTATAAGCTGGTCCAGAGTGCAAATATTCCCGCAGCCCTCATAAGGGAAGACAAGCCAGGAAGAAGGCATTCACAAAATAGAATGGTCAAAACTTTGTTTTTTTTTTTTTCTTTTATAGAGATGGAATTTTGCCATGTTGGTCAGGCTGCTCTTGAACTCGTGACTGCAGGTGATCCACTCACCTCAGCCTCCCAAAGTGCTGGGATTACAGGCATGAGCCACCAGGCCCAGCTAGAATGGTCAGAACTTTGATTCAAGTAGCACAAGGTGAAGTGATAGCAGAGGAGAGGCACGTGACTCAGCTTGGGGGGTTGTCAAGGAAGGCTTCCTGGAGGAGGTGATATTGAAGCCAAGACAAAGGACCAGCAGGAGTTTGGCAGGTGGAAGAGAGGGGAGAAGAGTGTTCCAGGTAGGGGGAACAGCATGCTCAAACCTCTAGAGAGCACAGAGAACTGGCAGTATTTGGAAAGTTGAAAGTAGCCTTGTGTGGCTGGAACTTTGGGTTGCGGGGGAGGAATAGAGACGATGCCGCCAGTGACCCTGATCAGGCTGGAACCTTGTCAGGTAGGGCAGTGAGGGAGGCTTATCTAAATCCAGTGGGGGAGCCACGGAATGGCTTTACTTCTTTATACTAAATCGTACTAAAATTTCAGTTTGATGGCCGGGTGCCAGTGGCTCATGCCTGTCATTCCAGCACTTTGGGAGGCTGAGGTGGGTGGATCACAAGGTCAGGAGTTCAAGACCAGTCTGGCCAAGATGGTGAAACCCTGTCTCTACTAAAAATACAAAAATTAGCTGGGCATGGTGGTGCGTGCCTGTAATCCCAGCTACTCGGGAGGCTGAGGCAGGAGAATTGCCTGAACCCAGGAGGCGGAGGTTGCGGTGAGCTGAGATCGCGCCATTGCACTCCAGCCTGGGTAACAAGAGCAAAACTCCATCTCAAAAAAAAAAAAAAATATCATTCTGGCCGGGCGCAGTGGCCCACGTCTGTAATCCCAGCATTTTGGGAGGCTGAAGCGTGTGGATCATTTGAGGTCAGGAGTTTGAGGCCAGCCTGGCCACATGGTGAAACCCCATCTCTAGTAAAAATACAAAAATTTGCCGGACATGGTGGTGGGCACCTGTAATCCCAGCTACTCAGAGGACTGAGGCAGGGAGAATTGCTTGAATCTGAGAAGCGGAGGTTGCAGTGAGCCAAGACCACACCACTGCACTCCAACTTGGGAGACAGAGCAAGACTCTGTCTCAAAAAAAGATATTTGGTGGGGCATGGTGGCTCACACCTGTAATTCCAACACTGTGGGAGGTTGAGACAGGAAAATCACTTGAGTTTGAGACCAGCCTGGGCAACTGGGCAACATGGTGAAGCCCTGTTTCTACCAAAAAAAAAAAAAAAATTAGCCAGGTGTGGTGGCTTGCACCTGCAGTCCCAGCTACTCAGGAGACTCAGATCTAAGGATTGCTTGAGGCCAGGAGGTGGAGGTTGCAGTGAGCTGAGGTCAAGCCACTGTACTCCAGCCTGGGGGACAGAGAAAAACCCTGTCTCAGCCGGGTGTGGTGGCTCACACTTGTAATCCTAGCACTTTGGGAAGCTGAGGCGGGTGGATCACCTGAGGTCAGGAGTTTAAGACCAGCCTGACCAATATGGTGAAACCCCATCTTAAAAAACAAAAACAAAAACGCTGTCTCAAAATAAAATAAAGTAAAATAAAAGAAAAAGAAATAAAGCAAGAGGAGGGCCAGGCCTAGTGGCTCATGCCTGTAATCCCAGAACATTTTTTTTTTTTGAGATGGAGTCTCACTCTGTTACCCAGGGTGGAGTGCAGTGGCACCATGTTGGCTCACTGCATGCAACCTCTGCCTCCTGGTTGCAAGCAATTCTCCTGCCTTAGCCTCCCAAGTAGCTGAGATTATAGGCACCTACCACCATGCCCAGCTAGTTTTTAAATATTTTTAGTAGAGATGGAGTTTCACGCTGTTGGCCAGGCTGGTCTCAAACTCCTGACCTCATGTGATCCGCCCACCTCAGCCTCCCAAAGTACTGGGATTACAGTCATGAGCCACTGTACCAGCCCTCTATCCCAGCACTTTGAGAGGCCTGGGTTCCTGCTTGAACCCAGGAGTTGGAAACCAGCCTGGGCAACATAGCAAGACCCTGTCTTTGCAAAAATAACATAATTAGCCAAGCATGGTGTAGTCCCAGCTACACAGAAGGTAGAGGTGGGAAGATTACTTGGGCCCAGGAGTTTGAGGCTTCCATGAGCCATGATTGCACTACCTTACTGTAGCCTGGGTGACACAAAACCGTCTCTCTCTCTTTTTTTAAATTTTAGATATATATCTTTTTCTTTTTGAGACAGAGTCTCGCTCTGTTGCCAGGTTGGAGTGCAAGGACATGATCTCAGCTCACTGCCACCTCCGCCTCCTGGGTTCAAGCCATTCTCCTGCCTCAGCCTCTTCAGTAGCTGGGATTACAGGCACGCACCACCATACCAGGCTAATTTTTATATTTTTAGTAGAGGCAGGGTTTCACCATGTTGGTCAGGCTGGTCTCAAACTCCTGACCTGATGAATTGCCTGTCTTGGCCTCCCAAAGTGCTAGGATTACAGGCTTGAGCCACCGCACCTGTCCTAATTACACACACACATATATATTTTTTTAATTTTAATTTTTTTTTTTTTGAGACGGAGTTTTGCTCTTATTACCCAGTCTGGAGTGCAATGGCGGGATCTCGGCTCACCGCAACCTCTGCATTCTGGGTTCAGGCAATTCTCCTGCCTCAGCTTCCTAAGTAGCTGGGATTACAGGCACGCGCCATCATGCCCAGCTAATTTTTTATACATTTTTTAGTAGAGACGGGGTTTCACCTTGTTGACCAGGATGGTCTCGATCTCTTGACCTCGTGATCCACCCACATTGGCCTCCCAAATTGCTGGGATTACAGGCTTGAGCCACCGCGCCAGGCCATATATATATATATATATATATATATATATATATATATATATTTTTTTTTTTTTTTTTAAGAGATAGGGTCTATAGGGTCCAGCCCTATAGGGTTCTATGAACCCCTCCCTGCAGGTGCAGAGATGAAAAACTGTAGAAATAAAAGACACAGACACAGAGATAAGAGAAAAGAATTTGGACTCGGGGGTCCACTGCCAACCAAAGCTTGGAGACCTTCAGTGGCTCCGAGTGCCTGGACACTCTGACTTTTATTGAGTACAAAGCAGGGGGCAGGGAAGGTAGGGTGAGGTACTGGTGGTCTGTGATAGGGTCAGGTAAATCACGTGTCTTGAAAATAGGGGTCCCAAGACTTTCAAGTAGCAGAGGAGAGGAGAAAAGCTGATGCTTCAGCTCTCTTTGCATATTTGTCAGAAATATCAAGGACATTAATTCTTATCTTCTGAGAAAAACAGAAACCAGGTGCAGAAGCAGGGCATGAGTGGGCATGGAACGTGACCACTGAAGCACAGCATCACACAGACACAGTTAAGCCCCCGGATGTCTGTGGGCTTCCCTGACAGCCGGCAGGCCTTGCCACAAGAGCTTGGAGAAGCGGAGTTTTCTCCTAACTCTGCCAGGAAGGAGAGGTCTCAGTCATTTTGGACATCTCCTTCCCTAGCTGGCTAAACAGCGGGTGTTTTCACAGCGCTGGCGCTGCCGCACAGCCGAGGCACCCTCCAGCAGCCCTTATTCGGGTGGACAGAGGGCTCAGAGCATCTTGCCTTAGGATCACTTTTTTCACAATGTCGCCTCAGTTTCATGCTTCATAACCCGATAGTCATTAGTAAAATCAAAGGTTATATTGAGTATATATCTGTATGATTATAAGTAACAACTATAAGATTATATATGATTATATAAAGGTTTAACTATGTGCCTACATTTCTAATTCTTTTCTAAATCAATATTTATATGGGAACAGGCTGAGGCTTTAGACCCTTGCCATGGCACTTGTGTGGTTTTCCCCCTACAGGGGTCTCGCTGTGTTGCCCAGGCTGGAGTGCAGTGGCTATTCACAGGCACGATCCCACTATGGATCAGCTCGGGAGTTTTGACCTGCTCTGTTTCTGACCTGGGCCAGTTCACCCCTCCTTAGGCAACCTGGTGGTGCCCTGCTCCTGCAAGGTCACCATATTGATGCTGAACTTAATGTGGACGCCCGATCAGTATAGCGCACTACAGCCCAGAACTCCTGGGCTCAAGCGATCCTCTCACCTCAGCCTCCCAAGTAGTTGGGACTACAGGCACGTGCCACTGCACCCGGCACCCAGCCTAATTTTAGATAATTTTAATAAATAGAGGCAAGGTTTCACCATGTTGCCCAGACTGGTGTCAAACTCCCGGTCTCAATAATTCTCCTGCCTTTGCCTCCCAGGGTGCTGGGATTACAGGTGTGAGTCACTATACTCAGTGGAGACCCTGTCTCTAAAATAATAACGAAAATAATAATAAAGCAAGAGGAAACAAGATAGAGTAGGGATAGGGAATAAAGGGTGTGTTCAGAGGAGGTCTTCCTGAGGGCTGACCTTGAAGCAAAGATTTGAAGGATGAGAAGGAAGAATTCATAGTAGATGTGTTTCAAGCAGAAGAACAGCCACTGCAAAGGCCCTGAGGAAGGAGGTTGCCTGGCTTGTCCAAGGACCATCAAAGAAGCCACTCGGCTGGGTGGGGTGGCTCACTCCTGTAATCTCAGCACTTTGGGAGGCAGAGACAGATGGATCACCTGAGGTCAGGAGATCAAGACCAGCCTGGCCAACATGGTGAAACCCTGTCTCTACTAAAAAAACTCCTCTTCTGAACAGAGGAGGCTCATGACTTGACCCAAGCTTTAACAGACTCACTGTCTCCACCCCTGTCTGTCCCTGTACACCTGTATGTAGCCAAGAGTCCCAGCCAGGACCCTGGATCCGAAAATCATAAATTAGGTCTTGATCTTGGCCTTGCCCACTGGCCTCGTCAGCCCTGGGAGTCCCAGCTCAGGGTCCCGAGCTGTTGGGGGCCCACGGTGGCTCTGACCCGGGCCCCGCCCCTCTCCCCAGTCCTCCTGCTCCTCCCAGGAGCGCCTGCACCAGCTGCCCTACCAGCCCACGGTGGACGAGCTCCACTTCCTCTCCAAACACTTTGGGAGCACGGAGAGCATCACAGATGAGGATGGTGGCCGTCGCTCCCCAGCCGTGCGGCCCCGCTCGCGGAGCCTTAGGTGAGCAGGCATCCCTTCTCCTCCGCACCAAGGTGGTGGTCTGAGGACTGGTGCATTGAGAGACTCCTGTCCCCGCGAATAAAAGTGTTACACCTGGGGGCGGGGCGGGCCTTTCTGCGGACTTGGAGGCAGGGAACTGGACAGAATGGGCTTCTCTCCCCGCAGCCCCGGGCGCTCCCCCTCCTCCTACGACAACGAAATCGTGATGATGAATCATGTCTACAAGGAGAGGTTCCCGAAGGTGAGGCGGGAACCGAGCCGGTCGCAGGGTGACCGGGCGGCCTGGACTCTCGCTCGCCTTATCTCCGCGCGCCCCCTGGCGGCCTCCGTGCGCAGCGTAGGCTCCTGGCGGCCACAGCCTCCCGGCACAGCCCCGCGCCCCTCCTCCGTCCCTCCCGCAGGCCACCGCGCAGATGGAGGACAAGCTGCGCGATTTCGCCCGCGCCTATGAACCCGACAGCGTTCTGCCTCTGGCCGATGGCGTGCTCAGCTTCATCCACCACCAGATCATCGAGCTGGCCCGGGACTGCCTGACCAAGTCCCGCGACGGCCTCATCACCACCGTCTACTTCTACGAATTGCAGGAAAACCTGGAGAAGCTCCTTCAAGACGTGAGTGCACAGGGAGGCTGGGCCGATCTCAGGCTCGGCACCCCCAAATGTGCCCAATGCACCCCTTGCTTCACCCCACATCCATTCAGGGAGCTCCTACCACGTGCCAGGCACTGGCACGGAACTGAGGACTCAGTTCTCTTCCCGAGTGAAGAGGCAGGAATTTCACCTCCCTGTTTTCCTTTAGGTCTTTGCTCAAATATCACCTTCCCAGGTGGCTTCTTAGGTGGCCCCTAGCCATTTAAAATATTAAACTCTGCCGGGCACGGTGGCTCATGCCTGTAACCCTAGCACTTTGGGAGGCCAAGGTGGGTGGATCGCCTGAGGTCAGGAGTTCAAAACCAGCCTGGCCAACATGAGGAAACCCCATCTCTACTAAAAATACAAAAATTAGCTGGGCGCGGTGGCAGGCACCTGTAATCCCAGGTACTTGGGTGGGTGAGGCAGGAGAATCCCTTGAACCTGGGAGGCGGAGGTTGCAGTGAGTTGAGATCACACCATTGCACTCCAGCCTGAGCAATAAAAGCGAAACTCCGTCTCAAAAAATAAATACAAAACTCCATCTCAAAAAATAAATAAGTAAAATAAAATAATAAACTCTGCTCACTTTTATCACCCACTTGCTCCTTAGTTTCTCCTTGACACCCAGCACCATCCCTCATACTGTGTATTTTTGCTTATTTTATTGCCTGTCTCTCCTCCAATGTCAGCCCCATAGGTGGTGGGGGCGGGCGAGTATGTCCCTGCTATTTGGAACGATATCCAGCACAGAGTAGGTGCTCAACACATGTTGTGTAAATTGATGCATGCATGTCCATTTGCAGTAGCGCGCACCCACAGTACCAGGTACTTAGAAGGCTGAGGTGGGAGGATTGCTTGAGGTCAGGAGTTTGAGACCAGCTTGGGCAACATAGCAAGGCCCCATCTCTAAAACAATTTTTAAAAGTTTTTAAAAAATCAGCTAGGTGTAGTGGCACACACTTGTTTTCCCAGCTACTTGAGAGGCTGAGGGAGGAGGATCACTTGATGATTCACTAATTCTGCCAATATTTATTTATTTATTTTTAAATTTTTCATTTTTTTGGAGACAGAGTCTTACTTCTTCCCAGGCTGGAGTGCAGTGGCACAATCTCAGCTCACTGCAACTTCTGCCTCTCAGGTTCAAGCAATTCTCATGCCTTAGCCTCCTGAGTAGCTAGGATCACAGGCACCCACCACCACACCTGGCTAATTTTTGTATTTTTAGTAGAGACAGGGTTTCACCATGTTGGCCAGGCTGGTCTCAAACTCCTGACCTCAGGTGATCCACCCAGAGTGCTGGAATCACAGGTGTGAGCCACTTAGCCTGGCCCCTACCAATATTTATTAAGCACCTACTATGTGCCTGGCCCTAGCCTAGAAGCTGGGAAATCAACTGGAAATAGAATAAAAATTGTCTTTGGTTGTGGTTTTAATGAGAGCAAACTAATGAATAATATTTTCATTGAAACCATTAGAATTTTTTTTTTTTTTTTTTTGAGACGGAGTTTCACTCTTGTTACCCACGCTGAAGTGCAATGGCGTGATCTCGGCTCACCGCAACCTCCGCCTCCTGGGTTCAGGCAATTCTCCTGTCTCAGCCTCCCGAGTAGCTGGGACTACAGGCACACGCCACCATGCCCAGCTAATTTTTTTATATTTAGTAGAGACGGGGTTTCACCTTGTTGACCAGGATGGTCTCGATCTCTTGACCTCGTGATCCACCCGCCTTGGCCTCCCAAAGTGCTGGGATTATAGGCATGAGCCACCACGCCCGGCCCAGAATTTTTTTTTTTTAGAGACGGGATTTCAACATCTTGGCCAGGCTGGTCTTGAACTCCTGACCTTGTGATCCGCCCGCCTCTTCCTCCGAAAGTGCTGGGATTACAGGCATGAGCCACCTCACCCAGCCGAACCATTAGACATTTTTAAAGACATGTTAAAACACATATAGGTTGGTACACACTTTTTTTTGCCTCAAGTTACAGTATGGCTAGGTACAGCCTGTTGGATTCTGTCTTTATTTAATTTTCTTTCTTTTTTGAGATGGAGTTTCACACTGGTTGCCCAGGGTGGAGTACGGTGGCACCATTTCAGCTTACCACAACCTCTGCCTCCCAGATTCAAGCGATTCTTCTACCTCAGGCTCCCAAGTAGCTGGGATTACAGGCATGCGCCACCATGCCTGGCTAATTTTGTAGAGATACATGGTTTCTTTTGTAGAGATACATGGTTTCTTTTGTAGAGATACATGGTTTCTCCATGTTGATCAAGCTGGTCTTGAACTCCTGACCTCAAGTGATTAACCCACTTTGGCCTCCCAAAGTGTTGGGATTACAGGTGTGAGCCGTGCCCGGCCCTCTTTCTTTTTTTTAAGATTGGGCTCTCTTTGTTGCCCAGCATGGTCTTGAACTCCTGGGCTCAAGCAATCCTCCTGTCTCAACCTCCCAAGTAGCTGGGATTATAGGCATGCACCACCACATCTGGCTTAAATTTTGATATTTTGCTTATGATAGACTTTTGGCACTAATTTTAGGTTTTTCAAGTATTGCAATAAGATATTAGTTCTTTCTTTTCTTTTTTTTTTTTTGAGACAGTCTCACTCTGTGGCCCAGGCTGGAGTGCAGTAGTGTGATCTTGGCTCACTGCAACCTCCACCTCCTGGGTTCAAGCGATTCTCCTGCCTCAGCCTCCTGCGTAGCTGGGATTACAAGTGTGTGCCACCATACCCAGCTAATTTTTGTATTTTTAGTAGAGAAGGGGTTTCACCGTGTGGGCCAGGCTGGTCTCAAACTCCTGACCTCAAGTGATCCACCCACCTCTGCCTCCCAAAGTGCTGAGATTACAGGCGTGAGCCACCATGTCCGGCCTCTTGTTCTTGTTTGTTTTTGAGACGGGGCTTCTCTCTGCCACCCAGGCTGGAGTGCAGTGGCGCAATCAGCTCACTGCAGCCTCAGCCCCCGGGGTTCAAGCAGTTCTCCCACTTCAGCCTCCCAGGTAGCTAGGACTAGAGGTACACACTATCACACTTGGCTAATTTCTTTTTGTAGAGATAGGGTCTTACTATGGTTTTGTTATTAGTTTTTTAGTTATTGCTTTTGTTTTGAGATGGTGTCTCTCTCTATCCCAGGCTGGAGTGTAGTGACTCAATCTTGGCTCACTGTAACTTCTGCCTTCCGGGTTCATGAGATTCTCCTGCCTCAGCCTCTTGAGTAGTGGGATTACAGGTGCACACCACCATGCCCAGCTAGTTTTTGTATTTTTAATTTTAATTTTATTTTATTTTTGAGATGAAGTCTCACTCTCTTGCCCGGCTGGAGTGCAGTGGCATGGTCTCGGCTCACTGAAACCTCTGTCTCCCAGGTTCAAGCAGTTCTCCTGCTCAGCTTCCCAAGTAGCTGGAATTACAGCCACCTGCCACAATGCCCGGTTAATTTTGTATTTTCAGTGGAGACACGGCGTCATCATGTTGGTCAGGATGGTCTCAAATGCTTGACCTCAAGTGATCCACCCACCTTGGCCTCCCAAAGTGCTGGGATTACAGGTGTGAGCCACCACACCCGGCCTCATTATTTTTACTGTGTGGCTTGGGCTTCAGTCTCCTCATCTGTAAAATGGGACAGTAGCAGCAGTGTGTATTCCAAAGAGCTGAGAGAGGGACTGGGCTGAAGCAGGGTGTCTGTGATTCCTGTCCCCCTGTGTCGCCTGCCACAGGCTTATGAACGCTCTGAGAGCTTGGAGGTGGCCTTCGTCACTCAGCTGGTGAAGAAGTTGCTTATTATCATCTCACGCCCTGCGAGGCTGCTGGAGTGCCTGGTGAGAAGGCTGGGCATGCATTGGGTGGGTGGGGGGACCCTGGGAGCCTGTGGCGAGCCCCCTCCTGCCTTGCCTCAGGAATTCAACCCCGAGGAGTTCTACCATCTGCTGGAGGCAGCCGAGGGACACGCCAAGGAGGGCCACCTTGTCAAGACGGACATCCCCCGTTACATCATCCACCAGCTGGGCCTCACCCGTGACCCCTTTCCAGGTGCCGGCTGGTGGGCGCAGGGCGACTGAGGGTGAGCAAGCCCGGACCCCAGCCTGTGCTGACTCTCAGTCCCTCCCTAGACGTGGTGCACTTGGAGGAACAGGACAGCGGTGGCTCCAACACTCCTGAGCAAGACGATCTCTCCGAGGTAAGGCTGGGTGGCCTAGTGGTCAGTACCCTGGTTCCTGGGACGGTAGGGTGGGGTTCATCTCTAGCTTCTTTGCCCTCAGGCTATGTGGATCTCTTGGTCTGCGCTCTGAGCCTCAGTTTTCCCATCCTTAAAATGGGATTAATAATAGCTCTTCCACTGTGGCCTCTTATTTGTCATATTAAAATCCATGAAACATAAAATTTAATTTACCTTTTTAACCATTTTAAAGTGAACAATTTGGGGCTGGGTGCGGTGGCTCAGGCCTGTAATCCCAGCACTCTGGGAGGCCGGGACAGGAGGATTGTTTATGCTTAGGCATTTGAGGACATCCTGGGCAGCATAAAAAAATCAGCTGGGCATGGTGGTGTGCCCCTGTATTCCCAGCTACTCTGGAGGTTGAGGTGGGAGGATCACTTGATCCCAAGAAGTCAAGGCTTCAGTAAGCCATGATCATACCACAGCACTTCAGCATGGGCAACAGAGTGAGACCCTGTCTCAAAAAATGAAATTAGGCGGGGCGCAGTGGCTCACGCCTGTAATCCCAGCACGTTTGGAGGCTGAGGCGGACAGGTCAGAAGATCAGGAGTTCAGGACCAGCCTGGCCAATATGGTGAAACCCCGTCTCTACTAAAAATACAGAAATAGGCCGGGAGGGTGACCCATGTCTGTGATCCCAGCACTTTGGGAGGCCGAGGTGGGTGGATCACGAGGTCAGGAGTTCAAGACTAGACTGTCAACATGGTGAAACCCCGTCTCTACTAAAAAATACAAAAATTAGCTGGGCATGGCGGCTCATGCCTATAATCCCAGCTGCTTGGGAGGCTGAGGTAGGAGAATTGCTTGAACTGGGACTCGGAGGCTGAGGTTGCAGTGAGTTGAGATTGTGCCACTGCACTTCAGCCTGGGCTACAGAGCAAGACTCCATCTAAAAAAAAAAGAAAAACTTTTTCTTTTTTTTTTTTTTTTTTTTTTTTTTTTTTTTTTTTTTTTGAGACGGAGTTTTACTCTCCTTACCCAGGCTGGAGTGCAATGGCCTGATCTCGGCTCACCACAGTCTCCGCCTCCTGGGTTCAGGCAATTCTCCTGCCTCAGCCTCCTGAGTAGCTGGGATTACAGGAACGCGCCACCATGCCCAGCTAATTTTTTGTATTTTCAGTAGAGACGGGGTTTCACCTTGTTGACCAGCATGGTCTCGATCTCTTGACCTTGTGATCCACCCGCCTCGGCCTCCCAAAGTACTGGGATTACAGGCTTGAGCCACCGCGCCCGGCCAAACTTTTTCATAGAATAAAGATTAAAAAAAAAAAAACAGAAATTTGCTGGGCATGGTGGCATGCACATGTAATCCCAGCTGCTCGGGAGGCTGAGGCAAGAGAATCGATTGAACCCAGGAGGCAGAGGTTACAGTGAGCCAAGACTGCGACACTGCACTCCAGCCTGGGCAACAGGGAGAGACTTCATCTCAAAAAAAAAGAAAGAAAATAATAATAATAGCAAACTATTCAGTGACGTTTCTTACATTCACAATGTGGTACAGCCATTAGATCTGTGTAGTTGCAGAACTTTTGATCACTCTAAAGGGAAACCTGATACCCATTAAGCACTCACTACTCATTCCTCCCTTCCTGCAGCCTGTGGCAACCACTAATCTATTTTCTCTCTCTGTGAATCTGCCTTTTCTGGATATTTCATATAAATTGGATCATATGCTCTGTGGCCTCTTGTGTCTGGCTTATTTCACTTAGCATAACGTTTCTGAGGTTCATCCACGTTGTGGCATGTGTCACTGCCTCATTCCTTTTTATGGCTGAGTAATATTCCATGGAATGGACAGATCTATTCATCCACTGGCAAACATGGGGTTGTCCATCTTTCATCTGTTGTAAATGGCGCTCCTACGAACACGAGTATACAATATTTGGCTGCGCAACTGTTCTGAGTTCTTTAGGGTATACGTCTAGAGGTGGAATTTCTGGGTCATATGCTCTTTTTCTATTTTTTAGAGACAGAGTCTTGCTGTGTCACCAGGCTGGGGTGCAGCAGCGTGACTTTGGCTCATTGCAACCTCCACCTCCTGGATTTAAGGGATTCTCCTGCCTCAGCCTCTCGGGTAGCTGGGATTACAGGCAAGCACCACCACCCCCAGCTAATTTTTGTATTTTTAGTAGAGATGAGGTTTCTCCATGTTGGCCAGGCTGGTCTTGAACTCCTGACTCTGCCCACCTCAGCCTTCCAAAGTGCTGAGATTACAGGCATGAGCCACCATGCTTGGCTGGGAGCTCTATGTTTAACTTATTTTTCTTTTTTTTTCCCACTACTCTGCACTTATTGGTAAGACATGTTTAACTTATTAAAGAATCCTGCACGGGCTTTCAAGCAAGCTAACTGGCTGTATGTGTTAATGGCGGCTCAACATGGGGAAAATTGCCAATTCTATTCCCAGGCCAGCCACATTTTGGCAGATATTCCAGATGTCTAGTGGAGATGTCTACCCCAATGGCAACACATGTGTTTTCTCTGAACTGCCTAGTGTTTTTCAAAAATTTGGGCTGGAGGCAGTGGCTCACACCTGTAATCTCAGAATTTTGGGAGACTGAGGCGGGTGGATCACTAGAGGTCAGGATGTCGAGACCAGCCTGGCCAACCTGGTAAAACCCCATGTCTACTAAAAACATAAAATTAGCCAGGCGTGGTGGTACATGCCTGTAATCCCAGCTACTTAGGAGGCGGAGGCAGGAGAATCACTTAAACCTGGGAAGCAGAGGTTGCAGTGAGCCGAGGTAGGCCATTGCACTCCAGGCTGAGCAATAGAGAGAGACTCTGTCTAAAAAACAAACAAACAAACAAAAAAAAAAAACACACATAAAATTAGCTAGACATGGTGGTGCTCACTTGTAATCTCAGCTACTCAGGCAGGAGAATCGCTTGAGCCTGGGAGACAAAGATTGCAGTGAACCAATATTGTGCCACTGCACTGCAGCCTCGGTGAGACAGTGAGATTCCATCTCAAAAGAAAAAAAAAAAATGAAGCAAACTATAAAAATGGAAAGATTTTGCCTCAAAACCTGTGTTTGGTCTTTCTCTTGAAAAGTCAGAAGTTCTAGTGCTGGGTGTAGTGGCTCATGCCTTAATCCCAGCACTTTGGAAGGCCGAGGCAGGCGGATCATCTGAGAATGCGAGTTCAAGACCAGCCTGACAAACATGGAGAAACCTTGTCTCTACTAAAAATACAAAAATTAGCCAGGTGTGGTGGTGTATGCTGGTAATCCCAGTTACTCTGGAGGCTGAGGCAGGAGAATTGCTTGAACGCTGGAGTTGGAGGTTGCGGTGAGCTGAGATCATGCCATTACACTCCAGCCTGGGTAAAAGAGCAAAATTCTAACTCAATAAATAAATAAATTTTAAAGAAAAAAGAAGAAGTTCTAATAATACTGTGATGGAACCAGCTGAGTGGGGTGGTCCTGTGATATTGGGTACCTGCCCCTTCTCTACTAAAAATACAAAATTACCCTGGCATGGTGATTCCTGCTACTTGGGAGGCTAAGGCAGGAGAATCGCTTGAATTCAGGAGGCGGAGGTTGCAGTGAGCCAAGATCATGCCACTGCACTCCAGCCTGGCGACCGAGCGAGACTCCATCTCAAAAAAAACAAATAAATAAACAAAATAACTTTAGAGAACTTTCTAAATCCATAGACAGAGCATTTTCTCATTATTTTTAACAGTGGCACAATGTTTCTTTATATAACTGTGTCACATGTGTTTATTTAGCTAATTTCCTATAGATAAACATGCAGGTTATTGTTTCCAATCTCACAATGATCAAGATAGTTAGTACATATGCCATTTTTCACAAGTGCAATCATATCTGTAGCATAAGTTCAAAAGTGAAATTGCTGAGTCAGAAGGAACATTTATTTGTATTTCTGATCTGTACCAAACACTAGTTTACATTCCCAACAGTAAGGTATGTTTACCCACATCTTTGCACATAGAGGGTGTCAGATTTTGGGTATTTTCCCCCAATCTGCTAGGTGAAAAATGGTATTTTGTGGTAGTTGTAATTTGCCTTTCTGTTATTATAAGTGAGATTGAGAATCTTTTTTTTTTTTTTTTTTTTTGAGATGGAGTTTTGCTCTTGTTGCCCAGGCTGGAGTGCAGTGGCGCAGTCTTGGCTCACTGTAACTTCTGCCTCCTGGGTTCAAGCTATTCTCCTGCCTCAGCCTCCTCATAGCTGGAATTACAGGCATAAGCCACAGCACCTGGCCGAGAATCTTAATATGTTTAAGAGCTGTAACTCTGGCTGGTTGCAATGGCTCATACCTGTAGTTCCTAGTCTTTGGGAGGCCAAGGCAGGCAGACTGCTTGAGCCCAGAAGTTCAAGAGTAGGCTGGGCAAGATGACAAAACCAAAATACTAAAATTAGCCTGGCATGGTGGTGTGTGCCTGTGGTCCCAGCTACTTGGGAGGCTATGGCAGGAGAATCACTTTAGCCCAAGAGGTGGAGGCTTCAGTGAGCCGTGACTGGAACTGCACCACTGAACTCCTGCCTGGGCGACAGAGTGAGAACCTATCTAAAAAAAAAAAAAAAAAAAAGGCTGGGTGTGGTGGCTCATGCCTGTAATCCCAGCACTTTGGGAGGCTAATGCAGGCAGATCATGAGGTCAGGAGATCAAGATCAGCCTGACCAACATGGTGAAACCCCATCTCTACTAAAAATACAAAAATTAGCCAGGCATGGTGGCATGCACCTGTAATCCCAGCTACTCAGGAGGCTGAGCCAGAAGAATCACTTTAACCTGGGAGGCGGAGGTTGCAGTGAGCCAAGATCGCTTCACTGCACTCCAGTCTGGGCAAGAGAGACTCTCTCAAAAAAAAAAAAAAAAAAAAGCTCTAACTGTAGTTGTCTTACCTCATCCACTTTTTTCTCTTCAATTGTTAGGCTTCTGTTACTGATTTATGTATTTTTATATATTAGGTTGACTATTTTGTAGGTTTCCTGCTATCTTTCTTAATGGAAGAAGATAGGAATTTGTCTTCAGAGTCAGCCTTGGGTTCAAGTCCTAACTTTGTTTCTGTTTCATTGTGGCACTTGGATGAAGGTCTCCCTTATCCTCTCTGTGCCTCAGTTTCCCCATGTGTAAAGTGAAATAATAAGCATCCTACTCTCATTATGATGACGGTCGTGGTCTCCATCTTTCCCCTGAAGGGCCGCAGCAACAAGGCCAAGAAACCACCCGGGGAGAATGACTTTGATACCATCAAGCTCATAAGCAACGGTGCCTACGGGTGAGCCACCCGGGGCTCTGGCGGGGGGAGGGTGGCGGAGGCCGGGTGTCTCGGAGGTGACGGCCGGTCCTCGCTCTCTCCCCCTGCAGCGCTGTCTACCTGGTGCGGCACCGCGACACACGGCAGCGCTTTGCCATGAAAAAGATCAACAAGCAGAACTTGATCCTCCGCAACCAGATCCAGCAGGCCTTCGTGGAGCGCGACATCCTCACCTTCGCCGAGAACCCGTTTGTGGTCGGCATGTTCTGCTCCTTCGAGACCCGGCGCCACCTCTGCATGGTCATGGAATATGTAGAAGGTGTGGCTGCCTGCGGGGCTGCAGGGAAGATGGGACCATGCTCACTGGTCAGCCACTATCACCACATTGCTTCATCGGCCTGTGTGTTTAGCCACCTATTTATTTCTCCCATTATTGATTCGTCCCTCCATTTCACTTATATATTTGTTCAGTCATCTACGGGTTTGTTTTTCATTTCATTCAGTATGGATACCTTCATTCTATGGCCCATTATCCATCCATCCATCCTTCTGTCTATTGATTTGCTAATCCATCTGTTTTTCCATCCGCACATCCATGACCGTGTTTATTTGTATTTTATCTGTTTATTCGTTTATCTAGTTTTTCAGACAGAGACTTGCTCTGTCGCCCAGGCTGGAGTGCAGTGGTGTGATCTCAGTTCACTGCAACCTCTGCCTCCTAGGCTTAAGTGATTCTTGTTTTTTTTTTTTGAGATGGAGTTTCGCTCTTGTTACCCAGGCTGGAGTGCAATGGCACGATCTTGGCTCACCGCAACCTCCACCTCCTGGGTTCAGGCAATTCTCCTGCCTCAGCCTCCTGAGTAGCTGAGATTACAGGCACGCGCCACCATGCCCAGCTAATTTTTTGTATTTTTAGTAGAGACGGGGTTTCACCATGTTGATCAGGATGGTCTCGATCTCTTGACCTCGTGATCCACCCACCTTGGCCTCCCAAAGTGCTGGGATTACAGACCTGTGCAACCATGCCCGGCTGATTTTTCTATTTTTAGCAGGGACAGGGTTTCGCCACATTGGCCAGGCTGGTCTCAAACTCCTGACCTTAAGTGATCTGCCTGCCTGGGCCTCTCAAAGTGCTGGGATTATAGGCATGAGTCACTGTGCCAGTGCTGTTTTATTTTATTTATTTTTGAGACAAGATGTTACTCTGTTGCCCAGGTTGTAGTGTAGTGGTGTGATCACAGCTCACTGCAGCCTCAAATGCCTGGGCTCAAGAAATCCTCCCACCCCCACCTCCCAAATACCTGGGACTACAGATACAGACCACCACACTCAGCTAATTAAAAAAAAAAAAAAAAAATTTGGCCGGGCGTGGTGGCTCACACCTATAATCCCAGCACTTTGGGAGGCCGAGGCGGGTGGATCACGAGGTCAAGAGATCGAGACCATCCTGGTCAACAAGGTGAAACCCTGTCTCTACTAAAAATACAAAATAATTAGCTGGGTATGGTGGTGCATGCCTGTAGTCCCAGCTACTCAGGAGGCTGAGGCAGGAGAATTGCCTGAACCTAGGAGGCGGAGGTTGCTGTGAGCCGAGATCCCGCCATTGCACTCCAGCCTGGGTAACAACGGCGAAACTCCGTCTCAAAAAAAAAAAAAAGAAAAGAAAAAAATTTAAGCCGGGTGAGGTGGCTCATGCTTGTAATCCTAGCACTTTGGGAGGCCGAGGCAAGTGGATCACCTAAGATCAGGAGTTCGAGACCAGCCTGGCCAACCTGGCAAAACCGTGTCTCTACTAAAAATACAAAAAATTAGCCAGATATGGTGGTGGGCACCTGTAATCCCAGCTACTCAGAAGGCTAAGCCAGGAGAATTGTTGAAAACGGTGGGTGGAGGTTGCAGTTAGCTGAGATCATGCCATTTCACTCCAGCCTGGGAAAAAGAGCATAACTCCATCTCAAAAAAAAAAAAAATCTTTTTTAGGCTGGGCATGGTGGCTAACTCTTGTAATCCCAGCACTTTGGGAGGCCAAAGCGGGATCACTTGAAGTCAGCAGTTTGAGAGCAGCCTGGCCGACGTGGCGAAACCCCTTCTCTACTAAAAATACAAAAATTAGCCAGACAACACATTCCTATAATCCCAGCTACTCCTGTGGCCAAAGTGGGAGGATCATTAAAACATGGGAGACAGAGGTTGCAGTGAGCCAGGATTGCACCACTTCATGCAGGCTAGCCTGAGATTATCCTGCCTCAGCCTCCCAAAACATTGGGATTACAGGCATGAGCCACTGTGCCCAGCCTGTATCTGTTCATCCATCCATCCATCCATTCGTCTATGTGGTTGTCCATCTGTTTATCCATCCATATGTCTGTTTACCATGATATGCCTGTTTTTCTAAATTAAGACTTCATTATTTTAGAGAAGTTTTAGTTTACACAAAAATTCATGAGATAGCACATAGAGTTCTCACATACCCTCTCTCACATTCCCTCTGGTTTGGGATATTTATTTACGTCTTATGATTAATGTGGGAAATTTATTATAAGTGATAAACTAATAGTGATATTATTACTAACTAAAGTCCATAGTTTACACTAGGACTTTATTGTACATCTATTTTTTTTTTTTTTTTTTTTTTTGAGACGGAGTTTCGCTCTTGTTACCCAGGCTGGAGTGCAATGGCGCGATCTCGGCTCACCACAACCCCCGCCTCCTGGGTTCAGGCAATTCTCCTGTCTCAGCCTCCCAATTAGCTGGGACTACAGGTGCCCACCACCATGCCTGGCTAACTGTTGTATTTTTAGTAAAGATGTGATTTCACCATATTGGTCAGGCTGGTCTCGAACTCCTGGCCTCAGGTGATCCACCCACTTTGGCCTCCCAAAGGACTGGGATTACAGGTGTGAGCCACCACCCCTGGTCTGTTCTTGTTATTAAAAAAAAAAAAAAAAAAAAAACTAGCCAGGTGAGATGGCTCACGCCTGTAATCCCAGAGGCAGGTGGGTTACTTGAGACAAGGAGTTTGAGCCCAGCCTGGCCAACGTAGTGAAACTCCGTCTCTACTAAAAACACAAAAATTAGCCAGGTGTGATGGTATGTACCCTGTAGTCCCGGCTACTCTGGAGGGTGAGGCAGGAGAATTGCTTGAGCCCAGGAGGCAGAGGTTGCAGAGAGCAGAGATTGTACCACTGCACTCCAACTTGGGTGACAGAGTGAGACTCCATCTCAGCAACAACAACAAAATGTAAAGGCTGTGTTCTGAGGAAGAACCCAGGGGCAGGTCCAGCTGGTCGAACCTGTATAGCTATTTTTTAGCCATCCATCTTTATGTTCATTTATTTATTTTTTGAGATGGAGTCTCACTCTGTCACCCAGGCTGGAGTGCAGTGGCATGATCTCGGCTCACTGCAGCCTTTGCCTCAGCGTCCCCGAGTAGGGATTACAGGTGTGTGCCTTCATGCCTGGCTAATTTTGTATATATGTGTGTGTATGTATTTTTTTTTGTGTGATGAAGTTTCACTCTTGTTGCCCAAGCTGGAGTGCAATGGCTCAATCTTGGCTCACTGCAGCCTCCGCCTTCAAGGTTCAAGCGATTTTCCTGCCTCAGCCTCTGGAGTAGCTGGGATTACAGGCATATGCCACCATGCCCAGCTAATTTTTTTGTATTTTTAGTAGAGACTGGATTTCATCATATTGGACAGGTTGGTCTCAAACTCCTGACCTCAGATGATCCACCTGCCTCAGCCTCCAAAGTTCTGGGATAATAGATGTGAGCCCCTGTGCCTGGCCTTTGAATATATTTATCTCTTCATTTGCTCATCTGCTTATCATCTACTCATTCACCATCAGTCAATCTGCCAATGCCCTATTTATCTATTATTCCGTGTCCATCTGTCCATTACCTTTTTTTTTTTATTTTGAGACAAGGTCTCACTCTGTTGCCCAGGCTGGAGTGCAATGGCATGGTCACAGCTCACTGCAACCTCAGCCCCCCCAGATTCAAGCGGTTCTCCTGCTGCAGCCTCCCAAGTAGCTGTGATTATAGGCATGCACCACCACGCCTGGCTAATTTTTGTATTTTTAGTAGAGACACAGGTTCACCATGTTGGCCAGACTGGTTCGGAACTCCTGACCTCAGGTGATCCTCCCGCCTCAGCCTCCCAAAGTGCTGGGATTACAGGCGTAAGCTACAGTGCAGGGCTGTATATTGTTTTGAATCAATCCATTTGTGCATGTATTCACCCAAAATGTTAAGCCATCTATTATTCAAAAGCACACATGGTGTGGCTATTAGGACACACACATGATCCCTGGGGCCTCAGCTGTGCCACCTCCAAGGTCAGCCATCCAGTCTCTCAACAAATGCCTCCTCATCATCTCCCCATGTCACATGCTGTGCTAGGTGCCAGTGGCACGGAAGGGGTCCAGGCAGAGACATCTCCCCATCATGGAGGGAGGTTCCATTCTGGTTTGTGTAGACAGTCAGTAAACAAACAAGGCAAGCCAAAGGAGATAAGGACATTTCATTTATTTATTTAGAGATGGAGTGGCACTCTTTTGCCCACGCTGGAGTGCAGTGGCGCGATCTTGGCGCATCGCAACCTCTATCTACCGGGCTCAAGCGATTCCTATGCCTCACCCTCCTTAGTAGCTGAGACTACAGGTGCACCACCACTGTGCCCAGCTTACTTTTATATTTTTAGTAGAGACAGGGTTTTACTATGTTGGCCAGGCTGGTCTTGAACTCCTGACTTCAGGTGATCAGCCCACCTTGGCCTCCCGTAATGCTGGGATTACAGGCATAAGCCACCTCACCCGACCAGTACATTTCATAGTGAGGACAGGAGGTCCATGAGGATGGAGGAGGTGATGGGGAGGCAGGCAGGGAGCTTTTAGAGCATGAATTAATGATGGGATAAATGACCTGGTGGTGCAAAGTCTCTTAGGTGACAAATTGGATTTGGAGGAGTGGCAAGCCAAGCAAGTAAGGGAGGGGAGATGAGGATGAAGGGATGCTGGATGAGGCGGGCATTCCAGAGACTGGAATGGCATTGGATTTCATTCTGAGGAAAACAGAAGGCCACTGGAGCATTGCTTTTCGTTTTTTTTTTCTTTCTTTCTTTCTTTCTTTTTTTTTTTTTTTTTTTTGAGGTGAATTCTCACTCACACTGTCACCCAGGCTGGAGTGCAGTGGAGTGATCTCGGATTACTGCAACCTCTGCCTCCCAGGTTCAAGCAATTCTCCTGCCTCAGCCTCCTGAGTAGCTGGGATTACAGGTGTGTGTCATCCTACACATCTGGCTAATTTTCATATTTTTAGTAGAGATGGGTTTTCAGCATGTTGGCCAGGCTGGTCTCGAACTCCTGGCCTCAAATGATCCAACCACCTTGGCCTTCCAAAGCGCTGAGATTACAGGTGTGAGCCACCTCACCTGGCCTTGTTTTGTTTTGTTTTTACTGCGTTGTTGGGGCTGGAGTGCAGTGGTGTGATCACAGCTCACTGCAGCTTGTACTCCTGGCCTCAAGCGAGCCTCCCATCTCAGCCTCCCAACCACCATGTCAAGCTAATAGAGTGTTTGAAGTAGATTTGACATGATCAGATTTATGTGTTAAGAAAATCCATTTGGAGATCAGGTACAGCGGCTCATGACAGTAGTCTTAGCCTCCCAAAGTGCTGGGATTTCAGGTGTGAGCCACTATGCCCGGCCTTAAAGAACAATTTTTAAAAAATTAGCTGGGCATGGTGGGCTCACATCTGTAGTCTCAGCTACTTAGGAGGCTGAAGCAAGAGGATTGCTTGAGATAAGAAGTTGAGGCTGCAGTGAGTTGTGATTTTGCCACCACACTCTAGCCTGGGCAATGGAGCAAGAAAAAATCTCAGAAAGAAAAAAATCAGGAGAAGGCCAAGAATATGCATCTAAGACTCCCAGTGTGAAGGTTCAGACATCAGGAGTTAGAGGTGCTTCCAGATGCAGTTGATAAGTGGGCAGTCTCGTTCCCCAACGAAATGTCCCCTCCACCAACAACTGCCTGCATGACGCAGCCTCTCTTGGAGTCTCCATCCCTTTGTGTATAAGATGAGCTGATGACACCAACTTTGGAGGATGGCTAACAGGTCAAGGAGAACCCAGTAGAGAACCTGGAGAGAGGGAAGCTCCTCTCTGAGCCTCAGTTTCCCTCATCTGTAAATGGGTATACAGCATAACATGAGAAATTGGGGCTATGGCGCACGTCCAGAGGGAGGAATGTCTCCCTCTTTACATGGGCCCGTTCCCTGGCTTGCAGGCGGTGACTGTGCCACCCTGCTGAAGAATATCGGAGCACTGCCCGTGGAGATGGCCCGCATGTACTTTGCTGAGACGGTGCTAGCCCTGGAATATTTACACAACTATGGCATCGTGCACCGCGACCTCAAGCCTGACAAGTGAGCTTTGATCTTTCCCATCACTTCCTCTGCTCCTCGGGGGGCCAGGAGTCAGAGTGAAAGGGCCTTGTCCCTGAGACCCCTGCTTCTGCCTGCAGCCTCCTTATCACCTCCATGGGTCACATCAAGCTCACGGATTTCGGCCTCTCCAAGATGGGGCTCATGAGCCTCACGACCAATTTGTATGAAGGTCATATCGAGAAGGACGCCCGGGAGTTCCTGGACAAACAGGTGTGTGTGCGGGCATGGGGGTCGCTGCGGGTGGAGTGACCCGGCAGGACCTCGGGGGCCCAGGGCCTAGTGGGGGGCACAGCTCTCCCTCGAGGGCCCTCCTGTGGCCAGGGTGTGGGCTGACAGCCTGCCCCCAGGTGTGTGGGACCCCAGAGTACATCGCACCCGAGGTCATCCTGCGTCAAGGCTATGGGAAGCCAGTGGACTGGTGGGCCATGGGGATCATCCTCTACGAGTTCCTGGTGGGCTGTGTGCCCTTCTTCGGAGACACGCCAGAAGAACTATTTGGACAGGTCATCAGTGGTATGTGGCTTTGCAATGTACAGGGGTAGGGCATGGGGTGCACGGGGAGATGGACTGGCTCAGGGTTCCAAGGACTTCAAAAGTGACCCCTCAGAGGATCCCTTGGACCCTGGAGGTCAAGGCTGCAGTGAGCCATGATCGTGCCACTGCACTCCAGCCTGGGTAACACAGAGAGATCCTGTCTCAAAAAAAAAAAAAGGTCAGGTGTGGTGGTTCATGCCTGTAATCCCAGCACTTTGGGAGGCCGAGGTGGGCGTATCACCTGGGGTCAGGAGTTCGAGACCAGTCTGACCAACATGGAGAAACCCCATCTCTACTAAAAATACAAAATTAGCCAGGCATGGTGATGCATACCTGTAATCCCAGATACTCAGGAGGCTGAGGCAGGAGAATCACTTGAACCCAAGAGGCAGAGGTTGTGGTGAGCCAAGATCACGCCATTGCATCCCAGCCTGGGCAACAAGAGCAAAACTCGGTCTCAAAAAAAAAAAAAGACACCCCGAAGTCCCGTTTTGTTTTGCAGATGACATCCTGTGGCCTGAGGGAGATGAGGCCCTACCCACAGAGGCCCAGCTCCTCATATCCAGCCTCCTGCAGACCAACCCTCTAGTCAGGCTTGGGGCAGGTAAGTCTGCCATGCAGAGATGCTGAGGGCAGAGGCCCCAGTGGTGGAGAGTAGGACTCCAAAACTCCAGGCCCAACCTGTGCTGTGGCTCTGGGGCTGAAGAAATGGAACTCCGGGCTGGGCTGCTGGGCTGGTCATCAGCTGTGGCTGGAATTCTTTCCCTTCCAGGCGGTGCTTTTGAGGTGAAGCAGCACAGTTTCTTTCGAGACCTGGACTGGACAGGGCTGCTGAGGCAGAAGGCGGAGTTCATCCCCCACCTAGAGTCAGAAGATGACACTAGCTACTTTGACAGTGAGCGGGGACACGAGGCACACGGCCTGGGTCGAGGGGTGGGCTCCGGGAAGAGGGACCCTGGGGTAAGTAAAGCCTGGGATAGGGCCCGGTTAGGTACCACGATGTGATGCCTAGGTGCAAAGGTGGTATTTTTGGTGGGGTCGGGACTTTCTCGGGGGCGGGGGCATGTGGGGCGGAGCTAACACAGGGGTGGGGCTCCGGCTAAAATGTAGGTAAGAACCTGAGATTGGGGTAGGTATGGGGCCTGGACAGGGGTGAGTTATGAGGGTGAGCCTGGATATGAGCTAGAGAGAGGTACTAGAGTTCGAAATGTCCTGGGGTGAGGCCAGGGTGCAGAACGCTGTGGGTGGGATCTGGGGGCGTGGCCTCTTCGGAGGTGGGGATAGATGGTGCCACTGAGAATGCGGCAAGGACCCAGCCTGGGAGCGGAGCCTAAATTAAATACACTAATGAGGCAGGGGCGTGGCCTGACCTGCAGACCTGTAGACCTGGCTTGACCAGGACTGGGCTCCTGCGGAGGTGTGATATGAAGAGGAAAGCCGTACCCGCAGTTGCAGCCCATACCCCCTCCCCAGCCCGCTCAGACAGGTATCACCACGTGAACTCCTATGACGAGGATGACACGACGGAGGAGGAGCCCGTGGAAATCCGCCAGTTCTCTTCCTGCTCTCCGCGCTTCAGCAAGGTGTGCCAAGGCTGGGTGTGGGACAGGGCGAGACCCCTGGAGGGATAGGGCTTGGAGAGATCGTGAGAAACAGATTCCCTGGTGCCCAAGGTCTCAAGTGCGGGAAGTTATTGATGGGGCAGGGGTCTGAGTGGTAAGGCCACGCGGGAGGCAGGTTCGGGAGTCTATGGGACGGGCCTTTTGCATTGAGTGGAATCTAACAGGAATCAGGACAGCAGGGCAGATGAGGCCATGGTAGGGCGGGGCTAGGTCTGGACGGGGCGGGGTCAGGACGTGGGAATGAGGCCAGCAGCCAGGGCGGGGCAAAGCCCTGCGAGGTCTTGCTTTCATTTATTTATTTATTTATTTTTCATCCAGCCCAAAATGTCAAATTTATTTATTCTTCTTTTCCTTTTCTTTTATTTTCTTTTTTGAGACGGAGTCTCACTCTGTCGCCAGGCTGGAGTGCAGTGGTGCGATCTCGGCTCACTGCAACCTCCGCCCCCTGGGTTCAAGCGATTCTCCTGCCTCCGCCTCCCGAGTAGCTGGGACTACAGGCTTGTGCCACCATGCCCAGCTAATTTTTTTGAATTTTTAGTGGAGACTGTGTTTCACCAAGTTGGCCAGGATGGTCTCGATCTGTTGACCTCGTGATTCGCCCGCCTCAGCCTCCCAAAGTGCTAGGATTACGGGCTTGAGCCACTGCGCCTGGCTATTTTAATTTTTTTCTGGTAACAGAGAAGCCATAGGTCTTGCTTTGAGAAGCAACTTGTAGAGGGGTACAGGGCCTAGCCTGGGAGAGGCTAAATTAAGGGAGTTGCTGGGAAGATGGGGCTGTGTGGAGAGCAGATTGGTCAGGGCATTGTAGGGGGCAGAGCCTAGAATAAAATGCAGGGCCTAACTTTGTGGGGTGGTGATGAAAAATTGGGCAAAATCAGGCTTCGGAAGGTGAAGTGCGCTTTGCGGGGGATCTAGTGCCAGGAAGCTGATTAGCTCTGGAGTGAAGGTGGAACCCGGGACTGGACTTGCCTTCCACCACCACCTACAGGTGTATAGCAGCATGGAGCAGTTGTCTCAGCACGAGCCCAAGACCCCAATAGCGGCTCCAGGGAGCAGCAAGAGGGAGCCAAGCACCAAGGGCCCCGAGGAGAAGGTGGCCGGCAAGCGGGAGGGGCTGGGCGGCCTGACCCTGCGTGAGAAGACCTGGAGAGGGGGCTCTCCGGAGATGTGAGCTGGGGAATGGCAGAGTTTGGGGGCGGGGGTTGAAGGGGGCGTGTCTTCCTTGACCATACCCTCTCCCTGCAGCAAGCGATTCTCCGCGTCCGAGGCCAGTTTCCTGGAGGGAGAGGCCAGTCCCCCGTTGGGCGCCCGCCGCCGTTTCTCGGCGCTGCTGGAGCCCAGCCGTTTCAGCGCCCCGCAAGAGGACGAGGATGAGGCCAGGCTGCGCAGGCCTCCCCGGCCCAGCTCCGATCCCCCTGGCTCGCTGGATGCACACGCTCCCAAAGAGGAGACTCAAGGAGAAGGCACCTCCAGCGCCGGGGACTCCGAGGCCCGTGAGTGCCCTATCGTGCTTCCTTCCCCAATGTCCCACTGGCCATATAGTGTGCATCCCATGAGACTGGTGCTGTTCATGCAAGATCTCGCTACTATTCACACTCCAATTTGGGATTTTTTTTTTTTTTTTTTTTTTGGGAAACAGAGACTTACTCCATCACCCAGGCTGGAGTGCAGTGGTGTGATCTCGGCTCACTGCAACCGCCGCCTCCCAGGTTCAAGTTATTCTCATGCCTCAGTCTTCCGAGTAGCTGGGATTACAGGCACGCACTACCCACACCCGGCTAATTTTTGTATTTTTAGTAGAAATGGGGTTTCATCATTTTGGTGAGGCTGGTCTCGAACTCCTGACCTCAAGTAATCTGCCTGCCTTGGCCTCCCAAAGTGCTGTGATTACAGGTGTGAGCCACCACCCCCAGCCCAATTTGGGATTTTTTTTTTTTTTTTTTTTTTTTTGAGACGGAGTTTAGCTCTTGTTACCCAGGCTGGAGTGCAATGGCGCGATCTCAGCTTACCACAGTCTCCGCCTTCTGGGTTCAAGCAATTCTCCAGCCTCAGCCTCCCGAGTAGTTGGGACTACAGGCGCGCCCCACCATGCCCAGCTAATTTTTTGTATTTTTAGTGGAGACGGGGTTTCACCTTGTTGACCAGGATGGTCTCGATCTCTTGACCTTGTGATCCACCCGCCTCGGCCTCACAAAGTGCTGGGATTACAGGCGTGAGCCACCGCGCCCGGCCTAGTTTGGGATTTTTAACATTAGAAACACCCCAGTGCCACGGTCACTCAGTGATACAGACAGATACAGACTGTATCACTGTATGAGCAGTGGTGCGGGATGCAGGTTACCTGCTTGGATGAAACTCACCGTCCATCGGGGGTAAAAAAATGGGAAGAACATTCCAGACAAGGAAACAACCTGTGGGAAATCCCTGGTCTTGGACTGATCCCTAACACACCTGCTTTCTGTTGCAGCTGACCGCTCACGCCCAGGTGACCTCTGCCCACCCTCGAAGGATGGGGATACATCAAGCCCAAGGGCTACCAATGACCTGGTTCTGCGACGGGCGCGGCACCAGCAGATGTCAGGGGACACGGCAGTAGAGAAGAGGCCTTCTCGAACTGGGGGCAAAGTCATCAAGTCAGCCTCAGCCACTGCCTTATCTGTTATGATTCCTGCAGGTAATGCTGGGCCCCACCTGGCAGGGGAGGGGCTGCCTCAGGCAGGACAGACCAATGAAAATGATGCATTTCCCTGTCCACCGTGATTGGCTCCAGAATGGACCAATCAGAGACTGCTCTGCCACTTAGCCTTGGGAGGAGGGAGGAGCAGATACAGGGAGACGTGTGTCTTGTTGGTTCTGACTTCTGACCATGGTTGTGTGTCTGTAGTGGACCCACATGGAAGCTCACCCCTTGCTAGTCCCATGTCGCCACGATCTCTGTCCTCCAACCCATCCTCACGGGACTCCTCGCCCAGCCGGGACTACTCACCAGCTGTCAGTGGGCTCCGCTCACCCATCACCATCCAGCGGTCAGGCAAGAAGTATGGCTTCACGCTGCGTGCCATCCGTGTCTACATGGGTGACTCGGATGTTTACAGTGTCCACCACATTGTCTGGGTGAGTACTCATGGGTAGAGTCTCTATTCCAGAGTGAAGGGTTAGGGGGAGAAGGCCACTCCAGCTCAAACCAGGCAGCCTGGGTGAGACTCCTCTGTCACCCTCTATGCCTCTTCCCTCTCTGAGCCTATTTCTTCATCTCCAAAGTGGGAAGAATAGGCCAGGTGCGGTGTCTCAGGCCTGTAATCCCAGCACTTTGGGAAGCTGAGGTGGGCAGGTCATTTGAGGTCAGGAGTTCTAGACCAGCCTGGCCAACATGGTGAAACTCCATCTTTATTAAAAATACAAAAATTGGCCAGGCACGGTGGCTCACGTCTGTAATCCCAGCACTTTGGGAGGCCGAGGCAGGTGGATCATGAGGTCAGGAGTTCAAGACCAGCCTGATCAAGATGGTAAAACCCTGTCTCTACTAAAAATACAAAAATTAGCCAGGTATGGTGGCATGTACCTGTAATCCCAGCTACTCAGGAGGCTGAGGCAGAGAATTGCTTAAACCCAGGAGGCGGAAGTTGCAGTTAGCCAAGATTGCGCCACTGCACTCCAGCCTGGATGACAGAGTGAGACTCTGTCTCAAGAAAAAAACATTAGCCGGAGGTGGTGGCACATGCCTGTAATCCCAGCTACTCCGGAGGCTGAGGTGGGAGAATCATTTGAAACCAGGAGGCAGAGGTTGCAGTGATACAAGATAGTGCCAGTGTCACCCTCAGTGACCGAGTGAGACTCCATCTAAAAAAAAAATGGGGATAATAATTACTATTTCACAAGGTGTTATGAGGATTCTGTGCAGGCAGAGCTAAGTGTCCCACACATAAGTTTAGGAGTTTTCCTTGTTACCAATCCCACTAACCCTGCCCCTGTGGGGTGCTCTTTCCCCAGCACGTGGAGGAAGGAGGCCCAGCCCAGGAAGCAGGACTCTGTGCTGGAGATCTCATCACCCACGTGAATGGGGAGCCTGTGCATGGCATGGTGCATCCTGAGGTCGTGGAGCTGATCCTTAAGGTGAGTGCCGGGAAAGAGGCACCCTGGACGGAGGGTGGGACAGGTTTGAGCAGCCCCCAGCAGGGCATTTCCCCCCTTTCTTCCCCCAGAGTGGCAACAAGGTAGCAGTGACCACAACGCCCTTCGAAAATACCTCTATCCGAATCGGCCCTGCAAGGCGCAGCAGCTACAAGGCCAAAATGGCTCGGAGGAACAAGCGGCCCTCTGCCAAAGAGGGCCAGGAGAGGTTGGCACAGCTGTAAACAGCCTGGTCTTTAAGGAGCGGGTGGAACTCAGGTGGGAGGGGCACAGATGAGGTCAGCGCAGGGAAGAGCATGGGAAAGGTGGTGGGAACAACAGACAAGAGGGGCTGGGATGACTCACACCTGTAATCACAGCAGTTTAGGAGGCTGAGGCAGAAGGATCACTTGAGCCAGGAGTCTCGATTAGCCTGGGCAACATAGGGCGACCCCACCTCTACAAAACGTTTTAAAAACTACCTGGGTTTGGTGGCACATGCCTGTGATCCCAGCTACTGGGAGGTTGAGGTGGGAGGATCACTTGAGCCCCAGGGGGTCGAGGCTGCAGTGAGTTCTGATCTCACCACTGCAGTCCAGCCTGGACAACAGAGCCAGACTATCTGAAAAAAAAAAAAAAAAAAAAAAAAAAAAAAGGGCTGTAAAAGTGAGAGGAGCCAAGAACAGAAGCTGTGGCAGGTTTCTAGGATCAGAGAAATGCATTGTAGGAGGGTCTTGCACATGTAGGCAGGCCCAGCAGATGCGAACTGGAAAGATGTCCAGAGACGGAGGGGTCCAGGAGATCATCCTATCCTGTTAGATGTGTTTAGACTGAACTGGGAGAGACTAGAATAAGGAATATCTATCTGGAATGAGTATGTCAGGCAAGATGCAGCCAACTGAAATCCTATCTTCCCTTATAAATAGGAGGACCTAGGAGGGAGGTGGGTGGGGCCAGAAAACTGTTCTGTTTTGTTCAGTGAGTTTGGCCCAAACAAGTACAGGGATTTGGGTGAGAAGAGCCAGACGTGGCTAAGTACATTTCTCCCCGCACGTATAGGTGGGTTGTAGTGGAAGAGGGGGACTAGAGACTTATAGGTGGGTTGTAGTGGAAGGGTGGGACCAGGTTGGTTTTGTTTGGATGTGTTTCTAGCCTGGACTGGGAGTGGCCAAAAGGTTGGGCGGGGCCTGAAGTGGGAGGAGGAGGAACCAGCGGCACTGAGCTAAGGGAAGTTCTGTCTTGATAGCTGGGTTGTAGTGAAAGACGGAGGGACTAGAGGGGTGGGCAGGACCAGAAGTGGTGGCTTTTGGCCGGGAGAGGTGGGTCACGCCTGTAATCCCAGCACGTTGGGAGGCCGAGGTGGGTGGATCACCTGAGGTCAGGAGTTCGAGACCAGCCTAACATGTGAAACCCCATCTCTACTAAAAATACTAAAATTAGCTGGAAGTGGTGGCTCACTCTTGTAGTCCCAGCTGCTCAGGAGGCTACTCCAGAGGCTGAGGCACAAGAATTTCTTGAACCCAGAAGGGAGAGTTTGCAGTGAGCCAAGATTGCGCTATTGCACTCCAGCCTGGGCGACAAGAGCAAAACTTCGTCTCCAAAAAAATAAAAATAAAATAAAAGAAAGAAGGCCAGGCGTGATGGCTCACGCCTGTAATCCTAGCACTTTGGGAGGCCAAGGCAGTTGGATCATCTGAGGTCAGGAGTTCGAGACCAACCTGGCCAACATGGTGAAACCCTGTCTCTACTAAAAATACAAAAATTAGCTGAGCGTGGTGGCAGGCACCTGTTATCCCAGCTACTGAGGAGGCTGAGGAAGGAGAATCGCTTGAACCCAGTAGGCAGAAGTTGCAGTGAGCCAAGATCGCGCCATTGCACTCCAGCCTGGTCGAGAAAAGCAAAACACTGTCTTAAAAAAAAAAAAAGGGTTGGTTTTGTTTGGATGGGTGTTTGTTGTCTGGATTGGGAGTGGCCTAACGTTGGGCGGGGCCTGAGGTGGGAGGAGCCAATATGTACTGAGCTAAGGGAAGTTCTATCTTGATAGGTGGGTTGTAGTGGAGGAGGGAGGAGCTAGAGAGGTGGCAGGGTGGAATAGGTTGGTTTTGTTTGGATGGTTGCTTCTAGCTTGGACTACTAGAGACCAAAGGGGGTGGGTGGGGACTATAGTGGGAGGAGCCAAGCAGCACTGAGTTAAAAGAAGTTTTGCCTTAATTGGTGGGTTGTAGCTGAGAGGGAGGGGCCAGAAGGGGTGGGCGGTTACAGGCGCTGTTGTGAGGCCCTAAAGTGGGAAGAGCCCTGAGCTCTGACTCCCAGGTCAAGGATGCGTGGCTCCCTCCCTGTCCCGCAGCAAGAAGCGCAGCTCCCTGTTCCGGAAGATCACGAAGCAGTCGAACCTGCTGCATACTAGCCGCTCTCTGTCGTCGCTGAATCGCTCGCTGTCGTCCAGCGACAGTCTCCCGGGCTCGCCCACGCACGGGCTGCCAGCGCGCTCACCCACGCACAGCTACCGCTCCACGCCTGACTCCGCCTACCTAGGTATTAGCTCCTGCACCTTCCGCCAGGACCCAGCGGCGCAGGGTGGCCTGGTTGGTGCTCGGGCTGTACTCACTCGCTCCACCTGTTCTCGCCCGCAGGCGCCTCGTCCCAGAGCAGCTCCCCAGCCTCGAGCACGCCCAACTCGCCCGCGTCGTCGGCGTCGCACCACATTCGGCCCAGCACGCTGCACGGGCTGTCGCCAAAGCTCCACCGCCAGTACCGCTCTGCTCGATGCAAGTCAGCCGGCAACATCCCTCTGTCGCCGCTGGCACACACGCCGTCCCCCACGCAGGCGTCACCGCCGCCGCTGCCTGGCCACACGGTGGGCAGCTCACACACGACGCAGAGCTTCCCGGCCAAACTGCACTCATCGCCTCCCGTCGTGCGCCCACGCCCCAAGAGTGCCGAGCCCCCTCGCTCACCGCTCCTCAAGCGCGTGCAGTCGGCGGAGAAGCTGGGAGCCTCCATGAGTGCGGACAAGAAGGGCGCGCTGCGCAAGCACAGCCTCGAGGTGGGCCACCCGGATTTCCGAAAGGACTTCCACGGCGAGCTGGCGCTGCATAGCCTTGCCGAGTCCGATGGCGAGACGCCCCCTATCGAGGGCCATGGTGCGCCCCGGCAGGTCGCTGTCCGCCGCCTGGGCCGACAGGAGTCACCTTTAAGCATGGGCTCGGACCCGTTGCTGCCCGAGGGTGCCTCCAGGCCGCCAGCGTCAAGCAAGGAAAAGGAATCCCCGGGGGGCGCCGAGGCCTGCACCCAGCCCCGTGCGACGACCCCCGGGGGCCGGACCCTGGAGCGGGACGTCGGCTGCACGCGGCATCAGAGCGTGCAGACGGAGGATGGCACTGGCGGGGTGGCCAGGGCTGTGGCCAAGGCCGCGCTGAGCCCAGTTCAGGAACACGAGACCGGCAGGCGCAGCAGCTCTGGCGAGGCGGGCACGCCCCCGGTACCCATTGTCGTAGAGCCTGTGCGGCCTGGGGCTAAGGCTGAGGCGCCCCAGCCTCTGCGAGCGGACTCCAAGGGGTTACAGGAACCCACATCCCTGGCGCCTTCTGTGCCTGAGGTACCCCGGGGCCGGGAGCGCTGGGTGCTGGAGGTGGTGGAGGAGCGAACAACGCTGAGCGGGCCTCGCTCCAAGCCCTCCTCCCCCAAGCTTTCCCCAGAGCCCCAGACACCCTCCCTTGCCCCAGCAAAGTGCAGTGCACCCAGCAGTGCAGTAACCCCAGCCCCACCGGCTTCCCTCTCAGGCCCGGGCACCAAGCCTGAAGTGGGGCTGACCTCCCGGTGCCCTGCTGAAGCTGTGCCCCCAGCAGGCCTCACCAAAAAAGGGGTATCTAGTCCCGCGCCCCCAGGCCCATAGCCAAGGGGGGCGTTGGCCCCGCGCTGTACAGCTGCCTGTATACATATGTACACATATAAATAAAGTGCGTCTGTGCTTCGTGAGTTTTCTGGGGCTCACTCCTCTCCAGGCAAGGTGAAATATCACAGGACCCCAGCCCCATGCCCAGGTGCATTTTTGGAGGTGGGACTCCAGTTCTGGTTATTATGGAACGTGGAGGGAATTTTGGATACACGCCTCCTGGGGTCCCACTTCTGGTCTCACCTCTTCACCAACTGACCCCCAAAACTTTAGGGGGAGAATTGATGCTGCAATCCTCTTGTGTCCCAGAGCCCACCCCAGGAAAAAATTAACTACCTCATCCACCAATTTCCTTTTATTTATTTTTATTATTATTATTTTGAGACGGAGTTTCGCTCTTGTTGCCCAGTCTGGAGTGCAATGGCACAATCTCGGCTCACCACAGCTTCTACCTCCCAGGTTCAAGAGATTCTTCTGCCTCAGCTTCCTGAGTAGCTGGTATTACAAGCATGTGCCACCACGCTCAGCTTTTTTTTTTTTTTTTTTTTTTTTGAGATGGAGTTTTGTTCTTGTTACCCAGGCTGGAGTGCAATGGTGCGATCTCAGCTCACCGCAACCTCCGCCTCCTGGGTTCAGGCAATTCTCTTGCCTCAGCCTCCTGAGTAGCTGGGATCACAGGCGTGCACCACCATGCCCAGCTAATTTTTGTATTTTTAGTAGAGACGGGGTTTCACCATGTTGACCAGGATGGTCTCGATCTCTTGACCTCGTGATCCACCCGCCCTGGCCTTCCAAAGTGCTGGGATTACAGGCTTGAGCCACCGCGCCCGGCCAATTTTGTATTTTTAGTAGAGATGGGGTTTCTCCATGTTGGTCAGGCTGGTCTCGAACTTCTGACCTAAGATGATCCGCCCACCTTGGCCTCCCAAAGTGTTGGGATTACAGGCATGAGCCCCAGTGCCCTCCATTTATTTACTCCTCAACAATCCTGATGGCAGGTATTACGTTTCTCATTTTGCAGACAGGTGGACTGTGTCACAGAGTGGTTAAGGCACACAAAGGTCATATAGCTGGGAAGGGGCTGAGCTGGGATTCCAAAGTGCTGGGATTGCATGCGTGAGTCACTGCACCTGGCCATTAGGCTTAGCTCTTACCAGCTATTACAGGGCTGCCATTTCTTTACCAGGGGCTGGAAGGCCTTCCAGAGGGCTGGCAGCTGGGCACACAGTGTGCCCCCACCCCGCTTCTCCTCTCCCTGGTTTCGATTCATGTCACCTATACAGGTCCAGGGCCCAAGTGGGGACACGCACCATTTGGAGTGGTCCTCTGTGCTGCTGAAACTTGGGCTGGCTGGTCCAGGGAAGGCTATCTGGTTCACATTCAGAACCTGCCAGGTCCCTGAGCAGTTGGAGGGCAGGATGCCTGTACCCTTTTGCCAGAACTGGACCTGCAGGTTGGTACCAAGGGCTGCTGCCAACCAGCCAGAGTATAGGTCTGCAAAGGATGGAGAGAGGGCACAGATAGGGTCAGGGCCACAGCTAAGGAGTCCCTAGACCACTTCCCCTCTCTCAACTCAGTTTCCAAATTTCTCTCTTGAGACTGAGTCTTGCTCTGTCTCTCAGGCCTGGAGTGCAGTGGTGCAATCTTGGCTCACTGTAATGTCCACCTCCCGGGTTCAAGTGATTCTCCTGCCTCAAGCCTTCTCTTGAGTAGCTGGGGTTACAGGCACCAGCCATCATGCCCAGCTAATTTTTGTATTTTTAGTAGAGACAGGGTTTCTTTTTCTTTTTTTGAGACGGGGTTTCACCATGTTGGCCAGGCTGGTCTTGAACTCCTGGGCTTAAGTGATCCACCCAGAATGCTGGGATTACAGGAATGAGCCACCACGTCTGGCCCCAAATGTTTTTAATTAATTAATTAACTTATTTATTTTGAGATTGGGTCTCATTCTGATGTCCTAGCAGGAGCGCAGTGGCACCATCATGACCCACCTTTGCCTCCACCTCCTGGGCTCAAGCTATTCTTCCACCTCAGCATCCTGAGTAGTGGAGACTACACGTCGCACCACCATGCCACCATGACCTCCTAATTAAAATTTTTTTTTGTATAGATGAAGTCCCACTGTGTTGCCCAGAATGCTCTCAAACTCCTGAGCTCAAGTGATCCTCCAGCCTCAGCCTCCCAAAGTGCTGGGATTACAGGCATGAGCCACTGGGTCTGACCTATTTCTTTTTAAATAAAGACAGGGTCTTGCTCTGTCACCCAGGCTGGATTGCAGTGGAGTCATCATAGCTCACTGCAGCCTGAAACTCTGGGTTCAATTTATCCTCCTGCCTCAGTCTCCCAAATTGGCTGGCTAATTTTTAATTTTATGGAGATGGGGTGTTGCTATGTTGCCCAGGCTTGTCTTGAACTCCTGTCCTCAAATAATCCTCCTGCCTCAGCTTCCCAGGTAACTGGGATTACAGGAGTGAGGCACCGCTCCTGGTGCCCAAATGTCTTATATGCACTATTTCATTCACAACAATCCTTTAAGTAGATGTCAGTATTCCCATTTTTCAGATGAGTAGACTGAGGCTCAGGTGAAATTTATATCACACAGTCAGAACCCAGAGTCTGAACCCAGGTCTGTTCAGCTCTTGTGTGATTATGGCTCCCAAACAGACCCAGTCTCTACCCTTGACTTGCACTCAGCCATGGCCACACCAGACACCCACTCTACAGAGAAGAAGCTCTCCACCACTCAACTGCAGGGCTTACCATCTCCAAATTTCCAGAACTTGGCAAAGCTCTGGAAAACAGCCCCGGCCTGGGATGTGAGTGTGATGCTGCTGTTCCACGGTTCTTGGCCAATGTGGTGGCCCTCGATTGCATTCTCCAAGTCGGGGAACTCCTGGGCAAAGACCCCTTCCAGCTGGGAGCTATAGACCAAGGGGTAGGTGTAGGTCAGCTGCTTGCCTGGAGGACAAGGGGAGGAGGAGATCATTCCAGGTTCTAGTCAGGAAACCCATGACTCACCCCATGTCCCTGACTCCACTCACCAATCTTCGAGAATTGGCTGAAGGGAAAAGACACACAGAGCAGGGTCTGCCCGTAGGTATGGGCACTTTGAGGCCAGCTGTATGCATCAGGTCGAGGGAATTGGGGTACACTGTGGACCAGCCAGAAGCCCCCATCGTGGTCAAGAAGCAGGACACCTGGACCAAAAGAAGGCAATTAGAGAAGGCTGGGTGAGGTGGCTCATGCCTGTAATGCCAACGCTTTGGGAGGCTGAGGTGGGTAGATCATGAAGTCAGGAGTTCAAGACCAGCCTGGCCTAGATGGTGAAACCTCGGCTCTACTACAAATACAAAACTTAGCCAGACGTGGTGGGTACCTGTAATCCCAGCTACTCAGGAGGGCGAGGCAGGAGAATTGCTTGAACCTGGGAATCGGAGGTTGCAGTGAGCTGAGATTGCACTCCAGTCTGGGCAACAAGAGCAAGACTCCATCTCAGGGGCAAAAAAAGGAGGCCAGGTGAGGTGGCTCACGCCTATAATCCCAGCACTTTGGGAGGTCGAGGTGGGTGGAACACCTGAAGTCAGGAGTTCAAGACCAGCCTGGCCAACACAGCGAAACTCCGTTTCTACTAAAAAATACAAAAATAAGCCGGGTGTGGTGGTACGCATTTGTAATCCCAGCTACTGCAGAGGCTGAGGCAGAAGAATTGCTTCAACCCAGGAGACAGAGGTTGCTGTAAGCTGAGATTGTGCCACTGCACTCCAGCCTGGGTGATAGAGTGAGACTGTAGCAAAAAAAAAAAAAAAAGCCAGATGTGGTGGCAGGCACCTGCAGACCCAGCTACTTTGGAGGCTGAGGTAGGAGCATCACCTGAGCCCTGGGAGGTCAAGGCTGCAGTGAGCTGTGATACTGCTCTCCAGCTTAGGTGACCCTGGGTGAGACCTTGTCTCAAAGAAAATAAAAGAGGAGCCAGGCGCAGTAGCTCATGCCTGTAATCCCAGCACTTTGGGAGGCCAAGGCGAGCTGATCATGAGATCAAGGGATCGAGACGATCCTGGTCAACATAGTGAAACCCCATCTCGACTAAAAGTATAAAAAATTAGCTGGGCGTGGTGGTGCACACCTGTAGTCCCAGCTACATGGGAGGCTGAGGCAGGAGAACCACTTGAACCCAGGAGAGGGTGGTTGCAGTGAGCCGAGATCGTGCCACTGCACTCTTGCCTGGCAACAGAGTGAGACTCTGACTCAAAAAAAAAAAAAAGAAGAAGAAGAAGAAAAGAGGGGAAATATATGCCCATGGTCTGACAAGACAGATCTCCCTGACCCCGTGCTATGAAGGTCAGGGGTTAGCTTGGAGAAATGTATAGGAAGCTAGCTGGGCAGGGTGGCTCATCCCTGTAATCCCAGCACTTTGGGAGGTGGGTAGATCACAAGGTCAGGAGTTTGAGACCAGCCTGGCCAACATGGTGAAACCTCGTCTACACTAAAAATACAAAAATTAGCCAGGTGTGAAGGCGCCTGTAATCCCAGCTACTCAGGAGGCTGAGACAGGAGAATTGCTTGAACCCCAGAGGCAGAAATTGCAGTGAGCCAAGATTATGCCACTGCACTCCAGCTTGGGTGACAAAGGGAGACTGCTCCGTCTCAAAAAAAAAATTGGTGAGGAATGGATGCCCAGGATCTGATAGCACAGATCTCCCCGCTTCACCCCATGCAGGTCAGGGCTTAGCCTGGGAAAATGTATAGAAACCCGAGTCTCTGCCTGTAGTCCCAACTACATGGGAGGCTGAGGCAGGAGAATCGCTTGAACCCAGGAGGTGTAGGTTGCAGTGAGCCGAGATCACGTCACTGCACTCCAGCACTCCAGCCTGGGGACAGAGCGAGACTCTTTCTTAACAAAAAAAGAAAGAGAGAGAAAGAAAGGAAAAGAAAAGAAAGAGAAAGAGAGAAAGAAAGAAAGAAACCCGAATCTCTCCCCAGCCCCCCAATCCAGGCCTCACCCTTCGTGTGCCCACGGTTGGAAGAGATGTGAGCCTTGCTGGATTTAGGCGGTTGGTCATTGTAGAGCAGGAAGGCGAGCTGGGGGGCGGATAAACGGAGGCAACGTGAAATTCCTCCCCAGGCAGGGCCGCCCTAGAGTCTCACCCCTGGTCCGCCCGGCGCCCCTTCACCTGGCTGTTGTTGCTCCGGTACAGCGGCTGCAGGCTTCGGCCCACGGCCCCCACCGAGCTGTTGATGAGTCCGCTGCCTTCCCGCCAGCCCCCGGAGCCCTCGTCCAGATACTTGTACCGCAGCCCGCTCTGCACCGACTCCCCGGACGGGCTGTCAGCTGGCAGCTTGTAAACCACGAACCTGGAGGCCGGAGAATGCACAGAACTTGGGGAGAGGGAAGAGAATGCACCCCAGGCTTCCCCGAGGAGGCAGCCGTCCGGTCGACTGACCCCCGCCAGACCCCGGGACAATGGTAGGCGCCCCGCTGCGCACTCACCAGTCCACAGGCTGCCCGGAGTCCCCGTAGCAGGTCAGGGCCCCGGCGGGGACGCACAGCAGCGCGGCCAGCAGCAGCAGCGGAATCATCGCTGCTATAGGGCTGAGATCCAGGAATCTGTGTCAGGACTGCGGGGCGCTGGGTTACGAAAGAGGCCAGGCCTGGCCCCTATCGGCTTTCATTTCCCCTAAACTCGCCCAGGAACCACAGCGGGGACATCACGAGGGCAGAGAGACTCCGCCCCCGAGACGCGGCGCTGCGCTTTGGACAGGCATCCCCGGGTCTGCTCAGACCACGCCCACGACGGGCCAGGCGCTCGGGCGTCTCTTCCAGCCTGGCCACCGTTCCTTTTCGTTGTAGCTAATCCCAGCCCATGCTCTTCTGTCCGACCCACTCCTGCCCGGGTTTCTGGACCAGGCCCAAGTTTGAATTTTTTTCCTAGCCCTGCAACCAGGGTCCAACTCTTGTGACATTTGTTCTCTCTCTCTCTTTTTTTTTTTTGAGATAGAGTCTTGTTCTGTTGCCAGGCTGGAGTGCAGTGGTACGATCTCGGCTCACTGCAACCACCTCCTGGGTTCAAGCGATTCTCCTGCCTCAGCCTCCTGAGTAGCTGGGGTTACAGGGGCGCACCACCACACCCCGCTAATTTTTGTATTTTTAGTAGAGATGGGGTTTCACCATGTTGGCCAGGCTGGTCTCGATAACGTGACCTCGTGATCTGCCTGCCTCAGACTTCCAAAGTGCTGGGATTACAGGCATGAGCCACCTCACACAGGCTTTTTTTTTTTTTTTTTTTTTTTTTTGAGGCTAAGTCTCACTCTGTGGTCCAGGCTGGAGTGCAGTGGCATGATCTCGGCTCACTGCAACCTTTGCTTCCTGGGTTCAAGTGATTGTCCTGCCCCAGCCTCCCAAGGAGCTGGGATTACAGTCGCATGCCACCACACCCAGCTAATTTTTTGCATTTTTAGTAGGGATGGGGCTTCATCATGTTAGCCAGGATGGCCTTGATCTCCTGACCTTGTGATCTGTCTGCCTCGGCCCCTTAAAGTGCTGGGATTACAGGTGTGAGCCACTCCGCCTGGCCACAGGATGTGGACTGTTAAATGCAGGAAGATGTTTGCTGTCAATGTCAGCAGGGTTCAAGGCAGTAGACAAGCATGGTGTAGCCTGAACTGGGCAGGAAAAGAGTGGACAGCAAGGCCTGTGCTGCCCAAGGGTGCTTGTTGGAGGTAAGGGGGTGTCATTGTAGTTTAGGAGATGAGGGTGTGTAAGACCCTCTAATATGATCTCTAGGTTTATGGCCTCCTGCCATCTTTCAGCCCCCAAAACCAAAAAACTCAGGCCCACACGGAAGCTTTATCTGGGAGGGGCATTTTTATAGGACCCATAGCCATTGACGGTTAATGTCAGCCACCATAAGGGGCCTTCAGGAGCCCCTTTCTAGACCAGCGTCTCTGGGGAGCCTCACCCCACACCCCCTCCTGCTGTCCAGGGCCATCTGGGAGCTGATCTGAGTGTTCACTGAGTGAGTTTATTTGGCAGTCTGTCTCACTGGGTCTGCATGACCGTTTGGACATCTCTGCGTGGCTTCCTGTGGCTGAGGACTTGTCAGAGTTTCTGTAGGAGGCTCCCTGAGAGCTGTCTATGGGTCCGTGTTTGATATTTGGTGGATCTGTAGGACCGGGAGTCCAGGTGAGTGTCCATCCTTGGAAAAACCACCTGGCGTTGATCCACTCTTGTCCCATCTCCAGTCCCCAGGAGGGTCCAAGTGCCAGGGTAGGGCTCAAAGGTGACGCTTCATGTGCAAGGCCAGGTGGTCAGAGCGGGAAAAAGCACGTGGGCAGAGCTGGCAGCGGAAGGGGCGCTGCCCCGTGTGCTTCCGGTAGTGGCGGGTCAGCTCGTCCGAGCGCGCAAACCTCCAGCCGCAGCCCTCCCACGTGCAGGCGTATGGCTTCTCCCCTAGGGGATGAGGAAGCCATTGTCAGCCCAGTCCTGTTCCCAGGTCCCCTGCATCAGGCAAAACCCTTTCACTCAGCCTGGACTGGGACTAGGATGAGCAAAGAGAGGCCCCTAGGGCACAAACTTTAAGGAGGCACTCACTCTCAGAGGCCAAGGCCAAGTCCAAGTCCCGCCCTCTGCAGCCCTTCTTCTGTAACTGCATTGGGTGCCATGCCCTTTCTCACGTCCTGGGCCCAAGCCAGTTCCCTACACTCCTGGCCCCACTTTCTGTGTCCTGGTAACCCAGCTTTGAATCTGTTTTTGTTTTATTTTTTGATATGGAGTCTCTCTATAGTCCACAAGGGAATGCAGTGGCTTCACCTTGGCTCACTGCAACCTCCACCTCTTGGGTTCAAGTGATTCTTCTGCCTCAGCCTCCTGAGTAGCTGGGATTATAGGCTCATGCCACCATGCCTGGCTAATTTTTGTATTTTTAGTAGAGACAGGGTTTCACCATGTTGCCCAGGCTGGTCTCGAACTCCTAACCTCAGCTGATTCACCTGCCTCAGCCTCCAAAAGTGCTGGGATGACAGGTGTGAGCCACTGCACGTGGCCTTCCTTTTTTTTTTTTTTTTTTTTTTTTGAGATGGAGTCTAGCTCTTGTCAGCCAGGCTGGAGTACAATGGCACGATCTTGACTCACTGCAACCTCCACCTTCTGGGTAGAAGCGATTCTCATGCCTCAGCCTCCTGAGCAGCTGGAATTACAGGTGCCTGCCACCATCCCTGGCTAATTTTTGTATTTTTAGTAGAGATGAGATTTCACCATATTGGCCAAACTGGTCTCAAACTTCTGATTTCAGGTGATCCACCCACCTTGGCCTCCCGAAGTACTGGGATTACAGGTGTGAGCCACCTCACACAGCCCCAGCTTTGAATCTTAATGCCGTCCCTCCCTTATTTTTTTGTTCTGCTCCCTGTGTTCCAGCCCATTCCTTGTTCCAAGGGTCTCCCCAGTTAGTGCTCAACTTTGCCTATGACCTTGGTTTCTGAGCCTGGAAATCCACTCTAGTCCCCCAGATCCCGTCCCCAGTGATTACACTCTCTCCCTCTGCTATGCCTGGCCCCTTCCTCTCCTCTCCCCAGACGGGTCTGTACACCTGGCCCCATCCTCTGTCCTGACCCCTTTAGGCATAGTCCTCATCCCTCCTCCATTCCTTAGCCCCACCTCACCTTCTGTTCATTGGGCTTCTCCTTCCATGCCACACCCCTGTGCTGTTTCCCAGCTCTTCCTCCTGCCTTCCCAAACCAGCCGTTTACATCTGGGTCCCTACCCCTTTTTTTTTTCTTTTGTAGAGACAGGGTCTCACCATGATGCCCAGGCTGGTCTCAAACTCCTGGGCTTAAACACTCCTTCCGCCTTGGCCTCTCAAAGCACTGGGAGTGCCTCTCAAAGTGCAGGCTTAAGCCCCTGTGCCTGATCTGGGCCCCTTCCTCTTTGAGTGGCCCCTGACACTGATTCTGCCCTTAGGTCTCACCCTGATGTGCCCCTGCCACGTCTGGATCCGCCTACATAAGAGGCAACCTCTGCAGGGCGCAGTGGCTTATGGCTGTGATCCCAGCACTTTGGGAGGTGGAGGCAGGCGGATCATGAGGTCAGGAGATGGAAACCATCCTGGCCAACATGGTGAAACCCCGTCTCTACTAAAAATAACAAACAAACAAAAACAGCCGGGCATGGTGGCGCATGCCTGTAATCCCAGCTACTCGGGAGGCTGAGGCAGGAGAACCGCTTGAACCCGGGAGGCGGAGGTTGCAGTGAGCCGAGATCGCCACTGCACTCCAGCCTGGGCGACAAAGGGAGACTCCGTCTCGAAAAAAGAAAGAAAGAAAGAAAGAAAAGCAGCAGTAGCAACCTCGTGCCTGGGAATACCCCGGGTTATGGCTCCACAGCCCCTGGCATTTCTTTCTTTCTTTCTTTTTTCATTTCTTTTTGATTTTTTTTTTTTTTTTTTTTTTTTTAATAAAGACGAAGTTTCACCATGTTGGTCAGGCTGGTCTTGAATTCCCGACCGGGTGCCCGCCTTGGCCTCCAAAGTGCTTGGATTACAGGCGTGAGCCACCACGCCCGGCCTAGCCCCTGGCATTTCACTTGTTCGCTTCCTGCAGTCCCTCCTCGAGCCCGCCCCTTAGGCCACTTGTCCTTTCTGCTCCTCTGTCCATCCACGGCCCAGGTCTTACTTGTCAGTCCCCAGCCTTAAAATGCTCCCCAGGTTTCCCAGATCCTGTCTCTGCCCATCTGCCTTCTCTACCCGGGTCCTGTCCTCTGGCCCTGGCCAGGAGGTGCCCGACCTGCTAGCTGCAGCCTCTGTCCCGCCCCTTGCTCTGAGATACTGCTTTTAGCCCCGCCTCTGGAGTTACAGGTCTACCCCCGAATCTGGTCTTTGACTCGGGCCCCTCCTCTTGCTCCCGGCTCCGCTCCCCCCGGGCCCCACCTCCAGCCCCGTCTCGGCGCCCGGGTCCCGCCCCCTCACCTGTGTGTGTGCGCAGATGCGCCTTCAGGTGGGAGCTCTTGGTGTAACTCTTGCCACATCCCGGGTGCGCGCACGTGTGCGCTGCCTGCCTCTTGCGCGCCCACGAACGTCGGCCGCGCTTCGATGGCGCGGATTCGGCTATTGCACCTGGATCCCCTACAGTCCCCGCGAGTCCAGTGCCCACGGTCCCGGGTCCCAGACAACTCAGGAAGGAAGGGGGCGTGGCGGGACCGGGAGCGGGTGCCTGGAGCCCGCGGAAGAGCTGGAAGTGCCCTTGGTACTGCGGCGCCTGGTACACAGCAGGGTACCCGGACAGCAGCCCGTAGGGGGCGCCCGACGCCGCAGGCATGGAAAGCCCAGTCCGCGGGAAGTAGCCGCCGGAGGAGCCCGCGCTGGGTCCCGGGTACACCGGCTGCAGCTGCAGTGACTTGGGCTCGGGGGCCGGGGATGGAGCCAGGGCTGGAGCCAGGGCTGGGCCCACGAAGGCGTCGGGGACCGGGGCTCGCGGGGCAGGGCGCGCCCAACCCGAGTGATCCTCCGAACCCAAGAGCCCAGCCACCAGCCCCGGGCGGCCCGTATAGGTGCCCAGAGTCTCAGACAGCGGCGGGTATTGCGCCCCGGTGGCCTCGCTGGGCGCCTGAGCGCAGGTCCGGGGCACGCCACCCGGCTCCGGGCCCGAGAAGTTGGTGAGGAGGAGATCCAGGTCCCAGGTGGCGTCCGCGTCCCTCTCATCGTCCTCCTCCTCCCCCGGCTGGTCCTCAGACTTCACGTAGAGAGGCGGCCCAATGGGGTCCGGAGGACCCGGGCCCATGTCCTGCGCCTCTTCGGAGCGCCACCACTGCGGAAGGGAGCAGGCAGCTTCAGGTTTGGTGGACCCTGGGGTGTCCTGCCCATGGACATCACGGGCTGGGCACTCTGACAGGGACAGGCTGGCCAGAGACCTTAGAAAGGGGTCTTGTTTGCCTGTCTGTCCCGCCCCACCAACACTTCCCCTCTAACCCCCTTCCCTCCCCAGCTCCAGGGACAGGAGTCGATCAGGTCTGGCTGGAGACAGGAGATAAGACTTCCATTATCTGGTACCACACTTGGGGATGGGGGAAGGGGTAGCAGAGCCGCTGGAGATGGAAAGCTGGTGGGGGATGGGGGAGGGGTGCCAGCCTTGACTCAGTTTCCCCCCAGAACATCCCTCTCCTTCCCTGTCTCCTGACAAGATTAACTCCGAAATGTTGGATGTCCCCCAGACTCATTCACCATTTCCCCATGAGATCTAGAAGATTGTCTCTGAGCCTAGATCTCTTTCCTTTTTTTTTTTTTTTCTTGAGATAGGGTCTCACTCTTTTCGCCCAGGCTGGCGTGCAATGGTGTGGCTCACTGTATCCTTAAACTTCTGAGCTGTAATGATCCTCCTGCATCAACCTACCAAGTACCTGGGATTACAGGCACATGCCACCATGCCTGGCTAATTCTTTTGATATTTTTTTGTAGAGATGGGGTCACCATGTGGCCCAGGCTACTTACGTTTTCTATTACAGAAACAGATCACAACTAGGATCTCAAACCCCTAGACCATCCCTACCACCTGCCAGACTAAGCTGAGACCCCCTCACCTGGGCTGAGAGTACCTCAGTCCTGGTTAGGTCTCTTGATTTCAGGGCAAGATGCAGGTCTGGACCCCAAGATCTGTGACCGTGACCCTGGATCCCAGCCAGCCCACCTAGACCCCACCTTCTAGGCCCCACCTTGAGGAAGTCATCCTGCGTGTCCAGTAAGGGGCCCAGGGCAGTCAGTGTGCTGATGGAGGGCAAGGCGGTCTCAGCTGTGGCCATGGCTGGCTGGTGCCCACTCTGGGTGTCAGGCCTCCTCTTCCTCAGCTGCCTCGTGAACTCTGAGGTTGTGATAGCCCCTTGGAGGGCTCCTCTCTGCACTTAGCTGATTGGCTGCAGACTCTGATAAGGGGAGGCAAGGCAAGGCGGGGGTCACTGTTTCTGGGGCACAAACCTCACATTGGCCTGTTTGGGGCTGGGGCTTAAAGAGTAACCCTGTATCCACAGCCAAGTCAGTATCAGTGGTTGGGGGGTTCAGGGTTTGAGGGTCCAGGTGCTAGGTTAAAAAAAGACATTGGGTCTCCAAAGAAGGAGAGACTTGGGGGCCTGTCCTCAGTTTACTTTCGTGGAAAAGGGGTGACAGGCAGAAAGGATATTCTGAGGAGAAGCTGTGGGACCCCTGTCCCCCCGATTGAGGCTCCATAGCCCTCCCCCTCCCCACTAAACAACAACAACTGTACTGATGGCGGGACTTGGCACAAACTCCCTGCCAAGCATTATCAGACACCCCAGATGCTGGAGGCTGCTATCTGGGGCAGCCCAGGCCAGCCAGAGCGCTGTCCTTCGGTGAGTGGGAGGTGAGGGGGTTGGGTCTTTAAATTAGCCTGGCTTTCAATTTGCCTGGGTTGGGACCTCCCAGGGTCTGAGCCCTGTGGCAGGAGGGAGCCCCTGCCAAGTGGCCCACCACTGTCTACAGCGGACCCTCGGGTGGCACTGTGTGGATCTGCACGGAGACTGGTTCAGTGCCTGCTGCTCCAGTGCAACGGGCAGCTGAGGGTAAAGTGACCCTCTCTCTCCTCCCGGGTGGGATAGGAGTTTTGTACCAAGCCACGGGAACTACCTGACCTGCAGGAGACCTGTATCCTGGCTCTGGGCCTGGCTGCTCCTTGATTCTGCCCAATGTGAGGAGAGGATCTGAGTTTTTGCAACAGGGACCTCCACTCTGGTGCCCTGGGAGCCTGAAAAGGGGACATGGATACATATTACAGACATAATTCATAGTCACTCATTGGGAGACTGAGGCAGGAGGATCACTTGACATCAGGATTTCAAGACCAGCCTGGGCAACATAGAACTTGTCTGTCCAAAACAAAGTGGTGGCAGGGGGGTGGTGCGGGGTGGGGGGGGGTGAATGCCCATAGTCCCAGCTACTCAGGAGGCTGAGGTGGGAGGATCGCCTGAGCCCAGGAGGTCGGGGCTGCACTGAACTATGATCACACCACTGCAGTCCAGCCTGGGGGGTCTGTCGCTGGGAAAAAAAAATTTAAGTTGAGTGGCCATCTTTATTTCTGGCAGGTCAACCTTGGTGACATAAACAAAAACAAGGCCAGGCGCAGTGGTGGCTCACACCTGTAATCCCAGCACTATGGGAAGCCAAGGTGGGCAGATCACTTGAGGCCAGGAGTTTGAGACCAGACTAGCCAACATGGTGAAACCCTGTCTCTGCTAAAAATACAGAAATTAGCTGGGTGTGGTGGCACATGCTTGTAATTCCAGCTACTTAGGAGGCTAAGGCTGGAGAATTGCTTGAAACTGGGAGGCAGGGGGCCAGGCGCAGTGGTTCATGCCTGTAATCGCAGCACTTTGAGGGCAAGTAGGGCCAAGTAGGGCAGATCACTGGAGGCCAGGAGTTGGAGAACAGCCTGGCCAAAATGGTGAAACACTGTCTCTACTCAAAATATAAAAATAGGCTGGGTATGATGGCACATGCCTCTAATTTCAGCTACTTTAGAGACTGAGGCACGAGAATCACTTGAACCTGGGAGGCAGAGGTTGCAGTGAGCCAAGATCATGCCACTGCATGCCAGCCTGGGATACAGAGCAAGACTCTGTCTCTAAAAAACAAAAACAAAACAGGCTGTGCTCAGTGGCTCATGCCTGCAGTCCCAGCACTTTGGGGGGCCAAAGTAGGAGGAATGCTTGAGCCCAGGAGTTCAAGAACAGCTTGGGCAACATAGCAAGACCCTATCTCTTAAAAAAGAAAAAAAAAAACAGTTATGGCCGGGTGTGGTGGCTCATGCCTGTAATCCCAGCACTTTGGGTGGCTTAGGCAGGTGGATCACCTGAGGTCAGGACTTCAGGACCAGTCTGACCAACATGGAGAAACCCTGTCTCTACTAAGAATACAAAATTAGCCAGGCATGGTGATGCATGCCTGTAATCCCAGCTACTCGGGCGGCTGAGGCAGGAGACTCACTTGAACCCAGGAGGCGGAGATTGCAGTGAGTGGAGATCGTGCCATTGTACTCCAGCCTGGGTGACAGATCGAGACTCCGTTGCAAAAATAAATAAATACAAAATAAAAAATAGCTGGTGCAGTGGCTCACACCTGTAATTCCAGCCAAGGGCGAATTTGGGAGGCCGAGGTGGGCGGATGATGAGGTCAGGAGATTTAGCTCATCCTGGCCAACATGGTGAAACCTCATCTCTACTAAAAATACAAAAACTAGCTGGATGTGGTGGTGGGTGCCTGTAATCCCAGCTACCTGGGAGGCTGAGGCAGGAGACTTGCTCGAACCAGGAGGTGGAGGTTGCAGTGAGCCGAGATCACGCTGCTGCACTTCAGCCTGGGTGACAGAGTAAGACTCCATCTCAAAATAAATAAATAAATAATAAAATAAAATAAAATAAGTAAGTGATAATAGCCCTTTTCAAAACTAAACAGACTTTGTGGAACTAATGGAAAGGCACTAGGTTAGGAGGATGGGAGGGGCCTGAATTCTGCTAAGATGTAGTTATAGTTAAGTGATGACCAGCCATTATTCTGGAGGTCACAAGACTCGCAACTTCCCCAATTATTCCTGTAAATAACATGACTATTGCAGAACCTAAGATTGGCCTTTTGAGATGTCTTTTTAGGCTTTTTACATATCTGACAGCTGGGTGACCCCACCAGGACTAGCATCTACTCTATGGTCCCCAACAAGAAGCCGATCCAGCAACTGTTTTCCATACCCCCATGACTACATCCAAGGCACTCATTCCCTAGCCCTCCTGCCCACCAAACTGTTCTTGACAAGCCCTAGCCCCTGAATTTTCAGGGAGGCTGATTCAAATAATAATCTCCCATTTAGCTAGCTGTATGTGGATTAAACCCTTTCTCTATTGCAATCCCCCTGTCTGCATAAATTGGCTCTATCTGGGCAGGGGGCAAGATGAACCCCCTAGGCACTCACAGGCTATGGACTTCTAAATGCAGAGAGATGTTTGCTGTCAATGTCCCCGGGGCTTGAGGCAGATGACAAGGATGGTATAGCCTGACCTGGTCGAAAGAAGAGAGGACAGCAAGGCCTGTGGTGCTCAAGGGGCTTGTTGGAAGTAAGGGGTGTCACTGAAGTTTAGGAGATGAGGGTGTGTAAGGCCCTCTAATATGACCTCTGTTGTTACAGCCTCCTGCCATCTTACAGCCCCCAAAACCCAAAAATTGAGGCCCATGCTGAAGCTTTATCTGGGAGGGTCAGGGCGGAATATTTTTCTTTCTTTCTTCCTTCCTTTTTTTTTTTTTTTTTTTGAGAGAGAGGGTCTCACTCTGTTATGTAGGCTGGAGTTCAGTAGTGTAATCTCAGCTCACTGCAAACTCTGCTTCCTGGGCTCAAGCAATCCTCCCACCTTAGCCTCCTAAGAAGCTGAGACTACAGGTGCATGTCACCATACCCAGCTAATTATTTGTAGAGATGAGATTTTGCCATGTTACCCATGCTGGTCTCAAACTCCTGGACTCAAGTGATTCACCCACCTTAACATCCCAAATTGCTGGGATTACAGGGGTGAGTTACCACACCCAGGCTGGGAGATTTTTTTTCTTTTTTTTTTTTTGAGACAAAGTCTTTTTCTATTGCCCAGGCTGGAGTGCAGTTGAGCAATCTTGGCTCACTGCAACCTTCGCCTCCCAAGTTCAAGAAATTCTCCTCCCTCAGCCTCTTGAGCAGCTGGAATTACAGGCACATACCATGATACTGGGCTAATTTTTGTATTTTTAGTAGAGACAGGGTTTCACCCTGTTGTCCAGGTTGGTCTTGAACTTCTGGCCTCAAGTGATCCACCTACCTCAGCCTCCCAAAGTGCTGGGATTATAGGTGTCAGCCACTGCACCCAGCCCAGGAGAGGTATTTTTTTTTTCTCTTTTTTTTTTTTTTTTTTTGAGAAGGAGTTTTGCTCCTATTACCCAGGCTGGAGTGCAATGGCGTGATCTCGGCTCACCACAACCTCCGCCTCCTGGGTTCAGGCAATTCTCCTGCCTCAGCCTCCTGAGTAGCTGGAATTACAGGCACGCGCCACCATGCCCAGCTAATTTTTTGTATTTTTAGTAGAGACAGGGTTTCACCATGTTGACCAGGTTGGTCTCGATCTCTCGACCTTGTGATCCACCCGCCTCGGCCTCCCAGAGTGCTGGGATTACAGGCTTGAGCCACCGCGCCCGGCCAGGAGAGGTATTTTTATATGACCCATAACCATCGACAGTTGATGCCAGTCACCATGCAGTGCTTCGGGAGAAGTCATGGTAGGAAGCCCCTTTCTAGACTGGGGTCCCTGGGAAGCCTCACCCCACACCGCTTCCTGCTGTCCAGGGCCACCAGGGAGCTTGTATGAGTGTCCACTGAGTCTGTTTATTTGGTGGTCTGTCTCCCTGGGTCTGCACGACAGTTTAGATGTCTCTGTGTGGCCGGCTCCCTGTGGCTGAGGACATGTGGCCTTCCCAGCAGCTGGGAGTACAGACCCATGCCACCCTGCCAGGCTAATTTTTGTACTTTTTATAGATACACAGTATTGCCATGTTGTCCAGGCTGGTCTGAAACTCCTGGGCTCAAGTGATCCAGAAATTATAAACTAGGTCACAAGATACAGGTCATAAAGACCTTGCTGATAAAACACTTTGCAGCAACGAGGCTGGCCAAAACCTACCAAAACCAAAATGGCAATGGCAGTGACCTCAGATCATCCTCACTGCCGCATTCCCATCAGCACCATGACAGTTTACAAGTGCCATAGCAATGTCAGGAAGTTACCCTATATGGTCTAAAAAGGGGAGACATTAATAATCTACCCCTTGTTTAGTAGCATTGTGGGTAACCCCCCTTCTGGGCACCAAGGAAGGAGAGCTAAGCAGACCCCTGGCACAATTAGTGCCTGAAGAATATCTTAGTTTGTAGTGTTATTACTCAGTTCTTTCCTTTATATAATCTTTTATATGTAATCATGTATTCATTCATAGTTGGAACAATTAGTGCCTGAAGAATATCTTACTACTCAGTTATTTCCTTTATATATATATGTACATATATATATATATAATTATATATCTTATTTTATAGGAGGAATGTCTACAGCAGACATGGTATAGAGCATGAATTAAAGAATAAACAGCCATATATATATATAATCATATCTTGCTTATAGTTGGAGGAATGTCTAGAGCTGACACGGTGCAGAGCATGATTTAAGGGAAAAACAGTTATGCCAGGACAAGAATCTATGGCCCAAGCAGTAGTGCTTCTGCCTGAAAGGACATGCGCTACATGGCAGGCTGGCCCAGGTGGCAGCGGTCAGTATTGTAAAGATACCTGCTGTATGGCAGGCTTGGAGCAAGAGTCAGTCCTCCTGAAAAGGAGTTGCAGTACCTTGGGTCCAGTTCTTGTGAAAGCTGGCCTCAGGCTGGCAAGCCCGAGAGTGTCCGAGGGCTTAACACCCCTTTGGTATAATCTCACCTTGGTGGCTGTATACCCTGTCAGCTCTCTAGCTGCTGTGCTGGCTCAAAGCATCCTCCTATAGAATTTCTTAGAAGTAGCTTCCCCCTAATAAGAGATATTGCACACTGCATCTTCTTCACTGTGCACAGCTCACCTCCTTGCCTCGGTGACCTAATGGGGGTGGACCCCTTGCTGTGCACTGCCCAACTCCTAGCCTAGATGACCTAACGGGGGGGACCCATTGTTTATCGCTCATGTGAATGTCTTGACCCTATCACTAACCTTAAAGATGATCTCACTCACTACCCTGCCCCCTAACCTATACCCAATAAATACAGATGCTCCTGGACGTTTGGGGCCTCACTTATCTCTGCTTGTAGGTGGCGCGGCTCCCCAGAGCCCAGCTACGCTTTCTTTGTCCTTCTGTGTCTTGTCTCTTTATTTCTCAGATCCTGTGCCTCAGCACAGCAATAGGGGACATCTCATGATCCTGTAGGGCTGAACCCTACAAGCGTATCATCAAGAAATAACCATAAAAATAGGGCCAAGTGTGGTGGCTCACACCTGTAATCCTAGCACTTTTCGAGGTCAAGGCAGGTGGATCACCTGAGGTCAGGAGTCCAAAACCAGCCTGGGCAACACCGGGAAACCTCATCTCTACTAAAGAGTTGTAATCCCAGCTACTCGGGTGGCTGAGGCACTAGAATCACGAGCCGGGGAGGTGGAAGTTGCAGTGAGCTGAGATGGTGCCATTGCACTCCAGCGCAGGTGACAGAGCAAGCCTCTGTTTCAAAAAAAAAAAAAAAAAAAAAAAAAAAAATCAATTAATTTATTTAATTAAATAAAAAAGAAATGGGGATGGGTGCGGTGGCTCACGCTTTAATCCCAGCACATTGGGAGGCTGAGGTGGGTGCATCATGGGGTCAGGAGATCGAGCTCTTCCTGGCTAACGGTGAAACCCTGTCTCTACTAAAAATACAAAAAATTAGCCGGGTGTGGTGGTGGGTGCCTGTAGTCCTAGCTACTAAGGAGGCTGAGTCAGGAGAATCGCTTGAACCAGGGAGGCAGAGGTTGCAGTGAGCCGAGATCTCGCCACTGCACTCCAGCCTGGGCGACTGAGCAAGACTCGGTCTCAAATAAATAAACAACCATAAAAATGGGCAACCAGCAGCCCTGCTCTGCCTATGGAGGTTGTAGTGAGTCGAGATTGCATCACTGCACTCCAGCCTGGGCAACAGAATGAGACTCCATCTCAGGAAAAAAAAAAAAAAATTAGCCAGGCCGGATGGCATGCTTCAGTGGTCCCAGCTACTTGGAGATTGAGGTGGCAGGATCGCTTAAGCCCAGGAGGTGGAAGCTGCAGTGAGCTATGATCGTGCCACTGCACTCCAGTCTGGACAACAGAACGAGTTCCCGTCTAAAAAAAAAAAAAAAAAAACAAGGCTAGGTGCGGTGACTCATGTCTGCAATCCCTGCACTTTGGGAGACCGAGGGGGCCGGATCACCTGAGATCAGGAGTTCGAGACCAGCCTGGCCAACATGGTGAACCCCCCTGTCTCTACTAAAAATACAAAAATTAGCCAGGCGTGGTGGTGTGCGCCTGTAATTCCAGCTACCTGGGAGACTAAGGCAAGAGAATTATTTGAACCCGGGAGGCGGAGGTTGCAGCGAGGCGAGATGGCGCCATTGCATCGCACTCCAACCTGGGCGGCAGAGTGAGACTCGGTCTAAAAAAGGAAAAAAAAAAAAAGAACCAAAACCACAGACTGGCAGGCAGGTTTGCTAAGATCGCTCACTTGGCGCTCATCTTCCCCGCAAGTCCAATTAGAGAACTTGAGTCTGGCCTCCTGTGTTCAGGAGGACTCCTAGTCCTCGTGCCTGAATTTCTTTGTTTAATTCCTGGCTCCTCCGCACACACCCCCTGCAACTGACCAACCAGGAGTGGGTCAAACCCTACCATACGGCCAATAAGAGGTAGAAACCCAGCTGGCCAATCGGTTTCCCGCACTCGTCTTCCTCCCCTTCCCCGGCCGCTACTTAAAGGGGCTAACTTTCCTCCGTCTGGGGGACCCTGTCTCCACAGGCAAGGCTGCCGTAGCCGGTTTAAAACACAGAGCTGAGGCGGGGCCGGATACTAGGAGGAACCAATGAGAAGGCTCACTCTGCCTCCGCTCCTCCCATCTCTTGCTGAGGTCTAAGGCCTTGGTCAGTTGCACCGTAGCCTGGTCTTTGAGCCCAGTCAGGGTGGTACCAAGTGAGAAAGGTGCGGTGACCCGAGCGGTGGTTGAGAGGAGCTGTGCTCTGACGCCCCCGCTCCTGTAGGTCGCCATCGTTGCTCCGCTAGCTCGCTCTGAGAGAACATGGCCCTGAGAGGCGTCTCCGCGCGGCTGCTGAGCCGCGGACCCCGCCTGCGAGTCCTTCGCACGTGGGTCTCGACGGCGGCGCAGACAGGTCAGTGCGAGGTCGGGAGTGTGGAGAGAAGGAGGGAGGAACTGGGGGTTTAGGGACTTTCCGGGGGTGACTGTCCCGTTCTGTGTTTGCAGGGAAAGGCGGGAGGACACAGAGCCGACCGGCCAAGTGTAAGGACTCCTGGTCGCGCCGTGTGTCTGCTGCCCCTGTCCTGGACAAGCTGTCAGTCTGCCCCAGGTGGACTCTGTCCCAGAATCCGAGGGCTGCCCTAGTGGGGTGGCAGGGTCGTGGCCAGGGTCAGAGGCACTGAAGCCGTGAGTGCGCTGTGCCTGCGGGGCTGGAGAAAGGTCACCTGGTCCGTCTCGTTTGCAACTGGCAGTAGCCTGGGTGGGGGAGCGACATGGGTGTGGAGGGGTAGAGCTGAGGGTCCGATAAGGGAGGGCGCAGTAGTCGGGCGGACTGGACCGAAGCGAAATCCTGCTCCCCTCCCCAGCATCGCGTCCCAAGTTTGACTGGCAGGATCCGCTGGTGCTGGAGGAGCAGCTGACGACAGATGAGATTCTCATCAGGGACACCTTCCGCACCTACTGCCAGGAGAGACTTATGCCTCGAATCCTGTTGGCCAATCGCAACGAAGGTGTGCGAGCAGGCAGTGGTGCTCTGAAGGGGCTCCTTCTCCTGGAGCCACACCCAGCCTACGTCAAGGCTCCTCTGTGTTTGGGGCTGGGGCCTCCAGTGGCCTAGGGCTGGGCCTGAATTTGGGCACTTGTCCCTTTGCAGTTTTTCATCGGGAGATCATTTCCGAGATGGGCGAGTTGGGTGTGCTGGGCCCCACCATCAAAGGTAGGAACAAGTGTCTCTCCACATACTGCAGACCCTAGTGTATTCTGAAAGCCTCTTCCTTCCCTCCCTTCATCCCTCCCTTTTTTTTCTTTCCTACCTTCTCTTTCTTTTTCTTCTTCCGACTTTTTTTTCTTTTTGAGACGGAGTCTTGCTCTGTTGCCCAGGCTGGAGCGCAGTGGCACAATCTAGGCTCACTGCAAACTCTGCCTACTGGGTGCAAACGAACCTTCTGCCACAGCCCCTGCCAGTAGCTGGGGTTACAGGCACATGCCACCAGGCCCGGCTAATTTTTGTATTTTTGTAGAGATAGGGTTTTGCTATGTTGGCCAGGCTGGTCTCGAACTCCTGACCTCAGGTGATCCACCCACCTTGGGCTCCCAAAGTGCTGGGAGATTACAGGTGTCAGCCACTGCACCCGGCCTTTTTTTTTTTCCTGAGACAGTGTTTCACTCTTGTTGCCCAGGCTGGAGTGCAGTGGCACCATCTTGGCTCACTGCAACCTCTGCCTCCCTGGTTTAAGTGATTCTCCTTCCTCAGGCTCCCAGGTAGCTGTGGTTACAGGTGTCCACCACCACACCTGGCTAATTTTTTTGTGTTAGTAGAGATGGGGTTTCACCATGTTGGCCAGGCTGGTCTCGACCTCCTGACCTCAGGTAATCCGCCTGCCTCGGCCTCCCAAAATGTTAGGATTACAGGTGTGAGCCACCACACCCGGCCCTTTTTTTTTTTTTTTTTTTTTTGAGGCAGGGTCTTGCTCTGTTGCCCAGGCTGGAGTACAATGGCATGATCTTGGCTCACTGCAGCCTCTGCCGCCCAGCTGCAAGCAATTCTGCCACCTCAGCCTCCTGAGTAGCCGGGATTATAGGGGCACACCACCACACCCAGCTCATTTTTGTATTTTTGGTAGAGACAGGGTTTCACTATGTTGGCCAGGCTCGTCTTTAACTCCTGACCTCAGGTGATCCACTCGTCTCAGCCCCCCAGAGTAGTGAGATTACAGGCGTGAGCCACTGTACCTGGCCCCTTTGTTTTTTTTTTTAGAGACAGGGTCTTGCTATATTGCCCAGACTGGTCTCAAGTGACCCTCCTGCCTCTCTGAAACTCCCTTCTTTCCCTAATCCACAGTTTCCCAGTCTGTAAAGTGGGGTTATTGTCCCACCCTCTGAAAGTGGCTGTGGAGGCCCCGCCTCCACTTGGAGAGGCTTGGGCGGGCGCCCCTCAGTTAAATAATATTTTTTTTAAAAAAAAGAAAGTGGCTGTGGAGATGAGATGAATAAACCTCAGCTAGGGCTGGCTTGATGCCCATCTCCCGTGCATCCCTATCCCACTCTGCCTCTTGGGTCCCAGCTGGGCAGGGCTGTGTTCTCTGTTGTCCTTCTTTCCCCTCTTACTGCCACCAGGATATGGCTGTGCTGGGGTTTCATCTGTGGCCTATGGGCTCCTGGCCCGAGAGCTGGAGCGGGTAGACAGTGGCTACAGGTCGGCGATGAGTGTCCAGTCCTCCCTCGTCATGTACCCCATCTATGCCTATGGCAGCGAGGAACAGCGGCAGAAGTACTTGCCCCAGCTGGGTGAGTGCCTGCCCATGGGGCCTGGTGGAAGGAAGACAGTCCTTGAGGTCTGGAACTCAAGGGTGGGGCTGTCCCCTGTGCCTACTCTGTCCCTATCTCAAAGGTAGCATAAGTGGCCACCTGGACTTTCTGCTAGAACCTGGGCTTCACCTGGACATCTGATCCCTGGCCAGCCTGATCGTCCCCCTCTGTGATCACTGTCATCTCCCTATACTTTCTGTGTTCCCTAGCCCAGCCCAAAGTGTAAAGTCCACCAGGTCTCTGCTGGCCATATGCAGTGGCTCACATCTGTAATCCCAGCACTTTGAGAGAGTGAGGTGAGACAATCCCTTGAGCCCAAGAGTTCGAGACCAGCCTGGGCAACATAGGGAGACCCCGTGTCTCTTAAAAACAAACCCACAAGGCCCTGTGTGACCAGGTTTCTGCTGACCGACCTTCCCACATCATCTCTGGCCGCTAAAGTGCTCCTCCGAGCCATACTCAGCTACTTCAGATTCTCCAGAAGTACCACCAGGCCTCTGTACATCCTGTTCCCTCTCCTGGGACTGCTCTTCCCACAGCCTCCTCCTGCTGAACTCATGCCCTTCCAGTTTGGCAGACTCCTTCCCAACTCCCTGAGGCCTCCTCCCCATGTTGGCATTGTGATTATGGCTTTGGGGTAACCTGTCTCCTCCACCACCTGGGAATGCCCTGAAAGCAGGGCCAGATCCACCTTGTCTATGAGGCCTAGCTCAGGGGCCAGGGTAATTTTTTTTTTTTTGAGATGGAGTCTCATTCTGTCCCCCAGGCTGGAGTGTAGTGGCGCAATCTCAGCTCACTGCAGCCTCAGCCTTCAGGGTTCAAGTGATTCTGTGCCTCAGCCTGCCGGATAGCTGGGATTACAGGTGCTTGCTACCATGTCTGGCTAGTTTTGGTATTTTAATTTTATTTATGTATTTATTTTTTGAGATGTAGTCTTCATCTTTCACCGAGGCTGGAATACAGTGGCCTGATTTGGCTGACTGCAGTCTTTCCCTCCCGGGTTCAAGCAGTTTTCCTGCCTCGGCCTCCCAAGTAGCTGGGGTTACAGGCACACACCACCCAGCCCAATTAATTTTTGTATTTTTAGTAGAGATGGGGTTTCACCATGTTGGCCAGGCTGGTTTCAAACTCAAGTGACCTCAGGTGATTTGCCCACCTCGGTCTCCCAAAGTGCTGAGATAACAGGCGTGAGCCAACATGCCTGGCCTAATTTTTTGTATTTTTAGTAGAAATGGGGTTTCATCAAGTTGTTTAGGCTGTTTTTTTTGTGGGGGGCGGGATGGAGTCTTGCTGTGTTGCCCAGGCTGGAGTGCAGTGCGTGATTTTGGCTCACTAAAACCTCTCCTGCCCAGGTTCAAGTAATTCTCCTGCCTCAGCCTCCTGAGTAGTTGGAATTACAGGTGCCTGCCACCACACCTTGCTTTTTTTTTTTTCTTTTTTTTTTGAGACAGAGTCTTGCTCTGTCACCCAGGCTGGAGTGCAGTGGCATGGTCTCAGCTCATTGCAACCTCCATCTCCCAGGTTCAGGCAATTCTCTGCCTTGGCCTCCAGAGTAGCTGAGATTACAGGCATGTGCCACCATGCCCAACTAATTTTTTTTTGTACTTTTAGTAGAGACGGGGTTTCACCATCTTGGCCAGGCTGGTCTTGAACTCCTGACCTTGTGATCTACCCGCCTCGGCCTCACAAAGTGCTAGGATTACAGGTGTGAGCCGCTGCGCCCCACCTTGCGGATATTTTTGCACAGGGGAATGAATGAGGGACCAGGCAGCCTTGTGACCTTGTCTTGTGCCTGCAGCCAAGGGGGAACTCTTGGGCTGCTTTGGGCTCACAGAGCCCAACTGCGGAAGTGACCCCAGCAGCATGGAGACCAGAGCCCGCTACAACTCATCCAACAAGAGCTACACCCTCAATGGGACCAAGACCTGGTAAGGGGTCTGGACAGTGGGCAGGTGGTGGACAGGGCACAGGGCCAGACCCCTTACTGACTGTTCCATCCCCAGGATCACCAATTCACCTATGGCTGACCTGTTTGTGGTGTGGGCTCGGTGTGAAGATGGCTGCATTCGCGGCTTCCTGCTGGAGAAGGGGATGCGGGGTCTCTCGGCCCCCAAGATCCAGGGCAAGTTCTCACTGCGGGCCTCGGCCACAGGCATGATCATTATGGACAGCGTGGAGGTACCAGAAGAGAACATGCTCCCTGGTGCGTCCAGCCTCGGAGTGAGTGGCAGCCACTTTGGGAATGGGTGTGGGTCACCTGCCAGTACACCTTTGTCAGGCAGGCTCTGTGCTGGGGACCCAGCTCCCTGTGTACTGTGGAGCCCACACAGTGGTGATTCTTACTCAGCCAGACTCACTGATGTACTGAAAATTGCCCCCGTTTGGTGACCAACTTGCTCATCCTGGCTCTACCCGGGACACCTGGGCCTGAACCAGCTCAGTCGTTTGACTCACAGTGCGTCTTTTGGCGTCCATCAGCCTCCTAGCTCTGAGCATGGAACCCCAATCCCAGGCTAGGTGGGACTGTGTACAAACCCAGTAAGCAGGCACCAAGTTTCAGTGCCAGGGCCCTCTGTGATTTGAATGGCAACCTGAGTCCGCCTGTGTGGGTGGCTTGGGAGGGAGCTTTCCCTGCTTAAGTTGGTTCTGCATAGGGCCTCTTGGTGTCTCTTGGGTGGCGCTAAGGCGTCCTCTCAACCCTACAGGGTCCCTTTGGCTGCCTGAACAATGCCCGGTACGGCATCACGTGGGGTGTGCTTGGAGCTTCAGAGTTCTGCTTTCACACAGCCCGGCAGTATGCCCTGGACAGGTGTGTGTGGGGTCACAATGAGATCCCCGGGAGTGTGGGCAGCTTGGGTTTCATTCTCTACCCCATGGGTGACTCCCCATCCCCCACCCACCAGGTCTGAGTTCCTTCTCTGGAATGACCAGTGATGTCCTTCTGAGCAGCCATGGGCTGAGTCAATGGCAGGGCCAGGGTGGGCTCGGGGGCACTGAGGCAGCCTGGGAAGGCTTCCTGGAGCAGGGAGCCCCAGGACAGGGATGGAGTGGGAGAGTGGGCCTCCCCTTGCCCTTACCCTGTTGCCCATCTAGGATTCAGTTTGGTGTCCCGCTGGCCAAGAACCAGCTGATTCAGAAGAAGCTGGCAGACATGCTCACTGAGATCACCCTGGGCCTTCACGCCTGCCTGCAGCTCGGCCGCTTGAAGGACCAGGACAAGTAGGGGCTGTGTGGTAGGGGCCGGGGTCCCGCAGCTGTGGGTGGAAGACCTTGTGTCCTTCCTAGAGAGAAAAGTCCTTCTTGCCTGCATCAGAGACGCAAAGCTTCTGCTCTCCCTCTTGTCCTTGGTGGGCTGGGCTGGGGACAGCCCCATGAGTCCCTCACTGGGAGCTTGGCTGCATCAGGGAATCCCCACCTGGGGCTAGGTTTGCCTGGGGCACCGGGAGCTAGGATCCCCAATGTTTGTTACCTGTATGTGCCTCTCCCAGGGCCACCCCGGAGATGATCTCTCTACTGAAGAGGAATAACTGTGGGAAAGCCCTGGACATTGCCCGCCAGGCCCGAGACATGCTGGGAGGAAATGGGATTTCTGACGAGTATCACGTGATCCGGCATGCCATGAACCTGGAGGCCGTCAACACCTACGAAGGTGGGAGCTAAACCTCGGAGGGCCCACTTCAGCCTCAGTGGCTGGGTGGGATGGGAACAGGCCTGAGTCCAACTCCATCTGTCACCAAGTGACAGTGTGACCCAGGGCGAGCTGAACCCTCTGTCCCTCATTTGGAGTTGCTCACACGGGGATTGTGGAAGTGATGGGAGACCCCATCAGGCCTTGCGAGGGGCTCCCAGCTCTTTCTCCCACATACTCGGGAAGAGGAATGTTCCTGAGACAAGTAAGCTCCTAGGGCAGCCCAGGGATGAGGCCTGACTCCTAGCAGGCTGGTGGATGTGAGGGAGTGAGGGAAGTTACACGCAGGACTCACCGCTCCATTTTAAGAGAAAAAGAAAAGTCATCTTCAGACTATGGTGTTTGCACCTTGCAACTGATGATGATTTTCATGGGGGGCCCAGAACCCCTTGCTTGGTGGGAAGACAGACATGGAAAAAGAAACTTAAAAACAAAAAACTGGGCCGGATGTGGTGGCTCATGCCTGTAATCCCAGCACTTTGGGAGGCCGAGGCAGGTGGATCACAAGGTCAAGAGATCGAGACCATCCTGGTCAACATGGTGAAACCCCATCTCTACTAAAGATACAAAAAATTAGCTGGGCACGGTGGCGCGTGCCTGTAATCCCAGCTACTCAGGAGGCCGAGGCAGGAGAATTTCCTGAACCCAGGAGGTGGAGGTTGTGGTGAGCCGAGATCGCACCATTGCATTCCAGCCTGGATAACGAGCGAAACTCCGTCTCAAAAAAAAAAAACAAAAAAAACTGCAGCCAGGCGCAGTAGCTTACACCTATAGTTCCAGCACTTTGGGAGGCTGAGGCAGGTGGATCATGAGGTCAAAAGATTGAGACCATCCTCGCCAACATGGTGAAACCCCGTCTCTACTAAAAAGTATAAAAATTAGCTGGGTGTGGTGGCACGTGCCTGTAGTCCCAGCTACTCAGGAGGCTGAGGCAGGAGAATTGCTTGAACCCAGGAGGTGGAGGTTGTAGTGAGCCAAGATCATGCCACTGCACTCCAGCCTGGTGTCTGGCGACAGAGCAAGGCTCTGTCTCAAACAAACAAACAAACAAACAAACAAACAAACAAACAAATAAATAAATAAATAAAAGGGAGGTATGAGGACCCCTGGGCAGAGAGGCTTCCAGACAGGACAGCATATGCAGGCGTGGTACCTTCCCCATGCACCCCCACAGCCCCAGATCTATTAGGCAGCTAGGGTTTGGGGGGATCCTACAAGTATGGGAATGACCCTGAGGACAAGCAGAGGGGGCTGTGAGACGGTTTTATGCAGAGGGGGCTGTGAGACGGTTTTATGCAGAGGGGGCATAGGTCAGATTTGGTGCTTTAGGGGCTGGGTGTAGTGGTTCACACCTATAATCCTAGCAGTATGGGAGGCTGAGGTAGGAAGATTGCTTGAGCCCAGGAGTTTGAGGTTACAATGAGCTGTGATCACCCCACTGCACTCCAGCCTGGGTGACAGAGTGAAACCCTATCTAAAAAAAATAGATTTGTGCTTTGGGAAGTAAACAGAATTGGCTCTAAAAGGGAGGCTACAATTTGCCTTCTGCCCCAAGGAGCCAGGGAGGAGCAAAGGATGAGACCCGAGGTCATGGGGTGTGGGACTCTCTGAGAGGGGCGGCCTTAGGTGGGCAGAGGTCAGCAGAGGAAACTGACTGCATTTCTGATGTGCTGTCACTCCCATCCCTCCCGAGAGTAAGAAAGGGCCTGTCGTGTTGCCCTGGAGCTCAGGGGTATTTTCAGCCTCTGTGCAAGGAAGCATGGCTGGGTTGAAAATCAAACATTTAATCAACTCAGGTGGGGGTGACCGTGAACTTGCCAAGTGTAGGGAGCATGAAGGCTGGGCCCACGCAGGGGCCAGACTTGCTGAATTTTGGGAGTTCAGCACAAGGAGCTTTGGGTTTTTTGTTTTTTTCCTGCCAAGATGCATTATAGAAAATTGAAAAGCAGTTTCTCAGTGTGGCCCAAATGGTGGCCTCTCAGCCTTCTCCTGGAGGCTGTCACTAAGGCGTGGGTCTCCCGGCAGCTGTCAGCATTCACCATCTCTGTGGGTCTGTTCTAAAACAGTGGCCTGGGGGGACATAAAAATTGGTTTTAAAGGGAAGTTGTGAGCTGTGAAGACTCCAAACTGACTCTATGTTAATCTTGTCCAGGTACACATGACATTCACGCCCTGATCCTTGGGAGAGCTATCACAGGAATCCAGGCGTTCACGGCCAGCAAGTGAGCCCACTCCACGGAGGGCCCAAAACCCTGAAGCCCCTTCCTGGTGAGACGCCTGGTTGGACCGCAGAAACGCTGTGCTCTGAGCTTAGAAAGGGAGGTGGCGGATGGAGTGGGAAGTGAGAGACACTGATTTTTTAATACCAAAATTTCCCTTCTGAAGTCGTTCAGCTGTGTTCCTTAAAAAGAAGATGGAATTCTCTGTAGAGTGTCTCAATCCACTTTTAACCATGGATGAGAACTAACTCCATTTACCCTGAAATAGCAGCTTCTCTTGAAAGGAGAGTAACATTGAAGCAACTCCGTCTGCTCCAGCAGACCTCCTCACACCGAGTTCACAGTGTGCCCTCCCAGCCTCCTGCCTGGGGGTAGTGCCTTATGCTGGATGTTGGAGCAGAGTGAGGGAGAGGAAAATAAAGGGCTATATGTCTGACCCCAAGGTGTCAGGCCAGTTTACTGGTAACCACCTGAGAAGTAGTTTCGGCCACAGAAGAAACAAACACGTCTGGGGGCTGTGAGTCGCTGGGACGTGGTGGGGACTTTCCTCTAGAGTGGTCTGGCCGTCTGAGTCTTAGGCTCTGCTGTAAAAAAGAAACCCAGGTTAGCAGTGCTGGGCTGTGCCAGGGTTGCAGGGCTCAGGGCTGTGGGCAGAGGGGATGGTTTCTGTGTTGCAGGGTGCAGGGCACTTTGTCCTTTCTGTCACCACAGAGCTGCTCATACAACATTGGGACATGACAACAGTTTGGCTTCTCAGCTCAGACACACCTAACATAGGGGACCACAAACAAGATGGCGAGTGCACCAAGGGCTTTGCAGGGACTGTGGCCTGGTGGGCTCAGGGGTGGGTGCCTGGTTTCTGCTCACATTTGCTCTTGGCTGGGCCATCCCTGCCCTCTTCCTCAGGCAGCACCCCTGGGGTGAGTTTGGTCATACCTCAGGCTGGAGACACAGGTCTTTGTACACAGTCTCCACGCTGTGGCAGACTTGTTTGAGCTCTGTTTCCAAATGGCTGATCTTTGCCATTTTCTGGGTGAACTCCTGGAGCTTTTCCTGGATGATCTTGTTGTGGTCATTATAAATCTGATAGATCCTCTCCTCTAATTTCTCTGTCAGATCCGAAACCTTTTAAAGAATAAGATTTATTTTTGGAAAATCAAACAAGAGGCATCACCAGACATCAGTATTAAGTGGGTTTTTTAGATTTCTAAAAATTATCTTATAAAAATGGCAAATAGGTCGGGTGCAGTGGCTCACGCCTGTAATCCAGCACTTTGGATCACTTGAGGTCAGGAGTTCGAGACCAGCCTGGCCAACATGGAAAAACCTTGTCTCTACTAAAAATACAAAATTAGCCAGGCATGGTGGCACATGCCTGTGATCCCAGCCATTTGGGAGAGTGAGGCAGGAGAATCGCTTGAACCCAGGAGGCAGAGGTTGTGGTGAGCCAAGATCATGCTGTTGCACTCCAGCCTGGGCAAGAAGAGCAAAACTCTCTCTCAAACAAAAACAAAACAAATTAGCAAGCCATGGTGATGTGCACCTCCAGTCCCAGCTACTGGGAAGGCTGAAGCCAGCCTCAAATTGCTTGAGCCCAGGAGTTGAAGGCTACAGTGAGCCATGATCGCACCACTACACTCCAGCCTGAGTGACCCTGCCTCAAAAGAAAAAAAAAAGAAAAGAAAAAAAACACCAAAACCCAGTGCAGTGACTGGGGGTCAAGACTGACTATATGTAACATTTTTTTTTAAGAGGCAGAAGTATATACAGTTGTGTGCTGCATAATGACATTTTGGCCAATGCCAGACTATATATACAATGATGGCCCATAAGAGTATAATACCCTATTTTTACTGTACCTTTTCTATGTTTAGATATATTGAGATACACAAATGCTTACCATTGTGTTACAGGTGCCTATAGTATTCAGTATAGTAACATACTGTGCAGGTTTGCAGCTTAGGAGCAAGAGTCTCTTCCACATAGCCTAGGTGTGTAGTAGACTATACCATCTAGGTTTGTGTAAATTCATTCTATGATGTTCAAATGATGACAAAATCACCTAGGGACACATGTCACAGCACTGTGCAGTACAAGCTCAGCCAAGTTAGGATGGAAGTACACAGAACAGGGACTAGAAGAGGCAGCCAACAAAATGGCTTCCGGGTAGTGTATATAAAAAAAATAATAAGCCCGGCACAGTGACTCACGCCTATAATCCCAGCACTTTGGGAGGCCAAGGTGGGTGGATCATAAGGTCAGGAGTTCGAGACCAGGCTGGCCAACATGGTGAAACCCCATGTCTACTAAAAACACAAAAATTAGCCGGCATGGTGGTGCTTGCCTATAATCCCAGCTACTCAGGAGGCTGAGGCAAGAGAATCGCATGAACCTGGAAGGCGGAGGTTACAGTGAGCTGAGATCACGCCACTGCACTCCATCCTGGGCAACAGAGCAGACTCTGTCTCAGAAAAAAAAAAAAAAAATAGAAAAAGGAACAAAAACAGTTTTGAGCCTGTCAAGCAAAAAAAAGAAAAAAGAAAGGCCAGGCATGGTGGCTCACTCCTGTAATCCCAGTACTTTGGGAGGCAGAGGCGGGTGGATCACAAGGTCAAGAGATCGAGACCATCCTGGCCAACATGGTGAAACTCTGTCTCTATTTAAAAAAAACAAAAAAAGGAAAATAAAGTCATAAAGTCAATCTGTCATCAAGACAACTGGAATCAGCAAGCTGTGCCATTCACATGATCAATTATATATATATATTTTTAACTTTTTGCCCTAACTATAGGCACATGGTACCACGCCTGACTAATTTTTGTTTCACCATGTTGGCCAGGTGCTAACTCCTGGCCTCAAGTGATCCACCTGCCATGGCCTCCCAAAGTGCTGGGATTACAGGTGTCAGCCACTGTGCCTGTTCCCCCATTCTATATTCTCAAGAGGCATCAGGCGCAACCATTCATGGAAGACCTGAACATAACACCAGCTTTCGCAAGACATAAGCCCCGGGTGTGTTGAAGAACCTCAGTCTCCAGTCACAGACCATTTGATGGCTTCTGCAGGACAGACAGATGTGACAATGCAAGTTGTGCCTCGACCCCCTACTCCCATAGCTGCTCCACCTTGTGTGAAGTAAGAGGGCTGGGTATTGGAGGCAGGAGGACGTCCAATGCCCGCTCCCACAGCCTAGCTCTCTTGTCATGCAAATCATTCATTTCCAAGCCTTATCTATAAGATGGGTCCAGTAGCTTCTCTGTAGGACTATTCTAAGGGTAAATTGAGATACGGATGGTCTGCATCTTACTATGGTTCAACTTATTTTTGACTTACAGCATTTTTTTCTTTCTTTCTTTCTTTTTTTGAGACAGAGTCTTGCTCTATTGCCCAGGCTGGAGTGCAGAGGCACAATCTCAGCTCACTGCAACCTCTGCCTCCTGGGTTCAAGCTATTCTCCTGCCTCAGCCTCCTGAGTAGCTGGGACTACAGGTGTACACCACTATACCCAGCTAATTTTTGTGTTATTAGTAGAAATGGGGTTTCACGATATTGGCCAGGCTGGTCTTGAACTCCTGACCTCATGATCTGCTCACCTTGGCCTCCCAAAGTGCTGGGATTACAGGCGTGAGCCACCAATCCTGGCCAACTTACAGCATTTTCAACTTGGAATGGGTTTGTTGGGATGTAACCCCATCGTAAGTGGAGGAGCGCCTGTGCTGTGTATGAATAGCCTAGCATCGTGCCTGGTACTACAGACATTCATCAGCGGTTCATTCCCTCCCCTTTTGCATAAGGAATCCCCCCACACTGGGTGGAGTCTGTCACCTTAGTCTTCAGGCTGTTCCTGAAGTTGGTCATGAGTGCGTGGTCCTTTTGCCTGCTCTCATTGATGTTTTCGATCAGCTCCTGGGCTCTCTTCTGCAGGATGTCGATGCTTGAGTCCAGAGAGGAGAAGTAGAGTCCCGACTTCCCTTCCAGCACTGTCAGCTGGCGACTGGCACTGGAGGTGGCGACACGAAGGCAAGAAACCTGACTTCTCAACATAAAGGATGCTGAGATCAGCACCAAACTCTCCCAAGAGCGGCTGATCTGAAAGAGCTATGTGGTAGAAGGGGACCGGTATTGTTGCCTCCCATGGGTGACATGAGGCATGCTTCCTAGGTTATTCCATTCACACACACACCCTCAACAATGAGAATGGCACCCCCGTTTTATAGCTGAGAAAACAGACCAAGAGGCACAACTGAATATGTCCAGAGTTCCAGACCAAGGAGAGCTATCTGTCCCCAAAGCCCACTATTGTTTTATGACACCAACTCGCTTCTTTGGAATACCAATAATAGTATCAATGCACTTTTTTTTTTTTTTAATAGAGACAAGGTCTTGCTTTGTTGCCCAGGCTGAAGTACAGTAGCACAATCATAGCTCACTGCAGTGTCAACCTCCTGGGCTCCAGTGATTCTCCCACCTCAGCCTCCTGAATAGGTGGGACTAGAAGCACATGGTACCATGCGCAGCTAATTTTTTAAAATTTTAAATAGAGACTAGATTTCCCTATGTTGTCCAGGCTGCTCTCAATCTTCTGGCCTCCCAAAATGTTGGGATTATAGGCATGAGCCACTGTGCCTGACTGATGCAATCAGCAATATCCTACAGCCTCCACCTTCCAAGTTCAAGCCATTCTGCCTCAGCCTCCTGAGTAGCTGGGTTACAGGCACATATCACCACATCCAGATAATTTTCATATACTTAGTAGAGATGAGGTTTCACCATGTTGGCCAGGCTGGTCGAGAACTCCTGACCTCAAGTGATCTTCCTGCCTTGGCCTCCCATGGTGCTGGGATTACAGGCGTCAGCCATTGTCCCCAGGCTGATGCTTTCTTAAGTGACTTTCCTGTCGGTAACCTGCTGCATCCCTTTCCCAACCTACTGGGTGACGTTGACCGCCCGGGGCTATAGTGTATCTGCACCTCTTTGCCCCGACCAGGTGAGGTAAATACCTGTTGAATTATATTTAAAGAGCATTTAGGCAGGGCGAGGTGGCTCACACCTGTAATCCTAGCACTTTGGGAGGCCGAGGCAGATGGATCACAAGGTCAGGAGTTTGAGACCAGCCTGGCCAATATGGTAAAACTCCCATCTTTATACTGAAAATACAAAAATTGGCTGTGATGGCACATGCCTGTGGTCCCAGCTACTCAGGAGGCTGAGGCAGAAGAATCGCTTAAACCCAGGAAGGGGAGGTTGCAGTGAGCCGAGATTGCACCACTGCACTCCAGCTTGGGTGACAGAGTGAGACTCCATTCTACAAAAAAAAAAAAAAAAAAAGCATTTAAAGAAATGCGCACACACACAAAGTTGTCCCACGCTGTACATGTAACTGTAATTACGTATTCAAATATTGTGTTAACCATTGAATAGTGGCAGAAGATGGATAGCTGTCTAAAAAGCTAAACAGAATGAAAAATGTTGAGTAATAGGTAATGTTATATAACTTCATAATATTCAATGTAATAAAATGGAACTTCAGTTGGGTATGGAGGAAATAACTAAAATTGAGGCAAAGATCATAAAAATCTAGAAAAATTCTGCATATAGACTGTGCTGCCAATGCCTTGTTCTCTGCTTTAAAAACAGAACGGATTACAGGTGGCGCATACCTGTAATCCCAGCTACTCAGGAGGCTGAGGCAGATGAATTGCTTGAACCCAGGAGGTGGAGGTTGTAGTGAGCTGAGATCATGCCATTGCAGTCCAGCCTGGGCAACAAGAGCGAAACTCCATCTCCGAAAAAAAAAAAGTGTTCCTTGGCTGGCTTAGGTACACACAGCACCTATGGTGTCACCGTCTACACCTTGGCCTCCCCTTCTGGTCTCCTGGAGGGCCAGGGCCCTGTCTCATTCATTCATCTTTGTATCTTCAGTATCTACCCCTCATGAGAGAAGCAATGAATGTTCTGCTAATAAATAAATAACTTGCAAAAGTACTTTCCATTACCATCCACACTCAGATTTGATCACCTGAATTCTGTCATCCCAGTCCTCTCTCCTGAGCCTATCTCCTGAGCTCCCAAGAACATTCTAAGTAATCTCCCAGCCTCCCCACTTGGCTGTCTCAAAGGCATCTGAAACTCCACATTTGCACAACCAACAGCATCATCTCCCTGGCAACCCAATTTCATCCTCCCTTCCCTTAGGGAATGACATAAAAAGCCACCTAGTTCCCTAGCCTGAAACTTAGCAGCAAGCCTAGAGTCCGGCTTCTCTCTGTCCCTCTGCATCCTGTCTCAAAACCCTCTCTTTTTTCTTTCTGAGACAGAGTCTCACTCTGTCTCCCAGGCTGGAGTGCAGTGGTGCCATCTCACATCACTGCAACCTCCGCCTCCCAGGTTCATGCGATTCTCTTGCCTCAGCCTCCGGAGTAGCTGGGATTACAGGTGCATGCCACCATGCCCAGCTAATTTTTGTATTTATAGTAGAGACAGCGTTTCACCTTTTTTATCAGGCTGGTCTCAGTCTCTTGACCTCAGGTGATCTGCCTGCCTAGGCCTCCCAAAGTGCTGGGATTACAGGCGTGATCACCTACCTTTTTAATTTCTCTAAATCTACCATCGTTAGCAGCTCTATAACTTTCACTTCTCAACTAGGCCATAGTGACCTTTATTTTATATACTTATTTCTTTTTCTTTTTCTTTTTTTGAGACAGTCTTGCTCTGTTGCCAGACGCCTGGCTGGAGTACAGTGGCGCAATCTCGGCTCACTGCAACCTCCGCCTGCCTCCTGGGTTCAAGCAATTCTCCTACCTCAGCCTCCCTAGTAGCTGGGGACTACAGGTGCATGCCACCACGCCCAGCTAATTTTTGTATTTTTTAGTAGAGACGGCGTTTCACCATGTTGGCCAGGATGGTCTCGATCTCTTGACCTCATGATCCACCTACCTCAGCCTCCCAAAGTGCTGGGATTACAGGTGTGAGCCACTGCACCCGGCCTTATTTTTCTTTTTAAAAAAATTTTTGTCATTTTGTTGTTTTTTTTTTTTTGAGCCGGAGTTTCGCTCATTACCCAGGCTGGAGTGCAGTGGTGTGATCTCGGCTCACCGCAATCTCCGCCTCCTGGGTTCAGGAAATTCTCTTGCCTCAGCCTCCTGAGTAGCTGGGATTACAGGCACGCGCCACCATGCCCAGCTAATTTTTTTTTGTATTTTTTTTTTTTTTTTCATAGAGACGGGGTTTCACCATGTTGACCAGGATGGTCTCGATCTCTTGACCTCATGATCCACCCGTCTCGGCCTCCAAAGGTGCTGGGATTACAGGCTTGAGCCACTGCACCCGGCCATCACTTTGTTTTTGAGACAGACTTTCTGTTGCCCAGGCTGAAATGCAGTGGTGCAAAATCAGCTCATTGCCACCTCCGCCTCCCAAGCTCAAGTCATTCTCTTGCCTTAGCCTCCTGAGTAGCTGGGACTACAGTACACACCACCATGCCTGGCTAATTTTTGTATTTTTAGTAGAGACAGGGTCTCACCATGTTGGCCAGGTTAGTCTCAAACTCCTGACCTCAACTAATCCGTCTGCCTCAGCCTCCCAAAGTTCTGGGATTATAGGCATGAGGGACTGTGCCTGACCTTTTTTTTTCTTTTTGAGACGGAGTTTTGCTGTTGTTACCCAGACTGGAGTGCAATGGCACGATCTCGGCTCACCACAACCTCCGCCTTCTGGGTTCAGGCAATTCTCCTGCCTCAGCCTCCTGAGTAGCTGGGATTATAGGCACGTACCACCATGCCCAGCTAATTTTTGTATTTTTAGTAGAAACGGGGTTTCACCATGTTGACCAGCATGGTCTCGATCTCTTGACCTCATGATCCACCCGCCTTGGCCTCCCAAAGTGCTGGGATTATAGGCGTGAGCCACCGCACCCGGCCCTTTTTGTTTTCTTTTTAAGAGACAGGTTGCTCCATTGCCCAGGCTGGAGTGCATCAGCATGATCACTGCCAGTTTGAACTCCCCCAGGCTCACATGATCCTCCTGCCTCTGCCTCCTGAGTAGCTAGGACTACAGGCGGGCACCGCCACTCCTGGCTAAATTTTGTTTAGTTTTTCTGTGTAGATGGAGGTCTCGTTATGTTGCCGAGGCTGGTCTCAAACTCCTGGCCTGAAGCAATCCTGCCTTGGCCTCCCAAAGTGCTGAGATTACAAGCATGAGCCACAGTGTCAGTCCCTAGTGACCTTCTACACTGTAATCTGATTTCCTACTCCTGTTGGTCAGCCTAAAACAGTCCCCCACCAGCCACAAGATCAAGTCTAAATTCCTTCACATAGCATACAAGGCCTTCCAAGGGCCCTGACCTCCACCCTCTCTTCCAGCCTTAATGGTTTTTTTTTTTTTTTTTTTGAGATGGGGTCTCGCTCTGTTGCCCAGGCTGGAGTGCAGAGGCGTGATCTTGGCTTACTGCAGTCTCCACCTCCCAGGTTCAAGCAATTCTCCTACCCCAATCTCCCCCTGTAGCTGGTACAGGTACCCACTATACCCACTACCAACCCAGCTAATTTTTGCTTTTTTTTTTTTTTTTTTGAGACAGAGTCTTGATCTCTTGCCCAGGCTGGAGCACCGTGGTGTGATCTCAGCTCACTGCAACCTCTGCCTCCCAGGTTGAAGCAATTGTCCTGCCTCAGCCTCCCGAGTAGCTGGGATTACAGGCACCCACCACCACGCCCTGCTAATTTTTATATTTTTAGTAGAGACGGGGTTTCACCATGTTGGCCAGGCTGGTCTTGAACTCCTGACCTCGTAATCCACTGGTCTCGGTCTCCCAAAGTGCTAGGATTACAGACCTGAGCCACTGAGCCCAGCCTTACTGATTTCTACATCCCCTCCACCTGCAGCAATCGGGGACCTTCCACAATTTCACCAAACATTTCAGCCTTTGCCTGGAATGACTTTCCTTTCCTGCCTCCTTCGTAATGGACATTTGGAACTTTTCTTCTCTACTCACACAACACTGTGGTCTTGCTGGTCACAAAGCTGCTACAATTTATGAATATCAGTGCCCTCCAGCACACACCATCTTGAGGGTGCAGACTATACCCTATTCATCTGTTTTTCAGCACCCCAAAAACATCAGTTTGCTGAATATCTAAATGAATGCAGCACTGACACTGGGGTTCCCACACCTCCTCGTACCCAGTTTGCCTTGTTGTCTGAACCTCTCCTGGATGCTCTCAAGTTTCAGACCCTAAAATTAAAATCAATGAGAGCACCAGGTGTTTCTCTTTGTGTGGTTCTTCACAACCTGCTTGAGCTGTTAATGGCTCAGAGCGGCGTCTTTCTAAGGCTCAAGGGATGAGGCTGGAACCGGTTTTCATCAAAGCTAAGCAAACAGTATAAAAAAAAACAACAAGAAAAGCACTTGAATTCAGCTAATTCAAGTTTCATGGTAGGATAAAGACTTGCATCAGATGTCTGCTGAGAGCTTATTTTTCCAGCCTCTCCTTTGGGGATTTATTCCTTTCGATTTCATTTTTCTTAATACTCAGCAGCTGCATATTAATGAGGATGTTAATGAATCATAGGCTTCCCTGGGCCTGCATTCACCAATTAACTTCAATAAACAAAATGCGTGGTGTCCTAGCTGCTGGCTTTCCAGGTTCCTAGGCCGGCTTCTGTTGCCGAACTCTGAACCGAGGCCAGAGAATGCAAGTCAGTCCAACACAGCACGTCGCGTGTGCCTGTCCTGCGCGGGGATTGGGCAATGGGCTGGGGGCTGTGAACACGTCGCTGCGTTCGTCTATTATGGTCTGTCCGTCTAAGAAGTCCCTAATTTGGCCGCAAGGATTAGGACATAGTTCCCAAGCAGGGCCCACGCTGGCAGGGGGCCCAGGAGCTGCGGAGGAAATGGGTCTAAGCGAAGAGACCATCTGTTCGCTCCAGGTAAAGCTGTGATTGGCAGGCGACTGAGCCAGAGCCGCCCGCTGGTGGGACCCTCCCTCCGTGGCCTCTAACAGATATACAAGTAAACAATCCGCCAGCCACTTATGACCACCGCGGGCGGTAGTCTCAGGAGAGCAGGCAAGCTAATCAAACATTCAAGGGGGGAACACAATAGAATCTCTGGCGCTTGGGCAAAACAATGTTTTGCTGAAGTACAGCCAGGAAGGGGGGAACGTTTGAATCGAAGCTGATGAGCCAGTTCCTCAACCTCTCCTTTTCTCTCTGGAAACGTGTTAACATTTTAATCATGTTGCTGAGTATCTGCTGCTGGATCTATTAACTGGCCCCTGCACTGGTTTTAATCCATCTGTTTTTTGGCCCAGAGTTCCTCTGGAGCTCCTTGAAGTCTCTAAATGATTTGCAGCGGTCTGTGTCTCTCCACCACACAGATCCTGGTAGAAACATGCTATTCCGAAGTAAGGTATTATCAAACAAATGACTTCAGCCATTGCTTCCCTTTTTTTGGTCTCCAATTGATAGCACACACCTAGAAACTATTCCACCCCATGGCCTGCTTTACAACCGAGGAATGTGGGGGGCCAGGGAAGCTGGCTTCATTTCTGCTGGGGTCCTCAGGGCCCTGTACTGAGCCTCCTCTCACTTCTTCCCCAGGTGAGCTCATTCATTCCACAGCTGCTGCTGAAACAGTGAATCCCAAGGTGCCATCTCCAGCCCCTCACCCCACCCCGAGATCTGGGTCAGAAAGTCCAACTGTATCCTGGACATGTGGATGTCCCTGGCCACCTAAAATGGCTCAGAAAAACAAGGACAACACAGAACTTGTTTTCTTGTCTCTGCCAAAAAAGCCACCACCTACTGGAAACCACCACAAGCTGGAAGGCAGACAGCAGGGATGTGCTGGTAAGCATTTAGCAACTGGCTTTGTGATGGGGGGAAAACCCTGTTTCGGAGTGTTTGCCAATTTTCGTGGTACAGAGACTCCCACCATAGCCAGTTTCAAGCTACCAACGTGAAGACGCTAAATGCCAAGTTGAGAAGAGGTGTGTAGAATCATCTCATGCAAGGTGGTAGGAGCTAGCTCCAGCACACCACGGCTGGGAGACATCCTCCCTCATCCCCTTCCTGTGCCTCATGGCACAAGGCACTTCCTCCATCTGCCCTGCTAAAGGCCACCCCCTTAAGAAGCCTCCCACTGGACCTCCCTACATCCACTCATTCTCCCTCCCAACCATTCTCTATAAAGCAGCCATATCTTTTTATTATTTATTATTTTGAGATGGAGTCTCACACTGTCGCCTGTGCTGGAGTACAATGGCATGATTTCTGTTCACTGCAACCTCCGCCTCCAGGGTTCATGTGGTTCTCCTGCCTCAGCCTCCCAAGTAGCTGGGATTACAGGCACATACCACCACACCTGGCTAATTTTTTATATTTTTAGTAGAGATGAGGTATGACTATGTTGGCCAGACTGGTCTTGAACTGCTGACCTCTTGATCCACCTGGTGGCCTCGGCCTCCCAAAGTGCTGGGATTACAGGCATGAGCCCCTGTGCTTGGCCTTATTATTTTTGAGATGAAGTTTCACTCTCGTTGCCCAGGCTGGAGTGCAGTGGTGCAATCTTGGCTCAATGCAACCTCCACCTCCTGGGTTCAAGTGATTCTCCCGCCTCAGCCTCCCAAGTAGCTGGGATTACAGGCATGCACCACCACACCTGGCTAATTTTGTATTTTTAGTAGAGATGAAGTTTTGCCATGTTGGCCAGTCTGGTCTTGAACTCCCGACCTCAAGTGATCCATTCACCTCAGCCTCCCAAAGTGCTGGGATTAGAGTCGTGAGCTACTGCACCTGTCCTCTACTAAATATGTATGTCTTTTTTTAGACAGTCTTGCTCCGTTGCCAGGCTGGAGTGTGGTGGCACAATCTCGGCTTACTGCAAGCTCCACCTCTCAGGTTTAAGCAATTATCCTGCCTCAGCCTCCCAAGTATCTGGGATTACAGGAGCACTCCACCATGCCCAGCTAATTTTTGTATTTTCCGTAGAGATGGGATTTTGGGATTTCACCATATTAACCAGACTATTCTCAAACTCCTGACCTTATGATCCACCCATCTCAGCCTCCCAAAGTGCTGGAATTACAGGAGTGAGCTGCCGTGCGCAGGCTACAGAAATTTTTTTTTTTTTTTTTTTGAGGCACAGTCTCACTCTGTCGCCCAGCTTGGAGTGCAATGATACAGTCTTAGCTCACTGAAACCTCTGCCTCCTGGGTTCAAGCAATTCTCCTGCCTCAGCCTCCCAAGTAGCTGGGATTACAGGCGCCCCATCACACCAGGCTAATTTTTTGTATTTTCAGTAGAGATGGCCATGTTGGCCAGGCTGGTCTTGAACTCTTGTCCTCAAGTGATCCACTCACCTTAGCCTCCCAAAGTGCTGGGATTATAGGCATGAGCCACCATGCCTGGCCTAAATATTTTTTAAGAAATTAGCTGGATGTTCTGGCAGACCTGTAGTCCCAGCTATTTGGGAGGCTGAGGTGGGAGGATCACTTAAGTCTGGGAGGTAGAAGCTGCAGTGAGTCATGATTGCACCACTGCATGGTGACAAAGCAAGATGCTGTGTCAGGGAGAGGAAAAAAAAAGTAAACACTGGCAGAACGTTGGGGAAGAAAAGGGTGAACGAGAAGGACCCAGGGGCCCATGTGGACCCGCTGGGACAGGATCTTCCTCACCTATCTGGCCCTCCAGCAGCTTCCTCCTCACGGTTCTCCTCGAACTGCTGATGCGCCTTGCTCTCCCCCAAGGGCTGCAGCTCCTGGTCTTTGCACTTTACATGGGGCATGTCCACCTGCGAGCACAGTCAGGAGCGGGAATGAGGAGTGAACAGATCACCCTCCTGCCGGCTCTTCAACCCTGGGCACCTTGATGTGCCACTGCAGGATAGTGGGGACCCAAAGGAGAGATGGGCAGGGCTGGGGTGGTGCCATGAGGATAGGGGCATGGGGTGAAAGGACCCTCTGTCTCTGGGGAATGCCTGGACACCAGACCTGGAGGGGCTGGATGCGGGCAGGGCTGTGGGAGCAGAACTAGGGGGCCTGGGCTCCTAACTGGTATGTGTCGGCTGGAGTCCTTTGAGAAAGAGGTAGCAGAAAAGAAATGAAGTCGGGACGAGGTGGCTCATGCTATAATCCCAGCACGTTGAGAGGCTGAGGCAGGCAAATTGTGAGGTCAAGAGTTCGAGACCAGCCTGGCCAACATGTTCAAACCCCGTCTGTACTAAATATAAAAATTAGCCAGGCATGGTGGCACGTGCCTGTAAGTTCAGCTACTTGGGAGGCTGAGGCAAGAGAACCGCTTGAATCCAGGAGACGGAAGTTGCAGTGAGCAGAGATCAGGCCACTGCACTCCAGCCTGGGTGACATAGCAAGATTCTGAATCAAAAAAACAAAAGACATGAGGCCGGCACGGTGGCTCACGCCTGTAATCCCAGCACTTTGGGAGGCAAAGTCAGGAGTTTGAGACCAGCCTGGCCAACATGGTAAAACCCCGTCTCTACTAAAAATACAAAAATTAGCTTGGTGTGGTGGTGGGCACCTGTAATCCCAGCTACTCGGGAAGCTGAGGCAGAAGAATTGCTCGAACCCTGGAGGCGGAGGTTGCAGTGAGCCAAGATCCCACCACTACACTCCTTCCTGGACGACAGAGTGAAACTCCGTCTCAAAAAAAAAAAGAAAGAAAGAAAGCCGGGTACGGTGCGTGGATGTCTGTGCCTTTCTCTACTCCGCTCAGGCCACACACCATGTGTGGAAATCAGACAGTCAGGGCGTCCGTCAGGGCCAGGTTCAGTCAGTCAGGAAATTTGGGGCCAGGCCTGATGAGAGGCAGCCTCGATGGCAAAAGACCAGTGGCCGGGTTCGCGTCCGCAGGAGAAGGCTGGGATGGCAGCCGTTCTCTGCCCATTTGTCCGCCCGCCCCACGCGCGCGAAGGAAACAAGCGTAGCGTACTCCCTGTCGCTCCATTCTGTCTTTTCCCGCCTTCTGACTCACACCCTTTGCGCATGCGCCGGCCCCGCCCCTGGCGAGCTGTGCTCGTGCGGTTGTGTCATGGCGTGTACTCCTAGCCCCGCCCCCTTGAGAACTCCGCAACCAGCCGGGCGAGGCCGACCGTTAGGCGGCGGTTTGGCGGTCCAGGGGCTGCACGTGCAGGCGCTGCCTGGGAACAGTAGGGTAGGCTCCGCGTGCGCGTGTTAGGTCACCTGTGTGTGGCTGTGGGCGACTTCAGGGTCCCATGCAGCGCCCGGGTTATAGGGCTATCAGAGAGTCTTGTATTTATTCTGTACTTTATCCGCTCTAACTATGTGCTCTGCCTTGGGAAATATTCTCAGTAACAAATCCTTTTTTTTTTTTTTTTTTTTTAAGACGGAGTCTTGCTCTGTCGCCAGGTTGGAGTGCAGTGAGGCAATCTCGGCTCACTGCAACCTCCACCTCCTGGATTCAAGCGATTCTTCCGCCTCAGCCTCCCGAGTAGCTGAGACCAGAGGCGCGTGCCACCGCCCCTGGCTAAGTTTTGTATTTTTAGTAGAGTCGGGGTTTCACCATGTTGGCCAGGATGGTCTCGATCTCTTGACCTAGTGATTTACCCACCCCGGCCTCCCAAAGTGCTAGGATTACAGGCATGAGGCACCGTGACCGACAAATTCTTTTCTTTTTTTTTTTTTTTGAGACAAGGTCTTGCCAGTTGCTCAGGCTGGAGTGCAGTGGTGCAATCAAGCTCACTGCAGCCTCTACCTCCTGGGTTCAAGCTATGCCCCTGCCTTAGCCTCCTGAATAGTTGGGATTACCAGTGTCATCCACCATGCCTTTCTAATTTAAAAATATGGCCGGGCGCGGTGGCTCACGCCTATCATCCCAGCACTTTGGGAGGCCAAGGTGGGTGGATCATGAGATCAAGAGATCGAGACCATCCTGGTCAACAAGGTGAGAAACCCTGTCTCTATTAAAAATACAAAAATTAGCTGGATGTGGTAGCATACATCTGTAGTCCCAGCTACTCAGGAGGCTGAGGCAGGAGAATCACTTGAACCTGGGAGGCGGAGGTTGTAGTGAGCTGAGATCATGCTACTGCATTCCAGCCTGGGTGACAGAGCAAGACTCCTCTGTCTCAAAAATATATATTTTCTTTCTGTAGAAATGAGATCTTTCTGTGCTGAGGCCAGGCTGATCCCAAACTACCAGGCTCAAGCCATCTTCCTGCCTTGGCTTCCCAAAGTACTGTCTCAAAAAAAAAAAAAAAAAGAAATTATCTGACCTACCCTATTGACTCTAGGTCATAAGACCCCTATGTCATAGAAGTTTCTGCCCCACACAAGGCCTATCTATCTAGATTCTTGGCTTCTCTGAGCATGCATTCCTTATATTCCAAGAAGAATCTAGACACACAGGCCTCGCAGCCTGTTAGTATCAGACAACCACCCCCAACTCTTTAATCTTGCTCTGTTGTCCAGGCAACAGTGGAGTGCAGTAGTAAGATCTTGACTCACTGCAACCTTGGCCTCCCAGGTTCAAGTGATTCTCAGCCAACCGAGTAGCTGGGATTACAGATGGACCACATCCCCAACTAATTTTTGTTATCTTTAGTAGAGATGAGGGTTTTCCATGCTGCCCAGGCTGGTCTCAAACTCTTGGCCTCAAGTGATCCACCTGCCACAGCCTCCCAAAGTGTTGAGATTACAAGCATGAACCGTGACAAACCCTTTTTTGTCCAATCAGTTTTCTACCTGGGTGTTCAAACTTTGTTGAACCTAAGCACAAAAATAGACACTTTTCATTAATCAGATGTAGTGGCAGGCACCTATAATCCCAGCTACTTGGGAAGCTGAGGCAGGAGAATCCCTTGAACCCAGGGGTTTCAGTGAGCTGAGGTTGCCCCTGCACTCCAGCCCAGGCAACAGCCTTACTCCATCTCAAAACAAAACAAAACAAAAACAATAAAACAGTTTTCCTTGTATCTCTGGGTCTCGATTCTGAAGGCTTGTCAGGTGATACTATGATCAGATAAATTCGTATCTTTTCTCTTTATTAATCTGCCTTTTGCCAGTGATTTTCAGTGAAAGTTCAGAGGGCAATAAGGAAGCTTGCTCTTCATCCCTACACCGCCAAGGTTCAGGTTTGATAGACATGGTAACAGATTCCAGGATACTTGTGTTTATTTAGACACAGATGTATTTAATGACAGGGTCTCCCTCTGTTGCCCAGGCTGGAGTGCAGTGGTGTGATCACTGTTCATTGCAGCCTCAACCTCCCAGGTGCAAGTGATCTACTTCAATCTCTGGAGTACTTAGACATTACTTGAGCCACCATGCTGAGCTAAGTTTTGTTTTTTTGAGACAGGTCTCACTCTGTCATCCAGGCTAGAGGGCAATGGCATGATCTCAGCTCCCTGCAACCTCCACCTCTGGGTTCAAGTGATTCTCCCACCTCAGCCTCCCAAGTAGCTGGGACTACAGGTACCCACTATCATGCCTGGCTAACATTTGTATTTTTAGTAGAGACAGGGTTTCACCATGTTGGCCAGGCTGGTCTTGAACTCCTGACCTCAAGTGATCCACCCACCTCGGCCTCCCATAGCTCTGTGATTAGAAGCATAAGCCACCGCGCCCAGCCCAGTACCCAGAGTTTTGACCATCAAGTGGCACACTGAGCTAGGGGGACCCAACAAGACCCCTCACCCCTAAGGAAAGGCACCAGATGGGGGCAACTGCCCACTTTATTAGACAGTAGGTGGCCCATAGGTCTCCCCAGGGCCCACCCTCACAGTGGACACACCATACAGGACAACAGAAGGAACCTGCTACCCAGTCCTCTTGTCCCTGGGATTCTGGCCCTGGGACGGGTGGGAAAGAGGAAGGTGGGGCTGGCCTCACAGAGGCCTCATAAATACAAGGTCACTGGCCCATCAATACAAAGGAGTGGGGCAGCAGGGACTCGGGGAGGGTGAGCTGTCCTGGAGTGGTCCATGTCACGCAGCCTCCTATGTGGGAGGGGGCCTCGGCTTGGCATCCAGGCGGCAGAGGGGACTGTCGTACACCATCTGCAGGTTCACCTTGTGGCCCACCAGCTCCCGGATGTTGTTGATGCCATATTTGATCATCGTTGGGCTTATGGGGGAGGGAACAGAGTTTACCATGAGGTCAGCACATGTGCTCTTCTGCTTAGTTTTCCATGGCTCCCATATTCTTCAGAGGAAAAAAGCTCAAGTTCTCTCCATGACCCACAGGGCCCTGCGCCATCTGCCTATCACCTCCTCCCACTCTCCACCTTCAGCCATACTGGCCTCCTCCCTCTTCTAATACACAAGGCACACTCCCACCTCGGGGCCTTGCACTGGCTGTGACTGCCACCTGGAACACCCTTCCCCAGATACTCTCATGCTTCACCCCTTCATCTACCTCCAGGTTTTGCTATGATGGCACTTCCTCCCTGACGCCTTCCCTGACCACGTAGTTGCCCTAGACCTCCATATTATCACTTACTGCCCCGGTACACATTTTTGTCTTTGTTAAGTGCATTTGGTTTTTGTTTTTTTTGAGACGGAGTCTCACTCTGTCACCAGGCTGGAGTGCAGTGGCATGATCTTGGCTCACCGCAACCTCCGCCTCCTGATTCAAGCAATTCTCTTGCCTCAGTCTCCTGAGTAGCTGGGATTACAGGCACCTACCACCACGCCAAACTATTTTTTTGTATTATTAGTAGAGATAGGATTTTGCCATGTTGGGCAGGCTGGTCTCAAACTCCTGACATCAGGTGATCTGCTCACCTTGGCCTCCCAAAGTGCTAGAAATATAGTCATGAGTCACTGTGCTTGGTCTATTTTTTTTTTTTTTTGAGACACAGTCTTGCTCTGTGGCCCAGGCTGGAGTGCAGTGGTATGATCTCAGCTCACTGCAACGTCTGCCTCCTGGGTTCAAGCAATTCTCCTGCCTCAGCCTCCAAAGTAGCTGGGATTATGGGCGCGTGCCACTGCACCTGGCTAATTTCTGTACTTTAAGTAGAGACAGGGTTTCACCATGTTGGCCAGGCTGGTCTCGAACTCCTGATCTCAGGCGATGCACCTGCCATGGCCACCCAAAGTGCTGGGATTACAGGCATGTGCCACCATTCCTGCTTTTATTTTTTGTAGAGACAGAGACTTGCTCTATTACCCAGGCTGATCTTTAACTCCTGGCTCAGGCGATCTTCCTGCCTTGGCCTCCCGCAGCACTGGGATGACAGGTGTGAGCTACCATGCCTGGCTTGATGTACTTACTGGTCTCACTAGTTACAGTTCTCGCTCCACTGGGATCCCCGAGTCACACAAGCAGTGATGTGAGCTGTCATGTTCACAGCACAGGGGCAGGCTTCAGTTTGTGCTTCCTGTGAAAGTTTTGTGGCTGGGTACAGTGGCTCACACCTGTAATCCCAGCACTTTGGGAGGCCAAGGTGGGCAGATCACAAGGTCAGGAGTTTGAGATCAGCCTGGCCAACACGGTGAAACACTGTCTCTACTAAAAATATAAAAATTAGCTGGGCATGGTGGCGGGTGCCTGTAATCCCAGCTACTTGGAATGTTGAGGCAGGAGAATTGCTTGAACCCAGGAGGCGGAGGCTGCAGTGAATCGAGCTCATGCCACTGCACTCCAGCCTGGGTGACAGAGCAAGACTCTGTCTCAAAAAAAAAAAAAAAAAAAAGTTTTGTACACTGAATGAATGAATGGGTGGACGAATGAATGAATGAACCACACAGATCTGTATGCCTAGAGAGTGGTCTGAGGCAGCTGGATACCCCGAATTCCTGCCTGGGCACTTACCGCTCCAGGGAGAGGCCCCAGGCAATGACTGACACATTCTCGGGAAGCCCCATGGGCAGCAGCATTTCCGGACGGAACACCCCTGAGTTTCCAACCTCCACCCACTTCTTCAGGCCTGCAGGGGTGGGATAGGGAAGACAGGGCCAGTGCATGTGAGTTTCTGGGCACTGCTGGTACAGGTTCTGGGTCTGGTGGTGAGCTAGGAAAGTGGGTTACAGGCTTGGCAGTGGGGGGACCTGGGCTGAACCATGGTAGCCTGAGAGCTCCCTCCCCACCCCAGTACCAGGGCCCACCCTGACCTGGGTGGTAGCTGAACACCTCCATGCTGGGCTCTGTGTATGGGTTGTAGGCTGGCTTGAAGCGGAGTTGGGTGATACCTGCAGGGAGCGGGGGCGGGCAGGCGAGCAGGGGTTTGGAGGATAATGCTGGTGACCAACATGCCTGCCCACTGCCGCACCACCACTGCCCACCCCTGCCCACCTGCTCACCCAGCTTGGTGAAGAACTCCCGCAGAATGCCCATGAGGTGGCCCAGGGTAAGGCCATGATCTGCCACCACGCCCTCGATCTGGTGGAACTCAGCCAGGTGCGTGGCGTCCAGGGTCTCGTTCCGGAATACTCGGTCAATGGAGAAGTACTTGGCTGGTGTAAAGGGTTTCTAGGGGTGACAGTCGAGCCAGGCCCGGCATGGGTCAGAAGGTCCCTTTGACAGAACCCTCTCCCCACTCTGGCCCCCACCCAGGCCAACCGCACCTTCTGAGCAAGGCGGTAAAGCACACGGGCGCTGGCTGACGTGGTGTGGGTGCGCAGGAGGTTTTTCCGGGCCTCGTCCAGCTTCCAAGTATACTTGTACCTTCAGAAGGGAAGACGGGAAGTCCATGCCATAGCCTAGGGGTCCCCAGCCTCCTTCCCCTCCACACCAGGTGAGTCCCGCCTCACCCCTGTGAGCCATAGCCGCCCTGAGAGTGGGTCCGCTTGACCCGCTGGACATAGCCCATTGGGAGCTGCAGGGCCTCAGCTGGATCTGGGGAGGGCAGAGCATGAGGTCAGTCAATGAGCATTTCTCTTTCTGTGTTTTTCAGACAGGGTCTCGCTCTGTTGTCCAGGCTGGAGTGCAGTGGTGCAGTCTGGGCTCACTACACCTCTAGCCATTCTCATGCCTCAGTTTTCGTGTGTGTGTGTGTGTGTGTGTGTGTGTGTGTGTGTTTTGAGACAGTCTTGCTCAGTTGCCCAGGCTGGAGTGCAATGGCTCAATCTTGGCTTGCTGCAACCTCCACCTCCCAGGTTCAAGCAGTTTTCCTGACTCAGCCTCCTGAGTAGCTGGGATTACAGGTGGCTGCCACCACGCCCGGCTAATTTTTGTATTTATAGTTGAGATGGGGTTTCGCCATGTTGGTCAGGCTGGCCTCGAACTCCTGACCTCAGGTGATCCACCCACCTCGGCTTCCCAGAGTGTTGGGATTACAGGCGCAAGCCACTGTACCTGGCCTGTTTTTTTTTTGAGACAGAATTTCACTCTTGTTGCCGAGGCTGGGGTGCAGTGGCGCAATTTTGGCTCACCACAACCTTCACCTCCGGGGTTCAAGTGATTCTCCTGCCTCAGTCTCCCAAGTAGCTGGGATTACAGGCATGCACCACCATGCCTGGCTAATTTTGTATTTTTAGTAGAATCAGGGTTTCTTCCTGTTGGTCAGGCTGGTCTCTAACTCCCGACCTCAGGTGATCTGCCTGCCTCAGCTTCCCAAAGTCCTGGGATTACAGGCCTGAGCCAGAGCGTCTGGCCTTTTTTTTTCTTTTTAAAGGGACAGAGTCTTGCTCTGTTGCTTGGGCTGCAGTACAGTGATACAATCATAGCTTGCTGTAGCCTTGAACTCCCAGGCTCATGCAATCCTTCACCTCAGCCTCCTGAGTAGCTGGAACTACAGGTGTGTACCACCATGCCCAGCTAATTTTTTTTTTGTACAGATGGGATCTTTCTATGTTGCTCGAACCTCTGGCCTCAAGTGATCCTCCTGCGTTGGCCTCCCAAACAGTGGGAATATACCCACTGAGCCTGGGCAAGTTTCCTTCTTTGTAAAAAGGGGTACAAGTATGCTTCCAGTAGTTGGCAGAAAGATTAGAACAGTGGCTAGCATGTGACGACTGCTTAGTAAGTTTTGGGTGCTATGACAGTGATGACAAGTATGATGTTGCTCCTCCTGGCCAGATGGCAAGCACCCAGTGATCTCAACTGCCCTCTAGGTCAGGAAGGCCACCCACTGTGTAAAATCATTCCACTTCAGATAGTGGTAAGGGCAAGAAAAGAAAAAGATGGGGCCGGGCGCGGTGGCTCATGCCTGAAATCCCAAAACTTTGGGAGGCTGAGGCGAGCAGATCACAAGGTCAGGAGATTAAGACCATCATGTCCAACATGGAGAAACCTCATCTCTACTAAAAATACAAAATTAGCCAGATATGGTGGCACACGCTTCTAATCCCAGCTACTCAGGAGGCAAGGCTGAGGCAAGAGAATTGCTTAAACCTGGGAGGCAGAACTTGCAGTGAGCTGAGATCGCGTATTTGCACTCCAGCCTGGGGAACAAGAGCAAAACTAGGGGTGAAGGGCTTCTGCAGAACTGGGGGTGGGGCTGGGAGTGCCAGGTTGGCCTGTCTCTGGTGACCTGTGAGTAGAAGTTTGATGCTGCAGCCACCACTGAAGATCTGGGAGAAAACAGGTCTTGGCGAAAGACAGAACATAAGCAATGGCCCTGAGGTGGGCACAGCCTGGCGTGCCCAAAGAAGACTGGGGGTCAGGCATGATGTGGGGGCTCATGCCTGTAATCCCGGCACTTTGGGAGGCCGAGGTAGGTGGGTCACACAGTCAGGAGTTCGAGACCAGTCTGACCAACATGGAGAAACCCTGTCTCTACTAAAAATGCAAAAAAAAAAAAAAAAAAAAATTAGCCAGGCATGGTGGCAAGTGCCTGTAATTCCAGCTACTCGGGAGGGTGAGGCAGGAAAATTTGCTTGAACCCAGGAAGTGGAGGTTGCAGTGAGCCAAGATCATGCCACTGCACTCCGGCTTGGATGACAGTTAGACCCTGTCTCAAAAAAGACTGGAGGTCGGGGAATGAGAACAGAGCTTGACACATCAGCTCCCCTGGGCCTTCTTGGCCACAAGGATGGATTATAACTTATATATTTTTTTAGAGATAGACTCTTCCCTATGTTGCCTGAGCTGGATTTGAACTCCTGGGCTCAAACAATCCTCTTGCCTTGGCCTCCCAAGTAGCCGGGACTATAGGTGCACATCACCATGCCCAGTTCTAGACCTAATTTGATAAAATGGAATGCCCATCCTGTAAAGGCTCTGCCCTGGCCTGTCATCTTTCATGTCTCAGGGAGGCCCTAGGGGCTGACCCACCTCGAAGAAAGAAGGTGTCGTGCTGGTCACGAGCTGGGTGCTGCTGGGGCTGGAAGAGGGCGTCAAAGTTCCAGAAAGAGCTCTCAATGAAGTTATCGGTCGGCATCTCGGTGAACCTGGTGGGAGACGCAGCCTGACTGCCCTGCTCGTGTCCAGCGGCAGCAGCAGGCCCCGCCCCCGGCCCCATGCTCACCCCATCTCCAGGAAGATCTGTCGGAACTGGGAGCGGACCTTGAGCAGGGGGTGAAGGTGGCCGCTGTCAGGGAGGACGCCTTGGGCCAAGAAGTTGTAGGGCTTGAAGGGCCGGTCCCGCCAGGAGCCACTGGGGGAGAATCCAAGGGCCTGGTAAGGGCTGGCCGCCCCCGCCCCCGCCCCCTGCCCCAGCTCCCAACTTCCCTGACCTGGGGTTGCCCCCTACCTGGAGATCATTTCTGGGCTCAGCTCTGTCTCCTGCTTGGAGATGCTGGTACTAAAGGCACTGCCTTTGCTCACCCAGTAGGTCTTCAGGGTCCTGCAGCCAGGGAAAGCAAAAGGGGATGCCACTGCCACCTCCTCCTAGAGGTTTTCCTTGATCTCCCATCTAATGAGGATCCCCATGCCACCTACCAAGTCGCTCTGCTTGATTTCCATCCTGACATTTATCATTACCTGAAATCCTCCTATGTGGCCATGTTCTATCCCTCGTACTCACTCACTTATTCATTCAACACTAATTGATAACCTAATGTATGCCAGGTGGTAAGTACACGACTGAGTGATGGTAGTAGGGAAAGTCTACCAGATTTATTCTGTGCCACGCTCTGTTCTGCTAGTCTCCCCACAAGCTCCTGAAAGAGTACAGTTTTTTGTTTTTATATTTTTTTTTGACGAGTTTCACTCTTATTGCCCAGGCTGGACTGCAATGGCACAATCTCAGCTCACTGCAACCTCCGCCTCCTGGGATCAAGTGACTGTCCTGCCTCAGCCTCCTAAGTAGTTGGAATTACAGGTATGCACCACCATACTCCCCATTAATTTTCTATTTTAGTAGAGACGGGTCTCTCCAGGTTGGTCAGGCTAATCTTGAACTCCTGACCTCAGGTTATCCACCCGGCTCAGCCTCCCAAAGTGCTGGGATTACAGGCGTGAGCCACCGTGCCAGACCTTCCTTTTTCTTTTCTTTTCTTTTTTTTTTTAAGCCGGAGTTTTGCTCTTGTCACCCAGGCTAGAGTGCAGTGGTGCAGTCTCAGCTCACTGCAACCTCCACCTCCCAGGTTCAAGCAATTATCCTGCCTCAGCCTCCCCAGTAGCTGGAATTACAGGCACTCACCACCATGCCTCGCTAATTTTTGTAATTTTAGTAGAGACGGGGTTTCATCATGTTGGCCAGGCTGATCTCAAACTCCTGACCTCAGGTGATTCACCAGCCTCAGCCTCCCAAAATGCTGGGATTACAGGCAGGAGCCATTGTGCCTGGCCCCTTTTTCTTTTTTTGAGATAGAGTCTCTATGTTGCCTAGGCCGGCCTTGAATTCCTGGATTCAAGTGATCCTAACACTTCAGCCTCCTGAGTAACTGGGATTATACTTGGCCTAGGTGGTTTTATAGACAAGGAAACTGAGACCAGCAAAGGCCAGGTCACACAACTAGTTAAGTGGCAGAGCCTGGACTTCTATTAGGCATCCCAGCTCTCGTCTGTTCTCTCTGCCACTTTGTGTCTGCACAAAGGGGACATCTGTCCTGTGAGAGGACAGCCCCCAGCCAGTCCAGGTTCCAGTCCACGCCTGTCTGGTGTGCGTTCATTAAACTTCAGATCATGCTAAGGACAGTGAAAGAAATGGACAAGCACCAAAGAATGAAGACTAGGAGTGATGGGCTTCATGGAACTCAAGGGGAGAGGAGGGGTGTCAGGGTGGCCTCTCTAAGGGGCCGCAGGAGTGAGACTTGATGAGGAGCCTGCCTTGAAGATCAGCAGAAGGGTCCTCATGGGGGAAGACCCCGAGGTGTGTGGGCTTGACAACTATGACATTAAGTGGGCTAGGAGGAAACTGGCCCCACCTGTGTCTGGAGTGGTCAAGGTGTCTCCCTCCTACCATGCCTCCACCATGCCACACAGGTGGGTGGTGGGAGCCTGAGCCTGGTGGGGTACCCACTCACACTTCAGCCAGCAGCTTCCTCTTCCTCAGCTCACTCCTCTCCTTTTCCCCCAGCTTCTCAGCCTGTCCCAGCTGGACCATCTGGAGCCGCCGCTGCACCTCGTCCTCCATGCTGTCCACCTGCCAGGATGAGGGGTGTGAGCCAGGGGCCTGTGTGCTGGTCCGTATGCCCGCTGGCCAGCCGGTAGGAACTCACCACTCGGAACACCCGGGGCCCATCGGCCGTGCTCTTGTCCACCCGGATCCACTTGTTGGACATGGCCTTGCTGAACCCCACTTTGCCACTGGGCAGTCGCTGGAAAAGAAAGACTGCAGTGAGTGGGGCACAAGGGCCACCTTCACCCCATCACCCACTCCCTGTTCACCCTGCAGATCCTACCATAAGCTCGCTCTGGGCCAGGCCCTCGGGGGGGATGCTTCGAAACACACGGGCCTCATGGCTGCCCTCCTGGGCAATCTCCTCGCCCTCCGAAGTAAGCTCCCAGCGCTTGGTAGAGCGAAGTTCGGCCTCGATGACCTGCAGGGAAATGAGGGGGTCCGGGCAGGGGTGAGGCTCAGATCCAGGCACCCCCTTTCTGCAGCACTGGGTACCAGGTTCAAAGCACAGCCCTTGAAGCTGGTTTCGCATCCCAGCTATACAACTCCCAGGATAAAGTAGACCACTAAGGATGTTACCTGGCAGACGACAAATTCTTACTGTCAGTTTTGAACCCATGACTGATTTTAATGTGAAAAATTAGGTAAAGTGATTTGTCTCCACCTTTTTTTGTTTTGTTTTTCTTTGAGAGGGGTCCTCACCATGTCGCTAGTCTGGAGTGCAGTGGTGTGATCACAGCTCACTGCAGACTCGACTTCCTGGGCTCAAGCCATCCTTCTGCCTCAGTCTCCCGAGTGGCTGGGACTACAAGCACTTGCCACCACACCTGGCTAATTTTTAATTTATTTTTTAAAGACAGAGTGGGCCGGCCACAGGGGCTCACAGCTATAATCCCAGCACTTTGGAAGGCCAAGGCAGGTGGATCACCTGAGATCAGGAGTTTGAGACCAGCCTGGCCAACATGGTGAAACCCACTCTCTACTGAATAAACATTAGCCAGGCATGGTGGCATGCGCCTGTAATCCCAACTACTCGGGAGGCTGAGGCAGAATGGTTTGAAGCCAGGAGACAGAGGTTGCAGTGAGCAGAGATCATGCCATTGCACTCCAGCCTGGGCAACAGAGCGAGACTCCATCTCCAAAAAAAAGAAAAAAAGATGGGGTGTTGTTATATTGTCCAGGCTGGTCTCAAACTCCTGGCCTCAAGTGATTCTCCTGCCTCAGCCTCCCAAAGTGCTGGCATTAAAGGCATGAGCCACTATCCCCAGCCTGTCTCCATATTTAAATGTCCACATGTCACTGGGTGCAGTGGCTCATGCCTGTAATCCCAGCACTTTGGGAAGCCAAGGCGGGCAGATCACAAGTCAGGAGTTTGAGACCAGCCTGACCAACATAGTGAAACCCCATCCCTACTAAAAAATACAAAAAATTGGCCGAGCATGGTGGCTCATGCCCGTAATCCTAGCACTTTGGGAGGCCGAGGTGGGCAGATCATAAGATCAAGAGATTGAGACCATCCTGGCCAACATGGTGAAACCCTGTATCTACTAAAAATACAACAAAATTAGCTGGGCGTGGTGGCGCACGCCTGTAGTTCCAGCTACTCGGGAGGCTGAGGCAGGAGAATTGCTTGAACCCGGGAGGCAGAGATTGCAGTGAGCTGAGTTCATGCCACTGCACTCCAGTCTGGCATCTGGTGATGGAGTGAGACTCTGTCTCAAAAAGAAAAATACAAAAAATTAGCCAGGCATGGTGGTGGGCACCTGTAATCCCAGCTACTCGAGAGGCTGAGTCAGGAGAATTGCTTGAACTGAGGAGGCAGAGGTTGCAGGGAGCCGAGATCATGACATTGCACTCCAGCCCAGGCAACAGTGTGAGACTCCATCTCAAAAAAACAAAACAAAAAATGTTCACGTCTGTCCCCAGAATGTCAGAGAAGGGCTCTGGAAGTCCACATTACAAACAAAAACTGAGGTTCCAGGTCCAGAGCCATGCAGACAAGGACAACAAGGATAAGTAGGGTGGACAGGGAGCTCTCACTTCGTTTTAATCCCAGCTCTGCCCTTCACTTACTTTGTGACCTCAGGAAAGTTGCTGAACTTCTGAGTGACTCTTCTCAACCATAAAAGAAAGGGTGTGATAGGTTCTACCTCAGATGATTTCAAGGAGTAGGTAAATCAATACTCAGAAAGAATATATAGTGCCTACCATGTGATAAATTTGGCATAAATTCTAACTACTATAATTATTATTTGGCTATAATTATTATTTGACTATAACTACTACTACTATTATTATTATTATTCATTAGATTGAACCTCATCTCTTACATTATTTAACCCTCTGTGACATATACAAATGTCAAATCATATTGATGAAGACACTGTCAGCCCACACAACATAGCTGCTATCTCTCCTCTGCATTGAGGACTATGGACTCTGCAGCCTGAGTGCCTAATTTCAAATCTGGGCTCATCAGCCCCTTCTATTCACACTGATTATGTCACTGACCATCAGCTGTCACACCTGCAAAATGGGAATTACATGGTAGACAGCCTAGGATTATGGAAGGGATTGGAGAAACAAGCTGAGACTACAGTGGGGCACAGAACATGAGCTTTGTGGATAAACGGCCCAGATCCTGGCTTCATGGATCCAGCCTCCTCCTCCTGTGACTCTGTCACTGTCCACTTGCCCAAGTCAGAAGGTGGGACTTCATCTGTGCTCCCCTTGCCTTGTCCTCAATCCCAGGCCTTCCCCACACACCCCTCCCCACCCCCCGCCCCACAAGCTGCCTTCCCAGAGCCATACATCATGCCCTCCAGCTTGGGCAAGTACCAGCCTCTGCTTTCATCCCTTCACCGCTAGTCCTGTCCCTGCCAATTCTCCCCAAAGGTGATGCAGCTAGCACACTCATCTGACCGGCTCTGGCTCCTGCTATGGCTCCCCAGTTCCCCCATGAGGTAAAGACCTAAGAGGCCTTGCAATTACAGCTGTTCTGGTCTCCCTCGCCGCCTGACACCTCCCAAACTCCCGGCCGCTGATCTCTAAAGCACTCACTTTCTGCCACAGTGCAGAGACACGACTCAGCCGTCACCTGCACCAGTCCGCTTTCCCTGACCCCCAAGGCTGAGTCAGCTGTCACCGCTGGTTCCCCTGTGTTCCCCTCATCACTCAGGTTACCGAGGCACCTTCCTATTAGGTCATAACCTGCGTGAGGGCAGCAACTGCGTCTTCCTTGTCCATCATCGTACCCCCTACTCACGCTGAGGTTAATAAACGTTTATTGCATGCCTGAGTCTGGGCCCTCACTCGTCCCGGGGTGGACACGTATACAGCTACCCCCAACTAGGCCTGAGGGAGTTTGGCCTGGACGTAGGGACCTCGTGGCAAGGGGGCTGTAGGTGCAAGGGCAAGGCAACCCAGCTCACCTTGCCCAGCGCCTGAAGGCTCTTCACGGCGCCCACCACCGCCTGATGCTCCACGCCCAGCTCGGCCGCCAGGTCCGCACTGTCCAGGCCGCCATCGGACGCCTCCAGCCGCCGGAGCAGCAGTTCCGCCACTGGACCATCCGCCATGGCCGCTTCCAGTGTATTCAGCGTGTCCCGACCGAGGCCTGAGCCACCGGAACCGGAACCTGGAGCGTGCACCGCCATCTTGAATGTGTCTAACCGCAGAGCAGGGCTTAATGTGTAGTCATCTTGAGAGTGGCGCCTGAGCAATCAAAAGGTGCTCGGGACTTGGTTCCCACCTCCACCCTGGCTCCATCAGTGGTGTCTGGTTGACCAGAGAGGTAAAATTTATTATCTCAAGGTCAGAAGCACCGCCCTGTTTGGGTTTTATTTAGCCTCACTTCGAGCGCGCTGTGTGACCTTGGACTTCACCCTCTCTGGGTACAGAAACTTCTGCCCTTCTGGTATTCTCTCTTGCCCTCGGAGAGGTGGTGGGTGGTGGGCTCCAGAGATGGTCATTTTGGCGATGTCAGCTAGTTTTAAAATTTCAAAAGTAGGTTGGGTAGGGACCATCCCTTTTTATAGAGGGGAAAGGGATTCACCTAGTAAGTCAAGGTGGCAGCTAACCTGTGTGGACTACCTCCCGTGTGGTAGTACTTAGTTATGGGCTAAGTACTAATTTCAAATTTGGGCATTATTTCATTTTCTCTCCAAAACATTACGATGTAGATCCTGATATAACTTCATTACACAGGTGAGAAAACTGAGGCCCAGAGGGTGGTATGACTTGCCCAAGGTTCTGCAGAGAGTTGGTGGAAATGAAGTTATAAAGTATAAACCTTCCAACTGGGCACGGTGGCTCATGCCTGTAATGCTAGCACTTTGGGAGGCTGAGGTGGGCAGATCACGTGGTCAGAAGTTCGAGACAAGCCTGACCAACATCATGAAACCCCCATCTCTACTAAAAATACAAAAATTAGCTGGGCATGGTGGCATGCGCCTGTAATCTTAGCTACTCGGGAGGCTGAGGCAAAAGAATCCCTTGAACTTGGGAGGTGGAGGTTGCAGTGAGCCGAGAGCAAACCACAGCACTCCAGCCTAGGGTACACAGCAAAAGTGCAACTGAAAAAAAAAGAAAAAAAAGGCCACGTGTGGTGGCTCATGCCTGTGATCCCAGCACTTTGGGAGGCTGAGGCAGGTGGATCACGAGGTCAGGTGTTTGAAACCAGCCTGGCCAAGATGGTGAAACCCCGTCTCTACTAAAAATACAAAAATTAGCTGGACATGGTGGTGCACACCTGTAATCCCAGCTACTCCGGAGGCTGAGGCAGGAGAGTCACTTGAACCCAGGAGGTGGAGGCGGAGATTGCGGTAAGCCGAGATCACTCCATTGCACTCCAGCCTGGTTAACGAGAGCCGAAACTCTGTCTCAAAAAAAAAAAGAAAGAAAGAAGGAAAGAAATTATATATATAGTGCAAAACATGTTTCTTCTTTGAGACAGGGTCTTGCTCTGTCACCCATATTAGAGTGCGGTGGTGCAATTACCCCTTACTGTAGCCTTGACTTCCCAGGCTCTAGCGATCCTCCGACCTTGGGCTCCCGAGTAGCTGGAATTACAGGTGTGAGCCACCACACCCAGCTAATCTTTGTGTTTGTTTGGTTTTTGTTGCTGTTTGTAAAGATGGGTTTTCACCATGTTGCCCTGGCTGGTCTCAAACTCCTAGGCTCAAGTTATTCTCCTGCCTCCATCTCTCAAAGTGCTGCCTTTACAGGTGTGACCCACCTCACGAAGCCAGCCAGACCCTGACTCTTACCAAAAAAAAAAAAAGGTTGACTAATAAAATATTTTGTACTTTTTTTCATACTAAATCTTCAAAATCTGATATGTATTTTACACTGACAGCACATCTCAGTTCAGACCAACCACATTTCAAATGGTCAGGGGTCACATGTAGGCAGTGGTGACTATGTCAGCACAGGTAGATTAGAATCCTAGATCTGCTGGCTGGGTGCAGTGGCTTGTGCCTGGGTAATTTTTTGTATCTTTAGGAGTGATGGGGTTTCACCATGTTGGCCAGGCTGGTCTCAAACTCCTGACCTCATGATCTACCCACCTCGGCCTCCCAAAGTACTGGTATTACAGGCATGAGCCGCTACACCTGGCCTTGTCTGGCGTGTGTGTGTGTGTATTTAGTAAGAACAAGGTTTCTCACCATGTTGCCCAGGCTGGTCTTGAACTGCTGGCCTTGAACAATCTGCCTGCCTCTGCTAGGATTATAGGTGTGAACCTAGCATCCAAGGTGCTAGGATTACAGGTGTGAACTACCGTGCTTGGCTTATTTTTATTTATTTTTGATACGGTCTTGCTCTGTCACCCAGGCTAGAGTATGTAGTGGTAGGAACACATCTCACTTCAGCCTCAACCTCCTGCCTCAGCCTCTAAGTAGCTGTGACCACAAGCTGGCACCACCATGCCTGGATCTTTAAAAAAATTTTTCTGAGGCTGGGCGCAGTGGCTCACGCCTATAATCCCAGAACTTTGGGAGGCCAAGGCGGGTGGATCACGAGGTCAAGAGACTGAGACCATCCTGGTCAACAAGGTGAAACCCTGTCTCTACTAAAAATACAAAAAATTAGCTGGGCATGGTGGTGCGCACCTGTAGTCCCAGCTACTCGGGAGGCTGAGGCAGGAGAATTGCTTGAACCCAGAAGGCGGAGGTTGCAGTGAGCCGAGATTGTGCCATTGCACTCCAGTCTGGGTAACAAGAGCGAAACTCTGTCTCAAAAAAAAAATTTTTTTTTCTGTAAAGACGGCATCCTGCTATGTTGCCCTGGCTGGTCTTGAATTCCTGGCCTCAAGCAATCCTCCCATCTTGGCCTACCAAAGTGCTGGGATTACAGGTGTGAGCCACTGTGCTCAGCCTGGTTTTAGTAAATTTCCACAGGAGTCCTTCCTTCCTCTTTTCTGTTATGCAGCAAGTAGTTTTTAAGCCTGTTCTGTGCCAGGTGCTGCAGGTGACACTGGAGGATGCAAAGTGAACAAAACAGGCAGTGTCTAACCTCAGGTAGGAAGCGAGAAGCCCACAGGTGCCTGATGCAGGAACAGAAGGAAGTCTCAGCAGGAGGCTGGGATTGGTCCCTGGCATCTCATGAGGGGGGCCAGACTGGGCAATACTGAATACTACCTAGAGGAAGGGGTAGAATCCCAACTTCCCCAGTTCATTCTCCCCCTGCTTTTTTTTTTTTTTTTTTGAGACAGAGTTTCGCTCTTGTTTACCCAGGCTGGAGTGCAATGGCGTGATCTCTGCTCGCCGCAACCTCCACCTCCTAGGTTCAGGCAATTCTCCTGCCTCAACCTCCTGAGTAGCTGGGATTACAGGCACGTGCCACTATGCCCAGCTAATTTTCTGTATTTTTAGTAGAGACAGGGTTTCACCATGTTGACCAGGATGGTCTCGATATCTTGACCTCCTGATCCACCCGCGTCGGCTTCCCAAAGTACTGGGATTACAGGCATGAGCCACCGCGCCCGGCCCTCTTTTTTCTTTTTTTGAAACAAAGTCTCACTCTATCAGTTGGACTGAAGTGGAGTGTCGCAATCTTGGCTCACTGCAATCTCTGCCTCCCAGGTTCAAGTGATTCTCCTGCCTCAGCCTCCTGAGTACTGGGAGTACAGGCACCTACCACCACACCCAGCCACCATTTCTTTTTCTTTCTTTCTTTCTTTCTTTCTTTTTTTGAGACGGAGTTTGCTCTTGTTGTCCAGGCTGGAGTGCAATGGTGCAGTATCGGCTGGTGCACTCTCCACCTCCTGGGTTCAAGTGATTCTCCTGCCTCGGCCTCCTGAGTAGCTGGGATTACAGGCGTGTGCCACCACGACCGGCTAATTTTTGTATTTTTAGTAGAGATGGGGTTTTTCCATGTTGGTCAGGTTGGTCTCGAACACCCGATCTCAGATGATCTGCCCTCCTCGGCCTCCCCAAGGGCTGGCTTTACAGGCTTTGAGCCACCGCGCCCAGCCACCATTTCTTTTTCTTTCTTTTTTTTTTTTTTGAGACGGAGTTTCGCTCTTGTTAGCCAGGCTGGAGTGCAATGGCGCGATCTCAGCTCACCGCAACCTCCGCCTCCTGGGTTCAGGCAATTCTCCTGCCTCAGCCTCCTGAGTAGCTGGGATTACAGGCATGTGCCACCATGCCCAGCTAATTTTTTGTATTTTTAGTAGAGACGGGGTTTCACCATGTTGACCAGGATGGTCTCGATCTCTTGACCTTCTGATCCACCCGCCTCGGCCTCCCGAAGTGCTGGGATTACAGGCTTGAGCCACCGTGCCCGTCCTCTTTTTCTTTTAACCAAAAACACTTGCCAGATTATTCCCCCCCCTCCAACTTTGTTTTCCCTTTTAAAAAATTTGTTCCTTCCTCCCTTTTCCGACTCACTATCTTTAGCTAGGAAGCACCCCCTTCCCATCCTCTTTCCTGGATCCCCTTCATTCCCTCCTTCCACAGTCCACTCCCGGGTTCCCAGGTCCAAGGCTTATTTGCCTAGACTTTGGAAAACCCCCAGCTCTCCTTCCTCCTTTCTGCAGCGTGGGGTCAGGGTGCTGGTGTCAGTCACGTCTCTCTAGCTTCAGAAGACACTAGACTCAGTCGAGGTCGAGGTGGCCGGGGGGGGGGGGGTCCTGCCCATCTCCCTAGCACCTTATCGTCCCTACCATCTGTCTTTTTTCCCTCCCCAAACGGAACCCCCGGCCCTCTCGCCTATAGCCGTTTAATTGCAAAAGCCAGGCCGTTTGTGGGACACCACAAGACAGCGACCCCCTTCATTTACCGGTTGAGAAGAGAGTAAAGGGGCTGCTGCAACCTGGGCAATAACCCTGTCCCCACCCCAGGAGTCACATCCTTAAACCTTCCTTGCCTCTTGTCCCAGGACAGCTTTAAAAACGTTAAAAGCCTTTCGGCTGGGTAGCATCTGACCAGGGTCGTCCTCTCTGGCTGCTCAGGGGCGTCTGTCACTTCAGAGAGGTTAAGGAACTTGCCCCAGGTCACACAGCAGCAGTCCATAGGCTGCCAGGGCACTAGGAGCAGAAGGAGAGAGCTGGCATTTTCCCCATTGGCCCGCGTGGCTGTAGCACTGGGGTGCAGCGAAGCCTCAGGGCCCCAACCACTGAGCTCTGTCCAATCCCGGGCGGGGATGGGGGAGCGGCGGTAGGGTACTGGTTCCCAAATGCAAGATAAGAATGGCTAGAAAAGCCTTGCCCAGCCCATCCAGGTAGAGGGAATGAGAGGGAGAGAAGCTGGGACACGGTTCCGGTCCCGCGTGGAGACACCTGCGCTCGCGCCAGTGCTTTAAAGCCCAGATGAGGAAAGACGCACGCGGGCGAGGGCGGGGTTGGGGTTTAGGTCTGGTCACATGACCTAGCCTGAGGTGCTCGCGGCCCCCACCCCACCAGTGGGCGCCCCCCACAACGCGTGGTCGACTCTCATTGGTCAGCGGTGAGGCCAATAGAAATCGGCCATCTGGGAACCCAGCGTTCCGAGGCGCAGCCTAACATAGTGAACCAACAAAGGTCCAATGGAAAAAGACAACCGTGAGCGCAGGCCAATGATAAAGTGTCAGGGGCGGGCCCAAGGGCTGGGTCAGGTTGGTTTGAGAGGCGGATGGGTATAAAGGTGCAAGGCGGGCGGCGGCGGCCGTCCGTACTGCAGAGCCGCTGTCCTCAAGTCGTTTTAAAGGGCCAGGCGCTGCCGCCCCCTCGGACCGCCATGCTGCTATCCGTGCCGCTGCTGCTCGGCCTCCTCGGCCTGGCTGCCGCCGAGCCCGCCGTCTATTTCAAGGAGCAGTTTCTGGACGGAGGTATCGCCTGATTTCGCCTCGAGGCCGCCCCACCAACGCGGCCGGCCCCCATCCCGGATCTGCGTTGTTGCCCGTAATTACTGCTTTGGGGGCCAACATGGTGGCCCCCGGGGCCTACAGCCTAGGGCTATTCCTCTTCTGCGTCCCTGGGGAGCGCAGAGGGCGCAGCGGCCTCCCGCAGCGGGAGTTAGGGTTCGCCTGAGGATCTCTTAAGGCACCTGAGGTGTCAAACTAGAGGTTGGGGTGGGGAGAGTCGGGGATCTCCTTCCCTGTCCCCAGCAGTTTTTGACTCTCGGCAGTTGTTTGGTGGGGGGGAATCAGCACAGCCGCGCTGACCTACCCCTCTAACCTCCCACTTAGATGGGTGGACTTCCCGCTGGATCGAATCCAAACACAAGTCAGATTTTGGCAAATTCGCCCTCAGTTCCGGCAAGTTCTACGGTGACCAGGAGAAAGATAAAGGTAAGAGCCTAGGAGTGGGTGCTCAGATCCGGGAGGTCTTCCTGGCAGAAGTCTTTGTCTGCACACAGCTGGGACAGTCCCCTAGGAGGAGAGCAGGTGGAGGAAAGGGGAGTCGTTTGTATTCTCTAGGTCTTGGGTCCTCGGGGGTCAGGGCCCAACGGTGACCTCACTGCTATCCCGTTTCAGGTTTGCAGACCAGCCAGGATGCACGCTTTTATGCTCTATCGGCCAGTTTTGAGCCCTTTACCAACAAAGGGCAGACACTAGTGGTGCAGTTCACGGTGAAACATGAGCAGAACATCGACTGTGGGGGCGGCTATGTGAAGCTGTTTCCTAGTAGTTTGGACCAGACGGACATGCACGGAGACTCAGAATACAACATCATGTTCGGTGAGGGGCTGCTTCCTGGTGCTGATCTCTGTCCCATTAGTTGGAGGGAGACTCAGACCCCATTGAGTTCCTTACATCTCAGAAAAGTGATTTTTGAGAGGATGGAAAGCATTTACTAATCATGATTTTCTTTGGAAGGGGAGCTAAAAGAATAGGTCACAGTTAGCAACAATTTATTTCCTTATCCCAGATCTAGGCTGTTAATTTAATTTGTATGATTGTATGTAGTTATTTCCCGATCTTACAAATAAGGATGTTGAGTTTTAGAACGCTGATTTTTTTTTCTTTCAACTTGAGGCTCCAGCCACAGTTCATTCAGGACAGCATCAAGGTCTGAGTCCCTCTTTTTAGCCTTGACAGACCAAATTTAAGAACCAGGTTTTCCTTTGTAAAGAGGGGAGAGGGCCTTGAAATGGTGGGTAGTCTCTGACTCTTAACTGGCTCTGTTTCCCACCTAGGTCCTGACATCTGTGGCCCTGGCACCAAGAAGGTTCATGTCATCTTCAACTACAAGGGCAAGAACGTGCTGATCAACAAGGACATCCGTTGCAAGGTGTGCCTGGGGGTGGTGGTAGCAAATGATGGCTGTCATGGGAAGTTCAGAGGTCGGCCTGATTGCGGGGGGGGCCCCACTCACCTCCTTCCTTCTTCAGGATGATGAGTTTACACACCTGTACACACTGATTGTGCGACCAGACAATACCTACGAGGTGAAGATCGACAACAGCCAGGTGGAGTCGGGGTCCTTGGAGGACGATTGGGACTTCCTGCCACCCAAGAAGATAAAGGATCCTGCTGCTTCCAAACCGGAAGACTGGGATGAGCGGGCCAAGATCGATGATCCCACAGACTCCAAGCCTGAGGTAGGTATTTGGGGAGGGGATCTGCTTTCCACACTGGAGGGTGCGTAGGACAGCTGGGCTAACTCTGACCTCTTCTACCCCCCAGGACTGGGACAAGCCTGAGCATATTCCTGACCCTGATGCCAAGAAGCCTGAGGACTGGGATGAAGAGATGGATGGAGAGTGGGAACCCCCAGTGATTCAGAACCCTGAGTACAAGGTGAGTTTGGGGTTCTGAGCAGGGCTGGAGCTCACAGTGGGGAGTCCACCAACCTCACTCACCCTCTGGTTCTTTTTTTCCCTTATGCCTTCTGCAGGGTGAGTGGAAACCCCGACAGATCGACAACCCAGATTACAAGGGCACTTGGATCCACCCAGAAATTGACAATCCCGAGTATTCCCCTGATCCCAATATCTATGCCTATGATAACTTTGGTGTGCTGGGCCTGGACCTCTGGCAGGTGAGACTTGGGAGGGAAAAGGAGGATCCCTGGGGTACCTCAAGAGCTTGCCATCACCCAGGAGGAAAGGGACAGGGTAGGATCACACCTCAGAAGGTCTGACTCAAGATGGTACTTCTCTAAACAGTACTTCCTGGTCTGTCCCTATGGAGTCCTCACAGCAGCCCCTTTGAAGTTGTACTTTTTGTGCACCAAGTACTTCCCCTAGTACTTTTATGCAAATCAACTTCTTTACCCCTAAAAAGCTAGAAGGGTGGTCAGGTAACACAGAAAGTTTGGGGCTGGGCGCAGTGGCTCACCTTATAATCACGGTACTTTAGGAGGCTGAGGCAGGAGGATTGCTTCAGACTAGGAGTTTGACAACTCAACCTTGCTTGGCAACATAGTGAGACCTCATCTACACACAAAATTTAAAATTAGCCGGATGTGATGCATACCTGTAGTCCCAGCTACATAGGAAGAAAGAGGTTGAGCCTGGGGCATTGAGGCTCCAGTGAGCCACGATTGTGTCACTGCACTCCAGCCCGGGTGATGGAGTGAGACCCTGTTTCAAAAAAAAGCTGGCACTGAATTTTTTGGTCACTGAAATACCTTCTGTGCCCAGGACAGTGCCTGGCATGTAGTACGTACCTGAAAAAGAGAGAGAGAAACAAACTGGTACAGAGAAGTGAAGTCAGTAACCCAAGGTCATAGGGGCAGGAAACTGCAAAGCTGGGGTTTGAACCAGGCAGTCCGGCATCCAGCACCTGAGTCTCTCCATCTTTGTTTTGAATCTTGCTCTGTCACTCAGGTTGGAGCCCAGTGGTGTGATTTTGGCTCACTCTGCCTCCCAGGTTCAAGCAATTCTCGTGCCTCGGCCTATTGAGTGGCTGGAATTACAGGCATGCAACACGATGCTGGGCTAATTTATTTATTTTTTTTTAGTAGAGACGGGGTTTCACCACGTTGCCCAGGTTGGTCTTGAACTCCTGGTATCGAATGATTTGCCTGCCTCAGCCTCCCAAAGTGCTGGGATTACAGGCATGAGCCACTGTGTCTGGCTGTCTCTCCATCTTTTTAGCTGCAGTGTCAGCAGTGTTCCTGGTCTTCTCTGCAGATGCAGGCAGCAGGGTTTAGTGGTTATAGGACCACAGGTGGAAACTCTGTCCAAAGCAAAGGCTGTCGGGTGTCACCTCTGACCATCCTTCCCATTCATCCCCCAGGTCAAGTCTGGCACCATCTTTGACAACTTCCTCATCACCAACGATGAGGCATATGCCGAGGAGTTTGGCAATGAGACGTGGGGTGTAACAAAGGTGAGGCCTGGTCCCAGTCCTGATGGTGGGGGGCAGGCAGGGCTGGGCAGGGGCTAGGCCCTGAGGTATGTGCTCTGCCTGCAGGCAGCAGAGAAGCAAATGAAGGACAAACAGGATGAGGAGCAGAGGCTTAAGGAGGAGGAAGAAGACAAGAAGCGCAAAGAGGAGGAGGAGGCAGAGGACAAGGACGACGACGAGGACAAAGATGAGGATGAAGAGGATGAGGAGGACAAGGAAGAAGATGAGGAGGAAGATGTCCCTGGCCAGGCCAAGGACGAGCTGTAGAGGCTTGCCTCCAGGGCTGGACTGAGGCCTGAGCGCTCCTGCCGCAGAGCCGGCTGCGCCAAATAATGTCTCTATGAGACTCGAGAACTTTCATTTTTTTCCAGGCTGGTTCGGATTTGGGGTGGATTTTGGTTTTGTTCCCCTCTCCCACTCCTCCTATCCCCGTGCCTTTTTTTCCCTTTTCTTTTTTTTTTCTTTTTTAACTGGTGTTTTATCTTTGATTCTCCTTAAGCCCTTACCCACGGTTTTCATCTTTCTTGATCAACATCTTTTCTTGCTTCTGTCCCCTTCTCTCATCATATCTCTTAGCTCCCCTCCAACCTGGGGGGCAGTGGTGTGGAGAAGCCGCAGACCTAAGATTCCATCTGCTCTCCTTCCTGGAGCCCAGAGGGGGGCAGAAGAATGGGGTGGCATCTCCAGCCCCCCAGCACTGAGGAAGAATGGGGCTCTTCTCATTTCATCCCTCCCTTTCTCCCCTGCCCCCAGGACTGGGCCACTTCTGGGTGGGGCAGTGGGTCCCAGATCGGCTCACACTGAGAATGTAAGAACTACAAACAAAATTTCTATTAAATTAAGTTTTGTGTCTCCCTCCTGCGTCTCCTTCTGGGGAAAGACTTCAGGAAAGCCAGCAGTGGTCTTTTTGGAGTGGTGGTGGTGGTGGGGGACTTCAGTATATCTCCTTTTTCAGCTGTTGCTAGGGAAGTTGCTGAGTGTTCCACAAAATTCCAGGGTCCCTTATTTATCCCATAACCCTCAAAGCCAACAAGGGAATGGCTGTTGCTGCTATAAATACATATCAACTCAATGAATGCTTGAACCTAACTGGTAAGTTTTAGTTCTGTTTATTTTTAAGACAGTCTTGCTCTGTTGCCCAGGCTGTGGAGTGCAGTGGCACAATCTGGTTCACCTTGCCCCTTAAACTGGCCTCCTTCATGCTTCAATTCCTTTTGGGGTCCGTTGCTCAGCCCAGCTCCTCTGGGAAGCCTCCATGATCGGTACATCCAAGGGATTTATGGAAATAATTCTGTATTTAATATAGCAAGGCTTTGAAAGTTAACATCTTTAAATACTTTTTGGGGTCAGATTAAAAGTACTGGCAGGAGACCCAGGAACTAAAATTGTTTGAAAGATTCCTTTCAAAAATCCAAATGCCTCAAGAATGAGGATATAAAATGGCCCCTTGCCCCCACTTCCAACTTAAGGTTTTCTTTTTCTCTGTGCTTCTTGGTGGCCTTTCAGGTATTTCTAGTTTTCAGTAACTTAAACTTTGCTCTACAGGGTTGCTGCCAGGATGGCCATACCAGAATAAAACTCATTTGGGGGCCAGGCACAGTGGCTCAAGGCCTGTAATCCTACCACTTTGGGAGGCTCAGGCGGCTGGATCACCTGAGGTCAGGAGGTTGAGACCAGCCTGGCCAACATGGTGAAACCCAGTCTACTAAAAATACAAAAAAAAGTATCTTTGCGTGGTTGGGGTCCCCTGTAACCCCAACCACGGGAGGCTGAGGCAGGAGAATTGCGTCGACCAGGGAGGCAGAGGGCAGTGAGCCAAGATCTCAATACTGCACTCCAGCTTGGGTGACGGAGACAGACTCAAACACCTCATTTGGAAGAGGCAGAAAGTATTTTTACAGAAGAAATAACGTATGTCTATAACAAGTGCAAGTACATGAAAATTTGTGTTAAATATCAAGAAAGAAAACCCATTTGAGCGTGTAAGTGGGGACACCAGTCATTTGTAGCCCCATGATGTCACCGCTAATGGGCATGGCGTCACCCTCATGAGACCGTGTGTGCTGGCAGAGCGAGAAGCCCCCTCCCTTCCACAACGCGGAGTTTAGTCTGCGCATGCCCCGCCCGAGAACGCGCTTGTGCGCATGCCCACAAAGGCCAAGGAGGGAGGCGAGCGCAGGTCACGTGAGCTGGCGGTCAGCGCGCGCATTGCCTGCCCCGGAAGTGGTCGGCGTGCGGCGCGGCTGGGCGCTAAAATGGCGGCGGCGTGAGTTGCATGTTGTGTGAGGATCCCGGGCCGCCGCGTTTGCTCGGGCCCCGCCATGGCCGTCACCATCACGCTCAAAACGCTGCAGCAGCAGACCTTCAAGATCCGCATGGAGCCCGACGAGACGGTGCGGGCCGGGCCGGAGCCCGGGGGCGGGTGCTGGGGGTGGGGTGGTGGCGGGGAGGCTGGGATCCCAACGGGAGGGGCTGGGAGGACGGCGCGGGCCGGGCCCTACCCAGACCCCCAACCTGCCGGACTTAACTGGATCCCCCCACGGTGGTCTTTGGCCCAGCTGTCAGCGGATCGCGCGGCGCTCCTGGGCCGGTCTCCGGACAAGGCCCCACCCCCGGGGCGCTGGCCAGGCCGCGGCTCCAATGTCAGCGCTCTCGTGGGGCGCAGGAGCTATTGGCTCGGATTCGTGGGCAGGCCAGGCTCTCCAGTACTGGGGCTCCACGTTCCCAGCTTTGCAGGCGTCTCCTTGGGACACTGGTGGTCGAATCTAGGAGTAATAACCAGGAGATACCGAGTAGTGACGACAACAACGATGTTAATGATAATAAACGGGTCTCAGCCTTTATAATTTTGGTGGTTCGTGTTTGTTGACCGTTTACTTTTTATCAGTCATCGATCGTTTTACTGCTCTGCAAAACGGGCTTGTCAATGGGGACCTCTGACCATTTTACAGATGTAGAAACCTAGGGCTTAAGGAACTTTGTCACAGTCACACACAGGTAATGGCAGAGCTGGGATTCAAATTAGGTTCTGCCTTGTGTGAGCGTCCACGATATAAACATTATGATGCCCTTTTAGCCGAAAGTAGAATTAGGACCTAATTCAAGCATACTGAATGTCTGTTGGGTACTTGGCACTTTTTGCACAGTGAGGGAGACATTGAAGTCCACTTTTTTAGAAAAGGAAACACTCACATTTTTTGATCAGCTCACCTGTTTGGCTTTGGAGAAGTTAACCTCTCTGTTCCTCCGTTTTCTCATTCTCAAATATAAAATGAGCCGGGTGCCTGCTGGCTTCTGCCTGTAATCGCAGCACTTAGGGAAGCAGAGACAAGAGGAGCCCTTGAGCCTAGGAATTTGATACCATCCTGGCAACACAGAGAGACCCTGTTGTCCGCAAAAAGAAGAAACAAAAATGAATAAATAAAATGAGGTTAATGATAACGTATTTGATAGTTAGGAAGCTTAAAAGCTAGGATACGTACACATTTACAGCAGCACTGTTGTCCAAGCACAGTGGCTCATGCCTCTGTAATCCTAATGATTGGGAGGCAGAGGCAGGAGGATTGCTTGAGGCCAGGAGTTTGAGACCAGCCAGCCTAACATAGGGATACTCTATTTACAAAAAAGAAAAATTTTTTAATTAGCTTGGAGTGGTGATGTGCACCTTTAGTCCCAGCTACCCCTGAGGCTGAGTGAGAGTACCACTTGAACCCAGGAGTTTGAGGCTGCAGTCAGCTATGATTGTGCCACTGCAATTCACTGTGTACAGCAGTGAGATCCTGTCTCAAAAAAAAAAAAAAAAAGCGCTATTAATTGCTAGTCACTGTTATTATTCAAGGTAGAATGTGGGGTGGGGGGCTGTCCCCTTTATTCTGTTTTGTTCTCATACTTTATACCACCTGAAATTACATTTTTTTCACATTAGTGTTCGTAAGAGCAGGGACTTGTGTTTTTTGTTGCTGGGCTGTGGCCTCCATGTCTAAAATAGCAGCTGGCACCTAATAGGTGTTTAATATTAATAAATACTGTATTGAATGGCATGATGATTGAATGAATTCAAGTCTAGCATGTTTTAGATGCTGAGAAAGCTTTAAAAATCTTGCTTGCCTCTGCCGTCAGGGCTTGCAGCCTCTCCATCCTAAACTAGAAGGGAAGAGAGAATCTTGGGTTCTCCAGTGACTGTCTGTACCCCTCCCTTTAGGTGAAGGTACTAAAGGAGAAGATAGAAGCTGAGAAAGGTCGTGATGCTTTCCCCGTGGCTGGACAGAAACTTATTTATGCTGGCAAGATCTTGAGCGATGATGTCCCCATCAGGGACTATCGCATTGATGAGAAGAATTTTGTAGTCGTCATGGTGACCAAGGTGGGTGACGTGGTGTGCTGGCTGGAAGGGTGGGTGGATGAGCTGGGGAGCTGGCAAAGAGCCTGTTTGCCCAGGAGAGATTAGCTATGAACAGGGTGGGGCCACAACAGAGCGGGTTGTTAGGTCTGATAGGGTTGCTGATGCCAGCTCTCTTTTTCTTGCTGTTGCAGACCAAAGCTGGCCAGGGTACCTCAGCACCCCCAGAGGCCTCACCCACAGCTGCCCCAGAGTCCTCTACATCCTTCCCACCCACCCCTACCTCAGGCATGTCCCATCCCCCGCCTGCCGCCAGAGAGGACAAGAGCCCGTCGGAGGAATCCGCCCCCACGACGTCCCCAGAGTCCGTGTCAGGGTAAGGTGTGGGCAGCAGCCCCAGCTTGGGCCCTGTCCTTCCAGCACATTCCAGCGCCCACATATGTGGTCCTACACACCTGGAGGGAGGGCAGGCCGCCAGAAGGCAGGATCCGATTTCTCTTTCTTGAATTTGCAGCTCTGTTCCCTCTTCAGGTAGCAGTGGGCGAGAGGAAGACGCAGCCTCCACACTAGGTGGGTGGGTGGTCCCTAGGGCAGAGGTGACTGGGTGCCCCTGCCATCAGCTGGGCCTTGTCTGGGTGTGGGAGGGCCTGGGAGCTGCCCTTTCCTCTTCCTGGTAACCCAGGCTTTGCTGCTCCCTCCACAGTGACGGGCTCTGAGTATGAGACGATGCTCACGGAGATCATGTCCATGGGCTATGAGCGGGAGCGGGTCGTGGCCGCCCTGAGAGCCAGCTACAACAACCCCCACCGAGCCGTGGAGTATCTGCTCACGGTGAGGTGGGGCTGCCGCCTCCTGGGGAGGCCTTGAGGGAGTCCAAGTCCACAGGCTTCACTGCCCTCATGGGCAGTTGGAGAGGCAAAATCTGCCCAGAAAAGCCTTTGGGTGGTGATTCCAGCCACTAAAGGTATCCTGCAGGAGGCTGGATGTGAGTGATGGGTGGGCCTCTGGAGGGCAGGGCCGAGGCCTCATCTGTGTCCTGCCAGGGCATGGAGGAGGGTGGCAACAGGAGGTCTGTGCATTAGAACTAAACAGGACCCCTGACAGGGAATTCCTGGGAGCCCCGAGCCAGAACACGGTTCTGTCCAGGAGAGCCAGGTATCCGAGCAGCCGGCCACGGAAGCAGGTGGGTGTGCACGTGCGGCATCTGCCCTCCAGGTACCTGACTCACACCACACTCCACCCCGCAGTGCTCCTGGGAGCCCAGTGCAGTGTTTGACTGCACCCCTTCCTACTACCAGCAGGAGAGAACCCCTTGGAGTTCCTGCGGGACCAGCCCCAGTTCCAGAACATGCGGCAGGTGATTCAGCAGAACCCTGCACTGCTGCCCGCGCTGCTCCAACAGCTGGGCCAGGAGAACCCTCAGCTTTTGCAGGTGTGGTCCCAGGGACAGAGGGAGCCAGGGCAGCCACCATTTCCCTTCCCTGCGGGCACCAGAGTCCATAACATACAGGAGTCATTCTAATCCTAGAAAGCAGGACTAAGCGCATTCTTCCCCCACACCTCCATGCTTCCTGTGACCTGTTGACCCCCATGCTTTCTTAGTCTTCCGAACTGCCTTGTGAGGTGTGGGTGCTGTCAACATCACCTCCTGTAGAAGAAGACACTAGAAGCTTAGAGCAGCCTGTCATTCCCAGGGCCGCACAGCTGGTAGAGTATGTGTCGGCCTGCTGCCTCAGGGTCCTGGGCTGGGGCTCTGGCTCTGGCTCCACATACAGATGGCACTACATAAATGTCTGTAAGGTGGCATGACATCACCCAGGACAGCTGTGTCCCAGTTGGCTCTGGGACTGCTGTGCTCAGTGAGGCTCAACCTTGGCTTTGAATGTTCACAGGAAGAGTAGGGGGGTGGGCCTCTGGGTGCAGGTTCCTCTGGGTCCTCTCTGAAGTGCCCACCTGTCTTGACCCAGGACCCTGCTGTCTGCCCTTTCTCCTCTCATTTCTTAGTACCTTGCCAGCTTCTCCTGCCCTGTCCTCTTCTTCATCTGCATTCAGTCCTCTCTCATAGTGTCCTGGGGCCTTCAGTCTGGATGGAGACCCCCAAATCTTTTTTAATTTTTTTTAATGTATATATTTTTATAAAGATGGGGTTTCGCCATGTTGGTCAGGCTGGTCTTGAACTTCTGACCTCAGGTGATCCGCCCGCCTTGGCCTCCAAAGTGCTTAGATTACAGGCGTGAGCCACTGTGCCCAGCCCGAGGACCCCCAAATCTATATAACCAGCCCAAGCCTCTCTGAATGCCATACTCCATGATTGGCTTAATCTGTCCATCAAAGTGCTTCTCCCCACCCCCCACCCCCAGACAGAGTCTTGCTCTGTTGCGGTAGCATGATCTTGGCTCATGGCATCCTCTGCCACCCGGATTCAAGCGATTCCCCTGCCTCAGCCTCCTGAGCAGCTGGGACTACAGGTGTGTGCTACTACAGCTGGCTAATTTTTTTGTATTTTAGTAGAGATGAGGTTTCACCATGTTGGCCAGGATGGTCTTCATCTCCTGACCTCAAGATCTGCCCGCCTCAGCCTCCCAAAGTGCTGGGATTACAGGCGTGAGCCACCACACCCAGCCCAAAGTGCTCTCTAGACTAGACTTCTAAGATTTTGAACAGACTTCCCCAGTTCTCCCCCATCTCTGCAAGGATCAGCTTGGGGTTGCTTCAGCCTCAGGCCTTGGGGGCCAGCTGAGGTCCCTCCCCTGTCCTGTCTCTTCTCCCCATCCAGCCCCTCCCTGCACTCCAGCTCCCTGGCAGCCTTCTCCAGGGCCTCTGCCACTGCACAGTACCACAGTCCATTGACTGAAAAACACTTTCTTTTCTTTTTTTTTTTTTTTTGAGACGGAGTCTCGCTATTGTTACCCAGGCTGGAGTGCAATGGCACGATCTTGGCTCACCGCAACCTCCGCCTCCTGGGTTCAGCCAATTCTCCTGCCTCAGCCTCCTGAGTAGCTGGGACTACAGGCACACACCACCGTGCCCAGCTAATTTTTTGTATTTTTAGTAGAGACGGGGTTTCACCATGTTGACCAGGATGGTCTCGATCTCTTGACCTCGTGATCCACCCGCCTTGGCCTCCCAAAGTGCTGGGATTACAGGCTTGAGCCACCGTGCCTGGCCAACACTTTCTTTAATGTGAAAATGGTCAGATGTAGACAAGAGTAGAGAGAGTTGTATCAGAGCTTCCAGATACCCAGGCCGGGCACAGTGGCCCACACCTGTCATCCCAGCACTTTGGGAGACCAGTGGGTGGACCAGTTGAGGTCAGGAGTTTGAGACCAGCCTGGCCAACATGGCGAAACCCTGTCTCTACTAAAAAAGTAGCTGAGCATGGTGGTGGGCCCCTGTAGTACCAGCTGTTTCGAAGACTGAGGCATGAGAATTGCTTGAACCCAGGAGCCAGAAATTGCAGTGAACCGAGATTGCCCCACTGCACCCCAGCCTGGGTGACAGAGTGAGACTCTGTCTAAAAAGAATAGAAACAAAAACGAACAAATGAACTTTCACATACCCAAATCCAACACGAAGATGAGTTCACATTTTTTGGTTGGGGGGAGTGGAGTGGGGCAATAGATACAGGGTCTATATTGCCCAGGCTGGTCTTGAACTCCTGGGCCCAAGCAGTCCCTCCTGCCTTTCCTCCCAAGTTGTTGGGGTTACAGGCACGAGCCACCACACCTGGCCAAGTTCACCTTTCTAAAAGATTCAGACCACATATTTTCCTGAATTACTGTCACCACCGTGGCTTCCCACTGCTCTAGAAAATGGGTCTGACTTGAGAAGACCAGAGGGCCTTCCTCCCTGGTCTTATTATCTGCTGCCTCCTTCTTCCCTTCCGTGTTCACTCTGTTCTTGCTTCTGAGATTTCCCAGATGCATCTGCCCTGGGCCTTTGCCCTTGCTGTTTGCTTTACCTGGAGGAAACTCTCTGCATCCTCCATGCTGTGGACCTCTCCTCCAGCCCTCATCTGCAGTTCCTTTCTAGCCCGACACTTGTAGTCATCTGGTTCATTTATTGGCTCATTTATTTATTTGTTTATATTTTTGAGAGTCTGTCACCCGGACTGGAGTGTGGTGGTGCAGTCTTAGCACCCTGCAACCTCCGCCTCCTGGGTTCAAGGGATTCTCCTACCTTAGCCTTCTGAGTAGCTGGGATTACAGGCATGTGCCATCACACGCAGCGAATTTTTGTAGTTTTAGTAGAGATGGAGTTTTGCCATGTTGGCCAGGCTGGTCTCGAACTCCTGGCCCCAAGTGATCCGCCTGCCTGTGCCTCCCAAAGTGTTTGGATTACAGGCATGAGCCATTGTGCCCAGCCTATTTCTTTATTTTGTTTATTTATTCAAGATAGTCTTGCTCTGTTGTCCAGGATGGAGTGCAGTGGCTTACTGCAACTTCTGCCTCTTGTGTTCAGTCTCATGCCTGAGCCTTCTGAGTAGCTGGGATTACAGGCACCTGCCACCACACCTGGCTGCTTTTTCTCTTTTTAGTAGAGATGAGGGTTCACCATGTTGGCCAGGCTGGTCTCGAACACCTGATCTCAAGTGATACACCTGCCTCTGCCTCCCAAAGTGCTAGGGTTGTAGGCATGAGTCACTAGGCCTGGCCCATTTCTTGGCTCACTTGAAGCCCATCATCAGCTCCACCAGAACAGGGCCTGTATTGTCTGTTGTGTTTGGCCAGAATAGGCTCCTCTGGAGATTTGCCTGACTGAATGAAAAAGCAAGGGCTGTGAAGACCTGGGGAGAGGAGGGGACAAGGGCTGTGAAGACCTGGGGAGAGGAGGGGACAAGGGCTGTGAAGACCTGGGGAGAGGAGGGGACAAGGGCTGTGAAGACCTGGGGAGAGGAGGGGACAAGGGCTGTGAAGACCTGGGGAGAGGAGGGGACAAGGGCTGTGAAGACCTGGGGAGAGGAGGGGACAAGGGCTGTGAAGACCTGGGGAGAGGAGGGGACAAGGGCTGTGAAGACCTGGGGAGAGGAGGGGACAAGGGCTGTGAATTACCCTCCCTTCCCCACCCTCTTCTGCAGCAAATTAGTCGGCACCAGGAGCAGTTCATCCAGATGCTGAATGAACCCCCCGGGGAGCTGGCGGACATCTCAGATGTGGAGGCAGAGGTGGGTGCCATAGGAGAGGAGGCCCCGCAGATGAACTACATCCAGGTGACGCCGCAGGAGAAAGAAGCTATAGAGAGGGTAAGAGGTCTGGATGTGGGGGAACTGCAGATGGGCAGGACCCTACCCTCTACTGCTCACACTTACCCATCTTCCCACAGTTGAAGGCCCTGGGGTTCCCAGAGAGCCTGGTTATCCAGGCCTATTTCGCGTGTGAAAAAAACGAGAACTTGGCTGCCAACTTCCTCTTGAGTCAGAACTTTGATGACGAGTGATGCCAGGAGGCCAGGCCACCAAACCCCCACCCTACCCCTACTCCATGAAAGTTTTATAAAAGAAAAAAAATATATATATATATTCATGTTTATTTAAGAAGTGGGAAAAAATATCAAAAACCTTAAAAAAAAAACCTGTGAGCAAAAAGCCCAGCTTCCTGTCCTCCTAAAGTGGCCCTTGTTCCCATCTTGCTCTGAGAAGACCCAGGCCAGACAGCTGTCCCCTCCTCCCCAGCCCAGCCTGCTCAGAGAAGCTGGCAGGACTGGGAGGTGACAGATGGGCCCCTCTTGGCCTCTGTCCCAGCTCCCTGCAACCAGATGGAAAGGCGGCTGCTTGCTTCTCCATCTTCAGAAGAATCCCTGAGGACCCCCCCACCCCATCCTCTTCTAGGATGAGGGGAAGCTGGAGCCCCAAAATTTGATCCTCCATTGGAGCAGCCCAAATCTTTCCATCTGGGGTGAGCCCTGAAAGGTTCAAGGCCCCCTCCCCAGTCTAGCTTTGGCCTCCAGCCTAGAGAAGGGCTAACATCAGCTCAGTGTTAAGGCTACCCCCACCCCAGAACAGAACCGTGTCTCTAATAAAGGTTTTGAAGTGAATAAAGTTTAAAAAACCAGCCCTATGGTCCGTGCCTGCTGGGGCTCCCCACGCCCGCCTGTCTCAGTCTGAGGGCTGTCTGGGCACAGGCAGGCGTGGTGATGGGTGCCGGGAAGTGGGAGAGGAGTCTGTGAGTCCTTGCAGATTGGGGCTCCCAGTGTCTCCTCCCCCAGTGTGTCATTTCCAGGCAGTGGACCCCAGCCCAGCCTTACAAGAACTGCTTCTACCTGGCCCCCACCATCATCACCACAGTCTGTTTTGGCTGTACTTCCTCCCTCCCCCCCACCCCACAATTGGCTAATTACTGGAGAAGAATGTTGGTAAACAGAAGCCTTCTTCTCTTCTGCCATCTGCTTCTCTATTATTTGCCCATTGCACCCCCGCCTTTTCTCGTTGAAGCCTCAGTCAGCAGGGCCTACAATCCCTGTCCCCCCTTTTGAGTAGAGCCAAGTTGGGGATTCCCCAGCCCACCCCTAGGTGTTGTGGGAGGAACCAGGGGAATCCAGAGAGGCACACTTTGAGAGGACACAGATCTCTTCAGGGGGACTGCCAGGGAGCAGGCTTTTATTGGGAAAGGACAAAGGCTCAGGAGCTGGGTGCCCCAGAGGCTGGTGGGTCCTGGGCTGCCATCGCAGCCATTGCAGCAGCTCGCGCCTCCTTCTTCTGTTTCTGTTTTTCCTCCTTGAGGCGCTTGCGCTCCTTCTTCTCTAGGTCCTGGAGCAGCTCCTGGAAGCGGGCGCTCCTTGGGTGCACTTGGTAGCCCAGGAGCTCCTGGGCCTCAGCCTGCAGTCGGGCCCTCCTCTCCTTGTCAGCCTCTGCCTTCTCCCTGCGCTCCCGTTGCTGCTGCCGCCATTTCTCAATCATCTTTGGCATCTTGGCCATGCATTCTGCGATGTGCTGCTCCCTGCAGGGGAGGGAGAGTGGGCCATGACACTGGCACTCAGCCAGGGCAGAGCTCACCCACCCATATCCCACCCATAGGCCTTTGTGCACTAGCCTTCTCAACTCCCCTGGAAGGTTAACTGTCAGAAGCCCTTGACAAGTGAAGAAACAGGAAGAGATGAAGAGAGTTACTTGTGCATGAATTTGATCATGAGTGTGTCAAGCCCCAGTACCCCATGTGCCAAAGCCAAATCAACATTTCACTGAGCTGCCTACTGAGCCACCAAGTGCCACTCCCATGGACAATTTCACACGTTTATTCCACAGACATTGCTGAGTACCTACTGTAGGCCAGGCCCAATTCTAGGCACAGGAGTGAAAGCAAGAAAGACATTTCCCACCAATACTTGAGTTTGTAGCTACCAGTTACAGCCCCATTTTCTTTTCTTTAACTTTTTGTACAGATTTATTTCATCACCCAGATACTAACCCTAGTACCCAGTAGTTATCTTTCCTGATTCTTTCCCTCCACCCTCCAAAAGGCCTCAATGTGTGTTATTCCCCTCGGTGTGTCCATGTGTTCTCATCATTTAGCTTCCACTTAGAAGTGAGAATATGTTGTACTTGGTTTTCTTTTCCTGTGTTAGTTTGCTAACGGTGATAACCTCCAGCTCCCTTCTTGTCCCTTCGAAGGACATGATCTCGTTCTTTTTTATGACGGTCTCATTTACGGATTGGAAAAGTGAAGAATTAAGCTGCCCTATAACAGGGTCATCTGGCTGAGGAAGGGCAGAAACAAGTCCCTGCTCCAACATTCCCTGCCTGGGTGATCAGACACATGACTTCACTTTGCCAAGCCTCAGTTTCCTCATCTCTAAAATTAGGGCGATCCCTTCTTCCTCTGAAGGCTGCTGGGAAAACCAGAAGGTTAAATACCAGGAACACACTTGACCTACCCCCTCTGCCCTCCAGGGTGTGGCATTATCTGTAACAGATGCCCCTGGTCCAGCCAGGCACAGTGGCTCACGCCTGTAATCCCAGCACTTTGGGAGACTGAGGCAGGTGGATCACCTGAGGTCAGGAGTTTGAGACCAGGCTGGCCAATATGGCGAAACCCTGTCTGTACTAAAAATGCAAAACATTAGCCAGCTACTCAAGAGGCTGAGGCAGAATTGCTTGAACCCGGGAGGCAGAGGTTGCAGTGAGCTGAGATCTCACCGTGGCACTCCAACCTGGGGAACCAGAGCGAAACTCTACCTCAAAAAAAAAAAAGCCTGTGGTCCTTTAGACTTGCCTCTCTGTACCTGACCTCTGCCCTTGGTTCCAGGACCCCACCTTCCTGCCCTCACTTTTCCCCAGCTACACTGGCCACTTGGCTCTTCTTTAAGGCATATCCTATCTCAGGGCATTTGCCTCAGCTATTCCTTCTACCAGGAGCTCTCTACCTAAGAGATCTCCCCATGGCTAAGTCTGATAATTCAGGTCTTTGCTTAAACATCATCTCAGAGTACTGAACCAAAGCTGCCCTCAGGCAGGCACTCTTCACTCTTTTACCTTCCTAATAGGCAGTCCACTGTGGCCATCTATTATTATCTTGCCTGTTTCCTGCTGGGACAGGATTTTGCTTTGTTTTTTTTTTGAGATGGAGTTCTCCTCTCTTGCCCAGGCTGGAGTGCAGTGGCCCTATCTCAGCTCACTGCAACCTCTGCCTCCAGGGTTCAAGCTATTCTCCTGTCTCAGCCTCCCGAGTAGCTGGGATCACAGGCGTGTACCACCACGCCCAGCTAATTTTTTTATCTAGTAGAGACAGGGTTTCAGCATGTTAGTTAAGCTGGTCTCGAACTGGCCTCAGGAGCCCTTTGGGGCCTGCCTAGGCCTCCCAAAATGCTAGGATTGCAGGCGTGAGCCACCGCGTCCAGCCTGGGACGGGTTCTTGCACACGGTATGCGCTCAGTAAATTCTTGCTGATGATGGCCGGTTGTGGTAGCTCACGCCTGTAATCCCAGCTACTCGGGAGGTTGAGGCAGGAGAATCGCTTCAACCCTGGAGGCGAAGGTCGCGCCACTGCACTCCAGCCTGGGCAACAGAGTAAAACTCTTAAAAAAACAAAAAACGACTTGCTGATGAATGACTAAATGGACTGTTACTGAGTTTGTTTTGCGGCCAGGTAAGCGTATACATAAATGTACAACATGTAGATGCTGCGAGGTGCCCCCAGTGCGGTAGGCACGGTTTGGGGCCCAGTTCGCCCACGGGACACAGAGGGCAGCTCCCCGTCTTCCTGCACGCACGCACCTCTCCTGACGCTTCTGCTCTTCGGCCAGCTGCTTCACCCGCAGCGACTCCTGCATGGTCGCCAGGGTTGGGTACCATTCGCGCTCCTTAGCCTCCAGCTCCTGCTGCTGCTCCGGCGACGGCCATAGCGAACCGGGGTCCACCCCAGAGGCAGCGCCATAACGCGCGAACTGCTTAGCTGCGTAGCGCGGCCTCAGCTGCCATCGCGGGGTCAGGAGGTCCTCGGGGTCTGGCCACCGGGGTCCTGGCCTGCGGCGGGGGGGCGGGGGGGCCCGGTAGCCACGGGAACCCGGGCCCAGGGTCGCCGCCAGCCCCAGCAGGCTACGTGCCTGTCGCACGGACGGCGCCATCTTGGCCGTGCGGGGTCCTCGCACGCCGGCCGGGCTGTTCAAGGCGCTGCCTGAGCCCGAGGCCAGGTGGGGGCCAGGGCAGGCCGAGGGACGTCCCTGCTGCCTCAGTTCGGGGGAGTGAGGCGAAGGAGTTAGTATAGATTTTATACATTTCCAAGTATAGCTTTAACTTTTAAACAGTTACTTATTAAAGTCATTTTTAATTTTCACCTTTTTTCCTCTGCACACTGACACTTAAAAAATGTGTTTTTAAGTGTTCAGTGTTCTTTGGGTAAAAAATATTTTTAATTTTATGCATTTAAATTAGCATTTATTTCTTTTTAAAATTTAAATGTGGCCGGGCGCGGTGGTTCACTGCTGTAATCCCAGCACTCTGAGAGGCTGAGGCGGGCATCACCTGAGGTTAGAGTTTGAGACCAGCCTGGCCAATCCCGTCTCTACTAAAAATACAAAAAGTAGCCGGACGTGGTAGCGCACGCCTGTAATCCTAGCTACTGGGGAGGCTGAGGCAGGAGAATCGCTTGAAACTGGGAGGCGAGGTTGCCCCACTGCTCTCCAGCCTGAGAGAAAAAAAATAAAATTCTGTCATATGCTGTGACATGGATGGACCTTGAGGACATTAGGCTAAGTGAAATAAGGCAGTGACAAAAGGATAAAAATTGTATTCAGTTACATGAGGTAACTAGAGTAGTCAAATTCATAGAGACAGAAAGTAGATTAGGTGTTGCCAGGGGCTGGGGGTGGAAGAGTGGGAGAGATTGCTTATAATGTAGAATATAGTATCCTTCATATTGTAAAATATACACAATAAAGAAAAAGAATTTGTGTTTTGTTTTGTTTTTGAGTCAGAGTCTTGCTCTGTCTCCCAGGCTAGAGTACAGTGTCGCCATCTCTGCTCACTGCAACCTCCACCTCCCGGGTTCAAGGGATTTTCCAGCTTCTGCCTTCTAAGTAGCTTGGACCACAAGCTCTAGCCACCACGCCTGGCTAATTTTTCCATTTTAGTAGAGATGGAGTTTTACCATGTTGCGGACTGGTATCAAACTCCTGACCTTAAGTGATCCGCCCGCCTCGGCCTCCCAAAGTGCTGTGATTACAGGTGTGAGCCACCACCCAGCCAAATGTTGTTGTTTTTAAAGATGGGGTTTCTCTATGTTGGCCAGGCTGGTCTTGAACTCCTGACCTCAGGTGATCCACCCACCTCGGACTCCCAAAGTGCTGGGATTACAAGCATGAGCCACCGCGCCCAGCCTGGTTTTTTTTTTTTTTTTTGAGACGGAGTTTCGCTCTTGTTACCCAGGCTGGAGTGCAATGGTGCGATCTCGGCTCACCGCAACCTCCACCTCCTGGGTTCAGGCAATTCTCCTGCCTCAGCCTCCCGAATAGCTGGGATTACAGGCACGCACCACCATGCCCAGCTAAGCCTGTTGTTTTTTTTAATCACACACATGCACACCTTCTCTACCCTGCAAAAAAGAATTGTAATTTTTCTCAAGACATAAATGTTCATAGGAACATCACATGTATATGTAATTCCCAAGCTGGAACTAGCTCACACCCAATGTCCATCTCAAGTAGAATGGACACCTAAATTATGCTGTTTCAGCCAATGGACTACTACACAGGAATGAAAGAGCAGATATTACGTCTGCTCACAGCAAGATGGACGATTCTTATAAGCATAATGTGCAACAAATGAAGCAGGACTTACATGGTTGCTTTTTAAATTAAATTAAATTTGTTTTTTGACACAGGGTCTTGCTCTGTTGCCCAGGCTAGAGTGCACTGGCTTGATCATAGCTCACTGCAGTCTTGAATTCCTGGGCTCAAGTGATCCTCCCGCCTCAGTCTTTCAAGTAGGTAGACTACTGGAATGAACCACTACTTTCACCTAAATTTTAAATTTTTTTGTAAAGACAGGGTTTCTCTATGTTATCCAGGCTGATCTTGAACTGCTGGGCTCCCCCTCCCCCCTCCCCCGCCCCCTCCCCTTTCCCTTCCCTACTCTTCCCTTCTCTCCTCTCCCCTTCCCTCTTGGCAGGATCCCACTCTGTCACCCAGGCTGGAATACACTGGCATGATCAGTGCAGCCTCAACCTCCTGGCCTCAAGTGATCCTCCAACCTCAGCCTCCTGAGTAGCTGGAACTGCAGGCACTCACCATCAAGCCTGGCTGATTTTTGTATTCTTTGTAGTGATAGAGTCTCAATATGTTGCCCAGGGTGGTCTTGAATTTCAGAGCTTAAGTTATCCTTCTGCCTTGGCCTCCCAAAGTGTTGAGATTACAGATATGAGCCACAGTGCCTGACCTGAGAATATTTTCATCTTGGAAACCTGTAAGTCTGTACCCATGAAACACTCACTCCCCAGTTTCCCTTCCAACCGGTCCAGTCCTTGGCAGCCACTCTTATACTTTCTGTTTCTATGAATTTGGACTACTCTAGGTACCTCATAAAAGTGGAATTATACATACTTGTCCTTTTGCAACTGGTTTAGTTTTTATTTTGAGACAGGGTCTTGCTCTATTCCCCAGGCTGAAGTGCAGTGGCATGATCATAACTTGAAGCAGAATCGACCTCCTGGACTCAAGTGATCCTCCTACTTCAGCCTCTCAAGTAGCTGAAACTACAGGTACTCACCTGGCAATTTTTTTTTTTTTTTTTTTTTAAGATGGGGTTTCACCATGTTGGTCAGGCTGGTCTTGAACTCCCAACCTCAGGTGATCTGCCTGCCTTGGCCTCCAAAGTGCTGGGATTACAGGTGTGAGCCACCACATCCAGAATATCCTAAAGTTTTCATCTATGTTGCAGCACGTGTCAGAATTTCTTTCCTAGCCTGGGCAACATTGTGAAACCCCTGTCCCTACAAAAAATAGAAAATTTAGCCAGGCGTGGTGGCACATGCCTGTAGTCCCACCTACTTTGGAGGCTGAGGCAGGAGGATCCTTTGAACCTGGGAGGTGGAGGCTCCATTGAACTGTGGGCATGTCACTGCACTCCAACCTGGGTGACGGAGCGAGACTATCTCAAATTTTTTTCTTTCCTTTTTTTTTGAGATGGAGTTTCACTCTTGTTACCCAGGCTGGAGTGCAATGGCATGATCTCTGCTCACCGCAACCTCCGCCTCCTGGGCTCAGGCAATTCTCCTGCCTCAGCCTCCTGAGTAGCTGGGACTACAAGCACGAGCCACCATGCCCAGCTGATTTTTTGTATTTTTAGTGGAGATGGGGTTTCACCATGTTGCCCAGGATGGTCTCGATCTCTTGACCTCGTGATCCACCCGCCTCAGCCTCCCAAAGTGCTGGGATTACAGGCGTGAGCCACCGTGCCCAGCCCAAGGCTTTTTGAGACGGAGTTTCACTCTTGTTACCCAGGCTGGAGTGCAATGGCGTGATCTCATACTATATTCTACTTCTTAATGAAATAAAGTAGCATAGAATACAGTTAACAGATTGTATCTGGTAACGACTATCACACTGTAGTAAGTGTAAGTATTGTTTTATAAAACTTTCATTTCCGGCACATATACGTGTATGTATGTTCTGGTGTTCTAGCTACAGTTGCTGTGAACAACCTTTACCCATTTTATTAAGCCCATGGATTCTGTGGATCCGGAATTTTGGTAGGGCCCAGTGGGGATAGCTTGTCTCTGCTCACTGCTATCTTTCTGCAGCTGGGAAGAATTGAAGGTTGAGGCAACATGATACCTGGCAGCCAGAAATATCAGGAAACATGATTCACTCTTGTTTAAGGATTGATGCTGGCTCAGGCCTCAGCGGGACTGTCAGCTGGTGTATCTACACAGAGGTCTCTCTGCATGGGCCGGTTTAGGCTTCCTCACAGAATGGCGTCTGAGTCTCAAGAAAACAAGACTCAAGTGCAGTATAGCAATTTTTTTTTAAGATGGAATCTCATTCTGTTGCCCAGGCTGGAGTGCAGTGGCATGATCTCAGCTCACTACAACCTCCACCTCCCAGGTTCAAGAGATCCTCCTGCCTCACCCTCTCAAGTAGCTGAAATTGCACTCAGCTAATTTTTTTGTATTTTTAGTAGAGACCGGTTTTCACCATGATGGCCATGCTGGTCTCCAACTCCCGACCTCAGGTGATCTGCCTGTTTTGGCCTCCCAAAGTGCTGGGATTACAGGCTTAAGACACTGTGCCCAGCCTGATTAAAGCAAATTTTCTTTCTTTTTTCTTTTTGAGACGGAGTCTCGCTCTGTCACCAGGCTGGAGTGCAGTGGTGCAATCTCAGCTCACTGCAACCTCCGCCTCCTGGTTCAAGCGATTCTCCTGCCTCAGTAGCTGGGACTATAGGTGCGTGCCACCACACCCAGCTAATTTTTGTATTTTTAGGAGAGACAGGATTTCACCACGTTGGCCAGGCTTGTCTTGATCTCTTGACCTCATGATGGCCTGCCTTGGCCTCCGAAAGTGCTGTGATTACAGGCGTGAGCCACTGTACCTGACCACATTTTTTTTTTTTTTCTCTGAGAGAGTTTTCGCTCTTGTTACCCAGACTGGAGTGCAATGGCATGATCTCGGCTCACCGTAACCTCCGCCTCCTGGGTTCAGGCAATTCTCCTGCCTCAGCCTCCTGAGTAGCTGGGACTACAGGTGCGCACCACCATGCCCAGCTAATTTTTGTATTTTTAGTAGAGACAGGGTTTCACCATGTTGACCAGGATGGTCTCGATCTCTTGACCTCGTGATCCACCTGCCTCGGCCTCCCAAAGTGCTGGGATTACAGGCATGAGCCACTGTGCCTGACCACAATTTTTTTTTTTTTTTCTCTGAGACAGAGTTTTCACTCTTGTTACCCAGACTGGAGTGCAATGGCATGATCTCGGCTCACCGCAACCTCCGCTTCCTGGGTTCAGGCAATTCTCCTGCCTCAGCCTCCTGAGTAGCTGGGACTACAGGCGCGCACCACCATGCCCAGCTAATTTTTTGTATTTTTAGTAGAGACAGGGTTTCACCATGTTGACCAGGATGGTCTCGATCTCTTGACCTCGTGATCCACCTGCTTCGGCCTCCCAAAGTGCTGGGATTACAGGTGTGAGCCACCGCGCCCGGCCCCTACCGATCACAATTTTTAAAGTCTAGAGTGAGGTTCCCTCATAGTATCTGCACATTTCCGTGCCCCTCCTCAGCAGGAAAACCTGGCTGCTTTTTGCAACATGTAAATACAAGTAAACAATAGCTGTAAATTTTCTCTCTTTCCCCAAAAGGTTGGAATGATAGTCTATTCATTTTCTTTTTACTTAATTTTTTGGGGGATATCTTTTTTTTTTTTTTTTTTTTAGATGGAGTTTCGCTCTTGCTGCCCAGGCTGGAGTGCAGTGGTGTGATCTTGGCTTGCCGCAACCTCCTTCTGGTTCAAGCGACTCTCTTGCTTCAGCCTCTTGAGTAGCTGGGATTACAGGCATGTGCTGCCACACCCAGCTACTTTTTTGTATTTTTGGTAGAGATGGGGTTTCACAATGTTGGCCATGCTGGTCTTGAACTCCTGCCCTCAGGTGATCCGCCCACCTCAGCCTTCCAAAGTGCTGGGATTACAGGCGTGAGCCACTGCGCCCGGCTGGGGATATCTTTCCATGTTAAAATTTAAAGAGCTTCTGTAGTCTTCTGTAGCAGCATAGTATTAGGAAATGTGCTTGGTATGTTTGGAAAAACGGAATGAGCAAGGGTGGCTGGAGGGAAAAAAGGAGGGATTGTGGGGACACGAGAGTGCGGAGGTGATGGGGGCACATCCTGCTGGGCCTCTTGGCCTCCTCCTGAGGTTTTTTTCTGAGGCAGATGGAGCCATGGAGGATTCTGATCAGAGGGACGAGGCTTGACTCAGGTGCTCACAGGCGCCCTCTGGCCGCGGTGGAGGGAATATACTGTGGGGGATGGGTGGCCAGGGCGGGAGCTGGGAGACCTGGAAGGAAGTGACTGCACTGATCCAGATAGGGGGACAAGGAGTGGGTTAGAAGCAGGCGGATTCTGGGTAGATTCTGGAGCTGACCGGAGTTACTGTCATATAAGATTGGGAGCGGGTATGGGTGTTAGAGAAAGAGGTTGGTCAAGGGTGCTCCAAAGTTTGTAGCCTTAGCACCTGGCAGGACAGAGCTGTGGTTATCTGGGTCTAGGGGACAGCAGAAGGGCAGATTGGGGACAGTCAGGAGCTGGATGTAGGGGGCTGGGTGGGAAGCACACCCGCTACTCCAGGCTGGGTGTCTGGGAGGCGGGTGTCCTGGGTACGGCCGCCACGCAGTCCCGGGAGCCGCCGCCAGAGGGCGAGCACTTCGCATCGCATTCGCTGCTCCGTGGAGCAGCGCGGGAAGGTCCGGCCTCACCTCTTCCCACGGCCCCGGTGGCCTTCAAGCTCCTCACTTGGGTGCGAGATAGAAGTGCCGGGACCCAGCCAGGAACCCCTCCCCCCCGACACCTCAGGGGCCCCAAAGCCTGGGATGCGACTTTCATCCTCTTTATCTGCTTCTAACACTCCCAACCTCCACCCTCCACCACCAGGCTGTTCCCACCGCCTCCAGAGCCATCTCAGGTGTCTGTAAAAATGTCACCTACTCGGGGAGGACTTCCCTGATCACCCCGGAGACAGAAGCCCCCGTCCTGACCCCTCTAAAGTACATTCCATATTAATAGCTTCTTAAGACTCTAAAATCATTTTTATTATTAATTATTATTATTACCATTATTTTTGAGATGGTCTCACTCTGTCACCCAGGCTGGAGTGCAGTGGCATGAGCTGGCTTACTGCAACCTCCGCCTCCCGGGTTCAAGCAATTCTCGTGCCTCACTATCCCGCGGTAGCTAGGATTACAGCGTGCCACCATGCCCAACAATTTTTTCTTTTTCACTTTTTGAGATGGAGTTTTGCTCTTGTTGCTCAGGCTGGAGTGCAATGACGCCATCTTGGCTCACTGCAACCTCCGACTCCTGGGTTCAAGTGATTCTCCTGCCTCAGCCTCCAGAGTAGCTGGGATTACAGGCATGCGCCACCACGCACAGCTAATTTTGTATTTTTAGTAGAGATGGGGTTTCTCCATGTTGGTCAGGCTGTTTTTGAACTCCTGACCTCAAGTTATCTGCTCACCTCAACCTCCCAAAGTGCTGGGATTATAGGCATGAGCCATCAAATTATTATTATCTTTTATTGTCTGTTTTCTGCACAGTGTAAAATCCATGGCAGTGAGGACCCATTTTCTGTCTTGTTCTCCTGTATCCTCAGGGCTCAGAATTAAGTCTGGCCTATACTGAATGTTAAAGAAAATAAAAGATCTGGGCACGGTGGTGTGTGTCTTTAATCCCAGCACTCTGGGAGGCTGAGGCAGGAGGATCACTTGAGGCCGGCAGTTTGAGACAAACCTGGTAACACAGTAAGACCCCGTCTCTACAAAAAACTTAAAAATCAGCCAGCCATGGTGTCATGCACCTGTAGTGTCAGCTATTCAGTGTGGTTGAGGCAGGAGGATTCCTTGAGCCTGGGAGGTCGAGGCTGCAGTGAGCTGTGATTGTGCCACTGCACTCCAGCTTGGGTGACAGAACAAGACCCCATCTCGACAATAACAACAAAAACCAAACAAACAAAAAAGGCCAGGCGCAGTGGCTTATGCCTGTAATCCCAGCACTTTGGGAGGCCAAGACCGGCGGATTGCCTGAACTCAGGAGGTCGAAATCACCCTTGGCAACATGGTGAAACCCCATATCTACTAAAACACAGAAAACAAAAATTTAGCCAGTCATGGTGGGTGGCGGGGGCCTGTAGTCCCAACTACTTGGGAGGCTGAGGCAGGAGAATCACTTGAACCCAGAAGGGGAGGTTGCAGTGAGCTGAGATCATGCCATTGCACTCTAGACTGGGTGACAGAGGGAGACTGTCTCTAAACACACATACACGCAAAAGAAGAAGAAAAAGAGGGCTGGGCTTGGTGGCTCACGCCTGTAATCCCAGCACTTGGGGAGGCTGAGGCTTGTGGATCACGAGGTCATGAGATCGAGACCATCCTAGCCAACATGGTGAGACACCGTCTCTGCTAAAATACAAAAAATTAGCCAGGTGTGATGGTGCGCGCTGTAGTTCCAGCTACTCGGGAGGCTGAGGTAGGGGAATCGCTTGAACCCAGGCGGCAGAGTTTATGGTGAGCCAAGGTCACGCCACTGCACTCCAGCTTGGAGACAGAGCAAGACTCTGTCAGAAAGGAAAGAAGGAAGGAAGGAAGGAGAAGAAAGAAAAAAGGAAAAAAAAGTCAGACAAGATAGCCTCCAGTGCCTATAATCCCAGCATTTTGAGACTAGCACTTTGAGACCAGCCTGGGCAACATAGTGAGACCCTGTGCCAAATAAAAGAGAAAATATATATAAAAAGAACTGGCTGGGCATGGTGGCTCACGCCTGTAATCCCAGCATTTTGGTAGGCTGAAGTGGGTGGATCACTTGAGGTCAGGAGTTTGAAACCAGCCTGGCCAATATAGTGAAACCTGTCTCTATTACAAAAATTAGCCAGGTGTGCTTGTTCACATCTGTAATCCCAGCTACTCGGAGGCTGAGGCAGGAGAATCACTTGAACCCAGGAGGTGGAGGTTACAGTGAGCCAAGATCACGCCACTGCACTCCAGCCTGGGTGACAGAGCAAGACTCCATCCACCCCCACCAAAAAAAAAAAACAGAACGAAAAACCCAGCAGCAATAATGTTAATCACAGCTGATTCATGGTGTTACTGTTTAGGAATCTCTGTTTTAAGCTCCTTACATAAATTACCTCCTTAGGTCCCCAGAACAAGCTAGTCAGGTAGGAACGGTTTCATCTTCATATTACGGAAAAAGAAGGTAAGGCTCAGAATGGTTAAGGGACTTGCTCAGGGTTACATGGCCAAGAAATTGCAGTGCCTGGGCTGAACCCAAGAAACCTGGCTGCAAGGTAAGCTGTTTTTTTTAGATGGAGTCTTGCTCTGTCACCCAGGCTGGAGTGCAGTGGTGTGATCTTGGCTCACTGCAAGCTCCGCCTCCCAGATTCAAGTGATTCTCCTGCCTCAGCCTCCCGAGTAGCTGGGATTACAGGCACATACCACCACAACCAGTTAATGTTTGCATTTTTAGTAGAGCTGGGGTTCCACCATGTTGGCCAGGCTGGTCTTAAACTCCTGATCTCAGATGATCTGCCCATCTCGGCCTTCCAGAGTTCTAGGATTACAGATGTGAGCCATCACACCCGGCCATAATTTTTTTTAAATTATTTTTTTTTGAGACAGTATCACTTGTTGCCCAGGATGGAGTGCTGTGGCACCATCTTGGCTCACTGTAACTTCTGCCTCCCAGGTTCAAGCGATTCTCCTGCCTCGGCCTCCTGAGTAGCTGGGATTATAGGTGCCTGTCACCATACCTAATTTTTTGTATTTTTAGTAGAGACGGGGTTTCACCATGTTGACCAGGCTGGTCTCAAACTCCTGACCTCAGGTGATCTGCCCGTCTTGGCCTCCCAAAGTGCTGGGATCACAGGTGTGAGCCACCGCACCCAGCCCAATTTTTGTATTTTTAAAGTAGACATGACCCTCACCATGTTATCCAGGCTGGTTTTGAATTCCTAGTTTTGAATTCGTAGATCACCTCAAGTGATCTACGAGTCTCGGCCTCCCAAAGTACTGGGATCACAGGTGTGAGTCACCGAGCCAGGCCCAAAGTATGCTTTTGCTAATTGGAAGGACCGGGATCCCAGGACTGAAAAAGCAGCTACCCAGGGGCTTCAGGCATTGTGTGTCTCAGCCCCTAGCCCCAAACCTGTCTTCCTGGTCCCCACAGCTTGCACACTGCAGGCCCAGCCCCCATGTCTCCCAGCAGGTTGGGAGGAGGTGTGGGAACCCAGCAGGTCTGAGTTTACTCACCTCCCCTGCTGTGGGTCTACAGAAATGCCTCCCAGGCTATCCAGGAGGGGTCAAGAGATTAAAACGGGTCCAGAGGGCTCAGATGCCACTCGCCAGACAGCAGGGTCGACTGCTAGAGACCCTGAGCCCAGTCCTGGACGAACAGACAGACAGACGCATGGACAAGCAGATGCTCTTTGGCTGGCTGTCCACTCTTCTGTGCCTGCTTAGTGGGGCCTTGTCCACAGGCTCAGCGAGGCCTGGACCCCAGGCTCCCCAGCCTCAGTCCTGGGCTGCAGCCAATCAGACTTGGGTTCTGGGCCCAGGGGCCCCACCCCCACTGGTGCCAGCCCCAGCCCTTGGGAGCTGGAAGGCCTTCTTGGGCCTGCAGAAAGCCAGGCAGCTGGATATGGGCAGGCCGCAGCGTGGGCAGGACGAGGCAGCTGCTGTGACTCTGCCGCTGAACCCTCAGGAAGTGACCCGGGGGATGTGTAAGGCTGTGCCCTTTGTTCAGGTGAGTGGGTGGGTGTGGGGAGAAGAGGGCTGGGTCTCAGCCTTGGCAGAAGGCACAGGCTGTGGCCCCATACAGATTTGGGTTCAAGTCCTGTATCATCTGCCTGAATGTCTCTGTGCCTCAGTTTCCCCCCTTGTAAAATAGGACTTAAGCGCCTCCTACCTGGTCAGATGCCGTTGCCTCTATCCTGGTCTCCTTGATTCCACTGTCATGGCCCTCTTCACCCCCAAGTCTATTTTTCCATTCGGCAGCCAGAGAACGCCTGTGAGCACCAGAGTCAGATCTGGTTCCTCCTCCCCCTAGAACCCTGAGTAAAGTAAACCCCACTTTACTCAGAACAAAAGCCCAAGTCCTCCCCACAGCCCACAAGTGTCTGTCCTCTCTGATCCTGTCGCCTCCCTGGTTTCACCTCCTCTCTGTCTCCCCCTCACTTACTTTGCTTCTACCACACCAGCCTCCTTTTCCTCAGACACCAACTTTCTTTTTTCCTTTTCTTTTCTTTTGACATGGAGTCTCACTCTGTAGCCCACCCTGGAGTGCAGTGGCACATTCTTGGCTCACTGCCACCTCTGCCTCTCGGTACCAGTTCAAGCAGTTCTCCTGCCTCAGCCTCCGAAGTAGCTGGGATTATAGGCACGTGCCGCCACATCCAGCTAATTTTTTGGTATTTTTAGTAGAGACGGGGTTTCACCATGTTGGCTAGGCTGGTCTTGAACTCTTGACTTCGTGATCCACCCCTCTCAGCCTCCCAAAGTGCTGGGATTACAGGCGTGAGCTACCATGCCCAGCCTATCGTTTTTTGAGACAGAGTCTGGCTCTATTGCCAGGCTGGAGTGCAGTGGCACCATCTCAGTTTACAGCAATCCCGCCTCCGGGGTTCAAGCAATTCTCCTGCCTCAGCCTCCTGAGTAGCTGGGATTACAGGCATGTGCCACCACACCTGGCTAATTTTTATGTATTTTTTTAGTAGAGATGGGGTTTCTCCATGTTGGTCAGGCTGGTTTTGAACTCCTAACCCCAGGTGATCCGCCCACATTGGCCTCCCAAAGTTCTGGGATTACAGGTGTGAGCCACTGCGCCTGGCTAATTTTTGTATTTTTAGTAGAGATGGGGTTTCACTGTGTTGGCCAGGATGGTCTTGATCTCTTGATCTTGTGATCCACCTGCCTCGGCCTCCCAAAGTGCTGGGATTCCAGGTGTGAGCCACCGCGCCAGGCCCTTTCTTTCTGTTTTTGTTTTTTTTTCAGACAGAGGAGTCTCCCTATGTTGCCCAAGCTAGTCTTGAGCTTCTGGGCTCGAGCAGTCATCCCACCTCAGCCTCCTGAGTTTCTGGGATTACAGGTGTGAGCCCTCCTCCCCTGCTTCATATACGAACTTTCTTTCTTTTTTTTTTTTTTTTTTTTTTTTTTTTGAGACGGAGTTTCGCTCTTGTTACCCAGGCTGGAGTGCAATGGCGCCATCTTGGCTCACTGCAACCTCCGCCTCCTGGGTTCAGGCAATTCTCCTGCCTCAGCCTCCTGAGTAGCTGAGATTACAGGCACCCGCCACTGTGCCCAGCTAATTTTTTGTATCTTTAGTAGAGACGGGGTTTCACCATGTTGACCTGGATGGTCTCGATCTCTTGACCTCGTGATCCACCCGCCTCGGCCTCCCAAAGTGCTGGGATTACAGGCTTGAGCCACCGCGCCCGGCACGAACTTTCTTTCTTTCTTTCTCTCTCTTTTTTTTTTTTTTGCGACAGTCTCACTCTATCACCCAGACTGGAGTGCAGCAGTGCAATCTCGGCTCACGGCAACCTCCACCTTCTGGGCTCAAGTGATTCTTATCCCTCAGCCTCCTGAGTAGCTAGGATTGCAGATGTGCACTGCCGTGCTCAGCTAATTTTTGTACTTTTAGTAGAGACAGACTTTTGCCATGTTGGCCAGGTTGGTCTCGAGCTCCTGGCCTCATGTGACCTACCTGCCTCAGCCTCCCAAAGTGCTGGGATTACAGGCATGAGCCACCGTGCCCAGCTGCTAGTAAGTGTTTGTTGAATGAATGAATGAATGAATGAATGAATGCATAGTGGTATAGTACCTGCTGGCCAGGCCTGGTGGCTCAAATGCCTGTAATCTTAGCACTTTGGGAGGACCAGGTGGGCGAACCATGAGGTCAAGAGATCGAGACCATTCTGACCAACATAGTAAAACCCCGTCTTTACTAAAAAATTCAAAAATTGGCCGGGTGTGGCGGTGTGTGCCTGTAGTTCCAGCTACTCTGGAGGCTGAGACAGGAGAATCACTTGAGCTTGGGAGGCGGAGGTTGCAGTGAGCTGAGATCACATCACTGCACACCAGTCTGGTGACAGAGCGAGACTCCATCACAAAAGAAAAAAAGTAGTACCTACCTAATAGGACTCTTGGGCAGCCTGAATGAGACAGATTGGAGGAGGACTGTCACAGCTGCATTCAGTCAGTGCTCCATAAGGGCCTTGGGAATTCACGAAGTGTGCTAGCAAAGACCCAATCTTCCGAGTCAGGAGTATCTGCATTCACATTCTCTAATTGTTGATTTCTGGGTGACCCATGGTGAGTAGCTTCCCTTTGTGGAGCCTCAATTCTCACCTCTGCAAAATCAGTTAATAATAATCAAGGGAAAATGTGGTGGCACATTCCTGTAGTTCCAGCTACTCAGGAGACTGAGACCAGAGGCTAGAGGTTGCAGTGAGCTATGATCGCACCACTGCATTGCAGCCTGGTTGACAGTTTTTTTGTTTTTGTTTTTGGGTTTTTTTTTTAGATGGAGTCTCACTCTGTCACCCAGGCTGGAATGCAGTGGAGCAATCTTGGCTCACTGCAACCTCTGCATCCTGGGTTCAAGCCATTCTCCTGCCTCAGCCTCCTGAGTAGCTGGGATGACAGGCACGCACCATCACACCCCAGCTAATTTTTGCATTTTTGGTAGAGAAGGGGTTTCACCATGTTGGCCAGGCTGGTAGAACTTCTGATCTCAGGCGATCCAGCCACCTCCGCCTCCCAAAATGCTGAGATTATAGGCATGAGCTGGGATCATAGGTCACTGCAGACTTGAACTCTTAGGATGAAGCAATCTTCCTGCCTCAGCCTTCTGAGTAGCTAGGACTACAGGTGCACAGCATTAGCCCAGCTAATTTTTAAAAAAATTATTATTATTATTATTTTTTGAGACGGAGTTTTACTCGTTACCCAGGCTGGAGTGCAATGGCGTGATCTTGGCTCACCGCAACCTCTGCCTCCTGGGTTTAGGCAATTCTCCTGCCTCAGCCTCCTGAGTAGCTGGGATTACAGGCATGCGCCACTATGCCTAGCTAACTTTTTGTATTTTTAGTAGAGACGGGGTTTCACCATTTTGACCAGGATGGTCTCGATCTCTTGACCTCGTGAACCACCCGCCTTGGCCTCCCAAAGTGCTGTGATTACAGGCTTGAGCCACCGCGCCCGGCCCCTATAGCTCAGCTGATTTAAAAAAAAATTTTCTTTGTAGAGTTGGATCTCACTATATTGTCCAGGCTGGTCTCACACCCCGTCCAGCCCTTGGCTTTCAACCCCTCTGTATCCTGGGTAATCAGTTCCCTAAATGAATCCCCTTCATTGATGGGCCTAGAGTGATTTTGTCTTTTCCTTGTTTATTAATTTATTTGCTTTTTTTTTTTTTTTTTGAGACAGAGTCTGGCTCTGTCACCCAGGCTAGAGTGCAGTCATGATCTTGGCTCACTGCAACCTCCGCCTCCCAGGCTCAAGCAATTCTCCTGCCTCAGCCTCCCAAGTAACTGGGACTACAGGTGTGCACTCCCATGCCCGGCTAAGGTTTGTATTTTCAGTAGAGATGGGGTTTCACCATATTGGCCAGGCTGGTGTCAAACTCCTGGCCTGAAGTGATCCACCCACCTCAGCCTATCAAAATGCTGAGATTAGAGATGTGAGCCACCGTGCCTGGCCGTTCTTGTTAAAGTACAATGAATTTATAGGTGAGGAAACGAGAGGTCAGAGAGGCTAATTTACCCCCATATCACAGCCAAGAAATGGCAGAGTCAGGCAGCCTGGCTGCAGCATCCATGCCTCTCAAGGTGAGGTGGAAGTGGAGAGGTGATTTTCCTCGACACTCTGGCCCCAGACTCCACCACCCTCACTGTCTCCATGCCTCTGGCCCCAGGTGCTCTCCCGGCCCGGCTGCTCAGCCACACGCCTCCAAAATCACCTCTGCTTTGGCCATTGCTCCTCTCTCTACGTCCCTGGCTCGGACCCCACTCCACTAGTCCTGTGTAACAGCTGCATGCCCGCTCGCAAGCGCTGGGCACCCGTGGTCCTGTGGTGTCACACTGGCAACTCAACCTACCGTCGACGGGTGAAGATATCCACCGAGCTGATCGAGGAGTGTCATTGCAGCCCAAAGGCTTGAACTTAGCATCGTGGATGGGTGCACGGGGACATGCACCTTGGAGAGATGAGGGGAGATGGACCAAGAAAGACGTGGACCTGGACAATGAACTCTGGGTCAAGAGACCAGGGATGCAGGGTTAGGCAGACAGGCCCCCAGAGTCCTCACTGTGCTCCCGGAGACACTAGACACAGCGCCAGTCCTGGAGTTGCGCCACTGATAGTGACAGCAAACTGCTTACCAGGACCTGCGTTAGGCATTTGACAGGTACTAACTAATGTAATCCTTACAGCAGCTCAATGGGATAGCTGCTAACATCACCCCATTTTGCAGATGAGAAAACCAAGGCCCCGAGTGGCAAAGCCACTCACCCAGAGTCACACCACAGTAAGCCGCACAGCCAGGATTCAGATCCACACTTTTTTTTGGGACAAAGTCTCTCTCTGTTGCCCAGGCTGGAGTGCAGTGGCACGATCTCAGCTCACTGCAACCTCCACCTCCCGGGTTCAAATGACTCTCCTGCCTCAGCCTCCTGAGTAGCTGGGACTACAGGCACCTACCACCACACCTGGCTAATTTTGTATTTTTAATAGAGATGGGGTTTCACCATGTTGGCCAGGCTGGTCTTGAACTCCTGACCTCAGGTGATCTGTCCCCCTCGGCCTCCCAAAGTGCTGGAATCAATCCACTGTTAATCACTAGGCCAAACTATCTCTTATAGAATAAGATCAAAGACACTCTCAGCTGCAGGGAGGGCAGATGGCCTCACCCAGATCGAGAGACACAGCGATGACCTCGTCCTAGGGACACTAAAAGAAACAAACCCAAAACGAAAACCAAAGCGGTCAGGCAGACAGCTGCTGGGGGAAATCCTGGGGTCCCTGAGACAGAGGCAGGACCCACGTGTTCCCAGCTGTCTCTTGCCTTGATAGTGGCCGCTGTGCCCCTCCCAGACCCCCCACCTGAGTCTCCGCACAGCCCCATGGCTGGCGTGGTGTTCCACAGAAACCATAAAGGTTGGCTGAGCCCAGCTGTCTATATGCGCATCTGTTTTTTCCCTCCAACTGGGGTTCCTTGGGAGTGGATGGCCCATGATGGGGTGTGGGCATCTGAGCGCTCCCTCCCCAGCTAGGGCGCAGGGTCTTCAGCCGGTGAGGGCAGCCTGGCTTTGGGCGGCTGGAACCAGGGCCCTGGCAGATGGGCCTGTCTGGCACAGACGCAGGGACATGTGGCGTTGTGAGTGTTGCCTCCAAATGCCCCCCGGAGCGTGGGGTGGGAGGCGGCCGGCCGGGCCCTTCTCAGCCCTCTTCCTGCCTCAGGAAGGAAGGCCCCAGGTGAGGGGAGCAGGAGGGGACCCGAGGAAACAGATGGGCCAGTGGGGCGTGGGAGCCAGAGACCCCTGACCTTGCAGGCCTCACAGAGAGATGGGAACGGGCCAGGCAGGCAGCTCCCAAGGCCCCTTGCTCAAAGGGCCCTGGAGGGAAGGGTCATGAAATGTTCTGTGGGGCCGCCCCCTCCCCGTTCCCTCCAGAGTTCTGTGCCAAACCCCAGGCAGTGTCCGAGTGGGCAGCTCAGCCCTGGCACCATAGGCAACTCGCCCTCTGGTAGGCATGAGGCGTCTGCCTTCCCTCCCTCCTCTGTGCCCACCTCCTGCCAGCCAGGGGAGCCAGCTGGGAACCTTGGTGCCGGGGGGCCCCCAGAGTCCCTGCCCCCTCCCGGGCAGTGCCAGCCGGCCCCCACCCCGCCCCCCAGGCACAGTAATGGGTGGGTAATGAGTGCTGGGAGAGCGGGGGAGGGGTGAGGGATGCAGGTGCCACAGGCGCTGGCACGGGGGCCGCTAATCAGGTTTGCCAACGCCATCTGTCACCGCACGAGCATCTGGGGCTCAAGGTGACCCTGTCACCCTCAGTTACAATTATGAGTTTGGCATCTGTATTAAAGCCCGCCAGCCGGCCAGGCGGGGGAGGGCTGGGGTGGGCATGGGGGTGCGAGGCGAGCCCCATCCCTGGGGTCCCATTCCCAGGGGCTGCGTGACTGCCAAGGAGTGGAGCTTCTTAGGGGAGACAGAGAGAGAGAGAGTGTGTGTGTGTGTGCGCGCGCATGCACACCCATCCCAGTCTCCACAATTCACATGTGTCCGGGAGCAGGGCTGGAAAGCATGGGTTTGTGTGTGTCTCTGTGTGGCGGTTGTGTTTCTAGGAGTTTGGTGGGATGGCTGGGGGCAGAGCGCTGAGATTATGTGGATGCACAGATGTGCGTGTGTCTGCATGCTGGGACAAGAGCATACAGAGGGAGGTGTGTCTTTGGGTTATGGTTTGTCTTTTTAGTTTTCTTTTATTATTATTGTTGTTTTTTAGACAGAGTCTTGCTGTGTCTCCGAGGCTGGAAAGGCTGGAGTGCAGTGGTGTGATCTCGACTCACTGCCACCTCCGGCTCCTGGGTTCAAGTGGGTCTCCTGTCTCAGCCCTCTGAGTAGCTGGGATTTTCAGGTGTGTACCACCACACCCAGCTAATTTTTTTTTATTTTTAGTAGAGATGGGGTTTCAGCATGTTGGTCAGGATGGTCTTGAACTCCTGACCTCATGATCCACCTGCCTCAGCCTCCCGAAGTGCTGGGATTACAGGCATGAACCACTGTGCCTGGCTTCTTTTATTATTACTATTATTATTGAAACAGAATCTCCCTCTGTCACCCAGGCTGGACTGCAGTGGAGTAATCATGGCCGGACCCCTGCAGCCTCGAACTCCTGGGCTCAAGCGATCCTCCCTCCTCAGCCTCCTGAGTAGCTGGGGCTACAGGCTCATGCCACCAAGCCCAGTTAATTTTGTTTATTTTTTTTTGTAAAGACAGGGTCTCACTATGTTGCCCAGGATAGTCTCGAACTCCTGGGCTCACACCATCCTCCTGGATTGGCCTCCCAAAGTGCTGGATTATAGGAGTGAGCCACCATATCCAGCCTGATGGTGTGTGTCTGTCTGTAAATGCACAGGAGTAGGTTGGGAGGGGTTTCAGCTGGGAGAGGCTACGTGCTGTACTGCTGAGCTCCTCATCTACTCCTTTGTTTCTGTCCTCACCAACTCCTGCTACCCGGCTGTGATTTCGAGGGCTCTAAGGATGGGATAGTATCTGGATTTTGGCTGGGTGGGGAGTCTCATGCCTGTAATCCCAGCACTTTGAGAGGCCAAGACAGGTGGATTGACTGAGCTCACAAGTTCGTGACCAGCCTGACCAAAATGGTGAAACCCTGTCTCCACAGAAATATATAAAAAATCAGGTCAGGTGCCATGGCTCATGCCTATAATCCCAGCACCTTGGGAAACCGAGGCGGGTAGATCTCCAGGTCAGTAGTTCGAGACCAGCCTTACCAACATAGTGAAACCCCTTCTCTATTAAAAGTACAAAATATTAGCCAGGTATGGTGGTGGGTGCCTGTAATCCCAGCTTCTGGGGAGGATGGGGCAAGAGAATTGCTTGAACCTGGGAGGTGGCAGTTGCAGTGAGCCAAGATCGCAACATTGCACTCCATCCAGCCTGGGGGACAGTGCGAGACTCTGTCTCAAAAAAAAAAAAAAAAAAAAAAAACATTAGCTGGGCATGGTGGTGTGTACCTGTAATCCCAGCTACTTGGGAGGCTGAGGTGGGAGAATGGCTTGAGCCTGGGAGGCAGAGGTTGCAGTGAGCCACTGTCACACCACTGCATTCCAGCCTGGGTGATAGAGCCAGACCTTGTCTCAAAAAAAAAAAAAAAAGCAAAAACGAAAAAAGGCCGGGTTCAGTGGCTCACACCTGTAATTCCAGCACTTTGGGAGGCCGAGGCAGGCAGATCACGAGGTCAAGAGTTTGAGATCATCCTGGCTAACACAGTGAAACCCCATCTCTGTTGAAAATACAAAAAGTCAGCTGGGTGTGATGGCATGCACCTGTAGTCCCAGCTACTCAGGAGGCTGAGACAGGAGAATTGAATGAACCTGGGAGGCAGAGGGTGCTGTGAGCCGGGATTGCACCACCACACTCCAGCCTGGGCAACAGAGCAAGACTCCATCTTGAAAGAACACAACAAAAAAAAACACAAACTCTAGATTTTGTAAGATGGCCTTTGGATTCTAAATTCTTAAAAGCTGGATTCTGGGTCTGGCGTGGATTCTAGAGTCTAGTTTTGAATAATAAGATCTAGATTTTTGGAATCTGAATTTTGGAGTATGGTTTCAGTGGCACCATCGTAGTTCACTGCAGCCTCAGAGACATGCCACTACGCCCAGCTAACTTTTAAGTTTTTTTGTAGAGACAAAGTCTTGCTATGTTGCTCAGAGTGTCCCAAACTCCAGGTCTCAAGCGATTCCCATACCTTGGCCTCTCAAAATGCTGAGATTATAAGTGTGAGCCCCCGTGTCTGGCTGAGTTCATGGATCTGGACTGTGTATCTCAGTATGATTAAAATCTTTTTTTGTTGTCTTCTTTTTTTGAGACAGAGTTTCACTCTTGTTGCCCAGGCTGAAGTGCAATGGCATGATCTTGGCTCAGTGCAACCTCTGCCTCCCGGGTTCAAGCAATTCTCCTGCCTCAACCTCCCGATAATCTGGGATTACAGATGCTCGCTACCACAACTGACTAATTTTTATATTTTCAGTAGAGATGGGGTTTCATCATGTTGGACAGGCTGGTCTCGAACTCCTGACCTAAGGTGATCTGCCTGCCTCGGCCTCCCAAAGAGCTGGGATCACAGGCGTGAGCCACCACACCCGGCCCGGAATGATTGGACTCTAGATGCTGATCCTAGGTCCTGAGATCTGGATTACAGGCTCTGAGTTCTGCATCTGGGTTTCTGCTTCTGGTTCAGTCCGTGGGCCTGTGTGATCTGTGTGCCCTGTGTCCTCTCTGTCCACAGCATCAAAGTTAGCAACTGGGCTGCCTGTCATCCATGGATGGGTGCAGAGACCACTTATGGCCACCAGGGGACACCCTTGATCTACAGTTGGTCCAAGTTGCCCGACGGGAGGAGGAGTCTGGGAGAACACTGGCCCAGTTGGACTAAGCCCTTTCAGGGGGACCAGAGGCTTGAATTCACTTCCCTCTTCTATCTCAATCTCCACTGGGACCTAAAATCTGTCAGCCCCCACTGATTCAAACGTGGAGAACTGGACTGAGCACCTCCACAGCGTTCCGAACGGGACCATGGGACAAGGTACCTTCCCAGTTAGTAGGTCAGATGCAGGTTTGAAGGCACGCGTGTCCATGAGGGTGACAATGAGTGTCTGAAAACGTGTCCAGGTGTGAAGGGGAGGGTCACCGTGCATCGGAAGTGGCCACATATGACAGCATTGCTAAGAAATGTGAGCCTGGGGCCTGGGCGCGGTGGCTCATGCCTGTAATCCCAGCACTTTGGGAGGCGGAGGCGGGTGGATCATGAGGTCGAGAGATCGAGACCATCCTGGTCAACATGGTGAAACCCTGTCTCTACTAAAAATACAAAAAATTAGCTGGGCATGGTGGTGCGTGCCTGTAGTCCCAGCTACTCAGGAGGCTGAGGCAGGAGAATTGCCTGAACCCAGGAGGCGGAGGTTGCGGTGAGCCGAGATCGCGCCATTGCACTCCAGCCTGGGTAACAAGAGTGAAACTCTGTCTCAAAAAGAAAAAGAAATGTGAGCCTGGGAGGCATGCTGACTCATGCCTATTGTCCTGGCACGTAAGAAAGTGAGGCCAGGAGTTCGAGACCCGCCTGGGTAACATAGGAAACCCTCATCTGTGTAAGAAAGAAAGAAAAAAAAGACATGTGAACCTGTGTGATGGATGGTGTGTGACCACAACTATTTTCACATGTCTGACAAGGTCCTCCCTCATGAGACAGTGTACCTACATGGTTGTGTCTATAACTGAGAGATGTCACTAGAAGTCCCCGTATGAGTCCCTGTCATATTCATGTGTCTGCATCTATGATTGTGTCACTAGGCATCTATAGGTATCCATAGGTATAACTGGGACCATCTGGGGGAGGTGTCACTGGATGAGGGTGTCCTGGAGTGTCAGAAGCAGTGTCCCAGCTTGGCGTGGTGGCTTGCACCTGTAATCCCAACACTTTGGGAGGCCAAGGCAGGCAGATCACCTGAGGTCCAGAGTTTGAGACCAGCCTGACCAACATGGAGAAACCCCATCCCTACTAAAAATAAAAAATTAGCTGGGTGTCGTGGCGCATGCCTGTAATTCCAGCTACGCGGGAGGCTGAGGCAGGAGAATTACTTGAACCCGGGAGACAGAGGTTGTGGTGAGCCGGGACTATGCCATTGCACTCCAGCCTGGGCAACGAGAGCGAAACTCCATCTCAAAACAAAATAAAACAAAAATTAGCCATATGTTGTGGCATGTGCCTATAATCCCAGCTACTCAGGAGGCTGAGTCAGGAGAATGGCTTGAACCCAGGAGGCAGAGGTTGCAGTGAGCTGAGATTGTGCCATTGCACTCCAGCCTGGGTAACAGAAGGAGACTCTTGGCAAAAAAAAGAAAAAGAAGCAATGTTCCAGCACTTTGGGAGGCTGAGGTGGGAGGATAGTTTGAGCCTAGGAGTTAGTGATCAACTTCCGAAACATAGCAAAACCCTGTCTTCAAAAAAAAAATTTTTTTTTTGAAGACAGAGTTTTGCTGTTGTTACCCAGACTGGAGTGCAATGGCATGATCTCAGCTCACCACAATCTCCGCCTTCTGAGTTCAAGCAATTCTCCTGCCTCTGCCTCCCAAGTAGCTGGGACTACAGGTGTGGACACCATGCCCAGCTAATTTTTGTATTTTCAGTAGAGATGGGGTTTCACCATGTTGACCAGGATGGCCTCGATCTCTTGACCTCATGATCCACCTACCTTGGCCTCCCAAAGTGCTAGGGTTATAGGCATGAGCCACCACACCTGGCCTACAAAAAATTTTTTAAGTTAGCTGGACATAGTGGCATGCACCTGTAGTCCCAGCTACTCAGGAGCCTGAGGCGGGAGGATCACTTGAGCCCAGGAGTTCGAGGCTGTGGTTAGCTATGATTGTGCCACTGCAATCCAGGCTGGGTGTCAGAGGAAGACCTTATTCCAAAAATAAATAAATACATAGGGCTGGACATGGTGGCTCACGCCTGTAATCCCAACACTCTGGGAGGCTGAGGCAGGTGGATCACCTGAGGTCAGGAGTTGGAGACCAGCCAGAACAACGTGGCAAAACCCAGTCTCTATCAAAAATGCAAAAATTAGTTGGATATGGTGGCACTCACCTGCAATCCCAGCTATTCGGGAGGCTGAGGCAGGAGAATGGCTTGAACCTGAGAGGCGGAGGTTGTAGTGAGCTGAGATTGCCTCACTGCAGCCTGGGCAACAAGAGCAAAACTCCATCTAAAAAAAAAAACAACTTTTTTTTTGGTAGAGACAAGATCTCACCATGTTGTCCAGGCTGTTCTCAAACTCCTAACCTCAAGCATTCCACATACCTTGACCTTTCAGAGTGCTGGGATTACACATGTGAGCCATTTCACCCGGCCACTATGTCTTTCTATGGCCAGGTGTCCTCTCCACCTCTCAGCACCTCTGACTTTGTCAGACACCTCTGGGGGTCCCTGTCCCCTGACTTTTTTTTTTGAGACAGTGTCTCACTCTGTTGCCCAGACTGGAGTGCAGTGGCACAATCTTGGCTCACTGCGACCTCTGTCTCCCAGGCTCAAGCAATTCTCCTGCCTCAGCCTCCTAAGTGGCTGGGATTACAGGTGCCCGCCACCACACTCGGCTAATTTTTGTATTTTTAGTAGAGACGGGGTTTCACCATGTTGGCCAGGCTGGTCTTGAATTCCTGACCTCAAATGATCTACTCGCCTTGGCCTCCCAAAGTGCTGGGATCACAGGCGTGAGCCACTGTACCCGACCCCCGTCCCCTGACTTTTCCTATTGCCAGGCACAGCACACAAGGCAAGGAGGTTCCATGGGTATTGGCTGACTGGTCCTGTCCCATCTCCCACCCCAGCCCTTCCTCTCCCATCTTGCTCCCAGGCTCTGCCTCTCCATGGCCTTCTCCCTCCACCCATTCTGCCTTGTCGGTGTGTTTCTCTCCAGCTTTCAGATCTCTCCTATCTGTGTTTCTCCCATGTCTTTTATCATCTGTCTCTGTCTCTGTCTCTTTGCCCTTTTGTGTCTCATTTCTCCCACTTAGTCTCCGCTTGTCCATGTCTTCCCAGCCCTAAATCTTGTCCCGTTCATGTCTCTTTCCATCTCTCTCCTTTTTTCCTCATTTTTCTTTTTCTTTCTTTCTTTTTTTTTTTGACACAGTCTCATTCTGTCACCCAGGCTGGAGTGCAGTGATGTGATCTCAGCTCACTGCAGCCTCCGCCTCCTGGGTTCAAGCGATTCTCCTGCCCAGCCTCCTGAGTAGCTGGAATTACAGGCACGCGCCACCACACCCAGCTAATTTCTGTAATTTTAGTAGAGATGGGGTTTCTCCATGTTGGCCAGGCTGGTCTCCATCTCCTGACCTCAGCTGCCCACATCGGCCTCCCAAAGTGCTGGGATTACAGGTGTGAGCCCCCATGCTTGGCCTCCCCGCTCCCTTTATCTCTGTCTCTTCCTGTCTCCCCTTATCTGCCTCTCCCTGGCCAGTCTCCCTGTCTTTCTGTCCCCCCATCTCTCCTCTCATCCTGTCTTTTCCATCATTTTACCCATCTCTCTGTCTCTCCAGCTCTCCCTGTGTCTCTGTCTCTCCCATCTCTCAATCTCTCTGTCTCCCCCGTCTTTGTCTTTCCCCATCTCTGTCTCTCCCTGGACAGTCCCCGAGTCTCTCCATCCCCCTGTCTCTCCATCCCCCTGTATCTCCATCTCCCAGTCTCCCCATTCCCCTGTCTCCCCATCTCCCTGTCTCCCCGTTCCCCTGTCTCTCCATCTCCCAGTCTCCCCATTCCCCTCTCTCTACATCCCCTGTCTCCCCATCTCCCTGTCTCTCCATCCCCCTGTCTCTTCATCCCCCTGTCTCCCCATCTCCCTGTCTCTCCATCTCCCTTTCTCTCCATCCCCCTGTCTCTCTGTCTCTCCATCCCCCTGTCTCTCCATCTCCCTGTCTCCCCATCCCCGTCTCCCCATCTCCCTGTCTTTCCATCCCCGTCTCTCCATCCCCCTGCCTCTCCGTCCCCCTGTCTCTCCATCCCCCTGTCTCTCCATCTCCCTGTCTCCCAGTCCCCCTGTCTCTCCATCTCCCTGTCTCTCCATCTCCCTGTCTCTCCATCCCCCTGTCTCTCCGTCCCCATCTCCCCATTCCCCTGTCTCTCCATCTCCCTGTCTCTCCATCTCCCAGTCTCTCCATCCCCCTGTCTCCCCATCCCCCGTCTCTCCATCTCCCCGTCTCCCCATCTCCCTGTCTCCCCATCACCCTGTCTCCCCGTCTCCCCATCTCCCTGTCTCCCGTCTCCCCGTCTCCCTGTCTCTCCATCCCCGTGTCTCCCCATCTCCCTGTCTCTCCATCCCCCTGTCTCCCCATCCCCCTGTCTCTCCATCTCCCTGTCTCTCCATCCCCGTCTCCCCGTCCCCCAGTTTCCCCATTCCCCTGTCCTCATCTCCCCGTCTCCCTGTCTCCCCATCTCCCTGTCTCCCCATCTCCCCGTCTCCCTATCTCCCCATCTCTTCTCTCTCCCCATCTCTCTCATCCATTTCTTTTCCCATCTCCCTGTCACTCCATCTCCCTGTCTCTCCATCTCCCTGCCTCCCCATCCCCCTGTCTCCCCATCCTCCTGTCTCTCCATCCCCGTCTATCCATCTCCCTGTCTCCCCGTCCCCCTGTCTCCCCATCTCTTCTCTCTCCCCATCTCTCTCATCCATTTCTTTTCCCATCTCCCTGTCTCTCTGTCCAGCTTTCTCTGGCTCTCTCACTGTCTCTTCATCTCTCCCTATCCCTGTCTGTCCCCACCAGGTCTCCGTATCTCTTCTCATCTCTCTCCGCATCCGTCTCTGGTTCTCCCATCTCTGGTCTTTCCCTGTCTCTCTTCTCTTTTTTCTCTCCGTGTCTCTGTCTCTCCCCGTCTCCGTCTCTCTCATTTCTGGTCTCTCCCTGTCTCCTGTCTTCTCTCCCCATTTCCCTGTCTCTCCCTATCCCGGTCTCCCCGTCTCTGTCGGCCCGAGTGGGTCCGGGACGGCCCGGCCCGGCCGCCGCGGTGAACAATACCCCATTCACGCGGGCCGCCGGCGCCATGGCAACGCGCCCGCCCCGCCCTCCCCGCGCGCGGGCCGCGCGTGCCAAGAGGGTGCCATGGTTACGTCAGGCGCGTGCACGATCCGCGCGCCGCCGCCCCGCGCGCTCTTGCAAGGAGGGGCCAGGCCGGCAGGGGGCGCCCGGCAGTAGCTTTTCCAGAGTGGGGGCGGTCCTTTCGGCTTCAAGTGGCCTTCAGCAGCTTAGTGCCTCAGTTTACCCATCTGTAAAACGGGGGCGATAGGCAGAGCGAGATCGGAGTGTAAGAGAGAGAGGGAGGGAGAAAGGGAAAGAAAGGGAACCATCCTTGGGGATGGTTGCGTGTCTGAGTTCTCATGAGTCAGTGGGATTATCCATACGTGTGTGCAAATTTGTGGGTCCATGTTTGCGTGCTTGTGTGAGTGTTTTATGAGAAGTTGAGAAGTGGTTGGAATTTGAGGGTCACTTGGGGGCCCATGTGTTTTGAAGTGTGTTTGTGTGTGTGTGTATTTGAACACCTGTGTGTGGTGATGAGTAGCAACTGGTGTCGTTTGTGTGTAATAGTGTGACGGTTTATTTGTGGTCCTGTTATTGTGCACCCTATGTTTGCCTGTCTGGGGTGTGTGTGTGTGTGTGTAGTGGGTGTCTGTGGTTTGGGTGTGGTTGTGAGTTCATGTGACTGTGTGTGCACCATGTTTGCATGTCTGGTGTGTGTGTGTGAGGGTGGTGGGTGTCTGTGGTTTGGATGTGGTGTGTGTGCCTGTGTTTGCATGCCTAGGGTGTGTGTGTATGGGTGTATGTTTGTGTGATGGAAGGCTATGTTGTTGAGTGTGATTGTGAGTTTATGTGAATGTTTTTTGTGTATTGGGGGGTCTGTGTTCACAAACTCATGTGTGCTTCTGTGTGGAACTGGGTGTGGGTTCTGACTTCGGGGACCTGGCCGAGTCTCCCTCCTCCACCTGGGGGCCTCCTGGCACAGAAGGGGGTGACCAGCTGCCTGGGACCTCCGACTCCCCACAGGTTCAGGAGAGCCCCAGCTGATGAATATTCATGAGATGGGGGGGCTGGCACCCACTGCCAACAGCTGCGCGTCCATTAGTCCCCCTCCCTCCTCTGCCTGTAGTGACTGCAGAGGGGAGGGGGGTGTCGGCGTGTATCTGTCCCTGTTTCCAAGACTCGGGGGCGGGGGTGTCCTAGGGACAATCGTGGGGGCCTAGTCAGCATGCCTGGCTGCTTGTGTGGACGGCTAAGGGGCTGTCTCAATGTTGTGACAGGCACTGGGAGAGTGACTGTTGTGTGACAGGTTGTCATTGTAATCGTGGCGAGGCTGTCACCCACAGTTCATTGTAGTTCCTTGGTCCATGGACTGTGGGTGTTGTGTGGCAGTGTGAGTGAAATGTGTACCTATCACCTGCAACAGGGAGACCGTGTGTGCTATTAGAGTGACTGTCACCAGTGGTCTCTACCTACTGGCTGCCTGCTCTGTGACACTGTGACAATGAGGGTGTGTTATTATGCCATTGAAATAACTGGATTGGTTCAAACCTTAATCAAGGGACAGCTGCGGGCTGCACCCTGGGGATGCAATGGTCAGAACTGCTTTTCCTCCTTGTGACCCGGTGGGGCAATGACTCCGTTTAGCCACGTGGCTAGCACAGCTGCAGTGGCATGCGGACTGAGTGTGTCAGTGTGCCTCTGCTGGCCAGTGTGGCGCTGATGGGGTGTGAGGGTCAGTGTTGGGGTGACCGTGAGGATGTGTAAGACCGTGCCACTGGAGGTGTCACCTGAATTATCAAGGGGATGATCATATTTCTTCAAGGGACAGAGTGGCCAAGGGTGTGACGGCGTTGCTGTGCAGGTGACATTGTGGCAGTGACTGTGTGGATCTTTGTGTGTTCGAAGGTGTGACAGTGGTTGTGTTTGATGATCTGAACCAAAGGGATCTTCGACTGTCCTATCCCCACTTCCACACTGCAAAGGGAGCCAGGTGCTGGAGCGAGGGGCCTCCTGGCATGAGATTGGCAGCTGCCTAGCCAGGGGCTGCACGCCGGCCTGAGACAGGGACACCTGGAGATCCAACGCCAGCTGGGGCACAGAACCCATCCCTCCATCTTCCCCTCCATAGGCTGGGTTTGGAGGAGTGGCCTCTAGACACAGCTGTGACTAGGAGGGGGTGGGGTGGGATGTGCTTCTCTGGTCTAGGGGACTCTGGCCTCTGGCTGGGTGGCCCCAAAGGCCCCAGGTTCCCAGCATACGTGGCTTGGCCAGGAACTCAGTGTGGCCAACTCACCCCCTCTGATACCCACGCCCTGGGACGGCTGAGCATTGCTGGCGGCCTCAGCAGCAGCATACAGAGGCTCCATTCAGGAGTCAGGGCCAGGTTTCCAGGGCGGGTGGGTCTCCGGCTGGCCGGTTGCAAATGAAACGTTTCCCCAACTCCTTCCCTTTCGTCTCCAGATGAGCCTCCAGATGAGCGATGGCCACAGGAGGCCCTGGCCAGGCTGTGCTGCCTGGGCAAGTGTGAGCGTGTGTCTGTGTTTTCCTGTGTGTTTGCATGATCTAGATATCTTGGTGTGACTTTTTGTTTCTTTCTTTCTTTTTTTTTTTTCCATGACAGAATCTCACTCTGTTGCCCAGGCTGGAGTGCAGTTGAGTGATCTTGGCTCACTGCAACTTCCGCCTCCCAGGTTCAAGTGATTCTTCTGCCTCAGCCTCCCAAGTAGCTGGGATTGCAGACATGCACCACCATACCCTGCTAATTTTTTTATTTTTACTACCAAAAAAATGGGGTTTTGCCTGTTGGCCAGGCTGGGTGGCCCCGAAGGTCTCGAACTCCTGACCTCAGGTATCTGCCCATCTCAGCCTCCCAAAGTGCTGGAATTACAGGTGTGAGCTACCTCGCCTGGCCTGTTTTTTTTTTTTGAGATAGGATCTCACTCTGTTGCCCAGGGTGGAGTGCTCACTGCAGCCTCAACCTCCCAGGCTCATGTGACCCTCCCACCTGATTATCTGGGACCACAGATGCAGGCTCCACACCTGGCAAATGTATAAATTTTTTGTAGAGACAGGGTCTTGCTATGTTGCCCAGGCTGGTTTTGAACCCCTGGGCTCAAGCGATCCATCTGTCTTGGCCTCCCTAAGTGCTGGGATTGTAGGCCTTTAAGTGACTTTTCTTTCTTTCTTTTTTTTTTTTTTTTTGACAGAGTTTTGCTCTTGTTGCCCAGGCTGGAGTGCAATGGTGCCATCTCAGCTCACTGCAACCCCCATCTCCCAGGTTCAAGCGATTTTCCTGCCTCAGCCTCCTGAGTAGCTGGGATTACAGGCACGCGCCACCATGCCTGGCTAATTTTCTATTTTTAGTAGAGTTGGAGTTTCTCCATGTTGGTCAGGTTGGTCTTGAACTCCCGACCTCAGGTGATCTGCCTGCCTTGGCCTCCCAAAGTGCTGGGATTACAGACATTAGCCACCATACCTGAACTTTGAGTGACGTTTTGTGTGCTGCGTCTGTAGATGATTTTGCGAGTATCTATGTGTGTGACCTGTTGGGTCCGTGCAGTCCTGTGTGAGATTCTTCTGAACCTGTGTGACATTGTGTGGTCTGTGTGTACCTGTGTAACTGGGCTCAGCATGAAATTCTGGGAGTTCATGTAACTGTTTTTGTGTGTCTGTGGGTATCTTTGCAACTTGGTGTATTAGCTGGGTCTCTTGGGGTCTATGTGATGGTGAGGGTCTTTGTGCATGTGACCTGGCTATCACTCTGCAGGTGGCTCTGGGAAGGCCTGTATGGGATTTTTGGGGTGTGTGTGTGTGTGTGTGTGTGTTTGTATGTCTGTGTGATATTCTAGAAGCGTGTGTGATGGTATCTGGGTGACCCTGTGTTTGTGTGTCATTCTGGATTTTATCTGTGGGAACAGAGGAGAAGGGAAGAGGAAGGGAAAGGGAAGGAGGAGACAGGGAAGGAGAAGCGTTTGTATTTCTGTGTGTCTGAGTGTGACTTTGTATGTTTGGATGCCGTGAGTGTGACAGTGAGTCTAGTGTCTGCATCCACGTGTGTGGTGTGGTTGTGGGTGTCCCTCAAGATGTGCCCTAAGAGCAATGACTTGTAACTCCCCAGACTGAGTCTCTAATAGGGGCTCCTAGATCACCCTGGGAGGGGGACAGTGAGCTCAAGGCTAGAACTCCAGGCCTGGGACACAGATCGTGCCTACCCCGCTAGGCACGGGGTCGTCAGGACCTCTTGTTGGGGGTGGGGATCCAGGTCCTACCGAGGTGCCTAGAGCACCCTTTCCTCCCAGCCTGGCAGCACCCCTGGGCGGGCACCCTGCCTGTGCTACATGCCAGATGTTGGCCCACCTCGCCCAAGAGCCCTGCTCCGTTGCCAAGCAGCCCTGGAGCCTCACATTGCCCAGCCCCACCTTCTGTGCCCCGGAATGTGGCTGCCAGAGCCCAGATGTTTCAGCCCTGCCCCTACCCCCACCCCCACTGCCCCCAGCATCCTGGCTGGGTAGTGCCATGGGCCTGGTTCCTGCTCCTTGCTCCTCCTCCTCCCCCCACACACCTGCATGGTAAGAACACACCTGCTGCCAGCCACAGCCAGGTGGGCAGCCTGGCAGGGAGGGATGTGGGGGATTCCAGCTGTGGCATGCCAGCTGTGCCCAGCCCCTGGCAGCGCCCTCATCCCATGAGATTTCTTGAAGGCCAGGTGTACCCTAATACTTGGGATCCGGGGATGGGATGGGGGAAGGGGAGTGGGGGAGAGGGAAGGACTGTGCTGCCTCCCCAGCAGTTCCTCTGTCTTCCCATAAATTCTTCCCATTTGCAGTTGTGGAACAAAGTGAGGCTGTGTGTGTGTGTGTGTGTGTGTGTGTGTGTGTGTGTGTGTGTGTGTGTGTAGGAGGGCGCTGTCAGTGTAGAGGAGGGGTGCCGTGTGTGGGGGCAGAACTCTGTGGATGTGTGAGTGTTAGAATCGGTGTTTTGTCTGTGTGAGTGTGGATGTGGTGTGAGAGTTGTGTTTGAATAGAAGGAAGACAGAGTGTAGGGTGCACATGGGGAGGGTGCTGTGGGAGGGGTGTGTGTGTAGAAATGGAAGTGTGTGTGTTAAGTGCGTGTTTGTGTGAATTGAGGGACGAGCTGTGTGTGTGAAGGAAATAGGTGTTGCGGTGTGATATTGAGTGTGATAGAGTCTGTGACTGTGTGTGTGTGTGAAGGATGTTTACGTGTGTACACATTTGGAAGGCTGGTGTCCTGTGTGTGTGACCGGAAGGATAAGTTTGCGTGTGTGAATGAAGGATGAGTATGGTGTGGGTGTGAATAAAGGGTGTGTGGTGTGTATAAAAATGGAGAGGTGTGTGTGAATGAAGGCTGGGTGTTGTGTGTGTGTATGAGGCTGTGTGTTATGTGTGTGGATGAGGCTGGGTGTTGTGTGTGGATGAGGCTGAGTGTTGTGTGTGTGGATAGGCTAGGTGTTGTGTGTATGAGGCTGGGTGGTGTGTGTGTGTGTGTGTATGAAGCTCGGTGTTGTGTATGTGTATGAGGCTGCATGTTGTGTGTGTGGATGAGGCTGAGTGTTGTGTGTGTGGATAGGCTGGGTGTTGTGTGTATGAGGCTGGGTGTTGTGTATGTGTGTATGAGGCCGGGTGTTGTGTATGTGTATGAGGCTGGGTGTTGTGTGTGTATGAGGCTGGGTGTTGTGTGTGTGGATGAGGCTGAGTGTTGTGTGTGTGGATGAGGCTGAGTGTTGTGTGCATGTGGATGAAGGCTGAGTGTTGTGTGTGTATGAGGCTGGGTGTTGCGTGTATATGAGGCTGGGTGTTGTGTGTGTGTGGATGAAGGCTGAGTTGTGTGTGTGTATGAGGCTGGGTGTTTGTGTGTGAATGAGGCTGAGTGTTGTGTGTGTGTATGAGGCTGGGTGTTGTGTGTGTGTGGATGAAGGCTGAGTGTTGTGTGTGTGGATGAGGCTGAGTGTTGTGTGTATGTGGCTGGGTGTTGTGTGTGTGTGGATGAAGGCTGAGAGTTGTGTGTGTAGATGAGGTGGGTGTTGTGTATGTGTGTGTATGAGGCTGAGTGTTGTGTGTGTGTATGAGGCTGGGTGTTGTGTGTGTGTGGATGAAGGCTGAGTGTTGTGTGTGTGGATGAAGGCTGGGTGTTGTGTGTGTGGATGAGGCTGGGTGTTGTGTGTGTGGATGAAAGTTGGGTGTTGTGTGTGTGTATGAGGCTGGGTGTTGTGTGTGTATGAGGCTGGGTGTTGTATGTGTGTGGATGAAGGCTGAGTGTTGTGTATGTGGATGAGGCTGAGTGTTGTGTGTGTGGATGAGGCTGGGTGTTGTGTGTGTGGATGAGGCTGGGTGTTGTGTGTGTGTGGATGAAGGCTGAGTGTTGTGTGTGTGTATGAGGCTGGGTGTTGTGTGTATATGAGGCTGGGTGTTGTGTGTGTGGATGAGGCTGAGTGTTGTGTGTGTGTATGAGGCTGGGTGTTGTGTGTGTGTGGATGAAGGCTGAGTGTTGTGTGTGTGTATGAGGCTGGGTGTTGTGTGTGTGAATGAGGCTGAGTGTTGTGTGTGTGTATGAGGCTGGGTGTTGTGTGTGTGTGGATGAAGGCTGAGTGTTGTGTGTGTGTATGAGGCTGGGTGTTGTGTGTGTGAATGAGGCTGAGTGTTGTGTGTGTGTATGAGGCTGGGTGTTGTGTGTGTGTGGATGAAGACTGAGTGTTGTGTGTGTGTGGATGAAGCTGAGTGTTGTGTGTGTGTATGAGGCTGGGTGTTGTGTGTGTGGATGAAGGCTGAGTGTTGTGTGTGTAGATGAGGCTGGGTGTTGTGTGTGTGTGGATGAAGCTGAGTGTTGTGTGTGTGTATGAGGCTGGGTGTTGTGTGTGTGGATGAAGGCTGAGTGTTGTGTGTGTAGATGAGGCTGGGTGTTGTGTGTGTGTGGATGAAGCTGAGTGTTGTGTGTGTGTATGAGGCTGGGTGTTGTGTGTGTGGATGAAGGCTGAGTGTTGTGTGTGTGGATGAGGCTGGGTGTTGTGTGTGTGGATGAAAGTTGGGTGTTGTGTGTGTATGAGGCTGGGTGTTGTGTGTGTATGAGGCTGGGTGTTGTATGTGTGTGGATGAAGGCTGAGTGTTGTGTATGTGGATGAGGCTGAGTGTTGTGTGTGTGGATGAGGCTGGGTGTTGTGTGTGTGGATGAGGCTGGGTGTTGTGTGTGTGTGGATGAAGGCTGAGTGTTGTGTGTGTGTATGAGGCTGGGTGTTGTGTGTGTGTGGATGAAGGCTGAGTGTTTTGTGTGTGTATGAGGCTGGGTGTTGTGTGTGTGTGTGGATGAAGGCTGAGTGTTGTGTGTGTGTATGAGGCTGGGTGTTGTGTGTGTGTGGATGAAGGCTGAGTGTTTTGTGTGTGTATGAGGCTGGGTGTTGTGTGTGTGGATGAGGCTGAGTGTTGTGTGTGTGTATGAGACTGGGTGTTGTGTGTGTGTGGATGAAGGCTGAGTGTTGTGTGTGTGTATGAGGCTGGGTGTTGTGTGTGTGAATGAGGCTGAGTGTTGTGTGTGTGTATGAGGCTGGGTGTTGTGTGTGTGTCGATGAAGACTGAGTGTTGTGTGTGTGTGGATGAAGGCTGAGTGTTTTGTGTGTGTATGAGGCTGGGTGTTGTGTGTGTGTGTGTATGAGGCTGAGTGTTGTGTGTGTGGATGAGGCTGGGTGTTGTGTGTGTGTGGATGACGATGGGCATGGTGTGTGAAGTAGGGCTGGGTTGATGGTTTGGGCAGAGCCTACATCTGGGCCAGGAAGGCCATGAGGGACCATTGCCCCAGGGGCCTGGGGCCTGGGGCTAGGGCTGGAGCACAGGCTGGCAGGTGGGGTAGGACAGCTGGAGTTGGGGGTTTCTGAGCCTTGTGCCCTTCACAGCCATTTGGAGAGGGGTGGACAGGGTCACCCTGGCTCTCAAGATCCCCCAAGCCCCCAGCTCCATGAAGGGTCTCACATCCCCTGAAACCCTCCACTCATCTACCCCTCCCCAGGTCCTTTCCCACAGCTTCCCCCTCCGTCCTCCCACAGACACACACTGCTCTGCTGTCCCCTTCACCCAGGGCCCCCAGACCCCCCAGACATTGCCTCTGCTCCTTTCCACAGGCATCCAAGTCCCTGCCGTGCCTCCATCCCCCATCACTCCTCCAAAGCCCAGGTGTCCCCAGCTCCTCATCCCAGACATCCCAGCCTTTCTAGGGCCGCTCAAAGACCCCCAGACCCTTTTCCGTTCATCCCCCTGCCTCTTCCAGCTCTCCTCCCCTCCCTACTCCTGGACCCCCATTCTGAGAACCATCTATTCAGGGCCCCAGCCCCCTCGATCCCTAAATCCCTTTCTGGCCCTTCCCCCAGCCCCTCCTGCTCCCAGCCCCCCATGTGGCCCTGCCCCTTCCCCTCTGTGCTCTGCTCCACTTCCAATCCCTTCCCGTCTGCCCCTCGGAGCCCCCTCCCCTTTCTGGGGCAGCGGTGGTGTGGAGGCAGCTGGAGCAGCAGTCTGAAACTTTAAACGGTGTTAAAAGTTTCTGTTTACGAGAAACCCTTGAATTTTTAAGGACATATCGATTCCCTCCTCAATGGCCCTCCCTCCGTGGTGTGGCGGCGGCCTCAGGCGCAGTGGGGAGACTCAGACCCATGGGATCCTGGAGTCCAATGCCCCCAAGCACAGAATGACAGACACACACCTACCCAGACACCCTCAGGCACACAGGGATGCAATCCCTGACACACACACACACACACAGCTGATCACACACAGACATGGCCCAACATAGACACACATATCACGTCACACAGAGACCCCTCCCTGACACCAGCATACACATACAACAGTCACACACACTAACATGGCCTGACACACATATTGGACACGCAGACACACACATCTAATCACACACATTGACATGGCTTGACACACACAGACTCACATCTCTCACACAGGTTTCCATAGACCCCCCTCACTGATATACACACACACACACACAAACACACACTGACATGGTCTGATGCAGACACACACAAACACACACACACACTGACATGGTCTGATGCAGACACACAAGACACCACCCCTCCCTGACACATGAACACACACACCTAATCACACGCACTGACATGGCCTGACACAGACTCACAACTGACACAGGTTCAGAGACTCCTCCTTCCCTGACACACACACTTATGTGGCCTGAAACACACCTAGTCACATACACTAACATGGCCTCACGTAGACACACACACATGACCTGACACACACACACACACACACACACACTGAGATGACCTGACGCACACAGACACACATATCTGGACACACAGAGACCTCCTGCCTCATCCACAGACACACACATTGATATGGCCTCTCTTTCTCTCTCTCTCTCTCTCTCTCACACACACACACACACACACACACAGGCAAGGCCACACACACACATACACTCTCTGGAATGGCCTGACACACACAGGCTCACATTCTTGACACACAGAGCCCCCGCCCCGGCAGCCCTGATCCCCGACAGCCCCGATCCCTGCCAGCCCCGAGCACCTGTATACACACCCTGGCACACACAGATCCTCATCACTGCCCTACACCCACATAGCAAAACACACACTTAATGACACCCATTGATATTTTCTGGCCTACAGACCCTGATCACAAAATTGGCTGTGACCACTGGTCTTTTGTAAGCAGGTCCCCCCTTGCACACTCATCCATGTGATCACACCCACTCCAGGACACACACACACACACACACACACACAGACCCATATACACTGACAATGCACTCTGTTGCCCAGGCTGGATTGCAGTGGCGTGATCATGGCTCACTGCAACCTTCGCCCCCTGGGCACAAGCCATCGTCCTACCTCAGCTTTTGGAGTAGCTAAGACCACAGGCATGCACCATCAGGCCTAGGTTTTTTTTTTGTGTGTGTACTTTTAGTAGAAATGGGATCTCATCGTGTTGCCCAGGCTGGTCTCGAACTCTTGACCTGAGCAGTCTGCCCGCCTCAGCCTCCCAAAGTGCTGGGATTACAGGCATCAGCCACCACATCCAGTCTACACTGATACTTTCTAATAACCCTCGGGACTGACACACATGGTCATCCAGGCACTGACACTTTCCATCAGACCCAGACCCTCATCACCTGACCTCTATACCTGACACCCACTGGGATGTCAGCCCCGAGGGTATGGTGTTTGTTTTCTTTTTCTTTCTTTTTTTTGAGATGGAGTCTCGCTCTGTCGCCCAGTCTGGAGTGCAGTGGTTCAATCTCAGCTCACCTCAACCTCCACCTCCTGGGTTCAAGCAATTCTCCTGTCTCAGCCTCTCCAGTAGCTGGGATTACAGGCACCTGTCACCACGCTTGGCTAATTTTTGTATTTTTAGTAGAGATGGGGTTTTACCATGTTGGTCACGCTGGTCTTGAACTCCCGACCTCAGGTGATCCACCTGCCTCGGCCTCCCAAGGTGCTGGGATTATAGGTGTGAAATACCGTGCCCAGCCATGGTCTTTGTTTTCTCCCCCCAACCCCTGCCAACCCCATGTCCTCAGTGCCTGGTATAGAGCCAGGCAGGCACATTCTCTGCTTCACAACATCCCAGGTACAAAGTCACACCCAGTCCCCACTGCACAACACAGAGATCCACACAAAAAGACTCTTGCTTTTTTTTTTGAGACAGAATCTTGCTCTGTTGCCCAGGCTGCAGTACAGTGGTGTGCTCACTGCAGCCTCCACCTCCCAGGTTCAAGCGATTCTCCTGCCTCAGCCTCCCTAGTAGCTGAGATTACAGGCATCTGCCACCACGCCCAGCTAATTTTTGTATTTTTAGTAGAGACGGGGTTTCACCATGTTGGCCAGGCTGGTCTCAAACTCCTGACCTCAGGTGATCCACCTGCCTCGGCCTCCCAAAGTGCTGGGATTACAGGTGTGAGCCACCGCACCCAGCCAGACTCTTGCATGTATTCTGACCTGCATTTCTTCCACATCCCTGGAAGACACCAGACCCATCTAGACACCACAGACACGCTGCCTGTCACACAGCCTAATACAGTATTGTGACCAGGAGCATATAGTTTCTGGGACACTTACACACATATACTCACATGCACATACACACTTTTGTGTCTGCTTGCAAGAGCCCAGTGGGCACAGCCAAGCCTGTGTGCGTGCGCATCCCGCCCGGGCACTGACACCCTCTTTAACAGACAATGCATAGCTGAGAATTGCCACAGCTTTTTGGCCCAGGAGAGCAAGAAGGTGCTGGTTGCACTTGGCAGCAGGCGGGCGTTTTGTCTCAGCAGGAGCTGCCTGGGGGCTGTCGGCACCACCTCCCCACCCACCCTGGGGGTTACCCGAGGGCTGCCCCTCCCCTTGCTCCAGGGTCCCCAGCACTACTTCTCCCCACAAGTCCTTTATGTTCCGAAAATAAGGAGTCAGGGGCCTGAAGAGGGGCTGGAACCTCACTCAATGTCCCTGACACCTGAGCTGTGCGTCTCCTACTATATTCGCCTCAGTGAGTGATCAGGACCACATTACATGTGTGTGGGGGGGTATGTGAGGGATGTGGGTGTGTGTGTGAACCCTGTGTGCATGGTGGGATAATTCTCCTAGAGGATCATCAGCCACCTGGGCATCAGGACAGTTGGTCAGTGTGTCCAAGGCCTGTGGGTACATCTGGGCAACCCAGTGTGGGGGGTGTGTGTGTGTGTGTGTGTGTGTGTGTGTGTGTGTCTGTATGTTGTTTTTTTGAGATGGAGTCTTGCTCTGTCACCTAGGCTGGAGTGCAGTGGCATGATCTCAGCTCACTGCAACCTCTGCCTCCCAGGTTCAAGCGATTCTCCTGCCTCGGCCTCCCGAGTAGCTGGGATTACAGGTGTCCGCCACTATGACTGGCAAATTTTTTTTTTCAGAGATAGAGTCTTGCTCGGTCACCAGGCTGGAGTGCTGTGGCGCAATCTCGGCTCACTGCAACCTCTGTCTCCTGGGTTCAAGTGATTCCCCTGCCTCAGCCTCCTAAGTAGCTGGGACTACAGCACGGGCCACCACGCCTAGCTAGTTTTTTGTATTTTAGTAAGAGATGTGGTTTCGCCTTGTTAGCCAGGATGGTCTCGATTTCCTGACTTGCGATCCACCCTCCTTGGCCTCCCAAAGTTCTGGGATGACAGGTGTGAGCCACCGTGCCCAGTCTAATTTTTGTATTTTTAGTGGAAATGAGGTTTCACTATGTTGGCCAGGCTGGTCTTGAACTCCTGACTTTCTGATTACCCACTTCGGCCTCCCAAAGTGCTGGAATTACAGGTGTGAGCCACCGCATCCGGACTTTCAAAAAAAAAATTTTTTTTTTCGAGATGGAGTCTCACACTGTCGCTGGGGCTGGAGTGCAATGGTGTAATCTTGGCTCACTGTAACTTCCGCCTCCTGGGTTCAAGTGGTTCTCCTGCCTCAGCCTCCTGAGTAGTTGGGATTACAGGTGCCTGCTACCACGCCCGGCTAGTTTTTTGTATTTTTAGTAGAGACAAGGTTTTACTATGTTGGCCAGGCTGGTCTTGAACTCCTGACCTTGTGATCCGCCCGCTTTGGCCTCCCAAAGTGCTGGGATTACAGACATGAGTCATGGCACCTGGCCTGTGTGTTGTGTTGTGACAGCCAGTGTTGGCTTTGTATCTTTGACAGTTTGTATCTCTTTGTATCAGGGTCCTTTGCATTCACTTCCAGGTGTTTGGTGTATATTTATGTGACATTATGTATTTTCCCTTCATTAGAGTCATTCTTATTTATTTAGGTTTTTTTTTTTTTGAGACAGGGTCTTGCTCTGTCACTCAGGCTGGAGTGCGGTGGCATGATCACGGCTCACTTTAGCCTCGACCTCCCCAGGCTCAAGGGATCCTCCCACTTCAGCCTCCTAAGTAGCTGGGACCACCGGCATCCAGCACCACACACAGCTAATTTTTGTATTTTTGGTAGTGAGGGGGTTTTGCCATGTTGCCCAGGCTGGTCTTGAACTCCTGAGCTCAAGAAATCCACTGGCCTCGGCCTCCCAATCATCAGTGTCATTCTGTACATCCGGGTATACACTCACAACTGCCAATGTGTTCTGGCACGGTGATGTGTGTGTTGTGTGAGTGTGTGCGTGTAGGAATTGTGTGTCTGGAAGGTGTCAGTGTGTGGCTGTGTGATCCTGCAAGTGTCTGTGTTCTGCAGGAACATGCGTCAGTGTGTGTGCATCAGTGTGCCTCTCTATGTGTCATGCACCGGTGTGTCTTCCTGTATATTAGTGTGTGACTACGTGACGCCTGTGTTGGTGTATGTCTACACGCCGGTCCTTGTTGTGTGCCTGGGTACCATGGTGGCACAGAGCATGTCGGTGCGTGGGTCGTGAGTGTTTTCCCAGACTGGGGTGTGTGTTAGTGCCTGTATGTAGGGGTTGCGTGTCCGTGCCTTGTGTGCATTGGTCTCTGAGTGTGCTTTGTTGTTCGAACGCGGAACGTGTGGCCAGGCGTTCTGGACGTGACATGTGTGGCAGGGTCCGAGTCCCGCTGCGTGTCAGCGTGTGTCTGCGCTGGAACGCGGGCCAGCACGTGTCGGGGCGGCCGCGTCGGTGTGCGCCCCCGCGCGCGCGTGTGCGTGTGTTCTCGTGTGTGTGTGTGCGTGTGCGTGTGTGTGTGCGCCGGCCGCCGCTCCCCCGCCCTGTCCGCCCCTCCCCGCGCCCCTCCTCCCGCCCGCGCCGCCCGCCCGCTCCCTCTCCCCGGAGTGCGCCGCTTCCAAACTTTGTCTAAACTTTCACTTTCACAGCGCGGCGGCTGCGGCGGCGGCGGCGGCGGGCGAGGGTGACCGGCCGAGCGGCGGCGGCATGGAGTAGACGCGCGGCGGCGGCGGCGGCGGCGGCGGACGCGAGAGGCAGCGGCGAGCGCGGCGGCGGCGGCGGCAGCGGCGGCCCCGGAGCCGGCGGGGCCGAGCCTGCGAGCGGCGAGCGCGGAGCGGCGCCGGGCCGAGCGCGGGGCCGCGGGCCGGGCGGGCGCAGCGCGGCGGAGGCCGGAGGAGCCGAGCCGGAGCCCGAGCCCGAGCGCGGCCGCCGCCTGCCGGGCCTCCCCTCGCCGCGGCCGGCCGCCGCGCTCCCGCCCGGGCACCCAGCTATGTACTCCCCGTACTGCCTCACCCAGGTACCGGCCGCCGCCCCCGCGCGACCGGGGGAGGGGAGCGGGCGCGGGAGGCCGGCCGGCGGCGCGGGCGGGCGGAGGGGGCGCGCGGCGGCCGGGGAGGGGGGGCCGAGAGCTCGCGGGCCGCCGAGGGGTGCAGGCTGTGCCGCGGGGAGCCTGGGCACGCGTGCGGCCGTCACCGTGCGCGTGCGACCCTGGCCACCAGGCGGACTCCTCTTGGGGGCTCCGGGGGTGGCCAGCTGCGTCGTGGCGCTGCCCCTGGAGCGCAGGCGGGACTGCGTGTGCATGCATATGTATGTGTGTGTGTGTGTATGTGTGTGCACTCGACTGGGGTGTGAGGGGCAGCGGGACTCCGGCCGACCTGTGGGCTACTGTAGCGCTTACCCAGCAGCGTGGCTGCTGGCAGTGTTTTCGGGGGTGACAGAGTGGCAAGAAGGTGGTCCCGAGGGCGCAGAGGGGACACGGTCCCGCGGCGCTTCCTGGGGCTGGCGCAGCGGTTCCCGAGGGTGGCAGTGACCGGCGTGCGTGGCGGCGGCCCTTGCGTGCGGTTGGGGTGCCTGGGGCGGGCCGAGCGGCCCGGGCGTCTCCCCAAAGTCTTTGTTCAGGCCTCACATGGGAGCGGGGCTAAGAAAATGGCGGGGCTCCCAAATTTCGGAGGGGCAGGGGAGGGGAGAGAGGGGCGGGCGCGCTGCCAGCAGTGGCCGCGCCTCTCCGACCCTGGACGGTGCAGCCTCAGCGCCCCCCCCCCACCCCCAAACTTTCCTCGGCTCAAACTTTTTGGCCCCATCGACCCGGGCTGCTGCGGAATGGACTCGGCAGGCCTGGGGAATCCACTCCTGTCGCCTGGAGGCGGGAGGGGCGGGAGGCAGCTGCGGACACAGCAGACCGTGCTACGGCCACACCGTCGGGTCAGTCTCGGGCACAACAGCGCCGACGTTGGCGCGTTGCAAGAGCACGTCCCGCCTCCAGCGAAGTTCCCTGCGTGGTATACGGCGGCGGCAAAAGCTGCGAGGATGCCTGTCGAGCCACCCCACTCTCCCCGGGCTGTGGCCTGAGGCTCTAAGAGGGCACAGGAGCTGCCCAGTATCCCACAGTGGCCCTGACAGCATTGCCTGCAGGGCCAGGCCACAGCTGGTAACAGTGTCCGAAGAGGGGACATCTGGGGGCTGCTTAGCCCTGCATGCCAGCCAGGCCTGCATGTGGGGGTTCTCTAGTTCAGGTCCTGATTGTCGCCTCTGCCCAGCCTGATCCCTCTCAGCCATGTGCCAAGTGTGTCCACAGCTTACAGTGGCAGTCCACATGGGTATGGTTGGTACTTCGTCTGGGTCGTGCTGGGAACATTTAGTGGTGTCAAGGGGTCAGGGGTTTGTCTAGGTGTGTGTCAGCTGTGGCCACACCATGCTCCTGTATGCACAGGTGCAAGCATATGCGTGTGTGAATCAATCTAGAGGCTGTGTGTGGCCCTGTGGGCTGGCCATGGGCAGGCCTGCGTGGCATGGCCGAGTGTATGGCCCAGGGAGCGGGTTTTCCTGTAGAAAGTGGGCCCAAGTACATGTGGGTGAGGGCGAACGGGCATGCATACATATCGCAGTGTGCATGCAGGTGCCACCAAGCATGCTGAGCACTGTGGGGAACCCCCACATCTGCACCCCCAGTTCTACGGCCACACCATGTTAGGCGCCCCTCACGACAACTGCCTACCCAGCGGTGTCTGAGCCATGGCTGTCTTTGGTGCTATGCTTGGCTGGGCTGTGTGGCTGATGTTTGGGGCCTAGCAGGACCAAGACCCCACGCTCGAGCAGCCCCTTGCCCACCAGGCTGCCAGCCTGTCTCCCATGCCAAGCACGCCAGACATCTGAGCCTGCTCCCCTGTGGCTTGGGTGAGACACCCGCCCCTCAGATTTCACAGAACGCCGGGAGAGAAAATGCCCGCGGATACGCCCGTTACACGGCTAGGAAGGGGCTGGGGCGGCCACTAGACAGACCCAGGGCGATGGCTGGTGCCTGGCTCCATGTGACTGTAGGCCCAGGTTACGACAGCTCCAGTGTGCCAGGATGGCTGGAGAGGGGAGTGGGCACAGTGTCGCCAGGCTGCCAGCCCTGTATGGTGGGCAGGGAAACCCTTCAGCTCTGGGCGGGTGGCTGCTGCAGGCTGGTCAGCGGAGTCTGGCCTGCCCCTCCCTGACAACCGCATCTCTTGTTTTCACAAATCTTTCTGCTTCCATAGTTTGCCCTGCTGGTCTCTGTTTTTCTGACAACCTCTTTCGTTTGCTGTCTTTTTCTTGGTCTGTTTTTCTCGGTCTCTGGCAAACTCTGCCCTTTTCCATCTCTCTTTCTCCATCTCTTCCTTTTGTATATCTCTGACTGTCTCTGTCTCTGTCTCTGACTCCAGTTTTGGCCCCATCTCTGCTCCCCCCTCCACTGGCGTCTCGGACTCTCTCTGTCTCTCTGGCCTGCCTCTCTCTCTTTCCCTTTCCCTCTCTCTCTCTCCCTTTTCTTTTTTTCAAACCAGAATTGGCTTCGATTTTAAAGTCAATAAATGATTGAGCAGGAACGAGCTTGGAGCGGCGGGGCCCTGGCGGGGAAAGGTACTGTGGGCGAGGGGGAAGGGCGGGGGGAAAATCTCCTTCTAGAAAAAGCATAGAAATCCAGGGCGGCCGGGCGGGGTGGTTGCTGGAGCTGCTGGAGTCCATCGCAGCCACAGGCCTGAGTCTCAGGTGGAGAGAGAGGTGGGGGGATGAACGGATGGACCCCCCCCTCCCCACCCCGACCCCACCAAGAAACAGAGACACAACCAGGCTGTGGACTCATGTACACCACTGTCACTGCCAAGATGGGGATGTAAGCGTCCTTTTCACACCAATGTCCAGACACACGACCGTCGACAAACCTACAGGCCTACGGATGAAGGAAACCGGGGACTTGTGTCCACACTGTCACACACACACACATTAACACACATGCACCCCTTGAAACGGGACATGTGTATCGGCATAGGCTTAGAGACACAGCAGTGCCGCTTTAACACGTGTATGGACACAGGAGACCGTGGACTTGCGTTCACAACTACCCCCAGTGCACACATAAACACAAACCCGTCAAGATGACAGCGATGTAGGCACATGGAGACTGCGACACTTCCCAGACTCATGGAGCCCTCAGCACATGCCTGGATACAGGCAGATGCAAATGTGTGTTCACCCTCACACACGCTTGCATGGACCCAGGGATGGACAGACTGATGGATGGATTCACATCTTCGCACAGAGACACAATGCAGTTGGCTCACCCAGGTGTGTACACAAATACCTTTTCAAACACACACACGCACACGGAGATAGGCACCGATGCGTGCTTCCCCCTCCTTGCCACAGGGATACACATGCAAACATGCCGACATTTGCTGACACACACAAAGACATACATGGGCGCACACACGGATACACCCGCTGTCAGACACACAGCGACCTCTGCCCATATTCCTAGCCACACAAGCAGTGAATGTTCCTGTATTTTTGTGTCTGGATAGCTCCCCACAGACTCTTTCCATGGGAGGGGGATGGTTGGGGCCTCCCTGATGCCCCCTTCCCCCAGCTTTCTCTCTGGGTCACTGTGGCCACCGCTTTGTCCCTGTGAAGCTATCGCTCTCTGTCCCTGCTCCAGCCTGGTGCCCTGTTTCCATGGCACTTGGCATTTTCTCTCTGGCCCTGGCCCTGCCGATTCATGCCCACTGCTGGGGTGGGAGGTGTGCCCAGGTGTGGGCTGGGGTGGGGTAGCTCATGAGATGAGCGGGGGCTTCCTGCGATGTTTGGATGTTGGGCTGAGCTCGGTGCAGAGGACTCTGCAGGGAACGGGGTGCTCCAGTCTCCCTAGGGCCTCGAATGTCTTGTGTAGCCTCAAGAGCTTCCAGACGGAGGCTGCGGGAGTAGAGGTCCAGGGCTAGGCTTTGTGGTCAGACAGCAACCGCTTCAAGCTCCAGCTCCGCGTCTTCTAATCTTGCGACTTAAAGCACAGGATTTTCCTGGCCTGTAAAATAGGCAAAACCGGCATCTATATCTTGGGCTGTATGTAGGCTCAGCATGGTGCCTGGCACATAGTGTGTGCTCCAGAAATGGGAATTGTTGCCAGTTGTTGGTTGTAACCTCCTGGACCCTCCCTGCTGGGAGGGGGATGCCTCTGAGGGGTAAAAGAAAGGGTTGAGCGCCTCCCAACCATACATATCCAAGTAGACTGCCTGGAGGAGGAGGAGGCACGAGGAGAGTTTTGAAGGATGGGTGCTTGCTCATGGCCCAGGTCTTCTACCTTTGGATGGGGGCCTATAGGCTAAGCAGAGGGTGGCAGGGCTTCAAGATAGGGAAGAGATGGTGGGGGAGGGTGGGGCAGGAGGGGAGAACCGAGGCGTGTTCTGTTCCCTGAGGACCCGATGCCCTCTTTGGGGGACCCGAGTCCTGGTATAAGAGTATGTGTGTGGGCCGGGCGCAGTGGCTCATGCCTGTAATCCCAGCACTTTGGGAGGCTGAGGCAGGTGGATCACGAGGTCAGCAGTTCAAGAACAGCTTGACCAACATGGTGAAACCCCATCGCTACTAAAAATACAAAAATTAGCCAGGCGTGGTGGCGTGAGTCTTTAATCCCAGCTACACAGAGGTTGAGGCCAGAGAATTGCTTGAACTCTGGAGGTGGAGGTTGCCGTGAGCTGAGATAGCACCACTGCACTGCAGCCTGGGTGACAGAGCGAGACTCTGTCTCACAAAAAAAAAGTGTGTGTTCATCCAAATGTACATGAGACAAAGAGACCTGGTGCATCTCGATGATGACTTCAGGGACGTCCCCAAAGCTCCAGAACTATTTCTGTATCTGCACCCGGGTGTTATAACCTGGACCCGCCGTGAAGACAGGACAAGTGTGTGGGACCCTATGTGGGCACTTGGCTGGATCAGGGTGCATTGTGGGTGGGAGCAATGCTGGGGGTTTGGCCATGGCGCCGTGGTGCCGTTGCTGTGGGCAAAATGCCTCCGTGGTCCACTGACCTCCCCATCTAACCCACGGGGAGGGCCAGCACAGGGAGGGCCGGCCTCCCTATCTAACCTACAGGGAGCCTGGCCTTTTTCATCTGCTCAGGTATTGTTTCCCCCACCCCCGTGAAGCTGGAATCTGGGGACTTGCTGGACCAAGAGAGATAGGGGAGGCTGGGCACTTTCTCCAACATGGTGCTGAGGATGGGTCTTTTTTCTCCTCTCTCCCAGCTGGGGTGGGGGAAAGGAGGGGGATGTCTTCATTTTCCTGCCCCCAAAGCCCTATATGTGAGGGCGAGTGGGCCAGGGGGACAGCTGTGTGCAACTATCTGGGTTCTCCCAGAGCAGCGTGCCTGTTAATCGGCATATCAGGCCTCAGAGCCGCCATCTTCCCTCGGATGTCTGTGTGTCTGTCCCAGTCCCTCCTCATGCGACTCCAGATCTCCAAGTGTCCATCACTGGGTGCTACCTGCATGTGACTCCACGGATCACTGCACACCCTGTCTCTTGTGTATTTGGTGGCGGGGGTCGGGGAGCGTGCCACCATGCATGTCGGCATGCCGGATGTCCTTTTTGTGTCACAGTGGCGATGTGCGCGTCAACGGGTATCAGTGTGCTGGTCGCCATCTTTGTATCTGTGCTTTGTATCTGGGGTGACAGTGTCCCGGCGACATGCGTCACATCTACAGCAGTGTTTTTCTGGGTGTCTGTGCGTCACGGCAAAGAGTGTATCTGTGTGTCTCACACATGTGTTGGCCTGTCCGTGTCAACCTGTGTCCACATACATGTCAACGCACGTGTCTCTGGTGTCACCACCCTCAGATTACTGTGCCTCCTGGGCTTGTCCCCATGATGATCACTGTGGGTCTCACCCCATGGGCCCCTCTCCCGGGCATTCCCTTGGCCTCTGAGCACTGTGTGAGATGCCTGATATGGCTGGCTGGGTGAGTGTCTGGGAGTGGGCTGGCAGCTCAGTCCCTTCCCATGAGGTCTCGCGGCCGCGGTGGCCTTACTGCGGCCCCACCCGTGCCCCTGGCCTGGCGTGGACAGAAGCCCGTTGTGCGGTGGCGAGGTGCGGGTGTGTGTTCGGGCCGCCCACAGGCCTCCCTCTGTCTGCCCAGCTCACATTGATCTTGGCTTCTGCCTGTGTCCGTTCTAGCCTGGCCAGCTGGGTGTCCGGCTGTCTCCGTGGGCCTGAGCCCACCATCCCCGCTGCCCCCACAGCCAGGTGGGTCATGGGTTCCACACCCCTGGGCCACCTGCCATCCCTCCGAGGCTCTGAGGGCGCGGATTTGGAAACTGAGGTCCCCCCTTCTTTCCCCCTTTCTCTCTCTCTTTCCTCCCTTTTTCCTCCCCTCCTCCCCTCCTCCCGCTCCCTCTCTCCCTCTCTCTCTCTCCTCCTGCCAAACGCGTCTTGGCTCCGTCTGAATATCTCTCCTCCTCGATTTTTGGCTCCAGCTCTGGGCGCGTTCACTAAAGGAAGAAGGGCTAGCTCCCCAACCCCCCCCTTCCTCACTGCCTCCCCCCTCCTGAGGAGCCCCTCTGAGGGCGGGAGTGGCCTCATGCAGGGGCCTGGGCCCCCTGAGTGGGCTTGGCCAGGGGGGCACAGGCCTGGCGGGTGAGGGAGCAGGGTGAACAGGGCCTGGCAGCCAGAGGGAGGCAACGGGCAGGGTGACTGAGATGCCCGGTGGGGCGGGTGGGCAGGGAGGGGTCGGGGGCATGGAGCTGGGGTGTCTGGCTTCTGGTGGGGCTGGCAGGCCTCTGTGAGGCGCAGCTGTGCCCAGAACTCCAAGTTGCGTTTGCCACCACTACCGATGTGGCTGCGCCAGCCAGGGAGGGGAGGCGGGTAGCGGGCACTGCGGCGCTCTGTAGCCAATCAGAAGCCAGGGTTGCACTGGGGAGCTCTCCCCCCACTGGGCCCCACCCTGAGGGGAGCCGGGGGTGGTGGCCAGCAGTGGGCAGGGGGCAGTGCCCATCACCATCACTGAGGACCCTGCCCCCTCAGCTGAAGCTCGGTGCCAACCTTCCTGGCACAGATTGGGCAAAAGCAGGGATCTGTCTGTCCCCACCTGAATCTTTGTGAGCCAGGCTGGAGGAAGGGACGGCATGGAGGTACACCCGACCCCCCTGGGCCTTTGAGTTCACGGCAGGCAGGAGCTAGGGATGGGGGCCAAATTATCCAGGTGGTTCCGTCCAAATATCAGCTTCGGTCAAATCATCTCGGGGAGTGGGGGGGTTTATTCCGGGTCCATCTCAAAGTCATACACTCTCCTGGCACATGCGGGCACAAAGAATCACGCTGCCACACTGGCATGCTGTACCTCCTTCAATCAGACAGACACAGGCGTCCCCATACAAAGAAGCTTGCCCTCACTGACAGACACCTACAGGCACCTGGCCACACCCCAGCACATCGATGCGGCATTACACGCGCAGGGACGTGCACGTGGGTGCAGATACACAGGACACGCACAGTCACACGATCACATGTGCTGTGAAGCACACAGCACAGACACAGGCTTTGCCACTGTCAAATGCTCACAAACGCTCAGACCCACAGGCACAGCTAGAAACACACAGAACATGCACTCAGTCATATTGTCAGGTGCCCAAAAGACACACACGAGAACTAATACACCCGTACACACACCACCAAACACACAGGCACATGCACATGCATAACACGCTCTCAGACACACACATACCCTACACACTCCCTAACCTGGTGTTACCAGGAGTGATTTTGCCAATTGGGAAATGTCTGGAAACGTTTTTTTTAGAGACAGACTCTCACTTGTAGCCCAGGCTGGAGCACAGTGGTTCGATCTCGGTTCACTGCAGCCCTTGACCTCCCAAGCTTAAGCTATCTACCCATCTCAGCCTCCTGAGTAGCAGGGACGACAGGTGCATGCCACCACACCTGGCTAATTTTTAATTTTTTGTAGAGACAGAGTCTTATTATGTTGCCCAGGCTGGTCTTGAACTCCTGGGCTCAGGTGATCCTCTGGCCTCGGCCTCTCAAGGTGCCAGGATTACAGCCACGAGCCACCATGTCCAGCCTGGAATCATTTTTGGCGTCACCCTTGTGGAGGGTGTGCTATTGGCATTTACTGAGTGGAGACCAGGAACACTGCTCGATCCTCTGCAATGCATCCCCCGCAAACCCCACCGATCACGAAGAATGATCTGGCCCCACATGTCAGTAGTGCCGAGGTTGGAAACCTTGCCATGCATCCCCAGACACGCAATAACACACACAGGCACAGCTTACCCTTGACATCCATTACATATGCACCCCCATACACAGTCACACCCAAACAAGAAGCCAGCTGACACAGTGTCACACATAGGCACACACTCTCCCTCACCAGGACCCAGGCATTGTCACATATGTACCCCTTTCCCCCACCAAACCCCGGCACAGCTGGTGTGGCATGTTTAAGTCCGGTGTTACCCCAGCACACGGGGACAAGAGTCACCCCTCCACACGCATTCGCACCTGGGCCACACCTGGTAGTGGTTGGAAATGGCGCCTGAGAGATGAGACCTGCCCAGAGTGGCACCTCCCCTCTGCTTGTCAGCCACAACCAGCTGTCTTTGCGCAGCAGCTACGGCCACCCTGACTTCTCCGGATAGAATTGGGAGCCCCGAATCCCTGCCGTCGTTTGTAGAAGGCTGGGGTGAGACCAAGCCTGGACAGCCACATGCCCACCCCTGCCCAGGACACCCGGAATCTTCCAGACTCAGTGGCTGGGGGCTCCACCCTCACCTCCTCGCTCCTGGCAGCCATCAAGAGAAGGGATGGGGACAAAGCTAAGTTCTTTTATTTATTTATTTTTTGAGACAGAGTTTCACTCTTGTTGCCCAGGCTGGAGTGCAATGGTTCGATCTCCACTCACCACAACCTCCACCTCCGGGTTCAAGCAATTCTCCTGCCTCAGACTCCCGAGTAGCTGGCATTACAGGCATGTACCACCATACCTAGCTAATTTTGTCTTTTTAGTAGAGATGGGGTTTGTCCATGTTGGTCAGGTTGATCTTGAACTCCTGACCTCAGGAGAATCTGTCTGCCTCAGCCTCCAGTGCTGAGATTACAGGCATGAGGCACTGTGCCCGGCCCTTTTTTTTTTTTAGAGACAGGGTCTCATTCTGTCATCCAGGCTGGAGTGCAGTGGTGCAATCTCGGCTCACTGCAACCTCCACCTCCTGGGTTCAAGAATTCTTGTGCCTCAACCTCCCGAGTAGCTAGAATTACAGACGTGCACTACCACGCTTGGCTAATTTTTGTATTTTTATTAGAGACAGGGTTTCTCCATGTTGGTCAGGCTGGTCTCAAAAACTCCTGGCCTCAAGTGATCCGTCCTCGTCGGCCTCCCAAAGTGCTGGGATTACAAGCGTGAGCCACTGAGCCCAGCCAACAAAGCTAAATTCTGAGACTCCTGTCCTCCATGGGGCTGTCTCAGTAATCCTTTGGCCTTTGACTCCCCAGTTCTGACCCCAGAGAAAGACAGAAGAGACAGCAGTTGGCAGAATGATAAAAGAAAATAGGATAATAGCAAAATAAATGTTTGTCCTAAAAATCATAGCAACAGCTAATGTGAACTGTGTGCTTGCTGCGTTGTGCCCTTGCTAAGTGCCTTCCCAGCTTGTCTTCTCGAATTCTGCGTTCAGAGGTACGGTTATGAGGAGCGTGGCGCCTGCAGAGCCAGCTTCCTGGGTTTGACTCCTGGCTGTGCCACTCACTAGCTGTGTGACTTCGGGCAGGTGCTTAACCTATCTGGGTTTTAATTTCTATATCTAGGAAGCAGGGTTATGGTAAGGATCTGAGAAATTGGTTCACAGCACATGCTTTAAAACTGTGCTTCATGTGAAATAACTGTTCTGATTTTATGATGACAAACCAAGACTGAGAGTAGAGATATCTAGTGCTAGGGTCAAGAGTGGGGGAGCTCCTTCTCCAAGATCGTCACCACCCTAAATCCTGCCGATGGGACAGAATTACAGCTTGTTCTCTGGCCTTTCCCAAATTTCAGAATGGGCCTGCATGCCCTCACACCCCCATTTGAAGTATGCCCCAGAGGTTGGCCTGGCCCTTGAACCTTCCTTACCACTCTGACCTTCAGATCTTCTTCCAACCGGGGCTCAGAATAAAGGTGGATGGTGGTCTCACCCCCTTTACACTCCTGCTGGCCAGGCTTGCCCTCACCCCCAAAGGGCCAAATGTCCTTTCCCACATGTTGACGGGCACCTAGCTGGAGCCCACATGCTGGGGGTGCAGCCGGGGGCCTGTGCATTCCTTCCACAAATATTTACCAAGCACCTCCTGGGTGCCATGCTCTGTTTTAGGTCCCGGGTGTTCGGCAGGGAGCAAAATCTGCAAAGATGCCAGCCCCGGTGGGAGGGCAGACCGTGAACCTGATAAGCAAGGGAGTGTCCCGTCCTTGAGACAGTGCTAGGTGTGCTGTGGGGAGAACAGAGCTGGCCGGGCCCTCAGGAGTGCTGGGCAGTTGTGGTTTTAGCAGAGACGGGCAGGGAGGCCTCATGGGTGAGGCGCTGATTTTGAATGTTGCCCTGCTTAAGTACCGCCCGCCGGGCCCTTTTCTGTCTCCAAGGGGCAGACTGGAGGTTGGGGAGGGTGGCTCAGCATGGCATGCCCACCATTTACCCAGACCATGTTGCCTGTCTTTTCTTCAATCTGAGGTCGTCTATTATCGATATTTGTGGTAACGCTATACTGTGCCCGCCCAAGATCTGGGGACAAGATGGCCGAGGCCTTTCCTGTACAGAAACTGGGGCTTGATGGGCACTGGGTATTTGCAACCCTGCTGCTCTGAGCTGGGGGATGGGGCGGGGGCAGCTGGTGGCCCAGAGTGGCACTTCCACCTGGGCCCCTCAATTTAGCTCCCCCGGGGCGGGCCGGGTTTATTTTTACCCCAGCCTGTCACCCTGGCAGTACCAGGCTGCGCCATCTTTGCAGGGTCTTAGGGATCTTCCCTCCTCTTGGGGGTATCTGGCTTTGCCTGTTGAGTCCCTCAACTTCCACCGGGACCCCAGACTCTCTCCACCCCCAAAGCTCTGGGCTCAAGAGCTCTGGGCTGGGGCCCGGCGGGGTCGGCACTGCAGGCTGGCAACCACCGTGCCCAGCCTGGTGGCATTTGGTTTGGCGCCCTGCCTGCCTGCCACCCCCACCCCATGCCCGGGCAGAGCCGAGCGGCTGCTGCTGCCAGTCTCCATTTCGAAGCTTGAGGTGGGGGTGGGGAAGTGCTGGGTGCCTCCAGGCCCCTGCCTGTCCCGTGCCACCTGGGGATCATCCCCTATGCCTGTTCCCTGGAAGGGCTGGGCTGCCTCTTCCACTGCCCCTTTGCAGCTAGGCGAGGATGCCCGCCTGGCTTCCATCTTCCCCACTTGCTCCCTCCTTTCCTCCCTCTCTCGCCTGCTCGCCTGCTCGCCTGTAATGGCTCACCATTTTTGGCATCTCTTCCCCCTCCCCCTCCCATAGGCGCCAACCTCACTTCCAAATCCGCCACCATCGCTGGCTCTCGGGCCTTCTCTGCTGCCTGGGGCTGGGACCTGGAAATGGGGATTTGGGGGTGGGGGTTGGGCACGTGGACATCAGGGGGTTTCTGAGCGCTTGTGTGCGTATCTGGGGTTGGAGGGACGCATGTTCTAAGCTAGCTCGCTCCATCTACCCCTTCATTTAGCCTCAAGGTTGGCAGAGCAGGACTGCAGCAAAAGTGGGGACCCTCCCATTTCTGATTGCCCCGTACCTGGTGTTGGCATCTGGGCCACCAGGAGGCCAGGGTGGGCATCTCTGCCCAAGCCCAGGTCCTGGCAGGGCAAGGGCAAGGCTTCATCTGTGGGGTGCCCTGACCTCTCTCCTTCCCTAATTTCTCCCCAAGGTTCCAAGATTCCTGCCTCCACTCCCCAGAGCTGGGATGAGGGAACTGAGCCTCACCTTGGGCACTTGTGCCCCCAGATGGGACAAGGGACTTCGGAGGAACCGGTTTATTGCCCTCCCCCCCACCCCACACCCGCTGCCCGCGCCTCTCTCGGCACTAAACAAAGTTTGCTAAGTAACTTCAAATGTTATTTGAGGACGGCCTGGCCTCAACCCAAGGCGGCCCTGTGGAAACTTGTTTTTCGCTGCCGAGGCTGCAAGTATCAAAGACACACTTTCGGGTGGGGGGTGGGGTTGGGGTGCTCCAATGCTGCTCCCCCCTCTTTGGCAGGGGCTGGCTCTAAACGGACACACAGACACACACACAGACACACTAAGCAGACACACATAGGCCTTGCCTACTGAGAGACGCACACACATCATCCTGTGGCCTGTACACCAGGGACAGCTGCAGGACAGCCCTGGAGCATGACACACATAACACATGCAACAAACCCACATGCTGACACACGAAGGAGGCAGGAGAGGTGACACGCACTGCCCCCAGCCCACAGAGTCCTGGGATGCTTCCAGCCGGTGGGGTTTGGCCACGCTGGGAAAAACGCACAGCTCCAATTTTTGGAGTCCTGCATTCTCATGACTCCAGGGCTTGAGGGGGAGCTTGGATGAGGCCCCCAGCCTCAGTTTCCCCACCCAAAAAGGGACGCTATGGGCTCGGGTGGTGATGAGCATACCAGATGCTTTTCAGCCAAGCCTGGGTGTTTTCATTCCCCTGGCAGGGTCGCAACCCTAGAGCTGAGTCCCTACAAGTGGGCTCTGAGCACAGGGCCTGGTACACAAGCAGTGCTCCAGTGTTGGCAGGCAGTTCTGCCAGTCCTGGCCCATAAACATGAGATGTTTTCACCCTGATTGGTGGCCCTGACCAGCAGCTCAGGGTTCTTCGGGGTTCTCCTGGGAGGAGCCCACGCCGATGTTACCTGCTCGCTCCAATCTTCCGTCTCTCTGATTTCCTCACTTTGTTCCTTTCTCCCCTAGCTTTTCTTGATCTTTCCCCAAAACCCTCTTCTTCCTTCTCCAGGTCTCCGCTGGCCCTGCCCAGGCCTGGAGCTCAGGGAAAACACGGGAAACAGGCACAGGGTATGCATCCCTTGGTGAAGCCAGCCAGGCCTGTGGCCCTCCACCCTCTGAACCCCCTGACACCCCCCAAGCCCCAGCAAGAAGCTGGAAGTTGGGCACTTAAGTTGACGCAGTAGGTGAAGGAGAGGCTTTGTCACAGGGTCCTCTGAGACCTGTCACTTCCAAGGTTTACAAACAGGTGGAACCCCACTGAATACAATGGAAAAGCCAAGGCCCAAGGGGAAACTGGAGTGAGTTCCTCCTGCAGTTCCAGAGAGCCTCCTCACCCTCACTAGCCAGGTCCTTAGCGAGATAGATTTGCAGGGGTCCCCCAGTCCCAGTCCTACACACTGCCTCATCCCCACTCACAGTCAACGCCCGCAACACCCCGCCACCCGCAGTCTGTCGCGCAGTGACAGCCTGTCACAAGCACCGCCGCACACCGGCACAATCTGTCGTCCACGCACAGTCTCACACACAACCTGTCACACACGCACACACACACACAGCGGCACAGTCGCACACACAGCCAGCCTCACGCGATCACACCAAGCGTCACAGCTTGTCACAGCCATAGATTCCTCACAATAAAAATAACAGCTACCGACTCCAGAGCAATTATGCCTGGGCAGCGGGTGGGTGGGTGGGGGGGGAAGGCGGGCATACATGACCTCCTGTGACCCTCCCAATACGAGGCAGGTATGAGTAACCTGTTTTACAGATGCGGAAACAGAGGCCACAAGGTCAAGTGCCAAGGTCATGGGTCTAGAAGCTGGGTGGCAGGGATTACCCAGCCAGATTCCCAGGAGTGAGCAAGACTTAAACAGGTTCACTCCAGCTTTTCAACCCCCTTCTGGCCACCTGAGGCTCCACCTTCTGGCCTTCCCAAGGAAATTCCCTTCCCATTCCCCCGTTCTAAGAAGCCCAGAGCAAGAAACAGGAGGAAGAGGCCTCCTGGTTCCCTGCTTAAGGGTGTTCAAATTGTCTGTCCTTGGCTGGGAAAACTGGGCCATGCCCTCCCCATCAATGCTACTTGGCTCCAAGTGGGGTACTGGTGGGCAATGAAAAACTGCTGGGCAGTGTGGGGGCTATCAGATGGGCAACCACAAGTACAGTGGCACCAGGCTTGAGTGTGTGAGTGGCCATGTGGCGGCTGGAGGTAGTCCGCAGTGATGGCAGCCTGTGGTCCTTTGGGGAATTTGGTGGGTAGAATGGGGCTGGGGGGCAGAGAAGAGAAGTCTCAGGACTACAAACCAACAGCCTGTCCCTGTCCACACAGGTGGAGTGGCCATCTTGGGCCCGGGGGCCTCCAGGAGCCCTCTGGCCCAGGCAGACCGCAGCCTCCACCGCCCCTGGGGCCCTTGGGGGTCCAGGGTGCTTCCTCCTCTGCAATCCGCTTTTCCCTTGCTTTCCTCTTCTTTGTTTCTCCCCCGCCTGCTCCTGGGGCTTCCCCCATTGGAGTTGCCTCGGCCAAAACCAACAGGACTCCAACGACATCCCGCCTTGGCCTGCCGGGCCGCTGGCCTTGCCCCATGGCCCGCTCAGGGGCCAGATCCGGGCTCGGCTGGGTCCAGACAGCGGCCCTGGCGCACGTGGCCACTTCCAAGGCGCGCCCAAGCACTCGCACACCCCCTGCCCTGCGGCTCCGAAGGGGACCTAGGCGCTCACACGCATGCCCCTGTCCGACACCCCAGCCCGGCACTCAGACTGCACACACACATAAGCACGATCTCATACAGTCGCTCCCACCCGGGTCCGGAGCATGCCCTTGCCCGGAGCCCCCATCAGGATATCAGGCACGAAAGCTTATATACTACCCAGGCCTGACCCAATGACCCTGGCTGGCGCACTCACACCCATAAACACGTCCCTGTCGGGCACCACATGACTGTCCTGATCACAAGCATTCACTTCCCTGCTTTCCCTCAGATGGGGCTTCCGAGCACAGGTACTCGCGCCCCAGCCCCCATGGGGGTTGCTAAGTGGGTCCGTGAGTCCGCTCCAGTACCCACACACGTGGCTCCAGGCCCACGCGGGTACACACTTCCCCAGCCTGCACACGCGTGTTTCACATGAGTCACACACCTGCCAGGCCGCCCAGGGCATCTGGCTTCAAAGCGGCATTCAGGTTGTTGGGGGAGCCAGCAGAGAAGGGAGGCCTAATTCCCACCTCTCCCACCTCCCCCATCCCTCTCGGAACAGCCGCCTCCCCATACGTCCCTGGGGGCACAGGTGAGACATCCCAGAACTGCCGCTGCCCAGTGGCGCCCCTGCATGTGCTATATTTATATTTGAAATTTGTACCTTTATATATACTTTTTATATGTAAGAACCGCTCCCCCCTCTTGGCGCTCCACGTTTGTACTTGGATTTTACCACCCCCACTAGGCTTCGACCCAAACCTGCAAAAACCATTTCGCCAGGCAGGGATGTGGGGGGAGGCGGGAGCAGCCCTCCCCTTCTCCACTGCGGTTGTCCCACGTTCTTAAAGACCGGGACTCACCTCCCCCAAGGGCCGGACTGCAGTGCTGGATCCCGGCAGTCCCAGAAACACAATCGCGGGGGTGGGTGCTGGCGGCGAGACCTTGCTTTTTGGTGTGTGTTTGCTGTTACCGCTTAAATTAATCCTGAGTGACGGCCTGCAGTTTGCCACAAAGAGGCCATTTAATGCCCCCCGCAACCCCACCTCGGGAGAAATTTCCACTTGCCCCACTGAGTCCAGCACCGACGGCACGCTACGCGCACTCCAAGCCTTCGCTCCAGGTCCGCACTGGCGGTGGAGACGAGTTCCCTGCGCGCGCCATGGACTTCAGGAGTGAGCCGGGCATTCAGAGAAAGCCGCTGGTGGGCATGGAGGACTGTCCCGGTTTTGGAGGGGTGGGAGTGGAGGTAGGGGGTTGTGCTGGGACTCTCCAGACGCTCCACTGCCCAGTCATAGCTCTTCGATGCCCCAGCCCCGCTGGAGACGGTTAGATGGTCCTCCAGCGTCTCCTCCGGGTCCCCAGAAGAGAGAAGCTGGGCTGTACCCCATGTTAACACGAACACCCCCTCCCCATTGCCTTTGTGCATTAGGTCACGTGCCAGTACGTACCCTAAGCAAGACAGCTCCCCCTCCAAGTGTGCCCCTCGACAGGTGCCCGTTGCCCGCGGGCTTTCATTGTGGCCTCCAGGGAGGTTCTCAAGGCACGTGGCATTTCCTGGACCCGCTGCAACTGACTCGAGACTGGGGTTGGGGGATCATGGAGGTAGAGGTGGTGAGGAGGCCTCCCCAGGTCCCAGGCAGGAGAAGGGAAGATCGCGTGCTTTCCACGTCGCGGGGAAAATGGGTGCTGATGGTCACCGTCAGTTGCACCGCATACTGCGGGGTGGAAGAGGACAGCACATGCCTAGACCGTGCAGAAGACCCAGTCCCGGGGCGCGAAGGGGCCGCAGGCCACGAGCGGGTCGTGCGCAGTCAGGCGTGCGCGTGCGCGACGACGAAAAGGCGGGAAGCGGCGCTTGGAGGCCCCGGATGTGACACGCGCCCTGTGGCAAGTACAAGGATGGCTCCGACGACGGAGCCGCCTTGGGTGCTGAGTGGAGAGTGCGAACCGTGGACCCCGCGTGCAGGTGAGGGGAAACTGGGAGTGTAGGTCAGGCTTTTAACCGTTTGCGCCGCCAGACTCCTCAATGATCTCCCCCAGCCACCGTAGGCCCTCTAGTGGGTCCCAGTGGCGTCCTCCAGGCCCCTCACTGCGCAGGCGCGGCTCCCAGTCGTCGGGCGCGGCCTGCCCCTCACAGTGACCCCCTACCTGCCCCCCAAAAAGTGACCCAGCACTGGTTGGCTTGGAGGACTGTCCCGGTTCACCATTCGCTGCGTCAAAGGCCGCCGCCAAAAGGGGCTCAGATGTCGGCATTTTTGCCTTAAGCCTGGTTTTGTCCCCCAGGCACGCGGGTGTTGGGGGTTCAGGGCCGCCTGTGCCTCAGTTTCTCTCCTCCTGCGCCCATCCTGACATCCGACGGAGGATAATGCGCGTTCGAGGGCTTTGGCTATGAATGGGATGTTGATGATTGTCGCGATTCTTTGGCTGCTTGGGAGAGTTTGGAGTTTAACCGCCCCCAAATCCGAGGGCAGCTTGGGGGTGTCCATTCGGAGAGGGTCTCTTCTCCGCGTCGCATGGAGAGCGTCGCCATTTCTAGAGCCCTGGTCTCCAAGGAGCCTCCCCTTCAATCCCTGAGCCTTGTCTTTTTGGGGAGTAAAGGCGGGGAAATTTACCAGGGGAGATTTTTGTTTGTTTCCAGGGTTGGCTGGGTTTGGGGGCGTTTGGCCTCCAGCGAGCGCGGGGAAGAAATGTGACTAAGTGGCAGAAAACGCGCTTTCTCTTTCTATCTCTTCTGCCTTCAGGCCGCGGGAGTTGCGCAGCCTCTAAAAAAACCTTAAAAACCCCAAACCTGCCCTCCAAGTCCCTTTCGATCTTTGCCACCTTCCCTCTCGGGTGATTTCTTGAATTTCGGGCGTTAAGGCCTCCCCACCCATTGCTACCAGCCCTTTTGCAGCACTTCCCTGACAGGCCAGGGGAGAGGATAGAAAAGTGGAAAAAGAACGTGTGCGCCCAGAGGACCCGACTTAACCTGTTGGAGGAGGAAGCTGGTGTCGGACTGAAGTCCCCGGAGCTACCCCGTGGGGCCAGAGCAGCCCCTGGGCATTCAGAGAAAGCCCTCCCCGCTCCACGTGTCCAGTCCCCTCGGAAGCCGGTCACAAACCCGACTTCTCATCACCCGAATTACTTAAATGCGCTTTGATGGTGTTGGGTCCTTTTCCACGTGCGGATGACTCAGCCCGCTGCAGCTGCGCCGGGGGAGGTGACCCTGGGCAGCGGCTGACCCTGCTGCGCTTTGCACCCTGGACCCAGACGCGGGCCATCCCAGCAGCATCCCCCGCCCCAAGCTGCCAGACCACACTTAGCTTTTTTCCCCTCTTTACTCTTCAGGTCTTTTCGCTCTTCTCTAAAACCATTTTTTTTTAATTTAAAGGAGTTTTATTACTTTTTTTTTAAGCATGTGAGACAGAGGCTGAATGGTAGAAACAAGCTGTTAAAAAAAGAAAAATACATGCCGGTGACGCTTCGTGGAGCTGGCGAGCCTCGCCTGCCCCGCGACTGAGCTTGCGGTCGCCCCGATTCTCTAGTAGACCCGGGCGTGGGGCACCTGGGATGTCTGCCACTGAAAAGGCGCTATAGAAATGCGAGGAATTATTATGATTTTAATAAAATTGTCTCATTTAGGAGCGAGCTTCTGCGCTGCCTCTGTCGTCGGAGCCCGGGTTTGCCACGGCAAAGTCTGTAATCAGAGAAAAATACCAGCTTTGTTGAGGGTTAGAATATATCATTGGCTAATGTGTGTGGTTTTCTTTCTAAATAATGCTAAGGATTGGAATAATTAAAGAGTGAGAAATAACTCATCTCTCCTGTCTCCTCTCCATTCGGCATTGTCTTATTTCAGGGCGGAAAGCGCGCTTTTCGGCAGAGCTGGTTAGTTTTTAATGCGGGCTTTTTTTCTTAACCACGGTTCCCTCCGCTCCGGTCTGATTCGCAAATCCCCAAACTGGCACAAACCGGGAAACTTGCGGCCGGCCGTTCTCCCCGAGCTGGAAACAGCCCTCTCCTCTTCCCTCCCCCGCCTCTGGGCCCTGACCCACTGCCTGGTTTGCGTTAGAGCCGTTTAAAAAAGAAAGAAAGGAAGAAAGGAGCCGGGCTCTGGTACCCCGATGCCAGCCGAGGGCGCGTTTCCCAGGCGGCGGGCTAGTGGGAGAGTCAAACCGGGTGTGGGGAAGCAGCCTCACTGCCTACTCTGCATCCTCTCCCCTAAAAAGGATCAAATATTTCTACAGATAGCCTGCCGAGAGGGCTCAGATCCCTTGTCATATTTTAGATTAAACTGAACAGTTCTTTCTTTCCAGCCCCACATGCAATAGGAAAAGAAAATTCGGTCCTGGAGAGCCCGTCTTGGCAACCCTGTACCCTTGATAGAGGAGAGGGCTGCCCACTTGGGCTGGGCCTGGCATCCAGCCCCAGAGGAGTGCTCTTGCCACTGGCCACAGGGCCTGGATTTGGGAAGGAAGAACAGGGTCCAGGGCCAGTGGCTGGGCATGGCCGGGAGAGATGTGGGAGTTGGGGAAAGGACTTTTTATCAGGGCTGTAGAAGTTCGCTCTGAGCTGGTGGTAGGGGGCCGGTGGTAGGCGAGGTGGCTGCGGTAGCCCTTCCCCCAGGTGTGGGGTAGACCACTTAGAAAGGAAAGGGGATCCTGAAGTGCCTGGGGAAAGAAACAGCTTCCTGTGAGAAAGGAATGGGAAAAATGGGCAAGAAATGGGCATAGGGGCTTGTGCCCACAGACAGCAGTGTCTGTGAAGTGCCTTTGAGTTGCAAAGGGAGCTTTTTATTTATTTGCTTCAGGTATTTTTCATTAAATGTGTTTCCCTTTTATTTTCCTTGTTATTTGGTCTTTAGACTTTTCAGCGATCCCTTGTATTCATTCGTCTTTTTACATAAGCAGAAACTTTTTTTCCTCCTTAGAGAGATACTGTGGGAGGTATTTTGCCTTCAGTGCTTTCTCTTTCCTGCTTTTTTTAAAATTTAATTTTAAAATTATAAAGTAAATTTAGTGCTAGTGAAAGTGAGGGGGGAACCAGCTGGGGCTGGAGCCAGGGAAGGGGTAGGCAGAGGCAGGGTTCTGCCTCCCTTCCCAATGCAGCCCCGCCCCAGGACCCCAGGCCCAGCCTAGTGCCGCTTGCTCATTCTCTCTGCTCCCTTCTCTTGATGCCATTCTGCTCCCCTCACTTCCCTGCAGGGCTCTCATGGACAGGATGGGGTCAGTGTGTCCCAATGTGTCCCAAAGGGTGCCCATTCTCCCTTTGGGAACCCCTGGCTCTGCAGAGTCACTTTCCCTCATGACCTACATACTGAGGCCCCCCATTCCCCACCTGCCAGGCAAGCAGGGCGAGAGGAGGGGCCCTTGCTCCCCTCAGATACTAAGGCTGTTTGGCTTTCAGCTTGGTGGGTCCTGTTTGTCCCCCCATACAAGCCCTGCTAGTCTGCTACACCCGCTGCACAGTTGGTTGCCCTGTTGATGGGATCAGAGTTGGGCAGGCATAGAGAGAAGACACACATACACACACACACTCGCACACACACTCACACACACAAGCATTCTGCAGCAGTGAGGATGAGAGGGGCTTCTGTTTGCCACATATTTTTGTGGTCACATGAATAGCACACTTTGCTCTATAACACATGTATGCGCATAGGTGTTTAATGCTACTGGTGTAACCAGGAGGTATTTCTAAGCCATATAAATTATCAGAACTGTGTAGCTTAAAAATTTAAGGCCTATTCAGCGGTGCTGAAAATGTTTATTTCTCAATCTGGGTGGGGTTACATGGGTGTGTTCACTCTGTGAAAGTGTATCAAGCGGCGTAACTTACAATGTGTGCACTTTTTATACATGCCTTGCTTCAGTTAAAAAGTTTGCTTAAAAAAAAGAAAAAGAAGTCCCAGTCTCAAAGCTAAAGAAAAGCCTAAGCATTACAAAATAATAATAAAAATTTCATCCCACTTGCTTTGCTGAGTCCTGCCTCGTAGGAATGGTGGGAGGGCTTGTAAAAAACAGCGGGCTGATATAAAAGCCAGCAGGCGTGCGGTCCACGGGGTGTCCTGAGCCGTCCACACGTGTGGAGTACCTGAAAACCACCTACAGACAGGTAGAGAGGTAGGACTTTAACATCTCAGGACTAAAGGATAAGAAATGGTAAGGAGTAAGTTACCTGCCAATTAAATTTTGCTGTCAACATCTGGAAAGCAAAATTGCAGCTGTTCTCTGCCCCACTCCCTGTTGCCACCTCTTTTTTTTTCTGCACACTTAAATTTTTTGTACTGTTGCCATCCATACTTCGGTTTTCTGCACTGTTAAAACATTTCCATGTCTCTGTTCAATTCAGGTTGTTGGGTTTGAGCTTTTTTTTTTTTTTTTAAATGTATCTTATAGTCTGACAGTATAATTTTTGGAGGGATTTATTTGAACAGGCCCAGGAGCCATTGATAATCCCCTCCCTTTTCTTTCACCCTCTCTTTCTTTCCAGAACTGTTCAGGCCAGCAGTGAGGGGGAGGACGCTCGGCAGCCCTTGCCTGGCTCCTTCCTTTTGCCTCTGCTTCTCCGGGCAGGTACTGACAGCTTCGCCCTCCATGGACCTTCTGCGGTGTTTTTGTTTTCTCTTCGCCCCCCAAAAATATTTGAACCAAAAAGCCTCTTTTTTTTTTCCTCCACCCACAGCAAACTGAAAGGGCTAGTGAACCGTGATTCAACAGAGCGAGGGCGCCTCTTTTCTTCCTTAGCATTAATTAACTCAAGTTCGTTAGGACGTTGGGTCTGTCGCCCACAGTTTTCTCTTGTGTGTGCTGAATCGGGTCATAGAGGGAGACTTCCCGTGCAAACAGTTTGTGTTGGAACTGGAGGACGCAGAGGGGGAGAGAGGGTGAGAAAGGGAGCCGGGGAGGGACGGAGCGTGGCCGAGGGGTGGGCATGGTCTGAGCTCCTCCAGACACCCCCGTGCCAGGCTCTGTAGGGCTAGACACCAGGGAAGTGAGGATTCTTGGGTTTCTTGGGCAATGATCCTGATAATAAAATAATTGAGGAAACAATATAATTTGAGGAATTGAAAAATGACCTCTTTCCAGCTCCTAAAATTTTACATTTTGGGGTTCTGGCCACTACCTGTGGCTGAAGCAACTGCCAGAAAGAGGTTCCCTCAGGGGTGAGGGTGCCAGGCTGATCTGAGGACAGCGGGTGAGGAGAAATGCTTCCTTGCTCCTTGTCTCTCTTGTGGCAGGGGAAACAGAACTGGTAAAATAGGGAGGGGAATATCTGAACTGATCCTGATGGAGCTCTTGCAGAAGGGCTGGGAAGGCTGCTGCCTTTTGGGTTTTGTCACCTTGCCCTGAGCCCCCCAAACCCAGAAGGGAATTTCTGCGGTGCCTGGGCGAGTTTTCAACGTTTTGCAGTTTGCTCTGGCCTTCTCGCTAGCCTTGCAGACGTTTTCACAGTGTGCTGGGCACAGACCTCATCTTCACGCGCTGGTCTCTCTTTGCTTTGTCTTTTGTCACTTTTTTAGTTCTTCTTCAGAAAAAGTTGTGAAGCTGGCCTGTGTGGTTCTTCCCTCTTCCCAGGCCCTTGGCCACCATGAAGTGACACTTCCCAAGCTGGTTAGGTGTGTGAGGCTCAGCACTTCCCTTGCCCCCAGAAGCAACTTTGCTGTAGTCTGTCCTGCATGCACTTCGGAGGGTTTCATTCCTTTGCAGCCCACTGGCTGGAGAAGATGGCTTTGGCCTCCCTGTCTTTCACTTCTATTTGGTGACACAAGGAAGTTTCAAGCTAAATAATGAGTTAAAGACTAGAGTTTTTGTTTTCCATTCCTCGTAGAGGATGAGATGAAAGTAAACAATTTCCAGTTGCCCTAGAGAGAATAGACTCTCTCCCCCAATATCCCCATTCCTACCCTATTTTATTCGGTGCCAAGAGGGTAAGGGAGATGTGCCTGGAGCAGAGGAGCATTTGGAGCCAGAACGAGGCTGCATGTTGGCCCGATCCCAGGCCACGGCTCCCGGTTTGTAGTCTGGAGGAGAAAAGGAAGGGGGGGCGGTTTACAGGAGAGAAGTGTGCAGCCTGGCTGTGAGGCAGACCCTGTCCTAGACCCAGCACCGGGGTGTGGGGTGAATCCATTCCGCCAGCATGAGGACACTAAAAAGAAACTATGCAAAATCGCCTTTCCTGAGCGGAGGAAAACAGGCCCAAGTCAGCCAAAAACCCGCTTTGTCCAAATTATCCGAGCTCCCTCGCAAAGTGCATTTTCCGGTTTCCATTCCTGGAGTTTCCAGACTCTTGGTGATTCTGCTCTGACTGCAGAGACCCTTGCCGTCCCCCAGCCGAGGGGAGGCCCCACCCTCCTCTAGGATAAGCAGCAGGGCCCCTTCCCGGGTTGCCGCGTCCTGTCTACAGTTCCCTTCCTATCTCTGGCCGCTTGGCCACTGTCTTCTCTTCGTGGCCTTCCAGGAAGCAGCGATAATCTTGGGGACACGCTAGGAGATCTCAGGGTTATGAAGTCGGCTTCTTTTGGTTCAGACCAAGGCTGAATTATAAAATTCCAACAATTGGGCAAACTAATTGGGGCTCTGTTTGTGGCCTTTTTAATTTCCCATATCCTTTCTCATCCAGGCTGCAGATATGCTGTAGTAAAATGGATACTGGAATATCTGGTCATTTCTGTGAAGTTTTGTCAGTTATTTGCTCTAATTGCTTGTAGTTACCCAGATCAACATGGGTCCAAGTGTCCTGGATCTGAAAGAATAAATCTGGGCCTTAAAGCCAGCAGGATGGGGACAAATAGGATTTTTTTAAAGCTAAAGAAGCCTCCTAAAAGTGGCTCTGTCTTAAAATATATGCTTCTAGATGTTTATGTGTCTAGATATTGCACTATAGGTAGGTGCGGGCAGGTTGCAAAACCTGTCTCAGTCTGGGAAGATTATTTTGTTTCCTCTAAGAATTTTTAACACTGTATATATGACTGAGATACTGTACATGTTTTCCTCAAATAATCCATAAGGCCTCAGTGGACAGGACTGTTGTGTGGTGTTTTTATAAGCATGCGTTTCTTCTCATAGAGAAGTGGTCATATTTCTTAACTGGGTTTTCTTTTTCTGCCGCGGCGCAGAGCCCTTTTCTGTCTTTTGATTTTTCCTTCTCTGCTGTTCTGTTTCTCTCCATCTTTGTCCTTCTTTCTTTGCAGTTGTGGACTCAGCTTGGCACTCTTTCTCCAGGTTTGGCTTTTTTTTTTTTCTTTTTCGTTCTCCTGTCTATTTCTCTTTCCCTGTGGCCTTTTCAGTCGTTTTCTGTTGGGGGTACATTTCTCCTAGTGATGGCTGAAACTGGCATGGGTATGTATTTTAGAAATGTTTCAGTGAAAACTGTTGCTTTTTTTTTTTTTAACCAAATACTATGTACTCAACAATAAAAGAGAGAGGCTTTTCTTCCACAAAGGCAGCAAAATCCCTTTCCATAAACCAAAAGCCTATGTGAATTTTTAAAAGTCTTATGGCTTCTCGATGACTTTTCTCTCCAATGGGAGAAATACCTTTCCCCACAATGTTTCCTCCTTTTCCTTTTCTCCCCGTCCTTTTTTTTCTTACCCTCCCTCTTACCAGCATCACTGGCTTCCTTTCTCCATTTCCCGAGTCCTTCTACTCTGTTGCCTGCATGTCCCCTGGCTCTTTCCATCACCTGAACTCTTATACTTGCCAGTGACTCAGATCTGGAGAAGCCTTGAATCCTCTGAGGGATTTTTTGTCTTGATTCTGGTCTTTGGTGTGGGATGTAAAGCAGTCTGATCTCATGCCTGGGGCTGGAGGGGAGAAGGGAAGGAGGCTGGGCCCAGGACAGGTAATCTTCCAACAGGAGCCTCCACTCTCTTAACAAAAGGGGGACAGTTTCCTTTTGTCTGGGGCTCACGAGGGGCGTGTCTGGGCTGATGGCCGCCACCAGTGGCATGCCAGAAGAGGGGGCCCACAGTGGAGGATGCTTGAAATGTTTCTAATGGAACCTGAGCAATTCCTCTGTGTGCGCCCACGGCAGGAGGGGAATGAGGGAGGGAGGGAGAGAGAAATAGAGAGAGACCTTCTCATCTCCCTAAGCATCAGAATATCCTGGCCACTCCTCCAGAAAGGCCTTCCCCACTGGGAGCCAGCAGCCCACAGAGAGAATGGGGTGAGGGGAAAGTATTTGCTTGAGAATCTTCTGCCCACCTGCAAGGTTATAGCCACTGGCAAGAGAAGGACAATTGACAATTGTTCTCCCTCCTACTTTCTGCCCTGGGAAAGGCCTGTTGCTCCTTCTGTTACGAGAGCCTTGAGGGAGTGCTTGGGGCTCTTTGTGGGTCCCGGAGGCTCTGTTGAGACACTCTTCTGCCGATTTTCCTCAGAAGCGAATCATGCATCTTGTCCTGTTTTCCTAACTTCTACATGGATTTTTCCATCTGTCATCTCCCAGCTGTGGCACTGTTACTGCCCCTACCTCTATCCCTGACCCAGTTGTACCACCAGATTCAGATTCCACCCATGTCAAGCGCGTCTATTCTACTGTGGCACTGTGGTCTGTGAAGCAGAACATGCCAGGATTCTCCAGGAGGCTCGTGTTGGCCATTTTCTGTTTGGTATCTAATACTTGGTATAAATCACAATACAAGAAAAATGCCCCCATGCCAAATATAAATTCATTTGTAGTTTTTAATGGCCTCATCTTGACTTTAGAGAGTAAAATTGTTTCTGCAAGGAGGAGAGGCAGGATTTGGTACCGTATGTCATGTCGCTAAGCTAACATCTTTTGAAGCTGGTTATTAACATGATGTGAAATTATTGGACACTACGGACACTACCCTAAGAGGTCTGTCTCTGATAACACCTGCCTTCTTTACTCTCACCTCTGTTTCTCTCAGGGGTCAGCCGCAAGCTCAGTTCACTTGAAATGGATCGTTCAGGGCACAGACTGGGGTCCCAGGTGTTGGGCAGCCCCTTTCCCATTGTCAGGGTTCAGTGCCAGCCCAGGGCTGGATGTTTTATTTTGGCACGCCCCAGGTGCTCTTCTGGGAACCTTTCTGCCAACATAAAGGCCACAAAGCACAGGGTTTCAGTTGGGGAAGAAAGGGGCATGAGTGAGCAGTGACCTTTTTTTCCATTGCCAGCTGAGGACTGAGCCTCACTGGGGGAGAGGGTGGCTGTAGGGATCGGGTTCTGAATAGATTTGGATCCCTTTCTCCTGTCTGCATCCACATCCTTTCTCCTCTGCTTTTCCTTTCATATCATATCTATTTCTTTCTTACTGCTTTTCGAAGGCCTCATGCATGACTGTGCCATAGCTCTTACTGGAAAGACCCCCTTAGAGGTGGGACTCCCCTCCCCAGTGCTGACCCTTTCTTCCTGCTGTGAGGAAGGTCCCAAGTGGAGGACCAGAGCAGGGGCTCTCCCGTGGGTCTCTTCTCCATGACTTGATTTCCCCCAGGTGACCTGCTTTTCATAGAGCCCTTTGCTTTGTTTTTTGTTGTGTCTTTTCTTAGCTCTCTTCGTTTCATTTGGGTTTCTCATCTTATACTTTTGTACTTTGCACTGCTAGGGTTTGGGCCCTTTAGTCTGAATTGATTTGGGAGACAGGTAAGAAAATTAATCTCAGGTCAATTGGAGAGGGCAAATCTGGAGGAAGCACAGAATTAAATGTCTGGGCAGTGGTGGGGGAGTTGGTCAGATTCATTGCCTCTGCTCAGAGGTAGTGTCCATCTTTTTGCCTTTGTCACTTCTCCTCGGGTCTGGCTGTTGTTTGTGGCTTCGTGTAGAGCTTGTCAGGCGGAGTGCTGTGACAGGAGGCTATTTTAATAAACTGTTGCAGTTTCTCGAGCCGAGCTGTGTTGCGTTGGCATCCCTCGTCACCGCTAATGGAGCGTGCGTGGCTGGGTGTGGGCCGAAGGAGGAGGCTGAGCTTGCTGGGGGCTGGGGAAAAAGCGGGGAATGTGTGGGGTGCTGGCCTCCCCCTTGTCTGAGAGTGCTTTTTCAGCAGCCAGACCTGGGGGCATCATGGGGTGGCAGCACCCAGGGCGCCAGGTCCCTGCCCGGGAAGTGCTGTTGGCATGGACACTTTCGGAGCTCTCTTTCTTCTTATTTCTATTCATAGCACCACAGGCTCATGTATATGTGGCCGGGGAGGAAAACTTCCACTCGCCCCTGTGTGCTCCATAGGGAAAAAAAAAAAAGAAAAGAAATAGAAACAGAAAAAGAGAGTGTGTGCAGGCCCTAGAGAAAGACTGAAACCAAAACACAGAGAGAAGGCGCAGCTGCTTCCCCAAGGCCTTCTGGGGCTCCCGCCCGCCAGCCCGCCCGGAGTCAGGCCTTTATTTATTTATTTTTCAGGCTTAAAAAAAAATTTCGAGTCTTCCACAATCTCAGTTCCCCCCCACTGCCCCACCCCACTCCCAGATTTGCTGGGTGGCTGCTGCCAAATGGACCCGAGTGGGAGCCTGGAATGAAAAATTCATAACTGCTGGACTTTGCTTGTTCATTAGACGTGAACTTGTCGATTGGGCAAATTGTTTTTGGTCTCCAACTGCCGGGGGGCTCTCCCCACCCTCCCGGCTCGCCCGGTTCCCTCCTCCCCTTGGGCGCAGCCATTGGCTGCTCGCGGATGTCTCTTTGCCAAATAGGTGGATCCTTCTCTCTCTCTCTCTCTCTCTCTCTCTCTCTCTCTCTCTCTCTCTCTCACTCTCCCTCCCTCTCACTCTCCCTCCCTCCCTCCCTCCCCCCCTTTTTTACTGCCTTGGTTGGCACAAGCAAATGGATGGGGATTGAGCCTGAAAGGAGAGAAAGAGGGAGTTTGAGAGAGAGAAAAGGAGCAAAAAAACACCCCAAAATCCAACCAGCGCGCACACACACGCACACACTCACACACGCCTCATCCCATCCACGTCCTGCCTCGATCCTCGATCTCTCCCTCCCCCCCTTCTTCCTTTCCTCCCTCCCTCGCTCCCTCTCTCTCTTTTGCACGCGTCTGCCAGCAACGGTCTGCAGCCGGTCAGAACTCGTCCTCTTCCCCGGGAATCTGCGAGCTCCCCCTTTTCCTCCGATCAGGCGGAGGGAGGCAGCTTGAAGTTTACACCCCTGTGCCGCTGCCAAAGCCAAAAGCCTTTTTCTTCAGCAGCCGCTTTTTCCCTCCTGGGTTTTGTTTTTGTTTTTGTTTAGCACGGGGTGGGGTGGGGTGCGTTGTTGGTTGCGGGGAGATGGTGGGAGGCTGGTTTTGATTTTTAAATTTTGCATTTTTTTCCTTTTTTTTTTTTTTTAAACTAGAAGAGGATGCACAGGGGAAGAAATTGAAAAAAAATTTTTTTTGTTGGCTTTTGTTTACCTGGCGTGTGTGGCAACCGGCTCGCTCCCTCTCTCTGCTTGCTATTCCTGACCTTTCTTTCTTTTTGCTCCTTTTCAAAAAAAAAAAATATTAATTTCCCCCTTCTGTGCAATGGAGCATGGGGGGGGGGAGGAGGGGGAAGGGTTTGAGAATCCACCCAAGCCCGGCCCCTATTCCCCAGAACACCAATAATAACCCCCTTTAAAACATTTACCTTCCTCCCCTGCTCCTCCTCCTCCCCCCTCCCCCCACCCGCCCCCAACTCACAACTCTGTTGAGTCCAGAATCTCAGAATCGGGCGTTGGGCTTTGCCGGGTGCTTCAGATCAATGGTAATTATTTAATTTTTTCCAGTTTTATTTTTGTAAACAGAAATCAATTATTATTTAAACTTCAAACAAGCAAACAACCAAAAAAAAAAAAAAAAAACCAAACAAAACCGAGAGAGCCCATCCCTCTGTCACCTGACTGAGTGGGAAAGAGGGTGAAGGGGTTGTGGGAGGCTGGGGAAGGGGTCGCAAGAAGACCCATGTAGCTTTTAACCCTAATGTGGCCGAGACAAGCACCTTATTTGTGCTAACAAGAAGTGTTTTGTTCATTATTACTGTGATTAACATTAGTACTGGTGTCGATAACAAAGCTGAAATCACATATTTAGGATTTAGGTCTGATTAAAAAATGCTGGGGTGGATGTTCCAACTGGATCAGGAGAAAAGAAAATGAAAACAGCCTGGGGGAGAGGGAAGCCTGATCTGTTTCCTCACTCGCTTGCTCGCGGATGTCATTTTCTCTCTTCTTGGGGGTGGCCAAAAACCGACCGGTGTCGGGGACCAGAGGCGGCCCCGCACGCCCCCGCATGTGCGTCCACGGGCGTCTGTGCAGACGGACATCGCACCGGGACGAGCTGACAGGAGTTCACGGCTGCGATAGAACATGGAGATGTCATGGGCGCGACAGAGCCTGGCGGGGATACCAGCAGCGTGTGTGTGTGGACGGCAACGTTGTCTGTGCGCGTGTGTGTGAGTGAGTGAGGGAGAGAGAGAGAGAGAATAGGTGTGTGTACAGGCTCCCGGTGCCTCTGTCTGGCTGCTGAGGCTGAGATGGGAGCAAGTGGCTGGCGAAGCTGGTGGTGGCTTCAAACCACACTTTTGTAGAACAATCGCAAGAGAAAATTGTTGGGGGGAGGGAGGAGGAGGAGAAAGCGGTTTTCCTTGTGCCCCCCCCTTCTAACACTGCTTTTCTCCTTCTCTCTTTCCCCCTCATCCCGTCTTCCCCTCCTCCCGTCCTCCCTCGCCCCGCATGCTCCCGGCTTGCCGCCTGCAGGATGAGTTCCACCCGTTCATCGAGGCACTGCTGCCTCACGTCCGCGCTTTCTCCTACACCTGGTTCAACCTGCAGGCGCGGAAGCGCAAGTACTTCAAGAAGCACGAGAAGCGGATGTCGAAGGACGAGGAGCGGGCGGTGAAGGACGAGCTGTTGGGCGAGAAGCCCGAGATCAAGCAGAAGTGGGCATCCCGGCTGCTGGCCAAGCTGCGCAAAGACATCCGGCCCGAGTTCCGCGAGGACTTTGTGCTGACCATCACGGGCAAGAAGCCCCCCTGCTGTGTGCTCTCGAACCCCGACCAGAAGGGCAAGATCCGGCGGATTGACTGCCTGCGCCAGGCTGACAAGGTGTGGCGGCTGGACCTGGTCATGGTGATTTTGTTTAAGGGGATCCCCCTGGAAAGTACTGATGGGGAGCGGCTCTACAAGTCGCCTCAGTGCTCGAACCCCGGCCTGTGCGTCCAGCCACATCACATTGGAGTCACAATCAAAGAACTGGATCTTTATCTGGCTTACTTTGTCCACACTCCGGGTAGGTCGTTCTCAACCTTTTTTCCCCCTCATTTTGTTTTACTTGCTGGCATTTGTTCTGTTTATTGTTCCTCTTAGTTCCAAGCGATAACTCGCCAGGGCCTAACTGGTATATACCCATCCTGCTGGGCCTGCAACACGTTCTATGTGCCCTTTTCCTTTTTTCCGTCTTCTGTCTCCCCCGACCTGCTCTATTCTTCCTCCTCTGCCCCCTGGCCATGTTACTGACTGTGTATCTCCATCTTTGGAGGACTCATCTGATCAGAAAGATGCTGCAGGTCTTAGGATTGGGGACATGATACCCGCAGAATTATCCATGATGGTGAGAGTTTGAGAAGAGGAACGACAACAGCAGACCAATCATTGCTCTTAGTAAAATAAGTCAGAAGAAGTATTGAGGGGCAGGTGTTAGTTTTCCTGCAGCTTCACCTCAAGTCCCAGGAAAAACCAGGTTTGGTATAAGCGGGATGGGCAGCAGTTTGGTGGAGAGAAGGGGCGTGTGAAACCCTGGGATATGAGACTGAATGACTAGAAAAGAGGAAAGAAGACGGTAGTGGGCAGATCCTGCGGCCTAGATGCTCAGGCAGGAGCTGTTTTGGCTGGGATTTGGCTGTCAGAGAGTATGAAAGTAATTTGATTTCATACGGAGTGAAAACAAGCACGAGATTCCTTGAGCTCTTTCCCTTCTCCTTATTATACCTAAAGTGGCAAGGCCTCAGGATGGATGCCCGCAGCCCTGACACTCTGCTGGGGGGCAGCACGGCTTTCTCAGGGCACAGGCATGGCAGGGAGCAATGTTGCTGTGGAAGAGGTCTTAAACAAGCAAACAAACAAACAAAAAACTGTAAAATCTCCTTTTCCTTTTTGTTCCAAGTAGTTCTGCTTCTCCTCTTCGCTTTTCCAGTTTTACCCTGCATTTTGGGTCAGGGTGGTTTAGTTCTCCTCCTCCTGTTCGTTTTTTTGCCTTTACCCTTTCCCTTTTTATAATTTCTTTCCGCTTTTGTTTTCTTACAAATTGAAACAGAGATGGCTGGTTAATTTTTAGCCTCCACTCAGCTACGCCCAATTTACTGCCGCCTTTGAAACCTAAACGGGCGGCACTCTGTGATTAAGCAAGGCAGAAGTGTGTTTACATTATGCCCAACCAACTTGTAATGAGAGGGCTACCAAACCTTTCTCTCTGTGTGTGTGTATGTGTGTGCGTGTGTATGTGTTTCCTTTCCACCATTCCAGTATTTTTTCCCCTTCATTTCCCTTCTTCCTCTCTTTATGCGAATGTGAGAGAATGTGGCTTAACTTCAACTCTCGTAAAGGTTGTTTCCCGTGAGTGTGTGTCTCTGTGTCTTCCTTCCTGTTCATTCACAAAAAAGAAAAGCAACTCACAATGGCTGTGGTCACCCCCTTGCCTGTTTGGGAAGTTGGGAGGAGTAATATAACTGGATCCAGAAATAAAATTTGGGTTTGGGGGTGCTTTCAGCACTGTGTCAGGAATGTAATCTAGAGTATGCCCTGAGTTTATATGTTGGAGGACTGTGAAGAGGAGAAGGTGCTATTGGAATTCTTGTCCTGAGAGGTTGTTCTGGTAACTGGTTAGAAGCAGGGGACACCACTCTCACCGCCCCCCACCATCCCTACCTACTTCTGTGGATCTTTCTAGGCCTGCACCTGGCCCTGTGTGGCCATCTCGACCCCTCACGCAGAAGGGCCAGGTGCCAGTCATTCCCCCTTCCTTCAGCTTAAATTTTTTCTTTTGTCTTTTTTCTTTTTGGAAAAGAGACTGAGAGGGGGGGAAAAAGTTGTCCCCTCATTCTCTGTCTATACAGCAAGCCAGAGTGGGGAGGGTGTGTGCCTAGTGGTGTTAGAGGTGGCTGGTGGCTTGCAGAAGACTTGGAGCCTTGAGCTTACCAGTGTGGCCATCAGATAGCTCCTGTGCAAGGGATTCTGCACCTTCCAATTTTAGAACCAGGGGCTTGAAGTTAGGATGAAAAGTGTGTGAGGAGGAGACCATTTCCCAGCCAGATGAAAGGCCCCCCCATGTCTCCGCGCCAGCTTAGGAGATCATTTGCCCAGGAATATTAGTGAATTCATACGCCATCCCATGCAGTCAAGGCCACTTCTGTGGGCTGGGGCTGAGGCCGAGTCTCCTCTGTAAAAGCAGAGTAGGGAACTAAGGGTGTACTTTCTATTACTCAGGACTGAGACTCCAGATAATTTCAGTGAAGTTGGGTTTTTCTCACTGGAATTGCTTTAGTTTGAGCATGCCTTCCTGGAGTGAGTTGGGGTGAGTTGTTGCGGCTTGGGCCACCACTGGGCCGCATTGCTCCTTCCTCTTTGGAGTTGTCAGGTGGTCTTGAGATGGCACAGAGCAGGCATGGCTGCCTCCTTGAGCTGCCCCACTTTGCTAGAAAATGTCTTCTGCGGCTGAGCCACCAAACAGCATCGATCCATGGGCACCACCTTCCACATGCCCATGCCTACCAGACACACTCAACAGAGCTGTCACTTGCTCCTTCCTCCCAGGGTGATAAACTGGGAATAGGGCTGGAATGGCACAGGCTTAGACAAGACTTGCTTTGGACTCTGAAAGAATTGATTTTCCTTCCCTTAAGATGTGGCCGAAGAGCCAAATCTTGGCTGGGCTGGTGGTCCTGGGTTTGATGACAGTAACGTTGATGTGGTGGTAAATGTGGGGGTGTGGCTTTGCTCCCAGGTGCCATCATCATCCATGGCCTTCCTGGATTCTTGTTATGTCCCAGATGAAGCTTTAAGAGATGACACATTTGAGAGGGAAGAAAGGACGTGTGTTTGGAGTCGAAGCTCCACTCCCAGAATACTGGGTCCAAATACAGAATACTGGGTCCAAAAGGCCACCATTAGGCCGGCTTTCTGGTTGGGAAGGAGTCTCTCCGTGTGTCTTTCTGTGTTTAGGAAGGGAGGTTGAGGCAGGACAGGGTCAGAGAGCACTGCCGTGGGGAGCAGGGTGTCCATTTCCTGGTGATATCCTTCCATCCAAAGGGGGTGTCCCAGAACAGGTGGCCGGGGATGGGGTGACTGGGGAGGGCCGGGAGAGAGACCTCTGCTTGTGTGAGGAAGGACAGCTGAGCTGGCCTAGAAGCACCGCGAGACTATCTCCAAAGTTTCTGCAGCACCCTGAAGGTGAATAGTGCTTTCAGACCTTCCCTGACACCTAAGCCTCGGTCCTAGGAAAGAAAAAAATTAATCCAAAACTAATAAAATACTTGAGCGAATTTTGTCAGCGTCTCTCTGTCAGATCCCTCCAGCGGGCCTGCAGTGGAATCCCCACAAAGTCCGGGTATTTGGGTGCTGGCTCTTTTATCTAAACTCTTTCCTGATGGAGAGCTTCCCACATAGAAGGAACCCCTGTGCACCCACCACCAGTGCCAGCAATCACCAGATCGTAGCCAGTCTCAATTCAACCATCCTCCCGACTGCCCACCCACGCTGAGTTATTTAGAAGATCCAGGCATTATAGCTTTTCATCTATAAATGTTTTTGTGCACATTTCTAAAGATAAGGACTCTTGAAAAACCCAACCACAATACCACTATCATACACATTAAAAAATCAGCAATTTTTTTTAGTATTATCAGCTACCTGGTTAATGTTAATTTTTTGTTTACAGTTTGTTTGAATCAGTATTCATCTAGGGTCAGCCCTGCATTACAATGGGTTGATCAGTCTCTGAAGACTCATCATAATCTCTAGGTGGTTTTCTTCCTCTTCCTTAGTCTTGATTTCTTTTCTGGCAGTTGTCGTTGAAGGAACCAGGTTGTTTGTCCTGTGGGGTTTCCTCAGCTGGACTCTGCAGGCTGCGCTGCCCTGCGTCTGCTGCTCTGATAGCAGATATTCGGCCTCACTCCCTGCCTTCAGGTACCGGGACAGCCAAGCTTGGCCTTACCTGTCGCAGGAAATGGGTTAGCACCCAAGGATTTGTCTAAGTGAACTGTTTCACCTGTGGGGTTGCCTTCTCAGGTATGAGAGCTTCCTGGTTTCGGCACTCTAGTTTAGAGCTTGGGGCTCTGTAGCAGGCACTAGTTTTCAGGTCTGAGGAGGGCTGCGCATCCATGTCCTTCCTTGGCCGTGGAGGGCATTGTTCAGCTGTGTCCATACTGCAAAGACAGGGCTGGTGCCAGTGAAGTTCCCCAAGCCTTTGCTGGATGCCCAACCCACTGTTGGCTCTGGGGCGAGTATGTGGGAGGGACCACAAGACTACCCACCACTTTGTCTGGGTCCACCCCCACCATGTACCCTGTGCTGCCTCATCCATCACCTCCTTTTTCAAGGCCTAGAAATGCCACCGGTCTGCATCTTTGAGGCAGCGCCATCTGGTGCCAGGGCTGACAAAGACTGCAGGGCCTTGGAACTGATGCCTAAAATTAGCAGGATCTACCAATTATCTTTTAACCCAATGTAGGGTCCCCTTTAGAACATTCCGGAAGAGGTGTCACTGTCGTTCAAAGGTCAGCTTTGGTTGTTGTAAAATTCTTCCATTCTTCCATGTCTAGCTCATAGGATGGTTCCAGGGATTAAACCGGCTAATATGTAAAGATACTGGCACGTAGCAGGACGGCAGCTGCTGTGATTAGGAACAATTCTTACGATTTAGGGAGCTCATGGCTGACCCTCTGTCCCTTTACTTGTTGGTCTTGTTTTTCTCTTAAGGGATGACCCAGGTGAAAGCTGATTTTTCTGTAACAGGACAGCATTTGAAATGCCAAAGGCAGCTCTTATGTCTCTCTTCCACCCTTCTCCCCAGGAAGCTGTCTCCTCTCCAGCCTGAATATCACCAGTCCCTAATGCCTCCTACATTTCACATGGCTCCTAGTGCCCTTGCCATTTTAGTTACCACCTCCTGGAGGCCCTCTGGTTTGTTTTAGTCCCTCTGATTTGTAAAATTTCTGAAACTGGAGTGTTCAGAATTGAACACAGAAACTCCAAGCATGATCAGATCCTAGCCAACCACGGTGGCTACATAATCTTCAATGCCTTCCAGCTACATACTGCGCAGGGCTCAGTGCAAAATGAAAATGTGGGACTCCTTGTTCAGAATTTTTAGGAATGACAGCACGACATCATAGCATTGAACCAAGCTTGGGTGGCTGCAGGTTGCACACCTGTGAAGCTGGCCCAGGCCGCCTTTGCTTTGGACATTCTGTGACTGTTAATACAACTTGGGGTGCTGGGTCTGGGTGGTGTGAAACAATGATGGGGCTCAGGCTGGCCTCAGAGGGGGCATGACCCCAAAGAGGAGAACAGAAATGCCCAAACACAATCCTTGCCCTTGGGCTTGGTCTTATTCTCAGACTCCTTTGACCACCTGCTCTTGTCCTTTTTGTTCATAGCGCTGTCCACCCAACCAGCCGAGAGCCCCCACTGCCTACAATTTGTAGGGGTGCTTCAGTAGAGCACCTGCTCTGCTGGCTGAATTGGAGGCTGTGGCATGAGGGGAAAAAGAGTCACCCTTGTGGGAGCTTGAGCCGGCAAAGCACCGACTGTGAATGAACCAGAGGGGACCTAGAGGCCTGATCCCATAATTATGGGCATGGTGACCAGCTGTGCCCCATTGCTGACCCAGAGGAAACAGGGCTACTCTGCAGCAGGAGGGCTGGGAGGCACAGAAGGACTTCCTGAGAACTTGGTTTACTTTTTGGTGCTTCCAAAGCATGGTAAAATTTCCTTTATCCATGAAATACACACTCAGTGAACTGCTGTGAGCAAGGCCCTCGCCTAGGGGTTCCTAGATCTCTAAGAATAAGAACCTAGGGGTTCCTGCATGTGCCCAGCAGGCTTTGGGTAAATGTCTTCTAGAAGATGTCTTGAAGGCTCCCTCCCATAGGCATAGGCGTGAACCTGGAGTGACCCATGTTAGAGGGGAGGGAAGGCCCAAAGGGCCTTTTTTGGGGGATAGCTCACAGTGGGCTGTGAAGGGAGAAGCAAGGACCTTCTTGGCCACCTTCTAGTGTTACAGAGACCTGGGATGCCAGAGGAAGAGTGGGTTAGAAGGGGTAATGAGGCCAGTGCCACGTTCTCTCTCTGTTCAGGCGTCCTGTAGCAGCTGGGCAGAGGGGACAGCTGAGTGTCCCCTTTTCTGCCTAGGGAAGAAGGTGGCTCCCTTCCCACCCCTTTTTCTCTTTGCCCTGTCCATCCCGCCTCCCCCCTCCACCGCCCCTCTGTCTCAGGAGCTGCCACGCTTCAGTTATTTTATCCTTCAGTGTCCGATTCAGAAGTCTTTTCAAAGGCCCCAGCCGTGTCAGCGCGGTGCTTGCACAAAAGGCCTCTTTGATTTCTTGTTTGTTTTCATTTGCCACTGGAGGGGGAGGGGGCAGGAGAGAAAGAGCTTCTGGGTTTTAAAATTTTATTTGGGTTGCTTCATTCTCAGAGGAGTTGGCTCCCTGGAACTCTTTTCTGAGTTGGGGGCTTGGAGTTGATCAGCGGCCTTCTGAAGAGAGGGCTAGTGTAGGAGTGGGAGGCTTGGTGGGGCTCCCAGGATGATAGGAGGAGGTGGAGGGGTTTATAGTTATTGATTCACCCTACGAACACTTTGGGCAGCTCTTACATGCTAACCCTGAGGGTAGTAAGGGTCAGGTTGGAGCCCTGCCTCTTGGGTAGAGGAAAGGTCTGAGGTGTCTGGCATATGCCATTCCCCTGTTTGTTGCATCCTTCGAGGAGGACTCCTTACAGCTGTGGATTTGTACAGTTGTGAACTTTGACTTTGTTATTTTTTCTTTTTTTGTCCCAGATTCCACCTTTGAAGGGGGTTCTAGCATACACACTTCTTGGAGACTCAGAACCTCAGAATACAGGTTGGGGCATCCTACTTTACATCAGAGAATGAGGGAGAGAGGGAGTGAGAGGTTTATAGAGCAGCAAGGTGGTCTTCCCAGGAATGGTGTGCAGAGGACCTGAGCCCACAGCTTGTTTTGGACTTTGAGGGCAGGTCAGTGCTGCTGAGACCCTGGTGAGTAGGCAGTTGAGTCTGAAAAGAGATGAAGGCCACGCTTGTCCAAGGTTTGGAACAAGAGACACCCAAACCAGTGCCTGTTGGGATACGTACCTTAACACATGTGGGCACGCCCCTATATCCCAGTAAGAAGCGGTTCAGCCTGCTGGTTTACAAGCCCATGTGGAGGCCTAATTGTCAGGCTCGGGAAGAGAGCGCCACAACCAAGGCTTGGGCAGGTGGTCACGGGCATCAGCAACAAGGAAGTGTGCCCACTGGGTGAGGGGGGGCTCTGAGGGCCTGGTTGGCAGACGGGAGGAGGAGGCTGGGGGGCTGAGAGATAGATAAATATAGCTGATGGCATTTCTGATGATAGGTTTTTCTTGGCACTGAGGGCACCGTGGAAAACAGTACGACAAACACCCAGCCTTGCAGACCGCCGTCGCCATTTTAAGCATGTTTGAGTATAAGGGTTGTTGGTGTTAGAATAGGGTCCCAAGAGGCTCAGGGCCCGGGGAGGGGAAGTTTGGCTGGACTGCACCTTACCCTCCTAGGTGCCTGGGTTCCTTAATTTGTCTGTATGGATATCTCATACCTTATTTCCTGGCCCTTTGGGGATTTAGAAAATATTCTGGGGCTGCCCTTTATGGGTCTGTCCCCCAAGTGACTTGTTCCACCACCAGCTACTGTGGTCTATCAGTAGGGGGCATCTTGGCTCTTCTCTCACTTCTGATGCCTTACTGATGACATTCAGTAAGGCATGCCACCACCACCCCAGTACAGGGCACTTATTTGCTGTTATTTGGGGACACCCAGTAACTTAAGGGGCACCTGTTTGTCCAGGCTCCCAACAACTTCTTATTCTCTGTGGACTGAGGAAGGGGCATGCCCTTGGTCTCTATTTTAATTCCCTTTTGCCATTGAAGTCCCGCTATGGCTTTAGCACCAGGCTGAGTTCTCTTAAAGTATTAATTCCCTGAATTCTCACCCCGATTCTAGTTTTAAACCTATGCTCCTGGCTGGGTGTGTGTGCACTCAGGTGACGTGCATAAGGGTCTCTCTGTGTAGTGAGGAATCAGCAAACCAGACCTGGGGGCCAGGGAGGTTTCCTAGAAGATGACCTGCTTGACCTGCACCTTGAAAGACAGTGAGGAATTAGCTCATTTTTGTCAGCTGACTGAGCCTTTTCAGTGTGCCTGGAGCTGATTTTCTCCTCACAATGGTTGAGTGATATAGACAGGGCAGGTATTATTATATCCACTATACAGAGGAGGGACCTAAAGTACAGAGATGTCAGGGGACTCTGATCACGTGATGAGTTTCTGGCAGAAGGGGCCTGGACTCCAGGTTTATGGTCACTGAGTACCTCGGGCTCATTCTGCAGGCATTGCTGCTCCTTGAACTTCCATCAGGATTACTGGCTTTGGCAGAGTCTCAGAGGAGAAAACCTCGTGGGTCCCCACTGGAGCCAGTTTCATCACTGTGGTCTCTGTCGCTCTCTAGCAGAGAGACCAGCTTGTGGCTCAGCTCAAGGGCTCCCCCAGTGGCTGAGCACGTGGGGTGGAAACAGAGAGAGGGCACCTGGCCCTGTCCTGACACTGGCCTCCCTCCCTCCTGACAGGCCGTGGCTCCCTGGCTCCCTGCTGCCGACTTCGAGAGGCAGCATGCTAGCATAGACGGGCTGAGCCTAGCGTAGACAGGGGCCAGACTGGCTGGACACTCTTACCCTGCTGATGCCAGCTCTGCTTCTTTTCATACTTCCCTGGAGCAGCTGGGAGGGGTCCAACCTGACCTTCTCAGGTGGAGGGGGCAGGAAGTCTAGGTGTGAAGCCAGGAAGGTTCTGCTAGACCTTGGGATTTCTGATCCTTGCTCAGTCACACCCTTTTCCTGGGAGTGTGCTTGGAATCACAGTTTGAAATAAAAATAAATTTAATTATCTTAATTAACCAGGTGATCGATGGAAGTTTTGCAATAATCTGCTATTCATTTCCTTTTTTGCTCCTTCAGATCACCTGTCACCTTTACCCCTTTCTTAAAGTTAGAAAACTCTTGGGCTGTGTATATAAAAACTCTCCCAGCATGACTAGGGCTGGGTTCAGGGAGAGGGTGGCTCACCACTCTAGATTTTCCTCTGTGTCCATTGCTAATTAGACAGAGGCTTATCTCTCACCGTTGATATCAGCTCCCCTCTAGCAGGGTTTCCTAACTGCGGCACTGTTGACATTCGTGTGAGATCATTCGGTGTCCTGGGGAACTGTCCTGGACATTGTAGGATTTTATCAGAATCTCTGGCCTTGACCCACTAGAAATCAGTTGCACCTCCTTCCCCCAGGTGTGACAACCAAAAATATCTTCAGACATTTCTGGGAACAGAATCATGCATGGCTGAGAACCTCTGGCCTGGAAGAAACAGGGATTCAGACAGAATCAGAATATCACCTGCACTCACCTCTTGCCTTACCGCCGATTTAGGTCCTCATTTACCTTGTGTTGAATGTCGACTGAACTTCTGAGCACCATCTGTTCCCATGTGTCCTGTATTGTCTTCCCTTTTCCAGATAGCAGAGTCTAGGCTGAAGCAATCTGGGGGCTTTCTCACTTCACCTCCCCCTGGTTGGAGCTGTAAGCCTGCCTCCAAGTCCCCTACTGAGTTATGCGTCTCTGATTTTTTGCATCGTGGTTTCTGTAGGCTGGGGCTGCTGATCTGGGGAACAGGACAGGGGATCTGCTACTGGGCTGACCCAGGCCTGTGCATCAACCAGTGGTCCTGCCAGGCCCATATCAGACCCCGAAGAACACAAACGTTTGTTTCAGCAGAGTGAGACACGGAGACCAGAACTGCTGTCTGGGTCTTAATACTACTTTTTTTAAATGATGTATTTGATTTTTTTTAAAAATCATAGTAGTAAAACACACTCTTTGTAAAAATTTAAACAATAGAGAATGTGAGAGACAGACAAGCTCCCCAAACTACCCTTCTATGCCTGAGACCACTTCACAGATCCATGTCAGTTCTTCATTTTTTTTCATCAATTTCTATATCAAGTAACTTTTAAATATAGAGGTATCTATTTTAAGAGCAGATGGTATGTTTGGGCTAATTGAATTGGCTCTGTCAAGTGCCATTGTGGTCTTAACTCTTCCCACCCACTGTCTTTTGTACCCTTGCCCGCATCATCCGAAGTGCAGAGCCAAAGTCCCTGTCTTCCTTTCCCTGAGGTGACAATTGCAGCATGTCCTTGCTAGGAAGAGTGACCAGTAGGGCATGTACTGGTGTCTGAGCAGTTAGAATCCCACTCTGGGTGATTCCTGCTGGTAGTGTAACCCTGACCACGGAAGTCAGGGCCTGAGCCACAGCCTGCCCTGAGATCCCCGCTGAAGGGGCTGCAGCTGGAGGGAGGGGCCCCTGGGAAGTGTTCTGCTTGGCCACACTTGGCTTGGCCTCTGGAGCCGGCTTCTCAAGTCTTCCATGAGGGCAAGGACACTCCTTCGTGTGGAGCAGACCCTTCGCCAACTGGCCTGGTGTCCGGGAGGCTTCCTTTCTTAAAATGGAGGGATGAAGCATCAGTCATGCCATCCAGGATTTATTTCATCATAATTGTTTTGGGCTTAACGATAGAGCAGAGAAGAGTGGCAGAGGAAGAAGAGTGTCCTCTCCAGGTCAGGGGTGGGGCTGTGGAAATGAGAAACCAGACAAGATGGAGAAGGAATCCAGAGAGGGCTTTGTGGCTGGGTCTGCCAGTCTGGAGAAGGCTGCTCTCCAGACAGCCGGGAGTAGGGTGACACCTGGTGACTCTTCTGGACTGGGCGGAGCTGTGTGGAATGATCAGGAGATCCCTGGAGGCGACCTGCAGGAGACCAGCCGAGTGCAGCCCTTGGGGAGTGTGTCCTTATTATGCCTGCAGATTATATCCCCATTAGCGCATAATTATTATATAATGGGTGTTATTGCGTAATGGCAGTTATATAACAGGTGGCCCAGAATACAGACAGGGGGTGTAATAAGTGTATATCCTCTGGCTATAAATAGCCACCAGCCCCACACCAAATATGTGGTCACACCAGAGCCACCTTATAAATACCCATGCTGGGCTATAAATTTCTGAGCAGTGACGTCAGTGGGCATGGTACCTAGTTAGGGGGTGGTAGGAGGGACCTGCGGCCCCACCCGGACACATGACATCATTGTTTCCTTAGTAACAGGAATGCTCCCGGGGGACCAAGTGAAGAAAGGCCTTTGAAGGGAGGAGGCAAATGGATAGGAAGCTTGAGATGGGGGGTGGGTGCTAAGCCTGGGGCTGAAATGGGTGGGGTCTCCTGGGTAGAGTCCTTAATCAGTGAGACAGGCCATCTGCCTTTGAGTATTTGACCCAACCGGAAGCAAGGCAGTAGACTCCGTTTCCTTTCATCTTTAGGGGATTTCAGGTCCCCTTTCCTGTGTGTAGCAGATCCTGCCAGCCTTGGCTGTGTCAGAGAGAAGAGGGGAGCTACAGGGTCTTTCCTTTCCTTCTCTCTCCCAGATGACCTCTACAGGGCTCTGGGGCCACTTGTTGAAGGGAGACCCGACTTCTGCACCTGGTCATGTCCTCCCCAGGGTATGGCTGCTTCCCCTACCAGATGTATTAGGCCAGTTTCAGCCTTAGTAATGTAAGAAATATGTGAGCAATTTGATGCGGGTCTCAGAGAGCTTTGTGGAAGTAATGGCGCTGAGAGATGGCACCTGGGGAAGAAAGATGACACAAGGATAGTATTCTGGCTCCAGAAGAAACTATGAGGTGGGATATAATCTTTTTAAGTGTATGGGAGATTACTTCATATAGGGTGGAAAAGAGCTCATCTTCATAGTCCTGAGCATAGAGGAGGAAATTTGCCTTTGGCAGATGGGATTGGAGGAAAGCTGGATGACCAACTCGTCTCAGTTTGCTCGGAGTTTCCCAGTCCCTCACCTCGGGAAGCCCCTCAGTCTCCCGCAAACTGGGATTGTTGGTCACCCTTTAACAGTGGTTTTCAACTAAGGGCAGTTTTGTCCCACAGGGAACATTTGGCAATGTCTGTGAACACTTTTAGTTGTCACAGTTGTGGGGGGAGGCTGCTACTGCAATCTAGTGGGAAGAGTCTAGTGCATATGACAGTCCCCCAGGAACAAAGAATCATCTCACCCCCAAACGTCCCAAGTGTGGAGGTGGAGAAACCTAGTCTTAGAGGGAGAATAAGCAGACCCTGCTGTGCGTGGCCTCTCGTTAGGTCGCCTCTTACCTCTGCTAGCAGAGTGGGCTGCCTGGCTGCCTTCCTGAATTTCTTGAAGCTCTTGTTTTCTGTGCTTTGATTGGTTGTATTTAGGGTTCTGCAGCCTGGAAACCTTTTCTAGGAAATCATGTGGCTTCTGAGAGGGTCTTTCCCATCTCAAAGTTCAGAGACCCTTTGCAGGTGAGACAGTGCTGAGAGCAAGTCCTGTTAGGCAGTATGGTATTGGTGTAGATCCTTCATCTGTTACTTAAAAAAGAATGGAAAAATCATCAAATACCCATCCCTCCCCCTTTTTTTTGAGACAGAGTTTCGCTCTCACTACCCAGGCTGGAGTGCAATGGCGGGATCTCGGCTCACCGCAACCTCCGCCTCCTGGGTTCAGGCAATTCTCCTGCCTCAGCCTCCTGAGTAATTACAGGCATGCACCACCATGCCCAGCTGATTTTTTTGTATTTTTAGTGGAGATGGGGTTTCACCATGTTGACCAGGATGGTCTCTATCTCTTGACCTCGTGATCCACCCACCTCGGCCTCCCAAAGTGCTGGGATTACAGGCTTGAGCCACCGCGCCCGGCCCAAATACCCATCCCTTATTGCCTATCAAAGAATTTCCAAAAGGCAAAACGTGCCTGTTTTCCCTGCCTTTCAGGCCAACTCTTCCCATATAGACCTGAACATGCTACCATGGCTCCTGGGGCCTCCTGAGCGTATCAGTCCCAGGGCGAGAACTCACTTCCATAAAAGCCAGTTTCCCAGACCCAGTGACCAGGATTGGACTCTGCCACCTAAAGAGGCTTCCCACATGAAACAAATGAGGCAGGAGCAGAAGAGAGCCAAATCCTATTCTGGCACAGGGAGTTTACAGAAATCTAGGTTCTAAGTGTTCTCATGTCATTTATAGAAGTTTCCATTTAGCCTGGCATATGTGAAATGTAATCATGAAAGCATAGCAGACACTGTTTTTCACCTGCCTTTAGTGCCTGTTTAGTTTACTACCTGGCTGCAGTTGACTTGGTGCCCTCTGGCCTTGACCACATGCATAGCATGGCCAACTGGGTCATCGTTTCTGTTGGCCTCGGATGGGGTCCACAGATGAAGGCCAGGATGGTGGTGGTGGCGCAGTGGTCTGGTCTGCACCAGAGATTTGGCCGGAGAGAGGGGATCAGCTGGGCTGTGGGCTACCCCTTATGTGTCTCAGGCCCAGCTTTTGATTTTGGACTTGAGATTGAGGCAGCTAGTAAGCATGGATGGGGAGGAAGGGCCCAAGGGTCTGCATGCAAGGCCCTGCCTGCTGTGCTAAAGGGGACTCTGTGGGGAACAGCGCTGGCTCCAAATACAAAGACCGTTGCTCCATGGAGCAATAATCCTCAGGATATTGCCAGCCCAAAAGATATAGCCAAGAGAGAGGTCCCTGCTCCGAGGACAATGGCCAGATTTCTCTCACTTATTTATGGTATCGTGGTTTACAAAGTGGGCCCAGCACACAGATCTCTGGGCATAGTTTCAAATACATGCATTTCTTTTAAATTAAACGCCACACAGATACACACACAGACACACACATAGACACACTCAGGTGCATGTGCACACGTGTGCAAGTGTCTGTTCAAGCCGTGTTGCTGCCCAAGAGTATTCCCAGCCACGTGGGACAGTAACTGAGGATGATGGTACTGAAGCCGCTGTCTAATATTAGATTTTGTAACTCAGAGATTCATTAATATAATTACTCAGATGCTAGCCTGGCTTGGCAAGGCCTCTTGAATTGTGTTCCTCTTCAACAAAGCACTCCGGCTGCAGAGATGCCCTGGTGAGCCTGAGCTCTGCTACCTTGGCCGTGAATGGGGCACAAGGCATGTGTTGGCCTCCTCAGTGCATCCTGGAAAAGGCAATGCATCCCCAAGGTGGCAAGTCTTGCCTTTATGTGTCTAGTCATGAAAACAGGGACCTTGGAGAGTCTGCTGCAGAAGGGAACAATCTGCTAGGCAAGGCCTCGTTTTTAATGCACATTGGCCCTGGGCTCAGCTGGGGGACAGTTTATTTTGCTCCCCTGTGATACTTAGCATGCAGTTTTGTAGTTTCTCTTTTTTTTTTCCTACCAGTTTTGTAGTTTTTCTTAGCAGACTGGAATCTTGGAGCTGGGACTGTGTTTTATCTGCTGTTGTATCTGCCTCTCACCCAGCATATAGTTTTATAGGCTCCATAATCCATTTCAAATATTGAATTACCTTCAGGTGGGAAGCAGCCCATGGACCATCCTTGAGATGATGTAAAAGCTCATGATGGTATAAAAATTAGAAAGGGAGCCGATGAAGGGAAAGAGCCAAGAGGGAGAGAGTGGCAGGTGTGCTCTCTGAGTGGGCATTATGAGAGGAGAATCCTGACAGAGGAGGGGTAGTGGAAGCTTCCAGAATACTGGGAAGGAGTGTGGCAGGCAAGTGAGAAGCTGTGGGTTAATGGGTTCAAAATGACTTGGTTTCTCAAAATACTTATTTTTCTTTATACACCTGAGCTGTCAGGAAGATGAGGAAGGAGCAGCTCTCTTATCGGCCCCTTCCTTCACCCCTGCCCCCGCTGGGTACCTTGTTACAGGGGCTACTACTTGGTGGGCCCAGCTCAGCCCACCCCACCCACTCAAAGGCCTTTCCTCCATCTCCTTGGCTGTCCCTGCTAGATAGTCATCTTTGGGGGCATCTTCCCTTTTGGCCACAAAGCACACAGCCCCCGAGAGGCCACGTCTGCTCCAGACTCAGTCTGCGGAGTGGCTAAACTCACTCGTGACAGGGTCTCTTTCCGTGCCAGATCTTCCCTGCCACACTAGCCAGGCGGATGCCCTGCAGCAGGGTGTTGGCAGGGATCTGTCCTGGGCCCACTGGGACTGCTTGCCTTTTGCTCTGAGGCTCCTCCTCACCTCCCTCCCTCCTCAGGAGCCCTGGCCTCCAGGCTTCTTGTGTGGACAGACTCATGGCTGTTCTTCCTGCCCCTCCTCTCCTGGGGACCCCTCTGGTCTAGGCCTCTCAGGTCAGAGATGACTGCCATCCCCCAGCTGGTACATGTGGTCACGGCTCTGGTGGCTGGGTTTGGTTATTAATAATGAATTATTAAAGGAATGTGAACAGGGAGGGAGGTTTGTCTCTCATACACTGACACATACACACAGCCACTTCTCGAAGCAGATCTTAAAGCTGATCTGCGCCGCCACTGTACCTTTGCTCGCCTCAGCTCTTAGAACTGTTTCCAGTAGTTTTTGAGTGAATTCTCAGCTCTCTACTTTCTACCTAAGACTCTCCAGATAACTCCTTCCTCCCCTCTCACCTGGTCCTAAACCTCTTTCCTCTGGCCCCATGTGCCAGTTCTTGACTTTCTCTGAGACCAGTTTTCCCCTCTGAAGTCCTCCTTATTCAGTGGAGGGGCAGCTAGAGGCCCACCAGGCACCCAGTCTTGTTAGTGTCGCATGCCGCAGCATGACAGTGACATGAGGACATCTCCCTCCTTGGCACCACTCTTTGGGCTGGAGTTCATTTGAGCATGAAAGTTCAGGAGGCCAAGCCTGCCTCTCACAAACTCTGGACACATAGGCGCTTAGTTTCACGATCACCTTATTATGTTGTTCTATGATATGGGGAGTGTACATCATACGTGCAGTTCCTCATCTGTTCGCTGTTTTAAAAAGGTTTTTTTTCTGATTATAAGACTACTGCACATTCATAATAAAAATACAAAATTAGCATGAAGTCGGGGTGGAAATAATTATTACAATTCTGCCACTTAAATAACTACCATTAACTTCTTTTGCATTTTCCCATGCTTATTCATGCACATATTTTATTTTATTTATTTTTTGTGATAGAGTCTTGCTCTGTTGCCCATGCTGGAGTGCAGTGGCATGATCTTGGCTCACCACAATCTCCACCTCCCGGGTTCAAGTGGTTTTCCTGCCTCAGCCTCCCAAGTAGCTGGGAGTACAAGTGCGTGCCACATGCCCTCCTAAGTTTTGTATTTTTAGTAGAGAGGGGTTTCACTATGTTGGCCAAGCTGGTCTCAAAGTCCTGACCTCATGATCTGACTACCTTGGCCTCCCAAAGCACTGGGATTACAGGTGTGAGCCACTACGCCTGGCCTCATATTTTATTTTTTATTGGACTTATGGTGTAGACACTTTGGGATGCTGCTTTTAAAATTTAATACAATTGTGTATTCTACCATGTCAGTGGTTTTCAAAATCTAATTTTTAGTGGTTTAGCATCTTATTAGCCACATTACCCCTAAATTGTCAACATTTCTAATGACTTCTGTTCCCTATTCCTTTTGAAAATGAGAAATTATTTGGTTCAATTCATTCACTACAGGAAAAAAAAAGAAAAAACTGAGAAATTACCTCTTATTACAAATGTAATAGGTGCTTACTGAAAAATAAAAATACGCTTTTTCTTTTTGTTGCTCTGTTGTGCTGTGGTGCGATCTCAGCTCATTACAACCTTCACCTCCAGGGTTCAAGCAGTTCTCATGCCTCAGCTTCTGGAGAAGCTGGGTTTACAGGTGTGCACCACCATTCCTGGCTAATTTATTTGTATTTTTAGTGGAGATGGGTTTCACCACATCGGCCAGGCCGGTCTTGAACTCCTCGCCTCCAGTGATCTGCCCACCTCAGCCTCCCAAAGTGCTGATATTACAGGTGTGAGCCACCATGCCTGGCCTGAAAAAGAAAAAACATGCTTTTAAATAGCTTCATGAGATTTTATCATGCCAAAGTTGATGTAAACCCCACCCCCACCCCCACTGAGGCCTTTGAGTTGTGTTGAGTTCATCTGCATTATAAATTCTGCTGGGATGGACATCCTATTGCACCACGCTTTGTAGCTCTAATTATTACTTTCAGAGAATGCTTCCTAGCAGTTGAATTACTGGGCAAAAGGTATGGACTCTCTTGAAGGCTCTTTGTCTATCTTGTTAAATTGCCATGCAGAAACTTGACACTCTCAGGCAGCACACAAGTATCCATCTCACTCTGTCCCTGTACCCTGTTTCTATTCCTCAGAGCCTCGGAAACATGTTGCCATCATTGTACATATCATGTACATTTCACATACATGTCATGTCAGGATGCACTTTTATGAGTCAAGTCTCCCATTCCAGTCATAGGTGTATGTCCCATTCCAATATTTATTCTCTGCATCAGCTCACACATTCCCTGATGGACACATGCTGTCACTCACTGTAAAAGCTAATCATGGACATCAGCCCACACTCTCCCACCCTCCAATCCATGTTTTTATGTCTGAAGTGCCCCCTTCCAGGCCTCTGCAGCCACTTCCTGTTAGCACTACTAGAAGGGGAGGGACCTTTGGGGGTCCCCATGGCATGGCAGTTCTCTGCCAGCTCCTGGCCCTGGAACTACAGAAGTGCCTCTTGAGGCTGTATGGTGGTGAGCAGGTGCTGGCCATGGTGTCTTAATGGCAGCAACCCCGAGGCCCACATCTGAGGTGCAATCCCATGCTGGCCGCCAGCACATGCCAGAGAGCTCCTGAGGAAGCAGCTGCCTACTGACACCTGAGGCCAGCTGCGCAGTCTGCCACCAGCCCCTGGGGCTGGGGCTGCCAGTGTGGCATATGTACTCCCAGGACTTGAAGGGGGACTAGGGGAGGGCAAGCTGTTGCTCTGGACTGTAGACTCTAATATCACTCATAGGAACCCCTACTCCCACCCTTGCATCCCAGACAGTGTCCCCCAGGACCATGCAGGCAGGGACACCCCTGTGCCCTGCCCCAAGACCCTGTATGTAAGTGAGCATGCTCTCATCAGGCTTGGTCCCCACTGCCATGGCACTCTTATCTGTGTGCCCAAACATGCATGTTTATTCACCCCAAAAACTGGGCCTTAGGGCCAGGTATGGTGACTCATACCTATAATTCTAGCAGTTTGGGAGGCTGAGGCGGGAGGATCATTTGAGTCCAACAGTTCAAGCCTGGGCCACATCGCAAAACCCTCATCTCTATGAAGTAAAATTAAAAGAAAAAGGAGAAAGAAAATCGGACCTTATATCATTTTCTACATCCTTTTCGACCCGTGGAAGCTTAAGCGTCTTCAGCCTCTGTTGACCCTTGTCGCCTACCTTTTCTCTGTGATGCTCCATCTTACCCAGAATCTGACTGTCCTCAGGCCCTGGGTGGTGGGAGCTGCCTCAAGATCCCTGAGGCCCCACAAGAAGCTGCTGAATTGCAGCAGTGGATTGGAGGGTAGTTGTATAGGACAGAGGAAATTGACAGCATTGTCTCTCTCCTTTCTTCCTTTGGCAGTGACTGTGGCGTGGCAGTGTGGGCCATCTAGTGCCTAGAGGGCTGTGGCCATGCAGTCGTGGGCAGATGCATATGTTCATGAGGTTTGCTCTGTTCTTTCCTCTGTAGAGTGTTCAAGATGTGCTAACCTGCGGGTGTCTGCGTGGGCGTCTGAGTGTCAGGAGGTGGGTGTCTGTGTACCAGTATGGGTTTGGGTGTGTGTATAAATGTCAGCTTAATTCAAACCCGAAGAACATAAGAGGAAACTTCTCAGTCATGAGGTTCAAGTTCTTGTTGCTCCTATGAGGACCTGTAGTAGGAGTGCAGCGAGTAGGCAGGTATGTACGCCCTGCGCCAAACTCCGACCTGGCCCCTGTGGCCCGTAGCTTCTGAGTCAGAGGGCTGCGTGGTTGCCGAGAAGTGTCAGGCCTTTCCCGTTCACTCAGCAGCTGAGCAGTTTCTTTCTGGGGTTCTTTGTGAACCTGCCTCGCTATTAATCTACCTGTTAGTAAAAGAGATTACAATTGCTGTAATTACAGGGCGCTGCATCTCCACTGTCAGGACTGAGCTGAATGAGAGGCAAGGGGTGGGGGGAACCTAGCCCCACAGGAAGCTGTTATTTAAAGCCCTGTATTTGGATATGGCACAGGGACAACAGCCCTTCCCGGGGGCTAAGGAGACCTGGGACAAGAGGCAGATTAGGTCTCAGGGGTGAGGAGTAGACTAAGGTCCCACTGTAGGCTGTGGGATGACACGGGATGACTGCAGGACTTAGGATGGTGAGAACAGTGGTGACCCCCGGGCAGCTCAGATATCTGGGAGCAGCATAGGGCTCACCCTGACCACATGGGCTCCACGCTGAAGGCTGCTGTACTTCTGGACAGGCCTTCACCTGCATAGAATGGAAGAGAACTGGTGGCACTTGTCAGGGTGAGACAGTGGCTTTCTTCTGAGGTAGCTCCACAGCCATCCCTGATTTAGGTGGACAAACAGAGGTATCCTGGTCTATGCTTAGCATGGGCCCCAGAGCTGTGTGTTACATTACATGTGCTCCTCACTCATAGCACAGGCGTTCTCAGTGAGGGTGGTTCTGCCTCCAGGGTACATTTGGTAGTGGCTGAAAAGTTTGGGTTGTCACTACTTGGGCTGGGGTTGCTACTGGCATTTCGTGGGTGGAGGCTGGGATGCTGCTAGCTTTCCTACACTGCACGGGACGACCCCCAACAGAAGACAGTATCTAGCCCCAGCATGAGGGGTTTTAAGGTTGAGAAACCCTGACTGTAGCCAAGGAAAGGAACGGCAGCAGGGCAAGCCAGGCCGTTAAGAGGCTCTAAGAACTCCCTGGCCCATGGCGCTCAGCAGTCTGTTGCCAGGGAAGTAGGAGAGGGGGCAGCAGGCGCGCTGGGGTTGACACCCACTGTGTCGACCCCATGGTGGGCATCAGGGGACCACAGGCTGTGGTTGTGCCTGTTCTTCCTCCCTTTCTCACAGGCTTCTTACTCTTCCAGTGGCAAGAGCTGGACCCAGGATTGGAGAACTTGCTCTTGCCCACCTATCTGTGTCCTTCTTGCCGACTGAGGTACCTAGGAGTGAGAGGCTTGGACCTTTTTCCTTAGTCTGAGCCCCATGGACTCCTCCGGGTGAGAGGAGTCCGGAGGAGAGTATGCAGGAATGGGAAGTGCTGACACTCTCCAGCTCCCATCCTGCAAGGACACAGACCCCATGCTGGCTTCTCCCTAATACACATCTGGCCTGGTTTCTGCTCTGAGAAATGGAGCTGGGTGGGGCAGAGGTCTGGCCAGTAAACCCAAGTTTGCTGTTTTCTGGATAGAGCGCAGGAAGCCTCCTTCCACCATGCATTCCTGTTGACCAAAGGGGCACCCTTGCAGGCACTCCTGCCCCCTTTTGTACTTTTGTTTTCAACTTTGATTCCTGTTACCAAGGAGTTCTTGGGAAAGAGGGTAGGCCTGTGGGTTAGGAGGGCACCATGGAGCATAATCTGTGGGGCTGGGTGAGATGGGTGTGGGAATGCAGCCTTGTGTTTAAGGCTATGTGTGCTGCCTGCTTGCCGTGGGCAGGGTGGTTTCTGACGCCCTCCTAGCCCTCAGGCCACTGAGTCTTGTGTTTTCTGCAGACAAAGCATGGAGATTTTCAGCTGTTGTGAATTCTGTTTCACACCTCCCTAATAGTGGAGTCGTGTTGCCTTCTCCCCCCGTTTTTTTGCCTTGACAGCTCCAACCTTATAATTTTACCTTCTTTTTCCTTGCATATGCTCTTTTTCTTCCCTTTCCCATTCCTGGGACTTTTGCTGCTCATCGCTGGGGACCCCCTTTAGGAGGGATTGATCTTGACAAGAGGGGAGGGGCTTCCTGTCAAACATTGGGAGTTGATGTTTTGTTTGGTAAAATTTCTGTAAATAGGCTGAGAGGCAGTGATTCTACATGGATCCCTGTGTACGCCAGCATCTTTTTGTGTCTGAGCATATCTCCAAGCATGTGAATGTCAGGAGCAGAGAGAAAAGGAAGGGAAGAAGAAGGCAGGAGAGAGAAGAGGGATGGTGTTTGGGGGCATAGGGATGAATCTCTTCCTTCTTTCTTGGCCTAAATCACAGAGCCTGATCAGGAGAGGGTAAGAATTCCAGACTCGAAGGGTCAAGAACATCAGAAGTGAGGCACCATCCGAGGTGGCTTTGGGTTGGCTATTCACAGAGGGCTGGAATAGGGTGACGGGGCTGTCCTCCCCACTAGGGCTGCCAGATACGGAACTTGACCTTGAAGTCTAGGTATTCAGGACTCTTAAGGCCCTGAGGGTGGACCCTAATGGAGACTGTTTCTCCTGCCCAGCATCAACGATGAGCCTTGGATTATTGGGATGAATATCAGTCTTCCACCATGAATGGGAAACCCATTTCTCCCTGGAGACAGGTTCCTCTGCAAGACCACTCCCTGATTCTTTTTCTCTTTTCTTTCTTTCCTTTCCTTTCCTCTTTCTTCTTTCCTTCCTTCTTTCTTTCTTTCTTTCTCTTTCAAGTGAGTCACTTCATTGCTTTAGATGGGCTCCTTTGTTAAGCTTCAGGTGGCTTACCTATCTTAGGATTTGATTTACAGCAAACTCACTAAAAACATTGGTATATTTGATTTGAAAAACTTGGCCACATCCATTTTCCCACCATCAGCTTTCCAGGCCATAGAATGCTCTGCTTTTGAGCTGCTCCTCAACTGACACCCTCCCTGAATCCATTTTGAGTTGCTCTTCTCTGGCCCCATTAGAAAATGTCGGCGCTGACTGCACCATGCTTGTGAACAAAGGTGCAGAACGATTTTGGCTGCTTCATCCAGGAAATAAATTCCTCTTTGGTGCCAGAAACCATTGAGTGGTGCCATGTGTTGAGCTCCAGGCCCCAGAACCGTGGGCAGGGTTATTGCTCAGGGTGAGGAGTATGGAAGCATGGGATAAGGAGGCTGTGGGGAGGAGACTCTTCCTTCCTGGACATCTCCATGTACCTTGGGTCAAAGAATCTGAGGACTTGCCATGCCCCCTGCTCTCTCCCTCCTGGCTTTCCATCTGCAGTTGCCCATGGTATGGCCGATCTGTGGACTTAGGGAAGACAGGCTTGTCTCTTTGTTCAATGGTGGCAGCATCCCGGCCCTGTTAATTGCATAAACCCTTCCCAGGTCCCCTTGTTCTGATCAGCAAAGGTAAAGGCTTGTTTCCCTAGGGTCTGCCCATGCTCTGCTTCTCGACCTGTGTTTTCACCTGTAATCAGCAGTGCCACTTGTCAGTGTCACTGAACCCTATCTCATTTAAGCTCATGACAGTCCAGTGAACTCGGCACTTTTAAAATCCTCGTGTTATGCCTGGAAGCTGGCAGATGGAAGAACCTTGCTCAAGGCCACCCGCTAGCGAGCAGCAGCCCTGGGGCCTGTCCCGCCCTGCACATCTGCCCCTCACTGCTGATCACCGTGGCTTATCTCAGGGTCTGATTTCTCCTTGTGAGCTCTAAACCCTTCTTTCCAGCTACCAGGCAGATGCCTTGTTGACAGCTTGCTCCCATATCGACAAGGGACCTCCCTGTACTCCCAGCTGCCCTCTGCTCCCTGCTCCATTCCTTGTCTTGGCTTGGCATCACCACCTAGCCAAGCACTTGAGCCCTGACAACCAGACTAGTCAGGGCTCCCATATCGACAAGGGACCTCCCTGTACTCCCAGCTGCCCTCTGCTCCCTGCTCCATTCCTTGTCTTGTGCTTGGCATCACCACCTAGCCAAGCACTTGAGCCCTGACAACCAGACTAGTCATAGGCCGGTGAGAGGCCCGGAGCCTCCCTGCCTTTTCACCACCACTGTGTTTTCTGAACTCAGCATCTTCTCCTCTCTTTTGTATTTTTTTTAAAATTCCCCATCTCCCCAGGTTGGATTTGTATTTTACTAAGATGTAATTCACATAATAAAAGTCACTATTTTAAAAGTGTACAGGGTCAGGCATGGTGGCTTATGCCTGTAATCCCAGCATTTTTGGAAGCCGAAGAAGGAGGATTGCTTGAGGCTAGGAGTTCAAGACCATCCTGGGCAACACAGGGAGGAGTCATCTCTGCAAAAAATAAAAAATAAAAAATATTAGCAGGCAGGAGCAATGGCTCACATCTGTAATCCCAGCACTTTGGGAGGCCAAGGCAGGCAGATCACTTGAGGTCAGGAGTTCGAGACCAGCCTAGCCAACATGGTGAAAGCCCGTCTTAACTAAAAATACAAAAAAAAATATTAGCTGGGTGTGCTGGTGCAGCTTAGAATCCCAGCTACTCGGGAGGCTGAGGCAGGAGAATTGCTTGAGCTCAGGAGGCAGAGGTTGCAGTGAGATGAGATTATGTCACTGCACTCCAGCCTGGGTGACAGAGCAAGACTCTGTCTGAAAAACAAAACAAAACAAAAATTAGCCATGCAGGGTGGTGGTGTGCATTTGTAGTCCTAGCTACTCGGGAGGCTGAGGCAGGAGGGTTGCTTGAGCCCAAGAGTTTGAGGTTGCAGCAAGCTGTGATCATGCTACTGCACTCTAGCCTGTGCAACACAGTAAGACTGCCTCTAAAAAATAAAAATAAAAAAAACAAACAAAAATTAAGCATAGAATTCAGTGCCATTTTGTACCTTCATGATGTGTAACTATCACCACCATCTAATTCCATAACAATTCCATCGTCCCCCAAAAAAACCCCAGACCTATTCGTAGTTAGTCCCAACTCCCCATTCCTCCTAGCCCCTGGCAACCACTGATCTGCTTTGTTTCTGTGGATTTGCCTGGTTGTGGATGTTTTGTATAAATGAGATCATACACTAGGTGGTCTTTGTGTCTGGCTGCTTTCACAGAACATAATGTTTTCAAGGTTCATATATGTTGTAGCATGTGTCAGTGCTTCCATCTTTTTTAAGGCCAAATAATATTTCATTGCATGGCTGTGCCACATTTTGCTTATCCATTCATACATTGATGGCCATTTGGGCTCTTTTCACTTTGTGGTGATTGTGAATAATGTTTCAGTGAACATGCATATACAAGCATTTATGTGGATGTACGTTTTGGATTCTCTGGGGTATATACTTAGAGAGGAATTGCCCTGTCCTAGAGTTTTGTAACTGCCTTCCTTGTCCATCTTGTCTACCCAGTGGTGCTGTCTCCTCAATGGGTACCCAGGGTCTCTCTGGGTCGGGCCCCTGCTCACCCTTCCATCACTGCATTCCTTCATTTCCTCTGTACTGCGTATTCTAGCATTCAGAGGTCTCGATAGCCCGAGTGTGCTGTGCTGTTCCTGCCTCTGGGCTTCTGCTCACATGTCTCTATCTGGCCTAGCCCCTTCCCCTTTTGTCTGAAGGCCTCTTTTTACCCTCAGCCTGGCTGTCATCTCCTTGGTACAGCCTTCTCCCACATCAGTTCCCATCCTCTTAGGCCAATCCCTTCCTCTGAGGAGGCCTCCATTTTGTCCATTACATACCCAGCTTTCAGCTGCAGGGGGGTGTCCCCCAGGCGGCTTCTCTGGCTCTGTATCTGTGTGTACCTGGCATCTAGCAGGTAATTAGTGCTTAACAAACACATATGGAATTAACTTTCAGGCACTGTATGTGCTTTTCCGAGTGTGCATGTCGCAGATCTGTGTGTGACCCACACAGATTTATATGTCTGCCCCTGCAGACACACAAATGAATATAGAATCAAGGTGTACTTCCATCACTCTCTGGACCCCTGGATTTTGGTGGCCTCACATTTGCTTCTCTGTGACCCAGACGGGACTTGGGGAGTTCCAGAGTGATTCTGAGGAAACCCAGTCCCCTTTACCCCAAACAGGTGACCTACTGTTTCAGACAGCTGGGGAAGCTCTGGTCACAGGGGACACACGATCTGTCTTCTGGCTCTTCTCCTTTACTCTCTAAGTGTGTGACTACTCAGCCGTTCTGCAAGGCGGCTCTTTGCTCTGGTTCTCCCTGTCCTTGTCTAGCTGGGATTCCAGCTCTAGTCAGCCAGTGACATCTCCCCTGCACCCGGGCCAGTGAGCCGAATTTTTTTCCAAGCCTCAAGTCAGGCAGGTTCGGGAAGGAGACAGCTGCTTAGGCAAGTGAGCCCCAGAGGCCCTTCCTCAGAGTAGCTGAGTAGACTAAAGACAGAGAGCCTGTCCTTTTCATCCATTTAGATCAGCCCCCTTGGAGATGGCCCTGGGCAGGGAGAAGGCAGGCCCCAAAGCAGCCTCCACATCCTGGGAGAAAAGCATGGTTAGGCAGGGTGCAGTGGCTTATATGTGTAATCCCAGCACTTTGGGAGGCTGAGGTGGGAGGAACATGAGGTCAAGAGATTGAGACCATCTTGGTCAACATGGTGAAACCCCATCTCTACTAAAAATACAAAACTTAGCTGGTTGTGGTGGTAAGTGCCTGTGAGTAGCTGAGGCAGGAGAATCCTTGAACCTGGGAGGCAGAGGTTGCAGTGAGCCAAGATCACACCACTGCACTCAAGCAACAGAGTGAGACTCCATCTGACAAAAAAAAAAAAAAAAAAAAGAAAAAGAAAGAAAAAGAAAAGCATGGTTGCTACCCTGGTGTGTTGGTAATGACTTGGCAGTGGAGGGAGGAGGGTGCTTACCTCCAGGAGGATAGGAGCAGAGGAGCCACAGAGCAGCTGCCCCATGGCTTGGGTCCTGTGCTGCAGATCTCATCGCTGAAGGTGTGGCTAAGGCTGTCCTACCAGGTGTTTGGGATTCTGCCTGGACCCTATACCAGCCCCACTCAGAGCCAGAGGACTCTAAATAAGTCACTCAGCTCTGGCTTTGCCAGGTGGCCCAGGGTAGGTGGCACCTCAGGGGGGCACATCATGGTGCTGCCAGACTCAGGGGGGAACAGGGGTATGTCTGGGCGCTACCCAGGGCTCACTGAGGTTACCAGGGTTGGAGGGGAATGCTGTCTGAACCTGATAGCATTGCACAAGTCAGCCGTTCTGCAAGGCGGCTCTGTGCTCTGGTTCTCCCTGTCCTTCCCTAGCTGGGATTCCAGCTCTAGTCAGCCAGTGACATCTCCCCCGCACCCAGGCCAGTGAGCCGAATTTTTTTCCAAGCCTCAAGTCAGGCAGGTTCGGGAAGGAGACAGCTGCTTAGGCAAGTGAGCTCCAGAGGCCCTTCCTCAGAGCAGCCCAGCCCTCCTCCTCCTCCCTCCTCAGCCCTCTCCTCTCCCTGGGCCTCTTCCCCACGTGGCTCATTACAACTCCAGTTGTTCAGGTCTTGACCTCAAGAGCCTTCCCTATTGACCCCTGACCAGCGATACTAATCTGTGTCAACAGGCCCCAGGGGTTAAAGAAACACAACCCGCTGCTGCCGCCTTAGCAGGTGCCTGGAGGGGGCGGAGCGGCTCCCGGGAGCAGCCGGGCCGCGGGAAGGCACTTCTTAGGCACCGCCTCCTCCTCACTGCACCCGCCTTCTCCGCTCCTGCTTCGTGCTCTCCTTGTTTCTCCTCTTTGCAAACCTCCGTCCTGCCGGTTACCCATTCCTCTGTGTCACCACTTCCCTTCTTTCTTTCCTTTGCTCTCCACTCTCCTTGCAGGATTTGGGACCAAAAGCCCCCAGGCATCCAGGTGGTGCTTGGGTTGATACACAGCTGCCTGCCCTTGCACTTCTGGGGGCTTGTCCAAGTGGGTAGGTCTGGGCAGGGCTGGTGAATCTGCATTTCCACCTAGTACCCAGGTGCTGATGGTCCTCCAGGTTGCCCACCTCTGAGGTGTGCTCCTTTGTCTCCAGGGACAGAGCCATCCTTAGGAGGCAGGGGCACCCTGCTGGCTGTCTAGGCTGGGTGTAGAGCCCAGACGGGAGTCCACCTGGGTGGCACGAACCACCTGAGTTATCCCCCTGTTCTCAGAACACAAATGGATCACCTGAGGATGTCCTGGTGAGGATGCAGGAGCTGTCAGGCAGGGCCACCATGAGTCACTGGGGGTCAAGCCAGTGAGCTTCCTGCACTGCCCTGGCTCTGCTGAGGGCCATGTCAGGGTGAAGGGGGCGTGCTCCTGGCTCAGATAAGATGATCCAGATTCATGTCAGACATGTGCCCTTTCTTGGGATGAACCTAGAGTTATTTGTAGCATGGCCTTAACCCTGCCCATTTTACACACTGCTCATCTCAACCCAGCTGAGGCTGTACTTCTTTGCTTCTTGGGACTGCTCTAGGGCCATGAGGTTGCCACCCCCTGCACCCATCCACATACACAAACTAGAGGAGCGAGAATGATGGAGACAGGGACATTAATCACAGTTTCTGTCCTGCTGGGGCACTGCAGCCCCAGTCCCCAGGAGTCTGTGTATTCCCATGTTCCCGTCATCCTGCTCACAGGGAGGTGGAAATCCAGACAGAAACCTGCCTTCTCCTCCATCCCCACTTGAAGCTGCTGATAATGCCTCTTACCATCCAGACTTAAGACATCCCTTCCTTCCATGGGGCCCATAGCCACAGACTGCCCCTCCTGCAGAGTGCACACGTGTCTGGCAAGTGATGGCCCAGAGAAGGTGCTAAGCAGAATTGGGAGTGGGGCTCCAGCAAGGCCTGGTGTGCTGAGTAGGTTTGACAGTGTTTTGTAGGGGTCTTTCTTGTAGGTCCAGGAAGCCTAGATGGGGGTCAGGCTGGCTGAGAGAGCACCCTTGGGTGCTGTCCTCTGAGTTCTTTGCTTCTCTTTGACTTTGTCCCCTACTCACCCCAACCCACCCCTTTTTCTTCTTCCTCTTGGCTATAGCTCTCTCACAGGGCTGGGGAGCAATAGACAAACTCTCCAAAAATATTTTTTTAAGTTTCCCAAACTTTTCCAGATGCCAAGAAGGGGCCAGGGAAACTGCAACTGCAGAGGGGGGAAGGGGAGGAGAAATGTTCTAAGGCCTTCCCTCCCTTGCGCTTGGAGGCAAGGATAACTAGGGGAGCAGGGTGACTCTGGTGCTCTCAGACAGTCCACCTGGAAGTCAGAGAGACCCGCTAACCATCCCACCCCTGTTACCCCCCAGCCCATCCTCCATCCTCATTCCCAAAACCTGGAGCCAGCCTGTAGAGACAGAGGCAGAGAAGGATGTCAGTGGGACACCTAGGAACTCTTGGGGTTCAGGAGGGTGGATTTGGGACATATTCCCCCACCAGCTGAGGGAGGTCAAGAGCTGAGGAGAGGGTGAACCTGTCCCCAAGGGCGCCCTCCCCTGGATTCCAGGGCCTGATAGAAGAACCTGCCACTACTGGGGTTGAGGTGTCAGGGGATAGACAGGAGGGGGAGGTGTGTGAGGACAGTGCGGGGATCACTGCTCTCCCCTAGTCCCACCCTCAAGGGGTGCTGCCCCCACCTCTACCGTTCTGTCCGTCCACTCCCTGGACACCTCCTAAAACAAAGGCCTCTTTGTGGTCCTGGCCCACTGGCCTGCTGCCAACCGCATTCTTTGCGTGTTTCCTGAGCACGGATCCCAGCTTCGTGGTCAGCTCCTCCCCCACCCAGCCTGCTTCCCGGCCTGACTCCTGGTGGCTCAGAGCAGTCCCCTTTCCTGCCCTGACCAGGGTCCTCCCCCAGTTCCCATCTCTACTGTGGACAGATCTGGACAGAGAAGGGAGACTCCCAGGAGCTTGGCCATTGGGCCTTCAGTGGGGGTTGGGGGACAAATGGAGATTCAACTCCATCCCAGCTCCAGCTAACCTTCATGGGTTTCGCTGAGCCTCTATGTTCTGTAAAGATGGGGAAAATAACTACCCCTTGGGGCTGTCAGGCAGATTAAATGTCTCCAAAACACAGAGCTCCTGCTTGCTGCTTGCCGCAGAGTGGAAGAGGCAGTGTGTAACCTGAGCTCCCCATTTATTCACTGCTCCCTGGGTTCCTAGGGGGCTGGAGGTGAGCTTGGTGGACAGCAGATGAGCTCAGAAGAGTCTCCAGAGTCTTGGGTGGGGTGTTTCCCTGCACTCCTGTGGGGGACCCCACAACTATGGCCCACTCCTGGGAGTGCTGAGGCCAGTACCCCAGGGAGTCCTACTCCACCAAGAGTTGGAGCTGAGTCCTTAGCAAGTAGCCTGTCCTAGGGTCCTGCTCTGTGTGCCCCCAGCCCTTCCTGGCACCCATGTCACTTTGTAACAGCAGTGGGTCCTCCCTGGATTAGGCACAGCAGGGTGATGCCTAAAGCCCTGAAATAGCAGACCTGAGGAGGGTTGGGGTAGGGAGTCCAAGCAGGGATGGCCCAGCTTTTGGGGAACACTTTCATATGTCAGCAGATGCACACCCCTCAGTCACCAGCCACAGTGACAGACACGGTCCTAGAAGTCCTAGATCACTGCTCTGGGGGAGCTTCCCCCCCTTGTTAAAAAATGTTCATAATTTGGAAAGAAAAGGAGTTTTTTACAAGCTGGCGGCTCTAGGGAACTTTCCGTCGGTTCTTTCTGGCCTCGTGATGGGTGGGGCCCACTTTTCCCTTCTCTCTCTGCCCCCACCTTCTAATAATCCCCCCTTTCCAGCCTCACCAAACACACACCCTTTAGGAGACCTCCAGCCGGCTGTCACCCCAAGAAGGCTGGAGGAAAGCCCAGGACCTGTCTGTGCCCTCCTGGGCCCCATCCAAGCCGCGGGCACAACCCTCCCCTCCCCCACTTCTCCCTCCCACTGAGATTGGCCCCATCACAGGCCTAGAGTCTTCAGATAGCTGAGTTTCCCAGAATCTGTGCCTGGACCCAGGCCTGGCAGCCTGCCTGCCCTTCCCCGAGGGCCTACCCCACTCTCCTGTGGGGTGAGGGTCCCCCGAGTCTTCTTGCATCCGGGGGCCCCGCCAGGGAGGGCAGTGCTGAGCTCACCGCCTCGGCATCTGCCCTCCCCCTGCCTCTGGTGCGAGGGCCGGCCGCACTCCCGCCAGTGCCTTGCTCCCTAATAGCTTTTTAAGTCCAACCACATGTGTCTGCGGAGTGAGGAGCCGCCCCTCACGGGGCCTCGGCTCTCCTCCTCCCTCAGCCAAGACCACCCTCCACTTGGAGCTGCCTCAGGGCTGGGGGAGGGGGTCTGTCTCCTGAGAGCCCATCTGCTCACCCCAGGCCCAGCTGAGGAAGAAGGGGACGGGCTGAGTGCTTGGGGGTCTCTTTTGGGAGTGTCACGTAGGCCAGCCCTCAGGCTCGGCTGGCTCCAGGTTCCCCAGCCTCTCCTCTGGGTCCTGGAGTCTAGGATCCTCTCTCTGTGTAGGGCAGCCCAGGAGGGGTCAGCTTCTGGGTGTGGGAGTGTGGGTGAAGAGTCCTCATCTCACCTTGAGCCTCCGTGGCTGGGGTCTTCGTGCCAGCACTTTTCTCCTTGCACCCAGCCCCCCAGGGGCGACCCCACAGTCGCCTCTCAATACAAGTGTGGTTCCCTGTGCGTGTGAGTGGTCTGTGGGGAGGCCTGTGGGGTGTGGTTTCGCAGAAGGGGAGCAGGAGCGAGGGCTGAAAAGCAACGAGCAAGCAGGCTTGGGGTCCTAATGAGAAAATTGCTTCCAGCCAGAGTGCCCTGCTTTGCGGCTGAAATTGCATCCAGCCTCAGCCAACTTTGCCGCCACAGTACCCGCCCTTCGGAAGGAGTTGGGGAAGCAGGCGGGCAGTGGGAGGAGCTGGCTTCGCACGTGACTCAGGTTCCCTGATTTCCCGCCCCCCTGCACCTCCAAAGTACACACCTGGGAGAGTCTCTTCGGCCTTAAGTGGAGGAGGGCACCGAGAGCATGAGGGCTTGGCTTTGCTTCGGACCCTACTGTTTGATCCTTGGGAGGCAGAGGAGGGAGAGGGGAGGGATTCCCTTTCTCTCTCTCTCTCTCTTTTAATCAGTTCTGCCGCACTTATGAGGTACTCACTGCCTGCAGAGGGCTTGGAGAGGTGGGCTTGCATAGGGTGGGCCTACCTACCCAGTGACATTTACTGTTTAAGGGTGTTAGAAGCACGTTGTTTTCACAAAGGTCCTGGGTGGAGCCCCGCCTTTCAGGATGCTTCCTTTGAAATTCAGCCTCCCTGGGGTGGGGTGGGCCCCTTTTGCCTGTCCTTCCACCACTCAGGGGAGCCCAGTGCCTACACCCGAGGCCAGGGGATCCAGGGGTGAAAAGCTGTCTTAGCTTAACATTCTTCTTTCCGTTCCTCACTTACTTGGGTCTCTGAGCAGAACCAGGTGGTCACCAGAATTTGTGAGGCCTAGTGCAAAATGCAAACTCAGGGCACCTTGTTCAAAAATTAAGAATTTCAAGACAGCAACAGTGGAAGCCGAGGTTATGAAGCCAGCCCTGCTTCCAAGGAAAGCTGGTACCGCCTCAGCAGCCCACTGGCTCAGGGGCTGTGGCCTTTGCCCTGACCTGAAACAGGAGGTTCCACCTGCTGTTTTCTGGATCCTGGGGAATTCCTTCCCAGCCTGGGACTGTAGTCTCCCTGCTGCTGCATCCCTCGGAGACTCTTACTTTCTGGATTTTAGAGATCTTGGTTAGTGGGGAGGGATATGAGGGGAGGGAGCAAAGAAAACGAGAATGGATCACACCTTCAGTGCTTAGAGAGTCTCTGGACAAGGCTACACTTAGCACCCTAAGGTGAACCTGACAGTGCACCTGAGGTATCCCTGGTGAGGTGGAACCTACAGCCTGCTAAGCCCAGCCCGTAGCAGGTCAGTGGGACCTTCCCCTCCTCCAGGGTGGGGCCTCCCCCACGAAAGACAAATTCTGCGGGCTGTGCCTGTGCAGAGCAGGGAGCAAGCAGGAGTCCTTGGAGGGAGGGAAGAAGGCAGGAGGAAGGAAACAACCCCATTGTCATCCCCCAAATTACTGGCTGGGATGGCAGGGGAGGAGGCGGAAAGCCGACATTGTTTACTTAATTAAAAGTAAACAACAATTTGCCGCTGCCAGCCTCCCATTAGCTGTGTGCTGGGAGCCCTGTGAGCTGTAGACTCCGCTTTCGCTCCCACCAAGCTGGCTCCTGATGGCACACCCCTAGCCTTGGCTCCCCAGATTCTCTGCTCCTGTCCTCCTCAGGCCAAGGAGAGGGAAACAAGCTATTAAAAATAAATAAATATGTAAAAAGAAAACCCAGTAGTTTCTCAGAGTCCTGTGGGTCAGGATAAGAATGTCAAGAAACTGTCATTTGGCAAGCCAGCATGGGGCCTAGAGACCCCTGAGTGTGCACACTGAGGTCTGCTTGTGGTGGGCTGGGCAGGGCAGGGGGCACTTCTTTATCCAGTCAGCCAGATGTTGGGCTCCTTGGGAAAGGCAGGCTCCCTCCCTCCCTCCCCCTCTCCCCGCCTCCCCCCCCCCAGGGCCCCAGTCTATACTACCTGGAAGCCTGGGCCTCTCTGCCCCACCTCCCACTTTTTCCTTTTCCCTTTTAGCAGCTTATAAACATCCTTCTCCCATCTTTTTGGCTCTGCTCCCAGAAGGGGGCTGTTCAGGGATCCTGGAGGGCCAGGGAGAGAGGCAAGCTCCTTGGGGCCTAAGGGGAGAAAGGCAGCTGGAACCGGCCCCACCCCCAGGACAGTACAGCTACAAGTGACCCTTGGAACAGGTGAAGGGGTTGCCCTAAGTTGGGGTGAGGTGGGTACCCTCCCAGCTCCTGCTTCTCTGGAGCAGGAGGGGTGGTTGGATGGCAAGAGGGGTTTTGCAGAGGTGTCTTCCAGGCTCCAGGGGCAGAGCAGGACACCTTTCCAGGGACCTGTCCTCAGGCAAGTCCTCACCTCTTCTGTAGGTCCTGCCTGCAATGATGTAGAGCACAGGCTTACATCTGGACCTCAGTAGGTATGACCTAAGGCTCATGACTTCAAAGCTCAGGACCTGCAATGGGCACAGGAGCTCACACCTGTAATCAATGCCAGCACTTCAGGAAGCCGAGGCCAGAGAGTTGTTTGAGACCAAGAGTTCGAGACCAGCCTGGGCAACATAGGGAGCACTTGCCTGTACTAAAAATAAAAAATAATAATTAGGGTGGCAGCATGCACCTGTGGTCCCTGCTACTCAGCCTCCCAAGTAGCTGGGACCACAGGTGCATGCTACCACCCCCGGCTAATTTTTTAGGAGAGGTGGGAGTATCCTTGAACTCAGGAGTTTGAGGCTGCAGTGAACTATGATGGCACCACTGCATTCCAGCCTGGGTGACGGAGCAAGGCCTGTCTCAAAAAAAAAAAAAAAAAAAAGTAAAGAAAAGAAAAACCGAAAAGCTCAGGGCCCAGATACTTGCGGGGAGAGAAGTGCAGAGCACATGAAATGTACCCAGCTTTATGAAACCACTGCTGAGCCTCCTTCTGGGGGCTGTACAGGCAAGGTGGGAAGGGGTAGGTCTGAGCAAAAAGTTAGACCTGAAGAAAATGAAACAGCCCAATGTCCAGGGTGTAGGGATTGAGAACCCTGGTCCGGAGTTTGTCCCTCCAGGAAGATTTAGGTCCCCACTCTTCCCCTGAGCCATCGTCTCACCTTTCTTCTGTCTCCATTCCCCATCCCATTTGCCTTCTTTCATCTTACTCCTCCACCATTAGGATTCACACATCCACATGCACGTGCACACAAGAGTACAGATCCTGGGATTCGAGCACATCAGGATTTTCACATGCACTCACACGTAGACAAATCTGGGAAGTCTGTCCTGTACTTAATTGAATTAAAGGACTGGGGTTTGGCAGGACATTGTGTATCTGAGCTGCAGCCTCTTGCAGCCGTTTCAAGGGCTGATGGTTCAGGCTCCCTGTAATTCCAGCTGCTGCTGCTCCCTGTGGGCAGGTGGCTGGGTCTGCGCCTGTCCCCTCTCCCCTTCCTCTTCTCTCTCCTTTCACTTCCCAGGCCAGAGCCTCCGGCACACAGCCTGGGGAGGCTGGGGACACCCAATGTATTCCTCCTCCCTTCTCTCACTTGCATTCTGGAAGCTAGTGGTTGGCTAGCTCCTTAGCAGTCTTACTCTGTCGCCCAGGCTGGAATACAGTGGCACGATCTTGGCTCCTAAAACCTCTGCCTCCTGGGTTCAAGCGATTCTCCTGCCTCAGCCTCTCAAGTGTCTGGGAATATGGTGAAACCCCGTCTCTACTAAAAATACAAAAATTAGCCACTACGCCTGGCTCACACCTGTAATCCCAGCACTTTGGGAGGCCCAGGTGGGTGGATCATCTGAGGTCTGGAGTTCGAGACCACCTTGGCCAACATGGTGAAACCCTGTCTCTACTAAAAATACAAAAATTAGCCACGCGCCTGGCTAATTTTTGTATTTTTAGTAGAGACAGGGTTTCACCATGTTGGCCAAGGTGGTCTCGAACTCCAGACCTCAGATGATCCACCCACCTGGGCCTCCCAAAGTGCTGGGATTACAGGTGTGAGCCACCACACCCTGCCAAGAGGGATGCTTTTAACCTCTGTTTCCTCCCTCCACTTAAGCCTCTGCTTTGGCAGCCTCTGGGGGTGGGGGTGGGGGTGGGCCTGTTCTCAGCTCCCCTTTACTGGGGACAGGTGATTCCTTTCTGGCTGGCTCCTTGGAGAACAGAGAGGGTGAGCTCAGGCCCCACCTCTCTAAGGGACCCACTACAGAGCCCAGCCCCTACTCTGAGGAAGTCCTAAATGGGCCATTCCTGGCTCAGAGCCTGAGGCCATTGGAAAGGGCTTGTATCCGGAAAGGGTGAAGGAGAGAGCCCGGGAGCCTCTCTGTGGGTGGGAGGGGCGTGGCCAGCCAGCCTCGCCTCTGGGGGCACTAGCTCCCAGCTTGTGCTGCACTCTTTGACTATGACTTTGTGGGGCGCTTGATGTGTGCAGAATCTATCCTGAAATCCGTAGCTTAGGAGAAGCCTGGACAAGCTGCTAACGTTATAGGTGTCCAAGAACCTGTTGGAGGAGCCCAGTCCAGCCCTACTTGTGTGACCCTTGGTGCTTGGCAAGGCATGAGGGTAGGGAGCAGCCCTCCCACAGCCAGCTAGACTGTTTTGCTCTGGGGCCTGAGGACTGGGGGACCAGGGAAGCAACCAGGACTAGCCCGGGGCCCTGTGAAGCAATCCATACTGCCCAGGGTCAGGGGGGTGGGGGGATAGGCCTCACCTCGGCTAACCTCCCAGTGGAACAAAGGGGCCTTTCTCCACGCCCGCCCGGGAGGGTGTGCCTGCCCGGCTGCTGCCGCCACTGCAGAGAGCGCTGTTGTTTTTTTTTTTCTTCCTGACTTTTCTCCATTTCTCTCTGGTTCCTGATCTCTGACTTTCAGTCTTCGTTTTTTTTTACTTTTTATGGGGGTGGGGTAGAGATCTTCCTTCTCAAGTGTTTACCAAGTGCATAGACAAGTCTGCACTGCCCAAAGGTGAGGGCATCCTGGGTGCATTAGGAATACTCCTGGGGCCGCTGAGTGCAGCGGCTCACGCCTGTACTCCCAGCACTTTGGGAGGCCAAGGCGGGTGGATCACGAGGTCAAGAGATTGAGATCATCCTTGCCAACATGGTGAAACCCCATCTCTACTAAAAATACAAAAATTAGCTGGCCATAGTGGTGTGTGCCTGTAGTTCCAGCTACTCGGGAGGCTGAGGCAGGAGAATTGCTTGAACCTGGGAGACAGAGGTTACAGTGAGCCAAAATCGCGCCACTACACTCTAGCCTGGGTATAGAGTGAAACGCCGCCAAAAAAAAAGAGGATACTCCTGGGGTCACGTGGCCTCAGATTTCCTCAAATAGAGGGTAGCTCCGTCCTGAAGGAAGCAGGCAGGACTCAGAGCGGCAGCCACACAGGGTGGGACTGGGCTCACTGGATACCCCTCAACCAAACTATGCACCTGGCAGGTCCCCCACCTCCTGTTCGCCCACCCATTTCGCGGTCCCCTTTCCATCCGGCCCCCGCACCGCAAGCTGTTTCTAATCAATGCGAACGGGAAACTCGGTCCTCACACCACGTCACGGGATGTGCTTGGCAGTGACAGCAACAGGAGCCGCTGCCACGGGTAGCTCCTTTCTTGGTGCATAGCCCAGGGTTCGAGTGGCCTGGGCCTAATTGGGTTCTTCTGCTTCCTCTTGGGCCCCCCGGGATATGCAGAGGGAACCACATCCCCTAGAGCTCTGGGCCAGTCGCAGGCCGCGCCGCGCCACAGCCCTCCGAGGGCAGCTAGTGTTAACTCGCTGCGCCACCTAGCTACGGCGTCCGGGTGTGCAGCGCTTCACTCCCTCGGCGACGCTGCTCCCTGATCCCTCCGGTCCGGCAGCCTGAAGAAAGCCCGTTTTGGTCCTTCAGGGAATTATGAATGAGGAATTTGGCACCTGCCAGCTGGAGGATCAATGTCACTTTGTCCCTTCAGCAGCCTTTGCTGTCCTCATGCAAGCTTGGTACTTTATGGTATATAAAACTAAAAGTGAAAATCTGTTAAAAGAAAAAAGAATTCTGTAAAAATCCCCATTCACATCTCATGGTGCTGAGCAGGTCATGGTTTGTGTTGCACCGAGCAGGAGAGACACCCTGGAGTTCTAATAGCAGGTCTAGGATTCGGAGGCCAGGCTTCTGATTCCAAGCCCAAAGTTCCGTGCAGCACTCCGTGCCTTCCGTTCAGCCCAGCCCTGCCCAGGCTGTCAGGGCTCCAAGTTAGAAATTTGTAGTCAAATGTCTAGATTCTTCATGCTTCCTTTGGACAGCTCTGGACAGTGGCTGCCTGAGGATCTCCAGGGCAAGGAGAGGTGCAGGCCTTCAAGAGAGTGCTCCACTGCCTTCCCCTGCTGTGCTGTTCTCAGTGAGGCTCCAGTTCCTTCCTCTGGTCATTCCAGCCCTTGAGTATGGCACAAGTGTTTCCAGTCCTGTTTCTGGAACCAACTCAGCTTTGCAGGAGGATTAGTGGTATCAGGGCTTCGACACTAATTTGCTGGACATGAGTGTCAGTGGTTGGGCTGCAAGAAAGCTGTTCTTTCTTCAGGAGGCAGAAGGTGCCTCTGTTCCAGTGGTCAGTGTAGCCATGGTTGGAAGAATCTAGAAGGGTCTCTTCAGAGCCTTATCCACTGCAGCTGTGCTTTGAGATGTGGGGGATGTAGCAGCCAAAAAAAACCAACAGAGAGGCTTTGTCCTCAAGGGGCTGATGGTCTAGTGGGGTGCTCCTGGTCAGGACCTCCTGGCCTTGGTGGCCTGGTGGCCAGGTTTCTGGGGCTCTCATGCTCTCCAGAGCTAGTGTCTCCCACTTCCCCAGCCATGAACCAGCCAGAGGTTCCTGTGTAGGTGAGATTTGGAGGAAGGCTGTTGAGGCTATTTAGCTTCCAGCCTCCAGGTGGGAGAAGGGCTCCACTTAAACATCTGATGATGGTGGGTATTTGTGTTTGTTGCTTGTCTATGAGCCAGGGTCAGTCTCCACTGCACCAAAGCAAGTCCCTAGGTGGAGGAGGCTCCTTTGGAGTCACCAGCCTGGGTATTGAGTGCTTTCCCTTAGGGGTTGAGGAAGTTAGCACCTGAGGAGGGGAGGCAGGTGGCTAGGGCTTAACTCCCACTTCCCCACAGGGTGAACCGAAGTAGGTGGGTTCTTTTTTTTTTCTGGACGGAGTCTCACTCTGTTGCCAGGCTGGAGTGCAGTGTGGTGGTGTGGTCTCGGCTCACCTGCAACCTCCACCTCCCGGGTTCAAGCGATTCTCCTGCGTCAGCCTCTGAGTAGCTGGGACTACAGGTGCCCACCACACCTGGCTAATTTTTGTATTTTTAGTAGAGATGGGGTTTCACCATGTTGGCCAAGGTTGTCTCGATCTCTTGACCTCATGATCCACCCGCCTCGGCCTCCCAAAGTGCTGGGATTACAGGCGTGAGCCACTGAGCCCAGTCAAAGTAGGTGGGTTCTAATACTGTACCCTGAGGTTTCCTGGATGAATTCTTCCAAGGAAAGGGAACTGTGGAGAGAGGCAAGAGCAAGGCCAGAAAGAGACCAGGGGGCAGAGAGAGGTGGTGGGGGAGGCTAATGCTTTCCCCATCTCTGCTGATCCTCTGTCCCTTCTGATTTCCTCAGGCAAATAGGCAAAGAGCTTAGGGACCTTCCCCTGCCCTGGGCTAGAGTGAATTTCCTGCTCTGTAGGGATTCAGCCTTCTTCCACCTTCCTTTTCTTGGCCAGTTGTTTCTTCTCTGAGCCTCCTCCTCTCCCTCTTCCTTCCCTCCTTTGCTCAGAAGCATTCATAGGTGGGTGAGTGGTGGCTCCTTGTCCTGGGGTCTCCTCAGCTCCTCACTCTGTTGAATGCCCACCAGACAGATGCTGGGATCTGCATGCAGCCCAGCAGTTGTGCAGGCAAAACCACTCCTGAGGATTTCTAGGAAAGTTTTTCTCTTTCTGTTTTTTTTCTCCTAAAGGAATCAGTTCCTCTCTGCTCTCTCTTTTTGTCTTTGCCCTCTTTCCCTGCCTCTCTCAGAACCTTATACTGTATTTCTCTGATTCTTTCTGCCACAGTCTTCTTTTTTCACTTTGGCCCTGATTCTCTATTTGTGGCTCCTCCCTTTTTCCCTCTCTCTCTTTTAGTTTTAGTTTTGTCTTTTGGTTGCTCTCTGGCTCTGGGGCTTCTTGCCTTCTCTGATTCCTTCTCCAGACTCCTGCTTGTCCCAGGCACATCCCTCGAGTGGCCTACAGAGCCTCTGCCTCCTGCTTCTCATACCAGGTTGGCATTAGAGTCTGGAGGACTCTGTCCCTTTATGAATAATTAGACCAAGGGCAAGTGTATTTGGGGGTAGTGGGAGGGTGATACCCAGCCCTGGGAGGTGGGGACACTATTAATAGCCCTAAGAGCAGCTGGGGGTGGGGTTGATTGTCTGGCCAGCCTGTCCTGTCCTGGGCAGCTCAAAGGGCCAGAAAGGGCAGTGCTGGAAATAGAGAAAGCGGGTGGAGGTGGATGAGCGGCTCTGCAGACTCCTCCCTGGGATGGGACACTCCCTCCCAGGGCCCCTGTCTTTTCTTGGCATACAGGGTATTGAGGGCATTTTCCACTGTCAGTTTTTCTTCATCAGGTTGGGGAGGGGACAAAGCTTCAGGGTCTGGGGACACTTGCCTAGACCCCACCATCACATGACTCTTGGCCCCAGGCCCTCTCAGAAATGCTGGCTACAGCTGCCGGCTGAGTCGTGGCACTAGCCAGCACTGCCAGGAGAGGCGCCTGGCCTGGCTGTTCATGGGCCTGTGCTCATGCTCCTGGTTTTCTCAGCTTTCTGTATTCTAAGGCTGGGCTGGACTGAATAGGCCTTGGGCCTAGCATTCCCAGAGTCTGGGGGACAAGGTCTGTCCTCCCTGTTCCCTGTTAGTCCTCTCTTCCCCACCCCCATTTCTAGTATGGTGACCATCTTGAGACCACTGGATGGCCACTGCACAACGATGTGGCAAGGTATGTGCCTGTACAGGTGTCTGCCCAGGTTCTGCCACTGCATTTGCAGAAAAACCTCACTGTTGCTCTTTGGAGATGGTATTGGGCGAGGCCCCGAGGGAGCCCCTCATCTCACTGGCAGTGGTCTCTGGGGCAAGACACCAAAAACTGCAATCTAGGACATACTCACCATGTCATCAAGAGCATGAGCCCCTGGGGAGGGGTGCTGAGGGTCAGCCACAGCTTCCCCACCAGGGTGGGAGGTGGCATTTGAACAGAGCTGAGAAGGAAGAATAAGCTTTCAGCAAATGGAGATGAAAGGAATTAGTAATCTAGACGGAAGAACAGCCAACGTTTATGTAGCCCCAACTATAAGCCAGGCCCTGAGCTAAGCACCTTATTATACATATTTTCTCATTTATTCCTCAGGAAGGAATGCTAATGGTAGGTGTTATCACCCTTTTACAGATGAGGAAACAGTTCACAACTTGGCCAAAGTAACGGGCTAGTAGGTTCTGGAGCATGGATGTGAATTCAGGAGGAGCCCTGGTACGCCACTGCTGGCCACCCACCTCCTTCTTCCTTCTACCCTCCACTTCAGTGTCCCCTCTTCGGCCCCTCTGTGCTGGGGCAAGGCCAGCTCATCCAGGATTGGTTATCCACAGTGGTAGAACACCACGTTGTGCCCCCTCAGTGCACACAGGCTCCAGACCAAGGGCACTTCCCTGGGTAGGCCAAGGGCAAGCTCAGAGGACAGGTGAAGCAGACCCAGGCCAATGGCTCCTGCCTTTCTCCATCTCCCCAAGATGCTTTTCTTTGCCTTTTCTTTGCCTGTTGTCTTCAACTTCTTCTGCTTTGGTGGAATTCCTATCCCAGGTATCTCTGAAACATCTCAGACAGTGTTGCCAGTGTTACCCAAGTGCCCTGGGTCCACTTGTTCCCTCTATAGACAGGTGTCTGAGGCACTGGGTTTGGTGCTGGGTCACCTTACCATGGGCAGATACAGGAGGAGCATGCAGGCCCACTCGCATGTCCCATTGCTGCTGTGGCTGGGGGTCTTATTTATTAACTGCTGGGCTGGGCCTGGAGTGGCCATTGGCATGTGGGCCTTTGTCTACCTGCTAGGTGCTCAGCTCTGCACCAGGGGCATATCCCCTCTCTCCTTTGCTGGCCACTGCCTGTTATCCCTCGGGAAAGAGCAACCGAGCATTAGTTCCCCAGTGCCTCCTGGCTTCTCCCACCGCTCCATGCCTGGGCCCATCTCCAGGTGTTCTCCCTGGGCTGGGGATGGCTGCTAATGAACCAGAGATGGGCAGAGAATGCTGAGCAGCTCACACCAAGAGAACTCCCTGGAGGGTTCCGGGGCCACTTCCTGGGGATGGAAGGGAGGTAGGGGTTCTATTTGTTTTCTGTAGGAGAACTGTAAGTTTAGGAACACCTTTCTCATTAAATGAGGGAGGCAGTGATGGGCTGTGTGGCTGAAAGGCTTCTGGCTAGGAGTTCCTCTCCACCTGGGGAGTGGAGGCAACCAAGGACTGTAGGAGACAGGCATTCTTCACCTCCATACCGTGTAGGGCCTAAGGCTTTCAAATGAAATGTGAGCCTGCTCTGGTGGTCTCCTGGGTATGAGATGAGCTAATAGACTTGCTTTCTCCTTGCTTCCCAAAGCCTCATTGCTGAGCTGTGAGCCCTGCAGTGGCCAGACCTGGCCATTTCTCCAGGGGCACCCATAGAGGCCAGGATGCGTTGGAATGGAGAAAGTAGTTCTTCCTGGGGTCAGGGAATGGAGAGGGGAATGTCCCATCCAGATGTTGGCCCTTCATCTGCCAGGTTCCTGTGGCCTAATCTCTTGCCTTCCCTACCCCCCACAATGGCTTACCTTGAGCCTAGGCCCTAGGGGCAGCCAGGGCAGGCCTAGACCACATGTGGGTGTGACTCAGTTTCTTCCTCTTCCCTGTCACTTATCCCTTCTGCCATGTCCTCTTCCCCCATCCCCAGCAGGTCACTCAGGTCAAAGACGGAAGCCCCTGTGGACCTATGAGCAGGGAGGGAATGAGGAAAGGGGAGATGACGATAACAGGGGCAACATGTTTCACTGTCTTTATCCCTGCCCTCACCCACAACTTGAGGGCTAGACTTCTTGTTCAGGCTCCTGCTTTAAATCATGTGAGACTCCAGGGATGACAGGAGGGAAAAACGCACCAACTCAGGATGACTCCAGGATGTGTGTGTGCATATGCATGGGATATGCATGGCTGGTGGGGCAGGGTGAGGAATGGAGAGAAGGAGAGCAAGATCCTAGAAGCCCCATGAGCCCAGGCCCTGGCCAAGCCTCACCCCCCATCTGCCCTCTGGCTGCCCTGCATTCTCCAGGACTTCCTTGGTCTCCTGTTTGCTCAGACAGGGAGAACTCCTCTGTGACCCGTTACTCTAGCCCCCCATCCATCCACCGTTCCCCTCCTCAGGGTGTCTCAGATTCTCAGACTTGGGTTTCAGGAGGCACAATAGTTACATTCTCCAGCTCTGATTGCTACAGGTGGGGCCTCTGGCTCCCCTTGAGATTGGGTTTCCCGTGCCCTGGACGCTCCAGAATCTCACAGGAAGGGGGAGAGAAGCAGGAGGCTGGTGCAGTGCTGGGAGGGCAGTGATTGGCCCCAGAATCACATCAGCCCTTCAGAGGATGGGGTGTTGCAGCAGCCCAGGGGTACCCTCAGAACAGAATATAACCCCACCTGCTTCTGGGATGTCAGGTCTGGGAGGGCCAGGGGATGAGCAGGCACACCCCAAGGGCTATTCTCCCCAGTTTCCAAAGGCCAGTGGTTCCTGCAAAGTTGAAGGGGGTTCCTCTCTGATGGCTCCAGATGTACCATCTCACTCGACCCATTCTTGACAGTGAGAAGTAGCTGGTGGCACCTCCGTGTGTGTGTGTGTGTGTGTGTGTGTGTGTGTGTGTGTGTGTGTTTGAGCATATGAGTGTATGCACCCAAGTGTATGCACGTGCCTGGGTATGCATATGTGGATTCAGCTAAGGCCGAATCTGTACACTCCCCTCAGCCTCCATAAGATTTGTTAGACAAAGTCCGTGGGGCAACTGGCCAGCAAATTATACATGGCCCCTTTCACAGCACAAGTTTGTTTCTAGTGGGATCTGAGGCCAGGGTTGGCTATAGCGAGCAGGAATTCCTCCCTCACCCTAGTGGGAACCATAACTATCTCCCCATCTGTAGGTGGAAAAATATACGTATTAAAAACATGCTATCAATCAGAGTTTATGTGCAACCCCGGGCTCCCCCTGGCTGCTGGAGCTTCCCCTCCAGAGCGCTACTAAAGAGGCAGAGTTCTCTTGGAAACACACACAGGCACATATGCCTGCAAACAGCAGAAGAAGCAAGAGTGAGGGGTGCTGAAGAGGTGAGGGAAGGCAAAGGAAGGACAGAGAGAGGGGAGCCAAGGAAGACAGGGAAGTAAAACCAGAAATGGGGATCCAGGGGGAAGGGCAAAGAGCTGAATACAAGAAGTCAGGTGGGGGCTTGTTCCACGCGCTGAGGGGGGCTGGTGCTGGTGTGGGAAGGGCAGTTTTGCAGGACAGCTTTGTGGCTGTTCCAGGGGATACTGAGGGGCCCCCAAGGAAGAGAGGGGCCCAGAGTGGTCACTTGGCTGAGCCTGGCTCTGGTCTGGGCACTGCCAGAGGCCTCCAGCCCACAAGCCATTGATGCTGGGGAGTAACCCATGGTGTGCAAATGAATAGAGTGGCCCCAGAACCTGGAGCCAAATCCCGTTTCGAAGCCTTGTTCAGCAGAGCCTACTTGGGCCCATGTGGAGATAGAGTCTAGTCTTAGCGCCTATTCCTGTATAGCCCTCCCTTCTGGAAGCCTGCAAAGTGACCAGAACCATGGGCAGGGGAAGTCTCTCCCTCAGAGACACGGATCTCATGAGTAACCCAGGTCCTCAGAGAAGGATGGCCAGCAGAGCTGGGTGTTTGTGTGACACAAGCCAGCCTGACGGCCCCAAACAGCGTCGAGAATGAGCTGTGGGCTCGGATATACTCACCTTTCCCTAGCCTGGCCCAGAAACCAGGGACCTTGAATGTCAGCCTGACCAGGGCACCTGTCAGACACAGTGGCTGGGCCCAGGTTTTAGGCAGCTACATTTGATGGGCCTAGTGGGAAGTAGCTGAGAACACAGAAAGAACTCTCCGGCTCCCTGCACCAGTATCGAAGGAAACTCTGAGTTGGTGTGGGGTGAGGGGAGGCAGCAGCACCCACTCTATCCCATCTCCGACCAGTCTCTCCAGGAAGTGCTGGGAGCCACAGTCCCTGAAGAGACTGGAAGGGTGGTTCGGTGGCCCTGAACTTGGGGGTATATAGTTAATGTCCCCACTGGCTGGCAAGCAGGCTGGAGAGAAGCCTGGGGCTGGAAAAGCTGCAGCGGACATGGCCCCAGAAGACTGGAGAATCAGAGACAGTCCTCAGAGGCGTGGGCCGGCAAGAGAGGATAAAAAATAAAAGATGGAGCCCGGCACCTGCCCGAGTTGTGCCAGCCAACACTGTCCCTGCCCCGCCACTGGCCCACAGGCCACCAGCTGGCCCATTGTCCCCAGTGAGAGAGCAGACATTGGAGGGGCTCCCGTGTGGGCAGGGGCTCACTCATGCACGCCTGCCTGGCAGGGACTGCCAGGGGAGAGCCACTGCAGGCTTGGGGGCGAGGAGGGAAGAAGGGGGGTGGTGGAGAGACAGAGCGTGGAGACTGAGTGGGAGGCCCAGCCGGAGTCTGGGAGGCCGCCTTCCACCTTCAGAGTGGGGAACAGAGCCCTGCCGTGCTGCAGTCAGGTCCCCTCCTGTGCTGCTGGCAGTGGGCAGCGTGCGGGGCCTGCGAACAGGAGATAAAGAGTTCGGGCAGAGTGTTTTTCTCACTAACCGTGGATTTGTATATTTGTTCAGCTGGTGGCTCTGATAAGCCCCATTCTGCCAGATAAAAGCAGAGCAGCCACAAGGCAGGGCCTGTGGAGGGGGCGTCCTAATGGGGCCTTCCTCCTCTCTGTCCAGAATCCCAGGGTTACCCCCTCCCCTGGGGAGCCCAGGCAGGGAAGGCAGTCACGACATGGGGATGCTCTGTAGCTCCTGTTGCCCGGGGGCTGTCCAGAGCAGGCCCAGATCTCAAGGCAAGGCTCCCCAAAGAGCCCACTGCATAAGAAAGCTGGGCCATATCGCGTAGTGCTGTGGGACATCTAGTGTGGTGTGGGACATCTCCTTGCCTCCCCAGGAGGCTTTCCGCCATGGACCCAGTGGCCTGTCTGGGCTGTGCAGCCACTGGCTGGTTCCTGCCAGCCTCCTTCCTCCATCTATCCAACATGCATCCCTGAGCTGACAGGGTGCTCAGAGCCCTTCCCCATCACGTCCCTGGTGTCCTGAGGTGCCTGCTGCCCTATTGGGGAAGGGGTCTACTCTTGCTGAACTAGTTAAGGCCCTGGGCCTAGAGATGGCCTGTGAGGGCTTCAGCCTCCTTTGAGTAGAGCTGTGGTATCCCCCATCCCTGGCCTTGGCTTTCCTTGCTCCTTTCACTATGCTGGTCAGAGGGGAGAAGAGGAACACCACTTGAGCAGATCAGTGGGGCCCTGGCTGCAGCTGCCCCTGCCGCAGGGCTGGCTCCTGTGCCTCTGAGCCTGGGTCCAGATTTCCCGTGTCTCTGCCTTTTGTCCTGAAGCTGAGCTGAGCATGTTAAGGGCCTGTGGTGGCGGCATTGTGGGCCTCCGGCTGGGGCCGCCAGCCGTAAGATGGCTGCCAAGGTCTAAAATGGCTGCCAGCAGCGCCCGGAGCAGCGCCCGGAGGCGCGTGGCAGGGGACTCGCTTGCACCGGATCCTCGCTCCCACTTGCTCCTTTACACAGAGCTAATAGTAATAACAGCAGTAATGGTTTAGGGATGCGTCCTGGTTTAGAAGGATTTCCTGTCTGTCGCGCTCTCCTGGAGCCCCATTTGTCTCTGCCTCAGTCGCTGGCCCACCTCCATCTCTTTGTCGGGTTCCCTCTTGGCTGTCCCTGGGCTGGGTATGTGCATGCGTATCCACACATGTGTGTGCATGGGCACATGGCTTGCCATCCCTACTTGGTCTTTCACAGTGGGTTGGGGCTGCTCCCATGGGGTGGACACTGAGGCTTTCTCCTTACTCCCTCAACTCCACTGATCCAGGTCTGGAGGGCTTGGTGGGGACCAGGTTGGGCCTAGGATGGGTGGGGTTCATAGCAGAGACCCCTGGTTAGCAGAGTGGGGACCATGTGCCCCTCTCTGAGCTCTGCAAGTGGGTCCTGAGGCTGTGCCCTTCCCAAGCCATGATTTAGAACAGCCACAGGACCAGGGTCTGAGGAGGCCCTGGGGTGGGCTGTCTGCTTCATAGGCCCCTTGGCTGCCACTCCTGGACTGGCTGGGGCTCAAATCAGACCCAGAAAGCCAGCTATGGGCCAAAGTGAGAGACTGAGATAGTGTCAAGAAAGTTCATATTCACACCATGCTATGGCACAGAGAGGCTGCCCTCCCAGGGAACATGGGTGGGCTTCCTCCAGAGTAGAGGGTGCCACTAACAAAGAGATGGCCCAGAGTGGGAATCTCTTTTGCCAAACACTACCAGGGGTGAGCGAAAGGGGAGGTATGGAAGGCTACATCCCAAACCAGAAGTGGTGAAGTGTATCCTTCCATATTAAAAGCACTTTTTAGCACTATTAGAAAGGATTCCTTTTTCTTGACTCACTACAATAGGATTTATTTTTTGGAATTAAAAAAAAATCAAAGTTAAGTGGGGATAGGGTGGAGGGGGAGTGGGGCCTGAAACAGTCACCCTTTTTTACCTGTTATTGGAAGGCAGCAGCCCGGAGTGTGGCCAGTGCTTTCAGCCCAAGACATGGTGAGGCCGTCACCTGTAAACAGAGATGCTACCTGGGTGGGCTGCATCCTATCTTGCAGCCGCAGCACCCAGCTCTGTTCTAGGATCCCTCATCCCAATCCTTGGGCTGATGTCACCTTTTGGGAACCTCCTTTATGGTGGGGACCAGCAAGTTGAATCAGGGTGGTAGCAAGACTCAGGAGGCAGGAATACTCTGTAAAGTCGGGCAAAGCCCTGGCCAATACCAAGGCACGTTTTTCAGATGCCACCCCCATGTGGTCTGCCTGTGAGCAGCTGATTCTTCACCAAATGCCTGCCTTCTTCCTGCCCCACAACCTGCCTGGCCCCCCTCCACCACCCTCTCGCCAGCTGTCGTGCCCAGGCAGGCATTCTGGAGGTCCCTGTTGTGCCCCTGGCACACAAAGCTTTGAGGACCAGGGGGACGGGGGTGGGGGGCTTTCCCAAGCTCAGCAAAATATTCACACACACACTCCACCCTGCCCCCAGCCCTCTGTGAGCTCCCACTGTACAATGAGCCCTTGTCTCGGGGCTCCCTCTGAGCAGCTGTGGCACCGGGGCATGAGACAGCCCAGACAGGCTGGCACAGAGCGGGCGACAGCGTCAGGGCAAACCTCCCCCCTCTGGGTTGCCAGGCACTGCCTGTGAGCATAAAGGTGAGGTGGGGGAGGCGCAGGCAGACAGGAATGGCTTCAATTAACCAAGTAAGGGAAGGGGATGCTCCTCTGGGAGCTGGGGCTGGTGGGGGATGGGGGACCCTTGGGTTCATCCCCACTGTGGAGAGAAATGGTCTCTGGCTTCTCTCCTGGGACCCCCTCCTTGCTCTTGACTCTTGTCCGAGGGTGACTTTACCCCTCAGGGCCGTGGGTGATGTCTTGAGACAGTTTGGGTTGTCACAGCTGGGATGCTGCTGTCATCTAGTGGGTGGAGGCCAGGGATGCTGCCTAGATACCCTACAGTGCACAGGATGGTCCCCACTACAGAGCAATCCAGCCCAAATGTCAGCAGTGACAAGGCTGAGAAACCTGACTGGGCATGAGCCTGTCTTTCTTTCCCCGTTTTGGGTCTCCCTGAGCCTCCCGGGGCTGGTTTGGGGAGAAGGTGGAGTGAAGGTTTCTGTGGCCAGGGTGGGCCCTCCCAGCCCTCCCTGCTCATGCACCAGGCTGGAGGGGTCGCTGCTTGGCTGGTGCTTATGGGGAACTTTGCTCTTGACACATCCTCCCCTTTGTTTCTCCTGCAGAATCCGGACAATCAGATAGTTCAAACCAGCAAGGAGATGCGGACATCAAACCACTGCCCAACGGTCAGTGCCCCCCACCTGCCCAACCGCCTTTGTCCTCCATGCCCCTCTACTTCCTTCCCCCACCTTGGCTGCCCTGGCCACCATCATTTCTTCCTTACAGGTGGCTATAGGCAGCTGTGCCACTGAGGCTGGGGTGCTTCAGAATGTCACCTCTCATTGAGGGCACTGGCTCAGCTGTCCCTTGACTGAGCTCAGCTTGCTGTCCTGAAGGGACAGGGGCATACCTAGAGCATGCCCCCTCTTCGGTGTAGACCTGAGGGCCAGCCTGGATCTGGAAACGGGACTTGGGAGGGAGAGTCAGCAGTGGGGAAGGCCTTTGCAAACAGGCAGGCAGCTCGCTTCTGGCCTTGTCTTGACTCACTCTTTCTTTCCCCTCTTTAGGGCACTTAAGTTTCCAGGACTGTTTTGTGACTTCCGGGGTCTGGAATGTGACGGAGCTGGTGAGAGTATCACAGAGTAAGTGAGTCCTTCCTTCCAGGCCAGGGATGGGGATTGAGGAGGTGGGACCTCATGGGATGTCCTCCTAACGGAGTCTTAGGGGAGGTGGATGGGGACAGACGGTTTCTGGGACACTATTGGCCCTGTTGGTGCTGGGCTGGGTACAGTAGAGTCTTCCAGAGAGCCCTGTCTCCAGTCTCCATTGCTTTGGAGGAAAAAAAAAGTCACAACCAGAGTCTCCTCTCCTGTGACCCCTAGCTGGAAGGAGGTTCCTCAGCAGCCCAGATGGCCCACTTTCTCCCATCTCCTGGCCCCATAGTCAACTCACCCTGGGCTTCTGGGAAACCATTCATGACAATGAAACAGACCCCATCAGGCCTCCCCCCACCTCCAAACCTCATCACCCTCTCATTCTTCCTAGCTCCTGTTGCCACAGCATCAGGGCCCAACTTCTCGCTGGCGGACCTGGAGAGTCCCAGCTACTACAACATCAACCAGGTGACCCTGGGACGGCGGTCCATCACTTCCCCTCCTTCCACCAGGTGAGCCCAGTGGCCCCGCCTTCCCACCTTCTCTCCACTCCCCCCAGGGCCAGGGCTGTCCTAGGTGGCTATAGGCAGCTGTATCACTGAGGCTGGGGTGCTTCAGAATACCAACTCTCATTGAGGGCACTGGCTGTAACACTTGAGAGACCACCAGCAGCAGTCACCCACTGAGCTCCTGCTTTGTGCTGTCATGTAGCACCTAGCCCTGAGGATACAAATTCGCACAAGGCATGACTCTGCCTGGAAGTGGGAGTCTGAGAAAGTCTCTGTCTTGGGGAGGTGACATTTGAGCCCAGACACACAGGGGCAGGTGGGGGGTTGTTTCAGGAGAAGAGGGCAGCCTCTGTCCCAGTCCAGCCTGCATAGGCTGGCGGGACCACCCTGCAGAGGGCTTTGGAGGCCAGAAGAAAGCATTTAGACTTCATCCTTGGGTAGCGGGGACCCCTGAGGGGTTTTAAGCAGGGGATGCTGAGGGTGTGTGTTCCAGAAAGCTCTCCCCAGTAGCAGTGTGTGTGGGCAGGACTGATCGCCAGTTAGGAAGCCATTGGAAAGGCTGGAGTGGGGGAGGGCCTAGAGGGGTAGGGGTGGCATGGAGAGGGAGGGAGATGCTTGGGAGGTGGAGATGTGGGTTCTGGCCAGGGCAAGTCATGCTAGGCAGGGTCCACCCTTTTTTTTTAAACATGGGTGTTTACATTAATTGTGAAATTTTCAGCATTCATTTTGATAGTTTTTAAATATTGGACTATATTCTTTATATTGATGACTGAGTTGTGTTGGTTTTGTCCCCCTGACATTTTTGTCCCTTCAGGTACCTCATTCACCTCACCCTAGCCTTGGGGGCTGCTGGGAAATCATGGGTGGGATACAGGAGGCAGCTGAGGGTTTTGCTCACTTCTCTGATGTGGGCAGCCTGGAGGACCGTGGCATCACAGATGGGGAAGGGATTGAGGAAGAGGAGCAGGCTTGGAGCTAGTGGCTTGAGGGCCTAGGGCTGATCCTGGGGTTGAGCATGCAGTGAGTGCCCAGAAGTGCTGCTGTCGGCTGGCATCACTCCCCACCCAGAGGGCCATCTGTGCACAGTTGTTTGACGTGGACACTTGATCACTCTCTGCAGCCTCGGCCCATCCTTGGCCCATCTGATCCTTTCTTCCTTCCCCAGCACCACCAAGCGCCCCAAGTCCATCGATGACAGCGAGATGGAGAGCCCCGTTGATGATGTGTTCTATCCTGGGACAGGCCGTTCCCCAGCAGCTGGTAGCAGCCAGTCCAGCGGGTGGCCCAACGATGTGGATGCAGGTATGGGTGCAGGGGTCCTGACCCAGAGCAAGAGCAACCCAGAGCCTTTTTGTCCCCCTCTCAGTTTACCTGGTAAGCCTTCCACCAGTTCCCCCTATGTCGGCAGACATTACCCACCTATTTTCTTGCCTCCTGATCTTCCAGGGAGAAAAGAGCAGGCTGAAGGAAGGGAGTGGAGGTGAGGAAGGGTGCTGTCAGAGTCAGCAGCAGAGCCCATGGTGTGGGAAGCAGAGGGGCTGCCAAGTCTCTGGTGCCCCATGGTGAGGTAGCCGCAGCCCCTCCTGGTATTTCTCTAGAGAGGTTGCCCCTTCCTCTGGGCCTCATGGTTTAAAGCAGTTTCTCACCCTGGGCACTAATGACATTTGGGGGCTCATCATTCTGTGTAGTGGGGATTATTCTATGCACGCCAGGAGGTTTAACAGCATCCCTGGCCTCCACACATAAGATGCCAGCAGCAAAACACCCACCCGCAATTTTGATGACCCCAAATACCTCCAGACATTGTCAAACGTCCCCTAGTGAGACGGCATCCTCCCAGATTAGAACCACTCAGGGCCCAGCTTTACAGAGAGAGACTCAGAGTCTAGTGAAGAATGAGCAGAGTCCTTTTGAGACCAGACAGGGAAGCCAGCAAAAGGGAGAGAATACGGAGGATGCCAGCTTGACTCTTCCCAGTCCCTTCTAGGGATCCTCTTCCTGTTGAACCCACCCCTCTTCACCTCACCTCCATTTTTGACTAAAAGTGCAGATAGACCTGGAGATGGCTCTGGAAGAGAGTAACACATGCGTGTGTGTGTGCATGTGCATGAGCACATGTGTGTGAGGAGGCTGTCTTCAGGAGCCCCCCACTGATGTGCCAGTCAGTGGTAGAGTCTGTGTGTATCCTCACTGTGGGTGTGACAGGGCCTGGGAGTGCAGACCCATGAGTGTGAACTGTGCACTGGGCACATCTGCTCTGGATGGGCCTGGGCCCTGGGCTTCATTCTCCTCCTCTAGAAGATGAGGGTCTGACCTGATGGCACTGAGTCTGATGTTTTCCAGATATGCCCCTACTGAGAAGGGCCAAGTGGGCAGGCAGAGGCTGGGATGGAGCAGGGTGGGGCTGGGAGGCGCTCCTGCTTTTCTGCTGCCCTAGAATGAATGCAAACTCCGGCAGCTTCTCCTCCTCCTGGGAGGAAAGGAGGGCTTGCATCCAGGCCTTGGGCTGAGGGAGTGGGCCGGAGACCCTCTAGACCGCCAGCGGAGGCTGGCCTCTGTGAGAAGGCTTCCTCCCGTGATTTTCGGGTCTCTCCCAGGGTCTCCTGTGGCAGGCAGGGACCTGGGCCAGCACGTGCTACATGCTTCCCTGGGGAGCCTTGAGAGGCAGAGAGAGGAGTTGAGAAGGCCTGGGAGACTCTTGGGCTACATCCTGGGGCCTCAGTAGGTGACCCCTTCTGCAAGGACTGCCCATGTGGTGCATAGAGGGCTGTGTCTTTAGCTGGCTCCTGAGGCAAGGGCTTCTGGTCTCCTCTACCCAGACCTAGTTCCTGAGGAGCCCCCCTCTTCCTGGCTCCTGCTCTCTCCTTTCTTGGCTGTCTGCTTTTGTGCCTGCCATTTCTGCATTTCTGCTCCTTCCGGCAGTCCTGCCATGCACGGCCCCCCAACATCCTCCTGCAGCACCCCCTGGCTCCCTTTTCCCCTCACCCCCCTGTGTGTTGTTTCCCTAGGCTGCGACAAATTGCCAATTAAGCATCCCAGCTGCAGGACAGGGAACAGCTGGGGAGGCACTGTGCGGCCATAGGGACAGCTGTGCACAGCTGGTAGGATGCTCCCCCTCCCCACCATGCCAGCTATCAGGTGGCACACAGCTGCCACCAGATAACACCTCTGCTGGCGGCTGGGAGTTTGCCCTTCCCCCGCCCCTTCCCTCTGCAGTTAAGATAGCTCTTATTTCTCTGTTCTGCAGCCCCTCCACCCCTCATCCAAACTGACGCAATTTGTCTTGGGAGAATGGCAGCTCTAGAGATCTGCCCTGACTCTATCTTATCCCTCCCAGCCTGGGCACAACCTTAAAGCTCAGCCCAAGATGGGAGATGATCTTTTCAGAAGAACCTGGCCCACCAGGGCCCTGCTATGTCATTTGGATGCCATGGCCACCGGGCAGAGATGACTTTCTAAAGAGACCTCAAACAAGGTGTTCTCTGTGCCTTTGTTTCATGCTGAATGCCACCCATACCTCTGGCACCAGGAGCAGGACAGATCCCTGAAATTACCCATCCTATGGTAGCTGAGCTTCTGGGTCCCCTGGCTGGGGGAGTCTTCTCCCCTCTGGCTCTGTCTCCAGGGCCCGGCTAGGCCTGAGCAGCCTGAGGACTCTCCAGGTCCTCTGGTCCCTGCTCTCTCGTTGGGCATTGTGTCCCTCCTGAGGGTCCATGGCTGTGTGTTCCCATCACTAAATGGAGCCCTGGCTTCTTCCCACCAGAACCTCCAGTGGCCCAGGGCACCATGGCATAGCCACCAGCCTGTCCCTCCCAAACTCACCCCTTCCCAGGTTTCAAGCTGGTGCCCTAGGGTTCCTCCTGTACTCCTTTCCAGATATTGGTTCTGCACCCCCCTTTCTTTCCATTACCTGCTTGCCAGGGCACAGGTTGCTCCCCTTGCTCACCCCCTGCCTGGTGCACACCACCCCACATTACTCAGGGGCCTCGTTTTCCTCTCTGGTCAGAAGTACCCCCTGGCTGGCCTCCACACAGGGCCTCGGAACCAGGCCTAGAACGAGGCCTAGGACTGGGCAAAGAGCAGCAGGAGGGAGCACGGTGGTGGAGGAAGGGGCAGCAGGGAGGGGCTGAGGAGAGAAGGAGCGAGCTGCTGGCTTCCCGCCTTCCCCGCGCCCACCCCAGCCCAGCTAAACCTGCCCTGTGTTGCTGCTTCCTCCCCCCAGGCCCGGCTTCTCTAAAGAAGTCAGGAAAGCTGGACTTCTGCAGTGCCCTCTCCTCTCAGGGCAGCTCCCCGCGCATGGCTTTCACCCACCACCCACTGCCTGTGCTTGCTGGAGTCAGACCAGGTGAGAAATGGGGGGCCCCGGAGGGGGGCAGTGGGGGAGGTGGCTGAGCATCTAGGGGCAGCTGGCCAGGTGAAGGGGCCAGGGCTGACCCTGAGTGACAGCCCTAAGCTCTCTGAGTGGGCCGTGGTGCAGCAGCCAGTAGGCATGGAAGCCAGTCCCTGCTTCACGCAGCACCTCGTGGAGGACCAGGCCGGGCCTCTGGGCTGCCTACCTAGCTCCTGAATACCCTCTGACTTCTTCTCACTCCTTGTGTGTGTGGATGCTGGCTACAATGCAGGCCGGTCCCGAGGCCTCCACAACTCTGGCCCAGTTCTCCTTTTGTCCTGCCAGCTGTGGGCGGGAAGGCACAGCCTTCTCCCCTGCCCTCCTGTCGGCTCCTCTCTCCCAGCTCCTGCCTGAGCCCAGGCTCTGGTTGTTTCCCAGCATGCTTCCAGGTTGGTGTGGGGCCTGGATGGAGAAGAGCACTCCTAAGGAGCCCAGGCTCCTACACTGTGTCCTGGGGGAAGTAGCTCCCTTGTCTGGGCCTCCCTGCCCCTTTCTGGAAAGGAAGATCTGGGCCTAGGGGACAGGTGGTGCCTGGACTCCTCTCCCGGAAAAGGAACTGGCCCACCACTGTGGGGGCTGCTGTCTGATTTCAGTGTCTCCAGCTGAGAAGGTACTTGGGATAAGAACACCTAGATTGTCCTCAGGAGATGGGATCAGGCAGGAGGTTGTGGGAGCTGAGACCTTAGCCCTGTCACTCCTTTACGTTCTTCTTCCCTCTCTGGGCACCCACCTGGCAGCAAGAGGCGTGGACTTTTTCTGGACATGGCTCTATGTCCGCCTACCATCTCCTGGGCTCATATGTAGGACACAGAAAACGAGGAGGTTTACCTCCTGGCTTCCTCCTTGGGGCCTCCTGGCTGGGAGCCCAGAGGCAGCCAGTGCTGGGGCAGGGTGTGGTGGCTGCAAGGTGGGGGTGGGGAGCCCAGGCCCTCTGCACAGGCAGCAGGAGGGCGCAGGCCTGGCTCCTCCGGCTCCAACTCAGCTTTTATGAACTCCAGAGAGAAGCCAAGTTTCCTCAGCCCCCTAATGAAACCGAGAGCAAGAGTGAGCTGATTGGAAACAGACAGGAGGGGGAAGAGCTGGGGCCTACTCTGGGTTTGGAATTGGGTGTGTGAGGACGCGTGTGTGAGGACACGTGTGTGAGAGTGATGGGTGGCGGCGGCTGGGTGCACACCAGCTCTCGCTCAGACGTTTGTGCATATGTCAGATGGCCATCCTGAGCAGATGCTGGCTGTGTCTTCCTGCAGAGCCCCAGGGAAACTTCTGCCTCCTCTTGTCTCCCAGTCTCCTACCAGGGCCTGGATTAGGGCAGGGCTAGTGAGGCACCCAGTTCAGATGCAGAATGTCAGCAAGTATCAAAAACTCAGTCATCAAGATAAATAATATTTTTATGGAATATGTTTTTTAAATCCAAACTTTTGCAAAAAAAAAAGGGTATGATGAGTAAATATCAATTTTTTTTTTTTTTTTTGAGACAGAGTCTCACTGTCGCCCAGGCTGGGTGCAATTTTTGTTCACTGCAAGCTTCACCTCCTGAGTTCAAGTGATTCTCCTGCCTCAGCCTCCCGAGTAGCTGGGATTATAGGCACATACCACCACACCCAGCTAATTTTTGTGGCTCATGCTTGTAATCCCTGTGCTTCAGGAGGTCAAGACAGGAAGACTGCTTGAGGCCAGGAGTTCAAGGCTGCAGTGAGCAGTGATCACGCCACTGCACTCCAGCCTGGGTGACAAGGCAAGATCTCGTCTTTATAAAAGAAATAAAGAAATTTTTAGGCTGGAGGCAGTGGCTCACGCCTGTAATTCCAGCACTTTCGGAGGCCAAGGCAGGCGGATCAAAGGAGTTTGAGATCAGCCCAGGCAATATGGCAAAATCTCATCTCTAGGAAAAAAATAACAAAACTCAGCCCAGTGTGGTGGCATGCACCTGTAGTGCCAGCTACTTGGGGGGCTGAGGCAAGAGGATCACATGAGACCAAGAGGATCACTTGCAGTGATTCATGTTTGTGCCACTGTATTCCAGCCTGGATAACAGAGCGAGACCCTGTCTCAAATAATAATAAATATAATTCTTAAAATTCCAATAAAATAAAGACAAGATCCTACCCTGCCTCATCTGCCTCATTCTAATCTCCCAGCACTGGTTGTGATCAGACTTTATTTTCAAAAATAAATGGCTGGCCTTTGGACCCCAGTTTGCCGATTTGATGAAGATTATTTTTATACTGCATTAAAACATCATGGATCCTGATGACTGACTTTTTTTTGTTGCCTTAACTTTTGGCTGCCTTGCCTGCTCAGGACCCTCAGCCCTCTCACCGGCAGCTCCCCTCCTCTCTTGTTCCTCCCACTGGCTGCCTCGTTGGCCCTGACGCCCTTTTTTCCCTGCCCACGTGCATGCAGGGAGTCCCCGGGCCACAGCGTCAGCCCTGCACTTCCCCTCCACGTCTATCATCCAGCAGTCGAGCCCGTATTTCACGCACCCAACCATCCGCTACCACCACCACCACGGGCAGGACTCACTGAAGGAGTTTGTGCAGTTTGTGTGCTCAGATGGCTCGGGCCAGGCCACCGGACAGGTGAGTCCAGAGGGCCCCAGGAGCCCAGCTACAGCCTCATCTCCACGTCTGTCTGTCTGTCTCAGGGCTCACAGGGAAAGGGCCGGAAAGCCAGAAGCCCACCCAGGGCTGGAGCAGCAGGGAGCCACTAGTACCAAACGCCTTGATTTTCTGGGTCTGGGGGCGGGGGTCTGTGTATTATGCCAGGGCCTGTCTATGATGGTCCGGAGAGGTGGGGGCAGCATCTGGGCCCCCTTGCTCGGGCTCCTTGCCCTTCCCATGGCCCTTGTTCCCCCAGCAGGAGTGAACTCATCATGATCCAACCTGGGCCTGGGCCCCAACTTCCCAGCGCTCCTCTTAAACCTCGGGGCTGCAATGATTTGCTAGATTGTAGACCAGGGTTTCCCAGTGTCAGCCCTGTTGAAATTTGGGGCTGTTTAGTCACTATTGTGTGAGACCATCCTGTGTACTGTAGGGTGTTGAGCAATATCTCTGGCTTCCACCTGCTAGATACCAGGAGCACCTCCTTCTCCCCAGTCTTGATAGTAAAGAATGTCTTCAGATTTCAGTGTGCCCAGGAGGGCAAGACCATCCCTGGTGAGGAGCACTATGTTAAGGGAAAGCCCTGATCCACAGAGCTGCCACAGAGACTCCTGTTGGCAGGACTTTTTAACAAAGGATTCTCAGGACGGTCCGGTTCTAGAGTGAAACCCTGCTGCTCCTTAGCCCTTGGAAACACACTGCTTCCCTGCTGGAGCTCTTCTCTATCACTGAGGAGCAGAAACTCAGGGTTGCTCAACGAAAGAATTATCCCAGGAGGTGGTGGGCCAGAGATGACTCTTCAGTGGGACAGTGTTTCCTGGTTGGAACGTGGAGGTTTCTAGACCTCTGGGAAAAGTCCAGAGCCTCAGCAGCATGGTGTGCTAGGAGAAGCCCCAGCTCCTCTGCAGCCGGCTCTCCCAGCCTGAAAGCCTGCTGTGAGAGGTCAGGGAGGGAGGATGCTGAAAGGGCTGTGGTGGGAAAAGGCATCCTGGAAGCCCACACCAGAGGCTGCTGCTGCCACCAGCCCCGTGCTGCCTTGGTGTGCTCTGGCAGAGTGAGCATTTGCTAAGTGCTGGTGTATTGATTTGTGGTGGGGCTGTGGCTCTGCCTCCTCGCTCTGTCCGTAAAGAAAGCCAGTTTCTTCCCTCCCTCCTGCTCCCCTCCTGTTGCTTTCCTCCGTCTCCTTTCTCCCTTTGCCCTGCGAGGGTTTTTGTTGGCTGATTCTTAGTATACTCGTAGCTTTACCCACCTCTCTGGACAAGTTCTGTCCACTTTTAGGGTCATGGAGGGTAGAGCAGATCTCTGACAGCTGCTGTGTTTCCATCAGAGATGACAGCAGAGTTCATGGGGAGCTACCAGTCTATGCCCGGCCCCCAAGGGGCCCGGGGTCTGGGATATGGGGCAGAGAGGTCTGGAACATTACCTTGGCTGCTTTCCCAACTACTGAGGCAGCTGGGATTTTGAGTCAAATTGAGGCTGGCCTAGAGACCAGGTTACCCCAAGGAGCCAAACCTAACTACAGAACCCTTGAGAAAGTGGGTCATTTAGTCCCCTGGCCATTCTGAGCCTCTGGTCCTGAACCTCTCCCTTGATATTTAACTGTTCAAGATTGAGGACTCTGACATAGAGCCATAGTTTTTTTTATTCATTTTGTTTTTTTCAAAGAGTACTCATTTTGCCTAGAAGCTTCTCTTTTTTTTTTTTTTTTTTTTTTTGAGACGGAGTTTCGCTCTTGTTATCCAGGCTGGAGTGCAATGGCGCGATCTCGGCTCACCGCAACCTCCGCCTCCTGGGTTCAGGCAATTCTCCTGCCTCAGCCTCCTGAGTAGCTGGGATTACAGGCACACACCACCATGCCCAGCTATTTTTTTGTATTTTTAGTAGAGACGGGGTTTCACCATGTTGACCAGGATGGTCTCAATCTCTTGACCTCGTGATCCACCCACCTCAGCCTCCCAAAGTGCTGGGATTACAGGCTTGAGCCACCGCGCCCAGCTGAAGCTTCTCTTCTTGAGGCAGGCACTTGCTCCAAGCAGACCATGGACAAAACAGTGCAGACAGGAACTGCAAACAGGCACCTTGATTAAGCAAGGAGTGTGGCCCAGCTAGGGAGCAACCTCTCTGAGTTTCCTTGTGTGGCTGGTCATACCGAAGAGAGGGAGAGGGGGCTCAATGGGGAGCCTGCTTGATGGGGAACCACCCCCAGCTTCTGGGAGGAGGCTAGAGACAGTGCTGTGCTATGCAAGAGGCTGATGCACAGCTGCAGAGAGTCAGGAGGCCCAGCTCTGCCACTGATCCGGTAGGCAGGGAGTGGCAGTGCCCAACTGTGCTTGCACTACAAAAATTCTCAGACTTGGCATGCGTGAGAGTCACCTAGAGCTCTGGCTAACGCACAGATGGCTATGCGTCACCCCCAGGGCATCTGATTCAGCAGGTCTGGGGTGTGGCCTGAGAATTAGGATTTTTCCCAACTTCCTAGGTGATGCTGATGCTGTTTTTAACCTCTTTGAGAATCTGAAGTCACAGATCAGTTTTGCAGGAAAAGATCTACATAGAATAATTTTAGGCCAGGCAGAAGTGGCTCACACCTATAATCTAGCACTTCGGGAGGCCAAGGCAGGCGGGTTGCCTGAGCTCAGAAGTTTGAGACCAGCCTGGGCAACACGGTGAAACCCCATCTCTACTAAAATACAAAAAATTAGCTGGATGTGGCTGTATGCACCTGTAGTCCCAGCTACTTGGGAGGCTGAGGCAGAAGACTTGCTTGAACCCGGGAGGCAGAGGTTGCAGTGAGCCAATATTGTACCACTTGTACTCCAGTCTGGGCAATGGAGTGAGACTCCATCTCCAAAAAAGAAAAAGAATTTTTTTGGCACGTCTATAGCCCAGCCTTGGACCCTAGAGTAGTAACAGCCAAGGCCAAGTGGAGACACTATGTGGAGGAGATGCAGAGGATACCTGGTTAGCTGTGTTTTAGGGAGAAGGAAGAGACTGCCAAGTGAATGCGGTGGAGAAGTCGCAGGGCCCACTGGGAGAGTGTGAGTCTGGGAGGCAGGATGCCTGGTCCTGGCTCAACCTTGACTACCAATGTCAGAACAGCCAGGCCTGTGTCTTCATCTGTAGATGAAAGTGAGGAGCTATACCAGCTTCTAGGCTTCTAGCTCCTAACTCATGAGGTTTTAAGGCACTACACAATCACAAGACCTTGAGGTTTTTAAAACTTCAACTGTACCCCAATCAGAGCTGAGATATGCTAGCCTGGTTGGAAGTTACTCCTAGAAAGTGAATGTTGTAAATCAGCAGGTTTCAATGTCCGATCGTATTGGGCAGGGATTAGCGTTATTGGGTGGGATTAGCGATTTAGATAATCCTGGGAAAGATGGGCTCTGAAGCTGGAGGAAGGCAGGGGCTGCCCTGTGGTTGCTTGGAAGGCCTCCATGTCCTAGCCCCCTGGGAGCCTGAGCTCAGGACCCCTGGAGAGGAGGAGTAAGGCTGTGATCAGACGGTCCACTTCCTCCTTCTAGGCAGACGTGGAGATGAGGGGAGGCATTGCATCATCTTTGTCTGCAGAGTTGCAAACCCCTGTGCTCTGACCTGCACTTTTACCTGGAACTAAGGGTCCTTTGTTGAGGGTGCCTGTCTTGTGTACCGCAGGATGTTGAGCAGCATCCTGGCCTCCACCCAGCCCTTCCAGCCCCTCTGTTGTGACAACGGAAAATGTCTCCAGACATTGCCAGTGTCTCCTCGAGGGGGGCAGAATCACCCCTAGGTGAGAACTGATGCTTTCTGGGGTGGGTCGGTGGTTACACAATAGAGAACTAAAGCACCAGGTCCAGGGCTGGACACTGAGGGTCCTGAGCTGATGAGCAGTCTCAGCGCAGGGGAGCCCCCCACACCAGCTCACCGTCATTGTCCAGCTGAAATCAATGAGGACAGAATGAGGCACTGGCTGGAGACGTCAAGGGGATGGGCTCCTTGGGGCTTGCTCACCAATAGGAGGAGGAGCACACAGGATCCTCTCTGGGTCTTGCATCTGGATGCCTGGAAGGGCAGAACTCTGTCCCATAGGAAAGGTGCCAGTTTAGGATGAAGAACGAAAGCCAGGCCTTCCTGAGCTTACGCTGCAGTGGTCGCCAGCGTCCTGTTGAGAGCGGCAGGAGGTGTGTGCCCATACCTCCAGGGAGGTCCCTCCAAGGAACCACGTGGGAGAGGTGGGGGCACCTCTATCTGTCCTTTGGTACCTACATGCCCTGAAGTCAAAAGGCCATGCATGGTCCTAGAGGAGAAAATCCAGTTAGAAGCAAATGAGGGCATAAAGGACAAGGAATGCCTCCTGGTGGCTGAGAATCCATGGCGTCTGAGGGTGTCTGTCATACAGGGAAGTCCTTCTGAAGAAACTCACGGCCACTAGACCTGGCATCCACGGATTTTCTTCCCTGGCCGTTCTTGAGAGAACAGATCAGCACCCTACTGCCCACAGGCAGTGAGGACCCAGGCTTCTGAAGCCGAGGGCGAGCTCTCCAACTTCTGGTGGCCTCTGAGGACGTGTCGTGGGTGGGTGCTGGCAGGCCTGCTGTCCTTGGTTGGGTGAATCAGCTCAGCCCAATGGCCCTCAGAGGGAGGCAGGCATGTGCTTTGTGGGGCCAGGGGAGCAGCATGATCACACTCATCTTTCCTGCTGTAGGAGATGGTCTACAGGAGCATGAGAGTTCTAGGTGTAGCTGCACGTATTTGCCAAGTGGCACATTTTGGTACCTAAAACATTTTCCCTGAGAAGTAACAAACCACCCGTCGAATACCCCTCCCTCCCTCCCACAACTTCAAAAGAGAACCAAAAAAAAAAAAAAAAAAAAAAAAAAAAGAGAAACACCTGAGAGACCAAATAGAGGCCTTACACCCTCACCCATCCCGTGCCCTGGAGGAGAGGACCCAATCCTGCATCTTCCACTGGGAGCGCCCGCTCTCAGGAGCGAGCTGGCGCGGCCGCGCAGGGGAGCGTGTGTCTGTGTGTGATGTGCCTTCATGCGTCACTCTATTTATGTTGTTCGCAGCCCAACGGTAGCGGCCAGGGCAAAGTCCCGGGGTCATTTTTGCTACCGCCGCCGCCTCCAGTGGCCAGACCTGTGCCCCTTCCTATGCCTGATTCCAAATCCACCAGCACTGCCCCAGACGGCGCCGCCTTGACTCCTCCATCACCTTGTAAGTGGACGATGAAACCGAAACCACAACGCCCAGCGTCCCCGGCCCGTCCAAACAGTCTCCACTGCAAAAAGAAAAGCCCCCACTTCCCACCACCAAAGCCCCCCCAACCCAGAGCACCACGGACAAGAGCAGATCCGAGCCCCCCAACCACAGCCTCCCTCCCGGGCCTCAGTCGCACCAGCCAGCACCCCATGAGCCCCCTGCCCGCTGCTCCCAGCCGGGGCCCCTGGCCCAGGCCCCTCTGGGGGGCGGGAGGGAGAGCACAGCGGGGGCACGCAGGCCAGAGGTGCTGGCGGGGGTGGGAGGGCGGGGAGGCACAGCCATGCCATCTTCATGCCTGATTGCTGTTTTTTTCTTTTTTTGTTTTTTGTTTTTGTTTTTTAATTTTTTTTTGTTTCGTTATTCCCCCCACACCAAGAAAATCAAATGTAACCACAAGGCGACGCCACCACCATCCCCTTTTTGCCTTGCCCCTCACCTCCATCCCGGGCCCTTGGGCCTCAAAGATGCAGCAGGCCAGCCCCTGACCCCTTTCCCCTCAGTCTCACATTTGGTTTCTCGTTGTTCCTCTTTTTTTTTTCCCCCCTCCCATCCCTCTCCCCTCCCTTCTCCTCAATTCCTTTCCCAGGTTAGGTGTTCCAAGGATGAGGGAGGGCTGCGGGCTTTGGCTTACTTCATCTTTCTCTGTCTCTTTTCTTTTCTTTTTCTTTTCCTTTTAAACCAATGACAAATTTTGTCAAAGGGAAAAGAAGAAAAATCAGTCGAGAGGTCCCAGGTAGACCCGGCGTGAAGGACAGGAGGAGGGGCGGGTGCTGTCTGTGGGCTGGGGTGGGCAGCTTGGGGGGCGGGCAGGCCACAGGCCAGGGCAGTTCGGTGGCGGCGGGAGGGGTGGCCCATCTCACACTGCTCTCTGCTCGCTCTGTCTCTTCTTTCTTGTGGTTTGAGTTCTTTTCCCCTCTCCATCCTCTTCATGCCATCTTCCCATCTGCATCTGCCATAAGACATGAAGTCACAGTCATTGGAGGTGGGCAGGGCGGGGGATGGGAGCTGGGCTACAGGGTTTGGGGTCACTTCCGGAGAGAGGTGGGCAGAATCTGGTGAGCACGGAGTCCCTGGGTGTGTCTGGTACAGGGAAGTGGTGGGCCTCCCGGGTAACCTGTGATACTCCTTGCCTTCTCTGGGAGCATCTTCCCTCCTGGGGGTACAGGGCCTGTTCCCTCCAGCAGAGATCCAGCTGGACAACCTGAGAGGAACTCAGGGCTGTTGGGATCATTTGTCTTCAGGCCCCAGGATGGCTGCCCCCAGGCATCTGAGCTCTGGGGCTCTGCCAGGCCCTCCAGCCTCCTCCCCCTCTGTCGCCTTGGTCCTGGAACCACAGGCCTGTTGGACCTGGTGCATCAGTCAGAGGACGGAATGTCATGGGCCTGAGCCTTGCCACCCCTAGGCCCAAGCCAGGCAACCAGCTCCTAGGCCCCTCTCTGACCCTGCCCTAGCCAGCTCCACCCTCTGTTGGACACCTTTTGGGTTCCCCAAGCCCTCCTGCCCAGGGTGGTAAGAGGTGTAGCATCTAGCTAGGCTACCCAGGTTGGAGAGGTAGTCTGGCTGGGAAGGCCTTCCCGAAGCATGGTGGGGCCTGCTTCCAAAGCTTCCACCCTCCCCTGGCCCCGTCTCTTCAGTACCTGAGAGAAACCAGTGGGAAAGCAGGGGTACCCACTGAGGATGCTTGGGGACCAGGGCTATCCGCAGCCTTGCCCAGTGCCTCACTAGGGGGCGGAACCGGGTCCAAGAGACTTGTCTCAGCCTCCAGGGCCCCTCCATCACCCCAGCCATGAAAAAGGATGCCTGGCTGAGACTGTGGCTTCGGAGTGGGGGTGTGTCAGGGGTGTAGTTTGTGTTCCTGGTCACAGAGAGGATGAGGATGTCCCTCTGTAGTGGGGGGCAGGCTCAGAGCCTGGCCTCCAGCTTGGATGCCCTCTGGCCCATCCTTCCCACTGCCAGCCTAAACCTGGGCAGCATGGTCTAACTCAGTCTCTCCCTCTCTCAGCAGCCCTGAGGGGCAGCGCCCAGGTTGGCCCCAAGGCCTGACAGGGTCTCTCCCTCTCTCCCCTGCTCCCCACAGCATTCGCAACGACAGGCGCCTCCTCTGCCAACCGGTTTGTCAGCATCGGACCCCGGGACGGCAACTTTCTGAACATCCCACAGCAGTCTCAGGTAGGAAACCCTGCCCACCACCTGGAGGCAGGGACCAGGGGAGCAGGCAGGGTTGGGGGCATCTTGGTATTAGGGAAGAGCCTGGATTCTTTGGGGCTAACAGGGAGAGAGGTCTAAGGCGGGGCTGGAGGGCCCAGGCTTTTGCACGCCCAGCTGAGCCTGCCTCCCCAGGCAGCCCCCAGGCTCCCTAGCTAATCAGCTAATTGGATAATTAGCTCTGACAGCCCTGGCCCTGAGGAAGGCAGCCAAGGACCCAAGGCTAGAGGCCCTCTGGGCCAGGCTTGGTGGAAGCAAAGATGGAAACCTGAGGCCTATCAGGAGGAGAATAGTCTCCCTCATTGCTCTCACTCGCCCAGGCTGGAAGCCCTGGCCCCCAGCCCTCCCCTTTCCCCTGGCTTTGGGTGGGCTGGGTGATGGGTGGAGGAGGGACAGAGGGCTTGGTGGGCTGTGTGCCCAGAGACTGGCACACTGAGGGCAGGGCAGGCCACCGCCCTAGAGGCTCCTCCCCCAAGTCTCCAGGAGTCCTGTTAGGGAGAAGGCCAGCATGCTGGAAAACCCATCCCTGCTCCCATCCCCTGCCGAAACCACCCCCAGTTTTCACAAGGAGACAAGTCCCTGTCACAAGCAGGAGATAAGACAACTCTTACCCTTCCAGATGGAGATCCCAGAGCCCAGTGCCATTGGTGGGGCAGGAAAGACCCATCTTGGGAGGAGGGCAGAGGCAGCTTTAGGGGGCCTGAGGCTTTTACAGCCCAGAGTTTTTAAAAACATTCAAAGATCTTTCTTTTGCACATTTTACAAAAACACCTCCTTGGAGGTGTCCTCAGCCCTGGGAAATCCACCTCTGTCAAGAGCCCCTGGGGCCACCTCTCATCTCCTGCTTGGCCTCTGCTCTGGGGCCTGAGTCCAGAGAAAGTTGGTGGATGGAAGTTTTGTGTGTAGTTTGAGGTTGTTGTTGTTTTTTTTCTTTTCCTTTCCTTCCCTCAAAAAAAAAAGCCAAAAGACTTTGTCAAACTTCAAACTTCGGAGCTCCCTAGCGGCAAGGAAGGGAGGGGAAGAGAACTTCAACCCCCTCCAGCTTCCCACCCCCTTTCCCCAGAGTCACGTCTGACCCGTCTGGTTTCCAGGAGCAACCAGACATGATGTAACACCCAGATGAACTTGAACTTGGGGGTGTTGAGAAGAAAAACAATGGCTCCGAGCAGGGGCTGGAGCCAGCCCCCTCTGCTCTGTGCCAGGGAGGCCAAGAGAGCCCTGCTGGCAGAGGCGGGAGGGGGTACCAGAGGAAGAGACAGCAGGCGGGCCTCCCCTCCCAGCTCTGGGCTGGCACCAGGCGGCAGGGCTCCATTGCTCCCTCCCTCCTGCTGCCTGGCTGGGCTGCTCGCAGCTCTGCAGTCCTGCGCTCCGGGGACCACTGCCACAGCCCTCTCTACTCTGTTTCCGCTGCCTCCTTTACTGTCTTTCCTCACTTTGCTGGGACGTTTGAGGGCCAAGTCAGAGTTTGAGGCAAGTTTGGGAAAGTTTGTCTCCCCTCATGTTCCCTGTCTCGGGCTCCAGGAGGTAGGGGGAAGGAGTCCCAGTGGGGGTTCAGGGCCCCTGAGCAGGCAGGTGTGTCTGGGAGTGGTGGGGGGAGCTGGAGCTGGACAAGCGGAGCTGGAGCCCTTGGGCCTGGGGGCAGGCAGGCGGCTGCTGCGGGCGCAGGGGGTACAGCCGGGGGTGGTTTCCACAGTAACCAGTGACTTTAGCTGATCTCTGGAGCACCAGATGGAGAGGGAACAATAGAATGAGGGAAGAAAAGAGAATTTTAGCAATTTTGTCATTCCCTGGGCAGCGCTTTTTACTTAGTTTTAATCAGTTTTGGACCTGGCTCAGGAAGTAGGGAGGGGGAAGCAGAGAAAGCAGCTCTGTGCTTGGCAGCAGCCCCCTCATTCCTGGGACCTGAGGGGAGGCTCCGGGGAGCCCCCTTGGGGCAGCCTTTGTCTCTAACTCCAGGCCTGGAACTAGAGTCTTCCTCCCCTGAGGAGGACCCCCGCCCCAGTCTAAGCATTGGCAGTTGTGGGGCCCTGGCATGGTCTGCCAGGGGCAGATAGGGCAGGTGGGGCCCTCCCTGCCCCAGTTGTCCACAGGCCTCATTTGCCTGGTGGGGAGAGGGGTGGGGTCACCCAGAGCCAGCCTCCCCTCAACCTCGGGGCAATGGCACAGGGTTTCTGTATAGTCTACCCTCGGGAGAGACTGCATCGGATAGGGTGTCATCCAACCCAGGCAGTTCCTGCCCCCGGGTCTGGGCCAGAAGCCCAGGGGCTAGCTGCGGACCACTTCTCCCCTACTTACTCTGGGGATGCCGCAGGGCTGGGTTTCCCCCTCAGCCTCGCCAGGCCCCAGTGAGCCTCTGTTTGGCCTGTAGTCAACTGACAGTGGGTTGGATTTGGGGCAGGTGCTTGAGGAGCCCCCCTGAGGGAGGGCAGGTCTCCGTGTGTACTGACCAGCACATGCAGGAACTTCGGCATCTTTGCCCACTCAGCAGCGCCTGATGATTGTGGCAATCCCAAACCCCCACATTTTCAGATGCTCTTGATCTGCACCGTCCGTTGTGGTAGCCACAGGCCACGTTTGGCTGTTTACATTTAAATTATTAACTAAAGAAAAATTGAGTTCCTCAGTTACAGTAGCTACATTCAAGTGCTTAGAAACCACTAGTGGCTACTGCATTGGGCAGGGTAGACAGAGAACATTTCCACTGTCACAGAAAGTGCTAGATAATCTCCAGGGCCCTTTCTAAAACTCAGTGTCCCCATCCTCAGTCCCCAACCAGAGCCTGAGAGCGCGTCTGGCCTGCCGGCAGAATGTTTGACCAAAGCAATGTTTTAAATATTGGAACGTTTTACATGAAATTCTGTCTGGACTTCTGGCTTTTTTTGTAAAATTGGCAGATTAGCTGCCCTGGGCTCTCACCCTGACCCTAGGGAGGGCACAGGCATTCTAGCACGACACACCCTGATTCTGCATGCTCACAGCGTAGGCAGCAGTTAGAGGCACTGCCTGCACTGCCCCCCCTTTTTTTTAACATATAAATTTCTTTTTTTTAGAGATGGGGTTTCACCATGTTGGCCAGGTTGGTCTTGAACTCCTGACCAGGAGATCAGGTGATCCGCCTGTCTCGGCCTCTCAAAGTGCTGGGATTACAGGTGTGAGCCATTGCACCCGGCCGCACTGCCCCTTACATTTGAACCCTGACTTTGCTGTCCAAGGGCTGTGTGGCTTCAGGCGGGTCACCCACCCTTTCTGTGCCTGGTTTTCCTGTGGGGTCAGGTCAGGGTGGAGTAAACCAGGAACTGGTATTCACTCTGTAGTTGGTTCTGCCTGGTCCCTGCAGACCAGTGTCTGTGACAGCCTGGGAGAGGCCCCAAGATGCATTTTCAGGGGCCCCAAGATGCATTTTCATGGACCCCAAGATGCATTTTCAGGGACCCTCATTTTGCCCCAAGGGTACTACCAGGTGCACCCAGGCCCAGTAGACCACAGTAGACCCTGACCCACCACTTTGCTAGGAGGTGGGGCTGGAGCCTTTGATGGAAGGTATAGCCAAGCAGCCCAGTCTCTTGGGGTCCACCCTGGATGTGCTCTGAGCTGAGCCACCAGACACAGGCAGAGAAGGCCCTGTCTGTGGGAAGGCAGCGCCCCCTGCTGGCATTGTGAAGGAAGTGATGCTCACCCCAGGGAGCCTCAGGTCCTTCCTCAGTGTCTCGTGCCCTGAGGGTAGAGGATCCGGGCTACAAGGCCCCTCCCGTAGGCTTGGCGCTACTAGGGACTGCAGCCATGTGGTTCCCCCGCCCCTAGCCTTTCAGCCTGTGGGACCTTGGCTGGGGTGTATAGATGGGAATTTCTGCTTTTAATCCAAAGAGACAGAAAGAAAACTCAGCAAGAAGCTGGGCCACCCCCACCCCATTCCCAAAACCCCTCTGGGTACAAAAGCCCCAGCCTGGCATCTTCCCCACCCTCCAGGACCCACACAAAAACCTAAACAATTGGAAACATGGCCAGATCTCAGGCTTGTGCCAGCGCCAGCCATGGGGGTCCCACCCGCTGGGCACAGTGCCCACGGAAAGGCCAGCTGGACTCTAGCACTAGGGGCAGAGTCTGAGGGGGTGGGGTTCTCATAGGAGGGAGGGAGAGAATGGGGATGCCCTTTCTCCCCCACAGGAACGAGGGGGGTGGTGGCTGTCTGCAGCCTGGCCCTTTGGGAGCTGTCCCTTAAGGGGCCAGTTCATCCAGCCAGGTAGGAGTGAGATGGGGCCTGCCCCAGCTGTTCTCAGTATTGCCTCTTTTTCATCTCGTTTCAGTCCTGGTTCCTCTGATAAGATCGACAAAAGAAACAACAAAATGAAAAGAAGAGGTTCCTTGAAAGGGGGGAGAAGAAATTTTGAGACATGGAAAAATCCCCCAGCCCAGCCCAGCCCAGCCCCACTGAAAAGCAAAAATTAGACGTCGTCAGCCACTCAGCCCTTCTCTCCTCCAGCCCGGGGACCCCTGCGGGCCCCAGAAGCAGCCCAGTTCTCAGAGAGCCCTTGGAAGGGGTCTCAGTGGAGCAGTGCACCAGCAGCCAAGCAGAAAGAAACACGGGACACGGACTCTGTCCAGTAGAGGACAGAAAGCAAGAAAGGATGCAGAACTGCCTTCCTCCCTCCCCTGCCCGGCCTTCTGGGGAGGAACAGAGTCCCCAAACAAAGCAACCAGCACCGTTCTGAAGGGGCCTGGCCTCCACCCTCACCCCTTCCTAGGGGAACCCCACCCTCCACATGGCAGGAGCTGCCCTAGGGAGCCCAGAGGACCAGCCTGTAAAGATGATGGGGTGTATATCCCACGGGCTCTCTCCTCTAGACTCCTCCCCTCCCTCCCTCCCTCTCTGCCAAGGCTCCAGCTTCTTCCCCCAGCTGCTCCGGACTGGGAGAGGGAGAGCAGCCTCCACTTACCCCAGCCCACCCTCGGGCTAAAAGCCTCCAGGCAGGCAGGGGGTGGCCCCTGGAGCTAGTTGTGTGTCCCAGAATGGAGGGTGTTCTGCCACTCCACCCTGAGCTGCAAGAGCAGTTCCTGGGGCCCTGGACCCCTCTGTACAGTCCGTAGGAAAAATCGGAATGCTCTCGATGGCCTTGTCCCAGCCTGGGACAAGCCCCCTCTCCCCTCTCTCTGCAGGCCAGGAGGGCCTCCTTCCAGCCACAAGGGAGGGGAGTTGGGCCCCAGGTCACCCCCACCCCCAGCCCTGCATGCAGGTGCCCTCGCTCCGCCCCATCAGTCCCTGCCCCTGCCTCTCATGCAGACTGCCCTGCTGGGGCCGGGCCGGAGGGTGGAGCAGAAAGGGGACCCCGGAGCCGAGCAAGGAGGACCAGGCAGTTGCCGCTGCCGCTGCTAAGCCACCACCTGCGCTTAGGTAGGCGTCCTGCTCGCCGACTTGAGTTCCTTGGGAGGGTGTTGGGTGTCGTCCTTTTCAAAAGTGTTTTGGAGCTTTCTGTGCCCCCCACTTTCCCCCTGTCCCCCCGTGGCCACTTCTCTCTGGATTTTAGCTGTTAATGTCTTTACTCTTTATTTAGGGGTAGGGCATTTGTTGTTTGGGTCTTTTGCTGTTGGAATTGGGAACTCCTCCTCCATTTGAGCAACTTGGGAACAATTTGGTAACACACCACAGGAAGTAGCTCTCCCCCCCAGCCCCCTCCTCCCTCTAGGGAGGGTTGGGGGGCCTGTCCAGAGGGTCTTCAGAAGCCCCCCTGGGAGGGAGGGGAGGAGGAGCACGCCCAGCTCCCCTCCAGGGTGTGACTTGGCCCCTCTGGCTTGTCTTTCTGTGCCTTACTCCTCCTGCGTCTCCCATCCCTGGCCCCTTCTCGAGTCCTTGTGCCTCTCTCTTTCTCTCTCTTTCTTAATTGTATGAAAACACAAAGCACAGGTCAGGATCCTCTGAAAGAAAATCAATCCAACATCGCACCATGTAGGGGTGGGTTATGGGCTGTATTTATTGTGAATCTAGTTTGTGAAGCTGTGGCCCGAGCAGGCGGAGGGAGGGAAGAGAGGAGGGAGTGTCTGGGGAGGGGAGGAGGCCAGCCACCTGGGGCCGAAGGGGAAGGCGGGTGGTGCCTGCTACCCAGCTGGAAGCCACAAGGTGGCTGGCCCCTGGAGTGGCTTTTGTTGGAAGTTAAATGAAGCCCTCCCTCTATCCTCAGCGTGCAGCCCTAGAGAACCCAAGGGCTGAGGGGCAGTGGATCCTGCGGGAGTCTCCCGGGGCATGGAAATAAGGCCCCGGGGGTGGGGGGCCGGGTGGGCCGGGCATGACGCGCGGTCAAAGTGCAATGATTTTTTCAGTTCGGTTGGCTAAACAGGGTCAGAGCTGAGGAGCAGAAGGGGCTCCCTGTCCAGCGGCACATGCCCTTTTCCTCGACGACAGTCGGGGCCTTGGACGCTGTGGGCCTGCGGGAGCCAGGGTCTGCGGGGTGCCTGCCCGGGCAAGGTCGGAAGCTGCAGGCCAGCTGGGCCCGGGCCGGAGCGTGCCTGGCAGGGCTGCCCGGCGGGCAGGGGGTGGGGGCTGCTCCTTTCCCAAGTGTTGTTGTGAGGGGCAATGAGGGCGACAGGAGATGTGGGGACGTGTTAGGAGAGGAAAAAAAAAAAAAACACGAAAATATATATGGGGGAAATGAACTTTTTTTTTCATTGAATCAAGTGCAATGCATCAGAGAGTTTTCCTATCTTTGTATGTTAAGAGATTGTTAAGAAAAAAAAATTCTATTTTTGTTGTAATGTCCTCGCGGCTCTGGGGACGCTAAAAGAACCGGGCCTGCCCCGCCCTGTGTGGGGATAACGAAAGCTGAGTGTTTTTCCCCTTTTTTTTTTTTTTGGTTCGTTTTTAGTTTTTTTTTTTTTTTTTTTTTAAGTCGTTTTCCTGCGTTGACGAGGATGATCTGGGGTTTTTATTTGTTTCGTCGTTCGTTCTCAGTTTCGGTGGGAGGGCTGAAGGCAACGTTCACATTTTAGAGTTTTAAAAAAAACACCTCGACATTTGAAAAATCAACCAACACAAGATCAAAAAGGAAAAGGACGAGAGAAAAATTATTTTTAAGATAATTAAACATAAAAACCCTGGTGCTTCTTACATTATAAAATACGTTTTAAAGAACCCACAAACTATTATACATTATAAGTTTATGAATCAATTAAATATCCTGCACTTGTTAGGAATACGCATATCCCTTCTTTGTTGAGTTTAACGGAACGGGACAGCGGCGTGCGCCCAGCGGCTGGACTGCTCCGGCCGCGGGTCTCCCCGGGCGCCCCTCCCTGGGGCCCAGCACCCCCTCCTCGCCCCATCCCCGTCCGGGCACAGGGGCGCGGCAGGGGTCCCTGGCCCCTCTCCCGCAGAGGTCAATGCCAACGAACAAACGTCCCCTCCCTCCCTCCCTCTCCGCCCCGAGCGCCCTTCTTTGAGCCAGACGCCAACTTGACCCTCACCAGCATTATCAGGAGCGCGCTCAGCAAGTTGGTAGTTTCCTCCCCCTTTCCCGGCGCCCCCCACCCATTCAACATCTCTCCTCCTATCCCCGACCCCGTCCGGGGAACACCGGGAAGCTCGACGCTCCAGGACAGGACCAGCCACGCTGACAGGTCGATTTGCCCAGGCCCGCGCCCGCACGCACGCACGCACACGGCCCCCGCACACAGCCCCGCCCCACCCCGCAACCAAGCCCTGTCGACTGCCTTACACACCCGCCCCCGCGCTGGCCGGCCGACCTAGTGCCTTGTTCTCACCCCCGTGCTGGCGGAGCGGACGCCGCGCTCTGGGTCCCAGAGGGGCCGGGTGGCTCAGACGACCCACCACTCCCCCACCCCGACCGTGCTGAACAGACCCCCCCACACACGAGAGAAAATAAAGGAGCAATAAAGTCACGAGAACTTTCGTCCCCCAATCGAGAGCCCGAGGGGCACCCCAGCCCCGCCTCTGCTCCCCCCATCCCACCCACCCTGGGGCGCCCCCCCTTCCCCGCAAGCCAGCCTGGGCCAGCCCCGCTTCGGACCCTCCCGGGAGATCCGTGCGCCCGACCAGCACCAGCATCGCGGACCGCAAAGGCCGCCCGTCCCGTCAAACAAGTTTCTTCTTAGGCTAAGAAACGCAGTATATACGAGTATCTCTATATATAGTACTAATGGATTTGGTGTGCTTCCCCCTTAGCGTCCCCCTCCCTCTGCTCCTCCTCCTTCAGCCTGGTCTCCCCTCTTCTCCGCCCTCCACCCCCGTCTCTGCACTGAGATACATAAGAAACAAGGGTAGTTTACTGTCTGTTTTGTTTTCTGGGTTTTCAGTGTCCTAGCGGAATGCAAGTAGGCAGCCAGCCCGTCTGTTCCCTCTCCGCCCCGCCCCGCCCTGCCCCGCCCCCGTCACTGCGCTTCTGTTATACCATCTTTGCCTGACTCTCTCCGGCTTCTCCATTGAATGGCTAATGTGTATGTGAAATAAAGAAATAAAGAAAAACAAACGTAAGAGCGCCTGACCCTTCGCTAATGCGACCGTGCGGGGACCGGGTCTGGTCGGTAGGGTGCGTCCCCGACGTGGATTCTGTGCCTCCCTACTAGCTGCGGGAGCTCAGCAGACACCGTCAACGAACGTCTGTCTCTGGGTCTCCAGGAGGGGTCGACAGTGAGAAAAGCGAAGGCTCCCCAGCTCCTCCTGGCCTCCCCCCGCCCCCCGCCGCGACCCCAGCCCGGAAAAAAATGAGGCACCACTTGGATCCTATGACTGCTCTGCCATGTTGGTTTGCCGACCTCACCCCTGGGAAGGGGACCCGGGCAAGGCCACTTCCAGAGGGTGGTGGGTAATTTTTTAAGGGTCTGTGGATCCCCTGGGGGGGCATGATCACCCTTCTGGACCCCCAGACCTTGCCCCTGATGTCTTCACTGGTCCTTCTTCGGGGAAGTTCACTCCTGAGCACGCGCAGCACATCCTCTGCCCTTTCCTCGACGGCCCTGGGCCGAGTCCCTGGTGCCCTCTGGCTCAGAGGCGCAGCCGCGTGGGGTCACCGCACCTCTGGGCTCAAAGCGGCTTGCTCCATCTTGATGGGCCGTGCCGCCCCACCGGGGCTGCCGTCGAGGCCGGCTGGGGCCGCGGGCTGCGAGCGTGCTGCCGCCTCGGTCCTGCGTCCAGATCCCCGGCGGGCGCCGTCGTCTGGGACCCGCTGCACCAGCCGTTTGCGGGGCCCGGGCGGGGTGGGGCCTGCGGCCAGAGCTGCTGCTTGGTCGCGCAGCAGCCGCACCAGGAAGCCGATGTACTTCATGGCGAGGCGGAGCACCTCGTTCTTGCTCAGCTTCCGGTCGGGCGGGTGCGTCGGCAGCAGCTTCCTCAGCTCGGCGAAGGCGCCGTTAACATTCTGCTGCCGCCAGCGCTCCCGGCTATTGGTGAACACGCGCCGGGCCACCTTCTGGGGCTGGTGCCCTGTGGACAAGGAGGGCCGGGTTGGCGCCAAGGCCCAAAGGGCGGCCCCTCTTGCCCTCCCACCAGGCACTTAGCACCCTCGTGGGAACTTAAACCCGGGCCATGGGCTGCGGCTTTCTCCACCCAAGGAGTCCACAGGTAGCTCTCCCCAACCCTCCCGAGAGCGACACAGACAAGGATCATCACAGACCCAGGCTACCGACAACAGGGGCCTGCCATCTGTGACTGTGGGCAACTTTATGTCAATGGCTGAGATTCCCTAAGGAAAGATTTCCTTGTGGCTGTTTGGTCTGGGAAGCTGTCCCTGCGGCCCTCATTCTGAGTGTGGCCACGTGTGGCTGGCTGGGTGTACTCATGGGTCTGAGAGTTTCTCTCATTGTGACTATCTCTGTCCCGTGTCTCATGTGGCTTGTGTGTAACTCTTGTTATGGCTGTGGTTATGTGTGATGTTGCCAGGTGGCTGTTTTGTGAGTGGCTGTGGTTGTGTGGCTGACTCTTGTGTGGCCATGATTCTAAGTGGTTGTGGTCCTGAGGCTGGGTCTTGCATGGCTGTGGTCTTGTGGCTGTCTTTTGCGTGGCTGTGCATTCCAGTGGAGCTGTCATTTTGTGGCTCCCATGCCCTGGTGTGGCATGCTGTTTTGCCGTGACTGCAGCTATGAGGCTTGGCCTGTTGGGTGGCAGTGGTTGTGTGGGGCTGGCTATCAGACTGCGGTTTTGCACATGGATAGAACCCGTGTGGGCTGTTCTCTGTGTGTGCTGAAAGCACCTCTCCCCGAGGTGGAGTCGAGGACAGACATGAGCACCACAGAGAGACGGCCAGCCTCCCGTGCACCCACAAGTGCACACATGCACACAAACCCACACTCACCCTCAGCCAGGTCCAGCTCACAGTGGCTTGGTCTTCGCTTCAGCCGGCTGCTAGGGAAGATGCTAAAAGGTCCTGCTGGCCCAATGTAGACACTGTAAGGGGTTGTGGGTCACTAATGCCTCGTGGGCAAGGACCCTCGCCCCCAATTCTCACCCCACCCCCACCCCAGCTCCCCACTGACCTGTTGAGGAAGGGGTGAGGGTGGTAGTGCAGGGCCAAAGTAGGTGGGGCAGGCCCCAGGGTGGAAAGTTGCAGCAGTGGGGGCCGCAGAGTGCCCAGCTCTGTGGTGGGCATGGCTGCCCCTGGGGGCCTGCTGTGGCCCAGGCTGATCACCGGCACACCAGGTGGCAGCCTGGGTGGGGAGGAGCCTCCTTGGTGGCCCACCTCCTCTGCCTGCGGGGACCCAGGAGAGGCAGGCTTAGGGGGTGGGGCGGGCGCTGGGCTGGGGGCACACACCATCTCTGCCTTCTCAGTCATGGTGGGTCCCACCTCTGCCTGTGCCTGAGGCGGGCACATGGACCCCGACGTGGGGGTACTTGCCTGTGGGAAAAAAGGCAGCCAGTGGGGAGGAGGACCAGGTGCCCGGCTCCCACCTGCTTAGCCCAAAGCCCTCAAATAGGAAGGGGGGAGGGGAGGGGGAAAGGAGGAGGCGAGGGATTTCAGTATGCAAAGGCAGATGGTGGTGGAAGTGGGGGATGGGGGGCAGGCCCAGAAACTTCCAGGACAGGGGAAGGAGTCCTGCGTTAGAGTAGGAGGCGCCCACTGAGGTAATAGGCAGGGCACTGTCCCTGGGCTTTTTGTGACCCAGGAGGGGTGCTGTTGCCCAGCCTCTGAGCAAATACTCCTTTTTCCACAGTTCCCTCACCTCTGCAGCCTAGAAAGGGAACAAGACAGGGAGCCTCTAACTGATCCTGGGATCCCCAGAAGCCCCAAGATTACCCCTGTTACCCTCAGATCTAAAGATCCGATCCAGAGACTCCTCACTGACACATAGATGCCATGTGACCTTGGAATCCCTCCAAGATGGGCTCTGACCTTCACGGATACCCCCAGCCCCCACCCAGGCTGACTTCTGCACCTCAGGAATGACCATGTGGTTCTTCCCATTGCTGTCCCTAAAAGTACTCCATATTGCTCTAGTGACCCCCCCACTTCCACCACAAATGTCCCCCATAGCAGCCCTGTGACCCCACTACTGACACTATGACCTCAAATGCTGACCCTAGACCCCCAAACACTGACTCCGCTGCCCAGTCCAGTCCAGTCATGCCCCAACTCTCCCTCTGGCTTGGAAGCCCCCACCCCCATCAGCATCCACACTTTTTTTTTGTTTTTTTTTGAGACGGAGTTTCACTCTTGTTGCCCAGGCTGGAGTGCAATGGCGCGATCTTGGCTCACTGCAACCTCCACCTCCCAGGTTCAAGCGATTCTCCTGCCTCAGCCTCCCGAGTAGCTGGGATTACAGACATGCGGCACCAGAACTGGCTAATTTTGTATTTTTAGTATAGACGGGGTTTCTCCATGTTGGCCAAGCTGGTCTTGAACCCCCAACCTCAGGTGATCTGTCTGCTTCAGCCTCCCAAAGTGCTGGGATTACAGGCATGAGGCACTGCACCCGGGCTTTTGTTATTTTTAGAGACAGGTTCTCCCTCTGTTGCCCAGGCTGGAGTTCAGTGGTGCAATCATAGTTCACTGCAGCCTCAAATTCCTGGGCTCAAGCTATCCTCCTGTCTCAGCCTCCTGAGTAGCTGAGAGTACAGGCATGTGCCACCATGCCCAGCTAATTTAAAAAAATGTTATTTTTTTGTAGAGACAGGTTCTCACTCTGTTGTCCAGGGTGGTCTGGAACTCTTGGACTAAAGTGATCCTCCCAACTCAGCCTCCGAAAGTGCTGAGATTACAGGCGTGCACCACCATGCCCTACCATTCACTTTTGCACGCTGTTTCGACATCCCTGTTGGCTCTTGGTTCCAGAATCCAGGATGTCCCAGCAAGATGTGAGACTCTTGGCCCCTCTGCCCTGTCTTCCTCAGCTAGGCCCTGCGGAAGCAGGCCTGGCCCCTCACTAGTGGGTCCCTGCTGATGAATGAATGAATGAATGAATGAACAAAGGAATTCAGGCTGGGTCCCAGGCCCAGGATCCTCCACCTTCAGGCCCGCTCCCCTCTTACCCCAGCACTGTTGCCGCAGCCTGGTGAGCACCCTGGCTCTGTCCCGTCAGGGTTGGCAGTCTGGGCCAGGATGTGGTTTCTAGCGTCAGGCCAGGCTCTGCTGTCTTGCTCGGGTCCAGCCTCAACGCTCCAGGCCAGGGCGTTGGGCTGCGCCTCCTCGTGGGCCTCGGAGGGCCAGGATGGCTGAGGTCTCCGCGTAGGTCCCCCCCAGGGAAAGTGAGCAGCTCCCGGCCGGACCGCCCTCTCCCCGCCCCCGGCGGCCCGGTTTCCTCCCTCTCACCCCTGGCGGTGCAGCGGCCGGAGGATGCTGGTCCAGTGCAGATAAGGGCCTGGCTGCCTGGCCGCGCCTGATAAGGAGCCGGGCTGACCCCGGAGGAAACCAGCGGGCGGGGACCTCGTAGCTCGGGCCTCCCGGCCCCGCCCCCAGCTGGCGTTGTCAGGACTCGGCCCGCCACCCCTCAAGACCCCTTGCCTTCCGCTCCCCCAGGCACTGGAGGGACCCTGAGCCTCAGAGGACCGCGGCCTGAAGGCAGCAGTGGAGGAAGGTGCCTGGATGCATGCAGGGGGGTAAACCGAGGCAGGTAAACTGCCTCCTCTTATGTAGTCGGAGTCTGCTCTCTGGTTTGGAATACCCCCTGCCTGGGTGTCTGTGCTGATGGGGGTGAGGGAGAGCCCTTTCCGCCCGTTGGAGCCGCGTGACCCTGGGGCCCCACCTTCTCCTCTGCTCACCCAGCCTGGTTCCTCTTTTTACAGAGGGCTTCCTGCCTCTTCACCACCCCTATCCAGGAGTGAGGCACCCAAAAGGGAGACAGTTCTAACAGTCTGGCCTTGGGTGTCCAGCCCGGGCAGGTGTTCTCAGCCCTCAGCACAGTATCCACACATTTCCAAGCCCAGGAGAGTGAGAGGAAGTGCCACATTGTCAGGGCTGGGATGGGGAAGTTGGATTTCCTGGGGTGCCAGGGCTAGTGTGACCCAGTAGATACCCGACAGGTCCCCACAATTCTAGGCCTCTTGGCCACAGAATCATATAACTCCAACTTGGTGGTCCCTGGCCCTCACCCCAGCACCCGGCCACTTCATAGGGGGCAGGTATGCTGGCTTGGTGTAAAACCTCAAGATCCTATGGAGCCTCCAAAAGGGAGAGGCTTTGGGCACAGCCAGGCTGCAGCGGCCACGGGACTGCCGCCACACACTTGTCACTCATGCTTTGGCCCGTGTGTGTATCTGGGTGACTGGAGAAGCCCCCAGAAAGGCACCCAGCACCAGGGCCACCACCACCCTCCCAGGAATGGGGAGGAGCCCAGGACCCCACAATTGACACCTCCATGGCCTCTCCAAAGACGAAGGAACTGGCTGGGCGAAGTGGCTCATGCCTGTAATCCCAGCCCTTTGGGAGGTCGAGGTGGGCAGATTACCTGAGGTCAGGAGTTCAAGACCAGCCTGCCCAACATGGTGAAACCCTGTCTCTACTAAAAATACAAAAACTGGCTGGGCATGGTGGCAGGTGCCTGTAATCCCAGCTACTCAGGAGGCTGAGGCAGGAGAATCGCTTGAACCTGGGGGAGATGGAGGTTGCCGTGAGCCAAGATTGTGCCATTGCACTCGAGCATTGCAGACAAGAGCAAGACTGAGTCTTAAAAAAAAAAAGGCAAAAACTAAAGTTTTATGCAATAACGGCTGGGTGCGGTGGCTCATACCTGTCATCCCAGCACTTTGGGAGGCTAAGGTTGGCAGATCAGTGCGGGCTCATGAGTTTGAGACCAGCCTGGGCAACATGGTGAAACCCCATCTCTGCAAAAAATACAAAAAGTAGATGGTTGCAGTGGTGTGCATGCCTGTAGTCCCGGCTACTCTGGAGGCTGAAGTGGGAGGATGGCCTGAGCCTGGGAGGTGGTGATTGCAGTGAGCCAAGATCATGCCACTGCACACCAGCCTGGGCCATACACCTAGATCTTGTCTAAAAAAAAAAAAAAAAAAAAAAGTTTAAACACTGAAACTAACTCCAATATCCCTCCAAGGAGGGTCCTAAGATTAGCCTCATTACAGATGGGGATGAAGGGAGCAGGAGCCAGAGAGGATCCTGGGCAGGATCCCTGCCCCAGGCCTCTTCGTTAACGTTACTAAACCCCGCTCTGGGGGACAGGGAGGCGTGCAGCTCCCCCTCACTGGGTGTCTGGGCAGCAGCAGGCGAGGTCCCTCACTGTGTGCACGCCCCCCTGGGGCCTCAGGGCAGGAAGCACCTGGTCTGGAGCGGATGCACAGGGCGCCTGGTTCCGGTCCAGCTTCCGCCACCGCGGCCCCTGGAGAGCTGGGCCGAAGAAACCAGGCGGCGAGGAGGCAGCAGCACGAGGGTAAGTGGGGGCTCCCGGGCAGGAGCGCTAGCCTGCGTGCGTGCCCGCGGCCGCGGAGAGCGCACTGAAGGTGGGAGGGGGACGAGGGGCAGCACCCCCGCGGGAGCGGGCACACGGCTGCCGCCTCGTGGCTGCCTTGGGAACCGCAGGCGCCGGCTCTGGGGTGGCTCAGTGACCTTTGATGGAGAGGGGCTGGGCGGACCACTGTGCAGATGGTCAGCTCCTACCTCCCATACAGACCCAACGCTCCAGTCAGGCAGGGGCGAACGACCCCAGAGGAACAGCTCCCAGTCATGCAGCTGAATGGACCGATACACAAACCAAAGGCAATCCGGAGGTGACGTGACATCTCTTTATTGGTTCAGTCTATGCCTGGCTCAGCGGCAGCCCAAGGCCCAGGGGGCTCTGGTTAGAAGTGTCTGGACAGTCAGGGACAGCATCAGCAGAGACCCTGGGTGCCGGGGGGCTATGGGAGTAGCAGCACTGGTCCCCGCGTTGACAGGCACCCTGGTGGGAAGATGGTGGATGTGAACCCCGACCCGGAGCTCAGTGACCCCTGACGGGTTCCTTTCCCGGAATGGAAAAACCACTCCCAAGCACCCGCCTGGTCCCAGTTCTCCCAGTTCTCTCCCAGTTGCCTAAAGAGGAGAGACTCATGTGTCCTGCAGTGGGAAAAGGGAGGAGGGATCTCACCTCCTTAAACCTCTTGCAGGGAAATGTCTTGAGTCTGGCAGCCCGCTGGGCCGCGTTTTCGGGCGGCTCCTTCCGCTTGTTCCGAAGCACCGTGTGTCTCTCCTCCATAGCTTCGTCGGCTGCCTTGCCCCTGTGAAGGCGGTGAGTAGATAGGACCACATCTGTCCTTTGCCCTTCCTTTCCCTGGCTAAGATCCACCCCCGACCCTGCCAACACTCACCCTGGCCGGGCACGACGCCGGGGACCCCAGTTGGCCTCTGGGTTGGCCTGGAAGCGCTTGAGCCTTCGCTGGCGGGAACTGGGGTTGGCATCTTCCCGGATGGTGAAGTTGGCCTGCAGCCTGGGGAAGCAGGGGTGGGGGTCGGGGCTGGAGGCAGCTGCCACACGAGTGTGTACCGAATGCCCACGGGGCCTGTCTGCCTCCACCACACAGCACGAGGAGTCTGCTCACATCAGGACTCTCATTTATCTAATAAACATCTTGGTCTTTTTAAAGAGATAGGGTCTTGACCGGGCTAGGTGGTTCATGCCTAAAATCCCAGCACTTTGGGAGGTCGAGACAGGGAGATCACTTGAGGTCAGGAGTTCAAGACCAGCCTGGCCAACATGGTGAAACCCCACCTCCAATAAAAATACAAAAATTAGCTTGGCATGGTGGCGGGAGCCTGTAGTCCCAGCTACTCCAGAGGCTGAGGGACGAGACTTGCTTGAACCCAGGAGACAGAGGTTGCAGTGAGCTGAAACTGCACCCCTATATTCCTGGGCAAGAGAGTGAGCCTCCATCTTTTTTTTTTTTTTAATATTTTAAAATGATTTTTTTCAGAGACGGGATCTTGCTATATTACATCTGGCTATTCACAGGCGTGATCCCACTACTGATCAGCACGGGAGTTTTGACCTGCTCCGTTTCCAACCTGGGCCGGTTCATCCCTCCTTAGGCAACCTGGTGGTCCCCCGCTCCCGGGAGGTCACCATATTGATGCCGAACTTAGTGCAGACACATGATCGGCATAGCGCACTACAGCCCAGAACTCCTGGACTCAAGAGATCCTCCCACCTCAGCCTCCCGAGTAGCTGGGACTACAGACACGCGCCACTGCGCCTGGCGTGAGCCTCCATCTAAAATAATAATAACAAAGATATAAGGTCTCACTCTGTTGCCCAGGTTGGAGGGCAATGGTGCGATCTTGCCTCACTGCAAACTCTGCCTCCCAGTTCAAGTGATTCACCTGCCTCAGCCTACCAAGTAGCTGGAACTACAGGCATGTGCCACCTTGCCTGGGTAATTTTTTGTTTGTGTATTTTTAGTAGAGATAGGGTTTTGCCATGTTGGCCAGGTTGGTCTTGAACTCCTGACCTCAGGTGATCTGCCCACCTCGGCCTACCAAAGTGCTGGTATCATAGACGTGAGCCACTGCACAGTCAGCAGATTTTGTTATTTTTATTTTTATTTTATTTTTTTTGAGATGGAGTTTCGCTGTTGTTACCCAGACTGGAGTGCAATGGCGCGATCTCGGCTCACCGCAACCTCCACCTCCTGGGTTCAAGCAATTCCCCTGCCTCAGCTTCCCGAGTAGCTGGGATTACAGGCATGTGCCACCATGCCCAGCTAATTTTTATATTTTTAGTAGAGACGGGGTTTCACCTTGTTGACCAGGATGGTCTCAATCTCTTGACCTTGTGATTCACCCGCCTCAGCCTCCCAAAGTGCTGGGATTATAGGCATGAGCCACCGCGCCCGGCCTGTTATTTTTATTTATTTTTTATTATTTCTGAGAGGGAGTCTTGCTCCGTTGCCCAGGCTGGAGTGCCTTGACTCCCTGCAACCTCCACCTCCAGGGTTCAAGGGATTCTCCTGTTTCAGCCTCCTGAGTAGCTGGGATCACAGGCACGTGACACCACGCCTGGCTAATTTTTGTATTTTTAATAGAGATGGGGCTTCACATGTTGGCCAGGCTGGTCTCGAACTCCTGACCCCAGGTGATCCGCCCACCTCGGCCTCCCAAAGTGCTGTGATTACAGGCGTGAGCCACCGTGCCCGGCCTTAGTCAGCAGATTTTGAATCTCACTAGCAGAATGGGCACAAGTTTGTGTGGGGCAGTGTCTGTGCTGTCTGCAAGCATGTGTGTTCCCTGTGCCTGTGGGCAGCCCCATCCCCTCACGCATGCGCTTGTCCCTACCTGGGCTCCACACTGAGAATACGGAACGCTGGGCTGGTCTCTGATAGTCGCTCCCGTTTCACTGGATGTTCCTTCTCCTTGGGGCACAGGCCAGAGGTTAGGGAATACTGGGTCCGAAGGACCTCCGGGTGACCACCACCTGCCTTCCCACCTGCCTTCCCACCTGCCTGCAGTCAGCCCAGACCTTACCCAGCAGCGCATGATGTCCCAGAGGGCAGAAGCAGGGGCATCTGTCTTCACAGCGTTCTTACAGGTGTGGGAGAGCGAAACCCGGAAGTCAGCGTGGAGGAGGGCCGACCTGGGGAATGGCAGGGATTGTGAGGGAGAAACTGGAACCCTGGACCCCAAAGCCTGAGATGCCCAGAGTATGTCAGGCTACCTTTAGCAAGGGCTTGTGGCTACAGAGTTCATTTCTTTTCTTTTTCTTTTTCTTTTCTTTTTGAGATGGAGCTTTGCTCTGTTACCCAGGCTGCAGTGCAGTGGTGCAATCTTGGCTCACTGCAGCCTCCACCTTCCAGGTTCAAGCCATTTTCCTTTCTTAGCCTCCAGAGTAGCTGAAATTACAGGTACCTACCACCACACCCGGGTAATATTTTTGTATTTTTAGTAGAGATGGGGTTTCACATTGGTCAGGCTGTTCTTGAACTTCTGGCCTCAAGTGATTCATCCGCCACAGCCTCCCAAAGTGCTGGGATTACAGGCATGAGCCACCATGCCTGACCTCTTTCTCTCTTTCTGATTATTATTTTTTAAATGGAGTCTCGCTCTGTCACCCAGGCTGTGCAGTGGCACAATCTTGGCTCACCGCAGCCACCTCCTCCCGGGTTCAAGAGATTCTTGTGCCTCAGCCTCCTAAGTAGCTGAGACTACAGGCAAGTGCTATGACACCCAGCTAATTTTTGTATTTTTAGTAGAGACAGAGTTTTACCATGTTAGCCAGGCTGGTCTTGAACTCCTGACCTCAAGTGATCTGCCCACCTCAGCCTCCCAAAGTGCTGGGATTATAGGCATGAGCCAATAAGCCTGGCCTAATTTTTTTTTTTTTTTTTGGAGATGGGAGTCTTGCTCTGTCGCCAGGCTGGAGTGCAGTGGTGCCATCTCGGCTCACTGCAACCTCTGCCTCCTGGGTTCAAGCGATTCTTCTGTCTCAGCCTCCTGAGTAGCTGGGACTACAGGTGCATGCCACCACACCCAGCTAATTTTTGTATTTTTAGTACAGACGGGGTTTCACCATGTTGGCCAGGATGGTCTCGATCTCTTGACCTTGTAATCTACCCACCTCGGCCTCCCAAAGTGCTGGGATTACAGGCATGAGCCTCCATGCTCGGCCTTTTTTTAAAAGAGACAGGTTCTCATTCTCTCACCCAGCAAGCTGGAGTGGCAAGATCATAGTTCACTTTAGCATCAAACTCCTGGCCCAAATGATCCTCCCACCTCGGCCTCCTGAGTAGCTAGGACTACAGGCATGTACCACCATGCCAGGCTAGGGTGTGTGTGTGTGTGTGTGTATGTGACTGGACTACAGGCATGTACCACCATGCCAGGCTAGGGGGTGTGTGTGTGTGTGTGTGTGTGTGTATGTGACTGGACTATAGGCATGTACCACCATGCCAGGCTAGGGTGTGTGTGTGTGTATGTGACTGGACTACAGGCATGTACCACCATGCCAGGCTAGGGTGTGTGTGTGTGTATGTGACTGGACTACAGGCATGTACCACCATGCCAGGCTAGGAGGTGTGTGTGTGTATGTGACTGGACTACAGGCATGTACCACCATGCCAGGCTAGGGGGTGTGTGTGTGTGTGTGTGTGTGTGTGTGTGTGTATGTGACTGTGTATTTATTTATTTTATTTTTTAGACATAGGGCCTTACTATGAAGCCCAGGTTGGTCTTGAAACCTGGCCTCAAGGGATCTTTCTGCCTCAGCCTCCCAAAGTACTGGGATTACAGGCATGAGCCACCATGGGGTGCTCCCGACCCTGCCACAAATTCTATGCATGAGAATCCTTGGACTTGCCCAAGCCACCCTGTGGTAGGGACAGGCTCCTCCCGGGCCCCAGGGGCCCGTACCGAAACTGCAGGAGGCTGGGTGTGTTGCAGTGGATGGTGCTGCTCAGCTGGTCCAGGGTGTAGTACAGAGGCACGTCTGGGAGCTCCTGCGATGGGGGACAGGATGGCCATGAGTGGAGATGGGCAGGCAGAGGTGGAGCCCCCCTCCCCTGTCACAGCCCGGCCCTCACCTCGGTGATGACGCTCAGAACCCCTCGGATCCGCTCGGAGGTGTAGAAGCGGCCAGGGTTAGTGCTCACAGCCTCCAGGACCCGGCCCACGAAATCCAGGTCATGGATGGGCTCTGCCCACATGGGGCCACCAAGCTGGGGATGCACCAGGGACAGGTGAGCAGGGACCACGACTTCTGAGACCCTCTCACTCCTTGGCCTCCCCTGGCCTAGTCCTACCTGGTGTTGCTGCCCACAGTGTTCACACTCAGGAGTCACGGGGGGACCACAGGCTGCAGAGAACTTGACCCTGAACAGAGAGGGGTGGCTGGTGGGGTGGGGAGAAAATCCTGGGACTCCCCTTTTCCCCCTTCCTCCCCAGCAACGCCCTGCTCACCGGTCGCTGGGGACTCTTGACGCTTTGCCGAGGCGTTGAAGGTGGAAGGCCCCGCAGCCCACACACTGGAACACCAGCGCCTGCTTGCTGTGGGGGTACCAGTGGCCACAAGTTCCCAGCATGACCACGGCACCCCGACTCCTCCCTCAGACTGGTTCTGTCCCCTTTAGAAGCCCCAGATCCCCCAGGCCAAGGTCCCACCTCTTTTTTCTTTTTCTTTTTTTTTGAGACAGAGTCTAGATCTGTTGCCAGGCTGGAGTGCAGTGGCACGATCTTGGCAACCTCCACTTTCCAGGTTCAAATGATTCTCCTGCCTCAGCCCCCCGAGAAGCTGGGACTACAGGCGCACACCACCACGCCCAGCTAATTTTTTGTATATATTTTTTTTAGTAGAGATGGGGTTTCACCATGTTGGCCAGGATGGTCTTGATCTCTTGCTCTCATGATCTGCCCACCTCAGCTTCCCAAAGTGCTGGGATTACAGGAGTGAGCCAACGCGCCTGGCCTGTCTCCTCTCTCAATCCACCACCCCTCCTCACCCCCAGCTGACCTGGCTGAGGCCTTGACCTTGGCTGGGCTGGTGAAGACACGGACAAAAACACGCACATAGAAGTCAGCACTGACGCTGAGCAGCGGCACCACGAAGCGCTGGTAGCAGTTGGCATGGAGATCCAGGCTATGTAGGACGATTCTCAGGGCCTGGGGGCAGGGGCTGGGGTCAGCCTCCCCTCACTGTTCATCCACCCCACCAGGAGCCCTGTGTGGTGCTCACAAGTACAGGGTCAAGGTCAGCTCCCTGGGCTCCAAGCCTACCCCTGAAAGTTCTGGCTGTGGGACTCTCAACAAGTAAGTACCACCCCCCTGTGCCTCAGTTTCCTCTGCAAAATCACAGAAGTCACTGCTCTCTGTGGCACTGCTGGGGGCACTTAGGAAAGCACAGACCCAGCCTGTTCTGATCGGCATCATCGGTGTGCCCTGTGGCATGTACTGTGTTCCTGCCCCCAAGGGCTCAGCACAGGAAGTGGGGATACTGGGTGCTGTAGAACTGCTGGGGTCTGGGCTGGCATGGCGGCTCACGCCTGGAATCCCAGTACTTTAGGAGGCTGAGGTGGATGGATCGCCTGAGGTCAGGAGTTCGCGACCAGCCTGACCAACATGAAGAAACCTGTCTCTACTAAAAATACAAAGATCACGCCATTGTGCTACAGCCTGGGCAATGAGAGCAAAACTTGGTCTCAAAAAAAAAAAAAAAAAAAAATCCCGCCAGGGCCTTCCTGCTAGTGTGAGACTCTGATATGGGAAAGGAGACAGCATTTCCCAGGCTGACCTGATGACAGGACCCTTTAGGAACAAGGACAAGAGCCCTCTGTGGCCCAGGCTGGAGTGCAGTGGCACTATCACAGCTCACAATAACCTTGAACTCCTGGGCTCAAGTGATCCTCCTGCCTCAGCCTCCAGAGTAGCTGGGACCACAGGCATGCACTACCACACCTAGCTAATCTTTAGGGTTTTTGTAGAGATGAGATCCTCACTGCGTTGCCCAGGCTCCTAACCTCCAGTGAGCTCCCACCTTGGCCTCCTAAAGTGCTAGGATTACAGGCATGAGCCGCTGCACCTGGCCTCTAGCCTTCTTGAATCCTGATCAGACCACTCGAGAGGCTCAGACCATTATTTATTTTTTGAGACAGGGTTTCCCTCTGTTGCTCAGGCTAGAGTACAGTGGTATGATCTCAGCTCACTGCAACCTCCGCTTCCTGGGTCCAAGCGATTCTCCTGCCTCAGCCTCCTGAGTAGCCGGGATTACAGGTGCGTACCACCATGCCCAGCTAATTTTTATATTTTTAGTAAAGGTGGGGTTTCGCCATGTTGGCCAGGCTGGTCTCAAACTCCTGACCTCAGGTGATCTGCCTGCCTTGGCCTCCCAAAGTGCTGGGATTACAGGCGTGAGCCACCACACCCAACCTTCAGACCATCATTGTGCCCATTTTACAGATGCAAAAAACCGAGGACCGGAAAGGTGAAGTCACTTGCCCAGAGCCACCAGCAAAGCTAACATTTGAATCCAGTCCTGGAAAAACCACCTTTAAAAAATTTTTTTACTTTTTTTTGGTTAGAGGTGGTAGCTCATGCCTGTAATCCCAGCACTTTGGGAGGCTGAGGCAGACAGATCACCTGAGGCTGGGAGTTTGAGACCAGCCTGACCAACATGGAGAAATCCCATCTCTACTAAAAATATAAAATTAGCCAGGTGTAGTGCTGCATGCCTGTAATTCCAGCTACTCAGGAGGCTGAGGCAAGAGAATCACTTGAACCCGGGAGGCAGAGGTTGTGGTGAGCTGAGATTGTGCCATTGCATTCCAGCCTGGGAAACAAGAGTGAATCTGTCTCAAAAAAAAAAAAAAAAAATTTTTTTTTTAAAGTTTTATTTATTTATTTATTTATTTATTTATTTATTTGGAGACAGAGTCTCACTCTATATCCCAGGCCAGAGTGCAGTGGTGCAATCTTGCACACTGCCACCTCTGCCTCCCAGGTTCAAGTGATTCTCCTGCCTCAGCCTTCCCAGTAGCTGGAATTATAGGCGTGTATCACCATACTCAGCTAATTTTTGTACTTTTAGTAGAGACAGGGTTTCACCACGTTGGTGCAGCCTGGTCTCAAACTCCTGACCTCGTAATCCACCCACCTCTGCCTCCCAAAGTGCTGGGATTATAGGTGTGAACCACCTCACCCAGCCAAAAAGTTGTTTTAATACAGAAAACTAAAATAATGTAACCACGCACTCCTATCCTGGCCAACGCCATTGTCCCCAATGACTCTGGTATCAGCCCAGGCTCTTAGAAACTATGTGTGTTGCAGACATGCCTGTCATTATTGGGCTGGGATTCATCTGGCCCTGGCTGCCTGGAAGATGCTGAGCAGGTCTGAGGAGGGGGAAAGTGCACTGGGAAGGGACTCACAACCACCTGTCCCCGAATCTCCATGGTCGGCTGGCAGAGAGCCCCTCACCATCTCGTGGCAGGCCCGGCTCTTGAGGGCCATGGCCCCGTACTTGCTATAGCACGTCTCCCTGCTCTTCCCCGCCAGCACCGCCATGTCCGTGCAGGTCACGCACAGCAACCCTGTGGAGAGGGGCTGGGCAGTGAGAAACTCCAAACACCCTAAGCCCTTCTCCGGACCCCAGCCCCATCCGGGCCTCACCTCCTTCACTCACAGCCTGCACAGCTGCATCCAGGAAGCGGGCAGGGCTGCCATAGGGGTCCAGATCGATGACATCGAACCTCTCCGACACCTTCTGGTGTTGGTACATCAGCATCCTGGGCGCAAGAAAGCCAGGTCGTCAGCCTCCTGCACCAGGTACCTTCTCTGTCCCCTGCACATATTAACTCCTACATTGCAGTGGTTTGGCACTGAACCCTAGGGCCAGATTCTCAAGCTCAAGTCCTGGCTTGGTTGTTTATTTATTTATTTTATTTTTGAGTTGGAGTCCTGCTCTGTCGCCCAGGCTGGAGTACAGTGGTGTGATCTCGGCTCCCTGCAACCTCCGCCTCCCCAGTTCAAGTAATTCTCGTGCCTCAGCCTCTCAAGTAGCTGGGACTACAGGCGTGAGCCACCACACCAGGCTAATTTTCATATTTTTAGTAGAGACGGGGATTCACCATGTTGGCCAGGTTGGTCTCAAACTCCTGACCTCAAGTGACCCATCTGCCTCGGCCTTCCAAAGTGCTGGGATTACAGCCGTGAGCCACTGTGCCCCGCCTTGGTCATTTATTAAACTGCACAATTTTCCTCCTTAGGAAAAGTGCCTCGTGGACCTCAGTCTACACATCTAAAACAATACAAGACGTGTCTGCCTGACATCATTTCAAGCAGTTTATAGACGCATTAACACATTTTTTTTTTTTGGAGACAAAGGATTGCTCTGTCACCTGGGCTGGAGTGCAATGGCACAATCTCGGCTCACTGCAACTTCTACCTCCTGGGTTCAAGCAATTCTCCTACCTCAGCCTCCGAAGTAGCTGGGATTACAGGCATGTGTCACCACTCCTGGCTAATGTTTCCATTTTTAGTACAGACGGGGTTTCACCATGTTGGCCAGGCTGGTCTCAAACTTCTGACTGCAGGTGATCCACTGGCCTTGGCCTCCCGAAGTGCTGGGATTATAGGCGTGAGCCACTGCGTTTGGCCTCATTTTAAAATTTTTCTAGAAACAGGGGTTTCAATTTCACTATGTTGCCTAGGTTGGTCTTGAACTCCTCTCAAGCAATTCTCCTGCCTTGGCCTCTCAAAATGCTCAGATTACAGGCATGGGTCACCATGTCCAACTAATTACTTTTCACTGTCTATGATTGCTATTTGGATTCTAGTAGGGTCAGAAAAGTAAAAACTTTTTTTCTCGCCAGGTGCAATGGCTCACGCCTGTAATCCCAGCACTTTGGGAGGTGGAGATGGGTGGATCACAAGGTCAGGAGTTCAAGACCAGCCTGGCCAAGATGGTGAAACCCCATCTCTATTTATAAAAAAAATAAAAAATAGGCCGGGCGCGGTGGCTGACACCTGTAATCCCAGCACTTTGGGAGGCCGAAGCGGGTGGATCACGAGGTCAAGAGTCAAGACCATCCTGGTCAACTTGGTGAAACCCCGTCTCTACTAAAAATGCAAAAAATTAGCTGGGCATGGTGGTGTGTGCCTGTAATCCCAGCTACTCAGGAGGCTGAGGCAGGAGAATTGCCTGAACCCAGTTGGTGGAGGTTGCGGTGAGCCAAGATTGCGCCATTGCACTCCAGCCTGGGTAACAAGAGCGAAACTCCATCTGAAATAAATAAATAAATAAATTAAAAACAGTATCATTTAAATAAAATTAAAAAAAAAAAACACAAAAAAACTTTTTTTCTCTGTAAAAGGTCAAATGGTATTTTAGGCTTTGTGAGTCAATATATGGTCCCTATTGCATATTCTTCTTTTTTAACCTTTAAAAATGTGAAAAAAAAAAAAAAGGCCAGGTGCAGTGGCTCATACCTGTAATCCCAGCACTTTGGTAGGCTGAGGTGGGCGGATCACAGGGTCAAAAAATCGAGACCATCTTGGCCAACATGGTGAAACCCCATCACTTAAAAAAAAAACTTAAAAAATAATTGGCTTATGGGCCATGGAAAAACCAGGCTAGACTGGGCACAGCAGCACACACCTGTAATCCCAGCACTTTGGGAGTCCAAGGCAGGACCACCTAAGGTCAGGAGTTTGAGACCAGCCTGACCAACATGGTGAAACCTTGTATCTACTAAAGATAAATAAAATTAGCTGAGCATGGTGGTGCACACCTGTAATCCCTACTACTTGGAAGGCTAAGGCAGGGGAATCACTTAAACCCAGGAGGTGGAGGTTGCAGTGACCTGAGATCATGCCACTGCACTCCAGCCTGGGCAACAAGAGCAAGACTCCATCTCAGAAAAAAAAAAAAAAAAAAAAAGGCAGTGAGTCCCACAGGCTATAGTTTGCCAACTCTTGCAAAGGTCACCAATTTTGGCTGTTTCCTGATGCTTTCCCACTCTGAAAATGGTGCCTGGCACATAGCAGACACTGGATATACTATGGTTCATCTAAATGAATAAAAGGAGTATAAGAAGTTAAAATGTTAGCTGGGGATGGTGGCATGTGCCTGTAATCCCAGCTACTTGGGAGGCTGAGGCAGGAGAATAGCTTGAACCCTGCAGGCGGAGGTTGCAGTGAGCTGTGATCATGCCACTGCACTCCAGCCTGGGCAACAGAGCAAGACTCCATCTCAAAAAAACAAAATAAAATAAAATAAAAGAAGAAGTTAAAACAGAGACCAAATGCTACCTATTTCTGTCACAGAGTGTGGATCATACAATAATTATCTATTATTTACTCATCACAGCAACCCCTGTAAAACTAGTTTTCGCAGTTGCCAGACAAGTAAACTGGAGCTCAAAGAGGCTAAGTCACTCACTCAAGGTCATAGAGTGAGAACAAGACAGAGCCAGAATTTAACCCCAGGCAGGCTTGTTCCAGAGCCTAGAACCTACCGGGCATCTGCTTGGCTGGGCTGTACCAGGTGGGCCACGCCATTGAGCTGCACATTCCGGCGTATGAAATCCACAGCTGGGGCAGAGGCATCGTTTGCAACCACAGATCTGAGCCCAGGCACCTCTAGGGCAAATCGAATGGAACGTAGGCCGGAAGCCGCCAGGCCTTCCAGCACATGCAAGCCTTCCTGTTGGGAGTAAGCAGGGAACCTCCCTCACATCTCCATCATCCTCTTCTGACCCAAGGAGCCCCTACCACCCACCTTCTATAGCTCTTCCCGTCCAGGAGCCCTCTGTCTGCCACTAAATTCTGGGGCTGCTAGATCCTATGCTCAGGCTCTACCTCACAGATCTCCCCAACGGCGGCTGTGCGATGTTGGTCTCCCGAGGCCAGGTTTTCACTCTCTTTCAGCTCAACCTTCTCCTCCTCTTGGTCTGACAAGTCCACGACCACCTTTTGCGTGTCCTTCTCTCCTGGCACCTTGACTGCAGCCACCCAAAGGCGCAAGTCAGAGGGTAAAAAGTCCCCTCTGAGAAACCTCCCCAAAATATCTTCCCTGAAGTCCCTGGGGAAAGACTGAAGGAGTAGTACCCTGGGCCTGCTATGAAGCCTCTCTGGATTTGGGGGACAGAAGGGCCCAGGCAGGGAGAGAGGCTTTTGTGACCCCCACCCATCAGAAGCCTGGACCTCCACTCACTCTGGATTCCTTTGGCCTCAAGCTGAATGCGAGCAAACTCGGTGATCACAGCACATCTGGTGGGAGACAGAGGACCAACTCATACCCCGCCCCTGCCATCCACATTGACCCACTCGCCGCTGCCAGGCTGACCTCTGACCCCTGCTCACGTCAGGTCCCGATTGAATTCCTGCACCGGGTTATAAAAGACCTCGTTGGCGCTGGGAAAGGAGATTTTGGCAGCCCCCTCCGTGACTGTCGTCTCCTGAACTTCACGTGGGCGCTCTTCTCCGCAGGGTCCTGTGGCGTTCTCCATTGCTGTTGGATTCGGCAACCCTGGGGACTGCCCTTTGATAAACCAGGCTCTGCTGACACTGCGGGCGGAACGCAGTGTGAGGCTTAGCCACAGAACGATCCTCGCGTGAGACATCCGCTGGCGCCTCTGCCCGCTAAGCCTGGTTCAGGGAGCGGGGAAGGGCACAGAGAGGGTCAGAGAGCTGCATTCTTGGCCCGGGGGTGTCCTACAGGTACATAAAAGGTAGGAACGAGGAAGACCCTGCGGCCGGTAAGCTGTTACCCCCTCGTTTTGGGGATGACTGGTCCCTGCGGAGCCGATGCCCTTGTGCAGGCCCGCCCCGAGTTCGGATCCCTGAGCGTGCTACCCAGCCCCTCACCTTCTCTAGTAGCCACAGAAAATCGAATTAGTCAAGGTGCACGTTTCCCGAATAAGGACCTGGGCGCCGCCATGTTGGCACAGTGGGTGGGCGAATCACATGATAGTGGTTAGCCAATCAATTATGCCACATACGGTGGACGGCCGGGATCAAAATGTAAGACATAAAGGAAGCGCGCTGATCGTGCTGTTCCGGGGGTTTTAATCACAGCGGATCCCCCGGGAAAGGACACGTCATTAGTCCCATTTCACAGATGAGGAAGTTGTGGCTCAGAAAAGGGGCGGTAAGCGGAGAAACCCAACACCTAGTGGTCCTAGTCTGTTTTCTGGGTGCTATATACACATTATTTCAGAGCACCCTGCAGGGATAACCCAGGCTCTGGAGTTGGATTTACTGGGTTTGAATCTCAGTTCCACCACATGCTCTAGGCAGGTTACTCTCGAGGCTCCACTTTGTTTACCTTTGAATCACATAAGATTCGTAGTTTCTAAGATAGAACAAAGATTAAATGATACCTGGAAAGTATGCAAAGAGCTACTCTAACATTGTAAGGTCTCGGTAACCTTCTAACCAGTGTATACAGGCAAGACAGCGAAATGTTCCCGCTGCCTGGGTTCCAGTCTCAGCTCGCCCTGCGACTTGTTCTTAATTCTGAACTTAAGTTACCGCTTTGCAAAATGGGCAGAAGTTTTTAACGTTTGTTACTGGGTTGTAGTGAGAAGTAAACGAGTTAGTGCGGGTAAAATGCTAACAGAACCTAGCATCAGGTATGCATCATAAAAGTCTTAGCTCTTATCGTCGCTTTGGGGCTTGGGTTTAAATCCTGGCACCCGCCATCAATTCTTTCCTGTGTGATAATCTTGACCAGCTTTCTTCATTTCTCTGTTGCCTTTTTTTTTTTTTTTTGAGACGGAGTCTTGCCCAGGCTGGAGTGCAGTGGCACAATCTCGGCCCACTACAACCTCCGCCTCCCAGTGCGAGCGATTCTCCTGCTTCACGCTCCTGAGTAGCTGGGATTATAGGCGTCCGCCACCACGCCCGGCTAATTTTTGTATTTTTAGTAGAGACGGGGTTTCACCATGTTGGCCAGGCTGGTTTTGAACTACTGACCTCAGGCGATCCACCCACCTCGGTCTCCCAAAGTGCTGGGATTACAGGCGTGAGCCACCGCGCCCGGCCGCCTTTATTTTCTATAGTGTGTCTGTGGTAGTTGCCACTAAAAATGTTACTGTGAAGTTTAAACGAACTAATTCCCATAAAGAGCCTAACACAGTGGCTGCCACAATAAACAGATGTCATTATTGTTTTTGTTTTACAGGAAACTAAAGTTCGGAAAGGTAGATCGACTTGCCCAAGGTCGCGAAACCAGAAGGTGGCGGGGTCCGGAATCGAACCACTGAGCTGAGCCGACGTACTGGCGAGGATCCCCCGGGGCATAGAGAGGAGACGAGGCCGGTTAGAAGGGGCGCGCTCGGAGCTCGGCTGGCCTTGCCTAGGGGGCGGGGCATGGGGCGGTGCGCGGGCGGGGCCGGGGCCGCTCCTCCTTGGCCCGGCTGCGGCGGCGGCGCGGCTTGCGCTCGCTCGGCGCTCGGCTGGGGCGGCCTGGCCCACAATGAATGGCCGCCGCGGCTGCCGCTGCTGCTGAGGCGGAGGCCGCGGAGGCCGCGGAGGCGGAGGCCGAGGCCCCGGCGCAGGGGGGCGCGCCCCGGGCCCAGGCCCGGCCCCAGCCGCCGCTGCGGAGCCCGCCGGGAGCCCCCGGAGCGCGGCCACGGCGCAGGTGAGGCGGCCCGCCCCAGGCCTGGTTCCGGCCTCCTCCCGCCGGGGCGGCCGGAGGGCTGACGGGGGAGGACCTGGGTGCTTTCTCTGACCGAAGAGGATCCGGGTCCGCAGCCTGCACTGTGCCCGGGCGGGCGAGTGTGTGGAGGCCGGGCTACCGCAGGCGGCCTGAGCGTCCAGCCCGGGCCTCGGGGCTTGGGGGCGGCAGGATCCCACTCGGACCGCTCCCCCAGCTCCCAGCGAGGAAGGGGGCCAGGTCGGACCGGGACAGGTACCGGGGGTCCGGGGAAGTTGGAGGGTCCCAGGCGGAAAAGGGGGGAAGCTCCCGGGGATGCCGGAGGGGGAGGGGGAGGGGGAGGAGGAGTCGGGCTCTGGGCCGGCCGAGTGGGGGAGGAGAGGAGAGCGGCGCGGCCGGAGGGGGGCGGGGAGGGGCCGGGCCTGCAGGTACCGCCTGGGCGCTGGAGGAGGTGGGTGGGTCAAGTTACAGGCCTGGGGGCGGCTGAGGAGAAGCCCAGGAAGTGGGGCACGGTGGGTGTGGGCGGAGTTAGTGGGGGGGGGGCGGATAGGAGATCCCAGAGATGTTTGCCGGGGGTCACTTGAGGTCGGAACTGGAAGAGTAGTGGGGACCGGGAGGCTAGATCAGGGGGCGATCAGGTAAGGTGAGGGACTGCTGTGTGAGCTTTGGGGAGTGCGGAGAGCGGAGCGTTTGGGCTAGGCGAGAGGGGATGTGGGGGCAGGTCAGGAAGAGCTAGTGTAACCAGAAGGTATATATCGAGATGCGTACCCCACCGCCCCCAACTCCAGTGTTAGTTCAGGGTCACATCTAAGGGGTTCCCTCTTTCCCACACCTCATCGCTGAAGCCTCTAGAGTCCCGACCCTACCGTTGGGCAAGCCTCTGCCAACTGTTTAAAGGCGCTGCCCAGTGGGTGTTTGTGTGGGCCGCTGGAGACAGTCTGGAACACCTAGCTTAGGCATCTTGTTTATCACAAGGTGGCCCGCGCCCACCCCCACCTTATATATCTACAGGGAGGCAGCCCAGCAGACGGTACCTGAATATTTTAGGATCCTGCATTCTTTCTCTACTTTTTGTGGCCAGAGGCTGGCCGTTCAAGCCTAGTGGATGGGAACTCGGCCACCATCGTATATATTAGTGCCATGGCCTCCCAGGCACCAGCTCCTTGCTGCTGAGTTCTGTGTGCAGACTCCCTGGGGGCGAAGAATTAGAGGGAGTGAGCATGTAAGACTGTTGATGGTGATGGGTGAAAGGGCAAAGAGAAAAGGTGAAGGGGATCAAATCCGGCACTCACACCCTGGCCCAGGGATCGACCTCTGGGACGCTGGTCCTGGGCCAGGCCCTGTGCCCAGCTTGCTGGTCGGATGAGCTCATTGATGGCTCACCACCACCGGGTCAGCTTAGGCCTTCTCTGTGGTCCAGACGAGGAAGCTGAGGCTCGGGGTGGTGTGGCTTGTCTCTGGTCATATGAGCAGACCGTGGCTGAACTGGGATTGTCTGACCCTCAGCCCAAACCCATAGTCACTCAAGTGGCCTTCCGGGAGGGTGACTGGAGGAGCTCCTTGTTCTGGATTCCCTGGGGGGCATTCTACTCGGCCCAGGCCTTTCCTCCTGCCCACGCTGAGGGATGGGTCAATCCCCTTTGGGACAGACTGAGTTTCCATGGTGTCCCTGGGGACTAGAACAGTGGAGGTGTCTTTCTCGTAGTCCTGGTCACCCCTTCTTCCCTATTCCCCTCCTGGGAGCCAAGAGGTCAGGGGTCATGGAGCTGTGGGCTGGCTGTGGGAAGCTGAGGAGGCCTGGCACCACCGCGGCTGGACTTTGCTTGCCTGGACTGTTTTTGCCCCACTTGGCCCCCGGTTGGATGGCAGCAGCTTTTGTTCCTTTCTGGGCTGATTGCAAGGCTGTTACCAGGTGTCCTCAGGACTTTCATTTGGGATCCTCTGCACCTGAGGCAGGAGCCACAAACTGCCTGGTCAAGTGGTGTCAGCCAGTTCTACTGGGTTTAATGATAGGCTGTCACCCTAATTCTCCCCAGTCTCCCTATAGTTCCCAGGACACCCTCCAACTGGGCCTTGCCCTTCTTCCCTGTCTGACTAGCCACTTGGTTCTGGGATGAGCAGGAACTGGGCCCGCAGCTGCGCATAAAGAGCTCGAAGGATCCTCCCTGCCTGGTTGGGCCAGGATCGGCTGCAGGGTCTGCTTCAGCGCAGACTGGGTCCTCTGGACCTAAGCTGAGTCAGACACCAGGGATGGAGGTTTGGGGGTACCATCCAGTCACTCAGCTGAAATGGGAGTTGGCCCTGGTGAGTGGGGGACCAGTGGCGCCTTAGGCAGCTCAGGTTTGTGCCTGGAGCTGGAGGAGAAGGCACCAGTAATAACTGCTTTTCAGTGAGAACTTAACATGCACAGACTCTGTGGGGGCAAGTGCAACAAGTAGGCAGCCATTGAGACAGTTTGATTTCACTGCTGGGTGCCGACTCCCCGCTGGGGTCTGGGGAAGTATCCCAGAGTAACAGATCCGGGAGCAGCTAGCTCTCAAGCGACTTACATTCCAGTGAAAGTGACCAAACTTCCACAAGCAAAGCATCAAGATAATTTCATATACCTCTGTGTTTACAAAGATGGTGTAGCAAAGTGAAGTTGTCGTGATTGCGCGATGGGGGGATGGAGAGGTTTCCATGGGTGGCCAGAAGTCCTCCCAGAAAGCTAGGATCTGAATAATAATAGCTAGGGGGTGGGTGGCTCTGGGGTGTGGGAGGGGTCAGTGTTCCCGGCTCCGGGGACAGCACATTTGCAGCTTTTATTGAGTCTGTTCCAGTCTCCTAAGTGCTCTAAACATTTTGTCTTCATGAGGGAAGAAGTGGGGGGATGATCCTGCCGTGGAGACAGAGACTCTTAGTGCCACTCACAAGAAAGAGAAGCCCTGTCTCTGGGTCTCCTGGATCTGCCCATCACTCCCAGACGGAAGTTCAGAACCCTTTGGCTTGCATCCAGGGTATTTAAAAATCTGGCCTCCTGGCCGGGCAGCAAGGATCCTCAGCGGGTTCTTGAGCTGGGCTTTGAGATGTGAGTTTTAGTCAGCCTTCCAGGATCTACTGAAGGAATCTGCCTGGAGGATGGGGGGGTTTGGAGAGAGTTGGTGGTTGGCCCAACATTGTCTGACCCTGGATTTCATCAGTGTCACTGCCAGAGCCTGTGTGGAGAGGGATCCCACCAGGCGTAGTGGGGCACATTGCTTTTGGGATGGTGGTAAGCCGCCGGGGCTGGAAAACACGAGGCAGTGTTCATGCCAGTCTGTGTCCTCTCTCAGGTCCTCCCTTCCTCTCATTTCTCCTGGGTTGCTCTCAGCACTTGTATGCACTTGAACTCATTTAACCCCATGACTAGTGGGACCTGCCTTTGTCATCATTTGACACACAAGGAAACTGAGGCACCCAAGTCTTTCCTTCAGACAAGCTATGGTCTGGCTACCACCCCTGTGCCATTTTCCAGCCACTTTCATGTCCCTCAGCTCCCTGCATTTGCTCCTCAGTCCCCTCGGCGGCTAATGCCTTCCCCTAGAGAACTCTCTGGGCCACAGAGGCTGAGAGGTGGCACTGGGCCTGCCTGCACATTAGCTAGGGGTAAGGACCAGGCGACCCAGCAGAGGTGGTGCATCTGAGGTTGTGATCTGTGTGTAGTTGTGGTATTGTCCTTCCAGTCTCTCACGTGCTGCCTCCGTGGCGAAGGTCTCACTCTGTAGAGACCTGTGCGTCTTCTCTGAGGGCTTTGACTGTGTCCAGGTCATGTTTTCTAAATCGAGCAAAGGGAGAGGGTAGGTAAGGGTGACAGACACAGTATAGTGGAGAGTGAAATTTCACACTTAGCACTACCCCTGTCTCAGCCATTGAGACTCTGGGCATAGGTCTTGACCTCTAAGCTTCAGTCTCCTCCTCTGATAAGTAGTGACAAGCAGGCACCCTATACTGCTGTGTTTAGCAAGTGGGGGCAAGCCTGCCTCCTCTGGGGACACTTATGGAATGTCTGGGGACATTTCTGGCTATCCCTGCCAAGGGTGGGGTTGCTGCTGGCATGTGGCCGGGCTACAGGCCAGGGATGTGGCTCGACATCAGAGAGTGGGGCAGCCCCCACCACAAAGAATGACTGATGCAAATGCAGTGACCAGGTGGAGAATCTCAACTGTCTGGTTATCGTGAGATTTATGGGAGAGGTTGGCATCTGGGGTGTGATTGGACAATGCTGTGAAGGCTCTGGGGAAACCCCCAGCGGGTACTGCCTGATAGTCCCATGAAATATGTAAGGTTCTGGGAGATGTCTTCTACTCTCCGGGAGTTTGCGGCCCAGCAAGGGCCAGGGGATACAACTAACCGCAGTTGGCGTTCATGGGCACCAGCTACGGGGTGAGCGTCAGTTGACCTGTGTTCTTTGGTTGTTTAATACTTGAAACAACCTTGTGAGACGGCTGCTGCTGTCAGCCCATTTTCTAGATGGGAGACTGATATTGGGGGCAAGTGCTGTTGAGGGTAATGCTGAGTGACAGGCTCTATAAGGGGTTTGAGCCTAGGACTGTAGTAGGATTCAAATCTCAGGCCCTGCGTGGTTCTCTACCCGAGCCCAGCAGACCCCACTCCCAGGATGATCCCCACCCCTCCAGCCCCACCAGCCTCCTTTGTGTTAGCGGCACCAGTGTCACCTCAGGGCCTTTGCACTTACTGTTGTTCCCCCCACCCTTGGTTACTGCTGCTGCTCTGTCTTTTGGGTGTGATCTGATTGCACACAGGGACTGGGATGTAACTCGGAAGGGTGGGCTTACTGGGCTTACTGTTGGAGTTGAGGGGGAGGGAGCAGGCAGACTGTGAACTCCATGAGGATGGAGGGAGAGCTTCTGCCAGGCTCTCCAAGGAGCTGGAGTTGCTGCCTGCAAAGGGAGGCCAGATTGCTGAGGGCTGTGAGGAGGAGCGAGTGGGAGGAGGGAGAAGGGAGAGGCAGCATGCGGAGACTGCTCATTCCCGGAGATGGTGCTTGCAGGGAGGAAGGGCTGGAGAATAGCTGCAGATGGGAGGATTGGGAAAGGAAGAATGAAGAAGGCCTTCCTTGGGGATTAGAGAGAGGGCTCCCCAGACCCTGAGGTGGGGGTTCTTAGACAGGCAGAAGACCCTGTTTCTGGAGGGGACATATCCAGTAGTGCAGGTAAAGATCCCCAGCTCTGGGCTTGGCCCATCCTCTGGTCTGGTCTCTGCCTTGTTTCTCTGAATGCCAGTTTTCCCATCTGTGAAATGGGTTTAGTCACAGCCGCCTCACATCTTTGCCTGATTAGGGAGCCAGATGGCCTGGGTATAAACCTGTGTCTACCTGCTACATGGTCCCGGCCTCTGGCTTCACCTCTCTGGGCTTCGTTTCTATCCATGAAACGACAGGAAGGCTCATTTCTTCCTCAGAAACTGTAAATAGGAGTAAGTGAAATGAGCCTCAATTGAGCCCTGGCCAGCTATGGGTACACAGTCAGTGAGACTTAAGCAGGGGACATTGTGGTTAATCCTATTGCCACTGTGGATTTAATGACAGTCTTTGGGGGAAAAAGAAAATAAATCACATCTATGTGTGTATAAGAAAAAAATACAGGCTGGGTGCAGTGGCTCATGGAGGCTGAGGCAGGTGGATCACTTGAGGCCAGGAGTTTGAGACCAGCTTGGCCAATAAGGTGAAACCCCATCTCTACTAAAAATACAAAAATTAGTCAGGCTTGGTGGTGAGCACCTGTAATCCCAGCTACCCAGGAGGCAGAGACATGAGAATTGCTGGAACCCAGGAGGCTGAGTTTACAGTGAACCAAGATGGTACCATTGCATTCCAGCTGGGGTGACAGAGGAAGACTGTCTCAAAGAAAAAGAAGGAAAAAAAAAATACTGATGCCAATAGGATCCATTCAATCAGATAGCATTTATATACAGAATATATATATATTTTCTTTTCTTTTTTTTTTTTTTTTGAGGCAGAGTTTCGCTCTTGTTACCCAGGCTGGAGTGCAATGGCGCCATCTTGACTCACCGCAACCTCTGCCTCCTGGGTTCAGGCAATTCTCCTGCCTCAGCCTCCTGAGTAGCTGGGATTACAGGCACGCACCACCATGCCTAGGTAATTTTTTGTATTTGTAGTAGAGACGGGGTTTCACCATGTTGACCAGGATGGTCTCGATCTCTTGACCTCGTAATCCACCCGCCTCGGCCTCCCAAAGTGCTGGAATTATAGGCGTGAGCCACCACGCCCGGCTAATTTTAATTTCTTTTTCACCCGTGACACAGCCCTCAGGAGAGCCAATTAGCTGGGTATGGTGGCATGACTCTCTAGTCCCAGCTATTCAGGAGGCTGAGACGAGAGGCTAACTTGAGCCGAGGAGGTTGAGGCTATAGTGAGCTGAGACTGCAACACTGCACTTCAGCCTGGGTGACAGAGCAAGACCCCGTCTCAAAAAAAACCAAAACGGACTGGGCCATTGATAAACAACAGAGATAGTCGCTCATAGTTGTGGAGAGTTGGAAGTCCCAGATTCCAGGGCCAGCAGATTCCATATCTGGTGAGGGCCTGTTCCTTGTTGGTAGCACCTTTTAGTTGTCTGCACAGGGCAGCAAGGACAGACAAGCTCCCCTCTTTTACACGGGCACAGTTCCTATTCATGAGGACAGAGCCCTCCTGACTGAATCACCTCCCGAAGACTCCACTTTTTTCCTTTTTAAGTTTTTGATCAACAACTTTTTTTTTTTTTTTTGAGATGGAGTCTTGCTCTGTTGGCCCAGGCTAGAGTGCAGTGACGCGATCTCAGCCCACTGCAACTTCTGCCTTTTAGGTTCAAGCAATTCTCCTGCCTCAGCCTCCCAAATAGCTGGGATTACAGGCATGCACCATATTGGCCAGGCTGGTCTCAAACTCCTCACCTCAGGTGATCTGCCCACCTCAGCCTCCCAGAGTGCTGGTATTACAGGTGTGAGCCACTGCGCCCAGCTGAAGGCCCAACTTGATGCCACTGCTTTGGAGATAGACCTCAGCTTGTGAATTCTGGGGAGATGCAAACATTCAGACCATAGCCTCTGTCAACGGCCGTGTCGCAGCTTCCCTGAAAGTCATCAGGAAAGGGCTGTGCTTTTGATAGTCTCTCCCAGGCCCCTGCTGGCTGGGGAATTCCACATCTCTCTTTCCCCAAGAGCTGGCAGTTACTACTCCCAGGAATCATGCTGCCAGCCCCCTTCCCGCAGATGGCAGGATCTACCAGCAGTGTGAGAAGTTCCTCAGGTAACATTGAGCTCTCAGCAGGCCTCTGACTGCTAGCCACACACCTTGGTGACTGTCAGAGGAGGTCCTCTGTCTGCCCAGCCACAGAGGGTGCCTCTGAGCCTTATTCCTGTTTTAGCTTCGTTAATGTGGAACAAAAAAGGGAGTTAGATTTCAAGGAATGGAAATAAATTTTTGTTCATTATTTCAGCAAAGAACTCTGAGCACCCACTGGGTACCTGGCCTGGTCCTAGGGGTCGTGGACACAACAGAGGACTACACAGGCAAACTCCCTACCCCAACTGACATGAAGCCAAAACAATGCCCAGTTTGTGGGGGGCAGTGGCTCACACCTATAATCCTAGCACTTTGGGAGGCTGAAGCAGGAGAATCGCTTGAGCCCAGGAGTTTGAGGCTATAGTGAGCTTCAATGGTCCCCCCGTACTCCAGCCTGGGTAACAGCAAGACCCTGTCTCAAAAAAAAAAGTAGAGAAAGGGCTTTGTATGACCAGGGAGAGAATGAAGAGCCATGGTTGACCTTGGGACAGCATTCCCATTCTAGGAGGTCTGAGAGCAAGCAGGGCCAGCCTGCCAGGGGGCCCAAGTTGTGCCACTTGGGGCCAAGGTGGTGCAAAGTAGTTTTGAAGGAGTTGAAGATGAGTCCAAGGATCCGAGGGAGGAGGGCTGGAGCTGGCGAAGCTACGGCATTCACAGGTTTGGGAAAGGACTGGAGCTGGGTCCTGGAAGTGTTGAGTGGAGGTGTCTGGGGTGTGTGTGAGTCTGGCATTCACAGAGAGGTCCAGGCCAAAGACTCTGGAGGGGGAGGCATCAGTGAATAGATGGTTCTTCAGGCCTGTCTTAGCTCAAGCTGCCACACAACAAAATATCACAGACTGGGTGGCTTAAACAACAGACACTTATATTTCAGAGTGCTGGCGGCTGGCAATCTGAGATGAGAGTGCCAGCGTGGTCAGGTTCTGGAGAGGGCTCTCTTTGTGGCTTGCAGACACATCCTTGTTGATGCCACTCTTACGACCTCAGTCAACCTTAATTAGATCCCAGAGGTCTTATCTACAGATACAGGCACACTGGGGGCTTCTGATTTCAACCTGTGAATTTGGAGGGACATACTCAGTCCATAGCAGAGCTCTGAGACTGAGCCCAGTCCCCTGGAGGTGAGAACACTTTCTGGAAGGGCCACATTCCCAGTTGACTACTGCCCTTCCTAGATCTCAGCTCCAGTGTCACCCTTTCCAGGCAAGGTCAGGCACCCCGGTGTGCAGCACGTTGATCCATGTGACTAAAGATGAATGGCTCTGTCTCCTGCCTAACTGTGAGCTCCAGAGGCAGGGCTATTTTGTCACCATTGTGGCCTACCCAGGCAGGGACCTGGCAAATATTTGTTGAGTAGATCTTGGGAAGTCATGGAAACCACGTACTGTGCCCTTGGATCTCAGCAGATCTGCTCATGCCCGGGGCCCAGACTAGGCCCTGTCCTGGCAGGGAGGGTCCCAGCTGCCCCATGGCTTCTTGTCCTTGTCCCCCACACCCTCAGAAGTGCTGCTATGCTGAGTTTTAATAAGAGATTATTCTGATACGGTTTTCTGCCCTTGGGGAGTTTATAGTCAAATGGGACTCGGTTTCCTCAGAGGTAAGCTTCAGGGGACTATGACTGGGTGGGGCAGGAGAGGGGCATCTTCTCTAGCCTGGAGGAGTGGGGTAGCTGAGGGTGGAGGAAGAGAGTATTCTGGGTGGAGTGCACAGCTTGGGCAAAGGCCTCATGGCAGTAGAGGGAACTGGGCATTGTGTTTGAGCCTGAGGCAGGTGGGGGTTTGGTGGGGACCAGAACTATTAGGTGGTTTAGAGGCCTCAACCACCAACTCAATCCCATCCCTGCTCAGCCAGCAGGTGACTCTGCCAGGGACCTGCTAGTGAGAGACCCGTTGCCTCTGAGAGTCCAATCATGGCTGCTTCCTTCCTGGGGCTAGTGTGGGTGAGGGGCTTCTTGCAGGTGCCCAGGTAGTTTTCCCTATGAGTCCATTGGGCAGGATTGGGCCAATCACAGAGGGATGGACAGGTTCCGAGGGATGGGTCTGCTCTGGCACTGCAGCTCACCCCTGTCCACTCTGTACAGGGGCCACTGGAGAACTGGACGGAACAGCATGGAGGTCACTGCAGCTCACAGACCCGCCGCCCCACTCCCCTAGTCCCCAGCAGCATGGAGGGAGGGTTCCCGTGTGCTAATTGGCTGAGTGTTTGGACCAATTGGTAATCAGAGGCTCCAAAACCCTGGGTGCTGGGGTGCTGGGCTCTGAGGCTGGGGTTCACAAGGTATGGGGGACCCCAGCCTGAGTGTCAGGTTGGCTCTCATTTTCAGGCAGGGACCTGGGCCACCCCCAGCCCCCACATCTCTGTTGCCTCTTGTTATCCCCGAAACCGTGCAGTCTCCAGTGCTGAATGGGGGAGTTCAAGACCAGCCTGGACAACATAGTGAGACCCTGTCTTTAAAAAAAAAAATTAGGGCCGGGCGCGGTGGCTCAAGCCTGTAATCCCAGCACTTTGGGAGGCCAAGGCGGGTGGATCACGAGGTCAAAGGATCGAGACCATTCTGGTCAACGTGGTGAAACCCCGTCTCTACTAAAAATACAAAAAATTAGCTGGGCATGGTGGCGCGTGTCTGTAATCACAGCTACTCAGGAGGCTGAGGCAGGAGAATTGCCTGAACCCAGGAGGCGGAGGTTGCAGTGAGCCGAGATCGCGCCATTGCACTCCAGCCAGGGTAACGAGCGAAACTCCGTCTCAAAAAAAAAAAAAAAAAAAATTAGGTATGGCTGGTGCCTGGCAGTGGTGAGGTCACTTTGAAGCAGTCCTATGCCCGATCTGCCCTACTTTTTAAAATTTTGTTTTGTTTTGGTTGGGTGGTGGGGGGGGGGTGTGTGTTTTTTTAATTATTTTTTTTTTCTATTTTATTTTTATTTTCTTTCTTTTGAGATGAAGTCTCTGTTGCCCAGGCTGGAGTACAATGGCCCGATCTTGGCTCACTGCAACCTTGCCTCCTGAGTTCAAGTGATTGTCCTGCCTTAGCCTCCTTGAGTAGCTGAGATTACAGGCACGTGCCACCATGCCCAGCTAGTTTTTGTTTTTTTAGTAGAGATGGAGTTTCACCATGTTGGTCAGGCTGGTCTTGACCTCCTGACATTGTGATTTGCCTGCCTTGGCCTCCCAAAGTGCTGGGATTATAGATGTGAGCCACTGCTCCCGGCCCTGGTTTTTTTGTTTTTTTTGTTTTTTAGAGACAGGGTTTCACTCTGTGTGTGACCTAGGCTGAAATATAGTGGTGCAGTCATCACTCACTGCAGCCTCTCTTTGACTTAAGTGATCCTCCAAAGTAGCTGGGACTACAGGTGCAAGCCACCAAGCCCCACTAATTTTTAGGGATAGGGGTCTCACTGTGTTGCCCAGGCTGGTCTTGAATCCCTGGCTTCAAGGGATCCTCCCACCTCTGCCTCCCAGAGTGTTGTGATTACAGGTGTGAGCCACCGCGCCCAGCCTCTCTGCACTGCTCTTTAACACACTTACAGATATTTACTGAGCATCTACTTCATTCTCAAGAAGTAATCTTGAATAACACTAGCCAAGGATGCCTGCCTTCATTGAAATGACAGTCCCCTTGGGGAAATTAACTGTACATACAACTCCTTTTTTTTTTTCTTTTTTGAGACGGAGTGCAGTGGTGCGATCTTGGCTTGTGGCAACCGCAACCTCTGTCTCCTGGGTTCAAGTGCTTCTCCTGCTTCAGAGTAACTGGGATTACAGGCATGCGCCACCATGCCCAGCTGATTTTGCATTTTTAGTAGAGATGGGGTTTTTCCATGTCGGTCAGGTTGGTCTCGAACTCCTGACCTCAGGTGATTCGCCCACCTCAGCCTCCCAAAGTGCTGGGATTACAGATGTGAGCCACTGCACCCGGCTTTTTTTTTTTTTTTTTTTTAGATGGAGTCTCGCTCCATTAACCCATTTGTTGCCCAGAGCTGGAGTGCAGTGGCTCCATCTTGGCTCACTACAACCTCCACCTCCCAGGTTCAGGAGATTCTCCTTCCTCAGCCTCCTGATTATCTTGGACTACAGTTGTGTGTTACCACCCAGCTAATTTTTGTATTTTTTTTAGTAGAATCGGGGTTTCACTATATTGGCTAGGCTGGTCTCAAACTCCTGACCTCATGATCCACCCACCTTGGCCTCCCAAACTGTTGAGATTACAGGCGTAAGCCACTGCGACCAGTCTGTACATATAACTCTTAAAATGCTGCCCTGACCCTAGGACTCACTTTCAAAGATGTCCACGTTCCCTAGGCCAGGACCCCACCTGTCCCACACTCTTCCTGGCAGCCCTGTTCCTGCTGCATCACCCTCCAGCTACACCAGCTTTCTTTGGGTCCCTGGACCACACTCTATACCTTCCCACACATGAGTGTTATCTGCGTCCTGGCTCGCTCAACCTTTGATGGTCCCTACCACCAAGGCCATGTGCTCGGTTGACATACCCACCCCAAGTGTAATTAAATCATCCCCCCATGTCCCCTCAGAATACAGCTCCGGATGAGCACAACTAGTCCTTTTAGGGCTGTGTCCCCAGCACCTCCCACAAAGGAAGATGCAGTTCATCAGGATGGGTTGGATGAACAACCCATTTTATAGATGAACAAACTGAGGCACAGGGAGGTGAGGGGCTTTGGCCGCACTGCATACCTGTCCTGTTCTCCTCCTTCCTGGGGAGTGAGCCTGGAGCACCCTGCTAGGAACTGGAGGGCCAGCCTCTTCCCTTGACCATCTTGGTCCTTGTCATTTGGGCCCCAGTACCAGGAGTGGCTTTAATTTGGCCGCCCAGGGAGGTGGTGCAGGGCTGCCAGGACCCCCGAAGTGGGCTCTTCGGGCTCCCTGACCTGGTGCCTGCTTCTCCTGCGTCTTCATGCAGAGGAGCCAGCTTCTGGCCCATTCAACTCCGAGTTTGAGCTTGTGGGTGGATATTTTTGCTGCCTTATGACTGGGATTCCTAGATGCAGGCTCTACCCTCTGATTGCCCTAAGGGTGTTTTGGGGTTTTGTTTTGTTTGTGTTTTTATTAGGATGGTGGCAGTGATGTTGAGGGAGGAGGATACAGGCAAGTGTTGCAGGCTGTGGTGCCTAGACAGACCCTGGTTTGAATCTCACCCTTACCACTTTCTGGCATGTAAGTGATAGGGGCAGCAGATGACCTCAGAACATATCTTTTGTTTTTTTGTTTGTTTGTTTTTGTTTTGAGACATAGTCTCGCCCTGTTGCCCAGGCTGGAGTGATCTTGGCTTACTGCAACCTTAGCCTCCAAAGTAGCTGGGATTACAGGCACCCACCACCACGCCCAGCTAATTTTTGTGTTTTTAATTTTCACGGTGTTTGCCAGGCTGGTCTCTCAACCTCAGGTGATCCGCCTGACGCGGCCTTCCAAAGTGCTGGGATTGGCCAGGCGAGGAGGCTCGTGCCTGTAATCCTACCACTTTGGGAGGCTGAGGCAGGTGGACCACTTGAGATCAGGAGTTCAAAACCAGCCTGGCCTATATGGTGAAACCCTATCTCTACTAAAAATACAAAAATTAGCTGGTCGTGGTGGCACACACCTGTAATCCCAGCTACCCAGGAGCCTGAGAATCACTTGAACCAGGGAGGCGTAGGTTGCTATGAGCTGAGATCACACCACTGCACTCCAGCCTGGGCAACAGAGCAAGACTCTGTCTCCAAAAAGTGCTGAGATTATAGGTGTGAGCCACCATGCCTTCAGGACATATCTTTTGAATTTTGAACCTGGTGAATGACTTTTAATGACCTCAGGAGAGTCCTTAATTTTCACATGACCTCGGTTTTCCCAACTGTGCAGGGGGAGTATGAAACCACCCCTGAAATCTTGCTAAGAGGATCCGGGGAGCTCACCAAAGTTGTGTATCAGTTCCTCCATTCGGCTGGGTGTTGCAAGGGGCAGGGCCGGCATCTTGCTTGTGGCCTGCCAGGGTAGCAGCTCAGTAAGTGAGATGGTATCTAACTGTGGTTAGAATTCACATTTCCCTGGTGATGAGTGACGTTTTTATGTCATTTCCCTGGTGATTAGTGATGTTTCCGTGTAATTTCTTGAATGGTCATTCAGTAACAGTAAGTGTGGGTTGAGTTTGCAGAATCTGGTTGGCCTCATCAGCCTTGATTTCCAAATGGAGAGAGCAGAGATTTGGAGCTCCTGGTCCGGAGGATTCAACTTAGGTTGCACCTCCAAGCCTTCTATTCTTCACAGCAGCCCTTTCAGACTGAACTGGTGTCACCAGATGGGAGCAGAGTAGCCACTGTATTCTCAATTCCCAGCCCAGGGAGGCAGATCTGAGCTAATGAATGAGGAAGCATGAAAGGCGCATAGGTAACTGGGGGTGAGGGGAGATGTGCATTCCTGCATCAGGCCTTTGTGCGTACTTGGTACTTTCTCCTGCTGGCCAGCTGGAGTCGCTGTGAAGGCCTGTCTTACGTATGGAAGGCTTCTCACCCGCACCATGCCCAGTTAGCACCCATTGCCCTCTAGAGACCCTGTAGAATTACAGAGGAGGCCGGACGCAATGGCTCACGCCTGGAATCCCAGCACTTCAGCCTGGGCAACAGAGTGAGACTCTGTTGCAGTTGAGGAAAAAAAAAAAGCCTGTAATCCCAGCACTTTGGGAGGCCAAGGCAGGAGGATCACAAGGTCGAGAGATCAAGACCATCCTGGCCAACATGGTGAAACCCCGTCACTACTAAAAATACGAAAAAAAAAAAAATTAGCTGGCTGTGGTGGCACACGCCTGTAGTCCCAGCTACTCGGGAGGCTGAGGCAGGAGGATCGCTTGAACCCAGGAGGCGGAGGTTGCAGTGAGCTGAGATCGTGCCACTGCACTCCAGCTTGGCAACAGAGCGAGACTCCATCTCAAAAAAAAAATACTCACTTTTACCAGTTGGGTCAGGTGGAAAGGCACCACCTTCCTTTGAAGCCTTTTGATGACTGTCCCAGAGTGTGGGACACAGCCTTCTCATCTTCCCATGCAGCCACTTCTTCCTGAAAGAGGCAGTACAGGATTGAGACCCCCACTTCCGCTACCTCCCCAAGCTGTTCCTCTCACAGGTCAGTGCAGGGGGTGGGCTACCTGACCAGCATCAATTCCTATTTCTGGAGGCTGAAGTGGGAGGATCACTTGAGGCCAGGAGTTCATGCACCAGCCTGGGTAACAGAGCAAGACCCCGTCTCTTCAAAAAGTTTAAAAATTAGCTGGGCATGGTGGTGCATACCTGTAGTCTGAGCTACTCAGGAGGCTGAGGTAAGAGGATCCCGTGAGCCTAAGACTTCAAGACCTGTAATGAGCTATGATCTTTTTTTTTTTTTTGAGACAGAGGCTCATTCTCTCACCTAGCCTGGAGTGTAGTGATGGCTTACTGCAACCTCTGCCTCCTGGGTTCAAGCAGTTCTCCTGCCTCAGCCTCCCAAGTAGCTGGGATTACAGGCGTGCACCACCACATTCAACTAATTTTTTTGTTGTTGTTGTTGTTGTATTTTTAGTAGAAACAGGGTTTCACCATGTTGGTCAGGCTGGCCTTGAACTCCTGACCTCAAATGATCCACCTGCCTTGGCCTCCCAAAGTGCTGGGATTAGATGCAAGAGCCACCTTGCCCTGTCATAGTGAGCAATGATCTTGCCACATCATTCCAGCCTGGATGGCAGAATTTGACCCTATCTCTTTAAAAAAAAAAAAAAAAAAAAAAAAAAATCTTCTTCCTCCCCTCCCTGCCCTCAAGCACTTATGAGTTAATTTGCTTAAATTAAATATGTATGGCATGATTGCACAGATTTTGTTTTAAAATATTGTTGACTTTTGCAAATAGGCATTTAATTCACCAAGTTTAAAATTCAAAAGACCTGAAAGTATACTTTGCAAGTCTCCTTCTCACTTCTGCACAGAGGAAATCAGTCTCACGGTTTCCTTCTTTCTTAGTTTTTGTGTGTGTGTCTGTGTCTGTGTGTGTAAGAGAGAGAGATAGTTTCGCTCTGTCGCCAGGCTGGAATGCAGTGACGTGATCTCAGCTCACTGCAACCTCTGTCTCCTGGGTTCAAGCAATTCCCCTGCCTAAGCCTCCTCAGTAGCTGGGACTACGGCGCACGCCACCTTGCCCAGCTAATTTTTTGTATTTTAGTAGAGATGGGGTTTCCATGACCAGGATGGTCTTGATCTCCTGACCTCATGATCCGCCTGCCTCGGCCTCACAAAGTGCTGGGGTTATAGGTGCGAGCTACTGCGCTGGCCTCTTTCTTTTTTAAACAACTTTATTGAGATGCAAACACCATGCAATTCCTCCATTTAAAGTATACAGTTAATCTTTAGTATATTCACAGAGTTATGCAACCATCACCACAGTCAGATTTAGAAGATTTTTCATTATATCAAGAATAAACCCCTGCTGGGCGTAATGGCTCTTGCCTATAATCCCAGCACTCTGGGTGGCTGAGGCAGATGAATCACCTGAGGAGGAGTTCGAGACCATCCTGGCTAACATGGTGAAACCCCGTCTCTACCAAAAATACAAAAAAAAAAAAATTAGCTGGGCATGGTGGTATATACCTGTAAGCCCAGCTTCTCAGGGAGACTCAGAGGAGAATCCTGGGAGATGGAGGTTGCAGTGAGTCAAGATCATGCCACTGCACTCCAGCCTGGGCAACAGAGTGAAACTCCATCTCACACACACAAAGAATAAACCCCACACACCTTTGCTTTCCCTCACCACAGCCCCATTCTTCCCACCTCCCAGCCCCTGGCAACCACTAATCTGCCTCCTGTCTGCGTAGATTTGCCTATTCTGGACATTTCCTATAAATGGGATCATACAATCTGTGGTCCTTTTTTTGGCTTCTTTCACTTGGAATAATGTTTTCTAGGGACATCCATGTCGTAGCGTGTGTCAGAATTTCCTTCCTTTTTCTAGCTGAATAATATCCCATTGTATGGATTGACCGTGTTTTGTTGGCCCATCCATCGGCAGATGGACGTTTGGATCGTTTCCACCTGTGGGCTATTGTGAACAGTGCTGCTGTGAACATTTGTGTACAGGTTTTCAATGCGGGCAAATGTTTTCGTTTTTCCTGGGCATGAATTCCAGGAGTGGAATCGCTGGGTCGTATGGTAACTCTCTTTAACTGTTTGAGGAACTGCAGCCTGTTTTCTGCTGTGGCTGTGCCATTTTACATTCTCAGAGCAGTGGAAGAGTGTTCCGGATTTCTCCTCCTCGCCAACTTTTTTGATTCTAGCCAGCCTAGTGGGTGTGAGATGGTGTCTCGTTGTGGTTAGGATTTGCATTTCCCTGATGACTACTGATGTTTTCTTGTAATTTCCCTGATGACTAGAGGTGTTTTCTTTTCTTTCTTTCTTCTTTTTTTTTTTTGAGATGGAGTTTCGCTCTTGTTACCCAGGCTAGAGTGCAATGGCACGATCTCGGCTCACCGCAACCTCTGCCTCCTGGGTTCAGGCAATTCTCCTGCCTCAGCCTCCTGAGTAATTACAGGCATGCACCACCATGCCCAGCTGATTTTTTGTATTTTTAGTAGAGACGGGGTTTCACCATGTTGACCAGGATGGTCTTGATCTCTTGACCTCATGATCCACCCGCCTCAGCCTCCCAAAGTGCTGGGATTACAGGCGCGAGCCACCGCACCTGGCCCGAGATGTTTTCACGTAACTTTTTTTTTTTTGAGACAGGGTCTCTCACCCCGTCTGGAGTCTAGCAGCGCAATCACAGCTCAGTGCAGACTTGACCTTCTGGGCTCAACAGATCCACCCCCCACAGTCTCCCTAGTAGCTGGGACCACAGGTGTGCTCCACCACTCTGGGCTAATTTTTGTGTTTTTCATAAGAGGCAGGGTTTTGCCATGTTGCCCAGGCTGGTCTCTATCTCCTAGGCTCAAGTGATCCACCCGCCTCACCCTCCCAAAGTGCTGGGATTACAGGCATGAGCCACTGCACCCAGACTCATGTAATTTCTTTTTCCCTTTGTTTTGTTTTGTTTTGTTTTGTTTTTGAGACAGTGTTACTCTATCTCCCAGCCTTGATCTTGGCTACTGCAGCCTCTGCGTCCTGGGTACAAGCAATTCTCCAGCCTAGCCACCCCAGTGTTTTGTTGTAGCTGGGACAACAGACCCACGCCACCTCACCTGGCTAAGTTTTATATTTTTGGTAGAGACAGGGTTTTGCCATGTTGGCCAGGGTGGTCCTAAACTCCTGGCCTCAAGTGATCTGCCTGCCTCAGCCTCCCAATGTGCTGGGAAGATTACCCAAGTGACCCACCGTGCCTGACATCATGTAACTTCTCGAGTGGTTATTTAGTCATTCAACAAACAGTGATTGAGGGGCCTGTGCCCAGCACTGCAGAATCTGGTGCACAATCAGATGACCCTGCCTTTCTGGCATTTCCATGCCAGTGCCCTGTAGAGATACCACATAGGTACCTGGTGCTAACAATAGCTGGCACTCAGGTGGCGCACTGTGTCCTAGCCACTCTTCTGAGCACTTAAGCAAATTCAGTTACTCTTCAAGTACATACTCTTCAAGTATGCCTGTGCCCCCTCCTCTTTGCAAGGGACAGCATGTGCCACCCCGGTCTGTAGCTGGCTTAGCAGATTTGACCAGATATTGTAAAAACAAGTCTGTACTGGGACAGATAGGAGGGTTCTGTGCGACTTAGCACCATGTCACATTCCATCAAGGGATGTTCCTCCAGCAGCAGAGGTCTTAGGGGCTAGGCCAGCACCCACATATGCCACCTGACCCCGTCCCTCTGTCTCTTTCTCTCCATTCCTCCCTGTTCCCCATGCAGCCGCCGCCATGGCCCAGACACTGCAGATGGAGATCCCGAACTTCGGCAACAGCATCCTGGAGTGCCTCAACGAGCAGCGGCTGCAGGGCCTGTACTGTGACGTGTCAGTGGTGGTCAAGGGCCATGCCTTCAAGGCCCACCGGGCCGTGCTGGCTGCCAGTAGCTCCTACTTCCGGGATCTGTTCAACAATAGCCGCAGCGCCGTGGTGGAGCTGCCGGCGGCCGTGCAGCCCCAGTCTTTCCAGCAGATCCTCAGCTTCTGCTACACGGGTCGGCTGAGCATGAATGTGGGTGACCAGTTCCTGCTCATGTACACGGCCGGCTTCCTGCAGATCCAGGAGATCATGGAGAAGGGCACGGAGTTCTTCCTTAAGGTGAGCTCCCCGAGCTGCGACTCCCAGGGCCTGCACGCGGAGGAGGCCCCATCGTCGGAGCCCCAGAGCCCTGTGGCGCAGACATCGGGCTGGCCGGCCTGTGGCACCCCACTGCCCCTCGTGTCTCGGGTCAAGACGGAGCAGCAGGAGTCGGACTCCGTGCAGTGCATGCCCGTGGCCAAGCGGCTGTGGGACAGTGGCCAGAAGGAGGCCGGGGGCGGTGGCAACGGCAGCCGCAAGATGGCCAAGTTCTCCACACCAGACCTGGCTGCCAACCGGCCTCACCAGCCCCCAGCACCCCAGCAGGCTCCGGTGGTGGCGGCAGCCCAGCCTGCTGTGGCCACGGGAGCAGGGCAGCCGGCCAGTGGGGTGGCAGCAGCAGGGGGCGTGGTGAGTGGGCCCAGCACGTCGGAGCGGACCAGCCCTGGCACCTCCAGCGCCTATACCAGTGACAGCCCTGGCTCCTACCACAATGAAGAGGATGAGGAGGAGGACGGCGGCGAGGAGGGCATGGATGAGCAGTACCGGCAGATCTGCAACATGTACACCATGTATAGCATGATGAACGTCGGCCAGACAGGTGAGGCGCTGCCTGGCCCCCTGCCCCGAGGGCTACCCTGGCCCCTCCTGCCACTCACATGCTACTCTCTCCCTGCAGCCGAGAAGGTGGAGGCCCTCCCGGAGCAGGTGGCCCCCGAGTCCCGGAATCGCATCCGGGTTCGGCAAGACCTGGCGTCTCTCCCAGCTGAGCTCATCAACCAGATTGGGAACCGCTGCCACCCCAAGCTCTACGATGAGGGTGACCCCTCTGAGAAGCTGGAGCTGGTGACAGGTAGGCTGCCCTTGCCCCAGATCTCTCCCCTCCACAGTCTTGGAGCCAGCTGGGCTGGGCTGGGCAGCTGGTTAGGCGCCCCCAGACCTCAGTTTCCCCATCTGTGCTGCAGTGTTGATAGCAGCCACCCTCATGGCGGGGGTGTTGGTGAGATTCGTGTTGATGATAGAGTAAGGCCTGGCCTGTAGGTTTCTGGCTTAAGGGGTTGGTATGAGCGTTGGCTGTTACTGTTTGGCCACATGGGTAGATTAGCTACTTCCTGGGTTCATGTGAGGGCCAGCTACCACCTAGGTTAAGAATTTGGGCAGGCATGGGGGCAAATGCTTATAGTCCCAGCTACTCAGGAGGCCAAGGTGGGAGGATCCCTTGAGCCCATGAGGTCAAGGCTGCAGTGAACCGTGGTGGCCACTGCACTCCAGCCTGGACGATAGAGACTTCATCTCTAAAATAACAAGAAGAATGTCTTTGGCCCTCAGGTCAGAGTGCCGGGTGTGAGCCTCCTCCTCCTGTTGGTCCTGCTGAGCCTGGGCCCATCTGTAGCTGGTGACAGCCAGCGTGCCCACCTCACAGGCTTGTGGCATGACCATACAGCGGGTACCCTGAGGATGGTGAAGCCACCTTTTCTGTTCTTTCCTGAGCACTGATGACGGGGGAGTCCCAAGGAGCCTCCCCTGACTGCCCTTGGGGTAGAGGTGGGGGGAGAAGGTTCCTGGGTGAGTACTCAGGAGGTAGAGCCCAGCAGGGAGGGCCTGGGGTGTTCTGAGATGAGGCCTGGCATCATGTGGGCTGTGCGGTATGGGGGTGCCCCAGGCCATCCTCCGGCTTCCCCTCACTAGGCACCAACGTGTACATCACGAGGGCGCAGCTGATGAACTGCCATGTCAGCGCAGGCACACGGCACAAGGTCCTGCTGCGGCGGCTCCTGGCCTCCTTCTTTGACCGGTGAGGCCCTCACTAGAGCCCCAGGGAGGGGGAGCTGGGTTGCCCCAGGCCTCCCGACCACCACACTGAGTGCTGACTCCTTCCATGCTCCCTGCCCCCAGGAACACACTGGCCAACAGCTGCGGCACTGGCATCCGCTCTTCTACCAACGATCCCCGCCGGAAACCCCTGGACAGCCGTGTGCTCCACGCCGTCAAGTGTGAGTGTTCGCTTGGCTGGACAGGGCATGGGCCCAGGACATGGAGGTTGACGTTTCCTCTGCAGCCTTGGTGCTCACAGAAGGCTAGAATTCAGTGTTGAGAAGCATTCTGGGGCTCAGTCTAGCCTTGCTGGGAAGCCACTGTGATTGCTTCGAGATTTCTTCCTGACTGGGGGACGTGGGTACTGAAGGGAAGCCAGGGAGTCTGTCAGGCAGGAGGCTCTTGAACTCCCAGGGCAGTCTGGGAGGGATAAGGCAGCCAGATGGTGCTAGCCACTCGTCATGTGGGGGCGTCTAGATTTTCAGGTGGCCTCTCCCAGTTACTAAATTCTGGCAAATGATCTGAATTTTTCAAGAACATGAGGCCATTCCATCAAAACCCACACATTTCCACACATGGTTGAACTCAAGTCTGGTGTAGGGGTGGATGCACGTGGTGTGGTGTCCTGGCTGTGCAGCCTCACTTATCTCCCCTTTGAGGGAGAGTCAGTCACAGATGCTGTTGGGGGACTGGTGAGTAGGCCTTGTGGTAGTTATCTGGCCCCCATGCAACTCCCCTGCTCCACAGACTACTGCCAGAACTTCGCCCCCAACTTCAAGGAGAGCGAGATGAATGCCATTGCGGCCGACATGTGCACCAATGCCCGCCGTGTCGTGCGCAAGAGCTGGATGCCCAAGGTCAAGGTGCTCAAGGCTGAGGATGATGCCTACACCACCTTCATCAGTGAAACGGGCAAGATCGAGCAGGACATGATGGGCGTGGAGCATGGCTTCGAGACTGCCAGCCATGAGGGCGAGGCAGGCCCCTCGGCTGAGGCTCTGCAGTAACCCGCCCTCCCGGGAGGCTCCCCGTGGGGCCACACACTCCCCCTCCCGACACACACACCCCCACCCCCGACATCTTGGTCACGAGCTACTGTCTGTCCCTCCCCAGGACCCACGGTGGGTGCTGCATGTTCCTTGCCCTCTGCCCCTCCTGTCCCAACCCCTTCCCCCACCGAGAGCCGGGCTGGGAGAGGACCACAGGGTAGGTGGCACGAGGTCTGTGTTGCCTTCTTTAACACACACTTGTGCATCTGGGGAGTTCTGGCTCCCCATCCTAACCCCTAGCCGTCATCTCCCCACTCACCAGGCCCGCCAGGGGAGGGGGCTGGCCTGGGGGGCTTGGGAAGGCCCCCTCCCCAAGTCCTGGGCCACCTTGCGGAAGCGTTCCTCAGCCTCCGCCTCTCACTGCAGCCCCTTGGGACTCGAGGGGGCCCCAGGGGTTCTCAGGACCCCTCCCACCACCTCCCAGTGCTTCCACGTCTCCAAAAGCGCCTTCCTGTCACCCTCGTCTGTCCCTGCACCTGGGGGCTGGGGTAGGCGAGGCTGTGGGGACTGCCCATTTTACAGCTGGGGAAACTGAGGCTCCGAGAAATTGCACAACCGACCTAAGGTGGCCGGTGGTGGTGTGCATGGTGCCCTTTCTCTTTTCCGCCTCCACTGCCCCCATTGGTCCTCTAGGGCCTGAGAGAGGCAGGTCCTAAAGGAATGGGGGCTCTTGGGGGCAGACCGAGGGTCTCGGAGGATAGAATGAGAGGTTTTCAGGGCTGGCAGAGTGTGTGCGTGTGCGTGTGCAGAAGTTTTGCTTTCAAACAAATGAAGATACAAGAGGCAGTATGACCTGGGTTGGAACCCAGGGAACAGGCTGGGGGGCTGCTGCCCCTCCCTCCATCTCCCCACCCCGACCCCGCCCCAAGGCAGGGCTCCTGGCCCCCACCCCCTGTACATAATTTTTAAAACATTTTTTTAGCGAATGAAATATTGAAGTATAAGATTCCTTTTATTTTTCAAACCAATGGGGCTGTGTCTGTTGTCCCCCTCGGTCCCCAGGGGTGGGGGGGGCCATGGAAGCTAGGATGGTGGGGGGGGCTGGGGGGCAGGCTGAGAGTGAGTGTGTGTGTGTGTGTGGAGTGTGTGTGTGTGTGGAGTGTGGGTGTGTTTCCATGGTAGGGCTCCAGTCCCAGCTGCTGCCTGGGCTCCTGTGGGTCCTCCTGGGTTCCCCCTCCCCTGTCTACCTTCCCCAACAGGGCTACAGTTGAAGGGTGTCCGAGGTCTTGGCTGGTTGGCTGGGCCCAGCTCCTGGGGGCTGGGCTGGGCCTGGCCGGGCCCACTTCCATTGTTAGCAGTTGTTTGCAGAATTTTCTCTTTTACCATTCCTCTTTTTGTTCTCACCCAGAGCGGGTGGGTTTTTTTTTTTGTTTGTTTGTTTCAGATTTTCATGTGAACGCAGAGTTTTTTGTTTCTTTTTTTTAACTCCCCATCCCCCTCCGTGGGTGTCCTTTCACCATCCACATCCTTGTTTGCTTCTGGCCCTCGTCCTCCCTGCCTCTCCTCTGCCTCCCCAACCCCCGCCTACCCACTGCTCCCTGGGGTTTCTCCAGGGGCAGGGGGATTTCAGGAGATGAGGTGGGGGCCAGCTCCGACTGGACCCTTGGAATCTGATTTGGAGACCATCCCTCTGATGGGACCAGCAGCCCTGCCGGCCTGCTGGGGGTCCCTCTTAACATCTGCTTGTTGCGGGGGTCAGTCATGAGTGCCAGGGTCTGGCTGGGGTCTTGGCACTGCCTTCCTGGCCGGGGCCTGGCACCGTAGTCCCCAGCCAGCCTGAGTGGGGGATGTTGACACCCCCAACTAAAGCACAAGCACCTTAGTCGCCCCTCCTCTCCCCCTGCCTCCTAGCCTGCCGCCCCACCCCAGCGTTGACCCCAAAGCACAATGCCCTGGTCACTTGGCAAGCGGCTGGGCCCAATGGAGGCTGAGGGGTGGGCTGGGGCTCCAGCCAGAGCCCGAAAGGAAGCAGTGCTCCCCAACTTCCAGGCCTTAGTTGGGGTGGGGGGGCCAGCTCCTGGGCCTGGGGTCTTCCCACCCCCACCCCCTTATCCTGGGTAGACCCCTGCCTGCCCCTCTGCCTTTTCCTCGGGTGTCCCTCCTTGAGCCCCTGTGGCACTGGCGTGGGTGGCAGAACCCACTTGTTTCAGGGACCCCAGGAGGTGCCCCCTGGCTCCCAGGACTGTATGTGTGGGTCTAGGGGGTTGGGAGGGGAAGAAGGGCCGGGCAGGGGGTGCAGGGGAGGAAACTCCTCACCAGGAGAGCCAAAGACAGGGTTGTGCCTTACCCCAGGAGCCACCCCTGTGCCCCCCTTGCCCTGCTGTTCATCCCACCCCTCCCCCTGGGCGGCCTGCTGCTTTTTCCTTCTCTTCCTCCCCTGCCCTGCCCTGAGCTGCATGGTTCCCCAACCCTGGGCAGCCAGGAAGGAATCTGAATGGAGAATCACCGACCACCAGAGAAAAAAAGACTGTGGGGCCCTCCCTTGCCAACTCCCCTTCCCTGGCCGCCCACTCACCCACTCCTGTTTCACGCAGGACAGGCTGCCCACCTTGTCCACGTGAAGTGCCAACGCCTTCCCCACCCTGGGCCGAGCCCCCACCCCTCCCTGGGCCCCCAAGTGAGATTGCACATTTAACTACTGTAAGGAGAGGAGTGGCGTTGGCAAATGTGAACCATGAGAATATCAGTCAAGTGATACTGATGAGAATAAACTAAACGCCTTTGTAACAGCCTTGCCGCATGCTTGTTACTCCGGGGGCCTGGGGAGGAACACACACCCGAGTTGTGCCCAGCCAACCCAGATCACTGACTGCAAATTGACAGCCTCCAATGGCAACATGCATGCAAGTTACCACAACAGATACAGATAATGCAACACATGAGCTGGTCTTGCAGACATGAGCCCCCAGTCCTGCTTCAGTGAGCTCCTTAAAACCTTGGAGAGGCTGCGTTTGGTGGCTCATGCTTGTAATCCCAGCACTTTAGGAGGCTGAGGCGGGTGGATCACGAGGTCAGGAGTTCAAGACCAGCCTGGCCAACACAGTGAAGCCCCATCTCTACTGAAAATACAAAAATGGGGCCGGGTGCAGTGGCTAAAGCCAGCACTTTGGGAGGCCGAGGCGGGTGGATCATGAGGTCAAGAGATCAAGACCATCCTGGTCAACATGGTGAAACCCCGTCTCTACTAAAGATACAAAAAAAAATTAGCTGGGCATGGTGGCGCATGCCTGTAATCCCAGCTACTCAGGAGGCTGAGGCAGGAGAATTACCTGAACCCAAGGGGCGGAGGTTGCGGTGAGTCGAGATCATGCCATTGCACTCCAGCCTGGGTAACGAGCGAAACTCCGTCTCAACAACAAAAAAAAAAAACAAAAAAACATTGGCTGGGCGTGGTGGCTCACGCCTGTAATCCAAGCACTTTGGAGGTCAAGGCGAGCAGATCACCTGAGGTCGGGAGTTCAAGACCAGCCTGACCAACATGGTGAAACCCCGTCTTAAAAAAAAAAAATTTTAGCTGGGCATGGTGGTGAGTGCCTGTAATCCCAGCTATTTGGGAGGCTGAGGCAGGAGAATCACTTGAACCTGGGAGGTGGAGGTTGCAGTGAGCAGAGATCACACCATTGCACTCCAGCCTGGGTGACAGAGCTAGACTTTGTCTCAAAAAAAAAAAAAAAAAAAAAAAAAAAAAAAAAAAAAAAACCAGGTGCAGTGGCTCACACTTGTAATCCCAGCACTTTGGGAGGCCAAGGCGGGTGGATCACAACGTCAGGAGTTTGAGACCAGCCTGGTCAAGATGGTGAAACCCCATCTACTAAAAATACCAAAATTAGCTGGGCACGGTGGCTCATGCCTGTAATCCCAGCTACTCGGGAGGCTGAGGCAGGAGAATCGCTTGAACCTGGGAGGCGGAGGTTGCAGTGAGCCGAGATCATGCCATTGCACTCCAGCCTGGGCAACAGAGTAAGACTCTGTCTCCAGAAAAAAATAAATAATTTTTTTTTTTAAAAAAAGGACTAAGAGAACCTAAACCATTAAAAAGATAAAATAAGACTGGGCCGGGCACAGTGGCTCATGCCTGTGATCCCAGGACTTTGGGAGGCCGAGGCAGGCAAATCGCTTGAGGTCAGGAGTTTTGAGACCAGCCTGACCAACATGGTGAAACCCCATTTCTACTAAAAATACAAAAATTAGCCAGGTGTGGTGGCGCACACCTGTAGTCCCAGCTACTCGGGAGATGAAGGCAGGAGAATCACTGGAACCTGGGAGGCAGAGGTTGTAGTGACCAGAGACTGTGACATTGCACTCCAGCCTGGGTAACGAGTGCAAAACTCCATCTCAAAATGCAGAACACACACACACTGGGGCACTTGTTCAGGCAGTGGCTTAGAATGGGAGTCCCAGTCAGAGCTCGGGCACTTGTTTGCAGTCAACACACCGCATGACACAAATGTGTATAAAAAAGGCTGGGATTTTATTTCCAGGTTGGCACTTGTGTAAGGCACAGGGGTGAATGGCTTTGGGGGTCCCGTAACTGGAAATGGAGAGGGGTGCGTCTGAGGCCTCCCTGCCTCCACCACCCTCTAAGTGCACTTGAACAGAACCAGTGGTGGTGGCTTCAGCCCAAGGCCCTGAAGCGTCTCACTGGCTCTGGGGGAGAGCCATGGGGACAGCTCCCCAGGTGGGACCCTCTACTCTTCAGCTACCCAGGAGGGACCCTCTCCTAGGAGGCTAGGCAAGCTCCAAAGTACTGGGTGGCTCCTCAGGCTTAAGGGACCAGCCCGCCAGGGAGGGCTGGGGTCAGAGAGAGAAAAGCAGGATGAGAACGAGGAGAAGCACCCCTACCAACACGGCGATGGCACACCACTGTCGGCGGTCTGGGGATGAGAAGGTCAGAGGTCACGGGGAGAGGGTACCACCTACAACCTGCCCCACCAGGACTGACCGCTCTCTCAAGGGGACTCACCACTCGTCATGTGGGATACTTTCGCCATCTTCCTGAGGACCCCGTCCATGCGGGACTGAGTGTGGTCCATTTCTTGGGCAAAGGCATCCAGCATGCTGCCAAAACCAGGATAGCGTCAGCCCCCAGATGGGCCAGACACACCAGGGTGGCCGAGAGCCCCTGGCCCACCCCCAGGGTCCTGGCCTCACATGCCCTGCTCGTCCAGCTCTTCCCCAACACGGCCGGACATGTGCTTCAGGACCCGGATGCTCCCAGACACCATCTCCAGCTGTTGATCCTGTTGATCCATGATTAGCTGCAGAGTGAAGGGGTGGGAGGTGCTGCTGAAAGGGACCTCAGAAAGCTGGGCGCGGTGGCTCATGCCTATAATCTCAGCACTTTGAGAGGTGGAGGCATGTAGATCGCTGGAGGCCAGGAGTTTGAGACCAGCCTGGACAACATGGTGAAACCCCATCTCTATTAAAAATACAAAAATTGAGCCGGGCGCAGTGGCTCACGCCTGTATTCCCAGCACTTTGGGAGGCTGAGGCGGGTGGATCACGAGGTCAAGAGATTGAGATCTTCCTGGCCAAAGTGGTGAAACCCTGTCTCTACTAAAAATATAAAAATTAGCTGGGTATTGTGGAGCACACCTGTAGTCCCAGCTACTCGGGAGGCTGAGGAAGGAGAATCGCTTGAACCCAGGAGGCAGAGGTTGCAGTGAGCTGAGATCATGCCACTGTACTCCAGCCTAGGCAACACAGTCAAGACTCCGTCTCAAAAAACAAACAAAAAAAACAATTAGCCAGGCATTGTGGTGGGTACCTGTAATCCCAGCTACTTGAGAGGCTGAGGCAGGAGAATCACTTGAACCTGGGAGGCAGAGGTTGCAGTGAACTGAGATCGCACCACTGCACTTCTGCGTGGGCCACAGAGCAAGACTCCATCTCAAAAAAATAAAAAAGGAAAGGAGGGGGGAGGGGAAGGAGCAGGAGTTAGATGGAGAGGAGGAGGGAGGGAGTAGGAGGAGGAGAAGGAGGAGGGGAGAGAAAGGAGAAGGAAAAGAAGGAGAAGGATGGGGGGGAGGGGAGAAGCAGAAAAAGAAGGAAGAAGAAAGGGACCTCAGACCTCAGATGGGTCTGCAAGGCTCCTCCCTCTCAGGATCTACCCATCCTGCCCCGAAACCTGCTGTGTGGCCTGCTGTTCTTCGATGTAGCGAGATGTGGCCCAGACGGCGCTGGCATCCAGCAGGTCGCTGGGTGACTTCTGGGCAGCTGGTTTGCCCGCCAGCATCTGCAGGGACACAGAACACAGACTTGGGGAGGGACACCAACTTACAGCAGGGCGTGTGAGGCAAGTCCCCATGGTGCTGAGTCAGGGAGGCAGACTCTGGTGTGGGACAGCCTGCAATCCTCACTCACCACCTACTAACAAGGTGACCCAGGGATCCCATAATTTGACCTCTCTGTGCCTCAGTTTCTTCATCTGTAAAATGCAGAAAGCAGGCCAGGTATGGTGGCTCATGCTTGTAATCCCAGAACTTTGGCAGGTGAAGGTGGGCAGATCACCTGAGGTCAGGAGTCCAAGACCAGCCTGGCCAACGTGAAACAATCTCTACTAAAAATACAAAAAATTAGCCGGGTGTGGTGGTGCACTCCTATAATCCCAGCTACTCAGGAGGCTGAGGCAGGAGACTCACTTGAACCCAGGAGGCAGTGGTTGTAGTAAGCCAAGATTGAGCCACTGTACTCCAGCCTGGGCAACAGAGCAAGACTCCATCTCAAAAAAAAAAAAAAAAAGAGAGAGAAAGGCAGGCATGCATCCTGGAAACAGCTGCATACAGGACAAATGGCATGGAAGCAGAAAGGAGAAAGGTACACAGGCCTCCAACCCTCCTTTGCAATAGGAAACCAGTATAGAGCTAGAGGAGACAGTAGAGAGGAACCCACGGACACATACACACAGAGAGGTTCAGGTGCACACACCCAGGAAGTGCAGGCAGGTAGACAGCAAGAAGACAACTGCACACAGGATGGGCACTGTCACAGAAGGGACAGGCGAACACACGCAGAGGGATCTGGCTCGTACTCAACGGTGTGGTCACCCCCAGGTGCTCAGGTGGGCAGGTGGGTCAGGAAGGCTTACCTCTCTGCTATTCCTCTCCAGAAAGGCTACGGCTGTTGGGCTGACCATATGGTCCTTCATTTCCTGGAGGTGAAGACAGCATTAGGGAGGAAAGACACTCATGCTGGGCGCGGCTCACGCCTGTAATCCCGGCACTTTGAGGGGCCAAGTTGGGTGGATCACCTGTGAGGTCGGGAGTTCGAGACCAGCCTGGCCAACACGGTGAAACCCCGTCTCTAACTAAAAACACACACACAAAAAATAGCCAGATATGGTGGCGGGCACCTGTAGTCTCAGCTACCCAGGAGACCGAGACACAAGAATCGCTTGAATCCGGGAGGTGGAAGTTGCAGTGAGTTGAGATTGTACCACTGGACTCCAGTCTGGGCGACAGAGTGAGACTCAATCTCAAAAAAAAAAAAAAAGAAAAGAAAAGACCCCGCCTGCAGGACCTCTACGCACCTGGACGGCCTCTCGCATCCGCTCCACGAACACCTTTCTCTCCTGCAGGTCCCCGGCCGGGAGCTTGAACTTGCCTGGGTTGGCTTCCACTATGCGTGGGCTGAGTCAAGGGTCAAGGCCAGAGCCAGACATCATCTCCCTCCCTAGGGGTCCAGCCCTTCCCGAGGGCGAGCTCCCAGGCCCCTACCACCGCAGGGGGCTCCCCCATGCCACCCCCCGCCCCAAAGCCCCAGGATATCGATGGTCTCTTCCAGGTCCTCGAGGTCCCACTCGATGCTACGCAGGCCATTCCGCAGCTCATTGGTCGTCCAGTCCAGCTCCTCGCGTCCGACCGCCGCGCTCTCCAGCAGGAGCTCGCACCAGCGCTGGTACAGCCCGCGGGCCGTGTTCACCGCCTTCTGCACCTCGCTGCGGGCAGGGGCACGGCGGGCGTGGCTGGGAGCAGGCGGTCCTCCCGCCCGCCTCTGCCCCCGACTGCAAACCCAAACGCATGGGGAACTCCGGAGACCCCAATATCCCCCTGCGTGCGCCTCCCACTCTGCACTCCGACGGCCCTGCCCAGCCCTCCTGGCATGCTGGGGCCAGCACCCGGGCACTGGCTGACTTGGGGACTGAGCACCCTCCGCCCTCCCCCGTCGCTGTCACTCACCCTCGGACTACAAAAAAGGGGTCTTCGAGAGACATGTCAGTCCCCCTCCCCCCCAGGCCGAACCCCCTCCAGGCCTGGGTTCACGGGCTGGATGCCTCGCAGCCGAGGAGAACGCGCCGCCACTCCCGCCCCCGTCACGTCACCATCGAGAGCGGGACCGCCAGGGGAGAAAGAGAGGCCTCGGAGGCCCGAAGTGCGGACACTTCCGTCCTCTCCGAAGCCATCTTGGTTTTGGGCAGAGGCAGCTTCCGGTCCATATGCTCCGCCCCTTGGCCCCCTTGTGTGCCGCCCCGTAGGGGGCGGTGTCCGAGTTCTGGTTGGGCCTGTTTGGGTCCGAGTTCGGAATCTCGGTTCGAGACCCAGCACCTCGGATTGTTGCTGCGCAACCTCAGTTTCCCTTCCGGGCACGGGCAATGTAGATAATGATAGCCTCCCTTATTTCTGACGGCTGAGGATTATGGCTGGAGAAGGGGTTCATTCGATTCGTTGAATCTTTTCATGGACTCCCTGAGCTGGCACTTCGGAGATCGTCCCAGCCCAGGGTCCCAAGTTTCAGGTTTGGGCATGGTGTAGGGGAGAGGTAGTACTCTCTTCTCCCTGCAGGAGAGTGAGGAGCGGGCCTGCTTTTGCGGGGAGTTCTGCTGCATTCTCCCAGTCTCTCTTTCCTGAGAAGTGGGGGAGTTGAGGGCATTTCGAGGTCGCCTTGGGGCGAGGTGGTCTTGAGTGGGGGTCTCAGAGATGCCAGGGGCGGGGGAAGGTCATCCTCAAGGGCGCGTGTAGTGGTGGGTTTCATCAGAAGCGCGGAGTCTTTCTGGGTTTGAGCCTGGGGGTCCCAGGAGGTGTGATGGTGGCTTTGAGGATGGTCTCCCTCTGGGTAGGGGCCAGGAGTATCAGCGAAGGGACTCATAGTGTCACCCTATGTGTGACAGTGGCGCTCTGTGTATTGGGTGGTGAGGGGAGTCTTGAGAAAGCACGTTTTGAGTGGTGGGGGGCCTGGTCTCCCCTGCAGGGTGAGCGGGTTGTCTGAGGGAGTCCTCAGAGGGTCGCTCCCTTGCGCGTCAGAGTTGCTGCGTGGGCTCTCAGAGATAGTGCCTGGTGCCTGGGTTGGGGAAGTCACTGTGCACTGTGGGGCGGGGGACAGGGATAACCTGGGAGGGGCTTTGTATGGGGGAAATAATTGGGAAGGGGAAAGAAGGGATGAGGAGGCCTCAGCGGGTAGTCTCTTCTGTATGCAGGGTCGTTCTGTAGCGTCTCTGTGAGATGGTGTCCGTGGAAGCCCTGAGGTCGCCCCTACCCGCTGCGGGGTGCTTTCCTGGCGTTACGCCTTCCTGGCCCCCAGAGGGAAGGAAGTGAAACTCCTTCCCACCCACCCGGCTGGGTGCGGGTCTGGAAGCCTGGGGCTCCAGCACGCTCGCGCTGCCGGGGCGAGGGAGGGGAGGGGCGTGGCCAGAGCGCAAAGCCCCGCCCTTCCCACCCGCCCGGAAGCCCGGCTGCCGCCGGCTATGGCGATCACAGGCCTTGTCCTAATATGGGCAACCGGAAGCGGACCGCGCGACTGTCGTACGTCACTCCGTCCAAATTTAGTTGTGGAAGTCAGCGGGCGCCGGTGGCGGGAAGGAGCTGCGAGCCAGTGCGGGCGGAAAGTGGGGGGCGCGCCACTCCTTAAAGGGCCCGTATCGGGAATGAATGGAACCATTCGAACAATTTTTCATCCTTTTTTGGAGGAATTGGAATTAGGATTTCTTGGAGAGACGGCGCGTAGCGGAGGGTAGAGGGAGGTTTTCTACCTGCTTTGTCTGCATTGCTGGGTTTCCAGCTCCCAACCGAATCCCGCCTCCCGGGGCGCGGAGGCGGAACTCGGTCCCCTCCTCTGGAGGTGGGCGGCAGCCACGTGTTGACGGGGGCTGTCGTGCGCGCCAGGTTTCCTCCAAACCCACCCGTGGAGCTCCTGTCGCGGGAAACTGCGGGGGGATGGCTCAGTAGGAATCACAGAAACCCGCAGCCCGGGGCGGCTCACCGCTTACAAACAAGGGCTGGCGTACGCTAGAGACCGAAGAGGCGGAGGCCCCAGTGGCCTCCTTTCACAGCAGTAGCAAATATTGTTTGTTTAGCATATACTGGCCCAGTGACTCTGCCTGGGTTTCCCCACTGGAAGGAAACAGATAGGACAGTGTCCCCCGCGGACTGGAGGTGAGGAATCGGTGAGTTATTGATAAAAGGAGCGCTCTTAACCGCGCCTGGTAAGTAGTAAGAGCTGTTAGCATGATTATTGTTGCAGAAAACACTCATTAGACACACCTGGTAAATGCTATGAACAGTGCCTACAGGGGATGTTCAGGCTGGAAGCCGGGTCTTCCCCTGTGTGAAGGGAAACTTGCCGCCCACGAGCCACTGGGGCCTCCAGACGGCGAGCATGTGGATGGGCCCTGAGCCGCATCCCCGGACCCCCTCCTCTGGGCCAATGCGCCCAGGCGGAGCTCAAAAAAAGGAGCCCACCGGAGAGCTCAGCGTGGAGTAGGGGGACGCTCCTCCTCGCTAAGGTTCCCGTACCCTTTCCCTGCTGGGTAAATCGCATTCTGTCGCTTTAAGGAATGTTTGGTCGTGTTGAGTTGGAAAGCCCGGATGCGTCCCTCGGATTGGGCGGGGAGTCTTAGTGACGTCACTGGGGGTATAAAAGGGCCCGGGTGGCGGGCGCCCGGGCAGAGCGTCCTAGCAGTGTCACTGCGTGGGTTGGTTCGTGGGGAGAGGCGTTAGCGAGCCCGTTGTCCGGAGTGCACCTGCCGCCTGTCCTATCCGTCCCGGGAGCCCCCGCTGCCGTCGCCGTCGAGTCGCCATGGAAGTGCAGAAGGAGGCACAGCGCATCATGACCCTGTCGGTGTGGAAGATGTATCACTCCCGCATGCAGCGCGGTGGCCTGCGGCTGCACCGGAGTCTGCAGCTGTCGCTGGTCATGCGCAGCGCCCGGGAACTCTACCTCTCGGCCAAGGTGGAGACCCTCGAACCCGAGGTGTCCTTGCCGCCCGCCTGCCCCTCTGACCCTCGCCTGCACCCGCCCCGGGAAGTCGAGTCCACGGTCGAGACAGCGACCACCGACGGCGAACAGCCGTCTCCGGAGCCCATGGACACGCAGGAGGCTCCGACGGCCGAGGAGATCCCCGCCTACTGTGCCCCGCGCCCCGCCAAAGTCAGCCGCAAACGACGCAGCAGCAGCCTGAGCGACGGCGGGGACGCCGGACTAGTCCCGAGCAAGAAAGCCCGTCTGGAAGAAAAGGAGGAAGAGGAGGGGGTGTCATCCGAGGTCGCCGACCGTCTGCAGCCCCCTCCGGCGCAAGCGGAGGGCGCCTTTCCCAACCTGGCCCGCGTCCTGCAGAAGCGCTTCTCGGGCCTTCTGAACTGCAGCCCCGCAGCCCCTCCGACGGCGCCGCCCGCGTGCGAGGCAAAGCCAGCCTGCCGCCCCGCGGACAGCATGCTCAACGTGCTGGTGCGGACGGTGGTGGCCTTTTGAGGATCCCGAGCGGCGCTGCCAGAGCCCAGAGCGCGCGTCGAACCATCGGCCCCAGGGCGCAGATCCGAGGCGAGGTCACCCCCTCCTTCCCGAGGGGAGCGCCCGCGAAAACCGTGGAGAGAAGCCGCCGCCCGGGCTGCTGAGAGGCCCGGAGAGGGACCCTGTCCCCAGGGAGCCGTCGCCTTCAGTGTGCAGCGACGGCACCGAGGAGTCTGAGCCGGGGGCGCGGGCGCCTTCCGCAGAGACCTGCTGCGCCCACAGGTGCTGTCTTAGTGGACTGGGACGTGGACCTTTCACTCCTGGACTGGGAGAAGGGAGGCTTGGGGTTGTTTTTTTGTTTGTTTGTTTGTTTTAAGATCTCAGGGTCGGACTTCATTTTGTACTGGGGGCTGTGCTGGCCCTTTGAAGGTTTTTCAAGAATTGGTTTTGCGTTTCCAACCTCAGAATTCCTGGCGCTCCCCTTCCCCCTCCACTGACATACTTTTGTAAACGGTCATCGTTGCGTCATGGGGCAGGCGTGGGGAGTTTCCTGTCGCCTTGCGTGGGTGTGGGGCCTGGGAGGAGGATCTGGTGCGTAGACCCACCCTGGAGAGTGGGAGGAGAGTGGCCTGAGTCACTTCACCCCCGCGTGCTGCTGGTTGGCGTCCGGCGCCTCTGCACCTCGGGTGGGAGCGGGAGCTGATGTAGTTTCACATTCAAAATTTTCTCATCTGGTGCATTAGGGGTGGCTAGGAGGTTCCCCAGGTTCCAGCGTGCCCTCCCTCAGACTCGGACACAACCCAGATGTTCCTGGTCTGAATCACGAGACTATGGAGGGGTGAGGGGTGGCAGTGGAAGGGCATAAGGCTGAGCTGGGACCAGTTGCTGGTGAAACTGGGCTAGTTTGGGGAGGGAGACATTTTCACCAGGGAGTTTTTGAGGGTCTGTTTACCTTTCCTGCGGTGGATTCTTTCTAATTTCGCCTAACTTGGCGTTTTGTTAGAAATGTCAGGAAAATAAAGACTATTTGAGTAAAAAGGCCGGTGCTGTCTGGTTTTCTGCTCTGGTGGGGGAGGGGCGGGGTTAAAGGGTCAGGGGCTGGCGGCGGCTGGCTGGGGCCCCAGGAACTGGTCTGACCGGTTACCACGTGGGCGGGAGAGGGCTGGGCCCCCTTTTCCTTGCCTGGTCATTCCCTACCTGGTGGGGCCCCAGCCCCCCAGATTTGGGGGTTCCCTTGAAATTGTCCTGCAACTCCGGGATAGGGGGCTTTCTGAGTTGAGACGTTTGAGGGGTAGTGCCAAGCACAGTGTCCAAGCAGAGTTGGGGATCGCTCACACTTCGCTCGAAAGATGGCAGATCTCGCCACCTGCTTTCCCTCCCGACGACCCCCTTAATCAACTGAATCAGCTGCGGCCGGGGTCCTAGGCCTCAGGTGGAGCTGAGCGGGTGAGCTTTGAGGGGCCCTTTACCTGGTCATCGCTGTGTGGCTTAGGCAGGGAGATGCAGCCTCAGTTTCCTCATCTGTGAAATGGGTCTCTATGCAGCTTCTCTCCACCCGGTTTTAGGTTTCTAAAAATGCCCATAGGAGCCCTAGTTATTGGCTTGGGTCACTCCCCAGCTGGAGAGTAGCCACCCAGAGAGGTTAAAGCCCTTTCAATATCCCCCCACGTCGGTTTAGGAGTGGGGCTGTAGGCGCTGCCCAGGGCGGAGGGAGGAGCGCTGGCAGGAAGACAAAGGAGTCCCAGGTGCGGGGAGTGGTGACGGCGGGAGGCGCCGGGAAAGCGCTCGCCCCGCCCCTCCGACGGCTGGCTCGGCCGCCGCTGGCTTCCCATTACCCCAGGGGAACTGACCCCAAGACCGGAAAGTAGGAGGAGCAGGCCAGCCCCAAATCGTCTGATGGTGGAATCTGGGCGCTCTGGCTCCCCTCCCGCCCAATCCACACCCCTTTCCCCTCCTGTGTGGATTGTGAAGGAGAGCTTCTCCCCGTTCTCCCCTAGCCAAGCTCGCCCCCACGGCTGCCTGATTCCTTCCTGGGAACACGTGGGGGGACTTTTAAAAGGCGCCACCTACTCCGAGTCCTAACCCACCCAACTCCCCCACGGGACGTGGGGGCACTGGAGCCCCACACTGCAGGCGGTAGCTCATTGCACCCGCGTCGGACTTCCTCCCCTGCGAGCCTGGCCTGACCCAGCCCGGGGAAGTCCGGGGCCCCTGGGGAGGGGGCCTCGCCCGCATCCTGTCGCAGGAACCGCCGAGCCCTTCCTTCCGCGGGAAGCGGCTTGGTCGACCCCGGCCCCGCCAGGGCCTCTTGGGGGTTTCCGGTGCCCGGCCACCGGGGGGCTGGAGACTGAAAGTGATGGGATAGAAGATGAGGCTGGAACAAGTACCCTACAGACACCTCCCCTTATGACACACCCATCCCCAAGACCCCATTGGACCCATCAGCACAGGCAGCATTGAATCTTGTCACAGCAAATGATGTGGGTGAGGTATGGACTAATTGGACACTAGCTGCGAAAACTAAAAAGTTCACCCATCCTGCGACCAGCAGGTTCCAGCAGGGAACCCCAGGCCTGCAGCAGGAGACTCCAGAGGTATTTGCTCCTGGCTTGTACTAAGTTGGCACAAACTGCAAACAGTACAGCCTATACGCCCATCCTCCCAGAGGATAAGAGGCCTGAGCCAGACAGATCTACACACAGAGGCCACCCAGGTAATTCGGAACCAGAAACATAATGAAGAGTGACAAAGGCCAGCTGCAGAAGTCCGGTAAGAAGCACATATTCTGGGCCCAGTGCAGAGGCTCATGTCTGCAATCCCAACACTTTGGAAGGCAGAGGTGGGTGGATCACCTGAGGTCAGGCGTTCAAGACCAGCCTGGTCAACACGGTGAAACCTCGTCTCTACTAAAAATGCAAAAATTAGCCTGGTGAGGTGGTGGGCGCCTGTAATCCCAGCTACTGGAGAGGCTGAGGCAGGAGAATCGCTTGAACCCGGGAGTCGGAGTTTGCAGTGAGCCAAGATCACACCGCTGTACTCCAGCCTGGGCTACAAAGCGAGGCTCCGTCTCAAAAAGAAAAAAGAAGCACATATTCTGATTTTGGAGGGAGACAGCCAGGTCTACTTTCTTGCTCTGCAGCCTTGAGCAAGTCACTTGACCTCTCTGGATCTATTTCCCTAACTGTATATTGGGGACGATAATAGTCCCTGCTCTTTTTTTTGAGACGGAGTTTTGCTCTTGTTACCCAGGCTGGAGTGCAATGGTGCAATCTTGGCTCACCGCAACCTCTGCCTCCTGGGTTCAAGCAATTCTCTTGCTTGCTCGGCCTCCCATGTAGCTGGGACTACAGGTGCGCACCACCATGCCCAGCTAATTTTTTGTATTTTTAGTAGAGACGGGGTTTCACCTTGTTGACCAGGATGGTCTCGATCTTTTGACCTCACGATCCACCCGCCTCGGCCTCCCAAAGTGCTGGGATTATAAGCATGAGCCACCGCGCCCGGCCAGTCCCTGCTTTTTAGGTTTGTTGTAAGGATTAAGTAATATTACGCATGTACAGTGCTTAGAGTGCCTGGCACATAGAAAATGCCATATGTGCTGGATGCCATGGCTCATGCCTGTAACCTCAAAAATTTACAAGGCTGAGGTGGATCACTTGAGGCCAGGAATTTTCAGTGTAATCATGGCTCAATATAGCCTTGACCTCCCAGGCTGAATCAATCCCCCCACCTCAGCCTCCCAAGCAGGTGGGACCACAGGCTTAGGCCACCATGCACAGCTAATCTCTTCCTTTCCTTTCCTTTTCCATTTTCTTTCCTTTCTTCTTCTCTCTCTGTCTCTCTCTTCCATTCTTCTTTCTCTTCTTTTTTCTAGAGCCTTCCTGTCACCCAGGCTGGAGTGCAGTGGCTTGATCATGGTTCACTGCAGCCTAGAGCTCTTGGGCTCAAGCAATCCTCCCACCTCAGCCTCCAGAGTAGTTGGGACTACAAGTGCACATGACCACATCCAGCTAATTTTTTTCTTTTTTCTTCTCTTTTCTTCCTTCTCTCTTCTTTATTTTTTGAGACAAAGTCTTGCTCTGCCACCCAGGCTGGAGTACAGTGGCACAATCCCGGCTCACTGCAACCTCTGCCTCCTGGGTTCAAGTGATTCTCCTGCCTGTTTCACCATGTTGCCCAGGCTGGTCTTGAACTTCTGAGCTCAGTGATCTACCTGCCTCAGCCTCCCAAAAGTGGGGGAATTACAGGTGTGAGCCACCACCACACCTGGCTGGAATTTTTTGTATTTTACTAGAGACAAGGTTTCCACCATGTTGGCCTGGATGGTCTCCATCTCCTGACCTTGTGATCCACCCACCTCGGCCTCCCAAAGAGCTGAGATTACAGGTGTGAGCCACTGCACCCAGCTCTTCCTTTTAACAGGGTCTTGCTCTGTTGCCTAGACTGGAGTGCAGTGGCACAATCTTGGCTCATTACAACATCTGCCTAGCAGGTTCAAGAGATTCTCCCACCTCGGCCACCTATGTAGCTGGGATTACAGTTGCACATCACTGTATCCTGCTAATTTTTATATTTTTTGTAGACACAGAGTTTCCCCATGTTGTCCAGGCTGGTCTCAAACTTCTGAGCTCAGGTGATCTGCTTGCCTCAGCTTCCCAAAGTCCTGGGATTATAGGCTTGAGCCACTGCACCTGGCCATATTTATTTTTTACTTAGCATCTGTTCTCTAACTCTTTTGAGTTAATTCTTTTGTTAGTTCTGTTGATTCCACCAATGTCCAACCTGGTCCTGAATGATTGAATGAGGTTGTTTTGGGTAAATGAGATTGTAAGTAATAAGCATGTAGCTTAATCAGTGGCTTCTACATGACAATCTCATTTAATCAGTGGCTTCTACATGACTCTTAGATGGTTGAGGGGGTCAACCAACAACCGTACTATTATTTTATTTTCGAGACGGAGTTTCGCTCTTGTTACCCAGGCTGGAGTGCAATGGCGCGATCTCGGCTCACCGCAACCTCCGCCTCCCGGGTTCAGGCAATTCTCCTGCCTCAGCCTCCTGAGTAGCTGGGATTACAGGCACGCACCACCATGCCCAGCTAATTTTTTGTATTTTTTTTTAGTATAGACGGGGTTTCACCATGTTGACCAGGATGGTCTCGATCTCTTGACCTTGTGATACACCCACCTCGGCCTCCCAAAGTGCTGGGATTACAGGTTTGAGCCACCATGCCCGGCCTACCAACCATACTATTATCATTTACAGACAGGGTCTTGCTATGTTCCCCAGGCTGGAGAACAGTAGTGCCATCATAGCTCACTGCAGCCTCCATCTCCTAGGCTCAAGCAGTTCTCCCACCTCAGCCTCTGGATGAGCTGGGACTGCAGGCATGTGCCACCATGCCCAGCTAACTGTATTCATCTAATATATATATTAGTTACCCACTTATTAATCACTTAACCTATTTAGAAGGTAACAGTTTCTTAAAAAGGTTACAATGAAAATAAAACAATGTCAAAAGATCCTGAGACAGTAACAGGTTTGACAGTTTCAAAGAGAGATTAGCTAGCATTAAAGACACATTGTTTCCAAGGGAGGATGATGCTTGGGCTGAGAAGGAAGTAAGGTGACAAGGGAGACATTTACAGAGATTCAGTCCACGATATTTAAATAACATTGAATCGGCTGGTCGAGGCTGTAATCCCAGCACTTTGGGAGGCCGAGGCGGGCAGATCACAAGGTCAGGAGTTTGAGACCAACCAGGCCAACGTGGTAAAACCCCATCTCTACTAAAAATTAGCCAGGCGTGGTGGTGGGCACCTATAGTCCCAGCTACTCCAGAGGCTGAGGTGGGAGAATCGCTTGAACCCGGGGCCAGGGGGCGGAGGTTGCAGTGAGCTGAGATTGCGCCACTGCACTTCAGCCTGGGCGACAGAGTGAGACTCTGTCTCAAAAAAAAAAATTTTTTTTCTTTGGTAATACTTATCCCAAGCGCAATTACCTTTGTAGAATTAAACGGTTGTTTCTGAGTTAGTCTTTTCTTGTAGCCTGTTGCCTCCATGAAGGCAGGGACCAAGATGCCTAATTAAGTAGATTTTTGTGAATGAATGATGTCTTTGCAGCCCTCATTTGAGATCTGTCCTTTTTAATGTCCACTGTGTGCAGATGAGGAAACTGAGGCCCATAGAGTTTTGCTCTGCAAGATAGCAAGTAAAGGACAGGTCTAGTCGGATCCCCCATCCGGAAGCCTCCTCCCCACTCCTCCCTGCCCTGCCAAGCAGGACCCAAGGGAAGGGCGCCCCAGTTCAGCCTCTGTAGATTTGGGAAACCGCCGGGCCACAGGTCGGGACCAGCTCAGAAGCAACACCCAGACCGGTTTACCCGGTTCCGGGACCTTGGGCGAAGTCCACACGTCCGAGGGCAGGGCCGACGCAGGCTACGCCGCGGCCCAGTTGCTAGCCGGACAGGGCGGGGACTTCATCTTGCCTAGGAAATGTGAGCGGGAGGCCGAGCGCTGGAGGTGGGTAGGTAGTCACTACACCGGCAGGAGCCATCCTGTGTCTATCACGCCCAAGGGCGAGACATGCAAATTAACTTCCGCCTTGGCTTCCCCCCCGCTCCCCAGGCTCCACCCCCGCGCGCTGCAACCCGCTACTTCCAAGAACTCCCTGCGTGGTCAGTGGCCCGGGCCACGCCCCCTTCCCGGACTCGCGCGACCAGTCCCAGGGAGGCGGGGGCGGAGCTTGCGGCCGAGCGGGAAGGTGGAGGCAGAGTCCAGGGCTTGGAGGCGTCAGAGACGTGGGGAAGTCGCGGCTTCTGCACCTCACTCGGGGGTTCGGCTCCCAATCTGGTAAGAGGGCCGAGAAAATGAAAGTGTGATGGGATTTGCCAGAGTTTGAGGCTCACACTACCCTCTGACTTGGCGGTTGCTGAAGCCTGCACTTGTATTCAGGGGGCCGGAACCTCACACCTCTGTCCAGGGGAGCGTACAACCCGCTGTGTTCAGGAGAGCGTAGACCCTACCCGGTTTTTTACAGTGTCTCAGGGAACCCAGAACCCTCATAGCTGTGTCTAGTGGAGCTGAGATCCACACACCTGTGTTTGGGGAGCCCAGATCTTCCCCACCTGTGTCCATGGAAGCCCAGACCTCCGCCCGGTCTTCGAGCCTCCTGGCCCAATTGGCCCCTCCCCCAATATATTGAGTCTTAAGACGTAATCCCCGCATTCACTGTCCCCCGCCCCCGTGCCCCAGCTCTCACGCACCTCGGCGGCTGGCCGGGCCCCCTGGGGTGCCGTCCTCCCAGCCGGCTGGCCACCCGACTGCCACCAATTAATTTTCCCCTCGGCCTGTCCACTCGCCAGCTGCTCACCCTCAGCCAGCCCGCCCCCACGGGCTCCCAGGGAATTGCTAACAGTTCTCCGTGCAACCCCCTCCACCCCAATCCAGCCCACCCCACGCAGCACTGTTAATCAGAAAAAGCTGACAGGACCTGGAGGAGTGATCTGAAATCGGTTGGAGGAGGGGTGGGATGTTAAATTTTGAGACCCAGGGATGCTTGGGGTGGGGTGGGGGCATGGTTAAATGGAGGCAGGGCCCCCAGTTGTACCTAAGAACCCCAAACTAAAGGCTTTTGGCTTCTAGATGGGGACTGCAGGGAGGGCTGATCCCTCCCACACACACACCAGGTGGGCAAGGTGGAGGCCCCGCCTCGGAAATTGCCCGTCCCCCACCCCGACAAGATGCGGCAGTGACAGCTGTGCCTCCCCAGCCCGCACCCAGCTGGTTTCCTTTTCCTGTGCACGCTCTCCCGACGGGCTGGCCTTCAGCCTGGAGAGACTCCCTGGCCCCTTGGAAGGGGCTCCCCAGAGGGTCTTCCTGGACGAGTGGGAGGGGACAGGCTGGAGAACAATGGGGCTTCTGTGGCTGCAGGACGCCAGGCACTTCCTGTTAACCCTTTCTTCAGGGTGCAGCTGCAGGGAGCACCTCTCAGGTCCCGCCTTGTGGGGTGCGGGGAGAGGCAGGCCAAGGGGAAGTCTTGTTGCTGGAATTAACTGTTGGGTTAATTGAGGCTTTTATGAGTGTGATTAGGAGGGGTGAGGTGAATCACACCTTTTCTTCCTTGATGGAGTTACAGGGCTTTCTCCTCTATTGCAGAGGGTTGTGCAGCCAGGGACCCACAGAGCTAGCTTGGGAGAAGCCTGTGCGCTGAGCTCTGAGACATTCCAGGCTTCTCCCCAGATAGGTTACACCAGGATCTCCAGGGCATGGACAGGGGTGGCATTGGGGGACCCAGCATCCCAGGTGGATCGAAGGAACAGCCACGTCTGCAAACCACTGTTCTCGCTGCCCTGCTGGGCTGGCCTCAGGGCCGTGGTCCCTGAGCAGTTCCCTTGGCAGCATGGGTCTCAGTTTCCCTTGGTTTGAGAAGTTCTCCCAAGGGCCTGCCAAGAGGACGTGGCAATCTAGGAGCTCACTAAGGGGCAGAAGTGGGCCAGGAGCCTTGGAAACGGTTTGTTCCTTCTGGGAGACCTGGGAAGTCCTGTCCAGGGAATTAGTTGCTTTGTTAATTGAGGCTTCAAGCCAAGTCCCCTCTGTTTACACAGACAGTCTAAGAAGTGCTCTCGGAAGATTACCAGAGCCTCCAAAGGCCCCTTTGCTTCTGCCCTGGAGGCTTCCGGTTTTTTGCAGATACGATAACCTCCCCCATAGTCAAGATAGAGAATTACTGATGCTTATGGCAAGCCAGGCCCGGAAGCTATGCTGTACTTGGTCATTTCCATGCATTCACTTTTTTTTTGAGACTGGGTTTCACCATGTTGGCCAGGAGGATGGTCTGGATCTCTTGACCTCGTGATCCGCCCGCCTTAGCCTCCCAAAGTGCTGGGATTACAGGCGTGAGCCACTGCACCCTGCCAGGTAGGCACTTACATTAGTTCCATTATACAGACAAGGGAACTGAGGCACAGAGTGATTAAGCCAAGTGTCCAGGGTTACCCTGTATAGAAAGTCAACTCATTGACTTTCTTCCTTTTCTGGATATTTTTTTCTTTTGAGTAGGAAGGAGGAGGGTGTAGGGACCCTTGTCCTGGTCTGTAAACTTTTGCTTAAATTCAGCTTCTGTCTCTGGTTCTCAGATAAGGAACGAGGCTCCTGCTGAGAGCTGCACGCACCCCAGGTCTCCTTGCCACTCCTGGGCTACCCGTTTGTCCTTTTCTCACATCCAGGGCTGATCACTCACTAGGTTCCGTCTTAGACTCATTTGCCAGGTCACTTCATTACCCTCTTCTCTCCCCTTTCCACAGGATGAGATCTTCCCCAGGGCTAATCTGGGCACACTCAGTCCAGGGGCTCCATAAAGACAAAGTTTGCTGTTGTTCACGTGTTTATTTGTTTTGTAAACATTATTATGATTATTTTGAGACCCAGTCTTGCTCTGCTGCCCAGGCTGGAGTGCGGTGGCACGATCTCGGCTCACTGCAACCTCCACCTCCCTGGTTCAAGCAATTCCTCTGGGATTACAGGCACACGCCACCTCGCCTGGCTAATTTTTTTGTATTTTTAGTAGAGACTGGGTTTCACTGTGTCGGTCAGGCTGGTCTCTAACTCCTGACTCAGGCAATCCGCCCGCCTCAGCCTCCCAAACTGCTGGGATTACAGGTGAGAGCCACTGCACCCACCCCATAGATGTTATTTACTGAGCAAGATCAAACTGCAAGATTAAAAAGGCTGCTGCAAGTCTCCTCTGCTCCCCCGCACCGCTCCCCACTACCCATCCTTACTGGTGTCTGGAATCAGCAGGGTCCTGGCAGAGCTCACAGGAAAGGAAATGGCTCATTGCTTCAGCCTTTAGACCCCAGGGCAGGGAGGGCCTGTCAGGAGGCCACCTAGTCAGGGGCGTGTCAGAGGCCAGAGAGGCCTGGGTCACAGCAGCTGGGGCTTGGTGAGCTTTGGGGCCTGGCCTCCAGGCCAGCCCATTGCCTATCAATCTTCACCTGAGACCCCCTTCCTCCCAGCCCCCACCCTCAGTCCCCTTCCTTCTCTCCCCTGCTGCTGAGGCCCGCCCTTCCGGAGTGAGACTTGATTTGGTTTCTCAGGGACCCGGAAGGCTTGAAGCAAACCTGCAATTACCGCCTGGTGTCTGCGGGCTGCAGCTCTCAGACTCTGGGTGAGGTGGCGGTAGGTGGGGCGGGGCTCTAGGGACTCTTCTTCCCCTGAGGGCTGCCGGCTGGGAGAGGCTGCTGAAGTCTGCAGCGCTGCCTTCCACACATCCTCTAGACACTTTCCAAATTCCTGTGGACACTGCCTTATAAACAAATACAGGAATTTTCTTTTTTTTTCTTTTTCTTTTTTTTTTTTAAAAGACGGGCGTTTCACCATGTTGGTCAGGCTGGTCTTGAACTCCTGACCTAAGGTGATCTGCCCACCTTGGCCTCCAAAGTGCTTGGATTACAGGCATGAGCCACCACGCCTGGCCCAAATACTGGAATTTTCAAAGTGCTGTCTTGCTGTTTGGGACCAGAAATTCCCTCCCAGGAGGACTGGATATGAAGCCAGTTTGGAGGGGGAAACTGAGGGTGCCTGCCCATGGGCCTGCCAGAGCCTTCTCTTTAGTCCAGAAGTTTTGTTTTGTTCTGTTTTTGAGACAGAGTTCACTCTTGTTACCCAGGCTGGAGTGCACTGGCGGAATCTCGGTTCACTGCAACCTCCACCTCGTGGTTTCAAGGGATTATCCTGCCCCAGCCTCCCGAGTAGCTGGGGTTATAGGTGCCCACCACCTAGCCTGGCTAATTTTGGAATTTTAGTAGAGATGGGACCATGTTGGCCAGGCTGGTCTCAACTCCTGACCTTGTGATCCGCCTGCCTCAGCCTCTCAAAATGCTGGGATTACAGGCGTGAGCCACTGCGCCTGGACTTCCTTTTTCTTTTTCTTTTGTTTGTTTTTTTAGAGACAAGGTCTCGCTCTGTCACCCAGGCTGCAGTGCCGTGTCGTGATCATAGCTCACTGCAGCCCTGAACCCCTGTGCTTAAGTGATCCTCCTGCCTCAGCCTCTTGAGTAGCTGGGACTATAGATACACCATCATGCCTGGCTAATTTTTAAATTTATTTATTTATTTATTGAGACGGAGTTTTGCTCGTTACCCAGACTGGAGTGCAATGGCGCGATCTCGGCTCACCGCAACCTCCGCCTCCTGGGTTCAAGCAGTTCTCCTGCCTCAGCCTCCCGAGTAGCTGGGACTACACACATGCACCACCACGCCCAGCTGATTTTTGTATTTCTAGTAGAGACGGGGTTTCACCATGTTGACCAGGAAGGTCTCGATCTCTTGACCTCGTGATCCACCCGCCTCGGCCTCCCAAAGTGCTGGGATTACAGGCATGAGCCACCACGCCTGGCAATTTTTAAATTTTTTTTGCAGATATGTGGTTTTGCTATGTTGCTGAGGCTGGTCTGGAACTCCTGACTTCAAGTGAGCCTCCTGTCTCTGCCTCCCGAAGTGCTGGGATGAGCGACCACACCCGGTCACTGCCCTCTTTCTCATGACCCTCTGGACATCCCTGCGGTGGAGGGTGGGGCAGGCCCACACATCCCTCAAGCTCCCAGTAGCTCCACAGTGACTAAGCCAGCCCTGTCCCTGAGACTGGGAGGCTAGAGCGAGGCTTCGCCCCATGGCCTCACATCCCAAACTTGAACCTGGGTTTCTGGTCAGGCTGGAAGGGTGAGCTCAGTCTCCTTAATGCTCAGAGCTGCCAGTGGGTCCCACACAGCCAGGCACACCCCACCCCACAGTGCTCTTGGGAAATTCTCTGCCCCACCCCCGGGCTGCCTCAGACCGACCAAGGTTACCTGTGATTGTCCCAGATAACCCAAGTGGGCCCATCCCCTGCTCTGGGTGACTCCCTCCTTGCCGCTGACCTGTACTTTTTTTTTTTTATTTTTGGTGAGACAGAGTCTTGTTCTGTCACCCAGGCTGGAGTGCGGTGGAGCCTCTCGACACGGCAACCTCTGCCTCCTGGGTTCAAGTGATTCTCCTGCCTCAGCCTCCTAAGTAGTTGGGATTACAGGTGTGTGTGCCAACACACCCTGGTAATTTTGTATTTTTATTAGAGATAGTTTCACTTTGTCGGTCAGGCTGGTGTTGAACTCCTGACCTCAAACGATCTACCTGCCTCAGCCTCCAAAAGTGCTGGGATTACAGGCGTAGCTCCTGCGCCTGGACAACCTGTACATTTTGAAAAGCTGAGGATACATCCTCAGCAAGGAGGGATGCTCCTGCTGGTCTTCCCTGCTGGCCTGGCCACTCCCCAGACTGGACAGGCCCCTTGGCGGCTCTTCCCAGGCACCCAAGTGACCCCACGCCTCTTCTTGCCTGGTGTCAGTTTAGTGAGAATCTCACTTCTTCCCCAAAACTTTCTCTTCCAACTCGTTTTTTCATTTTTCTTTTTCTTCCTGAGACAATATCTGGTTCTGTTACCCAGGCTGGAGTGTAGTGGTATGATCACAGCTCACTGCAGCCTCAATTTCCTAGGCTCAAGCAGTTCCTCCCACCTCAGCCTCCCGAGTACCAGGGGCTACAGATGTTTGCCACAAAGGCCAGCTAATTAAAAAAAAATTGGAGGGCCGGGTACAGTGGCTCACGCCTGTAATCCCAGCACTTTGGGAGATAAGGCAGGTGGATCACGAGGTCAAGAGATCGAGACCATCCTGGTCAACATGGTGAAACCCTGTCTCTACTAAAAATAAAAAATTAGCTGGGCATGGTGGCGCGTGCCTGTAATCCCAGCTACTCAGGAGGCTGAGGCAGGAGAATTGCCTGAAATCAGGGGGCGGAGGTTGCGGTGAGCCAAGATCGTGCCATTGCACTCCAGCCTGGGTAACAAGAGTGAAACTCTGTGTCAAAAAAAAAAAAGAAATACAAAAATTAACTGGGTGTGGTGGTGCATGCCTGTAATCCCAGGTATTTGGGAAGCTGAGGCAGAGAAATGCTTGAACACCAGAGGCAGAGGTTGTAGTGAGCCAAGGTCATGCCACTGAGCTCCAGCCTGGGTGACAGAGCAAGACTCCGTCTCAAAAAAAAAAAAAAAAAGCCAGGTGCGGTGGCTCACTCCTGTAATCCCAGCACTTTGGGAGGCCGAGACGGGTGGATCACGAGGTCAAAAGATCGAGACCATCCTGGTCAACATGGTGAAACCCTGTCTCTACTAAAAATACAAAAAATTGGCCAGGGGCAGTGGCTCAAGCCTGTAATCCCAGCACTTTGGGAGGCCAAAGTGACGAGGTCAAGAGATTGAGACCATCCTGGTCAACAAGCCCATCTCTACTAAAAATACAAAAAATTAGCTGGGCATGGTGGCACATGCCTGTAATCCCAGCTACTCGGGAGGCTGAGGCAGGAGAATTGCCTGAATCCAGGAGGTGGAGGGTATGGTGAGCTGAGATCGCGCCATTGCACTCCAGCCTGGGTAACAAGAGCGAAACTCCATCTCAAAAAAAAAAAAAAAAAAAATACAAAAAATTAGCTGGGCATGGTGGCGCATGCCTGTAATCCCAGCTACTCAGGAGGCTGAGGCAGGAGAATTGCCTGAACCCAGGAGGCGGAGGTTGCAGTGAGCTGAGATCGTGCCATTGCACTCCAGCCTGGGTAACGAGCGAAACTCCGTCTCTCTCTCTATATATATTTGCTCTACTCCACTCGAGCCTGGGCGACAGAGTGAGATTCCGTCTCAAAAAAATTTTTTTTTCTTTTTGTAGAGATGGGGATCTCTCTGTGTTGCCCAGGCTGGCCTCAATCTTCCTGCCTCAGCCTCCCAAAGTGTTGGGGTTAGAGGTGTGAGCCACTGCACCTAGCCTCTGGTTTCCCCATGTGGGACCGGATTATTCTTTGTGCAGGGAGCTACCTTGTGCATCTTGGATGTTGCGTAGTAGCGTGACCTCAACCTAGTCCCAATGAAAGATGTCTCCAGATGTTGCCAAATGTTGGGATGGGGTGGGGCGCAGCCTTGCCACCTGCTTCAGCTGTCTTACCTGTCCACACGCATGCCAATCTGCAAAGTAACTTGGAGTGTGTGTTTTCTTTCTTTTTCTTTTTTTTCTGACACAAGGTCTTGTTTCCTACCAGGCTAGAGTGTAGTGGTGCCATCTCGCCTCACTACAACCCCCGCCTCCCAGGTTCAAGTGATTCTCCTGCCGCAGCCTCCCGAGTAGCTGGGATTACAGGCGTGCACCACATGTCCAGCTAATTTTTGTCTTTTTAGTAGACATGGAGTTTCACCATGTTGGTCAGGCTGGTCTCGAACTCCTGACCTTAAGTGATCCACCTGCCTTGGCCTCCTAAAGTGCTGGGATTACAGGCATGAGCCACTGCACCTGGCCTGAGCCTGTCTTTTCTAATCTTGGGCCTGGTTTGAGTCCTTGAACCTACAGTAGTGGAGGTGATCTGTGGGTTCCAGAATCTTGGGGAGGGATTGGTGACACTATAGCAGGACCCCTTGCACTGTCCCTCTGCCTGGAGCAAGGGGTGCCAGCCTCCCATTTCCCGATGGGTGGGCAGCCTGAGGTGGGCGGAGCCAGGCTGCCTTGTTTCTACTTCTTGGTTCCCAGGGGTGGGCGGTGGCAGTGGTGCCCCTGGAGCCAGAGGGCATGGGGTGCCCCGACCCTGCCTCCACATTTGCTGGATGGTTGCTGGGGTGTGTGCTCCAAGACCTATGGCCCCTGTGGGCGTGGAGGGGAAACCAGAGACTCATGCAGATCTCCCTGCCTGCCTTCCGGCCTCACGTCCCACTCCGCCTTGGCTCTAGGCCAGGGGCTGCCGGAGTGGTGACTCAGAGCGACTGAGAAGGGGAGAGAAACAAAATGCAGGGTGGGGTGGAGGTCCTCTTCAATTCTCCAATCTCCGCCATCCCAGCGTCCCCAGCAAAGCCAGGACCCTTGAGGTCACATCTCAAGACGGCCACACTGCCCTCCTGCTGCTGCTCCTCCTCCTCTTCTACCCTCCCTCCTTCGGTGGGTTTTTTTTCTCCTGGAACCATGCTAGGACAGGAAAGCGGAAATGAGTGTGGGGCGTGGAATGTCTCTGAGGTTGGAATATATTTAGGCCATGAGGAGAGTGTGTGTGTGTGGTGCTGGCCAGGTCCTGGCGCCAGCCCGGCGGGCTCAAGGAGTGAAGCTGGGGGGCTCTGAGCTGGTGTGGGGAGGCTCCTGCCTTCTCCCTTTTCTTGAGATGGGAGTCTTGCTCTGTTGCCCAGGCTGGAGTGTACAGTGGTGCAGTCTCAGCTCACTGCAACCTCTGCCTCTGGAGTTCAAGAGATTCTCCTGCCTCAGCCTCCCAAGTAGCTGAGATTACAGGCACCTGCCACCATGCCTAGCTAATTTTTGTATTTTCAGTAGAGATGGGGTTTCACCATGTTGGCCAAGCTAGTCTCGAACTCCTGACTTTGTGATCTGCAGCCTCCCAAAGAGCTGTGCTGGGATTACAGGTGTGCGCCACCATGCCTGGCTAACTTTTGTATTTTTAGTAGAGCTGGGGTTTTGCCACTCCCCTCCCTCCCCTCCCTTCTCCTCCCTGTTTTTTTTTTTTTTGAGACGGAGTTTCGCTCTTATTACCCAGGCTGGAGTGCAATGGCGTGATCTCGGCTCACCGCAACCTCCGCCTCCTGGGTTCAGGCAATTCTCCTGCCTCAGCCTCCTGAGTAGCTGGGACTACAGGCGCACGTGCCACCATGCCCAGCTAATTTTTTGTATTTTTAGTAGAGACAGGGTTTCACCATGTTGACCAGGATGGTCTCGATCTCTTGACCTCGTGATCCACCTGCCTCGGCCTCCCAAAGTGCTGGGATTACAGGCGTGAGCCACTGCGCCTGGCTTTTTTTTTTTTTTTTAATAGAGACGGGGTTTCACCATGTTGGCCAGGATGGTCTCAAACTCCTGACCTCAAGTGATCCACTCACCTGGGCTTCCCAAAGTGCTGGGATTACAGGCATGAGCCACTGCGCCCAGCCCCCCTCTCCTCCATCTCTTCCTCCCTTCCCTCTCCTACCACTCCTCCTTTCCTTCCCTTTGCTTTTTTTTTGTGTGTGACGGAGTTTCGCTGTTGTTACCCAAGCTGGAGTGCAATGGCACGATCTCAGCTCACCACAACCTCTGCCTCCTGGGTTCAAGCAATTCTCCTGCCTCAGCCTCCTGAGTAGCTGGGATTACAGGCGCGCACCACCATGCCCAGTTAATTTTTGTATTTTTAGTAGAGATGGGGTTTCACCTTGTTGACTAGGATGGTCTCTGTCTCTTGACCTCATGATCCACCCACCTTGGCCTCCCAAAGTGCTGGGATTACAGGCGTGAGCCACCGCGCCCGGCCCATATTTTCCTTTTAAAAATTTAAGACTATGGCTGGGTGCAGTGGTTTATGCCTGTAATCCCAGCACTTTGAGAGGCCGAGGTGGGTGGATCACCTGAGGTCAGGAGTTTGAGACCAGCCTGACGAATACGATGAAACCCCGTCTCAAAAATAAACAAACAAACAAACTTATCCTATTAGCTGGGCAAGGTGGCTCACACCTGTAATTCCAGCACTTTGGGAGGCTGAGGTGGGTGGATCACCTGAGGTCAGGAGTTCGAGACCAGCCTGACCAACATGGAGAAAAGCCATCACTACTAAAAATACAAAATTAGCTGGGCATGTCGGCACATTTCTATTAATCCCAGCTACTCGGGAGGCTGAGGCAGGAGAATCGTTTGAACTCAGAAGGCAGAGGTTGCGGTGAGCTGAGATTGCGTCATTGCACTCCAGCCTGGGCAACAAGAGTAAAACTCTTGTCTCAAAAAAAAAAAAAAAAGAATACTTTTTAAAAAATGGGTAATTCTCCCAGACTCCCTGCTATGGGAGTTGAAGGGGCAGATGTGGGGTGGAGGGAGAGAGGGGCTGGTGTTGGCACCGTCTAAACCGGGCCTTGCTAAATGCAGCCCGCCACCTGTTTCTGCACAGCCTGTGAGTTAAGAATGGCTTTTTCATTTTTAAATGGTTGAGGGGGAAAAAAATCAAAAGGGAAATTTCACGACATGGGGAAAAGTATATGCAATTCAAATTTCAGTGTCCATAAATAAAGTTTTATTGGCACGGAGCTGTGCTCATTCATTTACCCTGTATCCGTGGCTGCTTTTACGCTCCACAGCAGAATTGAGTCATTCAACAGACTGTCTGGCCCTCGAAGCTGAAAATATTTACTGTCTGGCCCGTTGGAGAAGAAGCTTGTGGACCCCTCTTCTAAGGGGCCTGAGACCCTCGCATCAATCTGTCCCTGTTTCAGCTTGTCCCAGAATCACTTCTTCATTGGACGGTAAAGAGGCTGGTGTGATTTGGAGGCAGGAGGGCTCCCTGAGGACTGATCCTTAACACTGGATTCCCCCTGGGGAGGAGGGGCATTTGGGTCTTCAAGGTGAAGCGGGATTGAGGACTGAGGTGGGCAGACTGGCTGTGGGCACCACAGGAGCAAAGGCCAGGAAGCCAAACCTCTGCCTCCACTCAAGCGCCTCTGCTCAGTTTGAGGCCAACCTGGGCAACATAACAAAACCCTGTCTGTACAAAACAATGAGCCGGCCAGGCCCAGTGGCTCACGCCTGTAATCGCAGCACTTTGGGAGGCTGAGGTGGGTGGATCACCTGAGGTCAGGAGTTTGAGACCAGCCTGACCAACATGGAGAAAAGCCATCACTACTAAAATTACAAAATTAGCTGGGTGTGGTGGTGCATGCCTGTAATCCCAGCTACTCCGGAGGCTGAGGCAGGAGAATCGCTTGAACCTGGAGACAGGTTCCGGTGAGCCAAGATCATGCCATTGTACTCCAGCCTGGGCAACAAGAGCGAACCTCTGTCTTAAAAAAAAAAGCCAGGCATGGTGACGTGTGCCTGTAGTCTCAGCTGTTTGGGAAGCTGAGGTGGGAGGAATTGTTTGAAACCAGGAGTTCGTGGTTGCAGCGAGCCATGATCACACCACTGCCCTCCAGCCTGGGCAACGGAGTGAGAACTTGTCTGAAAAACAAACAACAACAACAAAAAAATTAGGAAAGAGAAATAAAAGAGGCCAGGTGAGGTGGCTCACACCTGTAATCCCAGCACAGGTCAAGGCAGGTAGATCACATGAGGCCAGGAGTTCAAGATCAGCCTGGCCAACATGGTAAAACCCCATCTTTACTAAAAATACCAAAAAAATTTAGCCAGGTGTGGTGGCTTGCGCCTATAGTTCCAGCTAATTGGGAGACTGAGGCAGGAGAATCACGTGAACCCAGGAGGCAGAGGTTGCAGTGAGCCAAGACTGTGCCACTGCACTCCAACCTGGGCGACAGAGCAAGACTCTGTCTCAAATAAAATAAAATAAAAAAATAAGCAAGCTCCCCTGTCCCATCTCTGGGCGGATGGGACAGATCTGTTCCATGGACCACCTCTCCTCTCCCAGTGCCAGGCCCACCTGCTGTCTCCATTTCTCTGCCCCGTCCACTCTGTCACTGTCCACACCAGCCCCATCTCTTTCATTGTCTTGGGTCTGGAGAGGTGCCCTGAGCTCCCGTATTTGGTTCCCCGCCTCTTTTATCTCCTCCTCTCAGCATGACCAGTGCATTTTCCTTACCTTTCTTTGTTTTGTTGTTGTTTTCTTTTCTTTTCTTTTTCGAGACGGAGTTTTGCTGTTGTTACCCAGACTGGAGTGCAATGGCTCGATCTCGGCTCACCGCAACCTCCGCCTCCTGGGTTCAAGTAATTCTCCTGCCTCACCCTCCTGAGTAGCTGGGATTACAGGTACCCACCATGCACAGCTAAATTTTTGTATTTTTGGTAGAGATGGGGTTTTACCATGTTGGCCAGGCTGGTCTTGAACTCCTGACCTCAGGTGACCCGCCTACCTCAGCCTCCCAAAGTGCTGGGATTACAGGCATGAGCCACTGCACCCAGCCTTTTTTTTTTTTTTTAACTTTTTAAAAAAACTTTTTTCCTCATTCCATACTTCATTTCAAAATTAACCATTTTAAAGTGAACATTTCGGTGACATTTAGAACATTCACATTGTTGTGCAGCCGTCACTGCCATCCATCTCCAGAACTCTTGGAAAACTGAAACTCTGTCCTCATTAAACACTCTCTCCCCACTCCCCCTCCCCGCAGCCCGTGGCACCCAGCAGTCTGCTTCCTGTCTCTGTGGATCTGTCTCTTCTGAGCATTTCATATCAATGGAATCATCCACTATGTGGCCTTTTGTGTCTGGCTGCTTTCACTCAGCATGATTTTTGAAAAAATATATTTTTAGAAACAGTCTCACTCTGTTTCGTGGGCTGGGGTGCAGCAGTGTGAACATAGCTCACCGCAGCCTCAGCCTCCTGGGCTTAAGCAATCCTCCTGCCTCAGCCTCCTGAGTAGGTAGGACTCCAGGTGTGTACCACAATGTCTAATATATATATTTTTAGAGTCTTGCTCTGTCGCCAGGCTGGAGTGCCGTGGCGCGATCTCGGCTCACTGTAACCTCTGCCTCCCGGGTTGAAGCAATTCTCCTGCGTCAGCCTCCCGAGTAGCTGAGACTACAGGCTGGAGCCATCATGCCTAGTTAATTTTTGTAATTTTTTTTTTTTTTTTTGAGATGGAGTTTCACTCTTGTTACCCAGGCTGGAGTGCAATGGCGCGATCTTGGCTCACCGCAACCTCCGCCTCCCGGGTTCAGGCAATTCTCCTGCCTCAGCCTCCTGAGTAGCTGGGATTACAGGCACGCGCCACCATGCCCAGCTAATTTTTTGTATTTTTAGTAGAGACGGGGTTTCACCATGTTGACCAGGATGGTCTCGATCTCTTGACCTTGTGATCCACCCGCCTCAGCCTCCCAAAGTGCTGGGATTACAGGCTTGAGCCACCGCACCCGGCCTTGTTTTTTTCTTTTTAAATGGAGTCTCTCTCTGTTGCCAGGTTGGAGTGCAGTGGCACCGTCTCAGCTCACCGCAACCTCAGACTCCCTGGTTCAAGCTATTATCCTGTTTCATCCTCCTGAGTAGCTGGGATTACAGGCACGCACCACCACCCTCAGCTAATTTATTTGTATGTTTAATAGAGACGGGGTTTTACCATGTTGGCCAGAATAGTCTGATGTCCCGACTTCAGGTGATCCACCCACCTCGGCCTCCCAAAGTTCTGGGATTAAGGTGTGAGCCACCGCGCCCAGTCTAATTTTTGTATTTTTAGTAGAAATGGTGAAACCCCGTCTCTACTAAAAAATACAAAAAGTGGGCCAGGCGAGGTGGCTTACGCTTGTAATGCTAGCACTTTGGGAGGCCGAGGTGGGTGGATCCCCTGAGGTCAGGAGTTCGAGACCAGCCTGGCCAACATGGAGAAACCTCATCTCCTACACACACACACACACACACACACACACACACACACACGCACAGTAGCCAAGTGTCCATCTCTTAAAGTACACACACACACATACATACAGGCACACATACACAGTAGCCAAGTGTGATGGCGGTGCCTGTAGTCCCAGCTACTCAGGAGGCTGAGGCAGGAGAATCCCTTGAACCCGGGAGGCAGAGATCGCAGTGAGCCGAGATCTCGCCACTGCACTCCAGCCTGGGCGACAGAGCGAGACTCCATTTCAAAACAACAACAACAAACGAAGCCTGGGAAGGCCTGGGCAAGGTGGCTTTTGCCCGTAATCCCAGCACTTTGGGAGGTCAAGGCAGGAGAATCGCTTGAGCCCAGAAGGTTGAGGCTGCAGTGAGCTATGATGATGCCACTGCTCTCCAGCCTGGGCGATAGAACAAAACCCTGTCTGAAAAAAAAGAAAAACCTAGAGAGGCCAATGTTGGGCTGAGTCCTGCCAGGGCCTGGCATCCGGAGCCTCACAGTGTCCTTGTTGAGAGGTAAATTCCTAGTGCAGGCTCGACCCACTTTAGCTTGGGCAGCCACAGGATTTGCCATTTCCAGGGGCCAGCTCTGCCCGAGGAGAGAGGCCTTCCTCATCAAGTCAGTGTTGGCTTTGTCCCAGCTGGCCGGCCTCCTTCTCCCTGATTCTAAATGCGGGCTTGTCACCGTGTGTCTGCGTGTAGGCGCACGAGCGCACATCTGTTCGCGTGGGGGTGTTTGCGGTGCTGTGGGCAGCGTGGGGGTGGCATCTCTTAGCGAGCTGGGGGCCATTCCTATCCCACGGTTCTTTTTATATCTCACATTTACAGAAAGCCTGGACCTCTGTGCCTAGGCCTGTCAGTGGGCTGTTTGAAGCTTTGAAGGAAGGGGCCGAGAGGTGGAGGCGCCTGAAACCCTGGGGTGCAGGGATGAGAGTTGGGTCAGGGGTGGCTCTTAGCTTCCTTCCACTGGCACTGAGGGCACGCAGCCCGGGGCCACAGCCCTGCAGGGTCAGATGATGCAGAGCTACTTTTTAAAACACTGGCAGGCTGGACACAGCTCACACCAGTAATCCCAGCACTTTGGGAGGCTGAGGCAGGTGGGTCACATGAGGTCAAGAGTTCGAAAACAGCCTGGCCAATGTGGCGAAACCCTGTCCCTACTAAAAATATAAAAATTAGCCAGGCGTGGTGGCAGGTACCTGTAGTTCCAGCTACTCGGGAGGCTGAGGCAGGAAAATCGCCTGAACCTGGGAGGTGGAGGTTGCAGTGAGCCGAGATCGCACCACTGCACTCCAGCCTGGGTGACAGAGTGAGACTTTGTCTCATAAAATCAAAACAAAAAACACTGGCACTGTGGTTCACACTGTAATCTCAGCGTTTTGGGAGGCTGAAGTGGGAAGGTCATTGGAGCTCAAAGGATTGGAGTCCAGCCTAGGCAACATAGCAATACCCCATCTTCACTTGCATATAGCATTGCTCCTGCCTCAGCCTTCTGAGTAGCTGGGAATACAGGCGTGTGCCACCATGCCCAGTTAATTTTGTATTTTTATTTTTAAAGATGGGGTTTCACCATGATGGCCAGGCTGGTCTTGAATGCCTCACCTCAGGTGATCCACTCACCTCGGCCTCCCAAAGTGCTAGGATTACAGGCGTGAGCTACCACGTCCAGCCCTAATTTTGTATTTTTAGAAGAGATCAGGTTTCACCATGTTGGTCAGGTTAGTCTTGAAGTCCTAACCTCAGGTGATCTGCTCGCCTTGGCCTCCCAAAGTGCTGGGATTACAGGTGTGAGCCACTGTGCCTGGCCCTACAAATATAGGTATATTTTACTCAGCTGGGCAAAGTTTGGAGGATTGCTTGACCCCAGGAGATTGAGGTTGCAGTAAGCTATAATCGTGCCACTGCACCCAGCCTGGGTGACAGAGATCCTGACTCAAAAAATAAATAAGGCTGGGCGAGGTGGCTCACACCTGTAATCCCAGCACTTTGGGAGACTAAGGCGGGTGGATCACCTGAGGTCAGGAATTCAAGACCAGCCTGGCTAATGTGGTGAAACCCCATCTCTACTAAAAACACAAAATTAGCCAGGCGTGGTGGTAGTCAGGTGCCTGTAATCCCAGCCACTCTGGGGGCTGAGGCAGGAGAATTACTTGAACCTGGGAGGCTGAGGTTGCAGTGAGCTGAGATCGCGCGATTGCACTCCAGCCTGGGCAACAAGAGCAAAACTCCATCTCAAAAAAAAAAATTAGCTGGGTGTGGTGACTCATGCCTGTAATCCCAGCACTTTGGGAGGCTGAGGCAGGCGGATCACCTGAGGCCAGGAGTTCAAGACCAGCCTGCCTGACCAACATGGAGAAACCCCATCTCTACTAAAAATACAAAATTAAGTGTGGGGGTGCATGCCTGTAATCCCAGCTACTTGGGAGGCTGAGGCAGGAGAATTGCTTGAACCTGGGAGGTGGAGATTGCAGTGGTCTGAGATCTCACCATTGTACCCCAGCCTGGGCAACCAGAGCGAAACTCTGTCTCAAATAAAATAAGGCCACTCTCTGCCTCCACTGCTGGGTCTGCACCGGGATGAATGGTTCAGAGCAAGGTCTGAAGGGGTCCTCCCTGAGAAGCCATGCTGGGTGAGTCCCTGTGGACCTTGGTGTCTCGCTTCCAGGCTGCCCTGCCCAGCTCTGTACCACATGAGAAGCCCCCTGGGTGGCCCCTGACTCAGGAGTTCCCACAGGGAGCTAAAGGCAGTGAGAGCCCCCTGGGCTTATGCAGTGACCTCTGTGATAGCTGGGAACGCCTGTGGGATTCTGAGGCACCCACCTCTTCCCAGAGGGACACATTCATGTCCTTTTCCTATGTATTTATTTGTTAGGGAGGGGGTCTTGCCCTGTCTCCCAGGCTGGAGTGCAAGGGCGTGACTGCGGCTCACTGCAGCCTCAAGCTCCTCGGCTCAATCTTCCCACTTCAGCCTCCTGAGCAGCTGAGACTACAGGCATCCACCATGCTGGGCTAATTTATTTTTATGTTTATTACTGTGTTATTTTTATTTTCCTTTATTTAGAGACAAAGCAAAACTCTGTCTAAAACAATTTGTTTTATTTTATTTTTTTGAGACGGAGTCTTGCTCTGTCGTCCAGGCTGGAGTGCAGAGGCACAATCTCCGTTCACTGCAACCTCTGGCTCTCGGGTTCAAGTGATTCTTCTGCCTCAGCCTCCCTAGTAGCTGGGATTGCAGGCATGTGACACCACGCTCAGCTAATTTTTCTATTTTTAGTAAAGACGGGGTTTTACCATGTTTGCCAGGCTCATCAGGAACTCCTCAAATGATCTGCCTGCCTTGGCCATCCAAAGTACTGAGATTGCAGGCGTGAGCCACCATGCCTGGTCTGGATTTTTCTTTTTAATACATTTTCTGTTAAATTACGTTTATTTTCCCTTTTTTAGAGGCAGCCTCACTCTGTCGCTGAGGCTGGAGTGCAGTGGTGCGATCTTGGGTCACTCCCACCTCCACCTCCCGGGTTTAAGCGATTCTCCTGCTTCAGCCTCCTGAGTATCGAGTAGCTGGGATTATAGGTGCCTGCCACCATGCCCAGCTAATTTTTTGTATTTTTTTTGTGGGGTGGGGGATGGAGGCTTACTCTGTCATCCAGGCTGGAGTGCAGTGGTGCGCTCCTCAGTTCACCACAACCTCCTCCTCCCAGGTTCAAGCGATTCTCCTGCCTCAGCCTTCCCAAGTAGCTGGGATTACAGGCGCCTGCCACCACGCCCTGCCTACCTTTTTTTTTTTTTAAAGGCAGTCTTACTCTGTGGCCCAGGCTGGAGTGCAGTGGTGTGGTCATAGCTCACTGCAGCCTCCACCTCCTGGGCTCAAGTGATCCTCCCACCTCAGCCTCCCAAGTAGCTGGGACTACAGGCATGCGTCACCATGCCTAATTTTTGAAAAGATGGGGTCTGGCCATGTTGCCCAGGATGGTCTTGAACTTCTGACCTCAAGTGATCTGCCCGCCTAGGCCTCCCAAGGTGCTGGGATTACAAGCATGAGCCACCTTGCCCAGCCCCTACCTGGACTTTGGACTTACTGTTTTGTTCCGGAAGTAGCGGGACCTAACCCACTCTGGTTGGCCGGGAGGGAGAGGGGAAAGATGGTTTAAAGATCTTGAACCAAACTGAACTTTGGACTGTCTGAAGTTCGAGGACCTGGAGATTGTTGTTCTGATCAGAGATTTAGGAGCGGGTGGGGTGGTCTCAACCAGCAGGGGCATGTCCTCACCTCAGGGAAATGGCAAGGGTGACTCGACGGGAACTAGAAACCAACCGGGTGCAGATTCGAGTCTCATCGTTTTTACAGTTGTGTGACATGAGACAAGCAATCCAGCCATTCTATTACTTTTTTCTTTTTTTTTTTTCTTGAGACAGAGTTTCTCTCTTGTTGCCCAGGCTGGAGTGTAGTGGTGTGATCTCAGCTCACCGCAACCTCTACCTCCCAGGTTCAAGCAGTTCTCCTGCCTGGGCTCCCGAGCAGCTGAGATTACAGGTGTGCACCACCACACCCAGCTAATTTTTAATATTTTTAGTGGAAACAGGGTTCCACCATGTTAGCCAGGCTGGTCTCGAACTCCTGACCTCAGGTGATCCACACGCATCAGCCTCCCAAAGTGCTGGGATTATGAGCCGCTGCGCTCAGCCACGAGTATTACTTTTCTTCTCTTCTTTTTCTTTGAGATGGAGTCTTGCTCTGTCACCCAGGCTGGAATGTAGTGGCCTGATACTGGCTCACTGCAACCTCCACCTCCCGGGTTCAAGCAATTCTTTCTCGGCTTCCTGAGTAGCTGGGATTACAGACCCCCCACCCCCACCACCACGCCCAGCTAATTTTTGTATTTTTAGTAGAGACGGGCTTTTACCATGTTGGCCAGGCTGGTCTCGAACTCCTGACGTCAAGTGACCCACCAGCTTCGGCTTCCCAAAGTGCTGGGGTTACAGGTGTAAAGCAGCATGCCCAGCCTGACTCTTACTTTTCTGATTAGAAACTTTCTCCCTTGGATCCTCTGATGCCAGGTGTTTGAGACCAGGTTGAGCAACACAGCAACACTGCGCCTGGCTGAAACCCTGTCTCTTAAGCAAACAAAAAAGGTTGGGTGCGGTGGCTCGCGCCTGTAATCCCAGCACTTTTAGAGGCCAAGGTGGGTGGATCACTTGAGATCAGGAGTTGGAGACCAGCCTGGCCAATGCGGTGAAACCCCACGTCTACTGAAAACACAAAAATTAGTGAGGCATGGTGGTAGGTGCCTGTAGTCCCAGCTACTCGGGAGGCTGCCTCAGGAGAACTGCTTGAATCCACGAGGTTGCAGTGAGGTGACATCATGCCACTGTACTCCAGCCTGGGCAACAGTGACACCCTGTCTCCACAACAACAAAAGAAGAGGAGGAGGAGGAGGGAGAGGAAGGAAAAGAAGGAGAAGGAGGAGACTGCTTCTGTCTTTTTTTTTCTTCTTCTTTTTTGAGACAGTCTCACTCTGTTGCCCAGGCTGGAGTGCGGTGGTGCGACCTCGGCTCACTGCAGTATCTGCCTCCCAGGTTCAAGCAGTTCTCCTGCCTGGGCTCCCGAGTACGTGGGACTACAGGAATGTGCCACCATGCATGGCCAATTTTTGTATTTTTCGTAGAGATGGAGTTTTACCATGTTGGCCAGGCTGGTCTCAAACTCCTGACCTCACATGATCCACCTGCCTTGGCCTCCCAAAGTGCCGGGATTACAGGCGCGCACCACAGTGCCCTGCCTCAAGTTCCGGATTCCTTAACCAGTTAGATTTTTTTTTTTTTTTTTATTAACAAAAAATGCCCGTAATCCTAGGGCTGTGGGAGGCCGAGGCAGGTGGACCAGCCGAGGTCAGCAGTTCCGGACCAGCCTGGCCAACATGGTGAAACCGCGTCTCTACTAAAATTACCTAAATTAGCCGGGCGTGGTGGCGGGCTCCTGTAATCCCAGCTATTCCGGAGGCTGAGGCAGGGGAATCGCTTGAACCTGGGAGGTGGAGGTTGCAGTGAGCTGAGATCACGCTAATGCACTCCAGCTGGGCGGCTAGAGCGAAGAAAAGATAAAAGTGGTCTCACCCTTTGGCTGTTTGCCATCTGGCCTCCAGGTGGCGCTGTCAGCCTGCCTCCTTCTCGACTTGCGCGGACGTCAACCTCAGCTCAACCAAGGGCCCCTGGATCCTGGAGCTCCTGACACTACCTCAAACAAGGCCCTGGACCTAAGTGTGTGAGTTCCGATTCTAATTTGATTTTCCAATTGATTTAATTTTTTTGAGACATGGGCTCACTTGTGTCGCACAGGCTGGAGTGCAGTGGTGGTGTGATGTTGGCTCACTGCAACCTCTGCCTCCCGGTTCAAGAAATTCTCATGCCTCAGCCTCCTGAGTAGCTGGGGTTACAGGCATGGACCACCACGTCTGGCTAACTTTTGTATTTTTGGTAGAGACAGGATTTCACCATGTTGGCCAGGCTGGTCCCAAACTCCTGATGTCAGGTGATCCACCTGCCTTGAGCTCCCAGAGTGCTGGGATTGATTACAGGTGTGAGTCATGGCTCCTGGCTTTTAAAAAAAATTTCAAAAATTAGTATTATTGTCCTTGAGACAGAGTCTTGCTCTGTCGCCCAGGCTGGAGTGCAGTGCAACCTCGGCTCACTGCAACCTCCACCTTCTGGGTTCAAGTGTACTGGGACTACAGACACACCTGGCTAATTTTTGTATTTTTAGTAAAGACAGGGTTTCAGCGTGTTAGCCAGGATGCTCTCAATCTCCTGACCTCTCGATTCGCCTGCCTAGGCCTCCCCACGTTGTGAGATTGCAGACATGAGCCACTGCCCACAGCCCCAAGCCCTGCATTCATTAACCGGTTACAGTTGAGTGGTCTCACCTTTGTTTGCCATCTGGCCTCCAGGTGGCGATGTCGACCTGCCTCCTTCTCGACTTGTACAGACTGTGCCACCTCAGGTCAACCAAGAGACCCCAGGCGACTGTCCCTGGAGCCTGGAGCTCAGGACACCACCTTGAACAAGGCCTGAGACTTGATCTTGTGGAGTTTTGAATCTAATTTGATTGTCCAATTGATTATTATATTGTGGTCTTTGATCGGACAGGGTGGTCCTTGAGGCTCAGGAAGCAGTTTTTGGAGACGAAGGTGCCTGGGTGCTCTTAAAACATTTTTCTGAGCTGGGCATGGTGGCATGTGCCTGTAGTCCCAGGTACTTGGGAGTCTGAGGCAAGAGGATCCCTTGAGTCTACAAGTTCCAGGCCAGCCTGGGTAATATAGCAAGACCCTGACTCACACACAAAAAAAGCTTGATGTAATCCCATTTGTTGATTTTTTTCCTTTTGTTGCCTGTGCTTCTGAGGCCTCACACGCACAAAAATCTTTGCCCAGACCAACATCCGAGCATTTTATCAATGTTTTCTTTCTTTCTTTCTTTCTTTTTTTTTTGAGATGGAGTTTCGCTGTTGTTACCCAGACTGGAGTGCAATGGCACGATCTTGGCTCACCACAACCTCCGCCTTCTGGGTTCAAGCAATTCTCCTGCCTCAGCCTCCTGAGTAGCTGGGATTACAGGCGCGCACCACCATGCCCAGCTAATTTTTGTATTTTTAGTAGAGACGGGGTTTCACCATGTTGACCAGGATGGTCTCAATCTCTTGACCTCGTGAAAGTGCTGGGATTATAGGCGTGAGCCACCGTGCCCAGCCTTTTTTTTTTTTGAGATGGAGTCTCACTCTGTCACCCAGGCTGTAGTACAGTGGCTCAATCTCCGCTCGTTGCAACCTCCGCCTCCCGGGCTCAAGCGATTCTCTTGCTTCAGTCTCCCCAGTAGCTGGAATTACAGGCACCCACCACTGCAGATGGCTAATTTTTGTATTTTTAGTAGAGACAAGGTTTCACCATATTGGTCAGGCAGGTCTCGAACTCCTGACTTCATGATCCTCCCACCTCGGCCTCCCAAAGTGCTGGGATTACAGGCGTGAGCAACCTTGACTGGGCCAGTTTTTGTATTTTTGTAGAGATGGGGTTTTACCATGTTGCCCAGGCTGGTCTCAAACTCCTGGACTCAAGTGGACTGCCTGCCTCAACCTCCCAAAGTGCCAAAGTGCTGGGATTACAGGCATGAGCCACCATGCCCGGCCTCCAAAGTTTTCTTCTAGGAGTTTCATAGGTTCAAATATATATATATATATGGTTATTTGTTTAAATTATACTCTAAGTTCTGGGGTACATGTGCACAATGGTGCAGGTTTGTTACATAGGTATATACGTGCCATGGTGGTGGTTTGCTGCATCTACCACCCTGTCGTCTATATTAGGTATTTCTCCTAATGCTATGCCTCCCAATCCCCTGATCTGCTGCTCTTCCTCCCCTAGGCACCCCCCGCTTTTTTTTTTTTTTGAGACATAGTCTCCCTCTGTTGCCCAGGCTGGAGTGCAGTGGCGTAGTCCCGGCTCACCGCCACCTCCTCCTCCTGGGTTCAAGCGATTGTCCTGCCCCAGCTTCCTGAGTAGCTGAGACTACAGGTGCCCACCACCACACCTGGCTAATTTCTGTATTTTTACTAGAGACAGCCTTTCACTACGTTGGCCAGGCTGGTCTTGAATTCCTGACCTCGTGATCTACCCACCTCAGCCTCTCAAAGTGCTGGGATTACAGGTGTGAGCCACTGTGCCCGGCCCACAATTTCAAATCTTAGATGTAGGTCTGTAATCCATTTTGATTTGATTTTTTTATGTGGTGAGAGATAGGAGTCTAGTTTCTGTTTTTTTTTTTTTTTTTGAGATGAGTTTTGCTCTTGTTGCCCAGGCTGGAGTGCAGTGGCGTGATCTTGGCTCACTACAACCTCCATCTCCCAGGTTCAAGTGATTCTCCTGCCTCAGCCTCCTGAGTAGCTGGGATTACAGTCATGCACCACCATGCCTGGCTGATTTAGTATTTTTAGTAGAGACAGGGTTTCGCCATGTTGGACAGGCTGGTTTTGAACTTCTGACCTCAAGTGATCCACCACCTCGGCCTCCCAGAGTGCTGGGATTACAGGCGTGAGCCACCGCACCTGGCCAGGAGTTTAGTTTCATTCTTCTGTACATAGCAAACCAGTGGCGCGTTCTCAGCTCATTGCAACCTCCACCTCCCGAGTTCAAGTGAGTCTTCTGTCTCAGCCTCCTGAGTAGCTGGGACTACAGGTGCCTGCCACCACACCTGGCTGATTTTTGTATTTTTATTGAGCACTATTTTATTGAAGAAACTGTCCTTTCTCCACTATAATTTTTTTTTTTTTTTTTGCGATGGAGTCTCGCTGTGTTGCCCAGGCTGGAGCTCAGTAGCATGGTCTTGGTGTAACCTCTGCATCCTGGGTTCAAGTGATTCTCCTGCCTCAGCCTCCTGAGTAGCTGGGATTACAGGCATGCTCCACCATGTATTTGTATTTTTCATAGAGACGGGATTTCACTATGAAAACCCAGCCAGGCTGGTCTTGAACTCCTGACCTCAGGTGATCCACCCGCTTTGGTATCCCAAAGTGCTGGGATTACAGGTGCGAGCCCTCACTCCCGGCCCCCTACTATATGTTCTTGGTGCCTTTGTTGAAGATGAGTTGGCTGTAAATGTGTGGTTTTATATCTGGGAAGTTAACAAACTGGATCATACTTGAGCCCAGGAATTTGAAGCTGGATCTATAACCAAGCAGCGCACTCCAGCCTGTGTGACAGAGTGAGATCCTGTCTCAAAAAGATAAGACATGCACGGTGGCTCATGCCTATATTCCCAGCACTTTGAGAGGCTGAGGCGGGTGGATCATGTGACTTTGGGAGTTTGAGACCAGCTTGATCAACATGGAGAAACCCCGTCTCTACTAAGAATATGATGTTAGATGTGTGCGGTGGCGCGTGCCTGTAATCCCACCTACTCAGGAGGCTGAGGCAGGAGAATCCCTTGAACTGGAGAGGCAGAGGTTGCAGTGAGCAGAGATTGAGCCATTGCACTCCAGCCTGGGTGACAGGAGCAAAACTCTGTCTCAAAAATAAAAATAAAGTAGATCTGGCCAGGCGCAGTGGCATGTGCCTGCAGTTCCAGCTACTCGGGAGGCTGAGGTGGGAGGATCGCTTGAGCCCAGGAGTTCTGGGCTGTGCGCTATGCCGATCGGGTGTCTGCACTAAGTTTGGCATCGATATGGTGAACTCCTGGGAGCAGGGGACCACCAGGTTGCCTCAAGAGGGGTGAACTGGCCCAGGTTGGAAACGGAGCAGGTTAAAACTCCCGTGCTGATAAGTAGTGGGATTGCGCCTGTGAATAGCCACTGCACTCCAGCCTGGGCAACATAGCGAGACTCCGTCTCTAAAAAATAAAAATAAAATAGAGTGGATCTCATGAAGATAGGGAGTAGATTGGTGGTTGCCAGAGGCTGGAAAGGGTTGGGGGAAAGTGGGGTGAGGAGAAGTTGATTAATGGGGACAAATATATGGTTTGATAAAAGTAAAACGTAGAGGGCCGGGCGTGGTGGCTCACACCTGTAATCCCAGCACTGTGGGAGGCCGAGGTGGGTGGATCACAAGGTCAAGAGATGGAGACCATCCTGGTCAACATGGTGAAACGCTGTCTCTACTAAAAATACAAAAATTAGCTGGGCATGGTGGTGCGTGCCTGTAGTCCCAGCTACTCAGGAGGCTGAGGCAGGAGAATTGCCTGAACCCAGGAGGCGGAGGTTGCGGTGAGCCAAGATCATGCCATTGCACTCCAGCCTGGGTAACAAGAGTGAAACTCTGTGTAAAAAAAAAAAAAAAAAGGAAGTAAAACGTAGTGTTAGATCATTAGGGTGACTATAGTTTACAGTAGTCTATAGTATATTTCAAACTACCTAGAAGGAAAGAATTGGACTGTTCTAGCATAAAGAAATGACTAGGCCGGGCATGGTAGCTCATGCCTATAAACCCAGCACTTTGGGAGGCCGAAGTGGATGAACTGCTTGAATCCAGGAGTTTGAGTCCAGCCTGGGCAACATGGCAAAATCCCGTCTTTACTAAACATACAAAAAAATGAGCCGTGCATGGTGGTGCACACCTGTAGTCCCAGCTACTTGGGACGGTGAGATGGGAGAGTCATCTGAGCCTGGGAAGTTGAGGCTGCAATGAGCCACGGCTCATGCCTATAATCCCAGCATTTTGGGAGGCTGAGGGGGGCAGATCACATAGTCAAGGGATTGAGACCATCCTGGACAACATGGTGAAACCTCATCTTTACTAAAAATACAAAAATTAGCTGGGTGTGGTGGCGTGCCTGTAGTCCCAGCTACTTGGGAGGCTGAGGCAGGAGAATCACTTTAACCCAGGAGGTGGAGGTCACAGTGAGCAGAGATTGCACCACTGCACTCCAGCCTAGATAACAGCATGACTCTGTTTCAAAAAAAAAAAAAAAAAAAAGAGGCCAGGTGCAGTGGCTCACACCTGTAATCCCAGCACTTCAGGAGGCCAAGGCAGGTGGATCATTTGAGGTCAGGAGTTTGAGAGCAGCCTAACCAACATAGTGAAACCCCATCTCTACTAAAAATACAATAAAATTAGCCGGGTATGGTGGTGCATGCCGGGTGTGGGAGGCTGAGGCAGGAGACTTGCTTGAACCCAGGAGGCGGAGGTTGCAGTGAGCCAAGATTGTGCCACTGCACTCCAGCTTGGGCGACGAGCAAGCTCCTGTTCATAGATATATGTGCCCATATATACATGGGATTGGGCAGCGGGGAGGTGGCCTTTTGCAGGGCTGCAGGGGCAGGTATGAGGGAACCAAGGGTGGGTGAGAGGGGCTGGACCTGATGTAAAAGTGTGCAGGGCTGGCTGGGGCTGGGGGAAGCTCACAGGGGGAGAGGTGATAGCTGTGACGGGTTTGACAGGAGACCGCAGCGTGGGACCGGCCACCATTCCAGGCAGGGCAGGGGCGGCAGAGACAGGAGCCCAGATGGAACGTAGGCGCTGTGTATAGCGGACGTGGCTGTCATCGCCGATTCAAGATGTGGGTGGGATGACATTGGTTTCTGTGTCTGTCCCCTCTGCAGTCTCCTCTGCAATGGCTGCCCTCGTCTGCTTGTCCTGACCTGGCCTTCAGGAGGTGCTCAGCTGACCTTGGTGAGGGAATAGGAGTGAGTAGTCATCACAGTGACTGTACTTGAGACAAACCCCCAGGGAGAAGCCAGATCTCGTAGGACTCAGTGGGAGACCGAGCCGGGCGTCCAGCGCGTCCTCGGCTAGCCGCGTCCCACGATGCAGGGTCCTTTGTAGACACTGTCTCCTCCTCCTCTCTTGCTTGTATTACTGCTGTGGGTTGAATAGCATCTTCCTCCGTCTGGCTGGACTGTTATAGCAAAGTATTGTAGACTGGGCGATTTATAAACGACGGAAACGTGCAGCTCACATTTCTGGAGGCAAAGAAATCTAAGACCAGGACTCTTTTTTTTGTTTTTTCTTTCTTGAGATGAAGTTTTGCTTTTGTTGCCCAGACTGGAGTGTGGTGGTGTGATCTTGGCTTACCGCAACCTCTGCCTCCCGGGTTCAAGCGATTCTCCTGCCTCCGAGTAGCTGGAGTTACAGGCATGTGCCACCATACCCGGCTAATTTTTGTTTTGGTTTTTTTTTTTTTTTTTTTTTTTGGAAAGGAAAAGAGAGGAAGAAAAACAGGGAGAGAGAACAGGAATATTGCTTTATTCTATAAATGGCTATTAATAATGGCCGATCATTATTTTATATATTTAAAATGGAGAATGTATATTTTATTTATCTAAAGTGGAGAGTTTGCTTATTAAGTTTACTTGTTACTGATCTGAGTTCAGATTCTGGATATCCTTATTAATTTTCTGTTTTGTTGAGTCTGAATCTCTTTATGGGTCTTATGTATCTGGGTGTTAGGATGCATTGATCCTTATACCACTCTATCTTTTTTGGTTTGAAATCTGTTTTATCAAATGCATGAATTGCAACTCCTTTTTGTTTATTTGTTTTTTTCTCTATTTGGTTGGTAAATCTTTCTCCAACCCTTTGTTTTTAGTCTATGTATATCTTTGGATATGGAATGGGTCTGGATATAGTATACCGTTAGATTTTGGCTGTATCTTTTAATTAGAAAATTTAGTCGATTTCAATTTAAGATTACTGCCATTTGATGTTAACTGGCTATTTTATCCATTTGTTGATGTAAATTCTTCTTTCTGTTGATGTTCTTTACTTTTTGGTATATTTTTAGAAAGGCTAATACTGGTTGTTTCTTTCTGTGTGTAATGCTTCTTTCAGAAGTTTTTGTAAAGCAGGCCTGGTGGTAATAAAATCTCTGAGTACTTGCTTGTTCATAAAAGATTTTATTTTTCCTTCAATTGTGAAGCTTAGTTTGGCAGGATATGAAATTCTGGGCTGAAATTTCTGTTCTTTGAGGATGTTAAATATCGGCCCCCACTCTCTTCTGGCTTGTAGGGTTTCTACTGAGAGATCTGCTGTAAGTCTAATAGGCTTCCCTTTGTGGGTAACCTGACCTTTCTCTCTGTGCCCTTAGTATTTTCTCCTTTGTTTCAACCCTGGTGAATCTAATGATTATGTGTCTTGGGGTTGCTCTTCTTAAGGAATATCTTTGTGGTGTTCTCTGTATTACCTGAGGTTGAATGGTATCCTGCTTTGCTAGATTGGGAAAATTCTCCTGGATAATATCCTGAAGAGTATTTTCCAGCTGGGATTCATTCTCTCCATCACATTCAGGTACACCTATCAAACGCAGATTAGGTCTTTTCACATAGTCCCATAATTCTTGGAGACTTTGCTCATTCCTTTTTATCCTTTTTTCTCTATTCTTGTCTTCTCGTTCCATTTCATCAAGTCGGTCTTCGACCTCTGATATCCTTTCTTCTGCTTGATCAATTCGGCTATTCAAACTTGTGCATATTTCACTAAGTTCTTGTGTTGTATTTTTCAACTCCATTAGTTCATTTATATTCCTTTCTGTATTGTCCATTCTTTTTAACATTTCGTCTAACCTTTTTTCAAAGTTCTTAGTTTCTTTACATTGGGTTAGAACAAGTTGTTTCAGATCCCAGAGGTTTTTTACCATCCACCTTCTAAAACCTCCTTCAGATACTGGAACACAGTCCTCTTCCATTAGGGCTTGTTCCGTTGCTGATGAGGAATTACTATCCCCTGTAGAGGGAGAGGGGTTCTGACTTTTGGTTTTCTCGGCCTTTTTAGGCTGTTTTTTTCCCTTTATTGTGAATTTATCCATCTGATGTCTTTACAATTAGCGCCTTTCTGATTAAGTTCCTGAGAGGATGTCCAATTTATTGATTCCCAGTGCTGGAATCCGAGCAACCCACTGCGCCGGCCAAAACAGCAGCGCTAAGACTGATGGTGCTCCTCTGCCTGGGAATCTCCGGTCTGGCTTCCTTCTTGAGTCCGCAACAAGCGGCTCTGCCTTCCCGGAGCTCCAAACGCCAGTCAGTAGGGGAACCAGTCCCCCTCACTGTGCACGAAGAGCTGCCGCGCCGAGGCGACGACAAAACCGCTGCGCCGGCCACAGAAGTCGCGCTGGCGACCCGCGGGGCTCCTCCACTGGAAATCTTCTGGTCCGTGGGCGACGAAAATTCCTCTGAAAATGTGGCGTCCTCACGTTCTCTGAGCTTTCACTGGGAGCTACAATCCCGAGCTGTTAGCGATCAGCCATCTTGGATCTCTCTCCAATTTTTGTATTTTTAGTAGAGATGGGGTTTCGCCATGTTGGCCAGGCTGGTCTCAAACTCCTGACCTCAGATGATCTGCTGGCCTTGGCCTCCCAAAGCAGTGGGATTACAGGCGTGAGCCACCTTGCCCAGCCTCTTTTTGATTTTTGAGACAGGGTTTCGCTCTGTCACTTGGGCTGTGTACAGTGGTGCAAAGACAGCTCACTCCAGCCTCGACCTCCTGGGCTCAGGCGATCCTTCTGCCTCAGCCTCCAGAACGATTGAGATTACAGGCATGAGCCACTGCGCCTGTTTTATCACTCTTTTTAGTTCTTTTTTTCTTGAGACACTTTTTTGGAGTCACCCAGGCTGGAGTGCAGTGGTGTGATCTCGGCTCACTGCAACCTCTGGGGTTCAAGTGATTCTCCTGCCTCGGCCTCCCGAGTACCTGGGACTAGTGGCACATGCCACCATGCCTGGCTAATTTTTGCATTTTTAGTAGAGATGGGGTTTCGCCACCTTGGCCAGGCTGGTCTCAAACTCCTGACTTCAAGTGATCTGCCCGCCTTGGCCTCCCAAAATGCTGGGGTTACAGGTGTGAGCCACCAAGCCCAGGCCTGTTTTATCACTGGTATTTGTAAGAGACTGGTTTTGCTGGGCTGGCGAGGCTTTTTCCAGTGCACAGTGAAATAAAGGCAGCTTCCTGGCTGGGTGTCCTGTCCCCATGCCCCCTGCTTCCAGGTATTTCCCTAAAGTAGGGCCTTCACCCCAGCATTGCCCTGAGTTCCCAAGGAGCCAGAGGTCCTGGAAGCTGGGGTGCTCTGGCTGGGCCCCCTGCAGTCCTGGTTGTTTCACAAGTCCTCCAGCTGAGTGATGTGACCCATCCGTGTCCCCACCCCAGTCCTCTGATGGCAGCTGAAGGGGATCAGGATATGTTACTGTTAGCAATATATCACTTACAGACCAGGCACAGTGGCTCATGCCTATAATCCAGCACTCTGGGAGGCTGAGGTGAGAGGATGGTTTGAGCTCAGGAGTGGAGTTCGAGACTAGCCTGGGCAAAACCCCATCTCTACCGAAAATGCAAAACATCACCAGGCATGATGGCGTCCACCTGTGGTCCCAGCTACTTGGGAGGCTGAGGTGAGAGGATGGCTTGAGCCTGTGAGACGGAGGTTGCAGTGAGCCGAGATGGCACCAGCCTGGGACACAGAGCAAGAATGTCTCAAAAAACAACAAACAAAACAACCCAAAAAAACAAGGCTGGGCTCACGCCTGTAATCCCAGCACTTTGGGAGGCCAAGGCGGATGGATCGTGAGGTTAGGAGATTGAGACCAGCCTGGCCAACATGGTGAAACCCCGTCTCTACTGTAAATACAGAAGTTAGGGCTGGGCGCGGTGGCTGACGCCTGTAATCCCAGAATTTTGGGAGGCCAAGGCCAGCGGATCACGAGGTCAGGAGTTTGAAACCAGCCTCACCAACATGGTGAAACACCATCTCTACTAAAAATACAAAAATCAGCTGTGTGTGGTGGTACGTGCCTGCAGTCCCAGCTACTCGGGAGGCTGAGGCAGGAGAATCGCTTGAACCTGGGAGGTGGAGGTTGCAGTGAGTGGAGATTGTGCCACTGCACTCCAGGCTAGGCGACAGATGGAGGCTTCTTAGCCTCAAAAAAAAAAAGGAAAAAAAAAAGAAAACTAGTTGATGTGTTGTGTGCCTATAGTCCCAGCTACTCTGGAGGCTGAGGCAGGAGAATCATTTGAACCAGGGAGTCACAGGTTGGCGGTGAGCCGAGATTGCGCCACTGCACTCCAGCCGGTGACAGAGTGAGCCTCTGTCTCAAAAACAGTATCTGTCATCTTCAGTTAATCAATCATCACCTTTAGCATCAGAATTATTCTGGGCTGAATGCAATACAAATCAGTAGATGGGCCAGTCGAGATGTCTCATGCCTGTAATCCCAGCACTTTGGGAGGTCAAGGTGGGTGGATCGGGAGGTCACGGTGGGTGGATCGGGAGGTCACGGTGGGTGGATCGGGAGGTCACGGTGGGTGGATCGGGAGGTCACGGTGGGTGGATCGGGAGGTCACGGTGGGTGGATCGGGAGGTCACGGTGGGTGGATCGGGAGGTCAGGAGATCGAGACCATCCTTGCCAACACTGTGAAACCCCATTTCTACTAAAAATACAAAAAATTAGGCGGGCATGGTGGTCAGTCCCTGTAGTCCCAGCTACTTGGGAGGCTGAGGCAGTGGAATTGCTTGAGCCCAGGAGGCAGAGATTGCAGCAAGCCGAGATCACACCATTGCAGTCCATTCTGGTGACAGAGTGAGACTTGGTCTCAAGAAAAAAAAAAAGGGCCCAAAGTGGCTCCGGCCGGATGTCGTGGCGCTTGCGAAGGCGAGGCCAAGAGTTCAAGGCCAACCAACCTCAGCAAGCTTACAAGCTCTCAATGATTGGCAAAAAGAAAAAAAAAAGAAAAAAAAAAAAAAAGAAAAAATCAGTGATGGCCAGGCACAGTGGCTCACACCTATAATCTCAGCATTTTCTGTTTGGGAGGCCAAGGTGGGTGGATCACCTGAGGTCAGGAGTTTGAGATCAGCCTGGCCAACCTGGTGAAACCCTGTCTCTATGAAAAATACAAAAAATGATCTGGGCGTGGTGGTGCACACCTGTATTTGGGAGGCTGAGGCACAAGAATCACTTGAACCCAGGAGGTGGCGGTTGCACTGAGCCGAGATCATGCCACTGCACTCCAGCCTGGGCAACAGAGTGAGATCCCGTTTCAAAAAAAAAAAAAGTGACATAAATTTTTCTTTGTGGAGGTGTCCTCTCCCTCATCTCCTTACCAGAGAGAGTAGAGCTACTCCTGTCACTGGAGATAGTCCCCAGATGAGTCTACATAAACCATACTCAAATAACTCACCCTCTTTTTTTTTTTTGAGACAGGGTTTTGCTCTGTCACCCAGGCTGGAGTACAGTGGTGTGATCACACTTCACTGCAACCTTAACCTCTTGGGCTCAAGTGATCCTCCCATCTCAGCCTCCCAAGTAGCTTAGACCACAGGCATGCACCACCACACTGGGCTAATTTTGGTATTTTTTTGTAGAGATGGGGTTTCACCATGTTGCCCAGGCTGGTCTTGAACTCCTGGGCTCAAGAGATCCTCCTGCCTTAGCCTCCCAAGTAGCTGGGACCACAGGTGTGTACTACCACACTCCACTTTTTTTTTTTTTTTTTGTATTTTTAGAAGAGACAAGGTCTCACCATGTTGCCCAGGCTGGTCTCAAACTCCTGAGCTCAAGCAATCCAGCCACCTCATCCTCCCAAAGTGCTGGGGTTACAGGCATGAGCCACCGTGCCCAGCCAGTACCCGATGCTTGGGGTTTTGGACCCCAGGGTGTTTCTGTGACACAGATGCCCTTTCAGCCTTCCAGCTGATGAGGCTCAAGCAATGGCCTGAGGGGATGTGAGACCAAGGACTTGGCCAAGCTCCCCTCCTCTTGCTCATCCCCTGACCCTCTTACCCAGTGTCTCCTGGGCAACTAGCACTCTAGCCTGATGGTGTGGACTGCGGAGGCCTGGGGTCCACCTCTTGGCACTCGGGCATAGAATTGGCCTTCAAGTTCAGGGCTTATTGGGGGCTTTGGTAGTGGACTCCATTCCTGGGGGACAGATGGCTGCAGCCCCGTTGGCAGTGGAGGGAATTGCATAAGCCCTGGCTCACCCCAGTGGCTCCTGGATGGGAGGCAGACCTTGGCCAGAGGCCAGCTCTGCCATGGATTGGCAGCTTGTTTAGAAGCCTGTGGTGGCTGCCAGCCTTACTGGTTAGAAAGTTAAAACCTTCTTTTCCTTCCTCCCTCCGTTCTTTTTTCTTTTTCTTTCTTTCATTAAAAAAAAAAACAAAAAACCTTTTTTTTCTTTTTTGAGATGGAGTCTTGCTGTGTTGCCCAGGCTAGAGTGCAGAGGTGTGATCTCGGCTCACCACAACCTCTACCTCCCAGGTTCAAGTGATTTTCCTGTCTCAGCTTCCTGAGTAGCTGGGATTACAGGCGTGCACCACCATGCCCAGCTAATTTTTGTATTTTTAGTAGAGATGGGGTTTCACTCTGTTGGTAATGCTGGTCTCAAACTCCTGACTTAGTGATCTGCCTGCCTCGGCCTCCCATAGTGCTGGGATGACAGGTGTGAGTCACCGCACCTGGCCTTAGAAAGACTTTTTTTAGAGATAGGGTCTCCCTATGTTGTCCAGGCTGGTCTTGATCTACTGGCCTCAAGTGATCCTCCCAAAGTGTTGAGATTACAAGAGTCAGCCACCGCGCTTGGCCTCCAAACTTTGACTTCTTATGGGACTGATCTTTTCCTAGATGTCATTGTTTTATTTATTTTTACTTTTAATTATTTTTAGAGATGAGATCTTTCTGCGTCACCCAGGCTGCAGTGCAGTGGCTATCCACAGTTGTAATCATAGCTGGTCTTGACTTCCTGGGCTCAAGTGATCCTCCTGCCTCAGCCTCCTGAATAGCTGGAACTGCAGGTGGGTGCCACCACACTTGGCTTACCATTATTTTAGGACTTGTATCTGTCTTGTCGTCTGGGAGTCTGCAGACGTCTTGCCCGAGGTAAGCTCATGCAGGCCTGTTGTCTGGAACAAGACCTCTCCAAAATGTCTGCATTGATGCTGCAGTAGTAATGGTGATGGTCAATAATAGCTTGCTATTGGTCAGGTACTATTCAGAGAACAGAAGTTCTCAGAGGGGTCTGGGACTCTGGGGATGGCTGAGGCCCTTCTGGGGGTCCACAAGCCAATTATTATTATTATTATTAATTCAGATGGAGTCTTGCTCTGTTGATCAGGCTGGAGTGCAGTGGTGTGATCTCAGCTCATTGTAACCTCTGCCTCCTGGGTTCAAGCTAGTCTCCTGCGTTGGCCTCCTGAGTAGCTGGGATTACAGGTGTGTGCCACTATGCCTGGCTAATTTGTGTGTGTGTGTGTGTGTGTGTGTGTGTGTGTGTGTATATATATATATATATATATATTTTTTTTTTTCTGTGAGATGGAGTCTCGCTCTGTCACCAGGCTGGAGTGCAGTGGCCCAATCTTGGCTCACTGCAACCTCTGCCTCCTGGGTTCAAGCGATTCTCCTGCCTCAGCCTCCTGAGTATCTGGGATTACAGGCATCCGCCAACACGCCCGGCTAATTTCTGTATTTTCAGTAGCAACAGGGTTTCACCATGTTGGCCAGGATGGTCAAAGTGCTCCTCGGATTAGAGGTGTGAGCCACTGTGCCTGGGCCAGGATGGCTGCTTTTAGGTCGGACCTAAGCTTTGGGAGAACTGGGATCCTGGGCATGGAGTGAGGGCAGAGTGCGCTGCCCTGCAGCCCAGCGAGGACAGCTTCCAAGGTCCTGGATAGGATCTTTGATTTTTGCTTTCCTGAGCTAAGAACACAGCTAGCTCCCTCCACTAAGCCCCGTGACAGGACTAGCTTGTATGGCTCTCTATGTCATTGTGACAATTGTTCAGACATTGCAAACAGCCAGGGACTAGAGAGCTACAGTGTCCTTAGCCTTCACCACTTTTATTTTTTTGAGATGGAGTTTTGTTCTTCTTGCCCAGGCTGGAGTGCAATGGTGCGGTCTTGACTCACCGCGACCTCCGCTTCCCAGATTCAAACAATTCTCCTGTCTCAGCCTCCTGAGCAGCTGGGATTACGGGCTCCCACCACCATGCCTGGCTAACTTTTGTATTTTTAGTAGAGATGGGGTTTCACCGTGTTGGCCAGGCTAAGTGCTGGGATTACAGGCGTGAGCCACCATGCCAGGCTTTTTTTTTTTTTTTTGAGACTGAATCTCACTCTGTCGTCACCCAGGCTGGAGTGCAGTGGTGTGATCTTGGCTCACTGCAACCTCCACCTCTCGGGCTCAGGTGATTCTTGTGCCTCAGCCTCCAGCATAGCTGGGATTACAGGTGTGTGCAACCACGCCCGGCTAATTTTTTTGTATTTTTAGTAGAGACAGTTTTGCCATGTTGGCCAGGCTGGTCTCAAACTCCTGACCTCAAGTAATCCATCCGCCCTGGCCTCGCAAAGTGCTGTGATTACAGGCCTGTGCCACCACACCCAGCCTCTTTCTAGGAGCTAACAAAGTGCCTCCTTGTATAACTCCCCAAGAGAGACCCACCCAGGCAGTACTTAGCAAAGGGATAAAGACCACTCCCATCCAAAAGCCCTTTGACTCAACTTTTTTATTTTTTTTTCTTTTTGAAGGTCATGCAATAATTCACAGTCCCAAGCCCACGGTTTTCAAACAAGGTAGGAAAAAAGAAGCGAAGGAATTGGTGGTGGTGGTGGTGGTGGGTGTTTTTCTTCTTCTTTTGTTATTTCAAGCAGGACCAAATGTCAGAAAAAAATGCCTCTTTTCTCAATCATTAATTTTTCTGTCCTTAAAGTTGTTTATTTTTTAAATTGATTTCTGCAGGCAGTAATAGTAGGGTTTGGTATAACCGGCAAGCGCTCCTGTGTGTCTGAGAACGTGTGTGGATGTGGGTGTGTCTGGTGGTGGGTGTGGGTCGCTGGGGTTCCGGTTCCTTCCGGCTTCTTTGCCGCACTTGGCCACCAGCTCTCATCATCAGGGAAAGGAAAGATTCAATTGAGATGATAAAACTCATCAATAGAAGCTATTTTTTTCTCCCCATTTTTTCTTTTAAAAATGTTTTTTTTGTTGTTTTTTTTGTTTTTTTTCCATATTCCCCAAAGTTCTCCAAAAATGGCTGAGTTAATTCAAATCCCTTGGCTGTATGGTTTGTCTGCCCCTGCCTCCCACCCGAGAGCCCCTGTTGTGTGTGGGGGGGGGAACAGGGCTGGGTGGAGGGCGCCGTGGCTGCCCAGGAGGGTCTCTTCTGGACACTCCTGTGGCCCAGCCCTGGCCTCTCCAGAGTCTGGGGTCTCCCGGCTGGGCCTCTCCTGGGCCCTCTGTGCTGGGCCCCCGCGGCCTCTGCACGGCTCCTCGGGTGGGGTGTGTGCGTGGGGTGCGTGGGGGGCCGGGCGGGCGCCACCTCGCCCTGGCTTAGCACCAATCGTCGTCGCTCTCGCTGTAGGGTTCGTGCAGGCCCTTCCTGGAGCCTGGCCCGCGGGGCCTGGCCAGTCCATGCGCCGGGTAGTAGCCATTGGGGAGTCGCCGGTGCCGGGAAGGCGAGGCGCAGGCCGGGCCCGAGGCCCGGGGAGTCCTGGGCGAGCGCCCCGTGGCGCCCGAGGACGCGTGTCGTGCGGGGGGTGGCGCGTCGTAGGCCCCGGCCATGGCCTCCTCGCCGCCCCCGCTGCCCAGGCCGTCAGCCTCGTCGTAGTCGGAGCCTCGGTAGTAGCCATGGTGCCGCGGACCCGGGGGCCCCTCGGACACGTGCGGGCCGGATGCCGGCCACCGGGCCCCGCCATGGCGACAGGCCCTGGGAGACTCGCTCCGGGCTGGGCCCGGGACCCGCCGCTCCATCCTGGGCGAGCGGCCGCTGCTGTGGCTCCCCGTGGGCGGCCGATCTCCGGCCAGAGGCTCGGCCACGGGGCCTGGGTACCTCCGAGGGCCGCTGGTGGCTGCCCGGCCCGGCCTGGCCACCGCCTGCTGCTGCTGCGGGGGACCCGAGCCGCCGGCCTTACGGATCACAGGGGAATAGGACACGTGTGGCCGGGGGGTGGAAGGGGTCTGGGGGAGCTGGCGGCGGCCCCGCCGCGGAGTGCTGGTACCAGATGTTGAGGGGGCTGGGCTTCCACTTACGGAACTACTGCCCTACACGAAAATTGAAACAAAGGAAATCAAAAAAAAAGATACAACAAAATCAAAGGAGACACAGGATTGGGAGGGAGGGGGAGGAGAGGGGGGACACAGGACATTTGAATGGAAAAAAGCAACAGCCACAGGGAGGAGGGTGGGGAGGAGGGGGAGTGAGACGAAGAGGGAGGGAAGGAGTCAAAAACCAACACAACAAAGTGAAGAGAGAAATGAGAAATGGAGTTTTGTAAGTTTCGGGGTTCAAAATAGCAGAAGTTTCAAAAATTACTCACAGGCGTCCAGAGGACAGAAATCATAATCGAAACAAAAAGGGAAGCTGGGTTAAAGGAAAGCGAAGGGTCGGGCGGCCGCCCAGAACTCAAATGTGATCCACAACCGAGGAGGAAGCAGCTGCGGGCGGTGGGGAGGGGGCGGGGGAGTGGGGACAGCGTGGGCAGCCGGCGGGGAGCCCTATCTGCTGGGCACTCCAGTGGCTTAGGGATAGGATGGGAGGTGGTCACAGCCGGGATTAGGGACCTTTGCCCAGAGTGGCCGTCGGATGGGGGGTCCCCTTCTCGCCTCCCGGCCCATGAGCCCAGCCTGGGATCACTGCGCCGCACCCACCTGCCGGTGAGTCATGTGCTCTCGGCCCTCACTGGGCGAGCGGGACCAACGCTGGTCCCGGGCCCGCGTCCGGCCGTGGTCCGGCCGTTCCTGGGCATAGCGGTCCTTGTCGGGTGGCGGAGGGTGGTGGTGGTGGTGGTGGTGGTGTCGATGCTTCCGATCCTTGGGACGGCCCCGCTCCTGGTCCCGCTCCTTGGATGGCAGGTCCCCCGATTGGGTGGTCATGCTCAGGTCTGTCCCCAAGCCTGGGCCGGGCGAGACAGACAGACGGTCATGAAGGAGGGCTGGGGCAGATGTGCACACAGAAGGCCACCTGGGGGTGTGGGGGCCCTAGAGATCCCCTGGACAGAGGCAGGTCAGTGGGTGGTGGGGGTCCAGCCCCCAGGCCCCTGCAGCCGCCACCTGGCCCCATCTGTCCCCTCTCCATGGAGGCGCCTCCCTTCTCCCTTCTTCCTCAATGTCTCCCCTGCCCTGCCTTCTCCTCTCTCCCGTCCTCTGTTCCCCTGGTCCCTGAGCCCTGCAGTGCTGCCCACCTGTGTCTACGTCGGTGTAGCGGCCCAGGGAGCGCTCCGAGGCACGGTGGCCACGGTCGCGGCGCCGCTGGTGGTGCCGCTGGTTCTCCTCGGGCGGGACCCGCTCCAGCGAATAGTCGTCCAGGCGCCGGGCCTTGGGGCCCAGCACGGAGGCTGAGCGCTTCATGGGGCTGGTATCTGAGATGGTCTGGAGGAGGACAGGCCAGTGGGTTGAGGTCAGCAGCTGGCACCAAGTGGTCCTGGTCCTGGTCCTTCCCGCCCCATTGAAGCAGCCTGGTGGTGGCCTTTGATGACTGGGGTGTGACCATCCTGGGGTGGGGGTCTGGGGGTGCTGTGGGGCCTTGGCTCCCCCTGATGAATCCGGGCCCTGAGTGTGGCCAGGCCTCTGAGGGTGGAACTGAGGACTCCTCTGTCCCTCAGAGACAGGGCTGCTCCTTCTGGGCCCATCCCGGGTTCTGACGAGAAAGATCTGATCCTCACCCTCCAGCCCTGGGCGCCCAGCCAGGGTTGGGCAGGCTCAGGCTGGCCAGAGGGAAGCCCTCTCCACATCCAGGGTGCAAACCTGGGAGCCCTGGCCCGCCCACCCTCACCTCTGCCCCAGCTTGCTCTCCTGGGAGGGTGAGAAGCCTTGGCCTCTGTGGCTGGCTGACTATGGGCTCGGACCAGGCACCCGGCATGGCAGCTCCGTGTCCTCCCGGCTAACGGGGCTGTGCTCGCTGCCCCCCAAGTCTGAGTCCTGGCCAGGCCCAAACTAGGGAGCTCTGAGTGGGGGTGGGGGGCCCACTCTTCCCGGTGCTGCATCCCTGGGTCAAGCTCTGATACAGAGGGTTCTCTGCAGCAGGCAGAGGAGGGAAGGAGGGAGATGGGGCAGACGCCCACCTAACAGGGTCCAGCCCAGCTGAGCGCTGGTAGGCCAGCTCCAGGTAGGAGCGGCAGGACCAGGGGTCGGTGGTGGTGTCAGGGGAAGAAGCCCCCTAGAAAGAGGTGCAGGGTGGGCCAGGCTCTTGGAGAGCTGGTGTCCCCCAGCATGGGGGCCCCTGAAGAGAAGGGCGTAGGGGTGAGGATGGGGATGTCCCCACCCCACCAGGGCGCATGGGGGGCACACACAGGACACCACACACAAGGATGGGACTCCATGGGGTCGAGGGTGCGATCGGCAAAGAAAGGGTGGGGTCCGGGGACGGTGAGATGACAGGACTCCCTGGGGGGGGTGGGGAGGAAGAGGGGGCCGGAGCCCTGCTGGTGCTGGGTGGGCGCAGTACATACACTGAGGTTATTCCCACGTGGCCGGCCCCTCCTCCTCTGTCACAGCCCCATGGGATGGTGCACACAGAAAAAACAGAAAGAAGAAAATAAATATAAAAGGCAAGAGGGAGAGTGAGGTGGTGGTGCAGGGAGGGAAGCCAGGGAGGTGGGTGGCACTTGCATTAGGAGAAATTGAAGGGAGAAGGCAGGAGGAAAAGAAAAGTTAAAGTCCTGGCGGGTGGGTGTCCCGGGCCCCCGGGGCTGGTGTCCTCCATTCCCAGGGGTACAGAGGAGACAGACAGGAGATGCAGACAGACAGATGGCAGAGGCACGGGACCGACAGAAGGGACGGTACGGCCACGAGCCCCTGGCCCTGGGCTCTGCCTCATGCGATGCACACTCCAGCCCCTGGCTCCAGCTGATGCTCAAAACTTCCACGTGGTGGCCGTCAGCTAGACTTGTCCCAACCCTCTCCTGGGGCCCGGCAGCTCAGTCCTGAGGGGCAGCGGCATGCATGCTGGGTGCTCCCCAACCTATGTTCCCAGCAGCCAGAGGCCAGGCCCTCGGGTGACCCTGGTCCAGCCAGGCACAGCACAGCCTTGACCCGCACAGATGCCACGGCACAGCACATGGAAAGCTTGCCACAGCCACATATAACACACACCAGGGCCAGGCTCCTGCAGCCACACCCTCCAATAGTGGGCTGCGTGCATGGCCCCTGCCACACGTCAGCTGGGCAGCCAGCTATGCCTCGGGGCCCTCTGTCTTGTGAGCCCGGGCCAACGGGATCACCTGCAGGTGGGCCTGGCAGCTGAGTATAGCAGCCACACACGGACACACATCAAGCACACACCCGTCCCCCTGTTCCCAGTGGCTCCCACAGAGACTGACAGGAAATACAAACCCAGCTGCTGCTAGACCCATCCCAGACTCTGCTACTGCATTCGAGGACCTGCCAAGTTCCCATACGCAGACACGTGTGCATGTGTAGACGTGCAGTGTGTACATGCCCACGTGTACACGCACGTGTGTATGTATGTGCCTGAGTAGGCGCATATCTGCACGTGTGTGTGTGTGTAGGGCTGATCATGCCAGGTCTCACCTGGCCCTGATGAACCTCGCTGCACCCACAAATCTCCCGTCTGCAACCTCCAACCAGGGCAGCCAGAGACCATTTTGCAGTGACCACTGCCCTCTGCCCTGGGGGAGCCCTTCCCTCTCTGTCCTCTGTGAGGGAGGAGGGTCTGCAGGTGCTCCAGGTGTGGCCTGCAAACTGCTTCAGAGGCCACAGGAGTCCCTACCCAGGCCTCAGTATGGCAGAGAAGGGATGCACTGGGCTGCTTGTGGGGGGTCCGGCCCCAAGGCAGTGGTGAAAGCCCTCACCTGGTTCTCTGCAGGGAGGCGGGGCATGGAGGCGGCCCGGCCCTGGCCTTCCATGGGGAGGTAGTGCTCGCTGTCAGAGTAGCCATCTCTGCCCATCGCTCGCATCTCCACGGACTGCGGGGTAGATGGTGAAGCTGGATGAGCCCAGGGGCCTGACCCCCAGATCCCTGGTGTCTGCGGAGGGAGGGAGCTGCAGGGGTGTGTGTGGGCTGGGACCCCTCCCTTCTGAACTGCCCGGGCCCGCCGTTGGGGAGTTGGGGGACAGAGGCACCTGAGAGTTAGGCTGGCTGTTGGGCATGTCGGTTGGGGGGCCTCGCTCCGGGCTCCACGTGCCTGTCTTCTGAAACATTTCCTGGGCACGCTGGGTCACCCAAGATGGGCTTTCCTTGAGGCCGCTTTCGTGAGCCATCCTGCGTGGGGGACAGAGGCCGGGGTAGCAGTGGGTGCTTGGGTGGCTTCCAGAATCTGGGGACCGTGGCACCCCCATGTTCCACCTCCCTGGCAGGGGCGACACTCACAGGGCTCCTCCTGGGTCCAGCTGGGTGGAGGGAAGGGCATTCTGGCCGGGCCCCCCTTCTTGCGTTGGGGATGGGGGCTCCATGCGCTGGAACATGAGGGGTGTCCGGTCCTGGGGAAGGGGGCAGAGGGCAGTTTGAACAAGGGTGGGGCGGTCAGAGATACCCAGAAGGCATCGTGACATCCCGGGGTACAGACACACACACACTCACAGCACTCGGGTCTGAGCCATCTAGATACTTCTTGCCAATTCCACCCAGAACTGGACCACTTCTCCCCACTCCACCCAAGTCACAGCCCCAACCTGGTCCCGCCCCTCATCCCCCGCTGGACCACTGCAGGCCCCTTCTCCCGCTCCTACCTTCAACCCCACTGTGTCTCCCACAAGAGCCACCAGAGGGCGCCTGTGAGCACCTGAGGCAAATCAGATCCTTCCTCTGCTTAGAACCTTCTATGGCTCCCACTTCACTTGGGGTAAAAGCCAGAGTCCCTTCCTGCACTTCCCATGGCCCTGAAGGATCTGCCCTGTCACCACCTTGCCCTCATCTCCTCCCTGCTTTTTTCTGCCACAATGGCCTCTTTGCTATTTCCCAAACAACCCAGGCACAGTCCAGCCTCAGAGCCTTTGCTGGCGTTCCCTCTGCCTGAACACCCTTCTAGGTGATGCTTAGCTCACCACCTCTCCCCTTTTCTTTCAAGCCTTTGCTCACAGGTCCCCTTCCCAGGGAGGCTCCCCGAGGCTCCCCGACTACCCATTTCCCATTGCATCCCCTCCTCGGCACTCCTATCTCCTGGATGCTTCTTCACTTCTCCCCTGACACTTCTTCCCCTTCGCTGGATGCCACGTGATTCAGTCAGTTGTTACTGTTGGCATCTTCCCCACTTGGAATATCTGCTCCCTGAGGGCAGGGATTCTGGCCTGTTCTGCTCACGGCTGCACTCCCAAGGGCCGAGAACAGCACCCTGCATACAGTAGGTACTCAATAAGTGTTGGTGGAGCAGCTGAATGAATCCACATTATGAGTCCTTGGTAAGAACCTTTTTCTTTTTTTTCCCCAAGACAGGGTTTTGCTCTGTTGCCCAGGCTGGAGTGCAGCGGCGCGATCTCAGCTTGCTCAACCTCCACCTCCCAGGTTCAAGTGATTCTCCTGCCTCAGCCTCCCAAGTAGCTGGGACCACAAGTGCATGCCGCCACATGCAGCTAATTTCTTTTCTTTTCTTTTTTTTTTTTTTGTAGAAATGGGGGTCTTTCTATGTTGCCCAGGCTGGTCTCCCACTCCTGGCCTCAAGTGATCCTCCCGTCCTGGCCTCCCAAATAGCTGGGATTACAGGTATGCACCACCATGCCTGGCTAATTTTTTAGTCTGCAGAGATGGATTCTTACTGTGTTGCCCAGGCTGATCTCGAGCTCCTGGGCTCTCAAAGCACTGGGATTACAGGTGTGAGCTGCCCTGGGGCTCAGCCACCCTCCTATTCCAGTTTGTTCCCATGGTGACATGTAAGCCACTGTCCCCAGCCTGGGTTTCCCCGGGGCGACGAATAACGCACCTGCTCCTCACGCATGGCCTGCAGCTTCTTGGCCTTGCTCTGGCGGTAATACTCCATGATCATCATGGCTGCATAGATCTTCCCCACCGTGAGGTCCGTGGCTGGGGGCACACACAGGGCCAACTCACCATGGGCAGGTCTCCTTGGGGCCCTTGTCCTGCGTCCGTGTGCACCAGCCCGGGCCCACACTCTCCTCAGACCTTCTCTTTCCCTCCCTCTCCATGCGTCCAGGTGAATGGGATCCCAGGGCGGGGCTTGGCTCTTACACTTGTGAGGGGTGACCAGCAGGTCCAGTGTCTTCTGGGACAGGTTGGGCCAAATCGCCATCATCTCCTTCCGCAGCTCGGCGTCCATCTGCTGTTTGTCGGCTCCTCCTGAAATGGGGGTGCAGACAGACCCTGAGTGCCGCCTGGGTGCCAGCCGGACTCTGGGTCAGGTGCAAAGCCAGTGGCGCCCGAGATCTTTTTTTTTTTTTTTTTGAGACGGAGTCTTGCTCTGTAGCCCAGGCTGGAGTGCAGTGGCTCCATCGCAGCTCACTGCAACCTCTGCCTCCTGGGTTCAAGCGATTCTCCTGCCTCAGCCTCCTGAGTAGCTGGGACTACAGGTGAGCGCCACCATGCCTGGCTAAGTTTTTGTATTTTTAGTAGAGATGGGGTTTCACCATATTAGCCAGGATGGTCTTGATCTCCTGACCTTGTGATCTGCCTTCCTCAGCCTCCCAAAGTGCTGGGATTACAGGGGTGAGCCAGCATGCCTGGCCCTGGGACTCCAATCTTCCTGGTTCCCCCGGGGTCTCTGACTCCCCCATGGCCTGGCCCAGAGGCGGCCCTGGCAGCACTGGTGGAATGACATCTGAACTCTGCTTCTCAGCAGGGCCAGGATCATGGAGCAGTGGCGTGGGAGACAGCCCAGCACGGACAACAGCAGGATGACCCAGGGCCCCATGTTGGCTCCCAGCTATCGACTCATGACTTAGGTGTCTCTACCACTTGGTGCCTCAGTTTCTCCACCTGTGAAATCGAGACAGGCTGGGTGTGGTGGTTCACGCCTGTGATCCCAGCACTTTGGGAGGCCGAGGTGGGTGGATCACCTGAGGTCGGAAGTTCGAGACCAGCCTGACCAACAAGGTAAAACCCCGTCTCTACTAAAAATACAAAATTAGCCAGGTGTGGTGGTGCATGCCTGTAATCCCAGCTAATTGGGAGGCTGAGGCAGGAGAATTGCTTCAACCTGGGAGGCGGAGGTTGCGCTGAGCCGAGATTGTGCCACTGCACTCCAGCCTGGGCAGCAAGAGCAAAACTCTGTCTCAAAAAAATAAAGGAGACGATAGCAGGAGTACTTTCTTGTCTTACCTGGTTGTTGCTGTTGTTTTTTTTTTAGACAGATTCTTGCTCTGTTCCCAGGCTGGAGTGCAGCAGTGATGGAATCTCGACTCACTGCAACCTTCGCCTTACGGGGGTTCAAGAGATTCTCCTGCTTCACCCTCCTGAGTAGCTGGGACTACAGGCACGCACCACCATGCCTGGCTATCACCTGGTTGTTTGACGATCAAAGTAACATGCATGCAGCCTTGGGACAAGGCTGGGATGACCTGGAGCATCCCCAACAGAGCAGGTTTTGGTTTTATTTTTTGAGACAGGGTTTTGCTCTGTTGCTCAGGCTGGAGTGCGGTGGCGCAATCATAGCTCACTGCAGTATCGACCTCCTGAGCTCAAGTGATCCTCCCACCTCAGCCTCCCAAAGTGCTGGAATTACACATGAGAGCCACTGTGCGTGGCCCAGAGGAGGTTTTCTCCCCCTTTCCCAAGTCTCCACTGCCATGGACATGGCCTCGGACTGCTGCTGGTCCCTGGTCCCTCGCCCCAGTCATGGTGGTCTCCTTCAGGCTGTCTGCTGGTATTTCCAGGCCTTCCAGCCTGAGTGCACGGGAGGGTTCCTCCTGTGGTTGGCCGGGCCACGTGATGAGTTCTTGCTAATAGGGTGTGCACCACATGATGTGCCACTTTGGACCAGAGCATTTATTATTATTATTGAGATGGAGTCCCACTCTGTCGCCCAGGCTGGAGTGCAATGGCGCAATCTCGGCTCACTGCAACCTCTGCCTCCTGGGTTCAAGTGATTGTCCCACCTCAGACTCCCGAGTAGGTGGGATTGTAGACACCCACCATCATGCTTGGCTAATTTTTATGTTTTTGTAGAGATGGGGTTTTACCATGTTGGCCAAACTGGTCCTGAACTCCCAACCTCAGGTGATCCGCCTGCCTCGGCCTCCCAAAGTGCTGGGATTATAGGCAGAGCCACCACGGCCGGCCCATTTATTTATTTATTTTGAGATGGAGTTTTTGCTCTGTTGCCCAGGCTGGAGTCCAATGGCGCAATCTCAGCTCACTGAAGCCTCCACCCCCGGGTTTAAGCGATACTCCTGGCTCAGCCTCCTGAGTGGCTAGGATTTACAGGCACCTGCCACCGCACCCGGCTGATTTTCCCTACAGTTCATTCTAATGTGTCTTGGGCCACGTGGTATCAGTTTGACCTCTGGAGGGACTGGAGACTGAGTAGCCACATGACAAACCCCCAGGAAAAACCCTGGGGCAGCAAGGCTCAGGTGAGCCTCCCTGGTTGGGAGTGCACTGTGCCTGTTGTCACACACCGTAGGGAGAGTTAAGCATCATCTAAGTAACTCCACTGGGAGCAGACAACTAGAAGCTCACGCCTGGTGTCTCCTGGACCCTTCCGCAGATGCTCTTCCTTTCCAGATGTTTTTGGATTTTATTTTGAGATGGAATTTCGCTCGTTGCCCAGGCTGGAGTGCAATGGCGCAATCTTGGCTCAGGGCAGCCTCCTCACGGGTTCCATCGATTCTTCTGCCTCAGCCTCCTGAGTAGCTGGGATTACAGGCATGCGCCACCATGCCCGGCTAATTTTGTATTTTTAGAAGAGACAGGGTTTCTCCATGTTGGTCAGGCTGGTCTTGAACTCCCAACCTCCTTGGCCTCCCAAAGCGCTGGGTTTACAGGCATGAGTTACCATGCCTGGCGGATTTTTGTTTGTTTGAGACAGAGTGTTGCTCTGTCGTCCAGGCTGGAGTGCAGTGTTGCAATCTTGGCCTAATGTAGCCTCTGTCTCCTGGGTTCAAGGGAGTCTTGTGCCTCAGCCTCTCGAGTAGCTGGAATTACAGGTGTGTGCCACCATGTTGGGCTAATTCTTTTTTTTTTTTTGAGATGGAGTTTTGCTCTTGTTGCCCAGGCTAGAGTGCAATGGTGTGGTCTCAGCTCACTGCAACCTCCGCCCTCCTGGGTTCAATCGATTCTCCTGCCTCAGCCTCCCAAGTAGCTGGGATTACAGGTACCTGCCACCACACCCAGCTGATTTTTGTATTTTTAGTAGAGATGGGGTTTCGTCATGTTGGCCAGGCCAGTCCCAAACTTGTGATGTCAAGTGACCCGTCCACCTCACCCTCCCAAAGTGCTGCGATTACAGGCCTGAGCCACCACTTCTGGCCCTTTGGAGATTTTTTTTTTTTTTTGGCGGGGGATAGAGTCTCACTCTGTCCAGCCTGGAATACAGTGGCAGGATCTCAGCTCACTGCAACCTCCGCCTCCTGAGTTCAAGCGATCTCCCACCTCAGCCTTGCAAGGAGCTAGAATTACAGGAGCCTGACACCATGCCCCACTAATTTTTGCATTTTTAGTAGAGGTGGGGTTTCACCATGTTGGCCAGGATGGTCTGGAACTTGTGACCTCATGTGATCCGCCTGCCTCGCCCTCTTAAAGTACTGGGATTATAGGCATGGGCCACTGTGCCTGGCCCTTTACAGATTTGAATATGTATTCTTTGACTGTAATAAACTGTAACTGTGAGTATAAAAATTTTTCTCAGTTCTGACTTCTTCTAGGGAATCACTGAACCTGTGGGTGGTTTTGGGACCCCTGAACACAGATCCCCAGGGTGCCACAGCAGCTGAGTTATGATGGCATTACATACGAGTGGGGGCATTGTGAGACCCATTTTACAGATGAAGGAACTGTGGCAGGCAGAATTCAAAAACTGCCTGTCCACCAAGATTCTAGTTATTCAATCAAACACTAATCTAGGGACCACTGCCCAGGCTATGAAGGGACTTTGCAGATATAATTAAATACCAACAAGGTGGCTCATGGCTGTAATCCTGGGACTTTGGGAGGCCAAAGCTGGTGGATCACCTGAGGTCAGGAGTTTGAGACCAGTCTGGCCAACATGGCAAAACCCCATCTCTACTAAAAATACACACACAAAAAACCTAGCTGGGCGTGGTGATGGACACCTGTAATCCCAGCTACTCAGGAGGCTGAGGCAGGAGATTTGCTTGAGCCTGGGAGGCGGAGGTTGCAGTGAGCTGAGACCACACTGTTGTACTTGAGCCTCAGCAACAAGAGTGAAACTCTGTCTCAAGAAAAAAAAAAATTTTAACTATCAAGTCAGCTGACCTCAAAATACAGAGATTTTCAGGGTAGGCCCGCCCCAATCATGTGAGCCCTTATAAAGCATAATATTCTTTCTGCCTGGTGGCAGATGGGGAAGTCAGAGAGAATGGAAGCACATGCACCCCCAGGAGCAAAAAGCTAAAAGCCAGTGATAAATCAAGACCTCAGTCTTACCAGCCATAAGGACATGAATTCTGGCCACACCTGAATGAACTTGGAAGTAGATTCTCCAGAGAGGAGCCTAGCTTGGCCGACACCTTGATTTCAGCCTCGAGAGACCCTCAGCAGAGCGCCCAGTCTAGCTTCTTGGACATCTGACCTACAGGACTGTGAGCTGAGGAATGGGTGTGTCTTAAGCCGCTACATCTGTGGTCATCATATAACTTGCTGCAGCCTTGACCTCACGGTCCCCAGTGATCTTCCCACTCCAGCCCTCCAAGCAGCTGGGAGTGCAGGCGCACATCACCACACCTAACTAATTTTAAAATTTTCTGCAGAGACGGGTCGCTCTGTGATGGTCAGGCTGGTCTTGAACTCCTGACCTCGAGTGATCCTCCTGCTTCAGCCTCCCAAAGTGCTGGGATTACAGGTGTGAGCCACCGCGCTCGGCCAACTTTTAAATTTTTTGTAGAGATGGAGTCTCACTATGTGTCTACGATCAGAGCTCACTGCAGCCTCGAACTCCCGGCCTCAAGCGAGCCTCTCACCTGGGCCCCCATGCCTGGCCACAGATCTGTTTACTCTGAGAGCTCATACAGTCTCCTGGCTTAATCTGTCAGTATCTGATGCCTGATTGCTTTATGGCCCCAGCCCGGCCTGGAGTCGCTGGCTGCTCCCCACCTCCGCGTGCCACAGCCAACAGCCATGCCTGCCCTTCATGCCCAACCTGCCCCTCCCACCTCTCCCGACTCAGGATCTGGCTGCTCTGTGCTTCCAGAGCTCAGGCCCAACCCTGAGGGTGTCTTTGACGTGTCTCTCTCCCTACCACCCCACATTCCACTGGCACTCATCCTGCCGGCTGGACCCTTAGGTGCTGTCCAGTGTCTGAATGCTCTACACCCCAACTCCTAGATCTTTTTTTTTTTTCTTTTTTGAGAGGGAGTCTCGCTGCAACACCCAGGCTGGAGTGCAATGGCGCGATCTTGGCTCACTGTAACCTTCGCTTCCCAGGTTCAAGTGATTCTCCTGCCTCAGCCTCCTGAGTAGCTGAGACTACAGGTGCACACCACCATGCCTGGCTAAATTTTATATTTTTAGTAGAGACGGGGTTTCACCATGTTGGCCAGGCTGGTGATCCTGACCTCAAGTGATCCACCCACCTCGGCCTTCCAAAGTGCTGAGATGACAGGTGTGAGCCACCATGCCCGGCCAAGTCACTACATCTAAGCTGCCACACTGTCTCCACCGGGATGATATCAGCAACCCCCACCCTGGCCTCCTCCTGGTTTCTCATCCCCACTGTGGCCAGAGGGAACCTGTTCAAATGTGAGTTGGGTCAGGTTCCTCTTCTGCTCTGAACTTGCGTGGCGCACCCTCACTCAGAACGTGAGTCAGCTCAATGCCCTGGGTGTCCCGTGTTCACCCCCACCCCCACATCAGGGCCTCTGCCAGTCCTTCTGCCTGGAGCACCTTCCCCCCAGAAATCCACGAGACTCACTGCCCCACTTCCTCAGTGGAGGCCTCCCTGTCCACCTAAAGTGTAAGCTGCTGGGTCCCGCGTGCTTAGACGGGTACCTGACACGTTGAGGGGTTGCGCTAAGCATCTGCCAAATGTGGTGGCTCATGCCTGTAAAACCAGCACTTTGGGAGGCTGAGGCGGGAGGACTGTTTGAGCCCAGGAGTTTGAGACCAGCCTGGAACACCTGATGAAACCCCATCTCTATTAAAAAAATAAAATAGGCCAGTTGTGGTCGCTCATGCCTGTAATTCCAGCACTTTGGGAGGCCGAGACAGGCGGATCACGTGGTCAGGAGTTCAAGACCAGACTGGCCAACATGGTGAAACCCCGTCTCTACTAAGAAATAAATACAAAAATTAGCTGGGCATGGTGGCTTGTGCCTGTAATCCCAGCATTTTGGGAGGCCGAGGTGGGTGGATCTCTTAAGGTCAAGAGTTCAAGACCAGCCTGGCCAACATGGTGAAACCCTGTCTCTACCCAAAATATAAAAAATTAGCCAGGCATTATGGTCTATGCCTGTAATCTCAGCTATTGGGAGGCTGAAGCAGGAGAACTGGGAGGTGGAGGTTACAATGAGCCGAGATCGTGCCACTGCACTTCAGTGTGGGTGACGGAGAGAAACTCTGTTACCAAAAAAAAAAAAAAAAATTAGTGGAGTGTGGTGGTGAGTGCCTATAGTCCCAGCTGCTGGGGAGGCTGAGGTGGAAGGATTGCTTGAGCCTGGGAGGTCAAGGCTGCGGTGAGTTGCGATCATGACACTGCACTGCACAAGACTCTGTCTCAACAAAAGCCCCCAAAACCAAAAACCCTGTAGAACAAACGAGGGGAAGAGTGAATGAAGAGGGCGGTGTCAGCAGCTTCTCTAGTTTGGGGCAGGGAGGGAGACCCCCGGCTCCACCCTGTCCACCTTTCTGTGCCCACCCCGTCCCTTCCTTACCCTTGGCAATCTTGATGTCCAGGGCTGTGCGGATCAGAGCCATGAGGGTGGAATTGAAGTGGACGGTGTTGTCATCTGCCACGGGCAGGTCCATCCGCAGAAGCCTCTACAGAAAACCCAAGGTGAGGGCAGTCATTCCTGGGCATCCCTCCTGGGTCTCCCGTGAGCCACGCCCGCCCCTACCCAGGGAGTCCCAGGAAGAACTCTGAAGGCGGGCAGCGGCTGAGGCGGCCCCTACTTAGGTTACCTGTCCCAGTACTCAATTTCTCTTGGTGGCCTGTAGGGAGGGGACAAGGGCTCTCCTACACTTCTGGTCCCCTGCCCTCCCCTTTTTCCCACTACGTGTTTGACCTGAGAGCTGGTATTTCCAGAGTTGGCCTCAGTCCTTCCCTGCCTCGTTCTACCCCAGAGTTCTTCGGGACGGCCCCGTTTCAGTCTGATCCCAAAGAAAAAGAGCACAAGCTGGATTTGAGCAGCACGTGCAGCAGCCAAGGCTGAGGGGGCCGGGACCACAGCCACGGGTGGGGGCACCGCCGGCTCCCCACCCCCACCCCCACCTCCCGGCTTGGCCCAGACCAGGACAGACCAGATGGGCACAGACCACATCATTCCTCTGAGAAGCAGCAGGCAGGCAGCCCCCCACTGATGGGGCAGGCCCCTCGCAGGCATGCAGCGAGGCTGTGACACAGAACAGCACAGACGGGGTGCATGCAGACGGAATCTCGAGACTCATTCATAGCTCTGTGGGAAGTGTATCTCAGGGACTTGTCCGGATCTTGGCTCTCTGTGCAATGGCAGGGGGAAGGGAGGAGGGGCATTCCTGTGGCCCAGGGAAGAAAAGATTCCCCATGTCCCAGGCAGGGGTTCTGTCCCCCGTGCTGGGTGGCATGGGAGAGGATGCTGGGCTGGTGCGCACCAGCCCAGGCTGAGGTGGAACAGAGAAGGGGGATGAGGTCAAGTTGGGTGGGGATTCGGACACACATGGGCAGGAAACACAGAGCTAGAGATGGGGAGAGGAATGGTAAGCCCAGAGCAGGACGCTAGAGGAGACACTGGGGCAGGGTGGGGAAGGAGCTGGGAAACAGAGAAACACAGACTGAGCCTCTGTGCACAGTTGTGCAGGCTGTGCACTGCACAAAGTGCTCCCATCTTGGAAATGATAGATTTATGTACTTATTTTTTCTTTTTGTAGAGATGGGGTCTTGCTATGTTGCCCACGCTAGTCTCGAACTGGGCTCAAGTGATCCTCCCATCTCAGACTCCCAAAAACACTAGGATTATAGGCATGAGCCACAATGCCTGGCCTCCAATTTGTGCATTAAATACAATAGCTTCCCAGCTAAGAGCAAAGTGTCTTGTTCTCGCCACATTGGTGGACTGCAACAATTTTCCAACGGACACGTTTTGTAGAAAAGGTGCCTTTTTCAAATTTGCACCTAGCTGTCTGATGGACCCATGGTGGGCCTGCACCAAGACGAGGAGGGGAAGGGCTCTTCCTCCCTCTCTTGCATATGCACACACATTCAACTATGCAGACACTGAGAGAAGTGACTAGAGGAAAACTGGGGAGGGGAGCGACAGGAACGGGGAGAGGCTCCTTGTCTGAGACGCTGGTGGGCCAACCTTGTCCCCAGCTTTGACTGAGAAGTGAGGGGAGACATAGAGGTTAGGTGAGGAGTGGTGCACAGAGGAAGGAAAGACAGGAGCTTGTGGGGAGGTGGCGACACGGGGCGGGCACAGATAGCACTGATGGATGGGGACGCAGGGAAAGTCAAGGTGGACGGGAGAACAGGTTGATAGGGTAGTATTTTTTGGGTGGGAAGAATATTTAAAGGTCATCCCGGAACTTCTCGTGGATGAGTGGCGGAAACAGAGCAACTGTCCTTGGGCGCCAAGGGAGATTCCAGGACAGGGGTCTGGAGGGGTGGCCCGGCGCGGCCGCTTGGCGGCAGGACGCTCGTTTGCTCAGCCAGCATGCACCACCCCCCGTCGGCCATGGTGCCTGCCCGCCCCGGGCCCCGCCAAGGCAGCGTGCATGGCCTGCATCAGTGTGCCACCGTCCAGGGGTCCAGCTGCGGCCGCCTGCCCACTCTGGAACAATGGAGAGGCATGTTGGGGTGTCTTGGGCAGATTAGGGATGGGGGCTGGGGATGAAACTGGGAGGGGAGAGAGGGGAAGAGAGGTTCCTGGTGCTCCTTGGAAGGTCTCTAATCCCCCAGGGCCCTAGGTCAGAGATCAGCTTCAGGTGTGCGTGGCAGGGGTGGGGAGCTGGGGGCTCGAGGCACAAAAGATGGGCCTGGGACCTTGCCTGCTCTTGGGGGCTTAAGCCCCTCTCTGCAAGGCGCCTGCCTCGGCCTGGGCATAGGGGGCAGAAGTGGGAGGCGTGGGTTTTGACTCCCTGAAGAAGTGTGTTTGTTTCCAATTTGGGACCTGGGCGCTCCCCTCCCCCGCCCCCGGCGTGTCGGCCATAATGGAGTCTCAGAACACGAAGACACTCATCAGAAAGGACGGACACAGTGTGCTGCTTGGAATCGAGGGATGGTCATGATCGGTTCACTCGAGAAAAGAAAAAAAAGAATCAAAAACAAGAAGAGAAACACTGGAAAAAGAGAGTCGGCTGGGTGTTTCTGGTCAGCACTAAAAAAAAAAAAAAAGGAAAAAAAAAAAAAACCCAGCGCCTGGACGTCGGTGGTCGGCAGGGTAGTCTACCTTGTAAGCCACTCTGGCCGGGCACTTCTTCCCCAGACCCAGGGGCGGAGACATGTGTCTCAGCATCTGATACATGTCCAGGTAAGGCATGCGGCCCCTGGCAGCACCGAAAACAAAAAACAAAAACAAAACGGGAATGGGAACAGAGAACCAAAGGGAGAGGGGTGGGAGGAAGAGCAGAAAGAAGAAAGAAATCCACATGAGCCGAAAAAACAGAGAGAGAAAGATGTAGAGAATGACAAAAGAGATATTTCAAATCAATGGAAAAGAGGAGAAAAAATGGAAGAAAAGGTCATTAAAAAAAGATTACTTCACTGCTCGGGAGCAGGGAGAGAGAGAAAAGAGAAAAGTCAGATTCGGCTTGGGCTCTGAGCTATGGTCCTGGAGGGACGCGGAGGGAAGGGGGATTCTCACTTTGGAAGACATACAGCCATGCTTTTGTGCACTGCTTTTTTTTAAGAGACAGGGTTTCCCTCTGTCGCCTAGGTTGGAGTGCAGTGGTGTGATCATAGGTCACTGCAGCCTCCACCTCCTGGGCTCAAGCAATCCTTCTCCCTCAGCCTCTGGAGTAGCTGGGACTACAGGCACTTGTCACCATGCCCAGCTAATTTTTTTGTAGAGAAGGGGGTTCTTGCTATGTTGCCAGGCTGGTCTTGAACTCCTGGGCTCAAGTGATCCTCCTGCCTCGGCCTCCCAAAGTGCTGGGATTACAGGCGTGAGCTGCTGCACCCAGCCACCATTGCCATTTCTAAAGTTGGGTCATGTTCTCTGGTTTGGCTGAGGCTGGTCTCTGAGGGGGCCTAGGTGGGGAGGAGGGGCTGGGGCCGGGAGGAAGAGGTGGGCTGGGGCTTTAGGAGGTGAGGGGTGGAGGGGGAGAGTGTGGAAGTGATGGTGGGGGGAGAAATGCAAAGTTACAATCCCCCAGGGGATGTGTCTGATTTGGGGTGCCGTTGAGACCCCAGGATGGGCAGCTTCAGCTAAGAGCAAGCAAAGATGGCTGAATGCTGAAGGGAAGGAAGAAATATGTTCCATGCTTCATCGGTCTACATGACTGCATTCTGTTGGCTAAGAGTTTTCTAGTTTAATGCAAGAGAGAGAGATGGCTCTGTTTTTTAGATATATATATATATATATATATATATGAAATATATATATTGAAGAACCCCAAGCCACACTCATTCCATGGATGCTAGCAGGTTTTAGTGGAAGTCAAACCTTGCAAGCAACCCTATGAGGACATTTCTTGCCTAAGCCGAGAGGGGGAGATATTACTCGCAATAAACTGTACATATCCTTATAATGAATCCGACCGCTGAAAGGAGAAGAAAGGGGGTTAGTGCAGGCAGTGGGTTCACACAGGCTCCCTGGGCACATGGCGAGGTCATGATGCTTGAGGCAGGGGTCTCTCTGGCTTGCAGAAGTGGGAGAGACTTGGGACAAGTGAAAGTCTCCAGACACTGGGGAGACCCAGGACTGGAGGATTTCAGTTGGGGCGTGCCAGGGGTCCTGCACTGCAGGGCACCTCCCCTGGGGCTCTCTCTGCATCTGCCTCCTCCACAATCTACATGGGCTACAGGGGGCGGGGGAGCGTGTGGAATAGAGGACTTGGGGACAGCATCCCACTGCTGTGACCTAAAATCAAAAGAGGAAGAGTTAGGAACCAGCCAAAAGCCAAGCCCCACACCCACAGCTCTCCCCAGCCTCTCGGTCTCCTGGAGGACGTACCTGACGCTTCGGGAATAGCCAAGACCACCTCCTGCCCACCTTCCTCGTGGGGCCTTGTCTCCAGCACTGAGGCCAGAGGAAGATGGGGCTTAGCCTGCTGAGGGCCCCCCCAGTAATGCTTCTTCAGGCCCCAAGCCCAGCCTGGACTAGAATCCTCGGTCCGTGGCTGGTAGGCTCCAGGTATTTGGACAGATCCCTGAGGGTCCTTCAAAGCTTGGTGTTGGGTGGGCACTCAATACACGTGTACAAGTTGGAACCCACCCTCTGAAACCATCGCCTATCTGTGAAGAGGGGGCCCTCTGGTGTCTACCCAGATGGGAGCACCCACTCCCTTTGTGGCCACAAAGATGCAAGGGCCCCTGAGGCTCTGTGCCCTCCCTGGCCTGTGTGAACCCTCACTCCAAGGTTCACAGGTCCCAGCAGGAGCTGAGTTCTGCCACCCGGATGTTGCAACCCATCCTGTCTGCCAAGGGCAGGCTAGCCCTCCTCCCCACACTCGCAGGAGAACTGAGGCTGAGGCACTGTTGGTTTTCTCCCTGGAGCCTGGCTAATGCGTCCTCACCATCTGGAGACTTCACAGTGAGAGACAGGAGAGGCTCGTAGAGGAGAGGGCTCTTCAGGACACGTCATGGCTGATGCCCTCCCTTATTTTCTAGAAAGTCCAGGGTTTGGGCAGCATTGGCACCCCACGTGTCTAATCTGGGGTATGCAAGGGTGATGATTCTTACGCCTTCTCTCCTGACTGAACCTGTGAGACCCCTGTAGGACCCCTGGAGCCCAGTGCTCCTGGGTCTGGGGCCTGACCTAGCTGTTCCAGTTCCCGGGAAAGGCGTGTATTGTGGCTGGAGGATTCGGGGTGATTTCTTACCAAGCTGCAGGGTCATACTCGGCCCAGACACGCACGTACTCATCCAGGTGGTGGGGGCCCAGGATGGAGGAGTCTCGGGTGAGGTACTCAAAATTGTCCATGATGACGGCGACAAAGAGATTCAGCATCTGTGGGGACACCGGGGACCAAGATGGAGTCGGGGCAGAGACGGAGGGAATGAACGAGTGAGGGTGAAGGATACGGACAGACAGACCCAAACACATACACACAGGCCCAGATGGAGCGAGGGATAGAGACATGGGAAAGGAAATGAGACAGAGAGATGGGGGGACAAGGAGAGCCAGTGAGAGGGAGATCGAATGGAGAGATGGAAGAGACGGAGAGACAGAGAGATGGAGAGAGATACAAAGAGACAAAGACCGGCTGGGCATGGTGGCTCATGCCTGTAATCCCAACACTTTGGGAGGCCAAAGTAGGCAGATCACTTGAGGTCAGGAGTTCAAGACCAGCCTGGCCAACCTAGTAAAACTCCCATTTCTACTAAAAATACAAAAATTAGCTGGGTTTGGTGGCGTGCGCCTGTAATCCCAGTTACTTGGGAGGCTGAGGCAGGAGAATCACTTGAACCTGAGAGGTGGAGGCTACAGTAAGCTGAGATCGTGCCACTGCACTCCAGCCTGGAGACAGAGCAAGACTCTGTTTCAAAGAAAAAGAAAAAAGACAAAAACCAAGAATGATGGAAAGAGAGAGTCAGTGAGAGCTGGAGCGGAGGCTACTGAAATAGGACCAACACCAAGAGAACCACCGTGACCCCAAATCCTCCCACATCTGCCCCCAACAAGGCCAAATTTTTCCTACTTTTATTTTTATTTTCAATTTTGAGACAGGATCTCACTCTGCCACCCTGGCTGGAGTGCAGTGGTGTGATCATGGCTCACTGCAGCCTCGACCTCCAGGGCTCAAGTGATCCTCCCACCTCAGCCTCCTGAGTAGCTGGGACTACAGGTGTGTAGCACCAAGTGTGCAGCTAGCTAATTCAATCTTTTTTTTTTTTTTTTTTTCTGAGACAGAGTCTCACTGTCTCCCAGGCTGGAGTGCAATGGTGTAATCTTGCTCACGGCAACCTCCATCTGCCTCAGCCTCCCAAGTAGCTGGGATTATAGGCGCCTGCCACTACGCATAACTAATTTTTGTACTTTTAGTAGAGACAGGGTTTCACCATGTTAGTCAGGCTGGTCTTGAACCCCTGACCTCAGGTGATCCGCCTGTCTCAGCCTCCGAAAGTCCTGGGATTACAGGCATGAGCCACTGCACCTGCCCTCAATATTTTTTTTTGTTTGTTTAAAGAGATGGGTTTCGTCATGCTGCCCAGGTTGGTCTTGCATTCCTGGGCTCAAGTGACCCTCCCACCTTGGTTTCCCAAAGTGCTGGGATTACAGGCATCAGCCACTATGCCTGGCTGAAATATTTCACTGGGTCTCAAATGGGGGAATTCTGTCCCCGACTCCCACCCCCATCCTCCAGGGGCATTTGGGAATGTCTGGAGACATTTGTGGTTGTCGCAGCAGGAGAAAGGGGTGGCGTGTGCTGCTGGCATCTAGCGAGAGGAGGACAGCGATGCTGCTATGTACTGTGCAGGCACAGCGTGACCCCACCCTAAAGAGTCAGCCAGCCCCAAATGTCATCTCTGAGCTTGAGATGCTCAGGGTCACCTGATCCCAGGCTGGTTCAGAGAAGTCTTGGAGGGAATAAACCTTTGACACAGCCACATTCTAGAGAAACCCACTCCTCTGAAAGGGAGACAGACTTAGGGAGCCCACCCAGCCCTCACGGTGTCCACAGACTCACCAGAAATGAGCAGAGGAAGATGAAGGAAACGAAGTAAAAATAAGCAAATTCATTGCCACACTCTCGAGTCAGGATGCCAGAGTTCTTATCACACGGTTTCCCGCTGAGGCAGGAGAGCATGATGTTGTGCCACGCTTCCCCGGTGGCACTCCTGAGGACAGGGAGAAATCAGAGGCTCGGGCACCCAGCCCCAACTGGGCACCAACGCCTCCCTGGGAGGTGGAGCACACATGGGTTCTGGCACTTGGGTTCTGGAGCTGGCCAGGCAAGTCCCAGCTGGACCACCTCCTTTTTCTGGGAGCTGTGTACTGAAGTCCACAGGGAGCTTTGAAAAAATACCGATACCCCATCCCAGCAGACTTGGATTCAATTGGTCTAGGGTAAGATTTGATGTGTATGGTGTGTGCCCTCCCTTCCCTCTTTTCCCTCCTCTCCCCTCCCTTCCTCCCTTCCTCCTTTCCTTCCTTCCTCCCTTCCCTTCCTCTCTCTCTCTCTTTTGACAGGGTCTTGCTCTGTTATCCAGGCTGGGGTACAGTGGCACAATCACTGCTCACTGCAGCCTCAACCTCCCAGGCTCAGGTGATCATCTCACCTCAGCCTCCTGAGTAGCTGGGTTTACAGGCACATGCCACCACTCCTGGCCAATTAAAAATTTTTTTTTGTTGAGATGGGGTCTCCCTGCGTTGCTCAGGCTGGTCACTGGTATGCGTTAAAAACTCCCCTAGGCCAGGCACAGTGGCTGACACCTGTAATCCCAGAACTTTGGGAGGCCGAGGTGGGCAGATCACGAGGTCAGGAGTTCGAGACCAGCCTGACCAATATGATGAAACCCCGTCTCTACTAAAAATATAAAAATTAGCTGGGCGTAGTGGCATTCGCCTGTAATCCCAGCTACTCGGGAGGCTGAGGCAGGAGAATCGCTTGAACCTGGGATGCAGAGGATGCAGTGAGCCAAGATTGCGCCATTGCATTTCAGCCTGGGCAATAAGAACAAAACTCCCATCTGGGAAAAAAAAAAAAAAAAAAAAAAAAAAGTAAAGAAAAGCTCCCCTCCATTCAGGTGACAGTCATCTCATAATATGTATGTTCTCCATGGATCACTGTGTTCCAGGCATGCTGGGATTCTCACAGTCCTCAGACATGCCAGCCACACTCCTGCCTCGGGACCTTTACACAGGCAGTACCCTCGGCTCGCACTGCCCTTCCCCAATACCCACATGGCTCCCTCCCTTGCCAATTTCTCTCAAACGTCACACTTTCAGAGAGGCACGACCTACCAGTCCTCTATTCTTTTTCTTTTTATTGTTAGATTTAAAAAATATATATGTATTTTACTGTTGCAAAATACACACAGCAAACTTAACCATTTTGAAGTGTACAATTCAGTGGCATTAAGCACACTCACATTATTATGCACCTATCACCATTATCTACCTCTATGTCTTTTTAAAAAATCAAAAATACATATTGTTCTTTTTGGAGACAGAGTCTCGCTCTGTTCCCCAGGCTGCAGTGCAGTGGCACAATCATAGCTCAATGTAACCTGGAACTTCTGGGCTCAAGCAATCCTCCCGCCTCAGCCTCCCAAGTAGCTGGGACTACAGGTGCGTGCCACTATGCCCAGTTAATTAAATTTTTTTTTTTTTGTAAAGACGGGGTCTCACTGCCCAGGCTGGTCTCAAACTCCTGGGTTCAAGCAATCCTCCCACCTTGGCCTCCCAAAATGCTAGGGTTACAGGCACGAGTCACTGCACCCAGCCCTATTCCCTTTTATTCTTGCATTTCATCCTTTTTCTAGCATCCTTTATAATTTGTTCCCTGATTATGTGTCTTCCCCATGGGGATGTTAGCTTCCAGTGCTGAAAATGTTTCTTTTCCTCTTCTCTACTTCCTGCTGCATCCTGGTTTTTACAGCGGTGCCTGGCATGCCGTAGGTGCTCAATAACCCTCCACTCAACGAGTGAAGGAACTTTGTGTGAAGCCGGGATGACGAACCCAAGAATAAAGCCTCATGGTCTGCAAGCCTCACTTTTCTCATCTGTCAGACAGGGCTGCCAAGAATCCCCTCCTCACAAGGTGGTCAGGAAGATTCAGGGAGATGTCTGGAAAATGACCTTCATGACTATGTTCCAGGGCTCTCTGGTTCTGCCCTGCTAGGATTCCTGGGCCTCCAGACACCCATTTCCAGCCTCATGGGGAAAAGAAGGATAAAAGCACATCCAGTCACCCCCTCACCAAGAGGAGGAGGAGGGCAAGCCCCCTACCGGAAGAGAAGGAGGGCACGCCCCCTACCGGAAGAGAAAGAGGAGAGCACGCCCCCTACCGGAAGAGAAGGAGAAAGGCACGTCCTCCATTGGAAGAGGAGGGCACATTCCCTATGGGAACAGAAGGATGAAGGCAGGCATCCCCACCAAGGGAACAGAATTATGAGAGCAGGCAGGCCCCCTTCTCACCGGAAAAGCAGCATGAGGGCCTGGAAGAAGGTCCGGAAGTTATTGTGCTCAGTGATTTGGAAATCATCTTCGTCACTGTCCTCATCCTCCACGTCGATGCCGATGTTGCCAAACACCTGCGGAATTCGAGGGTGACGACCAGGGGCTGCCATTCCCCCAGTGGCTTCTGGGAAACCCAGCTCAACCTCCACGGCTGCTTCTGTGGACCAGGCTTCTCTCACCCATCCCTTCCTAAGGGTGGCTGCCCTCCTTGGGAGACTCTAGGGACCTTAGGGGTGTGGGACTCACCTGCATCCCAATGATGGCATAGATGAAGAACAACATGGCGATCAGCAGACAGACATAAGGCAGGGCCTGGTGGGAAAAGAGGCAATGAAGAAGAGTGCTGGGGGTCCCTCAGCCACACTGTCTTCCTCCCTTGTCCCAGTGCTCTGCCCCACTGGGTTGGGTGGCCACATGCTGCACTAGAGTCCTGCTAGGGCTGTTGGGCATCTCTGGGGGCTCTAGGATGAGGCCCTTACAACTCTGAAGACACACCAGGGGTGGGAACTTCGACAAGAGCCCTGCAGATAACAGATTCTCTGCATGACTATATCATAGAGGCACTTCCGATCTGACTTCTACATTCAGCCAGAGCATGGGGGTTGCCTGTCTTCTTAGCCCTGGACCAGCAGGAGGAATGAGGACTCACCTTGAAGGACTGCACAAAGGTCCAGAGAAGAATGCGAATGGTGTAACCCTGACGGAGAAGTTTGATGAGCCGGGCAGCTCGGAAGAGGCGGAGAAAGCTCAGGTTGATGAAGTTATTCTGGGGAGATGGAGGAAAAGGGGTGACCAACCACCCACCCCAAAGGGCTCAGAGCCGTCACCACTCACAGAGGCCCCTACATGAAGCCAACCAACAGGAAAAAAGCAAGCCAGACCCCAAATAAGGAGGGAGAGAGAAAGCACTATTAATGCAATGATGCAGAGGAAAAACTCGAAAAGAACGAAGTTGGGAGAGAGAGGGTGGGAGGGAGGAAAAGGCATCAACTCAAAAGCATAAGCCCTCCCTGCCAGCCCCACCCACAATGGGGAAAGGAAAGAAAAAGGAAGGAGGAAAAAGGAATGGGGATGGGGAAGAAATAATAAAAGAACAAGAAAAAGAAAATATATCAGAATCATCCAATCAGGAAAAAAATCGAGATGGTTTTTGTTTCTCCCAACAACCAAATGCACTGAGACGAAAGGACACAAGCCGGTCAAGTTGCGGAATCTATCACACGTGTACAATGCACAAACACCAGGGCAGGGGTCGGGGTGGAGGTCGCCAGCACGCTCAGGCCTGGTGGACATGTGCGGGTTCCGAGGGCATGTTACGCTCCGGGCCAGAAATGCATCTGTCACGGGACTCACCGGACACCCTGCCCTGCCCTGCCCTGCCGAGCTGCCCGCCCGCTCCTGCCCGCCCTGACCTCACCCCACGGCCAAGAGGAGCAGCGGCTCGAGCCAATTGGGAGAAGCGGAAGAGCATCTTTTCTTACCCCCTTGGCGAGCGGGAATGGGGAGGACGGGAGGGAGCTGGGGCTGTTCGGCTGCAGGGTGAGTCCTCGCTGCCCGCTGAGTCGGAGAAGATGCATTTGGGGCCCTTTTCCCCCCTCTCAGGGATGGCTTCTCAGCTTCTGGGGCTGGGTGGAGTAGCACGGGACCAGGCCTGCAGGAAGCAGGAAGCACTCAGCTCCCATGGGTGGGTGAGCTCAGAAATCAGCCTAGGCCCACCAAGGGGCGGGTGCTGGAGGCTGGGAGGTGGGGCCATCCCTGCCCCCAGGACCTCCCTGGGTGGCCACTGCCTCTGCTCAAAAACCCCATCTAGTCACTGCCTCTGCCTCCTCCCACCCAAGCTAGAAAACCTGGGAGCCAGAGAGTTGGGGGGCCAGGGAGACCAGCTGGAGATGGTGGACATGGACTGCCGGTGTTTTGTGACCATGTTGGGGCTTCAAGGGACCTTGGTTGGGGGGTGGGAGGCTCAAAGTCATAAGTGGGCCAAATCTGGCTAATAAAGCTGTTTTGTTGGGCCTGAGCAGTGTTTTTTCATTTGTCTTTGTTTTTAATTAAAAATTATTGCCGTCGTTTAAAAACCAAGAGCTTTTTGCCCACCAATCTGGCTTTCTGGCAACCCTGGGCCTGCTGCAATTGCTCCCTGGAAGCAGGCCCACATGCTCTCTGGTTTTCCAAGGTCCTCGAGTTCTAGAGATGGCACCTGCTTTCCTGGTTGACTGGTGTCTGCTTGGCCGCCAGAGGCATTTGAGTTTGAGACCCCAGCCTCAGGCAGTCGTGGAAACCCTTTTTCACTGGCCAGTACCCAGCAGGTCGAAGGCAGGAGTAGAGGGTCTCCCCAGTAAAGGGGCCTTCATCAGACTGTTCTGTGGGATTTGCAGGAGCCCTAAATACAGGCCACACAGCAAGACTGAACTTGGTCTCACCTTCATCCCCCTAAATGGCACACGGTGACCATACGTTCACAGCCTCCCTCCCGGTTTCACAAGTGCCCCAGTTTGGGTGATGCATTACATGGGAATCCTACTTGTCAGCTTCCAGAGGGCTTCCCAGCCACCACATCTGCGTCTTGTACTAGCTTTGGCCTGGGAAGTGAGAGGCAAGGACTGGAGTTCAAGGAATTTCTGAGGCTGGCAAGAGGCCTCTGTGTCTGATAGCAATGTCCAGGACACTCTTTGGGACACATCTTTGTGTCGTTAGGCCTCTAGGGTGGGGAAGGGGGCTTGGGGATCCTACCCTGACCACAAGGGGCTCAAGTGGTGTAAGAATGTCTCCAGTGCCTTGAATAAGCCCCCAAACCCAGCTTGGCTAAGAGAGTCACTCTCTGTGTCCTGCTGCCCTGACCCCCATCCCTGCCTGGCCAGCCAGCTCCACCTGGGGATGGGGCCGATGGCTCAGGTGTCCCCAGCCCCCTCCCGTTCAACCCCAGTGTACAAGCCATCCCTTTCATGGGGCGGATCATAACATGTGGACTCGGCCAGGCATGCGAAGGCAGGCAGACCCTGGAAGCAGCCTCGGGGGGGGGGTTGGGGGAGAGCAGGGGAAGCTTGCAGCCATGCAAAAAAGCCAAGGATCTGGCAGGGAGATGCATGCAGAAAACATGCTTCCCTTCTTGGAGCCAAGGTGGGAGAAGACACACGAGGAGGGTAGGGGTGGAGACGGGAAGGGTTCGGGGCAGTGGGGCAAGGTTACTAGCCTGCCTTCCTCCACCCTCCATCTCTTTCTGAATCTGTACCAAGTCTTTCCACTGCCCCCAGAACTTCTGGCAAGCTCCCTATTCCTGGCTTCCACATTTCATTCCACAGCTTGGGAGGTGCTGCTTCCTCTCAACGCCTCCCCTGAACTTCCTGGCTAGAATGTGACGGGGGTGGGACACAGCCCCTGGAAGACATGAGGACAGCGTGCTTGTGGTCTTTCCTCCTCCAGCACCGTGCTCAGGTATCCCGCAAGTGCTCAGGACCGGGAGACCACCCACCTAAGGTCTCCAGGCAAGTTGTGCCACTGCGCACCTCACCTCCAAGCTCCAGCCCCCATAACCACTCACCTATATGACTTATTTCTGAATGTCCTAAAGGCACCTCAAACTCACTATGCCCACACCTGCTCTCTTCCACCATCCTGGCCGTTTCCTGGCACTCACTCACCTCTATCTCCCAGCTTTTTTTTTTTTGAGACGGAGTCTCGCTCTGTCACCCAGACTGAAGTGCAGTGGTGCGATCTTGGCTCACTGCAACCTCCGCCTCCCGGGTGCAAGGGATTCTCTTGGCTCAGCCTCCTGAGTAGCTGGGACTACAGGTACACATCACCACGCCCAGTTAATTTTTGTATTTTTATTAGAGAAGGGGTTTCACCATGTTGGACAGGCTGGTCTTGAACTCCTGACCTCAGGTGATCCACTTGCCTCGGCCTCCCAGAGTGTTGGGATTACGGGCGTGAGCCACCCGCCTGGCCTATCTCCCAGTTTTAAACCAGACCTGAGTGCTCCCAGGCACCTCTCATCCCATCAGATCCAACCTGACCTTCCCAGGGTCCTGCAGAGATCCAACTGAGAGGGACAACCTTCCCACTGTTCTCTGTTCTCCACTGTCAGCTCTTGCTGAGATTCCTGGTGCCCACCTCCAGCCCAGCATCCTGTCAAGCTGTTCCCTGCCCTGCAACCAGACTAAGCTTGTCTAATCACATGACCAGTCATGTCTCCCCTGCTTCCTGTTCTCCCAGGCCCTTCCTGGTGCTTAGGAGAAAGCCCAAATTCCACAATGCACCACCCTCCCCAGCCCAGTGTCCTGTCCCCTTCTGCTGTCTTCAGCTGTCTCCAGGTCAGTCTTTCTCTGCTGTCTCTGCACCAGCCACACTCCCTCACTTGTAGATCCTGACTCCCCACAGGCTCCGACCCACCAGAGGGCCTTTGCACATGCTGTCCTGGGGCTGGAATGCTCTGAGCATCTCTCTGTGCTTTGTTAATGCGGCTCAATCTTCAGCTCGCAGTGCAGGTATAATTTAAAGTGGAGTCAAGGGGTTATTTGACCAATGCCTGCCTCCCCCACCTGACTGTATGTGGCGGTGGTGGGGGACATTAATGGTGTCTGCTGCTGCCCATAATTCCATCTGTGGCACCAAATAGGGCCTCATTAAATGTTTGGTGAATGAGTGCATGTGTATTGCCAGCAGGGAAGGGATCCCAAGGCAAGATGTCATTAGGGCGTCTGTCTAAGGGACAGTAGGTGAGGGGCAGAGGCAAGTGAGATTTAACAGAATGAGGAGTGTGCAGGGAGCTGAGAAATGGGGGAGGGAGATGTGTGCAGTGTGTACTGGAGTATGGGTACAGCATGGGTAGATGGAGCAGAGAGGAGTGTGTGTGTGTGTGTGTGTGTGTGTGTGTGTGTGTGTGTGGACACAGAGACAGGGACGGTGAGTAAGAATTAGAGTCTGGGCATGGTGGCTCATGACTAATCGCAGCACTTTTGGATGCTAAGGTCAGGAGTTTGAGACCAGCCTGGCAACATAGTGAAACCCCATCTCTACTAAAAATACAAAAAGTGGCCTGGCATGGTGGTACATGCCTATAATCCCACATACTCAGGAGGCTGAGGTAGGAGAATTGCCTGAATCCAGGAGGTGGAGGTTGCAGTGAGCCAAGATCGTGCCATTGCACTCCAGCGTGAGTGACAGAGACTCTGTCTCAAAAAAAAAAAAGGAGAAAATTAGAGAATGAGTGAGAAAGAGGAGAGGTCATGACTATGTGCAGTGTCTGTACATGCAGTGACTGTGTGTGCGGTGATCCTGTGTGCAGTGACTGTGTGTGTGCATAGTGACTGTGTGCACAGCGACTGTGTGTAGTGACTGTAACTGTGTTCAGTGACTGTGTTTGCATAGTGACTGTGCACACTGACTGTGTGTGTATAGTGACTGTGTGCAGTGACTATGTATAGTGACTGTGTGTAGCGACTGTGTGTGCAGTGACTGTGTGAATAGTGACTGTGTGTATAGTGACTGTGTGTGCAGTGTCTGTGTGCAGTAACTGTGTATGTGCAGTGACTGTGTGCAGTATGTGTGTAGTGACTGTGTGCATGCAGTGTCAGTGTGTGCAGTGTCAGTGTGTGCAGTCAGTGTCTGTGTGCAGTGTCTGTGCAGTGACTGTGTGCAGTGACTGTGTGCATAGTGACTGTGTGTGCAGTGTCTGTGTGCAGTGACTGTGTGTGCATAGTGACTATGTAGTGACTGTGTGTGCAGTGTCTGTGTGTGCAGTGTCTGTGTGTGCAATGTCTCTGTGCAGTGACTGTGTGCAGTATCTGTGTGTAGTGACTGTGTGCATGCAGTGTCAGTGTGTGCAGTGACTGTTTGTAGTGACTGTGTGCAGTGACTGTGTATAGTGACTATGTGCAGTGTCTGTGTGTAGTAACTGTGTGTGTGCAGTGACTGTGTGTGTGTAGTGTCTGTTCATGCAGTGACTGTGCAGTGTCTGTGTGTGCAGTGTCTGTGTGTGCAGTGTCTCTGTGTAGTGACTGTGTCTGCTGTGTCTGTGTGCAGTGACTGTGTGTGCAGTGTCTGTGTGCAGTATCTGTGTGTAGTGACTGTGTGCATGCAGTGTCAGTGTGTGCAGTGTCTGTGTGCAGTGACTGTGTGCATAGTGACTGTGTATATAGTGACTGTGTGTGCAGTGTCTGTGTGCAGTAACTGTGTGTGTGCAGTGTATGTGTGTGCACTGTCTCTGTGTGCAGTGTCTCTGTGTAGTGACTGTATCTGCTGTGTCTGTGTACAGTGACTGTGTGTGCAGTGTCTATGTGCAGTAACTGTGTGTGTATGCAGTGTCTGTGTGTGCACTGTCTGTGTGTGCAGTGTCTCTGTGTAGTGACTGTGTCTGCTCTGTGTGCAGTGTCTGTGTGCAGTAACTGTGTGTGTATGCAGTGTCTGTGTGCAGTGACTGTATGCAGTGTCTGTGTGTATGCAGTGTCTCTGTGTAGTGACTGTCTCTGTGTGCAGTGTCTCTGTGTGTAGTGTCTGTGTGCAGTGACTGTGTCTGCTGTGTCTGTGTGCAGTGACTGTGTGTGCAGTGTCTGTGTGCAGTAACTGTGTGTGTATGCAGTGTCTGTGTGTGCACTGTCTCTGTGTGCAGTGTCTCTGTGTAGTGACTGTATCTGCTGTGTCTGTGTGCAGTGACTGTGTGCAGTATCTGTGTGGTGACTGTGTACGTGCAGTGTCAGTGTGTGCAGTGTCTGTGTGAAGTGACCGTGTGTAGTGTCAGTGTGCAGTGACTGTGTGCAGTGACTGTGTGTGCATAGTGACTGTGTGTATAGTGACTGTGTGTGCAGTGTCTCTGTGTAGTGACTGTGTCTGCTCTGTCTGTGTGCAGTGTCTGTGTGCAGTAACTGTGTGTGTATGCAGTGTCTGTGTGTGCAGTGACTGTATGCAGTGTCTGTGTGTACAGTGTCTGTGTGTATGCAGTGTCTCTGTGTAGTGACTGTGTCTCTGTGTGCAGTGTCTCTGTGTGTAGTGTCTGTGTGCAGTGACTGTGTGTGCAGTGTCTGTGTGCAGTAACTGTGTGTGTATGCAGTGTCTGTGTGTGCACTGTCTCTGTGTGCAGTGTCTCTGTGTAGTGACTGTATCTGCTGTGTCTGTGTGCAGTGACTGTGTGCAGTATCTGTGTGTGGTGACTGTGTACGTGCAGTGTCAGTGTGTGCAGTGTCTGTGTGAAGTGACCGTGTGTAGTGTCAGTGTGCAGTGACTGTGTGCAGTGACTGTGTGTGCATAGTGACTGTGTGTATAGTGACTGTGTGTGCAGTGTCTATGTGCAGTAACTGTGTGTGTGTGCAGTGTCTATGTGCAGTAACTGTGTGTGTGTGCACTGTGTGTGCAGTGTCTCTGTGTAGTGACTGTGTCTGCTCTGTGTGCAGTGTCTGTGTGCAGTAACTGTGTGTGTATGCAGTGTCTGTGTGTGCAGTGACTGTATGCAGTGTCTGTGTGTACAGTGTCTGTGTGTATGCAGTGTCTCTGTGTAGTGACTGTGTCTCTGTGTGCAGTGTCTCTGTGTGTAGTGTCTGTGTGCAGTGACTGTGTGTGCAGTGTCTGTGTGCAGTAACTGTGTGTGTATGCAGTGTCTGTGTGTGCACTGTCTCTGTGTGCAGTGTCTCTGTGTAGTGACTGTATCTGCTGTGTCTGTGTGCAGTGACTGTGTGTGCAGTGTCTGTGTGCAGTAACTGTGTGTGTATGCAGTGTCTGTGTGTGCAGTGACTGTGTGTGTATGCAGTGTCTGTGTGTGCACTGTCTCTGTGTGCAGTGTCTCTGTGTAGTGACTGTATCTGCTGTGTCTGTGTGCAGTGACTGTGTGTGCAGTGTCTGTGTGCAGTAACTGTGTGTGTATGCAGTGTCTGTGTGTGCAGTGACTGTGTGTGTATGCAGTGTCTGTGTGTGCACTGTCTCTGTGTGCAGTGTCTCTGTGTAGTGACTGTATCTGCTGTGTCTGTGTGCAGTGACTGTGTCTGCTGTGTCTGTGTGCAGTGACTGTGTGTGCAGTGTCTGTGTGCAGTAACTGTGTGTGTATGCAGTGTCTGTGTGTGCACTGTCTCTGTGTGCAGTGTCTCTGTGTAGTGACTGTATCTGCTGTGTCTGTGTGCAGTGACTGTGTGTGCAGTGTCTGTGTGCAGTATGTGTGTGGTGACTGTGTACGTGCAGTGACTGTGTGTGCAGTGTCTGTGTGCAGTGACCGTGTGTAGCGACTGTGTGTAGTGACTGTGTGTGTGTAGTGACTGTGTGTGCAGTGACTGCATGTTCATGCTCAGTGACTGTGTGTGCAGTGTGTATGTGGATAGCGACTGTGCAGTGTGTATGCAGTGACTGCATGCGTAGTGACTGTGCAGTACCTGTGTGCAGTGACTGTGTGACTGTGTATGCAGGTGCAGTTCAAGGCTCCAGGAAAGGACCCCACGAAGCTACCAGACCTGAGCCTGACACTTCTGAGCTCCCCTGCCTGAGAGTCTTTGCCAGCACACTACCTGGCCTGCAGGTCTCCATCAGACTTGGAGAGTAAGGTCTCTGCTGGTCAAGGCCAAAGATCTTGTGGGTTTGAGATGGAGGGTTGGGGACAGCAGGCTGGAGAAAGCCGGAGGAGTGAGGAGGGAGTTGGCAGCTTTCCTGGGGCCTGGGCTCCATGGAGCTGAACGGGGGACAGCAGTGGTGAGAGGTGGCAGGGAGTGGATTTGCCTCCACTGTCTCTGAGTGTATGGGGTGTGTGTGTGGAATGGTGAGAGACAGAGGTGCTGCACTGGGAAAACCCATCCCTTCCTCTGCAAAAGACACAAACCCCAAACAGAAAACCCCCATTCAGAACCGGATAAAAACAGAATCTGCAGGAAGTGGGAGGCACAGGGCTGGGGGCGGGAGGACAGAGGGACAGACAGAGAGGAGCAGAGGGGTGGGGAGAGTGCCAGGCATCCCACGTCGGAGAGGCAGGGTGTGGCATGCAATGCCTAGGCAAGGAGATGCGTTCACAGTTAATGTAAGGCATTTAGACTTCAGAAAGAAGTAAGACCAACCGGATTCTAGATGCAGATGTTGAAGATGAGGGGGAGCGGGCGGGCGGGGGCAGTTGGGGAGGCGTGTTCAGCATTTTTTAGGTTGATTTGTAACCAGTGCCAAAAGACCAATGGGTTTCGGTTCCCGGGCGGGGAGTGGGGGTGGTGGTGGCGGTGGGTGAGGAGATAAGTCATTGGTGTATGAACACACAGACCACGTCATGGATGAACAAATGAATTTCATAGTGCATTTTGATTGGATGAGTTTTTCAGACGGCGTTGCGCCAATATACAGTTTTAAGAGCAGGCATGAAAAGAGACAAGACAAGAAACAGAGTCATTATCCATTGCACACAGGGCAAACCCACGTCACCCCAGCCACTTGGGGGCGGCAGCTGAGGCAGCCGTGGTTAGTACTGCCACATACCCTCTGCCCCGCCCACTCCAGGGACCTGCCCTCCCAAGAGTCTGCCATTTCCTGCCTCAAACTGGCCAAGCCCCGGCCTCAGACCTAGTAGGCTTACCTGGGAGGCAGAAAGGGGCAACTGAGACCTCCTTGCCTGCCAGGACGTGCCACTGCCTACTCCAGGCTGGGAGTGAATAGTTCTAGAAGGGTCCAAACACCCAACCACTATCTTTCCCTTACACTGATTATAATTCAGGGCCAGCTGACAAAACTACATACCCATTCACAATAATAATAACAATAGCAATAACAACCACCATAATAATAATAACGAGCTATTATAATAATAATCAGAACACCTTTTTATTTTTTCTAGCAGGTTCTGAGCCAAGCACTTCACGTTGATTTTTTTTTTTTTTTTTTTAAAGATGGGGTTTCACCATGATGGCCAGGCTGATCTTGAACTCCTGACCTCAGGTGATCCACCCACCTCGGCCTCCCAAAGTGCTAGGATTACAGGCGTGAGCCACCATGCACGGCCTTTTTTTTTCTTTTTTTGAGATGGCGTCTCACTCGTTGCCCAGGCTGGAGTGCAGTGGTGCAATCTCGGGTCACTGCAACCTCTCACCTCCCAAGAATCAAGTGATTCTCCTGCCTCAGCCTCCCGAGTAGGAGGAGGGATCACAGGCACCTGCCACCATGCCAATTTTTGTATTTTTAGTAGAGATAGGGTTTCAATGTTGGCCAGGCTGGTCTTGAACTCCTGACCTCAGGTGATCTGCCTGCTTCAGCCTCCCAAAGTACCAGGGTTACAGGCATGGGCCACCGAGCTTGGCCTAGAATGGCTTCCTCTTTTGTGTGGTTCCCCAGCCCCTCCTGGGCTTCTAGGACGGAAGAGCAGGCAAACGGATCCTTTTCTGTAGGGGGATCTGACGGGGACACCCCAGGGACTGTCAGTGTACTCTCAGGAGCCATCCAGGCCTGGATTTGTGACCTCAGGAGTGTTCCTCACTTCCCCAAGCACTGAGAATCAGTTTTCTTTCTCTCTCTCTCTTCCTTCCTTTTCTTTTTCTTTCCTTCTTTTTTTTTCTCTCTCTCCTCCCTCCCTCCCTTTTTCTTCCTTTCCTTTCCTTTCTTTTGTTCTTCATTTTTTTTGAGATGGAGTTTCGCTCTTGTCACCCACGCTGGAGTACAATGGTGTGATCTCAGCTCACAGCAATTTCTGCCTCCTGGGTTCAAGCAATTCTCCTGCCTCGGCCTCCTGAGTAGCTGGAATTACAGGTGTGCACCACCAGACCCAGCTTTTTTTTTTTTTGTATTATGTAGAGATAGGGTTTCACCATGTTGTCCACGGTGGTCTTGAACTCCTGACTTCAGGTGACCCACCAGCTTTGGTCTCTCAAAGTGCTGGGGTTACAGGCGTGAGCCACCGCGGCTGACCAAGGGTCAGTTTTCTAATTTGTGAAATGGGGCAACACCCTTGTCCTCAGGCCTGCCACACCTAGATCTGCTCTCCTGACTTCTCTGCCTGCCCTGAGCATCATCATATTCAGCTTCCTTCCGATTTACCTTGGCCAACGGGAGGCTCTGGCAGGAGGTGAGGGGCAGCGGGAGAGAAAGGTTGGCAGGTTTCTCCCCCACTGCTCTCCGTCTGCTTTGGCCCTGGTCTCTGTCCCTCCGCACTGACAGGACAGCTCCCACTTGGTGGCTTCTCCTTTTCTCTTGCTCAGGTTCCCTCCCCACTTCAGCACCTGGGCAGGTAACAGCTCCCCATGGTGGAGGCTGGTCACTGGGTACCTTGCCACCCTTGTGGATGTCCTTCCCTTCCCCTCCACCAGTGGTCTCTGCATTTGGGTGTTATAGGAAGCAGAAAAGTTCCTCTTTAAAGTTTCTTTTCTTGTTGACGAATAAATCCTGCCAGGCGCGATGTCTCACGCCTATAATCCCAGCACTTTGGGAGGCCCAGGCAGGTGGATCACAAGGTCGAGTGATCGAGACCATCCTGGTCAACATGGTGAAACCCCGTCTCTACTAAAAATACAAAAATTAGCCGGGCATGGTGGTGCGTGCCTGTAGTTCCAGCTACTCGGGAGGCTGAGGCAGGAGAACTGCTTGAACCCAGGAGGCGGAGGTTGTGGTGAGCCGAGATGGCGCCATTGCACTCCAGCAACTGGGTAAAAAGAGCGAAACTCCGTCTCAAAAAAAAAAAAGAAGAAGAATAAAGAATAAATCTTAAGTGTGCTAATAACTCTTTGTTAAACTCTATCCTATGTAGCTGCTAGACTTGCCATGCTTACAGACACGTGGTACCTTCTATGTCCTTGTACTTTTAACCAAGGTATCTGTGCTCACAGGCATGTCCCAGCTCTCCATTGCTTCTACCTGTTTAGAAGAGTTTTAAGCTGTTAGCCAGTTGGGCTTTGGTTTAGAGTGTGAGGTCTGGCTCCAGCCAATGGAGATCAGACACAGCTGTAAGGATGACCCCGAATGCGTAAGGGATTAATTTGTGTGTTTTCCCTTCGTTCTTTGTATTCCCGTGACACAATGGCTACCGGGAACACCCTTCCTGCAGTCCAGGAGGAAAATTGTGTTGCTAAAAATTCCTTTGCCTCAGTGCCGATTTTTCTTTGTGGCACCGAGCATCTGCTTCCAACAGGTGTCTTCAGTTGACACCTCTGAGGGAATTCTCTTACGTGTTGAGACCAAGACTTCTACCTGAGCCCAATCCACGTAAACTGCTTGGCACAGTTCCCTGGCACACAGCGAGGCTGCGATTCTTGTGAGCTACTGTTATTTTTATTGTTATTAAGATGACATTGATGCTACCCTTGACCCTTGGCTTTGATGCCCTTTGACCACGGCTTCCCCTGCAAGGATCTTCCACCCTCCCCCTGGTCTCCTGAGGGCCCCCATCTCACTGGCAGATGGCCAAGGAGAGGGTCTGGGACAGGAACTCTGGGGCTCTGAGTCTTCCAGAAAAGGGGAAGGGTAATATGGCCTGTGTGGCCACCACAGAGAGGTCCAGAGACGCCCCATGTTGGGAGTCTCCCAGGCCTGGGGCTAAAGGAGGGAGGACATCCTGGGGACCCTCCCCCTAGAGCCCTGGGAGTGGTGTCCCCACTCTGGCCTGAGGGCTGTGGCTCTCCCTGCCCATGAACCAGGAGAGGGTTGGTTCAAGCAGAATTGACTCGAAACTCATTCTTTCTGGGCTCCCGACATGATGTGGTGTTTGGGAGCAGGCTCGGCTTTAAGAGCTCTCAAGTGTCTCAGTTCTCTCAATGTGCTCATCTGCATTATCGATTCTTGGGCCAGGATGCAGGGAAGCCCACCCCAGAGTGCTAGCCTACAGCCAGGGCTTGGTCACCCCCATCTTCCCACGATGCCCTCCTGAGGGGCTGCCCTTGTCCCCGGGTCCCCAGTTCTCCCTCTCTGGTCTTGGCCAAGTGCTGGCTCAAGCCAGCTGTGGCTGTCGGGACCCACTGCTTCTGGGACCATCCTCCCTCCCCCACCTGCCACCTGCCTCATCCAGCCCAGTCACCCAGAGAGAAGCTGGTGGGAGACTTACCCCAAACTCAGTCACGAGGATATCGGTGATGCTGCCCAGAACAGTCACAAAGTCGAAGATGTTCCAGGCATCGCGGAAATAATTCTAGAATGGAGACCCACAAGACAGAGATGCCAACAGAGGGCTTGGTTCCCTGGCCCCCTAGGCTGGCTGGGGGCATGTGAGGGGCACAGCTGCCAATCAGCGGAGTGCCCAGGACACCTGTGGTTGTTCGAAGTGCCGTGGTAAGGGCTGTTCCACATCATCTGTGTTGAGTCTCCCTCCCTGGGGACCTTCCCATGATTAGCCTGGCTCCAGAGGGGGCCTCCAGACCCTGCTTCAGCTGCACGGGGATGGGGCTGCCCTTTAGAGCCGTGGCCTCTCTAGCACTTTTGAGGGCTCCTGAGACCCCAGGGGCTTTATAAATGACATCACTGAGATCCTCATGAAGATCCTGGAGGGAAGGCTTATCACCCATTTTCTTTCTTTCTTTCTTTCCTTTTTCTTGAGATGGGGTCTTGCTCTGTCACCCAGGCTGCAGTGCAGTGGCATGATCTCGGCTCACTGCAACCTCTGCCTCATGGGTTCAAGAAATTCTCCTGCCTTAACCTCCTGAGTAGCTGGGACTACAGTTGCATGCTACCACGCCTGGCTAATTTTTGTATTTTTAGTAGAGATGGGGTTTCACCATGTTAGTCAGGCTGGTCTTGAACTCCTGACCTCAAGTGATCTGCCCACCTTGGCCTTCCAAAGTGTTGGGATTACAGGCGTGAGCCACCGCTCCTGGCTACACCCATTTTCTAGGAGGTGACCAAGCCTCAAAGAGCCAAGCCACTCATCTGCCTGAGGGCAGCAGCACAGAGATATAAAGCCGGAATTTGAACCCAGACCTCAGAGAGCCCAGAGTCTGTATTCAGGACCCCACTAGGTGGCAGCATGCTCACGAAGAAAGCAGACTGGGTTCAAATCCCAGCTCTGCTACCAGAGCTGGGTGGCTATGGGCAAGTGGCTTCCTTTCTGAGCCTCCATTTCCTGACCTGGAGGAGGAGGACAGTAATGGGGTGCAGAACAGAACAGGGCTTTGGGGTCTTCCAGGCACACATACTTCCTGGCCTCCCTGTGTTTAGATGGGGCCGTGTGTGTCTAGGTGCGGTAATGTGCTGTGAGTGGAAACAGTGTGGCCAATTGCTGGTCAGCACTGGACTCTAGCCTCTCAACCCTGAGCTTGGCAACCAGTAACATTTCAGATGGAGCCTGGGACCCTGAGTAACTGTGAGGCAAACAGCTTCTCTGCTGAGTGTAAAAAACCTTCATCAATTTAAGTCATTGAGATGTGGGGCTGTTTGTTACTGCAGCTTCACTTGATCTATCCTGACTGCTACATTCCTAGACTGGGTGCTGGCTCAAGGTGAAACACAAGCATAGCCTCTCTGTTCTTAAAATACAGAAATACTCCGCATTGTTTGGAAAACAACCCCACAAGCCTCCCCCTTCCTCTGACTCCCCTCAACTGAGTACTGACATAGTGATGGGTGGCACCCCTGTCCGGATCCAAGAGTCTGGGTCAAAGAGATGGCCTCCCCTCTGGGGTCAGTGGGACTCAAAACACAAAACACAAAACACAGGGCCTTCTGAGCACCTTTGCAGAAGTAGAGGCCAGGTCAGAGGTTGGGGTGATCAGTGTGACCCTGAAGTAGTCCCTCTGCCTTACAGAGAAGGAGCCTGACTTGAGAGCTGTGCTGGTCTCCTATTTGGAGTGCTCATGGAGATGGTTGGGGCATCAGCTTTAACACTAACAACTGGGGCTCAGTTTCAGTGGCGACCTCCAGGGGGCAGCAGAGAGCACACACCACAGAGTTACCCCACCTCATGGAGAGGGAGTGGGTGTGTTTATTCTCCAGTGCCCATAAGACATAATCAAAGGCCTCTGTGCCCTTCTCTGGAAGGCAGGGGTATCACAGCAATCAGACAATGAATGTGAGTCGTAAGCATGGAGTATACAGTAGGTGCTTAACAGATGAGATGTTGCTGTTTCACAACTACCTAAAAGGATTTCAAATCCTACTGGCACTTTCGGCATTTTAGCAGATGTTGCTGGGGCCCTGCCCACATCTCAACTGCACACCTATGGTATGTTACTTTGCCCAGGGTCTCTCTCTGGCTGTACATGTGTTTGGGAATTAACAGCTCTCCTGGGAGTGGCCCGTGATTACGTCGGATGGGCACTAGAGGATAAATATACCCACTCCCGCTGGGCGTGGTGGCTCAAGCCTGTAATCCCAGCACTTTGGGAGGCTGAGGCGGGTGGATCACGAGGTCAAGAGTTCGAGACCATCCTGGTCAACATGGTGAAACCCCGTCTCTACTAAAACAAAAAATTAGCTGGGCATGGTGGCATGTGCCTGTAATCCCAGCTACTCAGGAGGCTGAGGCAGGAGAATTGCCTGAACCCACGAGGCAGAGGTTGCGGTAAGCCGAGAACACGCCATTGCACTCCAGACTGGGTAACAAGAGGGAAACTCCGTCTCAAAAAAAATAAATAAATAAAAATAAAAATACATCCACTCCCTCCCCGTTAGGTAGGATGACTCTGCGGTGTGTGCTCTCTGCTGCCCCCTGGAGGTCCCCACTGAAACTGAGCCCCAGTTGGTGCCAAAGCCGATGCCCCTAACGACCTCCTTGAGCCAAGGTGGGAACCTGGTTTTCTGAGACCCTGGCTAGGACCACAGGCTGTAGGTCATTCTCTTCAAAGGAATGGACTAAGCTGGTGGTCAAGAGAACAGATGTCTTGGTTCAACTCTCACCATGGCCACTCACTGGAGACCTTCAAGACTTCAAGTCCCAGCCCATTAGCATAAGCCTTCTTCACCTTAAGTTTTTTTTTTTTGAGATGGAGTCTTGCTCTGTCACCCAGGCTGGAGTGCAATGGCACGATCTCGGCTCATTGCTATCTCTGCCTCCTGGGTTCAAGCTATTCTCCTGCTTCAGCCTCCCCAGTAGCTGGGATTACAGGCTCCCACCACCATGCCCAGCTAATTTTTGTACTTTTAGTAGAGACAGGGTTTCACCATGTTGTCCAGGCTGGTTGTGAACTCCTGGCCTCAAGGGATCTGCCCACCACAGCCTCCCAAAGTGCCAGGATTACAGGTGTGAGCCGCCGAACCTGGTCCCCCAATTTTTAAAAATCATTTTTATTCTTTTAGAGATGGGGTCTCACTCTATCACTCAGGCTGAAATGCAATGGCGCAATCGTAGCTCACTGCAACTCTGACCAACTGAGTTCAAGCAATCCTCTCACTTCAGTCTCCTGAGTAGCTAGGACTATAGAGGTATGCACCATGCTTAGCTAATTTTTATTTTTTTTTGACAGAGTCTCCTTCTGTCACTCAGGCTGGACTGCAGTGGCAAAATCCTGGGTCCCTCTGCCTCCCAGGTTCAAACTATTGTTGCACCTCAGCCCCCCAAGTTGCTGGGATTACAGGCATGTGCCACCATGCCTGGCTAATTTTGTATTTTTAGTAGAGACGGGGTTTCACCCTGTTGGCCAGGATGGTCTTGAACTTCTGGCCTCAAGAGACCCACCCACCTTGGCCTCCCAAAGTGCTGGGATTAGAGGTGTGAGCCGCTGTGTCTGGCCTTTAATATTTTTTTGTAGAGATGGAGTCTTGCTATGTTTCCTAGCCTGGTCTTGAACTCCTGGCTTCAAGCAATCCTCCCACTTTAGCCACCCAAACTGCTGGGACTACAGGTGTGAACTATATAATACTTTTTGTTTTTTTGAGATGGTGTCTTGCTCTTTCACTAAAATAGAGTGCAGTGGCGTGATCTCGGCTCACTGCAACCTCCACCTCCCAGGTTCAAGCAGTTCTCTTGCCTCAACCTCCCAAGTAGCTGGGATTACAGGCATGCACTACCACACCCGGCTAATTTTATATTTTTAGTAGAGACAGGATTTCTCTATGTTGGTCAGGCTGGTCTCGAACTCCCAATCTCAGGTTATCTGCCTGCCTCAGCCTCCCAAAGTGCTAGGATTATAGGCATGAGCCACCGTGCCCAGCAAGGTTACCTTTTGTAATGAAATAGCTATCAAAATATTTTTTAAGGCTAGGTGTCTCATGCCTGTAATCCCAGCATTTTGGAAGGCCAAGGCAGGCAGACTGCTTGAGGTCAGGAGTTGGAGACCAGCCTGGCCAACATGGTAAAACCCAGTCTCTACCAAAAATACAAAAATTAGCCTGGCATGATGGTGTGTGTCTGTAGTCCCAGCTACTTAGGAGGCTGAGCTGGGAGAATCACTTGAACCCATAGGCGGAGGCTGTAGTGAGCTGAGATAGGAGAATTACTTGAACTTGGGTGGAGGTTGCAGTAAGCTGTGATTGTGCCACCACACACCAGCCTGGGCAACAGAGTGAGACTTTGTCTCAAAAAAAAAAAGTCTAAAAAATGGCCATCTAGGGGCCGGGCACGGTGGCTCACGCCTGTAATCCCAGCACTTTGGGAGGCCGAGGCGGGTGGATCATGAGGTCAAGAGATTGAGACCATCCTGGTCAACATGGTGAAACCCCGTCTCTACTAAAAATACAAAAAATTAGCTGGGCATGGTGGTGCGTGCCTGTAGTCCCAGCTACTCAGGAGGCTGAGGCAGGAGAATTGCCTGAACCCAGGAGGTGGAGGTTGCGGTGAGCTGAGATTGCGCCATTGCACTCCAGCCTGGGTAACAAGAGCGAAACTCTGTCTCAAAAAAAAAAAAAAAAAAAAATGGCCATCTAACAATTAATATACTTCTTCATTAACACACTAACAAATTTTAGCTGTAGGTTTAATCACAAGCAGCATTTCAAAGAAATGATGAATGCAAATGAAATGTTAAGGTATCTGCAGCTGCTACACTGCAACATGAAAACATCTGATGTTTACAAGTGACCCGGGTCACGGTGATAATATTTAGTGTTGACAGTACTAATACTAAGGGTTTGTTGTCCCCATTCAGATGGAATGAAATGTTAAAATTTAGTTAGTGGCTGGTGAAAAAGAAAAATGCAAATTTTTTTTTCCGAGATGGAGTCTCGCTTTGTCACCCAGGCTGGAGTGCAGTGGCGTGAGCTCCACTCACTGCAAACTCCGCCTCCTAGGTTGAAGCAATTCTCCTGCCTCAGCCTCCCAAGTAGCTGAGATTACAAAAGCCTATCACCATGCCTGTTTATTTTTTGTATTTTTAGTAGAGACAGGGTTTCACCATGTTGGCCAGGCTGGTCTCAAACTCCTGACCTCAGGTGATTCACCTGCCTCAGCCTCCCAAAGTGCTGGGCTATAGGCGTGAACCACTGTTCTCGGCTAATTTTTTTTCTCTTTGTAAGACTTGTTCTGTTGCCCAGGCTGGAGTACAGTGGCAGGACCTCAGCTCACTGCAACCTCTACTTCCTGGGCTCAAGCAATTCTCTCTTTTTTTTTTTTTGAGGCGGCATTTCATTCTTGTTACCCAGGCTGGAATGCAATGGCATGATCTCGACTCACCGCAACCTCCGCCTCCTGGGTTCAGGCAATTCTCCTGCCTCAGCCTCCTGAGTAGCTGGGACTACAGGCACGCGCCACCATGCCCAGCTGATTTTTTTGTATTTTTAGTAGAGACAGGGTTTCACCATGTGGACCAGGATGGTCTTGAAATCTTGACCTCGTGATCCACCCGCCTCGGCCTCCCAAAGTGCTGGGATTACAGGCTTGAGCCACTGCGCCCGGCCGACTCAAGAAATTCTTGTGCCTCAGTCTCTTGAGTAGCTGGGATTATAGGGAGCCACCACCATGATGGCTCATTTTTTTGTATTTTTAGTAGAGATGGGGTTTTGCCATGTTGGCTAGGTGGTCTTGAACTCCTGGGCTCAAGTGATTCGCTCACCTCTGCCTCCCAAAGTATTGGGATTACAGGTGTGAGCCACCACACCCGGCCTCTTAGATTCTTGTTTAAAGATGGAGTCTTGTTGTTGCCCAGGCTGGAGTGCAGCGGCATGATCAGAGCTCACTGCAACCTCCACCTGCTGGGCTCAGAATACTTTCCCACCTCATCCTCCCGAGTAGCTGGGACTACAGGCATGAATCACCATTCCTGGCTATTAATTTTTTTTTTTTTGGTAGGGACAGGGTCTTGCTTTGCTTCCCAAGCTGGTTGAGAACTCCTAACTTCAAGTGATCCTCCTGCCTTGGCCTCCCAAAGTGCTGGGATTACAGGCATAAGCCACTGTGCCCAGCCTGATTTCAGTTTTCTTATCTCTAAAATGGTTCTCAGGACTCCCAGCCATTATGATTCCCATCGTTATTTTGAGAAACTGAACACAGAAGCACCCGGCATATAGTAACACTCATGTATTGCGTCTCCCTGGGAATCCCTGCAAACACAGGAATGCCTAAGTTGGATCTGTGGCCACTGGCAGGATGCTGAAGCCACCCTTGAGCTTGGGGGTCTTGGGGCCACATGGGGGGACATCATCCAACACCTGTTCCTTCCCCCGGCAGCTCCCCAGCCCACAGCTGTAGCCTCAACGCGGTACTTACCAGAATCCCAAAAGCCATGACTTTCAGCACACATTCCAGAGAGAAGAGGGAGGTGAAGACGATGTTGAACACCCTCAGGGCGTTTTCATAAGCAACAGAAGCCCCGTAGAACTGGGGAAAAGAAGCAAGGGTGGCAGGGGTCAGCGAGCAGGGGCGGGACGTGGGGAGTGGAGAGGCAGCTTCAGGCCCGTGCTTCTCGAGGCAACACCCCGGCCCAGGTACAGGTGGAGCAACCTCGCTGGAAGGCACGGTTCAGGCAAGCCCCGCTCTCCACCAGACTAGGCTCTTCTTTTCACATCCAAAAAACAAAAACTCCCTCCACCCACCTTTTTTTTTGGTAGGTGGGGTCTTGCTATTTTGCCCAGGCTGAGCTCAAACTCACAATCCTCCTATCTTAGCCTCCTGAGTAGTTGGGACTATAGGCATACGCCATTGTGCCTGGTTGAATAATAATACTTTTTTCTTTTCTTTTTTTTTTTGGGGGAGATGGAGTTTCACTCCTGTCATCTAGGCTGGCCTGCAACAGCACAATCTTGGCTCACTGCAACCTCTGCCTCCCGGGTTCAAGCGATTCTCCTGCCTCAGCCTCCCGAGTAGCTGGGATTACAGGCGTGCACCACCACACCCGGCTAATTTTTGTATTTTTAGTAGAGACAGGGTTTCACTACGTTGGCCAGGCTGGTCTTGAACTCCTGACCTCAGGTGATCCGCCCACCTGGGCCACCCAAAGTGCTGGGATTACAGGCGTGAGCCCCCCACACTCGGTCTCTTTTCTTTTCCTTTTTTTTGGAGATAGAGTCTCGCTCTGTTGCCCAGGCTGGAGTGCAGTGGTGTGATCTCGGCTCACTGAGACTTCTGCCTCCTGGGTTCAGTTGATTCTCCTGCCTCAGCCTCCCGAGTAGCTGGGACTACAGGTGTGTGCCACCACACCTGGCTAATTTTTGTATTTTTAGTAGAGATGGGGTTTCACCATGTTGGCCTGGCTGGTCTCGAACTCCTGACCTTGTGATCCGCCTGCGTCGGCCTCCCAAAGTGCTGGGATTAAAGGTGTGAGCCACCGCCTGGCCCAGAGTTTTTTTTATTTAGAAGCAGCTCCTTGGCTCTGGGGCTTTTAGAGTCCTCACCTACCCCTCCTCCCTCATCTCATTAATCAAACATATATAGACAGCTTCTTGTTCCGTCCAAGCTAGATCCTTGTTGGACTCTAGGAATTCAGGGGTGAGGTCCTCACAAGTGGGTGGGGGACACTGCCGTGCAACCTGACACTAATTTTTGTGGCAGGTGATATAAAGATAGGCTGCCTGCAGAGAGAGGCACCTCAAGCAGTCTTGGGTGGTCAGGGAAGGCTTTCTGGAGGAAGAGGTCTGCAGGTACACCTGGGAAGCAGCAGCTGGCCAGGGAGCGTGGTGGAAACAGCATGTCAGGGAGAGGGAACAGCTGGAACAAAATCTCAGAGGCGACCCAGAATGTGGCCTGTCTGGGAAACTGTAGAGGGTTTTGTTTTACCAGGGTAGGGGCAGGAACGAGGTGGGGTGAGGAGGCGCTGGGGACTGCGAGGTGGGGGTGAGGCGGCGCTGGGGGCTGCGCGGGTGCTTACCTTCATCATAAGCACGATGGTGTTGAGGGCGATCATGGCCATGATCGTGTACTCGAAAGGCGGAGATACCACAAACTGCCACATGCGGTACTGGAAGCTCTGCCTGTTCTGCGGCATGTGTCGGGTCAGCGGCTTGGCGCTGATGGCGAAATCGATGCAGGCCCTCTGCGGGAGAGAGGTGGGTGGTGTGAGTGGAAGAAGCGGGGAGAAGGTGGCTGCACACTGGGCACCCTCTCTGACTTGGCACGGGTCCCTGCCTCTCTTGCCCCCAGCCAGGATTCCTGGGCTCCCTTCTTCTCATCGTCGCTTTCTTATCCTGACAGCTATGGCTGCTTGAGATGTCACCACTTGCCAAAACGTGCACTGACATTTCCCCATTATTGCATGGCTAATGCAAACATGAGAAGTGGGTTCTATCAACAGCCCCATTTTGCAGATGAGGAAAATAGAGGCTGAGAGAGGTTAAACCACTTGCCTCGGGTGACACCGCTACCAAGTGTGCCAAGTCAAGTTGAAGACTAACCTACTCTTCCCTTTCACTTTTCCTTCCCTCCTTCCTTCTCTCCCTCCCTTTCTCCTTCCTTCTTTCCTTTCCCTTTCTCCTCCCTCCCTCCTCCCTTCTTTCCTCCCCTCCCTTTCTCCCTTCCTTCCTTTCTCTCCCTTCCTTCTCTCTCTTTTTTTTTTCCCCAGGGGTTTGCTTTGTCACCCATGCTGGATCATAGTGGTGCAATCACAGCTCATTGCAGCCTTGACCTCCTGGGTTTGAGTGATCCTCCTGCCTCGGCCTCCTTAGTAGCTGGGACTACAGGCATGCACCACCACACAAATAATAAGATACCCCCTCTCTACGATTAAAAAAGACTTTTAATCGTAGACAGGGGGTATCTCATTATGTTGCTCAGGCTGGTCTTGAACTCTTGGGCTCAAGTGCTCCTCCTGCCCTGGCCTCCTAAAGTGTTAAGATTACAGGCACGAGCCACTGCACCTGGCCCATTCTTTCTTATGGAATACGTTGCTGCTGCTTCTCCTTGTCTTTGAGGGAGAGAGAGGGAGGAATAGCGGTTAAGTCTTAAGAGTCAAGGGAGCAGAGGACATATTCTAGGTCCTCTATTTAGTTTGGATGATGCCAGAGAGGCAGAGTCATGCCTACATTCTCTGGTAGTCAGGGGACTGGATTTTCTATCCTTTTCTCTTTTTTGAGACAGGGTCTTGCTCTGTTGCCCAGGCTGGAGTGCGGTAGCATGATGATAGCTCACTGCAGCCTTGAACTTCCAAGTTCAAGCATCCTCCCAATTCAGCCTGCCGAGTTGCTGGGACTAAAGGTGTGCACCATCATGCCTGGCTAATTTTTGTGGTTTTCAGTAGAGATGGGGTCTTGCTATCTTGGCCAGGCTGGTCTCAAACTCCTGAGCTCAAGCAATCCTCCCGCCTCAGCTTCCCAAAATGTTGGGATTACAGGTGTGAGTCACCACACCTGGCTTGGCTTTTCATTCACAAATATTCACCCCCTTTCCCTGGGGGAGACTGTATTTCCCCATTCCACTGATGTCAGAATGGGTGTGTGACTTGTCTGGCTGATGAAATGCGAGCAAAAGTGATGTGTAATTTTTGAGCACAAGCCTGAAGAGCTGAACCCTGGTCTGACATCTCTTTTTCTTTTCTTTTTTTTTTCTGAAGTGAAGACTCGCTGTCACCCAGACTGTAGTGCAATGGCGTGATCTTCGCTCACCGCAACCTCTGCCTCCTGGGTTTAAGCAATCCTCCTGCCTCAGCCTCCTGAGTAGCTGGGAGTACAGGTGCTCACCATCACACCCAGCTAAATTTTGTCATTTTTGTAGAGATGGGGTTTCACCATGTTGGTCAGGATGGTCTCAAACTCCTGACCTCGTGATCCACCCGCGCTGGCCTCCCTAAGTGCTGGGATTACAGGCGTGAGCCACCACGCCTGGCTGACACACTCTCTTTTTCCTCTGGAGCACCTCAGAGGGAGGCTGCTCTCAGCCTGGGAACCAGAATAAAGATGATGCACAGAAGAGATACAACTGATCTCGACATGCAGTGTGAGCAAAAAATAAGCCTCTTTGTGGATATCTGGCAATGAAATCTGGGGTTGCTTGTTACTGCAGCATAACCTAGTCTACACTGACTGATACATACACCACATGATGTGTTTCTTCTGGAAACTCCATGAAGGGCTGCCCTGAAGACTGGGTTCTGTTTAGACGATGCTTCTGTTCCCTCCCCCAGGTACCCCTAGAAACTGGTTCCTGGGTGTTGTGTATGTGTGCGTGTGTGTTTTAAGTTTGTGTGTGTCCCCAGTTTTTGAAGGACAGATGGAATTGGAAGTGGCACCTCATTTTTCTCCAGGCTGTATTCCTCCATCATCTTGTCCCCTTGCTCCTGGAAGGTGATGATGATCAAGGCCACAAAGATATTGACAAAGAAGAAGGGGAAGACCACAAAGTAGACGACGTAGAAAATGGACATCTCCATGCGGTACCCGGGGCTGGGGCCCTGGTTCTCAAAGGTGGCATCCACTGAGTGCTTGAGGACCCTGCAAGGAATGGGGCAGGGAGAGGGAAGGGGCGGGAAGGAGACAGGCAGGGACCCAAGGGGTGATGAGGAAGGTGGAGAGAGGGTGGAAATAAGATGGCAGAACAGGAACAGAGGGAAATGAAAAAATATAAGTAGTCACCGTTTTTTGAAAGGTTGGCAACAATGTCAGTCATTTCTTAATTTTAATTTTTAAATTATTTTTACTTTCATTTATTTATTTATTTTTTTTGAGATGGCATTTTGCTCTTGTTGCCTAGGCTGGAGTGCAGCAGCACAATCTCGGCTCACTACGACCTCTGGCTCCTGGATTCAGGTGACTCTCCCACCTCAGTCTCCCAGGTAGCTGGGATTACAGCACCCACCACCACGCACAGCTAAATTTTATATTTTTAATAGAGATAGGGGTTCACCGTGTTGGCCAGGCTGGCTTGACCTCCTGACCTCAGGTGACCCACCCACCTCAGCCTCCCAAAGTGCTGGAATTACAGGTGTGAGCCACCACACCCGGCCTCCAAGACCTTTCTTATTGCTAAACTCTCAGGCCTGTTGCCCTCCTGCTCCCTGAGGCTCCTCCTGGGTCGATTTCCAGCTTACTGCGGCCAGCCTTCTCCCGTGGACACAGTGAAGAGGGTCAGCAGGGCCCACAGCACATTGTCATAATGGAATTCGTACTTCTTCCACTCCCGATCTCGTGCCTTCACCTCATTCTTCTCGTAGAGGAGGTATTTGCCTCTGCCAAAGAGCGTGGGGACTGTCAGTAAACGGGCAAGACGGGCTCTCTGGCACTTGACTTTGGTTATCACAGACAGGAGGAGGGAAGAGAAGAGGGCTCCCCCAGCCTGTGCTGCCTCCCTCGGCCTGGGAAGCAGTGACTCCCCACCCCGCCACCGCGTCTCCCTGCGCCTCACGGGGGACTGCATGTGCATCTACTTTGAGATAAATTCGTGGATGATGCCACAGCCCTGCTTGCGGTGGGAGAGCAGACCCAGGGTCCAGCATTCTCTTCCAACGTGATAACCTCTAGTCCTCAGGGTGAGAGCCTCAGTCTTGTTGGGGGTGGGGGAGGGGGAGTTTAGGAGGAGGCAAAGGGACACAGGGGACATTTACAGGCTGCTACTCCCTTTCAAGGAAGGAAACGACGGCTACTACCAGAGTCCTACCCAGACATCTGGCAGCCTCCTAATTTCAATAAATAGCCCCCAAGATAACAGGCTGCCATCTGTTGCAAAATACCGCTTTGCACTGGTCACAGTATCAGTATGTATATACATGTATACATATATACACGCACATAATACGTACATATGTATATATTTTTGAGAGGCAGGGTCTCACTCTGTCACACAGGCTGGAGTGCAGTGGTATGTCATAGTGTATTGCGGCCTTGAACTCCTGTGTTTAAACAATCCTCCTGCCTCAGCCTCCAGGGTAGCTGAGACTACAGGTGTGTGGTACCATGCCCTGCTAACTTTAAAAATTTTTTTTGTAGGGATGGGGTATCATTATGTCGCCCGACCTGGCCTCCAACTCCTGGCCTCAAGTGATCCTCCCACCTCAGCCTCCCAAAGTGTTGGAATTAAGGTGTAAGTCGCTGCACCTGGCCTCTTACCTAACTTATCTGGCAATGAAACCTGATCTGATTGGACATCAAGCTCTTCATACTTGTTATTTACCCAATTTAATGTAAATAGTTACACTTTTTTTTTTTGAGATGGAGTCTCCTTCTGTAGCCCAGCCTAGCTTGCAGTGGTGTGATCTTGGCTCATTGCAACCTCTGCCTCCTGGGTCTTGGTTCAAGCAATTCTCCTGCCTCAGCCTCATCAGTAGGTGGGATTACAGGCGCACACCACCATGCTTAGCTAATTTTTGTATTTTTAGTAGAGACGGGGTTTCACTCTGTCAGCCAGGCTGGTCTTGAACTCCTGACCTCATGATCTGCTTGCCTTGGCCTCCCAAAGTGCTGGGATTACAGACAAGAGCTACCGCACCCGGCCTACTAGTTACACCAGGTAACTAGTAGCAGAAATATTATATTTCTTATATTATAGCAGAAATAACTGTGTTTGCTTATAAGGCTGCCTTAGACCCAGCTGAGGGTGTCATGTCTGACATGCAATGTACACAGTCCAACATTTCTAAAATATCAAAATATTCTCAACTTTGAAACACATCTGCCTGTAACGGTTTCAAGTAAGGAACTGTGGACATGTATTAATATCCCTCACATGACAAAGGTGGTGACTGAAAGGTCAAGCCATTTGCTTACGACTCATCCTGTGGCTTTGGGCGGTGACTCAAATTCTAAAACTGGTTTTCTTTCTACCCAAGAAGCAAGCTGGTTGCAAGTGAGTCACTCCCAAGGCTCAGCACTTCTCCAGTCTCTGAGCCCAAATGGCCAATGCCTCTAGCCACCTCCCCACTGCCCACCTGCCAGTCCCAATGGGAATGTGCCGGAAAGTTGCGACCCACCGACAATCTTTCTCAAACTCCTTGGACTCGTCAGTGCAGTGGAAGAACTTCCCCTTGAAGAGCTGCACAGCCACCACGGCGAAGATGAACATGAACAGCATGTACACGATGAGGATGTTGAAGACGTTCTTAAGGGAGTTCACCACACAGTCAAACACAGCCTGTAGGGTGGGGTTGACAGAGAGCATGAGGGGCTGGGGACCTGCCTGACCTTCTGCCTCCAGTGGCCCATAATACCAAAATACTGCCACTATCATTCCCACTTCACGGGCAAGGTCGTAAGTCAGCTCACACGGGCAAGGCCACCCGGGGAGCTTTGAGAAATAAGTGTTGGAGGAGTTGGACTCAATCCTCGTCTTCTACGCATCTACGGCTCCCAAATGGGGCACCAGAGAGGCCTTTAGGTGGTACAGGAGCCCAGCACAGAAAAGCCAGGTCACAAAGTTACTTCCTTTCCAACTCTCTCAATCCTTTTGAGTCAAGGAGAAATTTCTGCTTAGATGCTACTGTGTTAACACCTACCACTGACATTCACTTTCCTTTTTTTTTTTTTTTTGAGACAGTCTCACTCTGTCACCAGGCTGGAGTGCAGTGGTGCGATCTTGATCTCAGCTTGCTGCAACCTCCAACTCCCTGGTTCAAGGGATCCTCTTGCCTCAGCCTCCGAAGTAGCTGGGATTACAGGCGGGCTCAACCACGTCCAGCTAATTTTTGCATTTTTAGTAGTGATGGGAGTCTCACCATGCTGGCTAGGATAGTCTCTTTTTTTTTGAGACAGAGTCTCACTCTGTTGCCAGGCTGGAGTGCAGTGGCACAATCTCAGCTCACTGTAATCCCCACCTCCCAGGTTTGAGAGATTCTCCTGCCTCAGCCTCCTGAGTAGCTGGGACTATAGGTGCACACTACAACACCCAATTTTTGTATTTTTGTATTTTGTATTTTTGTATTTTTTAGTAGAGATGGGGTTTCACCATGTTGACCAGGAGGGTCTTGATCTCTTGACCTTGTGATCTGCCTGCCTTGGCCTGTAATCCCAAAGTGCTGGGATTACAGGCGTAAGCCACCACACCTGGCCAACGCTTTCCCTTTTTATCCAAGAAAGAGCAGGTGTCAGTGTTCAAAGCCTTGGGCAGGCAGTCATATTTGGTTAGATTTCCATAACAGTGTCTTTTTTCCATCTTTAATTTTTAGGAGAGACAGAGTCTAACTATGTTGCCCAGGCTGGTCTCATGCTCCCAGGCTCAAGTAATCCCCTTGCCTTGGTCTTCCAAAATGCAGGGATTATAGGTGTGCCTTGATTTAAAGAAACATATTACATAAGAGATAACACTGGGGGCCCTCAGGTGAAGCATACACGGAAGGTGGGTGCTCTAATGACTGGATTTTATTTCCTGCATTTATTTATTTTGAATGACAGGCTTTCGGGAAATGCTGGCTCATGCTATTTTGGAATGGGAGATATTAGAGCCTACAATAGAAAAAGTCAAAAGTTATATGGAACAAGAAATGTAGTTCTTGCTTCATAGATCACAGTTCTAGCCTTTTAAATCCATATGATGCCTTCATGTGAATTAGGAGAAAGGATCTCAACCCTAAGCCATTTCGTCTAAAGAAAAACTGCCATAACACACAGATTATTTTGGGTCAACTTACTTTACTGCCATCTGCTGGGAAGTTGTAATAACACAAATATCCATATACGATGGCTAGGGTGTCATCAGCACCTCTTTTAACATGGTGTCCTTGAGCAGTGTGCAACTTGCTCAACTGTACATAACCCGGACAGTCCCCCCCCACCCCTCCCACCTCCCCCCTCCTCCCACCCCACCGCACCCCTCCCCACCCCTCCTCCCCCCTCCCCCCACCCCCCCATCCCACCCTGTTCTAGTCTCACCTTGAGCTTTGGCAACCGCTTGATGGTTTTAAGAGGTCGTAGCACCCGGAGGACTCGGAGGGATTTAATCGTGTTGATGTCTTTTCCTTTGCTATTGCCACTGTGGAGGAATGTTAGGGTGGGGGGAAGGGAAGAGAGGAAGCAGAGGTCAGGCTGGGTGGGGGGCAGCCCACAGGTCTCCAGGCCCCTACCCTCCCAGGCCTAGAAGTCTGGGGTGAGCCTGGCACAGCCCCGCCCTTCCTGGTGAAGAGAGGTCCATTTCGCCTGCTAAGCTCAGGCTTGGGAGCCAGTAAGTAGGTGGCTTTTTGTGCTGCTGGTCCTGGGGTTGCTTGAGGCCCCTTTGTTGTCTGGCTGGGCCTGATCAGTTACCGGGGGTGGCCCTGAGACCCAGAACAAGGGGGTTCAAGGGGGTTGGCTGATTCCCCGTTTTCTTCCCAGCTTTTTTTTTTTTTTGAGGCAAGGTCTGGCTCTGTCACCAAGGCTGGGGTGCAGTGGCATGATCTCAGCTCACTGTAACCTCCGCTTCCTGGGCTAAAGCCATCCTCCCACCACAGCCTCCCAAGTAGCTGGAACTACAGGCACAAGCTACCGTGCCTGGTTAACTGTTTTGTATTTTTTTTTGTAGAGATGGGGTTTTGCCATGTTGCTCAGGCTGATCTCAAACTCCCGAGCTCGAGCAATCTGCCCACCTCGCCCTCCCAAAGTGCTGGGCTGACAGGCCTGAACCTCTGCGCCTGGTCACACCCATTTTCAAGAAAGCCCTTGGTCCAGCAGTTCAGTGGCTCCTGTGTATTCTTTTTAAAGGTGGTCCCAGTGGGCCCTTAAAAAATGAGATTTCCTCCCCCTTTCAATGGGATTCTGGAAGATCTTAAAGTGACCCTTAGACCAAATCTCCCCTCCCCCACCGTATTCCCTGAGCCCGAAGGAGAGAAAATAAGTCTACTCCTTTTAGATGCTGACGTGGCTGCCGCCATGGTCTCTGCTGCATTGTTCCACGGGGCTCTGAGCCCTTCTCTGGCAGAGAGGACCGTGCAGAAGTTCAGTCCAAGGCCTGTTGGAACTGAGCTTAGCAATGCAGACCCCAGAGATGCCATGACACCCTTGGCCAACCATGAGTCAGGTCCCCCAAGAGGAGGGCACTGGGTGGTACGATGAATAGCTTGCGGTTCACGTCACTTGTCACCCATCCAGTTGCCCAAACCAGAACCCTCCTGAGGGCCACGTTCACCATCACGCTCAACTCCCTGCCTTCTGTCCCCATCCCCAGTGGGTCACCTTTCTGGACGTCCCGCCATCTGTCCGTTCCTGGCTGCCATCTGAGGTCAGACCCCCGTCACCCATCTCCCAACTTTCTCCGCATTCCCTGTCTCTCTCCATCTTTGTTTTTTGAGATGGAGTCTCACTCTGTTGTTCAGGCTGGAGTGTGGTGGCATGATCTTGGCTCACTGCAACCTCTGTCTCCTGGGTTCAAGCAGTTCTCCTACCCCAGCCTCCCAAGTAGCTGGGATTACAGGCATGTGCCACCATGCCAGGCTAATTTTTTGTATTTTTAGGTTTCATCATGTTGGCCAGGATGGTCTTGATCGCCTGACTTTGTGATCCACCCACCTTGGCCTCCCAAAGTGCTGGGATTACAGGCGTGAGCTACCGTGCTTGGCCCTTCTTCCATCTTTTATGCACAGTGACCATGTCACTCTGTCTCCTGCTCAGAATTCTTCTGAAGCACCTGAATTCTTAGAAGAGCAGGTGCAAACTTCTGGGCATGGCATTCAAGGCTCTTCGAAACCTACCCCTACTTACCTTCATCTTGTGTTCCCATTTATGGCTACGTATCTCCAGCCCCAGCCACAATTCTTTTGCCTCTGTCCGCTTCTGCATACACTGTTCCTGCTGCTAGAAATGCCCTTTCTCCGCTTTTCTAGCCACAGAACTACCTGGTCCCCAAAGTCCGAATCTCATGTTGCTCCCTCAGTCTTCCCTGCCTGCCTCTGGCTCCTGCCAGCTCCTATGTCCTACGTGCTATTTCGGGGTTAACGTTCGTTTCTTTCTCTTTTTTCTTTTTTTTTGGAGACAGAGTCTCACTCTCACCAAGGCTGGAGTGCAGTGGTGCAATCTCAGCTCATTTCAACCTCCACCTTCTGGGTTCAAGCAGTTCTCTGCCTCAGTCTCCTGAGGAGCTGGGATTACAGGCACCTGCCACCATGCCCAGATAATTAAAAATTTTTTAATAGAGACAGCGTTTCACCATCTTGGCCAGGCTGGTCTTGAATTCCTGACCTTGTGATCCACCCACCTCAGACTCTCCAAGTGCTGGGACTACAGGTGTGAGCCACTGATCTTTCTTTCTTTCTTCCTTCAAAGGCTTACATTGTACTTTATTCTTCTCTGTGTTCATTTTCCCTTTAATCTATTTTTTTTTGAGATGAAGTCTTGCTGTGTCGCCCAGGCTGGAGTGCAGTGGTGCGATCTCAGCTCACTGCACCCTTCACCTCCTGGGTTCAAGTGATTCTCCTGCCTCAGCCTCCTGAGTAGCTAAGCCACCACACCTGGCTAATTTTTGTATTTTAGTAGAGACAGGATTTCACCGTGTTGGCCAGGCTGGTTTCGAACTCCTGACCTCAAGCAATCCACTGGCCTCGGTCTCCTGTAGTGCTGGGATCACAGGTGTGAGCCACTGCGCCCGGCCATTTCCCCTTTAATCTTGATCCCTGTCCCAGCCCTTATTCTGCATCGGGCGTGTGGTGTCAGCACACCTGGATTCCTCCAGGTTGAGTCTTTGGGTGGGGAGGTCACCTAGCAAACATCTCCCTACAGTGACCTCCTGCGTCACGAGCAGAGCTGCCTCAGAGACCCCCATCACGATGTATCTTGGTATCAAGGAGTAAAAACATCACTCTTCACACCATTTGCCTTTTTTTTTTTTTTTGAGACAGAGTCTTGCTCTGTTGCCAGGTGCCAGGCTGGAGTGCAATGGCACGATCTCGGCTCACTGCAACCTCCGCCTCCCGGGTTCAAACAGTTCTCCTGCTTCAGCCTCCCGAGTAGCTGGGACTACAAGCGCACGCCATCATGCCCAGCTAATTTTTGTATATTTTTAGTAGAGACGGGGTTTCACCTTGTTGGCCAGGATGGTCTTGATCTCTTGACCTCATGATCCGCCTGCCTTGGCCTCCCAAAGTGCTGGGATTACAGGCATGAGCCACCGCGCCTGGCCACAATTTGCTTTTCAAAGGACTCTTTTCTCTCAGTTTTCAGGGAACAAAGAACAGAGTTGTATTTTAGCCTGCCAATCACAGACATGCTCTGGGATTCAGCAGTCCGAACATTTTTTTTTTTCATTTTAAAACCAACATCATTGTCATCTCAGTGCCATGCCGCCAAGTGCAAGGCACATGTTGGACAGTCACTGAGATAATTTTAGGCAGAACAGGGGCATAGATTGAATGGAACCCAGCTTGAAGGCAACAACGTTGTCTGAGTTCTGTTAGATTTACTTTTGCAGTTGCAGATTTACCTAAGCTTAGCAATACTGGATGTAAGTGGATAACATAGTTTCCTTTTTTAAAAATTGTTTTTATTATTTTTTTATTAAAAAGATGGGGTCTCACTCTCACCCAGGCTGGATGGAGTGCAGTGGTGCGATCATAGCTTATTGAAGCCTCCAACGCCTGGGCTCAAGCGATCCTCCGGCCTCAGCCTCCGAAATGGCTGGGACTACAGGCATAAGCCACTGTACCTGGCAAAAGTTTCCTTTTGAAATTGAAGTTTGGATTTTGTGTTGGTGGAAAAAAACGTCAAGCAACGGTACCTCCAGGTTGCACGTGGATTGGCTAAAATCTTGATGTCCCAAACAACTGACATTTGGGAACACATCTCCGTGGCATTCTGCATGTATTCCATGGCCACTTTATTCTTTAAATTTTGTTTTTGAGACTGAGTCTCACTGTCACCCAGGCTGGAGTGCAGTGGTGCAATCCAGCTCACTGCAACCTCCACCTCCCGGGTTCGAGCAGTTCTTCTGCCTCAGCCTCCTCTGTAGCTGGGGTTACAGGCACGCACCACCACGCCTACTTTTTTGCATTTTTGGTAGAGATAGGGTTTTACCACGTTGGCCAGACTGGTTCAAGCTTTTGACATCAAGTGATCCATGCGCCTTGGGCTCCCAGAACGCTGGAATTACAGGTGTGAGCCGCCGTGTCCGGCTCATTTTCATTGCTTCTGATAACTGCTCCACCCAGCTCACCTACTGAAACGGAACCTCTGCCCCTTCTGTTCTCTGCAGGAACTGGTGGGGCTTGGGCGGAGGCATCAGCAAGACCCTTTGAAATGCCTCCTTCCCAGGGAGTGTGTTCTGGTCATTCTAAGCAACAGGACAGCAGTGGCAAGGACACGAGGCCATGGAAACAGGCTCAGAACTAACAAGGCTGTGCCAGGTCACAGATCACGAGAGACAGAGTATGAGAGAGAGAGAGAGAGAGAGAGACACTTTACCGTGTACTGCTCCTGGTGATGTGGCATCGGAAGGAGAGACAGATCGTAAGCGGCCTCAGAAGAAAGAACACAGAACACACACGTACACACGCACCCCTGAGCACCCCCGAGTCCCGCCCGGGGAGCAGTGGGGGCAATCTCAGGCTCATGGTGCTGGCAGGTGTCCATCCTTCCATCTGGAAGCCGCCCCTACCTCCGTTCAGTCCCCCACCCTTGGCAGGCCCCCGGCACTGCCAAGAGCACCCAAGAAAGCCAAATTTCCAAGTAGCTGGACAGCTGCGAAGCTGTCAGTTACCAAAGGCGAATTCGCCGCAGAAAGTCACTGCCAAGAGCCGGAGAAACTGCTCTTCTCCAGGCGTTGAGGAGCTGCAAGGTTTTAGAATCTTAAAGGTTGTGAGCTTTGAAGTTGAGGGGACCTTGGTTTGAATCCTGACTCTGCCTCTCATTATCCTCATCTGCAAAACAGGCCCAGACTGGGTACGGTGGCTCACACCTATAATCCCAGCACTTTGGGAGGCCAAGTTGGGAAGATCGTTTGAGGCCAGGAGTTCAAGACCCGCCTGGGCAACACAGGGGGACCCTCTCTCCCTCTCTCTCTTTTTTCTGAGCACCCAGGCTGGAGTGCCGTAGGGGGATATTGGCTCACTGCAGCCTCAACCTCCAGGGCTCAGGTGATTTTCCCACCTTAGCGTCCCAAGTAGCCGGAAATACAGGTGAATTTTTCTATGTTTCCTAGAGACAGGGTCTCATTATGTTGCCCAGGCTGGTCTCAAACACCTGAGCTCAAATGATCCTCCTGCCTAGGCCTCCCAGAGTGCTGGGATTACAGGTGTGAATCACCATGTCCCGGGCAAGACTCTGTCTCTTCAAACAAACCAGCAAATAAACCACCCAGGTCTGTGGAATTCTGATGTTTGATTAACAGCTATGGCCTTGGTTTGCTCTTCATGAAGACAGGGTCAGCAGAGAGCTCTGACTGGGGATGGAATTAAAAGCAACTCTGAAGTCCTCTGAGCAAATGCAGGGCTGGAGAAAGCCATGAGCACTGGACAGTGAGTCCTCTCATGACTCATCATTGGAATCAGGCTTGGGGTTCATTAGGAGCCTTCAACGATGACCAGAGATTCATGTTAGAAACACCTGACTACCATCAGAATGGCGGAAACCCTGTCACCAAGACTCTATGGAATTTTCTATCCACAACCCCTTTGGAAGTTAGTGATTTTTTTTTTTTTTTTTTTGAGACAGAGTTTTGCTCTTGTCCAGGCTCGAGTGCAATGGCACGATCTTGGCTCACCACAACCTTTACTGCCCAGGTTCAAGTGATTCTCCTGCTTCAGCCTCCTGAGTAGCTGGGATTACAGGCATACACTACCATGCCCGGTTAATTTTGTATTTTTAGTAGAGATGGAGTTTCTCCACGTTAGTCAGGCTGGCCTCGAACTCCCGACCTCAGGTGATCCACCCACCTCAGCCTCCCAAAGTGCTGGGATTACAGGTGTGAGCCACTGTGCCAAGCTAGTGATATATTTTTTACAACATAGAATGGTTTAAATGCCTACAAATATTCCCGGTGGATTCTCTTCTATACCCCCTCATCTCTTTCTCCTGTATTCTGACTTGGGGTTCAAACTCAGTATAGCTAGGAATTACTGCATACCTAGAATCGTATAGATTCTACCTTTTTTACAAGACAGTCTTGTTTCGTCGCCCTGGCTGGAGTGTGGCAGCGCAATCTCAGCTCACTGCAATCTCTGCCTCCCGGATTCAAGTGGTTCTCCTGCCTCAGCCTCCCAAGTAGCTGGGATTACAGGTGCTGGCCACCACGCCCAGCTAATTTTGTATTTTGGTAGAGACAGGGTTTTTGCCATGTTGGTCAGGCTGGTCTCAAACCCCTGACCTTGTGATCGGCCCACTTCGGCCTCCCAAAGTGCTGGGATTACAGGTGTGAGCCACCGCACCCGGCCAATGATAGTGATTTTTGCCCAGTCTGCTGACTTTACGTTTAAGATGGGAGTCTTCTGAACATCACTGCATTTGCCTGTGGGAAGCTGGCACCATGATGCCCATTTTCCAGATAAGGAAGCTGAGGCCTAGAGAAAGAGTCACTTGCCCAAGGGCAGGCACACAGCGAGGAGGACAGACTGAGATTCAAACCCAGGTGTGGGTCTCTTGCACTCTAATCTTCTTTCCATTTCATCACATGCAAGATAAAGAATGCTTTCAGGGTGGGGGCTGTTTTGAAGATGAGGATCAAAAGATAGCAGCTGAGGGCTCCATCTTTGGCTTCCTGACAGTCTGGCTCCTGGATATGCAGGAGCAACTTGATCAAGGTGCTCTGCCAGCTGCAGTCCTGCCTTTGGGGGAGGAGCAGCCGCGCCAGATGGACTCTTGGCAGTGAGGGCAGGATCATGATCTGTCAGCTGCTGAGAAATGTCAGTTGGCTGCCCCAATGCATGAGCACGGAGCGTGACACGATGTGTGATGGCTCATGAAACAGTGCGTTTATGGTAGACAGATGGACACATGGGACACAGTCAGTGAATTGAGCAGGACACACACACACACACACACACACACACACACACACACAGGGATATTTGGGTGAGGTGCACGAGGGGTGGACAACTTCAGAAGAGCTTCAACACATGCCTTGGTGGGACCACAGGGATAGTTTTTTTCCCATATCAGAGACGGGGCCACAATCACAGCACTGCGGGGAGAATCCTTGCTTTGACCCCAATGGGCCAGAATAGCAAGATTCCTTTCAACAAGGAAGAGAGCAACCTACGCTCCCTTCCCCCGGGTCTTGCAGCCCTGCCGGCCGGCTGGGCTGCTGAGTGTATCATTCTGCCCACTGTGAGCCTCTGTATGCAGGGCTGGGAGATGGGCAACCTCAGCAATCTTGCGGGGCTTATTTTCCTCCACAGTCCGTCTGGGCCACAGTTTCCTCATCTAGAAGGGAAAAACTGAGGCACAGACAGGCTAAAGGACTTGCACGTCTAGAGAAATCAAACAGACCTACAGGGACCTTTTCCTCAAACAGGAAGGTCAATCTAATACTTGCTGGAGTTCTCAGCCTTGTCTATGAGGAGATGCACACACAGGACAGACAGAGCAAGTTAAAAGACCAGAAAGGAAAGAAGTAGAGGACCTGGTCGGGTAGGGGGGTGGGTTCAGCACTCAGGTTGAGAACCTCAGAGCAGCCCATGCTCCTTCCAACGTGCCAACCATCTGATGACAAGGAAAGACAATAAGCCAAGTCCTCATAGGGTGAGAGACCTTCTCAGGCAAAAGAGGCCAGAAACCTGCAACCAGGGGAAGATTCCAAAACTTTTCTTGGAGGGAAAAGGCAGTAGCTCGAGTAATAGCGCCTATTCTGGCTTTCTAGCAATTTGGCTCTTAGGCGTGCAGGAATGGCTTGATCAAGACACCTGAACAGCTGTACTGGGCCTGCAGCCCTGCCCTGGGGGAGGAACAGCAGCATCAGATGGACTCTTGACAGTGGGGTGGGGAGGAAGTGGTAGGGGTGAGGTCTCAGGGTCTCCTTTCCCATACCTCTGACTGTTATATAAAGATACTCCCTGTTGGACTCATGGCCAAAGCTCTGGGAGAGCCCCAGACACTTGCCAGAATCCACTGGCAAAATCTCACACCTCCCAGTTCCTGCACAATCTACAAACCTGCCAGGGCTGACAGAATGGCCTGAAATCCATATCCGGATCATTTTCTTGCATAAGAATTAAAATAACAACAACATTCAAAACGGATTTTCAAGGGTGCAGGGTGGCTTCATGCCTGTACTGATTTCACAGGAACAATGTAAAAGCTTGACTCTGCAAACAGGCTGCCAAACCGCTGTGAGCTGTAGGCCAAATTTGAATGCCCTGGTATAACTCGATTTTTTTTTTTTTTTTTTTGAGATGGAGTCTCACTCTGTCACCAGGGCTAGAGTGCAGTGGTACGATCTTGGCTCACTGCAACCTCCGCCTCCCAGGTTCAAGTGATTCTCCTGCCTCAGCTTCCTGAATATCTGGGATTACAGGTGCACACCACTACGTCCAGCTAATTTTTGTATTTCTAGTAGAGATGGGGTTTCACCATGTTGGTCAGGCTGGTCTCAAATTTGACCTCATGATCCACCTGCCTCGGCCTCCCAAAGTGCTAGGATTACAGGCATGAGCAACTGCGCCTGGCCAACTTGATATTTAAAAAGAAAACTCAGAAATAAAAATAAAAAAAGAAACTCTCCATGGCAGATTGTTTTGTAACACAAAGAATCATTCTGCTATTTTTTTTTTTTTTTTTTGAGATGGAGTCTTGCTCTGTCACCAGGCTGGGGTGCAGTGGCGCATTCTCGACTCACTGCAACCTCCACCTCCTGGGTTCAAGCGATTCTCCTGCAACAGCCTCCTGAGTAGCTGGATTTACAGATGCCCCCTACCATGGCCAGCCAGTTTTTGTATTTTTGGCAGAGACAAGGTTTAACTCTGTTGGCCAAACTGCTGTTGTACCTCACCTCGGCCTCCCTAAGTGCTGGGATTACAGGTGTGAGTCACTGCACCCAGATCATTATGCTAATTGACCTCTGGTGGAAAAGAATTTTTGGTTCCTTTTTGCAGATTAACTATGTTTAGAAGAGGCGGCTAATTGTAACTCCAGAGAACTTAGAAACGATATGTTGTAAACAACGGCCTGCAATGGTAAAAGCTCAACGATTGAAAGGCTTGCTCCTGGGCCTTTGAAGGTCATCCCCCTCCCTAAATTGTGGTGGTCAACTTGGGGGACAGAGGTGGGACTGTCACCTTCTCAACATTTTTTTTTGACAGAGCTTTGCTCTGTCACCTAGGCTTGAGTGCAGTGGTGCAATCTTGGCTCACTGCAACCTCTGCTTCCCAGGTTCAAGCAATTCCTCTGCCTCAGTCTCCTGAGTAGCTAGGATTACAGGCACCCACTATCACGTCTGACTCATTTTGTATTTTTAGTAGAGACAGGGTTTCACCATGTTAGCCAGGCTGGTCTTGAGCTCCGGACCTCAGGGGATCCACCTGCCCCGGCCTCTCAAAGTGCTGGAATTACAGGTGTGAGCCACTATGCCCGGCCCTCTTCAGCATTAAAGTATGTCAGCTACAACAGAGGTCTGAGAGAAAAATGCCATTGGTGAGCCGACAGTCTTGGGCTTGGTACCAGTTATGCGGTGCCACACTCAGAGGTGGTCCCTGGGAGGAGTCACAGGATAAAACCCACCTCTCCTGGGCACAGGTGGCCAAGGTGAGCATTGTGTGTGGACAGGTGGATATGACTGATACAGTCACCCCACTGCCCACCCTGGTTCCCTGAGCTGCCTGTCACCTTTTGGAGCCCTAGGAATCTTGGAGGCTGCTGGGCAGACCCTGCCCCAGAGGAAAGGGGTGGGGGTACTTGCCTAAGCATGTCCTCCTGTGTCCTGGGCTCTGCCTGTGTCTGAATACTACTCATCAGAATGCAGGGAGGGGGCCAAGTCCCTGATGCCAAAACAATGACAGAGGGTCAGCTTTCTCCAAGCTGCACAGTCTAGGGGAGGCTCACATCACCCAAGGACATAGGCCAGGCTCATTAGCAGTGCGGGAAGTGAGAGAGGAAGAGAGAAAGAGGAAAATAGAAACTGAGAGGGGTAAGAGGAGAAAGAAAGCAGAGGGAAAAAGGAGAGAGACATACAGAAAGAGACAGAGAGGGAAGAAGAGAGAGGAAGAGAGGAGAAAGGGGGAAGAGAAAGAGGGAGAAGGAAAAGCAGGGGAGAGCAGAGGGAAGGGGGTGAGAGGCAGAGGGGTGGAGAAACCCTTAGGGTATTTCCGTAGGAGAAGGATTCACTTGAGGCTGAGGGTGGTAAGATATTTTGGCCTTTCAGGATTCAAATTTTCTTAAGAGTCTAGCCCGATGTCTACTTGACACTTTGAAGGACCTGCTCAAATAGGTGATGGAGGGAGAGAAAAAGAGAAAAGCATATCTCATATATATATATATTGAGATGGAGCCTTGCTCTGTCGCCCAGGCTGGAGTACAGGGGCACAATCTTGGGTCACTGCAGTCTCTGTCTCCCAAGTCTAAGCAATTCTCCTGCCCCAGCCTCCCAAGTAGCTGGGATTACAGGCATGTGCCACTATACCTGGATAATTTTTGTATTTTTGTCATGTTGGCCAGGCTGGTCTTGAACTCCTGACCTCAGGTGATCCGCCTGCCTTGGCCTCCCAAAGTGCTAGGATTACAGGTGTGAATCACTGTGCCCAGTCTATTACAATACATTCTTATGCACACTGTGATCAGCTAAAACAATCATTTTTGGGGGGTGAAAAACAGTGCCAATTTGATACGGAATAAATTGTATCTCATTTTTATTTTACATTTCTCTGAGTTCCAATGAGGTTGATCTACCGCCCAGTTTTACTAGTTGCCAGCATTCTGTGAGGTTTCTGTTTACGTCCTTTGCCCATTTATCTACGGAGGAATAGTGTTTCTTACTGATTTCTAACTGCTTTTTATATTTTAAGGACACGGGCTCCTTGCGTTGTTTGTTGCAATCTTTGTTCCCTAATGTGATGTGCATTGTATTTTGTTTTATTTATTTATTTACCTTTAAACATACAGAACAGCTTGCTGAACCTGTTTCTTCGGTACTCATCACTATTCAAATTATTCGGTAACCATATAAAGCAATAATATCCTAAATAGCTAATTCCTTGATTTCTAATTTTTAAAATTTTTATTGTTTTGAGACGGGTTCTTCCTGTGTTCCCCAGGCTGCACTGCAATGGCTCAATTTTGGCTCACTGCAGTCTCGACCTCCTGGGCTCAAGGGATTCTCCCGCCTCAGCCTCCCATGTGGCTGCTACTACAGGCATGCCACCATGATGCCTGGCTAATTTTTGTGTATGGGTTTGTGTGTGTATATACATACGTGTGTGTTTGTGTGTGTGTGTATATATATTTTTTCTTTTCTTTTTTTTTTTGAGACGGAGTTTCGCTCTTGTTACCCAGGCTGGAGTGCAATGGCGCGATCTCGGCTCACCGCAACCTCCGCCTCCTGGGTTCAGGCAATTCTCCTACCTCAGCCTCCTGAGTAGCTGGGATTACAGGCACGTGCCACCATGCCCAGCTAATTTTTGTATTTTTAGTAGAGACGGGGTTTCACCATGTTGGCCAGGATGGTCTCGATCTCTTGACCTCGTGATCCACCCGTCTCGGCCTCCCAAAGTGCTGGGATTACAGGCTTGAGCCACCGCGCCCGGCCTATTTTTTCTTCTTTGTAGAGATGGGGTCTCCCTATGTTACCCAGGCTGGTCTCAACCTCCTGGGCTCAAAGCAATCTGCCTGTCTCAGCCTCCCAAAGTGCTGGGATTACAGGTGTGAGCCACTGCCCAGCCAGCACTTTTTTTTTTAAGCGATCTCTTCCATTGCTGTAGTAGTCAGATAGATACTGAAGAACTCTGAGGAGAAGGAAGGAGGTGGGGAGGGAGAGCAGGAGAGAGAAAAAGAAAAGAAGAGCAAGTGAACAAAAAAGGGAAAAGGGAGAAAGAAGAGGAGGGAGGGAAAGAGAAAGAGAAAGAAGCACAACCAGCCTCCCAACCTCCGTGCCATGTCTCCAGCTCTGAGGCTCCCGACCTCCGTGCCATGTCTCCAGCTCTGAGGCTCCCGACCTCTGTGACATGTCTCCAGCTCTGAGGCATGCATCCAGAAACTCTGGAGATGTCTTGTTCTAACACAACATCACCTCACTGTCTTCCCAGAGAAGAATCTAGGTGTGGCCTATTTTATAGGTCTTCAGCTGGAAATGGGCCACCATTCTGGCCCCTCCTGACAAGCCAAGTCCTCACCGTTTGGTCACAGAGATCATTCAAGGGTCCCTCCAGATGGGCTGAGGAGGAAGCCTGGAGGCAGAGGCACAGGAGGAAGCCCCTGATTTCTCAGTGGGAGTGAGTAGGTCAAGATCCTTCCAAAACCTTTCAGGAAGTAATCCACCATGATGGGCACAGCTGGGCTCCCCAAGATTTGTTTCTCTATTAGAGACTCATTAGATGTTTTCCACCCTGCTCCAAAAGTCTACAACTTCAGGAATGTACTGCTACGTCCGCTATCGGGGTCCTAATAAGGGCTAACAGCCAGCTGTTGGGTGCCATCTTGAAATAGTCACCCAGAATCTGGGGGACATTTTGAAATGGCTGCCCTAGAAGTTGGGCACCATCTTGGAATGGTTACCCAGAATGAGGGTGCCACCTTGAAATGGCTGCCCAGAACTTGGGGGCCATCTTGGAATGGCCACCCAGAACTTGAAGGCCACCTTGGAACTCAGGGACCATGGAAGCATGGCCATCCAGAATTCAGAAGCCATCTTAGCATGGCAGCCCAGAACTCAGAGGCCATCTTGCAATGGCTTCCTAGAACTTAGGGGCCATTTTGGAATGGCTACCCAGAACTTGAAGGCCACGTTGGAACTCAGGGACCATGAAAGCATGGCCATCCAGAATTCAGAAGCCATCTTAGCATGGCAGCCGAGAAGTCAGGGGCCATCTTGGAACAGCGGGCCCAGAACTTAAATGCCACCTTGGAATGGTTGCCCAGAAGTTAGGGGCCACCCTGGAACTCAGAGGCCATATGGCAATGGCTTCCTAGAACTTGGGGGCCATCTTGGAATGGCCACCCAGAACTTGAAGGCCACCCTGGAACTTAGGGACCATCTAAGAATGGCCATCCCAAATTCAGAAGCCATCTTGGAATGAGAGCCCAGAACTCTGGGGCCATCTGGGAATGGCCACCCAGAACTTGGATGCCATCTCGGGATGACTGCTGAGTGCTTGGGTGCCATCCCGAAATGGCTGCCTACAACTAGGGCACCATGGTGGAGCCCCATGATGACGCACAGCCTTTCAGAGGGCAGAGAATCCCAGGACGACTGGGAGAAGCTAAAGACACACAAAGGGAGTCACAGGTCTACAACTACGGGGCCGTCAGGCACAGCGAGGGTCAGAATTCTCTTTCATGCACATTCATTTCCTGATTGTCTCTTTAGGGACTCCCCAAAGAGACAGTGGCTTGGGCGGCGCGTGTGGAGCAGTAGGGGAATGACATGTTCCGGCGAGGCTAGTCTACGGAAAGCAGCACAGCAAGAGGCTGGTGATGTGGCTGAGGCCCGTTGCTGTGTGAGGAGGTAGAAGGTGCGTGGCGGGGTCCCTTCTCCTTCCTCCTCCATGGCTGTCATGCAAAAAGCAATCGAAGCTCTTCCTGGTGGCATGCTGATCTCTCCCGCGTCCCCAGAGCCCACATACCCTGTCCCTAGACCTTGAGAACATGTCCCCTGATCTGATGGGCGACCCCCAGGCCGGGGGCTGGGGGAAAAGAGGCGAGTGGAGGCCTTGTGAGGAGACTTACGTGAAGGCAAAGGCTACCAGGGCCCCACTGACCACTATGAAGTCGAGAATATTCCAGAGGTCGCGGAAGTAGGCACCCTGATGCAGGACGAGCCCCAGGTCGATCATCTGTGGGGAAGAGAGGGTGCTCAGAACCCCCGCCTGATCCCCACCCTGGGGTGTTGCCACCCACTCCCTAGCCTCTTGGGGAGAGGCAGGGAAGCCAATGAGGTCGCCTCATCCTGCAGGGATGGGCGGTGGCCAGAGGACTCCCGGGGGGAGTAGGGAGCCCTGCTCCTTGAGAGGCGGCCCCTCTGCCTGATGGAAGCCAGCTCTTACATCCAAACCTTGGGGTCCTCTTTGATGCCTCTTTGTTCCAAATCCCTCACTGGCTCCATCTGCAAAGCTCACTGGCTCTGATTCCAGAACCTTCCAAGAATGTGTCCACATCTCACCTCTCCTTTGGTCACCAGCCTGATCCTGTCCCCATCATCGTCCACGGGGACCAGTGTGATCACCTGCTCACAGGTCCTCTGCTTCCCACACGTCAGAGGGCCCCTGTGCACACCTGGGTCAAACCCCTCCTCTGCTCGGAACCTTCTATGGCTCTCACCTCACTTAAAGCCAAAGCCAAAGAGCCCTCTCTGTGACCCTCTGCACAGGGTGCTCCTCACCTCCCTGTTCTCATCTCTCTGCCCTTTGTTTCCCCTCTTCTCACACTCTGCGAAGCCACACCAGCCTCCTTGCTGAGCCTCAAACGCACCCGGAATTTCTAATCCTCTGGCAGACTCCTCCTCTAGAGGGGGGCCTTCTTGAAGGCTCAGAATCTCCTGGAACCCTGGCTCTCTGCATTTTTTTTTTTTTTTTTGAGACAGAGTCTCACTCTGTTACCCAGGCTGGAGTGCAGTGGCTTGATCTCGGCTCACTGCAGCCTCCACGTTGGCTCATTACAGCCTTGGGTTCAAGCGGGCATCCTGCCTCAGCCTCCCGAGTAGCTGGGACTACAGGCATGAGCCACCACGCCCGGCTAGTTTTTGTATTTTTAGCAGAGAAAGGGTTTCAACATGTTGACCAGGCTGGTCTTGAACTCCTGACCTCAAATAATCTGCCTGCCTCGGCCTCCCCAAGTGTTGGGATTACAGGCATGAGCCGGTCTGCCTGGCTTAAAAAAAACAAAACAAAACAAACAGTACTGCACGTTCTCCCTTCTCATGCATGCTCACCTTGATCACCATCTCAAAGGTAAAGACGCCTGTAAAAACGTAGTCAAAATATCGCAGCACCTGTAGGGTTTAAAAGCAAGAGAGCAGTGGATTACTGGCCGGTTCCAGCAGAGCCCCGCTAAAACGAACGACTGCCCACTGGGGAGCAGAGTCTGTACCCAGGGGAGGAAACACAGCTGCCGTATTGGTTGGGCAGGGCTGCGCTGCACAAGGGCCCCTTCCCATCTCTTCTATAGTGCAGATTTGTATGTTGTGAATGAAACTGTCCAGCAGATGGCAGCAAATCCTAACAGAAATCCCTGTATTAGGTCGGTTTGCTAACCCATGGGAAAGGTGTCTTTTAAAATTTGCCCCAAGCCATACGGAGGATTAGAGGTGGCCCCAGAAAAGTTCAGGGTTGACTGTATCCCTCTTGGTGATGGATCTGATCCCCCGATACCCTTGCTTTCCTGGGTGTCCTGGACGAGAAATCATTGCTATGTGCTTTTTTTTTTTTTTTTTTGAGACAAAGTCTCACTCTGTCTCCCAGGCTGGAATATAATGGTGCCTTCCCAGGTCACTGCAACCTCCGCCTCCTGGGTTCAAGTGATTCTTCTGCCTCAGCCTCCCGAGTAGCTGCGGTTACAGGAACACGGTGCCACGACAGGCTGGCTTCTGTATTTTTAGTAGAAATGGGGTTCCACCCTGTTGGTCTGGCTGGTCTTGAACACCTGACCTAGTGATCCGCCTGCCTCGGCCTCCCAAAGTGCTCGGATTACAGGTGTGAGCCACCACACCCGGTGCTACGTGGTTTCTTAAACACTGAGGCCAACCCCTTGCCACCACATCTCTTCCTGCCTCATGGCCAGGACCCTGCCAGGGTAAGTTAATTCTTCCCGTCCCCCTCTCCAGGCCCGACGTTTCTGCCTGGACAAGCAACGTTCTCTGGCCCAGCCCCTCTCCAGGACACACCACAGCACACGGCTGGGGTCACCCGGGCAGAAAGATGAGTGTGTGTTGCCTGGTGTCTGGCTGGTTGTAGGTACAGGGGGTGGACACTGGCTAGGTGTGGTGGCTCAAGCCTGTGACCCCAGCACTTTGGGAGGCTGAGGTAGGCAGATCACTTGAGGTCAGGAGTTTGAGACCAGCCTGACCAACATGGCAAAACTCCATCTCTACTAAAAATACAAAAATTAGCTTGGCATGGTGGCGTGTGCCTGTAATTCCAGCTACTCGGAAGACAGAGGCATGAGAATCACTTGAATCTGGGAGGTTGAGGTTGCAGTGAGCTGAGATCACACCACTGCACTTCAACCTAGCAGACACGGACTCCGTCTAGAACTAAAAAACAAACAAAAAAAAAGACAGGCGTGGTGGCTCATGCCTGCAACCCCAGCACTTTGGAAGGCAGAGACGGGCGGATCACTTGAGGTCAGGAGTTTGAGACCAGCCTGACCAATGATGATGAAACTCCATCTCTATTAAAAATGCAAAAATTAGCTGGGCATGGCAGTGTGTGCCTGTAATCCCAGCTATTCTGGAGGCTGAGGCAGGAGAATCACTTGAACCTGGGAGACAGTGGTTTGTGGTGAGCTGAGATTGTGCCATTGCACCTCAGCCTGGGCAGCAAAAGCAAAACTCCGTCTGGGGTGGGCTGTGGGGGTGGGGGTAATTGGATCCACCAGAAAGCAGCAAGGGCTGAGCATTACTGAACATGGCCACCAGAGGGCGCTGTGAACACCCCAGGCAGGCAAGTCTTGCTTCTGCTTACAACTCTCCATGGCTCCCACCTCACTCAGGGATCAAAGCCAAATTCCTCCCGAAGGCCCTCAAGGCCCTGCACCATCTGACCAGTCATGTCCCTGACCTCACTTCCTCTCACTCTCCCCCTTGCTGACTCCCTCTTGTGGCCTGAGATGCTCCCACCTCAGGGCCTTTGCACGGGCTGTTCCGTCTCTCCGGGATGCTTTCCCCACATCCCATCTGATTCCTTTCTCCTCCTTTATGACTTAGCTCAGATGACATGCTCCCAGTGAGGACTTCCCTGTCTGACTGTTTAAATTCCATCACCTGGGCCGGGCGTGGTGGCTCACGCCTGTAATCTCAGCACTTTGGGAGGCCAATGCAGGAGGATCACGAGGTCAGGAGTTCGAGACAAGCCTGACCACCACGGTGAAACTCTGTCTCTACTAAAAAATACAAAAAATTAGCTGGCCTCAAGCCTGTAATCCCAGCACTTTAGGAGGCCAAGGCAGGTGGATCACGAGGGCAAGAGATCGAGACCATCCTGGTCAACATGGTGAAACCCTGTCTCTACTAAAAATACAAAAAATTAGTTGGGCATGATGGCGTGTGCCTGTAATCCCAGCTACTCAGGAGGCTGAGGCAGGAGAATTGCCTGAACCCAGGAGGCGGAGGTTGTGGAGCCGAGATCGCGCCATTGCACTCCAGCCTTGAGACAAGAGCGAAACTCTGTCTCAAAAAAAAAAAAAAAAAAAAAAAAAATTAGCTGGCTGTGGTGTCATGTGCCTGTAATCCCAGCTACTCAGGAGGCTGAGGCAGGAGAATTGCTTGAATCCTGGAGGTAGAGGCTGCAGTGAGTCGAGATTGTGCCACTGCACACCAGCCTGGGTGACAGAACAAGACTCTGTCTCAAAAACAAACAAACAAAACCAAAATTCCATCTCTTGATGCTTGAGATCCCCCTTATGAAGCCTCTCTTTCCCTCTGCCTGCCACACCCCCAGTCACTTACCACTCTCCAAACAACTATGTGTTATAGTCACTGATAATCTCATTCTCCATCTCCCCCACCCAAATGTCAGCCCCACAGGACAGGGATGTCTGTCTGTCACCATGGCAACTCCAGCTTATAATACAGGTCAGGCATATAGTAGGTGCTCAAGAAATGTTTGTTGAATGAATGCATGAACAGCTGGGGCTATGCTGAGTCCTGCAGGAGCTGGCCTCTGTGATCCGTGTGGTTATAACATATATTTCTGTTATGTGTGGTGCTTGAAGAGGCACATCAGAGTGCCTGGGGTCAGGGTGGGGTGACTTCCAGGAGGGAGGGGCTGGTTCAAGGGGATTGGCTTGAAGGTCTTGGGTAGGCAGAGGGGATGGTGCTGGGGGAGTATGTCAGATGCACCAGGCAGTGGCCTGGCCTGGCCTGGTTAAAGGCCTGATGCTTTGTGGGCTCTGGGAGTGCAGGGACCATCTTATACCCTGTCAGTCCTCCCTGGCTAGCTCAGTACCTGGCACATAGTAGTTACTTATTAAATACTTACTAAAGGAATGAATGAAAGGAGAGAGAGTTAGGAACGGGCAGGCCAGGGGGTCAGGTGACTCTAATTCTGGAGCACTTAATAAGGTGTACAAGAGGAAATCAAAAGACCAATAAATTCAGTTCAAGTAGTCCTAATATTTAGATATTTTTGACCTATTTCAAGTTGTCAAGCAAGACCCCAGTGAGATCTCACTCCACACCCAGCAGAGGAGCCGAAGGAAACAGATGAGAGCGCCAAGTGTTGACGAGGATGGGGAAGAACAGGAGTTCCCACGTGCCACTGGGGCAAGGACCACGGGGAAGAACAGGAGTTCCCATGTGCCACTGGGGCAAGGACCACGGGGAAGAACAGGAGTTCCCACGTGCCACTGGGGCAAGGACCATGGGGAAGAACAGGAGTTCCCTCGTGCTACTGGGGCAAGGACCACTGTCTTTATTTTTTGAGACGGAGTCTCGCTCTGTTGCCCAGGCTGGAGTGCAGTGGTGCGATCTCGGCTCACTGCAACCTTTGCCTCCTGGGTTCAAGTGATTCTCCTGCCTCACCTCCTGAGTAGCTGGGATTACAGGCACATGCCACCACAGCCAGCTAATTTTTTTTTTTTGTATTTTTAGTAGAGACAGGGTTTCACCATGTTGGCCAAGCTGGTCTTGAATTCCTGACCTCAGGTGATTCACCTGCCTCAGCCCCCCAAAGTGCTGAGATTACAGGTGTGAGCTATGGTGCCCTGCCACTGTGTTTTACTGATTGATTGATTGTTTTGAGACAGGGTCTTGCTCTGTTGCCCCGGCTGGAATGCAGTGGCACGACCTCAGTTCACTGCAACCTCCACCTCCTGGGTTCAAACGATTCTCATGCCTCAGCCTTCCAAGTAGCTGAGATTACAGGTGCGTGCCACCACGCATGGCTAATTTTTGTATTTTTGGTAGTGACAGGGTTTCACCATGTTGGCCAGGCTGGTCTGAAACTCCTGACCTTAGGGGATCCACCTGCATCCACCTCCCAGAGGGTCACTGTGCTTACTGTCCAGTAAACATTCCAGCTGCATTTACTGAGGCTGACCACTTGCAAATTCTATCCTCTAGAAACTTTGCTTTTGGTTTATACCCTGGAAGAATTTGTATTTATTTATTTATTGAGATAGGGTCTTACTCTGTCACCCAGGTTGGAGGACAGTGGTATGAACACAGATCATTACAGCCTCAACCTTCCAGGCTCAAGTGATCCTCCCACCTCTGCCTCCCGAGTGGCTGGGACCACAGGTGGGCACCACCATGCCTGGTTAAATAAAAAAAAATTTTTTTTCGGTAGAGATGGAAGGGGGGTCTCACTATGTTGCCCAGGCTGGTCTCAAACTCCTGGCCTCAAGCAATCCTCCCACTTCGGCCTCTCAAAGTGCTGGGATTATAGGTGTAAGCCGCTGCATCCGGCCTCCTGGAGAAATTCTTGTCCAGGTGACTCAGGAAACATGTTGAGGGTGGGGCCTGGGGACAGTGTTCAAACTCAGAAACACCCAAACATCCATCAACAGGAGGATGGATAACACATCATGCTACGCAGGAAATCTGAAAACAGCATCATAAAGAGTGCCCATCGGCCGGGCGCGGTGGCTCACGCCTGTAATCCCAGCACTTTGGGAGGCCAAGGCGGGCGGATCACTTGAGGTTAGGAGTTTGAGACCATCCTGGCCAACATGGTGAAACCCTGTCTCTACCAAAACTACAAAAATTAACTGGGCACGATGGCGCGTGCCTGTAATCCCAGCTACTCGGGAGGCTGAGGCAGGAGAATCGCTTAAACCCAGGAGGTGAAGGTTGCAGTGAGGCGAGATCGCGCCACTGTGCTCCAGCCTCGGTGACAGAGACTCCGTCTCAAAAAGAAAAAAAAAGAGAAAGAACAGCCATCAATACTGCAACAGCAATATTGCAGTCATTTAGTATGAACAGAACATTGGGTGACAAAGGAAAGCATAGAAGTGTCTCAATTTATTGAATATTGCAGAAGAGCAAAAATAAATTCTAGTTTTTACGAAATGGCCAGTGTGTTGGCTCACGCCTGTGATTCCAGAGCTCCAGGAGGCTGAGGAGGGAGGATTGTTTGAGGTAAAGAATTTGAGACTGGCCTGGCAACATAGCGAGGCCCTGTTTCTACAAGAATTAACAAAATTACCTGGGTGTGGTGATGCATGCCTGTGGTCCTAGCTACTTTGGGGGCTGAGGTGGGAGGATTGCCTGAGCCCGGGAGTTTGAGGTTGCAGTGAGCCAAGACCACATTACTGCACCCCCACCTGGTGGACAGAGAGAGACACTGTCTCTTAAAAAAAAAAAAAAAGAAAAAAAGAAAAGGCCAGGTACAGTGGCTCATGCCTGTAATCTCAGCACTTTGGGAGGCGGAGGCAGGCGGATCACCTCAGGTCGGGAGTTCGAGACCAGCCTGACCGACATGGAGAAACCCTGTCTCTACTAAAAATACAAAATTAGCCGGGTGTGGTAGTCCATGCTTGTAATCCCAGTTATTTGGGAGGCTGAGGCAGAAGAACCGCTAGAACCCGGAGGCGGAGGTTGCAGTGAGCTGAGATTGTCCCACTGCACTCCAGCCTGGGCGACAGAGCGAAACTCTGTCTCAAAAAAAAAAAAAAAAAAAAAAAAAAAAAAGCTTGTGCAGGTGGGAGAGAGAAGCTGAGAAATGCTCATTCCAGAAGCTGGGGTCGTGGTTACCTCTAAGACAGGGTTTCTCAAGCTGGGCTCTGTGGGCAGTTGGGGTTGGATCATTCTCCAGTGTGGAGGCCGCTCTGGGCATCGTAGGGTACTGAGCGGCACCCCTGGCCTCCACCCACCAGATGCCAGGAGCACCTCCCCGCTCCTGTCGTGACAGCCAAAAACATCTCCGGAGTGTCCCCGGCAGCTCTAGAGGGAAGGCAGGCGGTGGGGGTGGGGGCGGGGGATCGAGGAGGCACATGCCGTGTGGGGCGTTTTGTTCTATTTCTTGCCCTGGATGGTGGTTATGTGGTGCGAACGTTATGGGGCCACAGTGTTCTTGTAGAGAAGTTTTGACTGTGAGATGGACGAGGGAGGGGGGCGGGAGCTGAACACTCTTTGCAGACGCTCCCTGGGGGCTGGTCGGAGTGCTGCCTAGATCTCCTTCAGCCCTGGGAGCTGCAGTGCCCCCTGGATCTTCAAAGCTGTGCCCTGTCAGAGGCAACACCTTCTCCAGCCTCCTCGAGACAGCAGGGGGCTTGTGGACCCTTCCTGGGACACCCCCTTCCCCCGCCAGGCCTGGCTCCTGGAGGCCTCTGGGGGAAACCAGGCTGTGTGAGGCAACTGGGCCGGCTGGGGCTGGGAGGACACCGGGCACCGGAAGCTGCATTCTAATTATTTCCTTCCATCTCCTGCAGCGGGTCCCCAGGGGGCCCTGCCAGGCCTGGGAAGGAAGGGAAAGTGCATGGTAAGCTGTGGGCGGGCTTGAGGGATGAGGCTCGCCAGCCTTGCCTGGGTCTTAACCTACTTAGCCAGGGCAGCAGAGGCTCAGACCAGCAGAAAACACACTTCTTTGGCTCTGGGCTGGGAGGGAAGGGATGGGGGAGGGAGCTGGGGAGGGAAGTGGAGCCGCCAGTCCAGCCTCTACCAGGCCCTGGGGTCAAGCCTCTCTCTGCTTGCAGCCCATGGGTGAGGCACACTTTTGTCTATTGGTGCCTTGGTTTCCCCATCTCAACCACAAGCATGTGCTCATTCCTGCTTGTTGGGACTCAAAGAGGCTACACACACCCATCCCTGGCATATAGTAGGTGATTAGTAAATGCAGACAGTTGGGGGAAGCAGTGGGAGCTTTGGGGGATGCAGAGTTGGAATTCTGCTGTGTGACCCTGGACAAGACACCCACCACTCCCTCATTCCTCAGAGTCTCAGTTTCCCCATCTGTCAAATGGGGATGCCTGTGGGGGGGGCTGGGGGGCACTGTGAGGATTAAATGAGATACTACATGCCAAGTGCCTGAGCTTCTTCCTGGGACACAAGTGCTCAATTAACAGAGGTTGTCAAAAGACCCTCCAACCTGAAAGGGGCTTGCTTTCCAAAAAGCTGAAAGCTTAGGCTGTGTTTCTGAACTAAATAGTTGTTTCTGTCAAAGTTTCACATCCAAAGGGAAACGCCTACTTGGTTAGACCTGGTTGCGGAGGGGACCACCTCTGAGCACCGCCCCTGCCCCAGTAACCCCCGTATTCCGTCCAGAGAATGTGCAACATCCGTAGCCTGCGACTCTCACGTCTCCTTTAGAGAATCCAGCAATTTTCAGCACCAGTCGCTCTGGGCTACCTCCTCCCTTCCCGGCTCACAGAGCCACCGCCGCAAGGAATGTCTTGTTCCCATGAGCATCCCCAAAGCATCAGAGCATCCCTTCTCAACCAGCAGCTATAAGGGCTATGCCTAGGGGCGCCCCCAACATCCCACCCTACCTAGGAGCATTTTGAATGCAGGAGAAAGTGGCCTGAGGCAGAGAAGCCGGGCTAGGAAGGGGCGCGCTCTGCAGGACTCACATTGTTCCGAGGCGCATTGGGCTGCACAGGGTCCTCGGCGGCCAGGGCGATGCTGCTCATGGCAATGACCATGAGGATGCACATCTCAAAGTAGCGCAGGTTCAGGATGTAATGGCACAGGCGGCGAAGGCTGTTGGAGACACAAGCGTGTGCAGAGGTCCACTGAGACCACAGGCTCACACATCCTTTTTTTCTATAATCTCAGGTTACCTACCACTGCCTGAGAGCTCCAACCCCCAAGGCCTCGTACACAACAAACTATTAAGCTCTTCCAGGTGGGGGCCCTCTCTGGGTCCCGGAACCCCAAGAAGGCAGAGGAGAACCTTGGGGAGAGAAGACATTCACGTCCTATTTAGCAAAGTTCCTATCACTCCCAAAAGACCCTCTTGAAATATCTTGATTCCCAAGTTGGGTTGAAGAAATACGGTCCTTAATTCTGTAGGAGATAAAAAGGCTTTTCGATATAAAATGTCCCAGGGTCATTTTATATCTAATTCTATACGTGAAGTAGATTTCTTTCTTTATTTAAAAATTAGCTGTGTGACCTTGGGCAAGTTACTTGTCCTCTCTGTGCCTTGGTGCCTTCATGTGTAAAATGGCCATGATACTAGCGTTTACTTCACGAAATTGTGAGACCCAAAAGAGCTAATTTACACCTGGCTCATGACAGAAGCTCCAAAAAGTTAGTTATTGAAATTAAGAATTGCAGGCCTGGCCGGGCGCGGTGGCTCAAGCCTGTAATCCCAGCACTTTGGGAGGCCGAGGCGGGTGGATCACGAGGTCAAGATATCGAGACCATCCTGGTCAACATGGTGAAACCCTGTCTCTACTAAAGATACAAAAAATTAGCTGGGCATGGTGGCGCGTGCCTGTAATCCCAGCTACTCAGGAGGCTGAGGCAGGAGAATTGCCTGGACCCAGGAGGCGGAGGTTGCGGTGAGCCGAGATCGCGCCATTGCACTCCAGCCTGGGTAACAAGAGCGAAACTCCGTCTTAAAAAAAAAAAAAAGAAAAAAGAATTGCAGGCCTTATCAGAGCCTTGAATGTGCCAATGGGATGTGCCAGTTAACCTCTTAAGTGGAACCAATAGTAAATAGGTCATAAGGTTGTATGAACGGCAGCAGAGCTGAGTAGTTAAGAACAAGGATGCCAGGGCCAGTGTCTGGGCTCAAACTCCAGCTTTCCCACTGGCTTGCTGTGTGACCTTGGGTGGGTGAATTCACCTCTCTGGATCTCAGTTTTTTCATCTGTCAAATGGAGCTAAGCATGGTAATGATCCCAGATAAATTAAAAAAAAATTTTTAAGGCATTCAGAACAGTGCGTGGCACCGAGTTAGCACCACATAAGTGTTTAGTAAAATAGATAAGTCAACCAAATAAAAAAGGAATTTAGAATTATTTTTATTTCTTACTACCCAGGGTGAGTTGCCAAGAGGCAGGTTATAGAAAGCTGCTGCCCCCCCATCTCATCTGCCGCGATTCTTCATTGTCAAGAAGCATTTTGAGGAGTCAGGCTTTCAAGACATACCCTTGGGAGACATTCAAGGATAAGACAACCTCTGAGCTACCGTGACGTTCACAGGAACAATTTCTCCCCTAAATAATCTATCCATTTCAAAGACGGCCAAGACAGAAAGTCAGGAAACTCAAAGACCATCTGCTCAGAATCTAAACCCTTACAGAGCCGAGGTTAGGAACAGAGCTCAGGTCTCAGGGCTGCCATGTGCTGTTGTTTAGGCTGTGTACTGCACAAGCCAGCCATTTTTTTTTTTTTTTTTTTTTTTTAAAGACGGGGTTTCACTCTGTTGGTCAGGCTGGTCTTGAACTCCTGACCTCAGGTGATCTGCCCGCCTTGGCCTCCAAAGTGCTTGTATTACAGGTGTGAGCCACCGCGCCCGGCCTATTTCAGCCATTTCTAAGTGGGAGGGGTCTCTCTCTCTCTCTCTCTTTTTTTTGAGATGGAGTCTTGCTCTGTTGCCAGGCTGGAGAGCAGTGGCGTGATCTTGGCTCACTGCAACCTCCACCTCCCAGGTTCAAGCAATTCTCCTGCCTCAGCCTCCCGAGTAGCTGGGACTACAGGTATGTGCCACGACACCTGGCTAATTTTTGTATTTTTAGTAGAGACGAGGTTTTACCATATTGGTCAGGGTGGTCTCGAACTCCTGACCTCATGATCCGCCCGCCTCGGCCTCTCAAAGTGCTGGGATTGCAGGCGTGAGCCACTGTGCCCGGCGGGGGGAGGGTGCCTCTTATATCACATACAACGTAGATTTGGGGATTTATGACAATGATTTTCTAGTGGATGGCAGGAAGGGGGTCTCTTCCAACAAAGTCAGTATATTGTGACAAATCATTGTATGTGACTTAAGGAAGGAGCACCCGTCTCCAACTTGCTCAGAGGTCCCCTTGGACCCACGGCGGCCAATGCTCACTCACTGCCCTCTCTCTGGCCTGACTTCCGCCACCCTGGTGGGAGCCCAGGCCCGCAGCCCTTGCTGGGGGCCGTACTCACGGGTTGGTTGTGGACAGGATGAACATGGAGCTATACGGAGGCATGGGCTTAGGGCCGTCTTCCCCACGGTCGTCTTCCTCCTCCTCCTTCTTCTCTTCCTCTTTTTTTGACGGTGGGTCTGGGTTGGCGTTTTTGTTCACTGTTGGGACAAGAACCAACACAGGGCGCCCTCCACAATTTCCCACAAGTCTCTGGGAACTCCACGTACTCCCAGGGCAGGCAAGAAGTGGCTGACATTTATAAAGCGCTTGCTGTATACCGGGCACTTCATGACAACACTAAACCCTCGCGTAGCCCTGGGGTTGGTATATTCGGATCCCCCATTTACAGATGAGGAAATGGAGGCACAGAGAAGTAAAGTGACTTGTCTAAGGTCACACAGCGGGAAGTGGCAGAGCTGGCAATTGGAACCCAGGCGGCCTGGCCCCCGAGAGCCTGCTCTCTACCACTCCATAGCCTTGAGTGTGTGGGGCCCTTGTGGGATCTTAACACAGACCTGCCCCTATCCTTCCTGGACCTTCACACTCTCACTTGGAGGCAGGTAGGGAGAGTGCCAAGAGACCCCTCGAACAGATGGAAATACTGACACCTCCCATGAACCGCAGGGCTTGCCCCCATTAGCACCCCTCTCTTGATTTGGCGGGGAGGAGCCACCAGCCTCTGGAGCTTCCATCCTGCAGCCCAGCCTGCTTATTTGCCCAAGGGGAAGCTGAGCCTCTCTGAGCCTCAGTTCCTACAACTGTAAAATGGGCACAGTGACAAGATCTTATGAACTTAGGTCTCAGGACCATGGAAAGCCTTTATCTAGCAAACCCACGAAAATCTCTCACACAGAACAGACACTACAGGAACTTAAGACATAAACCACTCAGCAGTTCACCTTTTCTTTTATTTTTGAGACAGAGTCTCACTTTGTTGCTCAGACTGGAGCGCAATGGCGTGATCTTAGCTCACTGCAACCTCCGTCTCCCGGGTTCAAGCAATTCTCCTGCATCAGCTTCCTGCGTCCCTGGGATTGCAGGCAGGCACCACCATGATTGGCTAATTTTTGTATTTTTTTAGTAGAGATGGGGTTTCACCATGTTGGCCAGGCTGGTCTTGAATTCCTGACCTCAAGTGATCCTCCTGCCTTGGCCTCCCAAAGTGCTGGGATGCCAGGGACGAGCCGCCGCACCCGGCCAGCAGTTCATCTTCAAATTCCTCTGTGCTTCTCTGATCGTGATCTCACAGGGGCAAGAACTGCCTCAGGAGTCTAGGTCTGTGCCGTTCCACAGGGTCGTTACTGCCTCCAGGTGGCTACTGGGCCCTTGAAATGTGGCGAGCCCAATTTAGGATGTGTTGAAAATGAGAAAAGCACACAGCAGGGCCGGGTGAGGGGCTCACACCAGCAATCTCAGCACTTGGGGAGGCCGCGGCAGGTAGATCACTGGGGCCAGAAATTTGAGACCAGCCTGGGCATCATGATGAAACCCGGTCTCTACTGAAAACACAAACAATGAGCCAGGCCTGGCGGCATGTGCCTGTAATCCCAGCTACTTGGGAGGCTGAGGCCTGAGAGTTGCTTGAATCCGGGAGGTGGAGGTTGCAGTGAGCCAATTATCACACCCCTGCACTCCAGCCTGGGCGAGAGCTGGACCGTCTCTAAAAAAAACCAAAAACCAAATAAATAACACACCAGATGTTGAAGACTGAGTATAAGAGAATGTAAAATATCTTGTTAATAATTTAAAAAATATTCATTATAGGCTGAAATAACATTTTGGATAAGTAACATTTTGGGCTAAATGCAATGAACTATTAAAGTTCATTTCACCTGTTTCTTTTATCTTTTTTCCTCCCTCCCTCATTCCCTCTTTTTTTTGTTTTTGGATGTGATCTCCCTCTGTTGCCCAGGCTAGAGCGCCAGCACAATCCTTGCCCGCTGCTGCCTCGAACTCCTGGGCCCCAGTGGTCTTCCCACCTCTGCCTTCTAGTGGATAGGACTACAGGCACGCACCACCATGTCCGACTAATTAAAAACATTTTTTTTAGAGATGGGATCTCTCTATGTTGTCCAGGCTGGCCTTGAACTTCTGGGCTTAGGCGATCCTCCTACCTTGGCCTCCCGAAGCACGGGGATGACAGGGATGAGCCAGAACACCTCGCCCTTTTTTAATGTGGTGACAAGAAAGTTTTTTTTTGTTTTGTTTTTGTTTTTTGTTTTTTTTTTGAGACTGAGTTTCGCCCTTGTTACCCAGGCTGGAGTGCAATGGCGCGATCTTGGCTCACCGCAACCTCCGCCTCCTGGGTTCAGGCAATTCTCCTGCCTCAGCCTCCTGAGTAGCTGGGATTACAGTCATGCGCCACCATGCCCAGCTAATTTTTTTTTGTATCTTTAGTAGAGATGGGGTTTCACCGTATTGACCAGGATGGTCTCGATCTCTCGACCTCGTGATCCACCCGCCTCGGCCTCCCAAAGTGCTGGGATTACAGGCTTGAGCCACCACGCCCGGCCCGACAAGAAAGTTTAAACGGATGTACACATGTGGCCTGTGTTACGTTTCTTTTGGACGGTGCTGGGCCGACAGAATCAACCATCTGACCCCCCTAAAGCTTCCATTAAAGAATCCCACTGTTCCTCAGATGGGGTGTCCTCCTGGCTCCCTGAAGGGAAGGGAGGACGTAGGAGATATCGCTAACCCGATTCAACACGTCCCTGTGCCAGGCACAGCGCACAGATCTCACTGAACCCTCCACAGCACTCTGGGGTAGGAAACTACCATTTTCCATTTTCCAGGGGAGGAAACCCAGGCTGGAGAGATGGGGTCACAGTCCAGGGTCACTCAGCAGAGCCTCTGGCTGCAGGGGCACCGGGTCCCCTGCCCGGCGACCTGTGAGGGCTGAGGGTCTCACCTTGCACGACGGTGTGGTTGAGGGGGGCTGGGCAGGCCGGGGGGATGTCCACGGTGGTGTGGTCAGGTTTCCTGGCAGTCTTAGCTGAATTGGTCTGGGTGCCGCTGGGGTTGGTGACGATAAGGCTGTTCTCGGGGGTTTTGGGGGCGCCGGGGTTGGACGGGTTCCCCGGGTTGTTGGGCGTCCGGCGGCTGGCGGCGTTCTGGGGGTTGGCGGCCATGGCAGGGCCGGCCGGCGTGGGGCCGGGGTCGGTGCTGTTTCCCATCTTGGCCGGGCTCTGGGGCAGGCCGGAGTGGCCGAGGCTGTCGTGGGGACCGGCCGACTCCGCTGTGGCCAGCTTGTTGTTTCTCATGTTGTCAATGTCCTCTGCCAGGGGCGGGTCTTGGCGGCCCAGGTCCTGCTGGATCGGCCGTGTGGTTGACAGGTTGGGGCCACACACAGGGACCCCGGAACCCTGGTTCTCTCTGAGGAAGGCAAGTGAATGAAAAAGAACCAACACCTGAGTTAGGAGAAAGGGCAACAGTTCGGAATCCTAGCTGAGATTTCCATCTTTCAGGAGTACCACTTGGCTGGGCGCAGAGGCTCGTGCCTGTAATCCCAGCACTTGGAGAAGCCGAGGCAGGGGGGCCGCTTAAGGCCAGGAGTTCAAGACCTGCCTGGGCAACATCGGGAGACCTCGTTTCTACATACACAAAAAATGCATAAATTTACAGGCGTGGTGGTGTGTGCCTGTAGTCCAAGCTACTTGGGAGGCTGAGGCAGGAGGACTGCCTGAGCCCAGGAAGTTGAGGCTGCAGTGAGCCATGATCGTCCCACTGCACTCCAGCCTGGGTGACACAGTGAGATTCTGTCACCAAAAAAAAAAAAACAAAAACAAAAAGGAAAGGAAAGGGTACAATTTGGTCATGGAGAAGTCGTGTCCCAGATCCCTCCAGCACCCAGAATTGAGAGGGGCCTGTTCAATTCTTGCTGAGAGATCAAGACCTTCACGTGTCTGCGGACAGTTTCCCACAAATCTCCAACATCTTATTTCTTCTTCTTTCTTTTTTCTGAGATGGAGCCTCGCTCTGTTGTGCAGTGGCGCGATCTTGGCTCACTGCAACCTCCGCCTCCTGGGTTCAAGCCATTCTCCTGCCTCAGCCTCCCGAGTAGCTGGGATTATAGGCACCTGCTCCCATGCCTGGCTAATTTTTTGTATTTTTAGTAGAGATGGGGTTTCACCATGTTGGCCAGGCTGGTCTTGAACTCCCAACCTCAAGACATCCACTGCCTGGTCCTCCCAAAGCACTGGGATTATAGGTATGAGTCACTGTGCCAGGCCTTTTTTTTTAGACAGGGTCTCACTCTGTTGCCCTGGCTGGAGTGCAGTGGCAGGATCATAGCTCACTGCAGCCTTGAACTTCTGGGGTCCAGTGATGCTCTCATCTCAGCCTCTGAGTAGCTGAGACTACAGGCTCGCGCCACCATGAGTGGCTAATTTTAAAATTTTTTGTAGAGACTAGCGTCTCACTATGTTACCCAGGCTGGTCTCGAACTCCTGGGCGCAAGTGATTCTTCCTCCTCAGCCTCCTAAAGTGTTGTGGTTACAAGCATTAGACCACAATGCCCAGCCTGTTTTCCACTTTCTCATTCACAGCTGAGTTTTCACTGCCTAGTGCGGCGCCTCTCACACAGTCGATGCTGGGTAACTTATTGTCAAACGATAAACAAATACCCCCACTTTCTTTTCTTTTTTTTCTGAACCAGTCTCACTCTGTCTCCCAGGTTGGAGTGCAGCGGCAGGATCTCTGCTCACTGCAACCTCTGCCTCCCGTGTTCGAGTGATTCTCATGCCTCAGCCTCCTGAACGGCTGGGATTACAGGTGTGGATCACCACGTCCAGCTAGTTTTTCTATTTTCAATAGAGGCGAGGTTTTGCCATGTTGCCCGGGCTGATCTTGAACTCCTGGCTTCAAGTGACTCACTCACCTCAGCCTCCCAAGGTGCCAGAATTATAGGCATTAGCCACCGTGCCTGGCCAGAATGCCCCCATTATCCAGATGAGGATAGTGAGGCCCCAGGAGAGATCCCATCAACCCCTGCCTCTCCAAGCCATGGACACCTGGGCCCTGACTCCTGCCATCTGCACGTGGACAGAGACTCACTCAGTAGCCCATCTGATGCCTTCCTGACTACTGACCCCTGGAAAACACAGCCCTGGCTTCCCACAGTCTACCTGAAAATAATAAATAGACAGACAGACAGACAGACAGACAGACAGACAGTTTGGCTTTCCCTAGAGGGCTTTCCATGGGCTCAACTACCAGCATCATGTTCCTCATTTTATTTTTGCATTTCAACTTGCAAAAACCCATGGTGCTTTTAGTACTCAGAAGAGAGACAAGCTAATTTATTTTCAGACCAAAGTAGGTAAGTGGGATGCTTCTATGAATACTTCCCGGAAGGAGCAGCCGGGGCAGTTCCACTGGTTCTCTGAGACCACACAGGGGAAACGGGCAGGTCCAAGCACCTTTCTGCCCTTCTCAGTTTCCTGAGTGGGTCATAGAGTGATGTTTCAGAAGACAGGCTGACCTGGGTTCGAATCTCAGCAATTTTTTTTTTTTTTTTTTTTTTGAGATAGGGTCTCACTCTGTCACCCAGGTTGTAGTGTGATGATGCAATCTCAGCTCACTGCAATCTCCACCTCCCAGGCTCAGGTAATCCTCCCACCTCAGCCTCCCGAGTAGCTGGAGACTACACAGGTGCATGCCACCATGCATGGCTAACCTTTTAATTTTTTTCTTTTTACTTGTTTTTGAGAGGCAGTTTCACTCTTGTTGCCCAGGCTGGAGTGCAATGGCACGATCTTGGCACACTGCAACCTCCTCCTCCTGGGTTCAAGTGATTCTCCTGCCTCAGCCTCCTGAGTAGCTAAGATTACAGGCACGCACCACCATGCCAGACTATTTTTGTATTTTTAGTACAGACGGAGTTTCTCTATGTTGGTCAGGCTGGTCTTGAACTCCTGATCTCAGATGATCCGCCTGCCTCGGCCTCCCAAAGTGCTGGGATTACAGGCATGAGCCACCTTGCCCGGCCTAATTTTTCTTTTTGTAGAGATGAGGTCTCACTATATCCCAGGCTGGTGTCAAACTCCTGGGCTTAAGTGATCCTCTTGCCTCAGCCTCCCAAAACGCTAGGATAACAGGCATGAGTCCCCACACCTGGCGAAGCCTTGGCAATGTCACTAGCCGTGTGACCCTGTGTGGTTTGCTTAACCTCTCTGAGCCTAGGTTCCCTCATTTAAAAATTCTGGATAACGGGAGTAGAATCTTGTGCATATCTTGGAGACTGAAGCGATGATCTTAGAACTTCTCTGCCACACACACTCTCCAGTGAGTTACTTAGCCCCAGTTCCTGACTCCTAACATGGGGGTGGTAACCTCATTGAGTCTGGCTCTAAGGACTAAGTATGTTAATGAGCTGAGAGTCACTGAGGATTATTCTCAGGCCTTGAAACCTAATGGGATTTGTCGTCCTGAATTTAGCACTTGCTTAGGACTGGTGACCTCTTTATCCCTTGTCAATGCCTCTGGCAATGGGAACATCTATCCTACGCCTGTCCCGCTGTTATATTTTGGAAACATACAAATATCACTTGTTTTGTAACATACATACATACATATATATATATAAAATTTAAAACTATGTAATAAATAGTTTTTTTTTTTTTTTCTGAGACAGTCTCACTCTGTTGCCCAGGCTGGAGTGCAATGGCAGGATCTCGGCTCACTGCAACCTCCACCTCCTGGTTTCAAGCGATTCTCTTGCCTCAGCCTCCTAAAATGCTGGAATTATAGGCATGAGTTTAATAAATATTTAATATATTCATATATAAATGTGTATATTTATAAATTATATTTTTTATTTATAAATGTGTATATTTTATATACATATTTATAAATTATATTTTTTATTTATAAATGTGTATATTTTATATACACATTTATAAATGAATAAAAATATATTTATCTTATGTATCTTGAGTCTTACTCTGTCACCCAGGCTGAAGTATAATGCACTATCTTGGTGATCTCGGCTCACTGCAACCTCTGCCTCCCAGGTTCAAGCGATTCTCCTGCCTCAGCCTCCAGAGTAGCTGGAACTACAGGCATGCACCACCACACCAGCTAATTTCTTTTTTTATATTTTTAGTAGAGATGGGATTTTGCCATGTTGGCCAGGCTAAAATCCTGACCTCAAGGGATCTGCTGGCCTTGGTCTCCCAAAGTGCTAGGATTACAGGCCTGGCCTAACTGAGGTAAATTCTAGATCAACATTTCCCCAACATCTTAGACAGTCCATAAAGAAATTCCTAATTCTAACCTGCTTGTGATGCTTTTTTGCTTTTTTTTTTTTGAGATGGAGTGTCACTCTGTCACCCAGGCTGGAGTGCAGTGGCACGATCTCAGCTCACTGCAACCTCTGCTTCCTGGGTTCAAGTGAATCTCGTCTCTGCCTCTCGAGTAGGTGGGATTACAGATGCATACCGCCACGCTCGGCTGATTTTCGTATTTTTAGTAGAGGGGGTTTCATCATGTTGGCCACGCTGGTCTCGAACTCCTGACCTTGTGATCTGCCCACCTCAGCCTCCCAAAGGGCTGGGATCGATTATAGGTGTGAGCCACCACGCCCGGCCATGATGCTTTTTGAGAAGATGTGTATCACATGAAAACCTGGCTGAGAGTATTTTCTCATCATCTGTATGGTGTGTGTATAACAATGTTTTTTTTAAGAGACAGGATCCTGCTCCGTTGCCCAGGCTGAAGTGCAGTGGTGTGATCATGGCTCACTGCAACCTTTAAACTCCTGGGCTCAAGCCATCTTCCCACCTCGAGTAGCTGGGATTGCGGGTGCATGCCACCATGCCTGGTTATTTTTATTAATTCTTGTAGAGACAGGGTCTCAGTACGTTGTTCAGGCTGGTGTTGGACTCCTGGGGCTCAAGCGATCCACCTGCCTCGGCCTCCCAAAGTACTAGGATTACAGGTGTGATTACACCTGTCTCTGTATAGACACGCATATAAGAGAGAGATATCCCTACCAAAAAGCAGGCCCAGTAAAGTTACAATTTCAAAGAGAACCTAAATCCTTTGGCCACCGACTCAAGAGGCCGTGGACAAACCCGTGGGGGCATTTTCTCAGAGGAGTGCCCTCTGCCAAGAGAGGATGGAAAAGGATCCGCAAAGGTTTCTTTTGTCTTGTTCCTGCTTCCTCACAGAGTTTCTGCTGGCTGTTTGTTGGGAAATTTTAACAAGCTCAGCCTGCAGAGGCCGAATATCAATTTCCAGGAGGTTTCATTTCCAAAGTGGCTCCAAGGAGAACTCAAAACGGTGAGAGAACTTTGAAGCTGGGCCTCTCCCCTCTCCCCTCTCTCCCCTCTCCCCTCTCTCCCCTCTCCCCTCTCCCCCCTCTCCCCTCTCCCCCCTCTCCCCTCTCCCCCCTCTCCCCTCTCCCCCCTCTCCCCTCTCCCCCCTCTCCCCTCTCCCCCCTCTCCCCTCTCTCCCCTCTCCCCTCTCTCCCCTCTCCCCTCTCTCCCCTCTCCCCTCTCTCCCCTCTCCCCTCTCTCCCCTCTCCCCTCTCTCCCCTCTCCCCTCTCTCCCCTCTCCCCTCTCTCCCCTCTCCCCTCTCTCCCCTCTCCCCTCTCCCCCCTCTCCCCTCTCCCCCCTCTCCCCTCTCCCCTCTCCCCTCTCCCCTCTCCCCTCTCCCCTCTCCCCTCTCCCCTCTCCCCTGCGGATCTGGCATCATCTCCGCCTGGAATAGGTGGCCAGTTGCATAATACCTGCTCTGCCTGGTGTTCTCACGCCAGCTAATCACTTTGGCATCCTTCTGCAGAGGGCGACGGATGCCTTGCCTGGGGCATGCTTAGACCCCGAGATCACATTATTCGGGGTGATAACAGCAACCCTTGTTTACTGCTCACCTCCTCGTGTCCCCACCCCACTGTCTTAAGGACTTCACGTATTAACTCACTTCATCCCTGCAACCACCACCATCTGAGATGGGTGTAGCAATCAGCCCCATGTTATAGAGCAGGAGACAGAAGTTCAGAGAGAAAAAGTCGTTTGCCCAGCTGGAAAACAGCTGAGCTGGGCTTTCTGGTTTTAGACGCTTTAATGGGGTGGCTTTGTACAGCAGCTCACGCCTGTAATCCTAGCACTTTGGGAGGCTGATGCAGGAAAATCTCTTGAGCCGAGGAGTTTGAGATCAGTCTGGGCAACATAGTGAGGCCCCATCTCTACAAAGAAAGAAAGAAAGAAAGAAAGAAAGAAACAAACAAACAAACAAACAAAGCTGGGCATGGTTGTATGAGACTGTAGTTCCAGTTACTTGGGAGGCTGAGGTGGGAAGACAATTTGAGTTCAGGAGTTTGAGGCTACAGTGAGCTATGATTGTGTCACTGTACTCCAGCCTTGGTAACAGAGCAAGACTGTTTCCAAAAGCAAGCAAACAACAACAAAAAAAAACTAAGGCCCATCGGGGGTGCCATAGAATTAGAGTGCTTAAGAATTAAGCACCCCTGCCCCCGCTGCAGGCTAAACTGTGGAACTCAAAAGTCCAGCATTGCCAGGCGCAGTGGCTCACACCTGTAATCCCAGCACTTTGGGAGGCTGAGGCAGGTGTATCAGGAGGTCAGGAGTTCAAGACCAGCCTGGCCAAGATGGTGAAACCCCATCTCTACTAAAAATACAAAAATTAGCTGAGTGTGGTGGAGGGCACCTACGATCCCAGCTACCTTGAGAGGCTAAGGCAGGAGAATTGCTTGAACCCAGGAGGTGGAGGTTGCAGTGAGCAGAGATTGCACCATTGCACTCCAGCCTGGGTGACAGAGTGACACTCCATCTCAAAAAAAAAAAAAAAAAAAGTCCAGCATCTCTCTTTCTGTTCCTTTTGGGGAGAGTGGGTTTTCATGGTGATGGATGCAGGTGGCATTAGGATGCGAACAGTAGAGATAAAAATTCTAGGGTGGAGCAGGTCGGTCTTGGTAAAAGTTCCCTCTGCACCTAGACAGGCCTGGGAGGAGGCACTGCCTGGCTGCCAGGGAGAGGCAGAAGCTCTGTCCTCCATAGATTTTTGCTGAGAGTCTGGGAAAGTTCCACCCTCATTCTGTCCACCCTGCAGGGCCACTGGGCTTGGTCACCTGGTATGGGGGATCTGGGGCCAGCAGCCATCAAATTATACGAAATAGAAGGTGCATCAGTCTACTTTTCACTGGAGTGGGCCATGGAAGGAGAGATGAAGGTAGGAATGAGGAAAAGACAAAGTGAGCAAAAAGGAAAAAAATAAAATCGGCCTGGCAAGGTGGCTCACGCCTGTAATCCCAGCACTCTGGGAGGCTGAGGTGGGAGGATCGCTCGAGCCCAGGAGCTGGAGACCAGCCTTGGCAATGTGGCAAAACCCTGTCTCTACAAAAAATACAACAGATGAGCCAGGTATGGTTGTGCACACCTGTATACCCAGCTACTCAGGAGGCTGAGGTGGGAGAATTGCCTGAGCCCAGGAAGTTGAGGCTGCAGCGAGCCATGACTGCACCACCGTCCTACAGTCTGGGTGACAAAGCGAGACAGTGTCACACACACAAAAAATCAGTATGCTGGAGAATGAAAAACACAAGGTACGTTTGCAAAAAGCCTCCAGGAATGACTGAAGAGGAGGAAAGATGCACAAGGCAGACCTCTGAAGGCCGCTGGCTTTGTCACAGCAGAGAACTAAAATGTCTTATTATCTTATATTCTCAAAGTTTTATCTTTGCCATTTTCTTTAAAGCAGATGAATGACTGATCTTGGATTTTCTTTTCTCTTAAGGGGCATGAATCTTGATGAAGGGTTATTTCCAAAGATCCTTAGAAGCTCTCTATCAGCCAAATGAACAATGTGCCTGCCGGCCAGGGTGTTTGACGTGTCTATTAATGGAGTTAGCGGCCGGGCACGGTGGCTCACGCCTGTAATCCTGGCATTTCGGGAGGCCGAGGTGGGTGAGTCATGAGGTCAAGAGATCGAGACCATTCTGGTCACCATGGTGAAACGCTGTCTCAGCTAAAAATACAAAAATTAGTTGGGTGTGGTGGCGCACGCCTGTAATCCCAGCTACTCCGGACGCTGAGGCAGGAGAATCGCTTGAACCTGGGAGGTGAGGTTTTAGTGACCCAAGATGGTGCCACTGCACTCCAGCCTGGCAACAGAGCGAGACTGTTTCAAAAGACAACTACAGAACAAAATGGAATTAGCAGTGCTCTTCTGTTCAGAATAAGGGTCTGGCCAGCTGGGCTTTGAGGGTGAAAGTGGGGAGATACTTTCTTCCTCTGAAGAGAGAGAGCAGGAACCATCTGTGGGATTTGGGCAAGCTCGGTCCTTATTGTTTTTTACATTTATTGATGAGAGTATTAGTGACCACATTAGCTGACACTTACAGCGTGCTTACTACTATTGCTAAAATAGCATTCACTGAGTACTTGATAATATTTATATTAATAATAGCTAACATGGCCAGGCACTGTATCTCGTGCCTGTAAATCCAGCACTTTGGGAAGCTGAGGTGGGAGAATTTCTTGAGGCTAGGAGTTTGAGACCAGCCAGCCTGGCCAACATAGTGAGACCCAGTAACTCTACAAAAAAAAAAAATAGCTAACATTTATTGACCTCTTGTTGTAAGCTAGGAACTACTCAAAGCATTTCACGTGTACTCAGTTAAATCTTATATTCAGAGTAGCAGGTAGCTACTATTTTTATGCCCATTTTACAGATGAGGAAGTGGAAGCCCAGAGAGGAGCAGGACATTCTGAAAGTCACACAGCCGGGCAGGGGCAGGACAGGAATCTGACTAATTGCCCCAAAGCCCTTGCTTTTCACAACTAGGCTTTGCTGTTCTTGGAATCCCCAGTGTTTACTGTTGCCTTTCAAAAACTTCCTGGCATATTGTTAGGGAGAGACATCTTGTCCCTGTCACTTTGCCTCCTTCAATAATAAGAAGGCTGATAATAGTAATATTAGTAATAACAGCAAGCAAGGCAGGGTTGTGCACGCCCGTATCCCCCGCTACTCAGGAGGCTGAGGTGGGCCAGTAATAGCACGAATAATTAATAATCACTGGTCTTTGTTTAGAGATGACATCTTGCTCATCTCTCAAATGACCAATGCCACTGCAATCCAACCTGGGCAACAGAGCAAGACCCTGTCTCAGAAAAAAAATCCTAAACAAAGAAGGCCAGGCGTGGTGGCTTGCACCTATAATCCCAGCACTTTGGGAGGCCAAGGTGGGTGGATTGTGAGGTCAAGAGATCGAGACCATCCTGGCCAACATGATGAAACCCCATCTCTACTAAAAATACAAAAATTAGCTGGGCACGGTGGCACGTGCCTGTAATCCCAGCTACTCGGGAGGCTGAGGCAGGAGAATTGCCTGGACCCAGGAGGCGGAGGTTGCAGTGAGTCGAGATCGCTCCATTGCACTCCAGCCTGGGTAACAAGAGTGAAACTCCATCTCAAATAAAAAAAATCCTAAACAAAGAAACAAAGGCACAGATAATTACAAGCAAGATTCTTCACCTGTGTGAGGAGCATTAGAAAGTCATGAAGAGGAAAGGATAATTCTTTCCTGTATGAGACTGTCTTGTACATGGTAGGGTACTTAGTATACTGGCCTCCCATTCTCTAAATGTCCAGACTGGTCTTGAACTCCTGGGCTCAAGCAATCCTCCTGCCTCAGCCTCCTGAGTAGCTGGGATGACAGGTGCATACCACTGTATCTGGATTTTTTTTTTTTTTTTTTGAGACAGAGTCTCATTCTGTCACCCAGGCTGGAGTGGAGTGGTGTGATCTCAGCTTACTGCAACCTCCGCCTCCCAGGTTCAAGTGAGTCTTGTGCCTCAGGCTCCTGACTAGCTGGGATTACAGGCATGCACCACCATACCCAGCTAATTTTTTGTATTTTTAGTAGAGATGGGGTTTTGCCATGTTGGCCAGGGTGGTCCTGAACCCCTGACCTCATGTGATCTGCCTGACCTCATGTGATCCTCCCACCTTGGCCTCCCAAAGTGGTGGGATTAGAGGCATGAGCCACCACATCCCGCTGCGTCCAGAGCCTTGAAACTCTGCTCTCCCTTTAATTATTATTATTATTATTTGAGACAGTGTCTCACTCTCTTGCCAGCCTGGAGTGCAGTGGCGCAATCTCAGCCTCCCAAAGTGCTGGGATTACAGGCGTGAGCCACCATGCCTGGCCTGCACCTGGCACTTCATTGGTCTTTACTGTATATGGAGTGCTGTGGTAAACGCCTTATTCCACCCAAACTCCCTTTTGACCTCTCATTCCCCTGAGTGACTGACAGCCCCAGAGTCTCATCCATGCCCCTTTAATTCCTTTGTCTGTCACCTTCTGGTCAAAATTCATGTCCTTCAAACTGGCCTCCTTCTGGTCCACCCCAGGGCCTTTGCACATGCTGTTGTTAGACTGAAACACTCTATTCCCTTCTCAGGTTGCTCCTCTGGAAACCTGCCCTGAGACCCTGGGAGCAGCTTCTCGGTCATATTTCTCAGAATGCCTCAGACTGCTTTACTTGTAGTTATCTGACTAAACTCACATCATGAGCTTAGAATATGGTAGGCACTTAGTAAGTACTAACTGAATGAATGAATAGACCCGTAGAAAAAATGACCTAGAACAACGGTTTTCAGGAGGGTGTTGTAGACCTACGTGGAAACCTAATAACATAATGATTGAGGGGCACTGTGGGCACTTGGCGAGTGGCAGGCAGGTATACTAACCACCCTACCATGTACAGGTCAGTCCCATACGGGAAAGACTTATCTTTTCCTCTTCATGACTTTCCAACGCCCCTCGAAGAGGTGAACAATCTTGTCTGTAATTACCTGTGCTTTTAGTTTCTTTCTTTCTTTCTTTTTTTTTTTTTTTGACAAGGTCTTGTTCTATTGCCCAGATTGGAATGCAGTGGCATAATCAAAGCTCACTGTAATCTTGGACTCCTAGGCTCAAGCAATCCTCCTGCTTCAGCTTTCTAAGTAGCTGGGACTCCAGACACCTGCCACTACACCTGGCTAATTAAAAAAAAATTCTTTTGTAGAGATAGAGGGGAGGTCTCCTTATGTTGCCCAGGTTGGTCTTGAACTCCTGGCCTCAAGCGATTCTCCTTCCTCAGCCTCCCAGTGCACTGAGATTACAGGCGGGAGCCACTGCACCTGATCCTGTGCCTTTAGTTTAAACTTAACTCTGTTTTTCATAGGAACACAAAGTATTTTTTGCATGTTTTTAATATACATTGCATTTTCCTGAAGTGCAACTATTAAATACATGGAAGAAAGACCAGACTCTTCCATACATGGAACCTGACCAAGAGGTGTTCACCATTGTGGAATACCTTGACAGCGCTGGTGACTTCCCTCCTGTGGTTTGGACTGTCCACACAACCCAGAGTCAGCCATCATTTGTGCCTGTCAATTCGTGGTGATTTTGTGTATGGGTGTACATATCAGAGTTACTGCACTATGTCCCCTAGAGTCTCATTACTCAAAATATGGTCCCTGGACCAACAGTCTCAGTCTCGCCTGGGAGCTCATTACAAATGCAGAATCTCAGGCTCCACTGAGTCCTTGGCCCTGCCGAATTATAATATGTGTTCTAACAAGATCCCTGGGGATTCACATACACATTCAATTTTGAGAAGTGCTGGCCTGGTTCATACGTCATACAATAGGACCACTTAAACCCATCATTAAAAAAAAAATCAATATTATGCCCTGATGGTAAAACAAAAGAGGACCAAGAACAGGTTAACTTGTAACAGGACAATATCTGCAATGTCTATGTTAACGGGTAAGTTGTTGAATCCCGATGTGCAGAATCACTATAGCATCTTCTAGAGAGTATTTCAAAATATGACTACGAAAAAGAGGATGCTGGTTCTGAATGGACAAGGGGCTGGCCTGGAAGATGCCTCAAAAGCTTTTTCACATATTTATTTATTTTTAACAGAGGAGGTCTCACTATATTGCACAGGCTGGTCTCGAACTCCTGGACTTGAGTGATCCTCCCACCTTGGCCTCCCAAAGTGCTGGGATTATAGGCATGAGCCACCACATCCCGCTGCATCCAGGGCCTTGAAACTCTGCTCTCCCTTCAATTATTATTATTATTTTTGAGACAGAGTCTCACTCTCTTGCCAGGCTGGAGTGCAGTGGCGCAATCTCAGCTCACGGCAACCTCTGCCTCCCGGGTTCAAGTGATTCTCCTGCCTCAGCTTCCCGAGTAGCTGGGACTACAAGTACGTGCCACCACATCCAGCTAAGTTTTGTATTTTTAGTGGAGATGGGGTTTCACCATGTTGGCCAGGATGGTCTCGATCTCTTTACCCCGTGATCCATCTGCCTCAGTCTCCCAAAGTGCTGGGATTATAGGTTTGAGCCAAGTGCCCAGCCTCTCCTTTTAATTCTTAGTGCCTGGAGTGGCTTTTTGTTTTCTTTTTTTTTCTCCAAGACAAGGTCTTGCTCTGTCACCCAGGCTGGAGTACAGTGGTGTGATCATGGCTCATCACAGCCTAGAAATCCTGGGCTCTGCCAGGCTCGATGGCTTACGCCTGTAATTCCAGCACTTTAAGAGGCGGAGGCGGGTGGATTACCTGAGGTCAGGAGTTCGAGACCAGCCTGGCCAACATGGAGGAAACCCGGTCCCTACTAAAAATAGAAAATTAGCTGGGTGGTGTTGTGGGCTCCTGTACTCCCAACGAGTTGAGAGGCTGAGACAGAAGAATCACTTGAATCCAGGAGGCAGAGGTTGCAGTGAGCCAAGATCACCATTGCACTGCAGCCTGGGAGACAGTGCAAGACTCTGTCTCAAAAAAAAAAAAAAAAGAAAGAAATCCTAAGCTCCAGTGACCCTATTGCCTCAGCCTCCCAAACAGCTGGGACTACAGGTACACTACCACAACTATTTAATTTTTTATATTTTATAGAGATGGGGTCTGCCTCCATTGCCCAGACTGGTCTCAAACTCCTGTTCTCCTTCCTTAGGCTCCCAACAGAGTGGCTTTTCAAACTTCTGAGGAATGGCTTTAGGTAAAGATGGTTGGCTGAAAATGGCCAAAAATGGTCTCAATTTACAGAGCACTATGTGTCAGCTGCTCTTCCAGACCCTTTGCATAAATTGCCTCACTTAACCCTGGCAATGCCCCAATTAGATCCCACTATTTCTATCATGTGAGGCCCAGAAACAAGAAGTCCCTTCCAAAAGTCACACAGCAAGGACATGGAAGACCTATATAATTCTGGAGGACAGCGTGGCTTCTCTTAGAGTTTCCCTGAAATGCTCAAGGCCTCTGGTGCCATCAAGGACACTGGTCAGATGCACGACCTTGAGGAACTCACTCAACCTCTCAGTTTTTCCATCTGTGAAATGGGTCTGTGAGGAACTCACTCAACCTCTCAGTTTTTCCATCTGTGAAATGGGTCTGTGAGAAGGGGCTCTATCTCAGAGGGTCGCTGAGAAGATTCAATGAGTTGCTTCTGGCTGGGTGCAGTGGCTCATGCCTGTAATCCAAACACTTTGGGAGGACTGCTTGAGGCCAGGAGTCGGAGACCAGCCTGATCAACACAGCAAGACCTCATTTCTACTAAAGATAAAAAAAAAATGAGGCTGGGTGCAGTGGCTCCCACGTGCAGTGCCAACACTTTATGAGGCTAAGGTAGGCAGAATGCTTGATCAAGAGCTCAGGAGTTTGAGACCAGCCTGGGCAACACAGTGAAACCCTTTCTCTACAAAAATCAGTCAGGCATGGCGGCACATGCTTGTGGTCCCAGCTGCTTGGGAGGCTGAGGTGGTAGGATGGCTTGAGCCCAGGAGGTGGAGGCTGCAGTCAGCTATGACTGTGCCACTGCACTCCAGCCTGGGCAACAAGATGAGACCCTGCGTCAAAACAAAACAAAATTAAAACTAAAAACAACAACAAAAAAATAGAGCCACCTGGTGGTTTTTTTGAGACAGAGTCTTGCTCTGCTGCCTAGGCTGGAGTGTGGTGGCATGATCTCAGCTCACTGCAACCTCCACCTCCCAGGTTCAAGCAAATCTCCCGCCTCAGCCTCCTGAGTACCTGGGATTACAGGCAGACCACTAATTTTTGTATTTTTAGTATAGACAGGGTTTCACCATGTTGGCTAGCTGGTCGAGACCACAGTGTTGAATTCCTGACCTCAAGTGATCTGTCCACCTCGGCCTCCCAAAGTGCTAGGATTACAGGCATGAGCCACTGCGCCTGGCCAAATACAGCATTTAATTTTTTTTTTTTTAACGGAGTCTCACTCCTGTCGCCTAGGTTGGAGTGCAATGGCACAGTCTCCACTCATCGCAACCTCTACCTCCCTGGGGTCAAGCGATTCTCCTGTCTCAGCCTCCCGAGTAACTGGAATTACAGGTGCCCACCAAAACGCCCGGCCAATTTTTTTTTTTTTTTTTTTTTTTTTTTTTGTAGAGCTGGAGTTTTCCCACATTGGCCAGGCTGGTCTTGAACTCCCGACCTCGTGATCCACCAGCCTTGGCCTCCCAAAGTGCTGGGATTACAGGCGTGAGCCACCGCTCCCGGGGCCAAATATAGCATTTTATAATATATTGTTTATAACATATTGTTAAGAACACACACAGCACTCGCCATTTTGGCTGCTGTTGTCATTATGATCGCTACTGTCATTCTCCGGATTCGAGGTCGCCTCCACTTACTTCCTCCTCCGATGCCTCCGCTCCTTGTCCTCCCTCCGAGCGTCCCCCTCGTAAGTGGCCGGAGTGCCGTGCCGGTGCCGCCTCCTGCGCTCGCCGCCGTCGGGGCCCTCGCCTTCGCCCTCGCCGCCCCGGGCTGGCCGGCTGCCCTCGCGGTGCCGCGCCCTCCGCTCCGCCTTGTCCTCGGGGCCGTCCTCCCCGGGCCTGCGGTGCGCTCGGTGCCGTCGGGGCTCCCCGTCCGCGCCCGTGCGCGGGGACCCGCTGCGGCTCTCCCTGCTGCCCCCTTGGCGGTGCACGTGCCTCCGGTGTGGGTCCCCGGCCTTGCCCCGCTCGGCCTCGCCCTCCCAGAACCCCGGCGGCTCCAGGCCTCCCTCCCGGGCGTGGTGGTCCGACTCGCGGCCGTAGGGTCCCTCCCGGCTCGGCTCGGCCTCCTGGCTGCCCGCCCAGGGCCTCCGTGCGTCCAGGCCCGCCGAGCCGCTGGGGTCCCGGGCCCGGTCGTGGTAGCGGGCCTGTTTCCTGAGGAAGTCCTCGGCGCGCTGCTGGCCGAGGCGCTGGTCCACCGTGGGCTCGGCCGCCCGGCTCTTGTTGGTGTTGTTGTTGCGGTTCTCCTGCGGGTCCACCACCAGCGGCCGGTCCAAGTGCGTCTTCATGTCTGGCCGCAGGTGCCGGGTGTAGGCGGCCTTCCAGCGCTCGTCCGGGTCCATTTCATTGTACAGGGCCTCCCGGCTGGCCAGCAGGTTCTGCTTTCGCATCTCACTAGTCCGCTGCTCCCACACGGACTTGGCTGGCTTTTGATTCTTCTGTTGCTCTTTCCTGCAGCGGGGAGGTCACAGGCCTTAGAGCTTTGCCAGGCACCGTAGCTCGGATGGATGACCTGGACTAACCCGCATCTCAGCCTGACTCCCACTCCTGCTCGCCACCCTCTACTCCCCACTGGATGCTACAAGGAGCCTGTGAGCATCGGAGTCAGGTCCCAGCCTCCTCTGCTCACGAACCCTCCACGGCTCCCACCTATCTAGGGGCAAAAGCCAAGTCCTCCCCCTGACCCACAAGGTCCAAGGTCCTGTGTCATCTGCCCGTCCCCTCGCTGCCTTCACCTTCCCACACTTACTATTCCAGTCACACAGGCCTCCTTCACATCAGGCACGTTCCTGCCTCACAGCCTTTGCCTATGCCATTCCCTCTGCCTGGGATGCTCTTCCCCAGGCCCTCCATGGCTCCTCCCTCACCTCCTTCAGGCCATGTTACCTTCTAGGTGAGCAGCCCCCAGCCTTTTTGGCACCGGGGCGTTTTGTGGAAGACAGTTTTTCCACAGACCCAGGTGTAGGGGGTGGTTTTGGGATAAATCTGTTTCACCTGAGATCATCAGGCATTAGATTCTCATAAGGAGCAGGCAACCTAGACTCCTCTTCCAGCGCAGACGATCCTCCCCCAAGTGCAGAGTTCACAATAGGGCTCGTGTTCCTCTGAGAATCTAACGCTGCCTCTGATCTGACAGCAGGTGGCGCTCAGGCGGTCATGCTCGTGTGCCCACTGTTCACCTCCTGCTGTGCCGCCCGGTTCCCACCAGTCCACAGGCCAGGAGCTGGGGACGCGTATTCTAGGTGACGCCTTCCCTGACAGCCTTGTTTAACATGACAGCTCTCTTCACTTCCATCATTTTCTGTTTCCCTCCCTACTTTCTCTAGTTCCAGCACCTTCTTTTTAATTTTTTTTTCTTTTGAGACGGAATCTCACTCTATCGCCAGGCTGGAGTGCAGTGGCAGAATGCCGGCTAACTGTGACTTCCATTTTCTGGTTTCAAGCAATTCTCCTGCCTCAGCCTCCTGAGCAGCTGGGACTACAGGCATGCACCACCACGCCCAGCTAATTTTTGGTGTTTTTAGTAGAGATGGGGTTTCACCATGTTGGCGAGGATGGTCTCGATCTCTTGACCTCGTGATCTGCCCGCCTTGGCCTCCCAAAGTGCTGGGATTACAGGCGTGAGCCACCATGCCCGGCCCCATCACTTTCTATCACAATACATACTTTGTCTCATTTAATGACTTTCTCCCTTGCTAGAATTGCTACACACAGGTGGGATTTTTGTTTTCTCTTTGTTAATACTGTATCCCCAGAAATGGGAACAGTGCTGGGTACATAATAGCTGCTAACTAAATATTTATTGAGTGAAAGCAGGTGGAAGGACAAGAAGTGTCTCTTCCTAAAGCTCAGCTCTGTCAAGGACCGCCCTGACTCCTTCCCAAATCTGTGCCTGGGAGAGTGTGGAGGCTGAGGAGCGGGGAGGCACCCAGGGATTCGGGGCACTTACACAGCGATGGACATGTTGGCCGCCGACAGAGGACTCACTTCCGCCACCTCTTTGGCTTTCTGTAGAGCAAGTTTCTGGCTGGCTGCTTCTTCTTCCTCTTGTTCATCCTGAAAGGCACATGGAATCTCTGTTCACAAAACATGAACTAGGCCTTGGGGACTCACTTCCGACCCTGTTGCTGACCAGGGGCAACATCTGAAATATTTAAAAACAGGTTTGGCCTGAGTATCAGAACCAAGGCTCCCCACGGGGAATGGGTAGTACCCGCTATCAGTTAAGTGTACTGCCATCCCCTCTGTGTATAAGCTTGACGTCTAACTCAGTCTGAGGTCTATTTTAACACACAGCCAGAAGATAAGATAAAAATGTCCCTTCTCTTTTTACAATGAAGACTTTTCTGTGGCCTGTTTGTTTTTTTTTTCCTTTGTTTTCAGAGACAGAGTCTTCCTTGGTTGCCTAGGCTGGAGTGCAGTGGCACAATCATAGCTCACTGTGACCTTGAACTCCTGGGCTCAAGCAATCCTACCACCTCTGCCTACCAAGCAACCGGGACTACAGGTGCATGCCACTATGCCCAGATACATTTAATTTTTTTTTTTTTTTTTGGTAAAGACAGGGTCTCACTATGTTGCCCAGACTGGTCTTGAACTTTCGGCCTCAAATGATCCTCCCACCTCGGCCTCCCAAAGTGCTGGGATTACAGGCATGAGCCACCATGCCTGGCCCCTGCATCCTGTCTTAATGAGCTGGAAAGCAATGCAAAGGTTTTCCTCTCGCTAGGCTTTCTCAGCCGTGGGAACTCTCTGAATCAACTTTCAAAACACACTCAACTAGCTTCACACACAGAAAAGCCTGGCATCCGATGGCCCATGCCATGCACTGTCAAACAGCCCCCAGAAGGAGAATCAGGAGAGGAATTCACATTCCCAGCCCCCATGACAGGAAGGCAGTGGGGAGAGGAGAGCAGGGCACCCGGGCTCCAGCCAGAGGCCCCGGCTGCTGCTGCTCACTGGTGGTTAGGTTCAGAGAGGAGGAGAATGGGGGGAAGATGTTTTAAAAATACATACAGAAAAAGACGTTTTTGGACTTTAAATCCTTCTTCAGCCTTCATGCAGGGCCTCATTTGTAAAACAGAAAAGCCAACAAAGAAAAAAGCAACGAGAAAGAAACGGCCAGAAATGAACCCGCCCAGAAAAGTCATGCCACCGCGGGCAGCTCTCCCGCTGTGCTCCGAATCGCTGTAATGGGGAGCAACCTTACCACCTTGGAAATGGTCAGATCAGGACACTGTCAGGGACAACATGGAGATGGCATCCGGCTGGCCTCCCTGCTCTCGTAGGGCTACCCCCACCCCTCTGGCACCATTCCCAGCATGTTTCAGAGCCAGGTCTCTGGACCATCTGCCTCAGAAAAGACCTAAAACGCAGATTCCCAGGCTCCCCAAAGAATTTATAGAATCAGGGCTGGGCCCTGGAATCTGCATTTCCCACAGGTTCTCAAGTGAGCACGAAAGAGGCTCAAACTCAAGCAGCTGGTACACAGCAGTGAAGAGCACAGGCTGCAGACCCAGATGGCCTGGGTTCAAATCCTAGCTCCACAACTCACTGCTGTGTGACCTTGGGCAAGTCTCTCAACCTCTCTGTGCCATGCATTCCTCATCTCAAATTCCAACTCGCCCTGACGTTCCTACTGCATTTTTCGCTGACATTTATCACCGTCTGACAAGACCTGTATGTTTACAAATGGATCTTGTTTCCTGACTGTCTCCCCACTTGAATCCCCGCTCCACGAAGGCAGGGATTTTTGCCGCTTTTGTGTTCACTACTGCATCCTTAAGTCCTAGACCAGGGCCTTGGGCACAGTAGGTGCTCATTAAGTGCTTACTGATGATGACATCTATAAAGTGGGGCTCAGAGAACCTGCCTCCTCAGGTTTCCATGAGGATTGAGTAGGATGAAAAACACATGTTAAATGACCAAGAAATGCTTGTGGGATCAATGAAAGAACGCACGTTAGGTGTGGAGAGGAATGTCCACACCTCCCAGGAGGTAAATGGGCTGACCTTTCTCCCTCCCCTCCTCCTACCCTCCTACCTCCCCGCTCTGCTGCACCAGCCCCTGAGCATGGGCTCTTGGAACTTGGATGAGCTCATGGCTGGATCAGCCCTTGGCTCAGCCATGCCAGCCGGCTCCCCGGTGGCCAGGCTCATGGCCGTGTGCTTGGGATGGCAGAGACTTCCGCTTCCCTCCAGTGGGAGCTGGGGCCGGGAAACTCTCTCTCCCTCCTGCCAGGGCCAGCAGATGGAGCGTTGGCAACGTCTGCTTAGTTTGGTTCAATTTCACAAACATGTCCTGAACACTTCGAGGCATGGGAGGTGGGGCCGCAATGCTGGGGGAGACCCCAGGGCTGACAGGAAGACCCTGTACCTGTGATGTGTAATCTTAACTTAATAGGGTCCTTGGGGAGAGGCTTAGGCTGGACCCAGGCTAGCTCTTAACATGCTGAGTTTGGCTAAGGGAAGGGGAGGCTCCAGCAGGAAACCAGAGGAAGAGAGAAAGTGGGGACATTTATTGGCCATTCCATCTGTGCCTTGCCATGGTTCTGGGTCCCCTAAGGTCACAGGGCTGGTGGCAGCCCTTTTTCCTTGGCCCCAGCTCTGGCTGGGTCCCCATAACAGCGTCCCCTTTCCCACCCACTAGCCTGGGGGCTACACTGTTCCTCAGAAGCCCTGCTTACTCCCTGCAAACTGGGCTTTTGGTTGAGTTTGCTGTTCCCTGCAGCGACCTCACTGCCTTCCCCCTTCCCACCCTCTTGGCTGTGGAATTTGCTTGATAAGGGACAGTCTGTTTCTGGGAGTGGGGGAGAGGCGCCTTCTCTTTGCACGGTGCATCCTGGGCAAAAGCTCTGACCCTGTTCCCGTGCCCCCACCCCCACTCCTGTCCTGATCTGCCATGGGCAGGTGGTAACTTTGCCAGAGAAACAGCCTCCCACCGCCTCCACCTTGGTGAGCTCCTGAGCGTTGGCCAGATTGTCCACAGCGATGGCCAAGAACACATTCAGGAGGGTGTCTGTGAATGTCTTGAGTCAGGAAAAGCAACCACTGGTGGGACACCACTTGGGCCCGGGTATCTGGGTCTCTCACTATCCTCCCAGGAGCCCCTCCCACCTCTCCTCTGCCAGAGAGGTCCAGGCCTGTCCCCATCTCTCCCCCCACGAAGGATACAGTTCCCGAAGAGTGTCAGTACAATGAAATAGATGGAGAACACCATGCCACCCTGCACGCCCCCCTGAGACTTGATTCCGTCGTACATGACCTCGTTCCAGTCTTCGCCCGTCAGGATCTGAAAGGGGAGCAAGAAACACACAGCCAACCCCCCTCTCAGCCACGGGGCCCTCGGAGACACAGCTGCGGAGCCGGAATCCGCCCACCCCATCCCCAAGCCCAGGAGATCTTTAACAATCCTGCCCGGTTTGCGGAGCCAGACGCTGTGTTGGCTTCTCCTTGGCTTTCCTCCTTGTTTGTGAGTAGAAAGGGCTGTTCCTGCATCCGGGGGCTCTTAGCCTGGCTTCTAGGAAAATGGAACCCTGGAGGAGTCACAAACCCTCCTGTCACTCTGTTACTTGATGTGATTAAGGGGATTCGTGTCCCCCTCCAAATTCACCTGTTGAAGCCCTAATTCATAATGGGGTGGTATTTGGAGATGGGGCCTCTGGGAGGTAGCTGGGGTTAGATGAGGTCATGGGGGAACATTCCTGTTCCTTATAAGAACAGGAAGAGACTGTGTGCCATGGCTCATGCCTGTGATCCCAGTACTTTGGGAGGCCAAGGTGGGAGGATCACTTGAGCCCAGGAGTTCAAGATTACCTGGGCAATTTAGCAAGACTCCATCTTTTTTTTTTTTTTTTTTTTTGAGATGGAGTCTTGCTCTGTCATGAAGGCTGGAGTGTAGCAGTGTGATCTCGGCTCACCGCAACCGCCGCCTCCTGGGTTCAAGAGATTCTCCTGCCTCAGCCTCCCAAGTAGCTGGGATTACAGGCACCCGCCACCATGCCAGGCTAAATTTTGTATTTAGAGATGAGGTTTCACCATATTGGTCAGGCAAGTCTCGAACTTCTGACCTGGTGATCTGCCTGCCTCAGCCTCCCAAAGTGCTGGGATTACAGGCATGAGCCACCATGCCCGGCCCCAAGACCCCATCTTTACAAAAAAATTAAAAAGGATTAGTTGGATGTGTGGTGGTGCACATTTGTAGCCCCAGCTACTCAAAGGGCTGAGGTAGGAGGATCATCTGAACTTGGGTGTTTGAGGCTGCAATGAGCTATGATTGCAATACTGCACTCCAGCCCAGGTGACCAAAAAAAAAACCCTGATTTGTCTCAAGAAAAAAAAAACAGCTTTTTTTCTTTTTGAGATTTTGTCTCAAAGAAAGAAAGAAAGAGAACCGGAGGAGACACCAGAACTCTCTCTCTCTCTGCCATACGAGGACGCCTCAAGAAGGTGGCTGTCTGCGAGCTAGGAAGAGAGCCCTCACCAGGAACTAGCCCTACTGACACCGTGACCTTGGACTTCCAGCCTCCAGAACTGTGAGAGGACATGTGTTTCCTGTGTAAGACACCCAGCCTGTAGTATTGTTGTGGCAGCCTGAGCAGGCTAAGACAGGATTTTTAACATTTACCTACGTGCCTCGTGTGGTCATGACGATGATTAAATATGCTACTACACGGACAGCACAAACGCAGCCCAAGGCCATGTTCAGGGTCCCCCTGCCTGAGGCAGACCCTGGAAGAAGGGTTCAGGGCAAGGGGTTTATCTGGGAGGTGATCTCAGGAAGCAGCAGTAGGGAAAGGAGAAATGAGAAAGGGAAGAGAGGGCGGAACGTGAAGAGTATGTGATCAAGCAAGTTTCCACTGCAGGGAACCGGGCTTGGTCTTGCTAGGGAGCTGGGGTGGGGGGAGGGTCATACCACCTGAGGATGAGGGAGCTGGGGCATTTATCCACCAACGGCTGCTCCTTTTAGGGTTTGCTGCAAAAGATTCCCAGTACTACTGGACTGCCGTTCCCTGGGGGCAGGGCAGGGGACCAGGGAAAGACCAAGGCAAAGGGTTAAGGTGTTGCCGGAAGTTTTGCTGAGGCATAAAGGGGATATTCAACTAGCACCTGCACGTTCCTTTAAAAAAATCCAACCTCCTCCCTTCTAACCATAGTTCCATGAGGATAAAGGAAATGTTGAAGAACTCCAAAAACATTCATCTGTGAAAACAGAGCTTCTCAGCCTCAGCCCTGCTGATATTTGGGACTGTCCTGTAAATTGCAGGGATTTGAGCAGCATGGTCTCTCTACCCACCAGATGCCAGTAGCACCCCTTCCCCAGCTGTGACAAAATGCTTGCAGACACTGCCACACACCTGTGGAGGACAGACTTGCTCTTGGGTGAGAACCTCCAAGCTAAAGATATGCGAGTAGTGATCAGTGCTATTAACAATCGCTTATGTGGGGGCTCAGAACTCCCCTTCATGGAATGTTTCCTCTTCCACTCCCTGTCTAGGGGTCTGATTTAGAAACTACCTCCCCAGGAGGAGGAGAGAGTGAAGTCATGTGTTCTATACGCTCTCTGTCCCCCAAAGAGAAGGAATCCACCAGAGGTGCTCTGAAGGTCCAGGCGGGGCCAGTCCCCAGCCTCAGGAAATGTGCCCACATGGATGCAGAGGCTGCTTTGGGCTGAACACTCAAGGTCAATCCCTTCACCCTGGAATACGAGACCAAGGTATCTTCAGATTTCATGGGTATATTAGCCATGTCTCTTTTCTCTTTCTTTTTTTAAGAGACAGGGTCACAGGGTCTTGCTCTGTGACCCAGGCTGGAGCTCACTGCAGCCTCAAACTCCTGGGCTCAAGCAATCCTCCCGCCTCGGTCTCCCAAACTGCTGAGATTATGGGCACGAGCCACGTCACTGGCCTAGCCATGGGTTTGATTTTCTTTATTCTGATGCATCTGAGGTCTTGCTGACTATGGAGGGTCTACCAGGGCTGTCACTAGCCAGTCCCTAGAGGTTGTAAATAATTTAGGCCAGAGCAGGCTTTTCAATGCAAACCAACCAACATCCCAGCTAGCCCATATCCCAACCACCTCCCTTATCTTCCCAATGCTATCCATCTGCCCTACCCACCCCAGGGCCAGGTCCTAGACAAGCCGGAACAGCTCAGTCTGCCCCAGAGCTCACTGAAATGATCCAGACAAGCCAGTCCTGAGCTGTTTCCTCTGCCTCACCCATTCCTTCCCATGGAAACCACACTCAAGGCTCTTGTCCACATTTTCCTTTTCTTTCTGCTTTCTGTCTGACCCTGTGGCTTCCCTGACTGGTCCTGTGTGGTGTGCTCCTTCTCTGAGGATCTGCGAGTGCAACAAACTTTCCTTTCTTTTTTGAGACAGGGTCTTGCTCTGTCACCCAGGCTGGGGTGCAGTGGTGTGATCATAGGTCACTGCAGTCTCAACCTCCTGGGCTCAAGTGACCCTTTCGCTTCAGCCACCCGAGTAGCTAGGAGGTGTGCACCACCATGCCCAGCTAATTAAATTTTATTTAACATTTTTGTAGAGACAGAGTCTCTCTCTCGCTCTTTTTTTTTTTCAGATGAAGTTTCGCTCTTGTTGCCCAGGCTGGAGTGCAATAGCACGATCTCGGCTCACCACAACCTCTGCCTCTGGGGTTCAAGCAATTCTCAATTCTGCTGCCTCAGCCTCCAGAATAGCTGGGATTACAGGCATGCACCACCATGCCCAGCTAATTTTGTATTTTTAGTAGAGACATGGGTTCTCCATGTTGGCCAGGCTGGTCTTGAACTCCCGACCTCAGGTGGTCTGCCTCCCAAAGTGCTGGGATTACAGGCATGAGCTACCACGCCTGGCTGAGAAAAAGTCTCACTACATTGCTCAGACTGTTCTCAAATTCCTGGCCTCAAGTGATCCTCCTGCCTCGATCTCCCAAAGTGCTTTTATTTTTTTTGAGACGGAGTCTTGCTCTGTTGCCCAGGCTGGAGTGCAGTGGCATGATCTTGGCTCACTGCAATCTCTGCCGCCAGGATTCAAGCAATTCTTGTGCTTCAGTCTCCCTAGTAGCTAGGATTACAGGCACCCACCACCATGCCCAGCTCATTTTTGTATTTTTTAGAGATGGGGTTTCACCATGTTGGCCACGCTGGTCTCAAACTTCTGACCTCAAGTAATCTGCCCACTGGGGCTTCCCAAAGTGTTGGAATTACAGGTGCGAGCCACCTCATCTGACCAAAGTGCTGGGATTATAGGTGTGAGCCACCGTGCCCAGTCACAAACTATCTTTCCAATGACATTCATCTGATCTGTTGGCCTCACCACTGTCTGAACAATGATGAGAATAAAATCTGTATTTTAAAGCAGTGTGAAAAGGCAAGGTAGAGAAGGAGGAGTTCAGGGAAGCCCCTTGGGTGTGGAGTAGGCACTTTGATCTTTGACACTGGGATGTGTCGGCCCATGGGGCCAGGTGGAGGCCGTACCTGAAACACCGTCATTATTGCTGCTGGAAAAGTATCGAAGTTGGTGGGAGGAGTTCCTTCATCAAAATTAAACCTGCAGGGAGGACACGGACATTTCACGTTGGTCCCACCCCAGGTGCTCTGAGGGTGTGGCTCAGCATCTCATCTCCAAGGAAACGCACGTCTCCATCATCTCTGTCCCCAGGAAACCCTGAGTGGTACCCAGGGCCCTGCCCGTCTGGGTGACGGCAACGGCTGTCTGGGCTACGAGGAAGGCAGCCTGCATGTGGGAGGGGAGTGTGGGCTTCTGGATTCCTTGAGCCGGACCCCAGGGAAGCAGGAGTCGAGTTCCCATGAAGGACTTACTGGCCGCCGAAGAGCTGCATTCCCAAAAGGGCGAAGACGACAATGAATAGGAAGAGGAGGAACAACAAGCTGATGATGGACTTCATGGAGTTGAGGAGAGAGACGACCAGGTTTCTGAGAGAGGCCCAGTACCTGTCGACAGAGGTGAGGTGAGGACTCAGGCCAGGCAGGGGAGGCACGGGCCCCGGAGTCAGCCCTCGAAGCACGAGGCTCACCTTCCCAACTTTCTGGAGGCGCCCCTACCATGTCCCCCATCCCCACCCCCTGTACCAATGTCCAGGGACCCCAAAGACTTACTTTGTGACTTTGAAAATACGCAATAACCTGAGGGCTCGTAACACGCTGATGCCGAAGGATGTGCCAGGTTTTATGACGGCCCAGATAACCTCGAAGATGCTCCCAATGATAACCTAGAGCGGAGGACCTGGTCTCACGTCCAGGGATGGCGTCTGGGCTCCAGAACTGGCAAGCATTTCCTAGGCGCCAACCTTGCAAGAAGCCAGCCCAACGCCTACCTCCAAATGGAAGCTGGGTGAGGAACCCTGACCTCCTCATCCACCCATTCATTTATCTATGGAGATCAGGTCTCACTGTGTCACCCAGGCTGGAGTGCAGTGGCGCGATCACAGCTCACTGCAGCACTGACCTCCTGGGCTCAAGTGATTCTCCCACCTCAGCTTCTTGAGCAGCTGGGATTAGAGGTGTGTACCACCACACCTAGCTCATTTTAAAACATTTTTAGAGAGATGGGGTCTCGCTGGTATTGCCCAGGTTGGTCTCAGACTTCTGGGCTGAAGCCACTCTCTGGCTTTGGCCTCTCCAAGTGTTGGCCTCCTACTCTGGCTTCCCAAGGCATTGAGCCACTGCACCTGGCCTCTTTTTTATTTATTAAGAGCTCACACAGACCTGAGAATTCCTGAAACACAAAATTACAAAGTGAATGTTCATGGAACTACTACCTATATGAAGAATTAGGACAAGGCTGGGTGCAGTGGCTCATGCCTGTATTTCCAGAACTTTGGGAGGCCGAGGTGGCCGGATCACTTGAGCCCAGGAGTTCAAGACCAGCCTGGGTAACATAGGGAAACCCTGACTCCACAAAAAAAAAAAAAAAAAAAAAAATTAGCCAGGTATGGTGGCATTGTGCCTGTAGTCCCAGCTACTTAGGAGGCTGAGAAGAGAGGCTCGCTTGAGCCCAGGAATTTGAGACAGCAGAAAGCCATGATCCTGCCATTGCACTCCAGCCTGGGCAACAGAGAAATACTATCTCAACAAGAACAACAACAAAAAAAAGCCCAGAAAAAACAAACAAAAGGAACATGTGGATACCCTGGAAGCTTCCAGAGACACTGTGATCTAACTACCATCCTGAATTCTATAATAACCATTTTCTTACCTTTAAAAAAACATTGAGGTGAAATTCACATAACATAAAATTAACACTCTGAATTACACAATTTGGTAGCATTTAGGTATAGGCACAATATTCTGCAAATATCACCTCTATCAAGTTCCAAAACATTTTCATCACCCCAAAAGGAGGCCCTGTCCCTATCAGCAGTCACTCCCCTCTCTCCCTCCCCCAGATCCTAGCAACCACTAATCTACTTTTTATCTCTATGGATTTACCGGCTCTGGACATTTCATACAAACGGAATTATGCAATACTTGGCCTTTTGTGTCTGATTTCTTTTATTGAACATCATGCTTTCACGGTTCCTGCCTTTTCAAAGTATTCAACTATCATCCTTAAAATATATAGTTTAAGGCCGGGTATGGTGGCTCATGCCTGTAATTCCAGCACTTTGGGAGGCCAAGGCGGGTGGATCACTTGACATCCGGAGTTCGAAACCAGCCTGGACAAATTGGTGAAACCCTGTCTCTACTAAAAACACAAAATTAGCCAGGTGTGTTGATGCATGCCTGTAATCTCAGCTATTTTCAGGGCTGAGGCGGGAGAACCGCTTGAACCCGGGAGATGGAGGATGTGGTGAAGCGAGATTGTGCCACTGCCCTCCAACCTGGGCAATAGAGTGAGACTCTGTTTCAAAAAAAAAATAACTTGTACATATATATAGAGAGAGTTTGATTTTGTCCACTTGAACTTGGCATGAACTGTATGGACGTAGGTTGTCAGCTTCTGCCTCCTGTGCCACGTCACGCGGGTGAGATTCTTGTTGCTGGGCGTGGCTGTTGATGCTGGGCTTTCACTGTTCCAGAGTATTTGGTTACATAGATATGCCACAGAATATTTATCCTGTCTACAGCAAAGGGATAACCATGGATATTGGGACTCGGAACTATTATAGACAAGGCTGCTCAAGACATTTGTTCATTTCTCTCTTTTTTTTTTTTTGAGACAGAGTCTCACTCTATCACCCAGGCTGGAGTACACTGGCACAATCTCAGCTCACTGCAACCTCTGCCTCCTGGGTTCAAGCGATTCTCCTGCCTCAGCCTCTCAACTAGCTGGGAATACAGGCGTGCACCACAACACCTGGCTAATTTTTGTAGTTTTTTAGGTAGAGATGGGGTTTCACCATGTTGGCCAGGCTGGTCTCAAATTCCTAGCTTCAGGTGATCCACCTACCTCGGTCTCCTAAAGTGCTGGGATTACAGGTGTGAGCCACTGTGCCTGGCGTACTTTTATTTTTTAGAGATAGGGTCTCACTCTATTGCCCAGGCTGCAGTACAGTGATGTGATCATAGCTCACTGTAGCCTCAAACTGCTGGGGCGATTCTCCCACCTCAGCCTTCTGAGTAGCTGGGACTACAGGTGTGTATCACCACACCTGGCTATTTTTTTTTTTTTCGGTAGAGACAGGGTCTTGCTTTGTTGCCTGGGCTGGTTTTCAACTCCTGGGCTCAAGTGACTCTGCTTCCTCAGCCTCCTGAATAGCTGAGGCTACAGGCACGAGGCATCATACCCAGCTTCCTTTTCTTTTTAATAGAAATTAGTTTTATTCTTTAAGCACTTGGATCATTTATGTAGGAAATGTTTGTTTGTATGTATTTTGTTTTCTCCAACAACATGATAATTTTCTATAATGGCAGAAAACAGTTCAACATTCAGTTATTATAAATTATTAAGCCTTTCTGAGACCAACAGGACTGTGGTAAATGATTAGGGCTGCCCTGGGCCAGGCATTCTCCACTTATTTGCTAACAACCTTAATTTCATTTCCAGCTACAGGATGGGGACATTCTGGCCTGTGTCTCGTAGGTGAGACTTTCTAGGATGAATTCCTAGCAATGGAGTGCTGGGTCACATCTCCATCTTGTAGTTTTTGCCCTGGTTCGATGAGAAGGATTAGATGTAGATTATTGCCAAGGATTTAGCTTCTGTTTTGGTTGGTGGGTTCCTGGGTGCTCATCACGTTTAAAAAATAAAATTAATTAACTGAGTAATTCACAAAATAACAATGGGTCATAATGGCCCCATAACGCCAGGGTATTGTAATCTAACAATTATACTTCATCTACTTCTACATGACTGAAAGGAAAAAAAGAAATGGAAATCATAATGACGTCCTATTTGTAATTCCGAAGTTAGGTACTTAGCTGGAATGACAAAGGCAACCCAGCTAAGGCCTGGCTTTTCTTCCAACTTGGAAAACTTGTCTTATGCCCCCCACTTAGCTTTCCAAAGGCGTCTATACATTTTCCTCCCACTGGCAGTGTATCCTCACCAGTGTTTGGGATTGTTTCTTCATTCCTTCTGCATCCATCTGAGTCTTATATTCAGGGATAACTTTACTTTTCCTCCTTTAGTATGCCCAGGTATCTGTCATTCCAGGCAAGAGCTGGAGAAATGAACTTATTAGAAACAAGAACACTTACCCCACAGTCAAAGCAGTTGAAGGAAGAGTGGAAGTAAGGCCGTGTCCCAAGCCCATACATTTTTATAAACATTTCGGACATAAAGAGTCCTAAGAAAATGAATTCTGCATAGTCTACAAGGGAGAAGGAGGAAACAGAGAGGAGGTTAGGCTTGCTGAGGGTAGGGGTTCCAAGTGGCTCTGACTTTCCTTTTATTATCATTTTTTAACTTTTTATTTTTTTGTAGAGATGAGGTCTTGCTATGCTGTTAGGCTGGTTTCAAACTCCTGGCCTCCAATGGTTTCCCCAATTTGGCCTCCCACATGCTAGAATTACAGGCATGTGTCACCACACCCAAAATTGGACTTATCCTTTTTTTTTTTAATTTTTTTTTTTTTTTTGCCAATCATTGAGAGCTTGTAAGGTTGCTGAGGTTGGTTGGCCTTGAACTCTTGGCCTCGCCTTCGCAAGTGCCATGACATCCGGCCGGAGCCACTTTGGGCCCCTTTTTTTTTAAATTTTTATGTGGAGATGGGGGTCTCACTGTGCTGCTCTGGCTGCTCTTGCACTCCTGGCCTCAAGTGATCCTCCCAGCTCAGCCTCCCAAAGGGCTGGGATTATAGACGTGAGCTACTGTGCCCATGCTCTGCCCAAGGTGTCCTTTTCATGGACCTCAGTTTCTCTTCTGTTAAAAAGGAAGAGCTGGCTGGGCATGGTGGCTCAGGTTTATAATCCCAACACTTTAGGAGGCTGAAGCAGTCAGATCAACTGAGGTCAGCAGTTTGAGACCAGCCTGGCTAACAGGGCAAACCCCATCTCTATTAAAAATACAAAAATTAGCTGAATGTGGTAATGCATGCCTGTAAATCCAGCTACCTGGGAGGCGGAGGCATGGGAATCACTTGAACCTGGGAGGTGGAGGTTGCAGTGAGTCAAGATTGGGCCACTGCACTGCAGCCTGGGTGACAAAGAAAACCCTGTCTAAAGAAAAAAAAAGAGCAACAATTGTGCTCTACCCTCCAACCAGCAAGCCAACCAACCTCAGGCCAATCTTAAAAGGGATGAGAAAAAGTTCAGTGGATCTCCACCTTGTAGTTTTTGCCCTGGTTTGATAAAAAGGGCTGAATATAGATTATTTGCAGGGACTTAGCTTTTAGGTTGATTGGTGGGTTCCCAGGTGTTTATCACATTTTAAAAACAAACTAATTAACTGAATAATCCACAAAATAACAATGGACCATAATGGCCCCATAATGCCAGGGTGCTTTGATCTAACAATTATACCTAATCTACTTCTACACGACTGAGCTTCAAAGGAAAAAAAAAAAGAAATAGAAATCATAATGAAGCCCTATTTGTAATCCTGAAGTTAAGTACTTAGTTGGAGTGACACAGGCAACCCATCTATGGCCTGGCTTTTCTCCCAACTTGGAAAACTTGTCTTATGTCCCTAGAAATCCTTTGTTGCTTGTGATCTAAAAGTCTTGCATAAGACAAAGACTTTTGTTCTTTGGTGAGAAAGCATAAAAGCAAAAGCCTCAGGGAGGGGTAAAACATGGATATGCATTTGCTCCAGCAAATAAATGGCTGATATCAGATCCCTTTCTGAGAGGGCTTTCTTGGTGGGGTAGGAAGATGAGGAGTTAGGAAGGGCATGGGTACTTACTTAATGGATAGAAAGGAGAGATGAGGAAGGTTTCTGAGGAGCAGAAAGCACAGAAAGGAAAAACAGAGGATTGAAACTGACTTCCAAGAATTTCACATAGTTAATCATGGCCACATAGCTAATTGTGTTCGGTTGTCATGGTTTGAATGTTTGTGTCCCCTCCAAAATTCACATTGAAACTTAATTGCCAATGTCATGGCATTAAGAGGTGGGGCCTTCAGCAGGTGATTAAGACGTGACAGTGGAGATCTCATGAATGGGATTAGGTGCCTTATAAAAGAGCTTGACAGAGGAAGTTTGTCCCTCTTGCTTCTCCACCTTCTGCCATGTGAGGACCCAGTGTTCCTCCCTTCCAGAGGATACAATGTTCAAGGTGCAATCTTGGAAGCAGAGAGCAGCCTTCACCAGACAAGCAAACCTGCCAATGCCTTGATCTTGGACTTCTCAGCCTTCAGAACTGTGAAAAAATAAATTTCTGTTCTTATCAAATTACCCAGTCTCAGGTAATTTGTTACAGCAGCCCAAATGAACTAAGACAACTGTCAAGGGTTTTGCTCTATCACGCTTTTAAGAGATGTTCTGAACTGACCGTCAAAATCCTTCACACTTATCACCAAAATTTCTTCTTATTTATAGGACACTAAGGAGATCCTAGTGTCTGAGGAAAACTCTAGGGTCCTAGGACCAAAATATCAGCAAAGGAAGTCTGTTCATAACATCCGACACATTCCAAGACCCACCAGAAGTAACTCTGGGAGGACTGAAGAGTTTCTGAGATCTTGTTCCTCAGTTACCATGGAAACATGATAGCAAGTGATGCATAAGACTTGAAAGAATTACTTATCCATAAGAATCACTTATCCATAGCATTGTTGGATCTGGAAGAACTTTCAGGACAATCGAATCCAGTTTCCACCACATAGATGGGAGTCTGAGACCCAGAGAAACAAATACACTTCACTGATTCCAAGACATACTTTTTTTTTTTTTTGAGATGGAGTCTTGCTCTGTCACCAGGCTGGAGTGCAGGGGCACAATTCCAGCTCACTGCAATCTCTGCCTCCCAGATTCAAGCAACTCTCCTGCCTTAGCCGCCTGAGTAGCGGGAATTATAGGTGCATGCCACCACACCCAGCTAAGTTTTACATTTTTAGGAGAGACAGGGTTTCACCGTGTTGGCCAGGATGGTCTCTATCTCCTGACCTCGTGATCTGCCCACCTTCCTCCCAAAGTGCTGGGATTACAGGCGTGAGCCACTGCACCTGGCCAAGACATGCACTTTTGTTTATATTTTGACATCTCTGAAATTAATGTGTATCTTAAAATCAGCATGTCCTAATTTAGATGGCAGCATTTCTTAATGGTAGATAAAATAAGAGTAAAAAAAATAAATTTCTGTTCTTATCAAATTACCCAGTCTCAGGCTGGGTGAAGTGGTGCATGCCTATAATCCCTGCACTTTGGGAGGCCAAGGTGGGCATATCACTTGAGGTCAGGAGTTCAAGACCAGCCTGGCCAAGATGGTGAAACCCCATCTCTACTAAAAAATACAAAAATTAGCTAGGTGTGGTGGCGGGTGCCTGTAATCCCACCTACTTAGGAGGCTGAGGCAGGGAGAATTGCTTGAACCCAGGAGGTGGCGGTTGCCATGAGCTGAGGTTGTGCCACTACACTCCAGCTGGGGTGACAGAGGACGACTCTATCTCAAAAATAAATAAATAAATAAATAAATAAATAAATAAATAAATAAATAAAAGAGTGCTTGACAGTTGAAGATATCTTTGATCAATGGATGATGGTAAGGACTTTTCTAAGGTCACATGGTCTTAGGAACAGGGAAGGCTTTGAGAATTCAGGTCATCTGGTACCCAGGGTATGCATCTGTCATTAGACACAGCTTGGACTCTGGAGCCCAAGTGCCTGGGTTCAAACTCTGGCTTTATCACTTACTAGCTGTGTGACTCTGGGCAATCTACCTAACCTCTCTGTGTCTCAGTTTTCTCAAATGGAAAGTGGGAATGAGTAAAGGACCTTTACAGACACTGAGGTCCCAGGGAAGAAGTCTCAGTCCCTTGTTCCTGAACCAGGACAGGCTGTGCAAGATGATTAGTGGAGAGAATATAGGAGATTAAAAATAGAGTATTAGATGAAGTTAAAACAAGAAGTAGAGCCCTCATTTATAAGAGACTCCAGAGGGACTAAAAACAATTACTAAGTATGAAACTAGGTCAGGGCCCTGGGAAGAACTGGTTCCTGAGGGGTGTCCTGGGGGTGGGGTGTCAGCCAATGTGACTGGAAACAAGGAGGGTTGTAAGAAGACAATGACCTGGACCAGGCTTTCTAGGTCAAAGACTAGGCTGTCTCTTGTTGCTGTCCTAAGTCAATTCTGAACCAGGTCAGAAGGGCAGTGAATATGTTAGACAGCCAATAGGCAAAAGAGGTTTTGCAAAGTCCTCACCTGGGGTCCACAAACCAAAGCCAGGGCATCCATCTGCTCCTTTCTCTGTCCAATCACTACTCTTTTATTTATTTGAGACAGACTCTCTCTATTGCTCAGGCTGGAGTGCAGTGGCATGATCTTGGCTCACTGCAACCTTCGCTTCCTAGGTTCAAGCAATTCTAGTGCCTCAGCCTCCCAAGTAGCTGGGATTACAGATGTGTACCATCATGCCTGGCTAATTTTTGTATGTTTTGTAAATACATGGTTTTGCCACATTGGCCAGGCTGGTCTCAAACTCCCAGCCTCAAGTGATCCACCTACTTCAGTCTCCTGAAATGCTGGGATTACAGGCATGAGCCACCATGCCTGGCCCCAATCACTGCTCTTGTTGATTTCTCAGAGCTCTTTACTTTTTAAATCCTGCTCAGACATCTCCCCATCTTTTGCTGCTTTTCCTCACCCTCACTTGGCCCTCAATTTTGATACTACCTCATGCTAACTCATACAGAATCTGGAAATAGGCCCAGAGGGCAAAGCCTTGGTGGTCCTTGTACCCTGAGGGAGCAAGATACTCTCACGGATACTAGAGGGGATGTTCTATGAATGAATAAGGAAGTCAAAAAGGGCAGGGGAGGAATTATTAGGTCGGTGCAAAAGTAATCGTGGGTTAAAAAAATGGCAAAAACTGTAATTAATTTTGCACCAACCTAACAGGAAAGAAGCAGAAGGTTTGAAAGAAGAGAGAAGCAGAGACAGAAATAAGCAGAGAAAATGGGGGCAACATATAAGCCCCTCCTTATTTCTAAGGCATTCTCTATCTCTTAACCATAAGTTATAAACATTTCCAAAGATGTGCATAAAAATTATGAATATTGTATGTTTCTGTTTCTATCCATCTGTCTTATGAGCTCTGTCTTTCTCTATCTCTCTTTCAACACTCTCTTCACCAATACCCCTCTGCCTCTCTCTTAGAAAGGAAGCACAGGAGTGTATGCTGGCCTGAATTCCAGCTTCCAGCTCTCAGGCCTAAGGGAGATGGGTTCCATCGTCATAGCAGCAGCAACATTGGCCCCAGTGACAGTTATAGAAATGGCCAAATGAAAGGGCAGATTCAATGAGGACCAAAGAAGACCCACACACTACCAGAGAAAGATAAGTGGAAAAAAGGGTGTGAGGGAGGGATCAGAGAGTTGGCAGGGGTGGGGCTGGGTGATACTCACAAAGGAAGTCTGAGAGCCACTCGGGCTGGTTGTAGTGAACAATAGCAACACACAGCGTGTTGAGAGCTACCAAACTGAGTACAGTCCAGTAGAAGGCCTGAGTTTTGACCATGCGGCGGATGTAGAAACGCATCCTCCTCTCCTTTTTGTGAAAAAAGGTCGAGTTCTCCAGCTTGGCACTTTTAATGCTGGCTCGGGCGAAGGGAGAACCTGCCAGGGAAAAGATGGAGAATGTCAGGCTCAGGCTGTTCCCGCAGAAGAAATTAATCAATGTGCAGCCCAAGCGCAGAGGATCCATTAGTCTCTCCAGCAAGCCCTCTGGCCCAAGGGAACCAACATGACCCACGGGCTTAGTTTTGCAGAGATGGAACTTATGAGAAGATAATGTCTCTGAAAAAACAGAATTGGAAATAACCAATGAGAAAGCAGGATATCGATGGGGAGGCTGATAGCTCTCTGTTGCAGGAGCCAGTCTTCCACATCTCCCACTCCCAGCCACATCTGTTGCCTCTGGATGTCACACCACAGCGCAGGATAAAGCAGGGTTTCCATTCCCTGATGCAGGGGCAGGCAACAGGGCTGCACAGAGCATGCTTGGAAGATTCACATCCAGAAAGAGATGTGAATAAGATCCTAGTGTTACATGGGCATTTCACTTTAGAAGTGATCACTGAGGAATGAGCTGGGTGTGTGCAAATATTTTTGGTCTTATGCATTTATTGAGTACCTATTGTGTGTCAGGTTCTGTTCCAGGGGCTCAGGATACATCAGGCAACAGAGCCTGGACCTCCTGGGTCTGATTCTCAAATGGGGAGGGATAGACAGTGGACATAATAAGTAAATTAACAGTGGGATGGAAAATGAAAAGTGCTATGGAAAACAAAAGTTGGGGTGGATGCAGTAATATGCCTGTAATCCCAGTACTTTGGGAAGTTGGAGTGGGAGGACTGTTTGAGGCCAGGATTTTGACACCAGCCTGGGCAACATATCAAAACATGTTTTTTTAAATAACAAAAATACATATATTTTAAAAGTAAAGCATCACGGAGGGATTGAGAGCCCTAGGAGAGTGTACAAGGCAGGCTGCAGCGCTAAATTGTGTGGTCAAGGTAAGTGTGTTGACTTGTCACTTTGGTATCTTAGGTCGAGGAAACAGCAAATTTAAGGTCCTGAAGCATGAATGTACCTGCCTGACATTTTTAGGGAACAGCACAAGAAAGTCAGTGTGGCTGGAGTGGAGTGGTTGAAGGGAAGAGAGGAAGGAGATGAAGGCAGGTAGGTGACAGGCAGATCATGCAGGGCCTGGTGGACCACAAAGAGGACTTTGGCTTTTACCCTGAGTGAGATGGGAGCCATGGAGGGTTCTGAGTAGAGGAGGGATGGAACTTGACTTGGGTGTTGATAGGCAGCCTCTGGGGAGAGTAGCCTCTTGGGGAGAGTAGACAGTGAAAGGTGAGGACTGGAGTTGGGAGACCAGGCTGGAGGTGACTGAATCCATCCAGGCAAGTGATGATGACGACGATGGATGGGGCTGGACTTGGGCGGTGTTTAGGCAGAGAGGATTGGGATGAATCACTTAAGGTAGATTCAGTATTTGCTGATGGAACAGTGTGGGTGTAAGAGAGAGGGATTTTGGGGTTTCTGGTGAACCCCGTGAGGGATGGAGCTCTCATCTACTGAATGGGCACAGGTTTAGGGGAAGGTCAGAGCTCAGTTTTGGACAGACTGAATTTACCTTCTAAAATACCTTTTTTTTTTTGAGATGGGATCTGGCTTTGTTGCCCAGGCTGGAGTGCAGTGGCGTGATCACAGTTCACTGCAGCCTTGAATTCCTGGGCTCCAGTGATCCTTCCACCTCAGCCTCCCAAGTAGCTAGTACTACAGTCATGTACTACCATTCCCTCTTAATTACATTTCTTTTTTTGTGGCAATGAGGTCTCCCTATGTTGCCCAGGCTGGTCTTGAACTCCTTGCCTCAAGCGATCCTCCCTCCTCAACCTCCCTAAGCACTGGGATTACAGCATGAACCACCATGCCCAGGCTTAAGACATCTTTTCTTATAAACCCTCAGTTGTATTCATTTTTAGATGATTCTTCATTGATTTATTCATTCATTAATACACTCATTCATTCTTTCATCCATCCATTTGTTCATTCATTCTTTCATTATTCTTAAATTAGCACATTAATCATTCATCCATTCCTTTGTGTGTTTATCATTCATTTGCTCATGCATTCATCCATCCATTCGTCATTCACTTGCTTATCCGTTTCTCTCTCCATTTATCTATTCACCCATTCACCCATCCAGCACGTTTATCAAAACCACCTCACTTGCCAGATGCAGGACACAAACACCTCTGAGGAGGCCACTTCCTACCAGCAAAATTCTCAACAGAGATTTTGAGTTGGCACCCTCGGGGCCATACCGATTCATATTGGGTTTGTGAAAACTGAAATTATTGGTCCACATTTAAAAACTGGGAGATTTTCCATGAAAATATGGAATTCAGCTTCCCCTGAATGAAAATAACAGCTGACGTTTATGGAACATTTAGCAGGCACCAGGCACTGCAGGGAACATGTTTTACATGACAAGCTACTTGCTCCTCCTCAGAGCCCTAGGAAGTAGGGACCAGCGTTATCCCCATTTTACAGCCAAGGGGTGAGAGGGGTCTAGTAACTGGTGAGGATGTGTCAAGAGGGTTCGGAGCATGTACTCTGGGCCACCACACTGCACACCAGGGGCATGTGACCAGGGGGTAGGGGTACATTCCACTCTGCTGCAGTTAGCCAGGCCGGGAAGGCTGTGACCTCCTTACAGGGATCCCTCTCTTCTCTGCAAAGACCCTTCCCCTCATGTCCATCACCTTCTTGAACCCAGGAGCAGCTCCTCATGACCCTGCCCAGCATTTCTGGCCCTAGTCCCTGAAACTCTCAAAGATGTGTCCAGATCTGTAGGTCTCCAAAAGGTTTTGCCAAAAGAAATAAGACCCTTTGGACCTTGGGGGTCAGGGGGGATGTTCCACAGATCGAGGAGAGAGAGAGGAAGAGAGAAGAGAGAAGACAGAGAGAGAAGCATACCAACCACAGCAGACAGAAGGTCCCCATCCCCTACTCCTGCAGGAGCCACATTGAAAACGTGGCTTAATCACCAACCAGGTTGGTGACCTTCGGCAGGTGACCTTGGGCAAGCCACCTCGCATCTCAGATCTCCAGCAACTCCTCTGGCAAACTGGAGACAACCACACTTCCAACCTCAAAGGGCCATTCAAAGTCATAAATGAATTCATACACCTTAGCATGATGTCTGGTACCTTATGATTACTGGATACAAATCTAGTACAACCTCAAGAGCTGAAATCATGACTAGGTTCATGTGCCAGCCATTGAGAAAGTCTTTCCTGATCACTCAGCCTGGGAACACATCCCCACAACGGGCATACAAATACCCAAAATAACCAGATGAATCCTCGGTGGTGACATACCCCTTCCCGCACCATAAAATGTTGAAGACCCTTCACTGGGAAGGGAGAGGGATGAATCCTTGGTGGTGAATGCATCACAGATTAATTCTGGTAGTGAATGAATCACCAGATAAATCCTTGGTGGTGACAAACCCCTCCCCTTGCCATCGAACATTCCCAAACCCTTCACTGGGAAGGGAGAATATTAATTGAACACCTACTATGTGCTGGGCCCCAGGCTGGGTACTGTCATTTCTATTAATTGCATTTAATACTCACTGTGACCCACGTTCCCTTTTTCTATGCATTCCTGTCTCATTTTTCTCTGGGGTCTGGAATTATAATTGCAGACAATTTCCAGATTTAAAAAAAATCATTTTCATAAGATGTTTTATTCAAGCCAATACATTCAAAATATTTTCATTTCAACATGGAATCAATATCAAGATGGATTCAAATGATTTTTTTTTTTTTTTTTTGAGATGGAGTTTTGCTCTTGTTTTCCAGGCTGGAGTGCAATGGCGCGATCTTGGCTCACTGCAACCTCTGCCTCCCGGGTTCAAGTGATTCTCCTGCCTCAGCCTCCCGAGTAGCTGGGATTACAGGCACGCACCAACACACCTGGCTAATTTTGTATTTTTAGTAGACACGGGGTTTCTCCATGTTGATTAGGCTGGTCTCAAACTCCCGATCTCAGGTGATCTGCCCGCCTCGGCCTCCCAAAGTGCTGGGATTACAGGCATGAGCCACCACGCCCGGACCAGATACTTTATACTCTTTCTTTTTGTACTAAGTCTCCCAAGTCTGATGTGTTATTATGAAGTACAGAGGCTGCAGTGAGCCTAGATCATGCCATTGCACTCCAGCCTGGGCAACAGAGGAAGACTCCGTCTTGGACAAAGAACACAAAGTAATTGTGCTTGTCCTACAACATTATGACAGCTATGATGTCACCAAGTTGTAGGAATTTTCAGCTTCATCATATTATCTTATGGGATCACCATCATATATATCTTCTGTCACTGACCAAAATGACAATATGCAGCACGTGAATGTAGCTGCTGCCCATATTGCGAGTTGAACTGTGTCCCCCAAAAATGTTTGAAGTCCTAACCCCTGGCACCTGCAAAAGTGGCCTTACTTGAAAATAGGGTCTTTGTAGGTGGTAATCAAAAGATGAGGTCAAACTTAATCAGCTAAACCCAACGGCTGGTGTCTTTATGAGAGGGGAGGCAGGCTGGGTGCTGTGGCTCATGCCTATAATCCCAGCACTTCGGGAGGCCAAAATGCGCAGATCACTTGAGGTCAGGAGTTCAAGATCAGCCTGGCCAACCTGGTGAAAGCCCGTCTCTACTAAAAATACAAAAATTAGCCGGGCGTGGTGGTTTATGACTGTAATCCCAGCCACTTGGGAGGCTGAACTGGGAAGATTGCTCAAACCCGGGAGGTTGGGGTTGCAGTCAGCTTTGATTGTGCCATTGCACTCCGGGTGAGGGAGGGAGGCCCTGTCTCAGAAAAACAAACAAAAAAAGAAATGGCACACAGACACACAGAAAGAGGACTGTATGACAACACAGCCAGAGACTGGGACGACGCACCTATAAACCGAGGAACACCAAGGATTGCTAGCAGCACCAGAAGCTAAGAAAATAGCCTGGAGGCCGGGCGCGGTGGTTCATGCCTGTAATCCCAGCACTTTGGGAGGCCGAGGCAGGTGGATCACGAGGTCAAGAGATCGAGACCATCCTGGTCAACATGGTGAAACCCCGTCTCCACTAAAAATACAAAAAATTAGCTGGGCATGGTGGTGCATGCCTGTAATCCCAGCTACTCAGGAGGCTGAGGCAGGAGAATTGCCTGAACTCAGGAGGCGGAGGTTGCGGTGAGCCGAGATCGCGCCATTGCACTCCAGCCTGGGTAACAAGAGAGAAACTCTGTCTCAAAAAAAAAAAAAAAAAAAAAATAGAAAGCAGCCTGGATCAGATTCTATGCTAAAACCTTCTGAGGGAACAGGGTGGCTCTGCTGATACCCTGATTTCGGTTTGGACTTCCAGCCTCCAGAACTGTGAGAGAAGAAATTTCTGTGTTTTAAGCTACTGGGTTTGTGACGCTTTGTAATGGCAACTCTGGGAACTCAATACCACCCACATAGAGCCTGTATTATTAAAACCATGTAAATGGATCCCCTTTTCTCCATATTCTCACCAGCACTTTATGATTTATCTCTTTTTTTTTTTTTTTTGATGGAGTCTCACTCTGTTGCCCAGGCTGGAATGCCGTGGTGTGATCTCTGCTCACTGCAACCTCCGCCTCCTGGGTTTAAACAAGAACTCCTGCCTCAGCCTCCTGAGTAGCTGGGACTGCATGTGTGTGCTACTGCACCCGGCTAATTTTTGCAGTTTTAGAGACAGGGTTTCACCATGTTGGCCAGCCTGCCTCTTCTCTTATAAAGACACCAGTTGCTGGATTTAGGACCCACCCTAAGTGTGGCCTCATCTTAGCTTGATCACCACCTGCAAAGACCCTATTTCCACATAAGGCCGCATTTGCAGGTACCAGGGATTAGAACTTCAATAAACCTCATTTATCTTTTTGATAACAGCTACTCTAGGCTGGGTGCAGTGGCTCATACCTGTAATCCCAGCACTCTGGGAGGCCAAGGAGGGAGGATCATTTGAGGTTAGGAGTTTGAGACCAGCCTGACCAATGTGGTGAAACCCTATCACTACCAAAATACAAAAATTAGCCAGGCATGGTGGTGTGTGCCTATAATTTCAGCTACTCGGGATGCTGAGGCAGGAGAATCTGTTGAACCCAGGAGGTGGAGGTTGCAGTGAGCTGCGATCACACCACTGCACTCCAGCCTGGGTGACAGAGCAAGACTCCCTCTCAGGGAAAAAAAAAAAAAAAAGGTAATAGCTACTGTAACAAGTGTGAGGCGATAGCTCACCTGATGATTAGTGACATTCAGCATTTTTCACATACCCGCTGGCCACTTGTATCTCTTTTTATCTTTTTTCTTTTGGGATACGTATGTTCAGATCCTTTGCACAGCTTTATTTTTTATTTTGAGACAAGGTCTCACTGTCACCCAGGGTGAAGTGCAGTGATGCGATCTCAGCTCACTGCAACCCCTGCCTCCCGGGCTCAAGGGATCCTTACACCTTGGCCTCCCGAGTATCTGCCTTTGCCCGTGTTTAATTGCGTTATTTGTTTTCTTGCTGTTGAGTTGTTTGAGTTCCTTATATATTTTGGATGTTAGCTCCTTATCAGATGAATTGTTTGCAAATATTTTCTCACATTGTCAGGCTGTCTCTTCCCTCTGTTAAATGTTGCCTTTGCTGTGCACAAACCTTTTGTCTGATACAATCCCATTTGTCTACTTTTGCTGTTACCTGTACTTTGGAGGTCCTGTCCAAAAATCATTCCAAGGACATGGATGAAGCTGGAAACTATCATTCTTAGCAAACTGACACAAGAACAGAAAACCAAACACTGCATATTCTCGCTTATAAATGGTTGTTGAACAATGAGAACACATGGACACAGGGAAGGGAACATCACACACCGGGGCCTGTCCGGAGGTGCGGGGGCTAGGGGAGGGACAGAAGGGGGTGGGGAGATTGGGGAGGGATAACATTAGGAGAAATACCTAATGTAGATGATGGGGGGATGGATGCAGCAAACCCCCATGGCACGTGTATACCTATGTAACACCCCTGCACGTTCTGCACATGTGCCTCAGAACTTAAAGTATAATAAAAAAAATCAAAATAAAATCATTCCTGAGACCAACGCCATGGAGGTTTCTCCCAGTGTTTTCTTACAGCATCTTTACCATTTCAGGTCTTACATTTAAATCTTTTCAGGACACCTGCACTCCCATGTTCACTTCAGAATTATGCACAACAGCCAAAATACGGAGGCAAACGAAGTGTCCCACAATGGATGAGTGGGTAAAGAAAATGTGGTATATCCACAAATAGAATATTATACAGCCCTAAAAAGAAGGAAATCCTATAACGTGTGGCTACATGGATAGAACTGGAGGGCATTATACTGAGTAGACTAAGCTGGCACAGAAAGACAACTATTGTGTGATCTCACTTGTGAGAGCTAAAAACTGAAAAAACTGATCTCATAGAAAGAGCAGGAAGGTGCTTCCTGGAGGCTGCAGGGGAGGAGGAGGGACGGAGAAAGGGACGACATTGATCAAAGGGTGTAAGTTGCAGTTAGACTGGAGGAGGAAGTTTTAACGACCTACTGCATTGCAGTGCATTTAGTAATGCATTAATACACTATTGTGTATTTTTATTGCATTATTAATACCTAATAATGTATTGTGTATTTCAAAATTGCTAAGAGATTTTTAATGCCTTCTCCATAAAAAAAATGATGAGGCGGTGAGGTGACAGATGTGTTAATTAGCATGACTGAATCATTCTATGATGTGTACATAGACTAAAACATCACACTGTACCCCATAAACATACACAATTACCATTTGTCAGCTGCAAATAAATTAATTTAAAAAAAAAAATCATGCCTGTAATTCCAGCACTATGGGAAGCCAGGGCAGGAGGATCACTTGAGGCCAGGAATCTGAGACCAGCCTGGGCAACACAGCCAGACCCTATCTCAACCATCACCACCACCATCACCACCACCACCACCACCACAATAAATTAGCTGGGTGTGGTGGCACCTGTGGTCCAGCTACTTGTGAGGCTAAGCTGGGAGGACTGCTTCAGCCCAGGAGCTCCAGGCTGCAGAGAGCTGTGATCACACCGCTACACTCCAGCCTGAGCGACAGAGCAAGAACCTGTCTCTAAAAACAAATAAACAAAATCACCTCAATGGGATCTGGTTTTCCTAAAAAAGCAGTTATAATGTCAGCTTCCATTCATAATGGCTCAACTTTTTTTTTTTTTTTTTTCAAATATGCTCTGCATTTTACTTATCTTTCTTCTCCTTCTCCTTCTTTTTCTCTTTAACACAAGCTAGGTATGGTGGCTCACACCTACAATCCCAACACTTCGGGAGGACACGGCAGGAGGATCGTTTGAGATGAGGGGTTTGAGACCAGCCTGGGCAACACAGTGAGACCCTCTCTCTATCAAATATTTGCTGGGCATTGTGGTGTGCACCTGTAGCCTCAAATGATCCCCTTACCTTGGTCTTCCAAAATGTTGGGATTACAGGCATGAGTCACTGTACTTGGCCTGCATCACTGCATTCTTTACAGAAATAAATAAAGGCTCCCTCTATTGCCCAGGCTGGCGTGCAGATCTTGACTCACTGCAACCTCTGTCTCCCAGGTTAAGTGATTCTCATGCCTCTGCCTCCTGAGTAGCTGGGATTACAGGTGCCCGCCTCCACACCCAGCTGATTTTTCTATTTTTATTAGAGATGGAGTTTCGCCACATTGGCCGGGCTGGTCTTGAACTCCTGGCCTCAAGTCATCCCCCCGGCTCGGCATCCCAAAGTGCTCGGATTACAGGTGTGAGCTGTGCGCCCAGCCATAGTGTTATTTTTCTTTTTGAAGTTATTATTCATTTCTTTTAAATTGACAGATACAGGCTGTATCTATTTATAGTGCACAACATGATATTTTGACCATATGTATACTCTGTGGAATGGCTCCATTGAACTAGTTACCATATGCATTACCACATATGCTGATCACTTTTCTCATGGCGAGAATGCTTAAAATCTACTGTCTAAGCAATTTTCAAGAATATGAAACTTTGTTATTAATATGGCCATACAATAGATCTCTTCAACATAGTCCTCCAGTTTAAATGAAATTTGACAACCCAGCATTTTGAGAGGCTGAGGTGGGGAGATCACTTGAGGTCAGGAGTTCAAGACCAGCCTGGCCAACATGGTGAAACCCTTGTTTTACTAAAAATACAAAAATTAGCCAGGTGTGGTGGTGTGCCCCTGTAGTCCCAGCTACTCGGGAGGCTGAGGTGGGAGAATCACTTGATCCTGGGAGGTGGAGGTTGCAGTGAGTCGAGATCACAGCACTGCACTCCCACCTGGGTGACAGAGTAAGACCCCATCTCAAAAAAAAAAAAAAAAAAGAAAAGAAAAAAGAAATTTGATATCCTTTTGGCAACACGGCTCAACTTTCTATGTAAATGATTCAAGTTCCTTATTTCAGCAGTAAGTTCCTCAATTAGAAATGAACTTGCTTTATAATGCATGTATCAACCGATTCAACAGCAGAGCAGAATCACCAATTTCATCAGACTGCTGGTGGGCCGGGTGTGGTGACTCACGCCCGTAATCCCACCGCTTTGGGAGGTGGAGGTCAGAGGATTGTTTAAGGCCAGGAGTTTGAGACCAGCCCGGGCAAATACTGAGATCCCATCTCTATCAAAAAACCTAAAAACTTAGCTGGGTGTAGCAGTGTACACCTGTAGTCCCAGTTACTGGGGAGGCTGAGGGGCAAGGATCACTTGAGTCCAGGAGTTTGAGGCTGCAGTGAGCTATGACCGTGCCACTGAACTCCAGCCTGGGCAACAGGGCAAGACACTGTCTCAAAAAAAAAAAAAAAAAAAAAAAAAAAACAATAAAAAAAGGACTGTGAATACTATGGTACGATGTGAAGGCAAACACCACACAGCTCTCACCTTACTTTGAAAAATGCGTTACTGTACTACGATGTGAAGGCAAACACCACACAGCTCTCACCTTACTTTGAATAAAATACCTAGGAATACAACTCACTAGGAATGTAAGGGACCTCTTTAAGGAAAACTACAAACAACTGCTCAATGAAATAAGAGAGGACACAAACAGATGGAGAAACATTCCATGTTCGTGGTTAGGAAGAATCAATATCGTGAAAATGGCTATACTGCCCAAAGTAATTTACACAATCAATGCTATTCCCATCAAACTACCATTGAATTTCTTCACAGAACTGGAAAAAACCACCATGAATTTCATATGGAACCAAAAAAGAGCCCGCATAGCCAAGTCAATTCTAAGCAAAAGGAACACAGCGGGAGGCATCACACTACCAGACTTCAAACTATACTACAAGGCTACAGTAATCAAAACAGCATGGTACTGGTACCAAAACAGAGATATAGACCAATGGAACAGAACAGAGGCATCGGAGGCAACACAACACATCTACAACCATATTATCTTTGATAAACCAGACAAAAACAGGCAATGGGGAAAGGATTCCCTATTTAATAAATGGTGTTGGGAAAACTGGCTAGCCATGTGCAGAAAGCAGAAATTGGACCCCTTCCTGACACCTTACACTAAAATTAACTCCAGATGGATTAAAGACTTAAACGTAAGACCCGACACCATAAAAACCCTAGAGGAAAATCTAGGCAAAACCATTCAGGACATAGGAGTAGGCAAGGACTTCATGAACAAAACTCCCAAAGCATTGGCAACAAAAGCCAAAATAGACAAATGGGACCTAATCAAACTCCACAGCTTCTGCACAGCAAAACAAACAGTCACTAGAGTGAATCGGCAACCATCAGAATGGGAAAAAATCTTTGCAGTTTACGCATCTGACAAAGGGCTGATATCCAGAATTTACAAAGAACTCAAACAGATTTACAGGAAAAAAACAAACAAGCCCATTCAAAAATGGGCAAAGGATATGAACAGAAACTTTACGAAAGCAGACATACATGAGGCCAGCAAACATTTGAAAAAGTGCTCATCGTCATTGGTCATTAGAGAGATGCAAATCAAAACCACATTGAGATACCATCTCACACCAGTTAGAATGGCGATCATTAAAAAATCTGGAGACAGCAGATGCTGGAGAGGATGTGGAGAAATAGGAACACTCTTACACTGTTGGTGGGAGTGTAAATTAGTTCAACCATTGTGGAAGACAGTGTGGCGATTTCTCAGGGACCTAGAAATAGAAATTCCATTTGACCCAGCAATCCCATTACTGGGTATCTATCCAAAGGATTATAAATCGTTCTACTATAAGGACACATGCACACGAATGTTCATTGCAGCACTGTTTACAATAGCAAAGACCTGGAACCAACCCAAATGCCCAACGATGATAGACTGGACTGGGAAAATGTGGCACATATACACCATGGAATATTATGCAGCAATCAAAAATGATGAGTTTGTGTCCTTTGTAGGGACATGGATGAATCTGGAGAACATCATTCTCAGCAAACTGACACAAGAACAGAAAAAGAAATACCGCATATACTCACTCATAGGTGGGTGAGAAAAATGAGAACACGTGGACACAGAGAGGCGGTCTACTATACACTGGGGACTGTTGGGGGGAATGGGGGAGGGACAGCAGGGGGGGCTGGGGGGGATAGCCTGGGGATGAATACCAAGTGTGGGTGAAGGGGAGGAAAGCAGCAAAGCACACTGCCATGTGTGTACCTATGCAACTATCTTGCTTGTTCTGCACATGTACCCCCAAACCTATAATGCAATAAAAATTAAAAAAAAAAAAAAAAAAAAAAAAAAAAAAAAAAAAAAAAAGAAAAATGCGTTACTGTACTCTTCCTTTTTTTTGACATGAGGTCTCTGTCCCACAGGCTGGAGTGGAGGGGCATGTTTGCAGCTCACTGTAGCCTTGACCTCTTTGGCTCAGGCGATCCTCCTACCTCAGCCTTGTGAGTAGCTGGGACTACAGGCACGTGCCGCAATGCCCAGCTAATGTTTGATAGAGACAGGCTCTCACTATGTTGCCCGGGCTCGTCTCAAATTCCTGGTCTCAAACGATCCTCCTGCCTTGGCCTCCCAAAATGTTAGGATTACAGGTGTGAGCCACCACACCCAGCCTGTATTACTGCATTCTTTACATAAATAAAAAAAGGTAAATGGGTCTCCTTGCCAGAATTCTGGAATTCCAGAGATCTCTTTTGGGGTGTTTAGAAAATCATTGACTAGATTGGGGGCTCCTTTTTTTTTGTTTTCTTTGAGTAATCAGGCCGACAAGGTGGGTTTTGGTGGATTTGCCTATAGCAACTCTGGCTAGGAAAGAATAAGCCACTGACCTGGGTTTTGGGTCTGTTTAGAAAGCTGCAACGTCACCTGCCTTGTTAACGGAGGTGCCTTAGGACAGCGTTAGCTCTCAGTCTGACAGCTGTGCTTCCTCAACTTTCTTTTATTTCTGCTTTCTATTTTTTATTGAGATAGAGTCTCATTCTGTCACCCAGGATGGAGTGCAGTGGTGCGTTCCCAGCTCAGTGCAACCTCAGCCTCCCAAGTTCAAGCGATTCTCCTGCCTCAGCCTCCCAAGTAGCTGAAATTACAGGCATCTGCCATCATGTCCAGCTAATTTCTGTATTTTTAGTAGAGACAGGGTTTCACCATGTTGGCCAGGCTGGTCTTGAACTCCCGGTGTCAAGTGATGCACCTGCCCTGGTTTCCCAAAGTGCTGAAATTACAAGCATGAGCCACTGTGCCTGGCTTATCTCTTCTTTATTAAACCCCTGCCTTGAAACTCAGTTTCCCACGTAGCAAGTTTTCTTTTGTCAGCCACAGATTGAAGAGCAGGGCTTAGCACAGACAAATCCTCAAGGCTCCCTGGATTGCTCTCCTGCCATGGGCTGAATTGCGATCTTTCCATTTATAGGCTGAAATCTTAATCCTAGTACCTCAGAATGTGACTGTATGTGGAGATAGAGTCTTAAAAAGACAAGTTAAAATGAAGTCATTGGGGGGCCCTAATATGATATGACTGGTGTTCTTATAAGAATAGATTACTGGCTGGGCAAGGTGGCTCATGCCTGTAATCCTAGCACTTTGGGAGGCCGAGGTGGGTGGTTCACTTGAGGTCAGGAGTTGGACTGGCATGGCCAACACGGCAGAAACTTGTCTGTACTAAAGATACAAAAATTAGCCGGGCGTGGAGGTGCACGCCTGTGATCTCAGCTACTCAGAAGGCTGAGGCAGGACAACTGCTTTAGTCCAGGAGGTGGAGGTTGCAGGGAGCTGAGATTATGCCACCCAACTCCAGCCTGGGTGACAGAGCAAGACTCCATCTCAAAAAAAAAAAAAAAAAAAAAAAAAAAAAATATATATATATATATATATCACAAAGCAGATTTTTTTTTTTTTGAGACAGATACATATAAAACAAAGCAGTTTTTTTTTCTAAAGATGGAGTTTCACTCTTGTTGCCCAGGCTGGAGGGCAATGGCACCATCTCGGCTCACTGCACCCTCCCCCGCCCAGGTTCAAGTGATTCTCGTGCCTCAGCCTCCTAAGTAGCCAGGATTACAAGTACACACCTCCACACTCAGCTAATTTTATATTTCTAGTAGAGACGGGGTTTCACCACGTTGGCCCGGCTGATCTCCTACTCCTGACCTCAAGCCATCCATCTGCCTCGGCCTCCCAAAGTGCTGGGATTATAGGTATGAGCCACTGTGCCCGGCCAACAAAGAAGATTTTAAATAATTTAGTGTTATTTTATTTTATTAAGAGACAGGTTCTCTGTTGCTCAGGCTGCAGTGCAGTGGCACAATCATAGCTCACCGCAACCTTCAATTCCTGGGTTCAAGAAATCCTCCTGCCTCAGCTTCCCAAAAAGGTGGGACTACAGGCGTGTGCTATAATGCCTGGCTAAGTTTTTAAACAATTTTTTTTTTTTTCCCCAGAGATGGAGTCTTGTTATATTGCCCAGGATGGTTTTGAACTCTTGGCCTCGAGATCCTCCTGCCCTGGCCTTCCAAAGCACTGGGATTACAGGTGTGAGCCACTGTGCCCGGCCATAAAACAGATTTTAAACAATGGAAGTAACCTAATATGTGAGACAGACATAATTGATCAAATACACAAGATACCAACTGGGTGCTCACTTCTTGACATTTGCTTACAGGAGATCAAACAGATGCACGCACAAGTGCAAGTAGAATGAGCCCTCCATTACAAGAAAAAGCGTGTTTTGGCTGGAAATTAAAAATGCAAATGAAAACAGGCTTTAAGCTCTCATTACAAACCCACTTAACTGGGAAAGAAAATTAAATTGGTAATATTTGATGGTCCGGGTGGGGGATCCGTGAACCTATTTGTACTTGGCAAGTTTATAAATGGGTTCCGTGGTTTTGAAACTCAGAATGGCTCTTTGAATAATGAGTTGAAAAGCTGTTAATATCTTTGATCCTGTAATTATCCCCAAGGAAATACGCCCAAAGGGTGGGGGGAGTCATTGTACATAAATGTGCACAGCAGTGCTCTTCGTAAGAGAAATTGTTGGAAACAAGTCGAACACCCTATAATAGGCTAAACAAACCACAGCGTATCCACCCCGTGAGATATGTGATCGCAATGGAAATTATGCCTACACTCAGCAGTAAGGTTATAAACTCGGAGTGAGTGAAAAAAAAGGGGACTATGAAATACTAGATCAGAAACACATGGATGCCCTAACTTCCCTCCTTCTTTCACTTCTCTCCCTCCCTCCTTCACTTCTCTCCCTCCCTCTCTCCCTCCCTCCTTCACTTCTCTCCCTCCCTCTCTCCCTTCCTCCTTCTCTTGCCATCTTTTCTTCCTCTAAACTGCAGCCACACAGTTTCCCAAGCAACCTAAATTCTTCCTTCCCTCTATCTACTATTTTATATTTTTAATTTATTTTTGAGATGGAGTCTCATTCTGTTGCTCAGGCTGGAGTGCCGTGGAGTGATCTTGGCTCACTGCAACCTCTGCCTCCCGGGTTCAAGCGATTCTCCTGCCTCAGCCTCCTGAGTAGCTGGGACTACAGGCACATGCCACTATGCCTGGCTAATTTTTGTATTTTCAGTAGAGATGGGGTTTCGCCATATTGGACAGGATGGTCTCGAACTCCTGATCTCGTGATCTGCCCGTCTCGGCCTCCCAAAGTGCTGGGATTCCAGGCGTGGTAGCTCACGCCTGGCTATCCCCTCTATTTTATTCTAGTCTTATTTCCTCTGCCTGGATACTCTTCCATCCATTAAAAAACAAAACCAAACCCAGCCCATTAAACAACAATAACAACAGCGACAACACATTCTCATTTTAGAAGGTCAAGATCAACAGAATCACAGTCAATGAATCAATAGGACAGGGAAGAGAGAAGGGAAAGAATACATGTTCTCCCCTCCAACTCTGGCCCTTGTGGTGGCAAAGGCCTCAGCCCCATCTGCCGCACTGTTCGTTCGGCTATCACCACCAGTCATCTCCTACCCATCCTTCAGTTTCCAGCTTAAACATCACTTCCTCTGGGTAGCCTTCTCTGACTTCTCCCCATCCTTCCAGAGCACACTAAGCCCGGAGCCTCTCCCTGAAGTGCTATTACCTTTACAGGTTTATCTGTGTAATTCTCTGTCTAACTTCTATTTCCTACACTGGACTACGAGCTCCATATAGGTAGGGATTTGGTTTGTGTCTTTTTTTTTTTTTTTTTTTTTGAGATAGGATCTTGCTCGGTTGCCCAGGCTGGAGTGCAGTGATGAGATCTCAGCTCACTGCAACCTTTGCTTCCCAGGTTCAAGCAACTGTCCCACCTCAGCCTCCTGAGTAGCTGGGACTACAGGCATGCACCACCACAACTGGCTAATACTTTGTATTTTTAGTAGAGCCAGGGTTTCACCATGTTGGCCAGGTTGGGTCTTAAACTCCTGACTTCAGGTGATCTGCTCACTTCAGCCTCCCAAAGTGCTGGGATTATAGGCATGAGCCACCGTGCCTGGCCCAGTTTGTGTCTTTTTTTTTTTTTTCCTGTGTCCAGGCTGGGGGGGGGCAGTAACACAATCATGGCTCACTGCAGCCTCCACCTCCCGGGCTCAAGCAATCCTCCCATCTCAGCCTCCCAATTGCCTGTGTCTTATTTGCAAGCAGGCACCTAATATAAGCAGGTCTCCCATGAATACTTCCTGAGTGAGTCGCAAACGTTCACCAACATGACTGAGAGCTGAGTCCCTGCCAGGTGCTGCTTCCCCACGCTTCATGGGGATCATTTAGTTGAACTCCCGCAAAATAATGAGAAGCCAGGCACAGATGTCATTCCCATAATGATGTAATCTGTCCCAGGACACACACACTGGGGGGAAGGGGTGGAGTGGACAGCCAAATTCAAGCAGCCCGGTTTGCCAGCCCTCTGCCCTGACCCCACATCATCTCTTGGGCGACGGGTAACGAATAACTGATAGGTGGCAGAGGAAGGGACTCACCCACAGAGGCTATATCAGCCAGCTGATCCTCAGCCTCTTCCGGGTTGAGCAAATCACTCTTGCTTTTCTTGATGGTGGTTCTCCGCAGAGCTCCAACAATGGAAACATGGCAAGAGAAAAAGACGTTACCCTTTTTGTAACACGGACCCAACGGATACAGCGTGTCCTCAGATTCAACTCTCGCGGCAACCAGTTTGGTGGGAACTAACAGTATACCCATTTTTCAGACGTGTAAACTGAGGTTCAAGGTGGTACTATCACTTTGCTTAGAGGGGTAAAGACTAGGATCCAGTCAGGTTCAGTCTGACTGCAGGTCTTGGCCCTCAGCCACTATTTTCCTTCTGGTCTTTCTTTTTTTTCTTCTTTTCCCTTCCCTTCCCTTCCTTCCCTTCCTTTTCTTTCCTTTTCTTTTCTTTCCTTCTCTCTCCCTCCCTCCCTCCCTCTCTCTTTCTCTCTTTCTTTTATGACAAAGTCTCACTCTGTCACCAGGTTGGAGTCACCCAGGTTGGAGTGCAGTGATGTGATCGCAGCTCACTGCGACCTCCACCTCCCAAGTTCAAGTGATTCTCCTGCCTCAGCCTCCCGAGTAGCTGAGATTACAGGTGTGTGCCAGTACACCCGGCTAATTTTTGGATTATCAGTAGAGATGGGGTTTTGCCACGTTGGCCAGGCTGGTCAAACTCTTGACTTCAAGTGATTTGCCTGCCTTGGCCTCTGAAAGTACTGGGATTATAGGTGTGAGTCCCCACACTCAGCCTCTATTTTTAAATTCCAAGAAACCTCACTTTCTTATGAAAACAGTCCATCGCTTGACCTGTAACATACTTGCTAGGCAGGCTGGGATTTTGGGATTCTCCCTCAATATTCAAGCTATACATCCCGAAGGGCTCCAATAATGAGATTTAGACACCTCAGGGGTAATATCCTCTCCCCAACTAAAACAGTAAAAATCATTTTATAACCCTCTGGGACAGACTGCCAGCTCTTTTATTTCCCTCAAACCCCTGGGATGTTCAATCAAAAGTCATCACCCTGTCTAACCAGCTAACTTTCTTTCTCCCTCTCTCTCCGTCCCTCTCTTTCTCTTTCTTTTCTTTCCCTCCCTCCCTCCTTTCTCTTTGTCTCTCTCCCTTTCTTTCTCCCTTTCTCTTTCCCTTCCCTCTCTCCTTCCCTTCCCTTCCCTCCCTGCCTTCCTCCTTCCTTCCTTCCCTTCCCTCCCTCTCTCTTTCTCTCTGTCTCTCTTTCTGACAGAGTCTTGCTCTGTCACCCAGGCTGGAGTGCAGTGGTGTAATCTGGCTCACTGCAACCTTCGTCTCTCACGTTCAAGCGATTCTCATGCCTTAGCCTCCCAAGCAGCTGGGATTACAGGCATGTGCCACCACACCTAGCTAATTTTTGTCTTTTTAGTAGAAACAGGGTTTTGCCATGATGGCCAGACTGGTCTTGAACTCCTGGATTCAAGTGATCCACCCGCCTTGGCCTCTCAAAGTGCTGGGATCATGGGTGTGGCCGCCGCACCTGGCCCCTGTCAAACCAGCTTTCTAAAGTGTGATAAATCTCAAGCGAGAAGTTGCATTTTTCAGGGAGTAATATTATTCTTCTTATTACCATTATTATTACATTGCAGAAATAGTCTTCTAGCCTATCTCTAAATTCTTTTTGTTCTTTTGAAACAGGGTCTCACTCTGTCACCCAGGCTGGAGTGCTGTGGTGCCCACTGCAGCCTTTATCTCTTGGGCTCAAGTGATCCTCCAGCCTTAGCCTCCTGAGTAGCTGGGACCATCGGTGTGTGCGCCACCACATCTGGCTCATTCTTTATTTTTTGAAGCGAAAGAATCTCACTATGTTGCCCAGGCTGGTCTTGAACTCCCAGGTTCAGGTGATCCTCCTGTCTCGGCCTCCCAAAGTGCTGGGATTTCAGATGTGAGCCATGGACAGACAGCATCCAGCTCTATCTCTAAATTCTAAGAAACTTTACTTTCATGAAGCTCCAGGCTGGATACACTCTTACCGTCTCCCTGCTGGCTCCCAGCTGTGCTGGGCAGGTTGGTTTTTTGGACCTCTTTTAATGGTCCCTCCTTTCATATTCAGGTTTCCAGGGGACCACAAATTAATGTCTACACTCCAAACCTGTAATCCCAGAACTTTGGGAGGCCGAGGTGGGCAGATCACTTGAGGCCAGGAGTTCAAGACCAGCCTGGTCAACATGGTGAAACCCCATCTCTACTAATAATATAAAAATAAGCCAGGCATGGTGGCAGGCACCTGTAATCCCAGCTACTCAGGAGGCTGAGGCAGGAGAATCGCTTGAACATGGGAGGCGGAGGTTGCAGTGAGCCAAGATCACATCCACTGCACTCCAGCCTGGATGACAGAGCGAGACTCTGTCTCAATAAAAAAAAAAAAGTAAGTCACGGCTCTGTCTGGTTAAGTTTCTAACACGGGAGACAGCAGCCTTTCACAGTCAACTGGATTACTGGTGGGATTATTTATTTAGCAAACAGAAACCTGCCAAGCCCGTGCCAGGCACTATCCTGGGTGTTCCATTTCCACAATGAATATCATTCTGAGAAACAATCTCATGAGATAGCGTATTGTTTATAGCATAGCCATTTCACAGATGAGAAAAACCAAGGTGCAAAGCAGAAAAAGGTTCACGATCAAAGCAGAAAAGTGGCGGCTCGAATAGGGAAACCCTGCATGAAGTCCGAAGATTCCTCCAGGAGGAACGTCCACCCCCTGCAGGATCCTTAGAGCCAGGTCACCTGCTCTCCCCTCACTCCCCACCCCAGCTTCTCCCATCTCCCCTGGGACCCACCCCCGAGGTGGGTTCAGAGCAGTTACCATCAAAGGGATGCCTCTGCTCCCCGTCAGTTTCATCCTCCGCGAGGATCACCTCTTCTGAAGAGGAAGAGCACAGAGTTAAGAGTTAAGAGTTAATCCTGCATTTGGAGGATGAGTTCTCCCTTGGACCGGGAAGAAGGAGGTCTCCCCGGCCAACCCCATTCTCCCCTGGTTGTTGGTGACAGCTCAACTGCCCAAAAAACATCCTGCTGGGTAGTTTCTGACTTCAAGCCCCACCTCCACAACAGGAGCAACACTCTCCTCACCTCATGCAAAATAAAAACCAACGTCCTCACCACAGCCTATGAGCTTGATCTGATCTCCACCACCTCCCTGTCTGTCTCTTCTCTGACTCTCCCCACCTCTCTGTTTCAGTTGCACTGGCTTCCTTGCTGTGTCTCCAATACTTATCTACCTCAGGGCCTTTGCACTTGCTGTCTCCTCTGCCTGGAATGCCCCTCCCCTTGATATCCCCACAGCTTCCTTCTTCACGTCCTTCAGGTCTCTTTGCTCAGGAGGGACTTCCTCAGAGAAGCCTTCCCTGATCACCCTGACTCTAACTTCCTACTCTGTGTGGTTTATTTTTCTTTGAGACAGAGTCACGCTCTGTCCATCAGGCTGGAGTGCAGTGGCGCAATCTCGGCTCACTGTAATCTCCACCTCCTGGGTTCAAGCGATTCTCCTGCCTCAGCCTCCCGAATAGCTGGGATTAGAGGCATGTGCTGCAATGCCTGGCCAATTTTTGTATTTTTAGTAGAGACAAGGTTTCATCAGGATGGCCAGGATGGTCTTGAACTCCTGACTCCAGCCCACCTCAGCCTCCCGAAGTGCTGGGATTACAGGTGTGAGCCACGGTGCCCGGACAACTTCCTACTCTTTTTTATCTTCCTTCTCTGAATTTGGGAGTCCCCAGCATGCCATGCATTTGTTTGTTTTGTCTCTTTCACTCGATATCAGAGCCCTGAGGACAGGGATTTGGTCTGTACTGCTTCCTCTCATATCGTCAGTGCATAGAGCAGTGCCTGATCAGCAGGTGCTCCCTAAATGCTTGTTAAATGGCTGAACAAATAAACCTGTGCCTACTGTGTATCAGGCACCACTCTCCCCAAGTGACTTAACTGAGGTTATTTAGTTCTATTTAGTACTAAGTACTCAAATGGTCCTATGATGTAGGTCCTATCATCACCTCCACAGAACAGCCGACGAGACGGAGGCACAGGGATGTGTGGTGCATGGGTGAGAAGTGTCAGGGTGGGATGTGAACCAACGTCTGACTTCAGAACTCAACAGTTATATGATGACGGATCCTGGCTTCATCCTAGACTTTTTCGTACGATACTCTGGACCTTGCTGATAACATTTGGGACTGCCAGTTCAGGTTTTCTTTCTCCTCCCATCCTGACCCTCTCAGCTCAGCCCTCTCCAAACTGTATGCATGACTCTGTGTTCTCCGTGGCCTGGGAGCTCCATCCCTGGGCCCCAGGATGACAGGGCCTCACCTGCTTTTGAGATCCACTCCATGTACCCATTGAGCTCACGTTCAATCTGTTGTTGCCGCCTCAGCTTCAGAAAAGCCCGCCGGTTCTCCACCCGTTCTCTTTCTTTGGCAAACTCCCTGCAGAAGCATAGAAAAGCCAGAGTATGGCTGCTTTGACAATGTTAGGAGACGCGTGTGTGTGTGTGTGTGTGTGTGTGTGTGTGTGTGTGTGTGTGTGTGTTTGGGGATTCAGAAGTCCCCGGAGGTCAGGAGTTTTCAACAGGAGTCAGGTCTTCTGGGAAAAGATTGGGATATTATAGCGATGGGTGCTTCTGCCAGCTTCACACATTTCCCAACAACTGTGCCTGGGGAAAGAAAAAAGCAAAAGGCCAGGCACCGTGGCTCACGCCTGTAATTCCAGCACTTTGTGAGGTCGAGGCGGGAGTATCCTTTAAGGCCAGAAACTTGAGACCAGCCTGGGCAACACAGTGGGTCCCATCTCTATGAAAAATAAAAAATTTAGTTGGGCATGGTGGCATGCGCCTGTTGCCCTAGCTAAGCAGGAGGCTGAGGCAGGAGGATCGCTTGTGCCCAGGAGTTCTAGGTTACAGTGAGCTATGATCACCCTACTACACTCCAGTCTGGGTGATAAAGCTAGACTCTGTCTCTAAAAAAATAATAATAAAGAAAAAAAACCAAAAGGATAAAACCACACCATGCCAACCACCACTGGTTGCATACTTCATTCTCATTTTCTTCATACTCTTGGCTAAAAATTATTTCACCCCTCTCTTCAGTTAGACCAATAAGCCATAAACTAATGATTTCTGCAGCAGGTCTCCTTCTCTGCCATAGGCCCCACCTCTTCCTGTTTCTCTTCTTCCTCTTCCTGTTTGAAACATGAAGTGGCCATCTTAAGACCATGAGGTATCCATGAGATTGGATGCCTCTGGTAAAGATGTCAGAATGGAAAGCTGGAAGAATCTGGGATTGCTGATGGTGCCACAGAGCCACCGTACAAGTGCCCAGACTTCCTATGGTAAGAAAAATGAAGCCCATTTATGATTAAGCCAAAAAATAATCTTGGGGATAGAGGACAATATGGGTCACGAAAATACAGTTAGATCATAGGCTATGATTTTGTATTTGGAAAACATGAGAGAAGTAAACCCAAACTATTTTTTTTTAAGTAAAGAAAGTAAAGCCTATATGGACCCCCTCACTGGGTAACCCTAGCAGTATACAACCTCTGTACCTATACATGGCTTGCTAATCACAGTATGAAAACCCAAACAAGGGAAGAAGCCTTTTCTCTGTCTAGTGAATGAAAACAAAGCTTCAATGGCCTCTCCTTGGGAAGAAGTTGGCAAAGAGAAATGAATGGGATGGGGTGGGGAGTAGCAGAGACTTACCCTGACAGCACACCCAGCACAAGGTTCAGCATAAAAAAGGAGCCGATGATGATGAGGGGGATGAAGTACAACCAGTTCCAAGTGTTCCCTGAGGCATCGTTGCTCTGTAGGGTGTGAGGAGGGAAACCAGGTGAGAGTTGACTGGGACTCACATAGGACCTGACAGGTGAGGGAAGGGGAAGCTCTGGTTCTCTCATGGCTCTGTCTTAAATGTTCTTGGCTTATGGAGTCTGGCTTGGCAGCCCAGAGAGGGAAATGGAGGAACATTTTTTTTGGAGAAAACATCCAAAGGGAAAAGCTTTCTCTTAATTATGTTGTCCTCACAGGTCCTGGGGACCAGTAAGAATTGCAAGAAGTCTTCCCAGACCAGAGTCCAGGAGGAGAAGGAAAAAGAAAACAAAACAAAACACAAAGCCTACTGAAATGGATTAATTAATCCCTGGTTCCTTCCCTTCTGCCAACACAGTCACAGATTCCCCTTAGAGAAGATGCATGACCACAGGGTCTGATGGCCTGGTGATATCACCAAGCCAGACAGATGGGCCATAAGCGTTTTCCTCAAGTGTCTCCCTGCTCATTCCCTGCAGCCTTAATGCCAATCACAAAAAATTCTCCGAAGTTTCAGCTCAATTTTCAAGGGAGAAAATATCCACAAATAGAATATTCTCAAAAACCAAAAATAGAACACTATAGCAAGAAGGAAGTAAGATGAAGTGAAGAAAATCAAGGATGGGGGAGAGAGAGACAGACAGAAAGAGAGAGGAAAAAAGTATAAAAGTCAGCACCTATAGAATATTTACGGTGTGCTGGGCACCCTAAGCACATTATGTATGTTAGCTCAGTTAATCATTTAATTCTCATGATACCTCTATGTTATACTGCCCATGTTACCACTGAGTAAACTGAGGCTCAGAAAGACAAAATCATCAGTCCCAGGTCACAGAGCTATTCAGTAGCGGACACGGTATTTGAACTAGTCAGGTGGGCCCCAGAGTCCATGGGCTTAACCTCTGTGCTGGTAAGCCTTGCCTCCAGCTGTCAGGGCAGGGGTAGCCTCTCAATAGTTGATCACCCTGTGACACCTGCGGAATGCAGGGCTCCCAATTGTGGCTTTAAAAGCCCACCTTTAAAAGCATCTATGACACTGCTGTTGTCTAGAAGAAAGGCTAAAATGAGATAGAAGTTAAGATGAGGTCATTACTACCAGGTATCTGTGAAGCTGTGGAGCAACTGGAACCCTCATAACCTGCCTATGGGAGGGTATCATGCTGTATTCATCTCCTGTGGCTGCTGTAACAAGGAACCACAATCTAGGTGGCTTAAACAGCAGAGATTTATTGTTTTACAGTTATGGAGGCCAGAAATCCAAGATCAAAGTATCAGAAGGGCTGGTTCCTTCTGAGGGCTGTGAGAGACAATCTGTTTTATGCCTCTCTCCTAGCTTCTGGCGGTTTGCTGGCAATCTTTGCTGATTCTTGGCTTGGAGAGGCATCATCCTAATCTCTGCCTTTGTTTAAACATGGCATTCTTCCTCCGTGTGTGTCTGTCTCTGTGTCAAAATCTCCCCTTTTTATGTGGACTCCATCATATTGGATTAAGGCCCACTCTAATTATCTCATCTTAGCTATTATGATTGGTGCAAAAGTAACTGCACTTTTGCTACTGGCAAAAACTGCAATTACTTTTGCACCAACCTAATGGTTACATGTGCAATGAATCCATTTCCGAATAAGGTCACATTCTGAGGTTCTGGGGGTTAGGACTTAAACATATGAATTTTGGGGTGAGACAGTAAAACCCATAACACATGGTACAACTACTTGAAAAACTGGTTGAGAGTTTCTATACTAAGATGAATTAAGTTGTGCTCAACAATGGGCATGCATTCTGGGGAATGTGTCATTAGGTCATTTTGTTGTGCAAACTTCATGGAGTATACTGACACAAACCTAGATGGTATAGCCTGCTATACAACTGGGCTGCATGGTCTAGCCTATTGCTCCTAGGCTACAAACACGTAGAGCTTGTTATTGCATGGAATACTGCAGGCAATTGTAACTCAATAGTGTGACTAAAAATATCCCAAAACAGAAAAGCTATGGTAAAAATACTGTATGATAATCATTGTTATATATTTGTCCATTATGGGACCACTGTTATATATTTGGTCTGTGGTTGACCAAAATGCCATAATGCAGTGTATGACTGTATGTACCTTTGCCAAGACCCAGTGATTCCTGGATAGTTACCTATCCAAGATCATTACAATCAGATAGTAATTCTGAATAGTTGCCCAACAGAGAGCACGCACAAGAACATTCGTAGCAGCGATATTCATAATGGCCCCAAACTGCAAACAATCCACATCGTTAATCAACAGGAGAGAGAGGATACATGCAATGAACAACTGAGATCGGAAAAAGTTAATGGCAAGTAAAAGACAGACAGAAAACAGCATATAGGTAAGATTTCATTTATGCAAAGTACAAAAACAGGCTATCCTAGTGAATGATGCTGAAAGTCCTGGTAGGGGCACCCTTGTGGGGAGGTAGTGACTGGGGACAGGATATGACGGGGGCTTCTGGGGCTGAGAAGGTTCTGTTTCCTCATTTTTGTGTTGGTTACACATGGGTGTGTTTAGTTTGTGACAACCAGGCTCTTCACTTATGGATTTTTCTGTATGTTTATTCTACTTCAAGTTTTTAAATTTTTTTTTTAATGGTGAACTTTACCTTAAAAAGGAAGAAAACGCTGACACACACTGCAGCATGGATGAACCTTGAGGGCATCATGCTATGTGAAATAAGCCAGTCATAAAAGGGAAAAATCCTGTATGATTCCATTTCTAGGAGGTCCCTAGAGTCATCAGATTCAGAAAAACAGGAAGTAGCATGGTGGGTGCCAGGGGCTGGGGGAGGGGAACAGGGAGCTCATGTTTAGTGGGGACAGAGTTATATCTGGAAGATGGAAAGGTCTGGGAGATGAATGGCGGTGGCAATTACACAACAATGTGAATGCATTATACTTAAGGTCACAGAGCTGCATCCTTAAAAATGGCTCAGATGGCAACAATATATTAACAGTTTCCAATAGCTAGAAGGAGGATCTTGAATATTCCCAATGGAAACAAACAATAAACCTCTACGATGGATATGCTAATTACCCTGATCTGAGCACCATGTATGACATGCACTGAAACATCACCACATGCCCCGTAAGTACAACTATTACTTGTCAATTAAAAAATATTAAAAAGTTAAAAAATAATTAGGATGATAAATTTTATGTCATGTGTGTTTTGCCATGAATACAAAAAAAAAAAAAAAAAAGCCCTGAAAATAAAACTAACAGAATCAACCTTAATCATGGACACAGATAGGTTCTGGGGGCAATGAACATGTCAGCCACCAGCTCACATCCTTGTTTTAACAGGCCCAGAAATGCCAATGCTTTGCTTCTGGAAGTTTCTGGGAGAAGGAACTGAGTCAGTGGAACATGGCTGGACAGAAGGCAGCACTGGCTTTGTGCTTCTGTCACTGTGGTGGCTGAGGGCTTCTTGTTCCCATTTCTCAGGGCTAAATATAGCCCAGGGCATGAAACTCTGCACGGGCCACCAGTAGAAAGAGACTGAGCCATCACGAGGAGCAGGCTCAGATGACAGGGACAGAGTGGAGGATGGGGGAGAGGGACAAGACCGAACAGGGAAGACTGGCTGAGGCCCTTCCAAGCCAAGGCAGCCTGTCCATCTCAGATGCTGCCAACAAGACCCGAAAGACCCGAATCTGCCCTTGCTCAGGTCCCTGACGCGCTTGGGGACCTCTGGCCACATGACACACTACCCAGCACCACAACAGACACACATGGAAGCTTGGACTGTTTGAGCTCATTTAATCCTCTCATGAACCCCAGGAGTGGGTACATAATCATCCCCATCCTCGCAGGTGGGGAAACTGAGGCACAGATTTTTTTTTTTTTTTTTTTTGAGATGGAGTCTCACTCTGTCACCCAGGCTGGAGTGCAACGGTGTGATCTCAGCTCACTGCAACCTCCATCTCCTGGATTCAAGTGATTCTCCTGCCTCACCCTCCCGAGTAGCTGGCATTACAGGTGCTTGCCACCATGCCCAGCTAATTTTTGTATTTTTAATATAGATGAGGTTTCACCATGTTGGCTAGGCTGGTCTTGAACTCCTGGCCTCAGGCGATCCGCCTGCCTCGGCCTCCCAAAGTGCTGGGAGTATAGGCGTGAGCCACAGTGCCCAGCCGAGAGGTCAAGTTACATGCCCACAGCCCTGTCATTGTGGGTTGCAGTGGGTCCCCCCAAAAAGATACACTGAAGTCCTAACCTCTGGTACCTATGAATTGGAAACAGAGTCTTTGCAGATGGAATCAAGTTAAGATGAGGTCATTAGGGTGGACCCTCATCCTACAGGATGGGTTTCTTTGTAAAAAGGGGGCATCTGGGCAAGCTCAGTGGCTCACATCTGTAGTCCCAGCCACTCAGGAGGCTGCGGTGGGAGGACTGCTTGAGGCCAGGAGTTTGAGGCTGCAGTGAGTTATGATCATGCCACTGCACTCTAGCCTGAGAGACAGAGCAAGACTGTCTCTAAAATAAATAAATAAATAAATAAAATAAGAAGGAAAGGAGAAACCTGGACACAGAGACAGCCTTGCACAGAGACAGAAGGGCACGTGAAATGGAGATGAAGGCAGGACCAGGGCGATGTGTCTAAAGGACAAGGAACACCAGATTGTCGGCAAACCACCAGAAGCCAGGAGGGAGGCAAGAAGGGATTTCAGACCAGGTCTCAGAGGCACCATGGTCCAGCTGAGTCTTGATGGTCTGTGGACTCCTGGCCTCCCAAACTGCGAGAGAATAAATACATTTTGTTGTTTTCAGCTATTCTATTTGAGGTTCTCTATTACGCAAGCTACAGGAAATAAATGAAGTCACTCAGCTACTAAGTGGCAGAGGGGACCTCCAACCCTCCCACCTCCCTGGTTTTATCTCCTTCCACTCTTCCCTCGCTCACTCTGTTCCAGCCACATGGCTTCCTTGCGGTTAGTTCCTCAACCAAGCCAAGCACAGTCCTGCCCCAGGGCCCTTGCACATGCTGTTCCCCTGCCTGGAATGCTCTTCCCTGAGATTGCCACATAGTTCCCCCTCACCTCCTTCAGGTTTTTTCACTCAAAGGCCACCTTCTGAGGGAGGCCTCCGGTATGGCCCTTTACAATTGCATCTCTCATTTCTCGTCCCCCTTTTTTTCCCCTTGTTTTTCCCTTTTGCCTGTAGACTTTACTTATTTCTCTTGTTCTCTCATCTTCCTGGCTGGAATGTCCATCCAACAAGGGGTAAGGGCTTTGTCCTTGTTCCCTGCTGTATTCCCAACCCCTAGGAAAACATCTGGCACACAGTTGGTGCTCAATAACTGGTGTTTGTTGAATGGCTGACTGAGAGGTGGGTACAAGTTCCCTGCATAGCTCAGATCGTCAACCCCAAGCCAAGCTCCCTCCTGAACTCTCATCTGCACCTCCCTCCCTGGGGGGTGGGCTTTTGCTGCCTGATTTTAGAGATACTTTTATCTTGCAGACTCATTCAATTACTCAGCTCCATACCCTGGATTCAACAATCCACAGGGAAGCAGCTGGTAGAAGGCTGGGTGCAGTTTTGGATTAGGAGACGGGCTTTCTCTGCTTGGGGGGTGAGGGTGGGTGGATTTGGTTCAGGAGCAAAACGGAAACATTTTACAAGCGCAAAGACTGGAGATGCTATGGCTGTTCTACAATAGTTCCTCAGCAAAGACGAGGTCACAGATCTCCTCTCCTGGTTCTCATCTCTTCCTTGGCAGTTCAAGTTAAGGGAGGGTGTGCACAAGTCTGGATGCGGGGAGGAGAGTGGGCGAGGATGGCTTGCTCATTTGTTAAATTCATTAATAATACCGGGAAGGATGTGCTCTAGAGATTGCCTTGTCCTTCTTCCAAGGGCTCAGAGAGTTCTGCTGCCTGGCACCCTATTCCCCATTCATGCTGTCATCAAATATTTCCAGCAGTATGGCGGGATGGTCCTTCCTGGTCCCTTTGGGGTTGGCTGAGGGCCACATGCTAAGTGCTGGCCAATGAGGGATGAGTGGAAACAGCTGTCATTTTGGAACCAGAGTATTGAACTTTCAGTGTGGGACCTTCCAGCATTCTTTTTTCTCTTCTGGAATAGCAAGTGGCAATGTTCTAGGTGATGAGTCAGGTCCCAAGTGGCTACACTGAGCAAAGCCCCCTTATTCTCCACTGCCAACCTGCACTGGAAATGTAGCATGAGCAGGAAGTACATCTGTTGTTAAAGCCATGGAGCCTCTGGGGATGTTTGTTACTGCAGCATAACTTGGCTGCCCTGACCAATACATCTTTTTAATTAAATTTTCATTTTTTTGTAGAGAAAGGGTCTCTATGTTGCCCAGTTTGGTCTCAAACTCCTGGGCTTGAGCGATCCTCCTGCCTTAGCCTCTCAAAGTGCTGGGATTACAGGCATGAGCCACCATGCCCAGCCAGATTGATACGGTTTGGTATCTCTACAGTTTGCTCCTTCACCTCCTTCTGGTCTTTCTTTCTTTTCCTTTTCCTTTCCTTTTTTTTTTTTTTTTTTTTTTTTTGAGATGGAGTCTTGCTCTGTTGCCCAGGCTGGAGTGCAATGTGTGATCTCGGCTCAATGCAACCTCTGCTTCCTGGGTTCAAGTGATTCTCCTGTCTCAGCCTCCTGAGTAGCTGGGATTACAGGTTCCCACCACCATGCCCAGCTAATTTTGTATCGTTTTAGTAGAGACAGGGTTTCATCAAGTTGATCAGGCTGGTCTCGAACTCCTGACCTCAGATGATCCATCTGCCTTGGCCTCCCAAAGTGCTGGGATTATAGGCATGAGCCACTGCTCCCTGACTCCTTCTGGTCTTTCTTAAATGCCAACCTCTGACAGGCTCTTTTATGGATCCCCTGAGGCAGGTGAGAAAGCATCTGTCTCCTGCATGTCTGATGGAGGATGTACATTCTTCTCATCAGCTCATGGACATTCTCCAAGGCAAACCACATGTTAGGCCACAAAACAAATCTCAACAAATTTTAAAATACTGCAATTCTGTCAAGTATCTTCTCAGACTACCATGGGATAAAACTGGAAATCGACAAGAAGAATTTCAGAAACGATGCAAATATATGGACATGAAACAACATGCTCCCAAACGACCACTGGGTCAGCGAAGAAATGAAGATGGAAATTTAAAAAGTTTTGAAACGAATGAAAATGGAAACAACACCCCAACACCTGTGACATGCAGCGGAAGTAGCGCTGAGGGAAGTTCGCACTGGACCTTAGCCAAAGGGCCAAGAAGGGACTAAGAGGTAAGCTCACAGCATTAAATACCCACAACACAACGAAGGCCGGATGCGGTGGCTCGTGCCTGTCATCCCAGCACTTTTGGAGGCTGAGGCAGGAGGATCGCTTGAGCCCAGTGGTTAGAGACCAGCCTGGACAACACAGTGAGACCCCTTCTCTAAAAAAATAAAAATAAAAAAGTTAACTGGGTGTGGTGCTGTGCACCTGTAGTCCCAGCTACTGGGGATGCTGAACTGGGAGGTTCACTTGAGCCCAGGAGGCGGAGGTTGCAGTAAGCCAAGATCATGCCACTGTACTCCAGCCTGGGCACCACAGTGAGACTTTGTCTCAAAAAAGTTAAAAAATAAAGATTATAAAGTAACAACCCAACATGTACCTCAAGGAGTCAGAAAAGCAAGAACAAACCAAACCCAACATTAGCAGAAGAAAAGAAAGGTCAAGTTCAAGGTCACAATCAGCCAATTATTTCCATTCTCCCAACCTTTGCTTGGCCAATTTCATCTTATCACTCAGCCTTACATCCACTGTGCCCCCGTCAGAGAAGCCTTCCTGGACCTCTCAATCAAAAGCACCAGCCAATCCCTGCAGCTCAGCCAGACGTCTCATTCTCTTCCCAGCATGTTCCACGGTCTGAATCATCTTGTCAAATTAAGCAATCCAAGACTGTCATCATGAACATCGGCTCCTCAAAGGTAGAGACTTTTCCTGTCTTGATCCTAGTATCCAGATCAGCCCCAGGCACACAGTAGGTGCTCACTAAGCATTAGTCGCAAAATCAGTACAAATGTTCCTGGGGTTCCTGGTGGTGGATCATTTATTTTTTGAGACAGAGTCTCACTGTGTCACCCAGGCTAGAGTGTGGTGGCACTATCTTGGCTCACTGCAACCTTTGCCTTCCGGGTTCAAGTGAGTCTCGTGCCTTGGCCTCCCAAGTAGCTGGGATGACAGGCATGCACCACCAGGCCCAGCTAATTTTTTTTTTTTTTTTTTTTTTTTTAAGTAGAGATGGGGTTTCGCCATGTTGGCCAGGCTGGTCTCAAGCTTCTGGGCTCAAGCAATCTGCCCTCCTCAGCCTCCCCAAGTGTTGGAATTACAGGCTTGAGTCACCACGCCCAGCCTGGTGGATCATTTAAATAATAAACACAGACAGAAAATGTGTTTATCCCAAGTCCGAACGATTAAGCTATTTTTCCAGGAGAGGAGAGTCAGAAGGCAGGATTATGGTCCCATGAGCCAAGTCTTTTTGGGCTGATGAAATACTCCCCAAATCTTCCTCAATTCCTGACACCTCCGTGTCTGGCAGATGGAGAAACTGAGGCTGAGAGCAGAAACATGATGTGCCTGGGTCACACTCGGTGTAGCTGGCATGGCTGGGACTAGACCTGTTATTCCTGCTTATACCCAGCTGATCTTTTCCCATTTCACCCCTTCTCTGTATTTGCATAGTATTTTTTTTTTTTGAGACAGAGTCTCGCTCTTTCGCCAGGCTGGAGTGCAGTGGCGCGACCTCGGCTCACTGCAACCTCTGCTTCCCAGGTTCAAGTGATTCTTGTGCCTCAGCCTCCTGAGTAGCTGGGACTACAAGTGCACACCACTACGTCCAGCTAATTTCTGTACTTTTAGTAGAGACAGGGTTTCACCACGTTGGCCAGGACAGTCTCGACCTCTTGACCTCGTGATCCACCTGCCTCAGACTCCCAAAGTGCTGGGATTACAGGCGTGAGTCACCGCGCCCGGCCTGTAGTATTTCATGTATATAATAAAGGGCTTGAGAGAGCTTCAAGGGTGAGGGAAGTTACTGATTCAACCCAGTATTGTCAGTGGCACCTGGTGCTTATAAAGTGCTCAATAAATACTCATCAAACAAATTTATGGCTGAGTCCCAGTGAAATTCTTAAGTGCCTTCTGTTTTATGGTTTATTTTCCTCTAATATTTTTTTAGCATAGTTCACTGAGAAAAAGCATACAGGATGTTTAAAAAAACAAAAACTAAAAACCAAAACTCAGCTCAGGAGAACAGCTGATTCTCCAGTATACAGGATAAAGATGGGGGTGGATTTGACCATGAAAAAGCTGAGGTCTTACGGTGGCCGCGAGGGAGGCTGCGTGTCCCGGTTCACACCCGTTATAGACCATGTCATGCCTGTTAATTATTTTTTTGAGTCCTCTTTTTCCCCTTTCGCTCTCAAAACTGTCCTGGTTTGGATGATAAATTATATAGGCTGTCTGTCCATAAAGTCTTTTTTTTTGTTTTTGAGTCTTGCCGTCTCCCAGGCTGGAGTGCAACGGCGCAATCTCGGCTCACTGCAACCTCCACCTCCTGGGTTCAAGGGATTCTCAAGTCTCAGTCTCCCAAGTAGCTGGGACTACAGATGTTCATGGCCACGCCTGACTAACTTTTTTGGACTTTTTAGTAGAGAAGGGGTTTCGCCATGTGGCCAAGCTGGTCTCTAACTCCTGGCGTCAACTGATCTGCCTGCCTTGGCCTCCCAAAGTGCTGGGAATTCAGGCATAGGCCATCATGCCTGGCCAATCCATGAAGTGTTTTATCACCTTCCTTCATCAGCTCCTTCCTTCATAATCACTCAGTGCCCTCTGGACACCTGGGCAGCCACATGGCGTTTCGTGGCGTTTTGTCCTCACAAAACGCCAGGAACATCCTGCCTCAGGGCCTTTGCAGTGGCTGTTCCGTCTACCTGGGCTGCTCTTCCCTGCGATACCTCCATGGCTCTCCCTCATCTCCTTCATGTCTTTTAAAAAAAAAGCCTCAAGTAATTGCTGGCCTCAGACAATCCTCTCCTGTCCCAGCCTCTCAAAGTGCTGGAATTCCAGGTGTGAGCTACCAAAGCCAGCCAGGGACATGCATTTATGATCACGAACTAAACACAGATTTGCTGCCTTGTTAATTGACATTCACCAAGGGAGAGAAGGAGAGAAATTTTTGTTTATTAAGGAAAATTTTAAATTGATACCTTATCTGTATATGTATATATGTGTATGTCTGTGTATGTATGTATGTGTGTGTGTATACATATGGAAATATATATATATATGTATATTTTAAGACAGAGTCTTGCTCTGTTGCCCAGGCTGGCACGCAGTGTTGCAATCTCAGCTCACTGTAACCTCTGCCTCCAGGGTTCAAGCAATTCTCATGCCTCAGGCTCCCAAGTAGCTGGGACTGCAGGTGCCTGCCATCATGCCCAGCTAAGTTTTTGTGTTTTAATAGAGACAGTGTTTCATCATGTTGCCCAGGGTGGTCTTGAACTCCTCAGCTCAGGCAATCCGCCTGCCTTGGCCTCCCAAAGCGCTAGGATTACAGGCACCATCACTGTGCCAGGCTGACAGATGTATATATTTTTTGGATACATGTGATAATTTAACACATTCATATGATTTGCTCCTTCAGCTCTTTTCTGTTTGTTTGAGACAGGCCTTGCTGGAGTGTAGTGGCCTCATCCTCTCACTGCAGCCCCAACCTCCTGGGCTCGAGCAGTCCTCCCATCTCAGCTTCCCAAGCAGCTGCGACTACAGGCAGGCTCTACCACGTCTGGCTTTTTATTTTTTTTGTAGAGACGAGGTCTCACTATGTGCCTAGGCGGGTCTTAAACTCTTGGGCTCAAGCAATCCTCCTGCCTCAGCCTCCCAGTGCTGGGATTACAGAAATGAGCCACGGTGCCCAGCCACTCAGGGTTTATAAGAAGAATTGCAGCCTCTCATCTTGACAACGCGCAACCCCTCTGCTGTTTTATTGTATTCCTGAACTCTCAGCACCCTCTATTATGATCTCTAATGCAGCGATCGACCGCCCCCGGGCCAGCCACCTGTTTTTACAGGTTAAAGTTTAATTGTCCAACAGCCATGCTCATTCACGTACGTGTTTTATCTGTGGTTACTTTGCTGCTACAGGAGCAGATGGAGTCATTGCGATGGAGACTGTCTGGCCCACACAGCCTATTTAATGTCTGCTACCTGCCCTTTTTATCTCATTCATCACTGGCTTTCCCCACTAACACGTCAGCTCCTCTGTGTCAGAAGAGTGCCTGCATACAGCAGGCATTCAATGATGGCTGCTGAATGAACCAGGGATTTATAGTCCAAAGTCTAATGCTTTGAGTTTGGTCAAGACAAACATCTATCAATGAAAGGGGGCTTGGGTCAAAGGTCATTCCTACCATTAGCAACCACTTGCCAAGGGACATACATGCATTCATTCATTCATTCATTCATTCATTCATTCATTCGACGTGGTGTTTCACTTTTGTTGCCCAGGCTGGAGTGCAATGGCCCCATCTTAGCTTATTGCAACCTCTGCCTCCCGGTTTCAAGCAATTCTCCTGCCTCAGCCTCCCAAGTACCTGGGATTACAGGTGGCCACCACCATGCTCAGCTAATTTTGCATTTTCAGTAGAGATGGAGTTTCACCGTGCTGATCAGGCTGGTCTCAAACTCCGACCTCAGGTGGTCCACCCACCTTGGTCTCCCAAAGTGCTGGGATTACAGGCATGAGCCACTGTGCCCGACCTATTTCTTTTTAATTATTAGTTTTTTTGAGTTGGGGTCTGGTTCTGTCACCCAGGCTAGAGTGCAGTGGTGCAATCACAGCTTGCTGTAGCTTCAGACTCCTGGGGTCAGGCTATCCTCCTGCCTCAGCCTCAGGTACAGGTGGGACTACAGGTGCACACCACCGTGCCCAGCTAATTATTATTATTTTTCTGTTTTAAAGACAGGTTCTTGCTTGTTGACCAGACTGGTTTTGAACTCCTGGTCTCAAGCAATCTTCCTGCCTCAGCCTCTCAAAGTGCTGAGATTCCCGGCGTGAGCCACCATGCCTGGCCAGGGACATGCATTTATGATCACAAATTAAACATAGTTTTTCTGCTTTCCTAATTGACATTCACCAAGGGAGAGAAATAAAGAAGAGAAACTCACAGAGAAAAGCACAAAGGAGGAGGAGGAAAAGAAAGAGGAGAAGGTGAAGAGAGAGAAGGGGGTGGGGAGAGAGAGAGAGAGAGAGAGAGAGAGAGAGAGAGAGAGAGAGAGAGAGAGAGAGAGAGAGAACACAAGAATAAAAGAGACAAAGGCTGGGTGTGGTGGCTCACGCCTGTAATCCCAGCACTATGGGAGGCTGAGGCAGGCAGATCACTTGAGGTCAGGAGTTCGAGACCAGCCTCGCCAATATGGCAAAACCCCATCTCTAATAAAAATACAAAAAATTAGCTGGTGTGGTGGCACACACCTGTAATCCCAGCTACTTGGGAGGCTGAGGCATGAGAATCACTTGAACCTAGGAGTTGGAGGTTGTAGTGAGCCGAGATCGTGCCACTCCATTCCAGCCTGGGAGACACAGCAAGTCTTTGTCTCGAAAAATAAATAAATAAAATAAAAAGAGAGACAGAGAGACAGAAGGAAAAAGAGTCAGAGAGAGACGGATGACAGGTAATGAACTGTGTCCGGCCTCTGTGTGAAGCCTGTCTTTTTCACCTGTCACGTCACCCCTGTGGACCTCCATTTCCTCATCTGGAAGATGGGGTTAAGAGTATCTTTCCTCACAGGGCTGTTTTATGTAAAGCTGATGCCAGGCACACAGAAGCCCTCAGCTAAAGGCCACCCCAAATTAACTCAAGACATCCTAGTGCTGCTAGGACCCCAGACCCTCCACATCCCCTCCCTGAGAGCAACCAAGAGAGGCTAGGTCCTTTCCCCCCTGAAGCGACCCCCAATCTGCCTTGGCCCAGCTGGCAAAGAGGGTGTTGGGGACCTTCCCCTGTGAGGGTGGAGACAATTTCTGGCTTTTCTGAGCCACATGGGGCACGAATGGTGAGCGGGTCCCTGTGAAATAAGACCACCTGTTACTACAGAACACAGAGCCACCAGCTCTTCCCTCCAGCAAACAGTTTCAGTGCAGTGCTCCTGGGGTTCCCCATCCTTCCCCTTTAGCTCAGAGAAGCAATCCCTAATCCCGTTTGCTGTGGGAGACTATAAATGGCAGAATCTGAGGACACTGACATCCTCAGATGTAAGGATGAGACAGAGCTGAATTCTGACTCTAAATTGCTGTGCACAGCTCTGGGACTCAGTTTCTTCATCTGTAAAATTGGGGATATTAGAGGCCCTAGCTCAGAGAGTTTTACTTTTACCATTAAGGAATCCCAGGCTGATCCCAGGGAAGTAGCCAGAACAGGGCAGCACAGAGGCAGTGGCTGATCACCCATCATGACTCCACAAGGCTACCCAAAGCAGCTCTGCCTCAGGAAGGTCCAGGTAAGAGGCCTGTCTAGGGGCATGGGAGCCATGTGGATACCTTGGAGCCTCCAGGACAAGAGCAGAGATAGGCTGTGTTGATGGAGGTTTGTTTTGTAGCAGTTGGAAGTGAGTTGGATCTCACTTTTGGCACAGAATTTCCAGTAAACCTGCATTTGCAGTCCTTGGGTATGGACAGGCACTCACACCATCCCAAGGCTGTTAGGGGGTAGGTTCACCTTGATGCCCAGCCAGTACCCTAATCCTCCTTCCTCAGAGAGGCTTAGTCTCCTAGAGCAGAGCTCTCAACCTCAGTACTACTGACATTTTGGGCTGGGTAACTGGGTGTGATGGGGGCTGAGCCACACATGGACTAGTTACCTGCTAAACTATCACCTCCTCTGAGGGGTTTTCTAGCCACAGTGACCGCAGAAGTCACTGGCAAGATTCTCCCAGTCTCAGCTTGGGGAGAAAATCCTTAGGGGTCGGTGGATAGAATTCAAGGAGTCCATGAATTTAGACAGAAAATAATTATGCTTTTACTTCCTCTCATTTTCACTGGAAGTGGGGCATTTTATTCCACGGTGATTGGAGGTGGCAAACCGTAGAATCAGTGACCTCCATCACTGATACAAATCACATACAGTTCACAGACACTACAAAAAGTCTCTTAAGCTTAATACTCGCATGAAATTACAAGACTTATCCAACCCATCACTGGGTCTTCTGTTGATGTGTTATAAAGAATCACATCTCTTAAATGACATCACAAATCCTTAAAAAAAATTCTGGGCTGGTCACAGTGGCTCATGCCTGTAATCCCAGCAACTCTGGAGGGTGGGGTGGGAGGAATCACTTGAGACCAGGAGCTTGAGGCCAGCCTGGGCAACATCGTGAGACCATGTCTCTACCAAAAAAAATACAATGAGCCGGTGTGATGCTGTGTGCCTGCAGCTCTAGCTACTGAGGAGGCTGAGGTGGGAGGATCGCTTGAGACCAGGAGTTTGAGGCTGCAGTGAGCTATGAGCTATGACTGTACCACTGCACTCCAGCTTAGGAGACAGAGCAAAGCCCCAAAAAACTGGGATTATGAGTTTTTGGGAAGAACACTATGTAGGCATGAAATCAAGGTTACATAATATCCACATCCCCAGGGGATACTAATCTTCAGCATTTGGTTAAAGTGGTATCTATCTGTTCCTCCACTATAAAACTATTACTTCCCGTTTTCCTACTCTATTCTTCAGAAATGAGTCACTAAGTCCAGCCCACCTGCAGAGAAGGGGAGATTAGTGTGTTCTTTGGGGCAGTGGGGAGTGAAGTCTCCATACTTTAAATGGAATTGTTTCATAAGAAAGATCTGCCTGTTTTTCGTTTATGTATTTAACAATAAAATAAAAACGATCATTTACTTACTTATGTGTTTATTTAAGAGATGGGGTCTTGCCATTGCCCAGGCTGGAGTGCAGTGGCAGGATCATAGCTCACTGCAGCTCTGAACTCCTGGGCTCAAGCAATCCTCCCACCTCATCCTCCCAAGTATCTGGGACTATAGGCATGGGCCACCATACCCGGCTAATTAAGAAAAAAAAATTTTTTTTTTTTGAGATGGAGTTTCGCTCTTGTTACCCAGGCTGGAGTGCAATGGCGCGATCTCGGCTCACCACAACCTCTGCCTCCTGGGTCCAGGCAATTCTCCTGCCTCAGCCTCCCAAGTAGCTGGGATTACAGGCACATGCCACCATGCCCAGCTAATTTTTTTTTTACATTTTTAGTAGAGACGGGGTTTCACCATATTGACCAGGGTGGTCTCGATCTCTTGACCCTGTGATCCGCCTGCCTTGGCCTCCCAAAGTGCTGGGATTATAGGCTTGAGCCACTGCGCCCGGCCAAGAAAAAAATTTTTAAAGATGAGTCTTGCTGTGTTTCCCAGGCTGGTCCCAAACTCCTTGTCTCAGACAATCTTCCCACCTAGGTTTCCCGAGTAGCTGGGATTACAGGTGTGAGCCACCATGCCCAGCCATTTATTATTGATATATCAGTCAATCGATTAATTAGTTACTTATTTTAGTGGGGACTCTCTGGACCAATTATGCAAGATAAAGACACCCAGGACCCTGTTTGCCCAAGAAATATTCATTCTCCTCCCTTTCTCCCTGCCTCCTGGTCTAGGAATGAACCCAGATCTTTTTTTTCCCCCTAAACATTTAGCAAGACAAGTTTAAATATTTTTCCTGATTATAAAAGTAAATTTTATAAATCCCATTTCCTGATTATAAAAGTAAATTTTATGAAAAGTAAATCCCAGCACTTTGGGAAGCCAAGGTGGGTGGATCACTTGAGCTCAGGAGTTCAAGACCAGCCTGGCCAATATGACGAAACCCTGTTTTTGCCAAAAATACAAACCATTAGCTGAGTGTGGTGGTGCATGCCGGTAGCCCAAGCTACTTGGGAGACTGAGGCAGGAGAATCGCGTCAACTCAAGAGGTGGAGGTTGCAGTGAGCTGAGATTGCTCCACTGCACTCCAGCCTGGGCAGCAGAATGAGGCTCTGTCTCAAAAAAGTAAAATTTGCTTGTCTTCGAGAAATCTGAAGATACAGAGAACTATTGAGAAAATCAAGATTCCCAAATCCCACGACCCTAAGGCCAGCTTGATGCAGTGTCTTTGTCTTTTTCTTCACTTAGATTTTCATAGTTGTACATTTGAAATGACAAGGTTTACCTTGCCTTGATTCCTTTTTGAAAACTCATTTTCCCCTCTCATCATTTTTTCTTTTCTAGACAGGATCTTGCCCTGTTACCCAGGCTGGAGTGCAGTGGTGTGATCACAGCTCACTGCAACCTCTGTCTCCTGGGCTTAATCGATTCTCCTGCCTCAGCCTCTTGAGTAGCTGGGATTACAGCTATATGACATGTCCTGGGGTTTCGTCATGTTGGCCAGGCTGGTCTCAAACTCCTAACCTCGGGTGATCTGCCCACCACGGCCTCCCAAAGTGCTGTGATTGCAGGTGTGAGCCACCACCCCTGGCCCACTTGATCCCTGTTGAAAAACCCATTGTTCCCACTCATCATCTTTTTTTTTTTTTGACAGGGTCTTGCTCTGTTGCCCAGGCTGGAGTGCAGTGACATGATCACAACTTAATTCCACCTCTGACTCCAGGGCTCAAGTGACTTTCCTGAGTAGCTGGGACTACAGATGTGCGCCACTATGCCTGACTAATTTTTGTATTTTTTTTTTTTTGTAGAGATGGGTTTTCACTATGTTGCCCAGGCTGGCCTCAAACTCCTGGGCTCAAATTATCCACCTGCCTCAGACTCCCAAATTGCTGGGATAACTGGAGTGAACCATTGAGCCCAGCCCCCACACCAACTCATCATTCTATGGGGAGCCTTTCCCCTGTATCCTTAATATCCTCTGAGCAGATGATTTCTGATGATGACATAATACGCCATCATATGGAAGGACCACACGGCATTTAACCGATTCCTACTGCCAGGCTTTCAGTTGCTTCCAGTTCTGTTCTAATTTTGTAAATAACTCTGGGATGCATATCCTGATATAAACCTTCGACAGCATCACTGATTTGTTGAGCTTAGGATTTCTTCAAAAGGCATTTAAACCGGGAAGCCAAGGGAGAAAAACAAGAAACAAATAAAAAATCTGGAAGGGAATAAGGCATGTCCTGTAGGTGAGCTGCCACTGTTCTCCATCCTGGCAATGCTCTTTCCAAAACATCTGCCTGGCTCCCTCCTCCTCTACTCATACATCACCTCCTCTGAGGAGCCCTCCCAGATTGCCTGACATAGACTAGGGAACCACCCATCACTTGTTCTCTTGTGCAACGTTCCTTCCTATTGGGCTTTCCATAGTACACAGGCATTTGCTTATTGTCTCCTGTTTTCTGGGTGGTTTATTATTTATCATGTTTGCATCTGTCTCTCCTACCAGGGTGGAGATTTTAGTCTGTCTTCTTCGTCAGTGTCTCTAATCACCTAACCATTGTTGGGCACACAGTAGGTGCTCAATAAATAATTACTGGATAAGTGAAAGGATTTTAAGAGAAGAAATGTGGTGCTGGGAACTTACAAAGGGCTGTCTAGCCAGGTGGGCAGCCTCTGTGGTGCGTCTGTGTCCATGGATTCCAAGACACTTGGAGCGACCGTGTCTGGACTCTGTGGATTTCATCTACTAACTCATTCAGAGCTGGGCAAAGGGAGGTGGCTGGCAAGGCCACACCCACTGGCTTTGGCTCCAGCCCCAGTCATGGAGGATAAAGATTAGAGACACTCTGCTTGCCTATGGCCAAACAGCGAGGCGAATTCTAGGACACACCTGGGCAACTGATGTCTTTTTTTTTTTTTGAGACGGAGTTTCGCTGTTGTTACCCAGACTGGAATGCAACGGCACGATCTCGGCTCACTGCAACCTCTGCCTCCTGGGTTCAAGCAATTCTCCTGCCTCAGCCTCCCGAGTAGCTGGGACTATAGGCACGCACCACCATGCCCAGCTAAGTTTTGAATTTTTAGTAGAGACGGGGTTTCACCTTGTTGACCGGGATGGTCTCGATCTCTCGACCTTGTGATCCACCCGCCTGGGCCTCTCAAAGTGCTGGGATTATAGGCGTGAGCCACCGCGCCCGGCCCAACTGATATCTTTCTAAGAAGAGGAGAGACAGGGACACACAAAGGGAGGATGCTAATTTTTTTTTTCTATGAAAAGGAGTCTCGCTCTGTCACCCGGACTGGAGTACAGTGGCACAATCTTGGCTTACTGCAACCTCCACCTCCCAGGTTGTAGCCCTCGGCTGGGCTAGCCCAGGGGAGATAGCTGGGCACGAGGGCAGAACCCAAGAGTGCTGCAACAGAGCAGCTGTGTCCTCCTCAGCCAACAATGAAAGATGGGCACCTCGGCCCCGCACCCTGGCGCTGGCAGAGCTGCTGGTTGTTCTAGGGGTGGAGAGACGGGTTATCTTACTTTGGGACACCTCAGACAAGAGTTCACGTGCAAATAGTTTATTTAGGAGGTGTTACAAATGGAATTGTGTCCTTCTGCTTCGCACACAAGAAAGTTTAAGTCCTAACTCCCGGTACCTCAGACTGTGCCTTGATTTGGAAGTAGGGTAATTAATTGCAGACGTAATTAGTTAAAATTAGGTTGGACTGGGGTAGGAAGGTTCTGATCCAATACGACTCATGTCCTTCTGAGAAGAGAAGAGACACAGACGCATGAAGGGAGGATCCTATTTTTTTTTGGGGGGTGGGAAGGAGTCTCATTCTGTCACCCAGGCTGGAGTACAGTGGCATGAGCTTGGCTCACTGCAACCTCCACCTCCCAGGTTTAAGTGATTCTTCTGCCTCAGCCTCCCAAGTAGCAGGAGCCCACCCACCACTCCTGACTAGCTTTTGTATTTTTAGTAGAGAGATGGGGTTTTACCATGTTGGTTGGGCTGGTCTCAAACTCCTGACCTCAAGTGATCCACTTGCCTCGGCCTCCCAAAGCGCTGGGATCCCAGGTGAGAGCTACGGCGCCCGGCCTGGGAAGATGCTATCTGATGACAGAAGACTCGAGTAGAGAATGAAGACTGGAAACCAAGGAATCTCAAAGATTGTGGGAAACAAGCAGAAGCCAGCAAGAGGCAAAGAAGGGTCCTCCCTCAGAGCCAGAGGGCCGTGTTGTCAGCTCTGCTGACATCCTGAGGTTGAATTTCTGGCTTCCAGAACTGGCAGACCATAAATTCCTATTGTTTTAAGCAACCCAGTCTGTGGTGCTTCACGAAAGCAGCCCCAGGAAATGAATCTAGGAGTTCATCCCAGTAAACACTGCACAGAAGGAAGGTGGCAAGTGGAGGCTGTGTAAGTGACCAGGTTAACCCTGAGGGCGACCAGAGCCTGATCCCACTGGGGAGACACAGGGCAGAGCAAAACGCCTGATGGGGAGGGAGCTGGGGTATTGATCCACTGAATTCTCCAGGCACTGGCTGGGGGCTGCTCCTAGGGGTTGTCCATGCAGGCCAGATGGTCACAGCAGCCCCAGAGAGAGGCAGAGAGTGACAGGTGGATGCAGTGTAAGGCATCCTTGTCCTCAAGGAACCTCTGTCTTCCGGGCCAGGGTTTCGAGACAGAAACCCTACTGACATATGGGCCTGGATCATTGTCTATGGTGGGGCAGGGGTGGGGGGTGCTGTGCATTCTAGAATGTTGAGCAGCACCTCTGGCTTCACCCACTTGATGCCAATAGCATCCTCCTTCCCACCCAGTTTTGACAACCAAAATGTCTGCACACACTGCAGAGTGTCCCCTGGGGGCGGAAATCATCTCCATGTGAGCAGCTGTACTCTAGGTTCACATCAGGACCAAATCATTGCATGGGCTGCTACCCAAGGGACAAAGGTGGGATGTGAATGTGTGGAAAGTGCTAGAAGGCTATTCTGAGTTGGTGGTTAATAGCAGGGCCAGGATGGGGAATAAAGTAAGACCCCCACACCTCACTCCACTTCCTCAGGCACTGCTGGAGTTGTTACGATGAAAAATTCATGCACGTTTCTAAAAGGAACACCATTCAGGTGGGGAATCTGGCTTACACAGAGGTCATCCTGGGCCAGGATCAGTTTTTTTTTTTTTTCTTTTTAAGACAGAGTCTCACTCTGTTGCCCAGGGTGGAGTGCAGTGGCACGATCTTAGCTCACTGCCGCCTCCATCTCTTGAGAGTCCATGGGTTCAAGTGATTCTCCTGCCTCAGCCTCCTGAGTAGCTGGGATTACAGGTGCCCCCACCACCCCTGGCTAATTTTTTTTGAAATTTTAGTAGAGACAGGGTTTCACCATGTTGGCCAGGATGGTCTCAATCTCCTGACCTCATGGTCCACTCACCTCGGCCTCCCAAAGTGCTGGATTACAGGCGTGAGCCACTGTGCCCGGCCTGAATCAGCTCTAAATACTTCCTGTGAATCCACCTTACGCAGTCCTCATGCCTTGTGAGGTGGGACTGTGCTTCTCCTGTGTTTTGCAGGTGTGGAAATAGGGACACAGAGAGGCCAAGCACCTTGACATAGACCGCCCAGCAAGGAAGTGGTGGAGCTGGGAGGAACCCAGGCAGGCTGACACCTGAGTCTCTGCTCTTAGCCAATCAGCTTGTGTCCCCAGAGGTGGCTTAGCTTTAAGCTTAGAGGTTTCCAGGGCAAACAGCCTTTGGGCAATGATGTTCATAACTGAGCCCTCTGGAAATTCATGCTTCCTGTCCCACCACTGGGCACAGCCCAGCATGTTAATCTGGACCCCAGATGCTTTCTCTGGGTGTCCAACTGTGTGACATGTCTCCCTTCGTTTTTTTTTTGCCGAATCTATGCTTAGACATGGCCCTTTTTTATGCTCACAAATTTTTTCAGTTCCCATTCCCCACCCGCATTCTCTCCCCGAGTTCCCTAACCTTCTCCATTTCCCAGACTCTTTCCCTCCCAGGAGGATTCATTTCCTGCTAAAGCCTCCTCTCACACCAGCCTTGCAAAGTAAAAACCTAGAACCCATAAAAATCCCCCAGCGAGCTTTGGCCAGTTGGGTCTGACCCTCTGTCCAAGTTGTTTGCAGGTGAGGCCCAATAGAGGGCCTGAGCTCAGATCTGCCCCTGTTCCCGGAGATGCTACACTCAGATGAGGTTTTCATGCAAATTAGAACACCAGCCCCTTCCCCACATACTTTCTGTCTGTCAATAAATTATCATGACAACAGGAGAAATCACATGTGGTCTATGACATGAATGACATTCTCGTGATGTGACCTGTGCAGTGCGTGACAGGCACAACTGTTCATGTGGCTCCTGTGGCTACTTCCAACTAAAATGGGCCTTCGTCAATCAGGATTGCAAGGATGAATTTTTTTGAATCTCCCTCCACCCTTAAGCGGGGAAATTTCTTAACCCGTTTATGCTGGAGGTTGCAAATTTTTGTGTGTGTGAAAAATCAGACCTTGGTGATGACCTTGAGCAGCAGGATATAAATAACTCCCACAAGCCTAGCGTTCCAATAATGGAACGCTACGCATAAGTAGGTTGTTAGGGAATATACACTAGGACCAAAAGAAAAGTTCAGCTGCTCTATGTACAGGAGGAAGACAGGTATTGCTCCCTGGGCAGGTGAACTCCTGGCCTAAACTTAAATGGTAATTTCAGCCCTTAGGGCAGACAAAGAAGAGACCTACCGGAGTCAACAGAGCTGGGTGTGTGGAGTGGTGGCCCCAGGGGGTTCTATGGGATCACTACATTTGTGGCATCTTGCATTTGATCCTGAATCCTTGGCTCTGCCCCACTCTAGCTGCTGACAGGTGACCTGCTTGGGGACTGCTCACCTGCATAGCAGGTGAGGGAAGGTGTACTGTGGTGAGGATGGGGGAGGGGCGGTTCAAAACTTACACACCTAGATATCTATCAAAATTATAAATGCATATAGGCTGGGTGTAGTGGCTCACACCTGTAATCCTAGCACTTTGGGAAGGCTGAGGCAGGAGAATTGCTTGAGGCCAGAAGTCTGAGATCAGCTTGGGCAACATAGTGAGACCCCATCTCTATAAAAATTAAAAAATTAGCTAGGCATGGTCATGTGCGCCTGTGGTCCCAGCTACTCAGGAGGCTGGGGTGGGAGGTTCACCTGAGCCCAGGAGTTCAAGGCTGCAGTGAGCTATGATTGCACCACTGCACTCCAGCCTGGGCGACAGAGAGAGACCCTGTCTCTAAAAAAACAAAACAAAAACAACTCCCCCAAAACTAAAATTATAAAAACATTTAGTCTCTGACCCTGCAATCCCACTTCTGGGAATGGACGCCCTCCAACCCACAGTCACACCACAGAACACTATGCAGCCACACCAAAGAATAAAAACGGCAGGGCGATGGCTCACACCTGTAATCCCAGCACTTTGGGAGGCGGGGAGGGGAGGATCGCCTGAGCCCAGGATTTCCAGAGCAGCCTGGCCACATGAAAAACTGTGTCTCTACCAAAAAATACAGAAATTAGCTGGGTGTACTGGTGTGCACCCGTGAAGAGACTGTCCATGTTTTGCAACAGAAAGGTCTCTACAATGTGTGGTTATGAGAAAAAAGAATCACAGAATTGAACGGCGTGTGTAGACTGCTACTCCTTGGGGTAAGAAAGAGGAGGAGGATGTAGATTTGATTATACTTATAATTATAATTGCATAAATAAACATCAGAAGGATATGCTGGGGAACTAAAGGGGTTGGATATTGCGGGGACAGGAAATAGAACGGAAGTGGGACAGGTGGAGGTACGCATCTTTCCAGAAACATCCCTAACATTTTTAAGACCTAGGGCAAGAGTACAAAAAGAGACTGCATACTATGGGGAAATATTTAAAAGGTAATTAAATAAAACATGCTTGCTGGGAACGGTGGCTCATGCCTGTAATCCCAGCACTTTGGGAGGCTGAGGTGGGCGGATCACAAGGTCAGGAGTTTGAGACCAGCCTGGCCAACATGGTGAAACCCCGTCTCTACTAAAAATACAAAAATTAGCCGGTCATGGTGGCACATGCCTGTAGTCCCAGCTACTCAGGAGGCTGAGGCAGGAGAATCGCTTGAACCCAGGGGCAGAGGTTGCGGTGAGCTGAGATTGTGCCACTGCTCTCCAGCCTGGGTGACAGAGCAAGACTCCGTCTCAAAAATGAAAAATAAATAAAACATCCTTTTATGCTTCCACTTTGCAAACATACATTCCTTTACACTCTGGAAAGTCAGGGTAGAATTTAGAATCCAGATATCTGCATTGGGTCACGGTGTGGGGAGAACCAGCCCTGTCCCCTTCTCTTCCTAGTCACGGCTCTGTCCTGGCAGAGGGCCTCCATACACGTGTGGGCACTCCAGCTTGTACATCCAAGCTCCAGCCACATCTGTGCCAACAGCTGCCCCTCGGATGTCCCTGGGTTATGAACAGACCCACATGGGAATCTCATGCAAGTTCATGGAATCTGGGCTTGGGCAGGGAATTCCGGGATCCCAGTGACTCAAAACATGGTCTAGAAAGTGGGGCACAAGCTCTTGGTAGACATGTCCCCTTGGCTCCAGGAACTTCTCATCCAATGGGAGTGGCATGGCTGGAGGAGGGCCGGGTGAGCTCAGGGCAGGGACCCCTTGCCTACATCCAAGATATTACTCCATCTTCTGTCTTTTTAAATTTTTATTTTAAAGACGGGGTTTCACCATGTTGGTCAGGCAGGTCTTGAACTCCCGACCTCAGGTGATCCGCCCGCTTTGGCCTCCAAAGTGCTTGGATTACAGGTGTGAGCCACCACGCCCGGCCTACTCTTTTATCTACGTTGATTTTTGGATCACATAACCTTTCCATATGAAAACATCTAAAATTATATCTAGACACTTGCATGATGAAAAATGATGTCACATCTGGGGGCCCTCCAGACTTCCAAGCCCTAGAGTTAAGGGTTCTGCTTATGAGTCCCTGTCATCTTCAAAAGCCTGGGCCTCGGGACAGCTTCACTGGGGCTGTGTTGTCCCTGGGCTGCCCTTCCAAGGTCAGGGTCCCTCCACTGCAGCCTTGGGGTCTCACTGGTTCCAGGAGGCCACCTCCCCAAGACTCCGACTGTCCACACATGCCGCCCCAGCATCACTTACATTGTAGAGGAGATCAGTCCACCCTTCCATGGTTATGCACTGGAAAACAGTCAGCACTGCAAACAGAATGTTGTCGAACTGAGTGATCCCATTGTTGGGCCCTTCCCAGTAGGGCTGACATTTGGTCCCATTGGGGCAGGTGCGGGCGGGTTCTTCTGTCCCACATGGAGCCGGAGACTCACCCTGAATGTCATCTATGAAAGGGAAGGGGAGAAAAGTCAGAGGAAGGAGCAGGGACACCAGCTCTGAGCTACGGGAACCAGTGACTCCAGGATGCTGCTGGAACGGTAACTATTGGGACAAATGTGATCAGCCTTCAGAGAAATCGGTGTTCGGCTTTGTGGGTCTATTGATTAATTTCTTCTCTAAGCTTTACTACTTTTCCCTTTCTGTTTTCCATGAGTTTTCTTTTCTTTTCTTTTTTGCTATTCTTTTCCTAAAGCTTTGAGATGGACGGATTAACTGCCTTTGAGGCTATAAACTGCCTCTGTGTGGCTACACTCGCATCTCATACATTTTGTCAGGCATTATCTTTATTGTTCAAGGAATTTTTCCACTATTACTTCTTCTTTGACCTATGGGTAACTTAGATGTATTTCTTTTTTAAATAACTTGTTAGGTGTATATGTATATGAAAACAGAGGGAGAGAGGGAGAGAGAGGAAGAGGAGTAGGAGGAGGGGGAGGCGGGAAAGGGGGGAGGGGGGAGAGGGGGGAAGGGGGGGAGAGAGAGAGAGAGAGGTATATAATAGTATAATGATTCACCACGTACCTATCACCAATTTACACACTCATCTACTTACTTCCAGCCAATCTTGTTTCACCTATATCCCCTCCAAATGCTTTGCCTTGCCACCAAACTGTTTTGTTTTTTTTTTTTTTGAGACAAAGTCTCATTCTGTCACCCAGGCTCGAGTGCAATGGTGCGATCTCAGCTCACTGCAACATCCGACTCCCCAGTTCAAGGGATTCTCCTGCCTTAGCCTCCCGAGTAGCTAAGATTACAGGCGCCCACCACCACATCTGGCTAATTTTTGTATTTTTAGTAGAGACAGGGTTTCACCATGTTGGCCAGGCTGGTCTCGAACTCCTGACCTCAGGTGATCCACCTTGGCCTCCCAAAGTGCTGGGATTACAGGCACGAGCCACTGCATCCAGCCTGGAATATTTTTAAAGGGAAGCTCAGACATCATATCATTTCATCCATAAATGAGAGGCGTGTCTCTTAATCTGCAAACACTTTCAGAGTTCTCTTTTTATTACTGATTTCCAACTTTATTGCACTGTGGCCAGAAAACATGTTTTGCATTTTTTCAGCTTTCTGAACTCTGTTGAGACAAACTTTATGGTCCATAATGTAGTCAGTTTTAGTAAATGTGCTGCGTGCATAGTGCAGCTGGTAAGGGCGGCGTTCTTCTGACATCCATTAGGACAGATTTGTCAAGTGCGCCGTGTTATTCTCCTGTAAGCCCTGCTGATTTTTTTTTTCTTCTTGGGATGTGCTGGGCTCAGAGAGCCGTTCTGGAGTGAGGGGTACCAGCACACACAGTTCCTACCCTTGCCTAAGGGTAAGGAACAGGAGCTGAGCTTTCTCCCCAAATAGCAGGAGGCAGACTGTGAAAATGCCACAAGGAGAGAGAAACATGCCAACAGACACCCCTTTTGCTGGAAACCAAAGACAGCTTCCTGGGAGGTGGCAGTCGCGCTGCACGCTAAAGGTCAGTCCTGCCTTCCTACCCCTTCCTGAGGTGTTGACGGGGTGGGAGGCAGGAAAGCGCACGTCCTGGGAGCATCCTCACTGTACCAGCACAGCGGGTCTGAGAGGACCTTATTTTGTGAGTGATGCTTCTGACGGTTTTCAAAGATGACCGTGGCCTTGTTGGACAAGAAAACAAACAGCCGAGTGTGTGTAAACTCAAGCTTCCTACTCAACAAAAATGTCTCTCGATGTATGTGCTACAGACTTTGCAGAAACAATTCTCTGCTCCCCTGACTGAGCACACAGCAGAGGGAAATAGGCCGGTGCAGAGTGAATGAATCCCACTGGCCTTTCAAGCTCTGGCTGAATAGAAACTCCAAGTCCAGCCTTGCCATGAACTGAAGTGGTAGCAAACACCTTCCTCACCTGTGCTGGACTTGGTACACGAACTGCTTTGAAAAAATACAGGTTGGAAGGCAAAAATCGTTAAACGTAAGGCTCAGGGCAGAGAGCAAAATAAATCCATGGGCTCCTATAATCAATGAGAGCTACTGTTTGGGACAGCACCTCTGGAATCTTCCCTGTCTCTACCCCATGTCCAAGTCTGGCTCACTTCCCACCCGCCGTGTAGCCTCTTGTGTGGCCCAGTTAACCAGCCCCAGCCTCAGACCCTACCCCCTCCCTTCTTCCCTCACTCCTTTTCTTTCCTTCCCTCCTTCCCTTCCTCTCTCCCTCCCTCCCTCTCTTCCTCCTTCCCCCTTCTTCCCTCCCTCCCTCTCTTCCTCCCTCCCTCCTTCCCTCTCTCCCTCCCCTCCCTTCCTTCCTCCTTTCCTCTCTCCCTTCCTCCCTCCCTCCCTTCCTCTCTTCCTTCCTCCCTCCCTTCCTCTTTCTCCCTCCCTCCCTCTCTTCCTCCCTCTCTCCCTTCCTTCCTCCCTCCCTCCCCTCCTTTTCTTCCTCCCTCCCTCTCTCCCTTCCTCCCTCTTTTCCTTTCTCCCTCCCTCCCTTCCTTTCCCCTCCTTCCCTTCCTCCCTCCCTCCCTCTGCCTCACTCCCTTCTTCCCTCCTTTCCTCCCTTCCTTTTCTTTCTTTTTATTTTTATTGAGACGGAGTTTCACTCTTGTTACCCAGGCTGGAGTGCAATGGCGCGATCTCGGCTCACTGCAACCTCCGCCTCCTGGGTTCAGGCAATTCTCCTGCCTCAGCCTCCTGAGTAGCTGGGATTACAGGCACGCGCCACCATGCCCAGCTAATTTCTTGTATTTTTAGTAGAGATGGGGTTTCACCATGTTGACCAGGATGGTTTCGATCTCTTGACCTCGTGATCCACCCGCCTCGGCCTCCCAAAGTGCTGGGATTACAGGCTTGAGCCACCGCGCCCAGCCCTCATCCTTTTCTTTCAGCGTCTCACTTTGTCACCCAGGCTGGAGTGCAGGCACAACCATAGCTCACTGCACCCTCACCGCCTCCAATTTCTGGGCTCAAACAATCCTTCTTCCTCAGCCTCCTGAGTAGCCAGGACTACAGGTATGTACCCCACTCATGGCTAATTTATTAATTTGTATTTTAGTAGAGACAGGGTCTTGCTATGTTGCCCAGGCTGGTCTCGAACTCCTAGCCTCAAGGGATCCTCCCACCTGGGCCTCTCAAAGTGCTGGGATTACAGGTGTGAGCCACCATACCCGGCCCCTTTCAGGCATATAATAGCTACTGAATTTCCGTATTTAGGGGGACGTGGGTATCATCACACATTAGCCTTCACTGTTAAAAATGGCTGCAAATGAGGGGTCTTGTTTCCTCTATTTTAGAAGCTCTTAGAAAGCAGGAAGCCTTCCGCTTCATCTTTGCTTCCTTCTGAGCGATTGGCACGGTACTGGGCGCACAGGAACTGGGCTCCCGACATGGAGGAATGCTACCGAAAACGGGTCTATCTTTAGCAGCGCTGCAACCCCCCTCAACCCCCAACCACCGACACGAAACACTCTGAGCACTGCTTCTAGAAAAACAACCGTCCAGAGTGTCTGAGGAATCTGGTTATAAATACATTTTAAAATTAACCCGCTGCCTGGGTGTCTGTATATATCTGTCTCTTACTCACACGTCTTATATTTTTAATCGTGAGCTAGCTTTTCAGTCTTTCTCCTAAATCGAGGCTTCCTCCCCTCTGGTGGCACCACCCACTTCTGTCCCCTCAAAAGCCCACTCGGACCTAAGCCAACCCATGGCCTCTTCTCCGTTAGGCAGTCTTGGGTAGAAAAAATAAAATAAAACCTCACGAAAACCTAGGATCCAGGAGTCCTGGTTTCTCTGCTCATGGCTGATTTTTCCAAGAGACCCTGCTCGTGCGCACTCGCGTTCTCCCCCACCTCTCTCTCTCTCTCTCTCTCTCTCTTTCTCTCTCTCTCATTTCCGCCTGGGTGATGAGGCCAGAAGCAGAAATAGCTCTGCCTCAATTAACACCTTCTTCATTGGGGAAAGAAATAATTAGGACATTCCATATTGAGCAAACTTCACAAGCCCAGGAGAAAAGGAGACAGGAGGAGCGAGAGAAAAAGAGGAAAAAACACAGAGACTAAAGCAAAACCTCCAACCACTGCAAAGAAACCTTCCCAATGGGTTCCCTCCCCCTGGGGAGGAACGGGGAGGGAGGGCTTGGGGGTGCCTCGGAGGATCCACTTGGGGGTCACTGGTGGGGAGAGTGAGTGGGAATCCACTCCTGGACAGAATCTTCTGTGGCTGCCTTTCCCAAGTAACAGGCCTGAAAACCTCTTTCTCTGCCCACCCGGGTCCTCCTTCCGGCTTCTTAATTTAGTCTACCCATTCCCTCAAAGCACAGCTCCCGAGCCCCAGTCAGAACCAGCGCTGCCATTCAGTCTGTGCACAGACAGCCAGGGGTCCAAACACTGAATTACCGAAGGCCTCCCTTCCTACTTGATTCCATTCCATTTCGGAGCTTTAGAGAGCCAGCAGCTAGAGTTTGGACAGGCAAAGATTTCACTGAAAATGTATCCAAGGGTGACGTGGTCCCTGAGTGTGGACCATGGCGGACACACTGCTGGTTCAGAGCTGAGTCCCGGGAGTGTGTCTCTGGCCTGCCTGGGTTTTCCCCTGCTCACCCCACCCCCAGACCTCACCCACCAGACCCAGACACTAAAGGGTTAATGTGGGCAGTCAGGGAGGGGCAGGGTGCTGCTGAGTGCTGGGTTCTGACTGGTTGGTGCCAGGACTCCCAATTGGGGTACCTCTGGCACATCCTGGGGGCTGGCAGACACCAGGAGGACTCATCAGGCGCTCTCATCTTCTACAAGGTACCACTCACAGTGCACTTGGGCAAAAACCCTTTTCTGGCCAAAGTCTCCCACTTCTTGCTTGCTTTAGAAGTCAGGACCGGCTGAGGTCTGAAAGCAGGGGGAACACCTGTTCCACCTAGCCAGAAAGAAGCCAGTGTATAAATACCCCAGCTCCCTTGCCTCTTAGCTGGGCCAGTTCTGAGGTGTGTGCTCCTTTTTAAATTTGAGACGGAGTTTTGCTCTTGTTGCCCAGGCTGGAGTGCAATGGTGTGATCTTAGCTCACCGCAACCTCTCTCCCGGGTTTAAGCGATTCTCCTGCCTCAACCTCGCAAGTAGCTGGGATCACAGGCATGCGCCACCATGCCTGGCTAATTTTTGTATTTTTAGTAGAGATGGGGTTTCTTTATGTTGGTCAGGTTGGTCTCAAACTCCTGACCTCAGGTGATCCACCCACCTCAGCCTCCCAAAGTGTTGGGATTACAGGCATGAGCCACCACACCGGCCTTTTTAAAATCTTTTTTTTGAGCTGGAGTTTCACTCTGTCATCCAGGCTGGAGTGCAGTGGCACAATCTCGGCTCACTGCAACCTCCACCTCCTGGGTTCAAGGGATTTTCCTGTCTCAGCCTCCCGAGTAGCTGGGATTACAGGCATGTGCCACCACACCTACTTTTTGTATTTTTAGTAGAGATGGGGGTTTCACCATGCTGGCCAGGCTGGTCTCGAACTCTTGACCTCATGATCCTCCCGACTTGGCCTCCCAAAATGCTGGGCTTACAGGCGTGACCACCGCGCCCAGCTAGGTGTATGTTCTATGCTATCTCCCAGAGCTGCCCAGGAGGATCCAATCCCAGTTGCAAGGGATAACCTGCTTGATAACACCCCCTTTAACAGACCCCCTTCCTTTCTCTGTCCCACTTCCTCATTCTCCCAACGGTCCTTCCTCAGATTATTCCCAGAAAAACTCGTTCTCTGCTGGGTCACCTTCTGTGGAACCCCAACCCTCGCAACAGCTAAGATCTCAGAGGCTATTTCACCCGCTCCCTCTCCTGCAGTGCTCTCTGGAGGAGATGGTCATCCCAGCTGCCAGGAGACAGAAGCAGGCCTCTGTCCAACCCTCCCAACAGCTTGTCCCTGAAGGAGAAAATTGGAAAAACACGTCATGCTCCGTGGACCTACCTGTCCCCTCTTCAAAGCAGGTGGTATGAAATTTTCCCATATAAAATTCTAACCCTATGATTGCAAAAATAAGGATTGCAAAAAATAGGAGGAGGCCAATCTGCAGCAAAGGGATCATCGCCTTCATGATCGACTTCAGGACGACTTGTAAACCTGGGAGGACACAGAGAGAGGCCCCGTGAGCCCGTGAGCAAGCACCCCAGACCCTCCTGCCGCCTAGATGCCAAGCTCTCTCCCAAATAAAGTAGGTGTGTCCCTGAGGGAACCTCGAGCACACAGGAGCCTGGGGATGGGGTAATGGTGAAGGAAGCACCACGTGAGGCTAGTCCTTGTCATAGGAACAACCCTTGCGAGGTTTTTGTTCTTTGAGACAGGGTCTTGCTCTGCTGCCCAGGCTGGATTGCAGTGACACAGTCATAGCTCACTGCAGCCTCAACCTCCTGAGCTCAAGCGATCCTCCTGACTCAGTCCCTGGAGTAGCTAGGACTACAGGCATGCACCACCATGCCTGGCTAAGTTTTAAAACTTTTTTGTAGAGATGGGGTCTTGCTATGGCTGGCCTGAAACCTCTGGCCTCCAAGTGCTCAGACTCCTCAGCCTCCTAAAGTGCTAGGATTATAGGTGTGAACCACCATACCTGGTCCCAATTCTTTCTTTTTTTTTTTTTTTTAAAAAAAGCAGTTTTAACTATGAAGTATTTATTTATTTATTTTAATTAGCCAGGCATGAGAGTTCATGCGTGTAGTCCTAGCTACTCCAGGGACTGAGGGAGGAGGATGGCTTGAACCCAGGAGGTTGAGTGAGCTATGACTGTGTCACTGTACTCCAGCCTGAGCAGCAGAGTAAGACCCTGTCTCAAAGAGATACATACATATTTTACAGAGACAGGGTCTCACTATGTTGCCCAGGCTGGTCTCGAACTCTGGACCTCAAGCAAGCCTCCCGCCTCTGCCTCCCAAAGTGCTGGGATTACAGGCGTGAGCCCCTGAGCCCCAGCCAACTTTAAAGCATTTAATAAAGATATTTTATGGAGCATATGCTGTTCCATTTGATGATTTTTTGGGTAAGAAAAGGGTGGAAATGTATTGCTTTTGGAGCCATATTCGTGGGTGTTGGGCAACTGGCACCCAGAAGAGGGAGCCGTTTTCTTATTTTTTTCTCTGCCAAGAGGGGGCGTGTTTTCCTAATTCATACAAGGGCACCATACAGGCTGGCTGCAGCTTCTGGTAGGAAAGCAGTCAGTGGTCCCAATTTCAGCCCTAAGGAACCAGACTCTACATTATTTCACTGGCTTCTCCTGACAAACCCCTGAGGCGGCCATATGTGGAAAGTCACTCCCATTTTACAGACGTGGGAAGCAAGGCTGAGAGAGATGCTATGAATCATCCAAGTGTATGAGAAATGGCAGAAGAGGCTGGGCGTGGTGGCTCATGCCTGTAACCCCAGTGCTTTGGGAGGCTGAGGAGGGCAGATCACCTGAGGTCAGGAGTTCGAGACCAGCCTGGCCAACATGGTGAAACCACGTCTCTATTAGAAATACAAAACGTTAGCCAGGCATGGTGGCTCACACCTATAATCTCAGCACTTTGGAAAGCTGAGGAGGGTGGATTACCTGAGGTCAGGAGTTTGAGGCCAGCCTGGCCAACATGATGAACCCCCATCTCTACTAGAAATACAAAGAATTAGCTGGGCATGGTGGTAGGTGCCTGTCATCACAGCTACTTGGGAGGCTGAGACAGGAGAATCTCTTGAACCCAGGAGGCAGAGGTTGCAGTGAGCCAAGACTGTGCCATTGCACTCCAGCCTGGGTGACAGAGCGGGACTCCATCTTAAAAAAAAAAAAGAAAAAGAAAAAGAAAAAGAAATGGCAGAACTAGGATTTGAACTCCGTCCATCTGACACGAAGTCCTGTGTTTGCCCACATGCTGATGCTGCGTTCTGTGCTCAGAGCAACCCAATTCGGGAAGATGGCAGTGAACCAGAAGGGAGGGAACAGTTCCCAAAGGGACAGAGTGGGATGGAAGACACATCCAAGTGGGCATCTGAAGACCTGAATGTGGGGTTATTGCTGTCAATCAGGGACCCCATGGAAGCTCTTATCCTACCAAGTTCAGCCTCCAGTAGCCTCTCATCTAACAAATGGTTCATTCATGGTGGTTGAATGACTCTGGGCTTTAAATCTTTTTGGGAGAGGAAGGGGTTAAGTTGACAATACTGAAATTCGCATCCTACACTATAAATTTCACTGTTGTAAGACTCAAAGAATGTTCATCATCATGACAGCTGGCCAGGTGTGGTGGCTCACACCTGTAATCCCAGCACTTTGGGAGGCTGAGGTGGGTGGATGGCTTGAGCCCAGGAGTTTGAGAGCAGCCTGAGCAGCAAGGCGAAACCCCATCTCTACAAAATATGTAAAAAAAAAATTAGCTGGGCATGGTGATCTGTACCTGGAGTCCCAGCTATTTGGGAGGCTGAGATGGGAGGACTGCTTGAGCCTGGGGAGGTCGAGACTGCACTGAGCTGTGATTGCACATGGCACTCCAGCCTGGGTGAAGAGGAAGACCCTTAGTATTTCTATGGCCATCTTTGGCTTTTTTCTTTTTTTTTTTTTTGAGATGGGCTTGCTCTGTCACCCAGGTTGGAGTACAGTGGCATGATCATGGCTCACTGCAGCCTCGACCTCTTGGGCACAAATGAGCCTCCTGCCTCAGCCTCCCAAGTAGGCGGGACTACAGGTACATACCACCATGCCTGGCTCCACTACCTTTTTTTTGAGGCTTTTAACTCAGGTCTGAATGATACCAACATCCTATGTTTGCAAGCACTGTGCTATCTACTAGGAACATCTACGGTCAAAATGAAGGTTCAAACATACAGCTTGGGGCTTTGCTTCTTGATTGGAGGAATGTCCCATGGTTCTCGATGAGTGGTGGCCACAGTAAGAGAGGGAAACTGTCAGGACAGCTCGAGGGGCCATGCCACTCCAAGGGCTTAAAAATGTGATGTGGGCAGTGCAGTGCTGGACCTTGGTGTCCAGCCAAGATCCCATTTTCTCTCTAGTGTGCCCGCCTCCAGCTGCTATGGATGCTGGTTGCTAATGCCTCCCAGCTGCCCCTCTTCTTAGTAGAGCTGCCCTTGGTGATCCAAAGCAACGTCACCTGGGAGCAACTGTTTCTCTACCTCCCATCACCAGTCACTGACCAGAGAAGTTCAAAAGGCCAGCATTCTTGCCGTACATGGGAGGACAACTCTGGCGCCACACACAATCCAGCTGAAACTGCATCCCTGCTCCATCCATTCCCCTATCCGCCCTGCTGACCTCTCTGCTCCATCCATTCCCCTGTCCACCCTGCTGACCCCTCTGCTCCATCCATTCCCCTGTCCACCCTGCTGACCTCTCTGCTCCATCCATTCCCCTGTCCACCCTGCTGACCTCTGCTCCATCCATTCCCCTGTCCACTGTGCTGACCTCTCTGCTTCATCCATTCCCCCGTCCACCCTGCTGACCTCGTGCTGTCTCTCCCAAGAGCCATCCCCCAATAATGCAGGTATGTCTGAACACCCACCCTAAGTCTGCACTTCGAGGGAAGGTGATCTAGTCATCCGATTACTAGTGAGGTGACTTTGAGCAAGTGAGGTCTCCATTCCAAACCTCAGCTTCTCCATCTGTAAATAGGCACTGGAACAGTATCTCCCTCACAGGATTAAATGAGAGAGTTCATACATAGTGAAGTTCCTGGTATGTCAGGTGGTCATTAAACAGAGACTCTTGTCACTATTGTGTGTGTGTGTGTGTGTGTGTGTGTATATATATATATAATTTTTTTTTTTTTTTTTGGCAGGTGGACAGGGTCTCACTTTGTTGTCCAGGCTGAATGCAGTGGCACAATCACAGCTCATTGCAGCTTCAAACTCCCAGGCTCAAGCAATCCTCCCACCTCAGTCTCCCTCCTGTAGCTGAGGCTACTGGTGCATACCACCATGCCTGGCTAGTTTTCATATTTCTTTTTAGAGACAGGGTCTCACTTTGTTGCCCAGGCTGGTCTTGAACTCCTGGCCTCAAGCAATGGTCCCACCTTAGCCTCCCAAAGTGCTGGGATTACAGGTGTGAGCCACTGCACCTGGCTCTTTTTACTATTAGATTTGGGATGGCTCTTAATTTGATACAGGCATCTACTGGGATCTCGCAGAGACCTTGGATAGAAGTGTCTTCTTCTACAAAAAGGCCCGGCTGGTGATCCTCTGGGAAAATTTTGTTTTTGAGATGGAGTCTTACTCTGTTTCCCAGGCTGGAGTGCAGTGGTGCGATCTCAGTTCACTGCAACCTTCGCCTCCTGAGTAGCTGGGACTATAGGCACATGCCACCACGCCCAGCTAATTTATATATTTTTAGTAGAGACAGGGTTTCACCATGTTGGCCAGGCTGGTTTTGAACTCCTGACCTTGTAATCTGCCCTCCTCGGCCTCCCAAAGTGCTGGGATTACAGGCATGAGCCACCTCGACCGGCGGGAAATCTTACTCTTTAAACTTGGGTAGCAACGAACCTAAAGAATGAAGCCAATAAATTGTAAAATGGTGCTAATAACAGAGACTTAAATCACAGTCTTGTTGGGAAGATAAATGGCTTTAAAAAATTGAAATACTTAGAATAATGCCTGGGACAAAATAAGTGCTTTGTTAATTTTTTTTAAACTTTTTTTTGGTCTTTTTTTTGAGACAGGTCTCACTCTGATGCCCAGGCTGGAGTGTGGTGATGTGATCACAGCTCAATGCAACCTTGACCTCCTGGGCTCAAGTGATCCTCCTGCCTCAGCCTCCTAAGTAGCTGGGACTACAGTGTGCACCACCATGCCTGCTAATTTTTTTTTTTAGACACGGGGTTTTGCCATGTTCTCTATGCTGGTTAACTCCTGAGCTCAAGCTATTTGCCCGCTTCTATCTCCCAACGTGCTGGGATTCCAGGTGTGAATCATTGTGCCCAGCCAACCTGGCTAATTTCTTAAAAAAAATTTTTTTTTGGTAGCTATGGGGGGTCTCATGATGTTGCCCAGGCTGGTCTTGAACTTGTGGCCTCAAGTGATCCCCGCAAAGTGCTGGGATTACAGGCATGAGCCATCATGCCTGACTAAACCATTATTACTAGCCAAGACAAGAAGATGGAAAAGGACAGCCCTGTTTCATTTTTGCTTTTCACAATTTTTTGGCTGAACCTTTACTTAATCTTGACCCTGCATATGGCGGCCACCCCAAAGCGGGAGTAGATGCATCCATGCAGAATGAGAAAGCAGCAGGGAATGAGTATGAATTTTAGAGCTCGTTACTGTCCACCGGGAAGAATTCAGGTGAGTGATTTAACCTCCTGAGCCTCAACCTTCTCATCTGAAAAATGGGTGTTCACTGGGTGACTATGAGGATGACATAAGGTAATGCAGGTAAAGTCCTCTCCACAGTGCCCTGCACACAGCAGGCACTCGGCAAATGGGAACGATCATTGCCACCAGTGTTACCGCCCAGGCGTGGAGTCACACTTGCTCACTCCTAGTTCTGCCAGTTCTCAGCCACAAAACCCTGCTCCAATTTTTCAGCCACTCTGAGCCTCAGTTTCCCCCTCCATAAAAAAGAGACATCAGTCCTATCGACTTCATAGGGCTGTGACTACTGAATGAGATCACGTGTGGTGCTTAGCCCGGCTCCTGATAGACAGTAGGTGCTCAATAAATGGGTGTGGCTCCTAGCTTGCTTTCAGGAGCTCATGGGAAGCTACAGTCATGTTCCTAGGAGTCCCCTATAGGTAATCCCAAAGAGGAGACTGCCCTCATATAGGCTGGTGGGCGGGTGGCCTCCCGAGATGCTGTGCATAGGGGAAACTGAGGGCTCCCGGGCCCCTGAACAAACCCTTGTCAGGGTCGGAAACTCACGCACTTGGGATTCCAGACACCAGCTTGAGCGGCCGCAGCACTCGAACTGCCCTCAGCGTCCGCAGGTCAAACTCTGTCCCAACTGTCGCCAAGATGCTGAAAGAAAGAAGCCACAATGGAGAACAGAGGGTGGGCTTCGGGGGTCAGACAGGAGGGCAGGGGTGCTTGGGATTCCAAACCATCCTGTATTGGCTGAGTGGCCACAGGCTGGGGACTCGACACCACTGGCCTCAGTTTTGTCACCTGTAAAATGGTCATAACAGTACTTGCCTCAAGGGATAAAAGGTGACTTATGAAGACTCCCCCAGATGGTTCATGCTCCACAAATGTTGCAATGAGAGAAACGGAAACCACCCCCCATGGCTCATGATTGGGGTGACATTCAGTATATTTCACAAGCTACAATGACAATGGATTGTGGGGTGGCTTGGGGCCCTGGGGGAATGGCAGACTTTTTGGGGTTTGTGGCTCTTTATTTTTATCTTTTTTGAGATGGAGTCTCGCTCTGTCGCCCAGGCTGGAGTGCAGTGGCATGATCTTGGCTCACTGTAACCTTCGTCTCTCAGGTTCAAGCAATTTTCTGCCTCAACCTCCCGAGTAGCTGGGATTACAGGCATGCGCCATGATGGCTGGCTAATTTTTGTGTTTTTAGTAGAGACGGGGGTTTCACCATGTTAGCCAGGTTGGTCTTGAACTCCTGACCTCAGGTGATCTGCCCTCCTCAGCCTCCCAAAGTGTTGGGATTACAGGCGTGAGCCACTATGCCTAGCCTATTTTACTTATTTATTTGAGACAGAGTCTCGCTCTGTTGCCCAAGCTGGAGTGGAATGGTACGATCTCAGCTCACTGCAACCCCTGCCTCCTGGGTTCAAGGGATTCCCCTGCCTCAGCCTCCTGAGTAGCTGGGATTACAGGGCACTGCCATCATGCCTGGTTACTTTTTTTGTATTTTTGTAGAGATAAGGGTTCACCATGTTGGCCAGGCTGGTCTTGAACTCCTGACCTCAGGTGATCTGCCCACCTTGGCCTCCCAGAGTGCTGGGATTACAGGCATGAGCCACCGCACCCTGACTGGTTTGTGGCTCTTTAACAAATGGAAGGAAAGTAGTTCAGTGTTAAGAGCCCAGCCTGCACGGGTTCAAATCCCAACTCTCACTTTCCAGTTGGGTGGCCTTGGGCAAACGACTTCCCTGCTCTCTGCCTCAGTTTCCCCTTTCTGTATAACCTGGATAACAATAGTATCAATACCTCCAAGGGTTGTAAGGATTTCAGTAAGTTGGTAAAGTGGTCAGCACAGTGCTAGGCACACAGGTGGTATAAAACAAAAAAAATGGACCAGGTGCAGTGGCTCACACCTGTAATCCCAGCACTTTGGGAGGCCAAGGCGGGTGGATCACACATTCAGGAGTTCGAGACCAACCTGGCCGACAAGGTGAAACCCCGTCTCTACTGAAAATACAAAAATTAGCTGGGCATGGTAGTGGGCGCCTGTAGTCCCAGCTACTCGGGTGGGTGAGGCAGTAGACTTGCTTGAACCCAGCAGGTAGAGGTTGTAGTGAGCTGAGATTACGCCACTGTACTCCAGCCTGGGCGACGGAGCGAGACTCTACCACAGAAAAAAAAAAAGAAAAAAAGTATGAGCGTGATCCTGCCCATGTGGACTAGCGGCATCAGCCAGCTAGAAGGCAGCCACAGACCCCAAGCCTCTAGTCACAAAGAGTCCCTTTTGTAAATTCAAGTTAGTAAAAAATTAGCTGGGCGTGGTGGCGTGCACCTGTAGTCCCAGCTACTTGGGAGGCTGAGGCAGGGGAACTGCTGGAACCTGGGAGGCGGAGGTTGCAGTGAGCCGAGGTCGCGCCACTGCACTCCAGTCTGGTGCCTGGTGACGGAGTGAGACTCTGTCTCAAAAAAAAAAAAAAAAAAGGATGATAGCAGTAGGTGGGATGGGGCTTGTGTAGAAACCTTCCTGGCAAGACCCCGTTATGAGACCTCATTTGTAAAAGTATTGCTGTTGAAACGCAGGGTCCCTCCTGGTCTTGTTTCCTGAACATGTCCATTTCAGCGCTAAGTGATGTATAGCGTGTGGTCAGGGCACAATACAATAAAAGAGATTGTCATCAGAGCTTCATATCATGGACAAGAAATGCAGAGTACCAGACAGCTTTGTGGCTAATGGAAGGTCGGCCACAGCAAATAACTTGGGGATTTTTCAGTTTATTTTTAATTTTAGACATGGGGTCTTGCTCTGATGCCCAGGCTGGAATGCAGTGGTGCAATCATAGCTCACTGCAGCCTTGAACTCCTGGGCTCCAGCAATCCTTCTGCCTCAGCCTAATGAGTAGCTGGGATTACAGGCGGGAACCACCACACCTGGTTTGATTTTTCAGTTTTATCCAGGGGCTTGGGTCTTAACACTTCAGTCTTTGGCCACCTCGTATCTGGACATCTTGCCTCAGGGCTTTCTCCAAAGCTGGGGCAGCTCCAGGGAATGAATGCCCTTAAGGAACAGCCCTCAACAAAGATCGCTGGGAGTTTGTGGATCAATACCCTAGCTCCCTCACCCCTCATTCTGGATCACTTAAGATGTGAATTCCACACGGGCTTCCAGCGGGACTGAGTTCAGGTGCCCACGGGACAACTCGCCCTTTCTTGCCCCGCCTCCTTCTCCCTCTCCAACCCTTTCTGGGGTCCCCTCTCAGATGAACTACTTGCACAACGATTGCCCTAAATTCTTGTTTCAGGGTCTATTCTGGGTCATCCTAAAGTAACACAAGGCATATTCCCAACTTTTTTTCTCTCAAGATTACTCTTAGAGGAGAGATGGGCATATTAGGTTGAGCTGACCTATCTTCCCACCATCCACAAATGTGCATCTGAGCACATCCTATGTGCTGGGTAGAGTGGCACATGAGACTACTCCTGCCCCATGGAGCTCATGCAGAAGAGAAGTGCTTAAGAAAAACATGCACACAATGAATGAACATGTTGCAGGTGTGATGCCTTCTCAGCTAGGAAGGCAATGGTTTTGAGAGGCACACAGTAGGTTGTGTTAACTAGTTTGGGGACTGGGGATACCCCCTACTTCAAGCCAAATTCCCATAGATGAGGAGGAAAAATCTGGCCAGTGAGGAGGAGAGAACTTTCCAGGCTGAGAGCAGTCATGACAGAGAAATTGGGACTGAAAGAGGCTTGGAAAATTCAAGAAATGACATGCTGTCACCACTGGGATTTGGATGGGGAGGTTCAAGCAATAAGCCATGAATCCAGAGTAGGCAGGGGCCATGACATACAACTTTACAAAAAATGAATTTGTTATTTATTTTTAGAGACAAGGACTTACTCTATCACCCAAGTTTGAGTGCAGTGGTGCAACAAAAGCTGACTGCAGCCTCAACCTCCTGGGCTCAAGTGATCCTCCCACTTCTGCCTCCTAAGTAGCTGGGACTAAAGGTGTACAACGCCACACACAGAAAACCTAAATTTTTTTTTTTGTAGAGATGGGATTTTGCTATGTTGCCCAGGCTGGTCTTGAACTCCTGGCCTCAAGTGATCCTCTCACCTTGGCCTCCCAAAGTGCTGGATTTCTAGGTATGAGCTACTGCACATGGCGCATTCAACTTTTAATTCGATTTACTTTATTTTTCCCATCTCCTACCAGCTTTCTGATGATAGTTTGGGTTCCTCAAAATCTGACTTATAGATCACTATTCTCTTCTTGTATCTTGTTTTCTCCTGTGCTGGCAGATAAAAGCTGGATCAGGGTGTGCACAGCAAAGGGCAGGCACTGCCTAAGACCTTATTTTTTCACCTGAGAAACGCTCACTGAGCACTAATAACAAGCCAGCCCTATCTCTCTGTGGGAGAGACTGAGAGTAAACCCAATAAATACAAACCGGCTTTGTTTGGTTTTGGAGATGGGATCTCCCTGTGTTGCCCAGGCTGGCCTTGAACTCCTGGCTAGGCTCAAGGGATCCTCCCGCCTTGGCCTCCCAAAGTGCTGGGATTATGGATGTGAGCCACCACACCCAGCGAGGCAGACTTCATTGTATTGTGCCTTGCTTTGTTACAATTTGCAGAGATTGTGTTTCTAACAAATTGAAGATTTGAGGCGACCCCGTGTCAAGCAAGTCTCTCAGGGCCATTTTTTCCCCAATAGCACAAAGTGTTTTCACTTTGTGTCTCTGTGTCACATTTTGGTAAGTCTTGTGGTATTTCAAACTTTTACACAGCTATCACATTTTTTATGGTGATCTGTGATCAGTGATCTTTGATTTAACTACTGTAATTGTTTGGGGGTGCCACGAACCACACCTATATAAGATGGCAAACTTGACCGATGAATGTTGTGTGTGTTCTGACTGATCTGCCAACTGGCCATTCCCTCACATCTCCCCCTTTCCTTGGGCCGTCTTATTCCCTGAGACATAACAATATTGAAATTAGGTCAGTGTATAACCCTACAATGGCCTTTAAGTGGTCAAAGGAGAGGAAGAGTCACACGCCTCTCACTTTAAATTAAAAGCTAGAAATGATTAAACACAGTGAGGAAGGCATGTCAAAAGCTGAGATGGGGCCAGGGATGGCGGCTCATGCCTGTAGTCCCAGCACTTTGGGAGGCCGAGGTGAGAGGATCGTTTGAGCCTACGAGTTTGAGACCATCCTGGGCAAAACAGGGAGACCCCATCTCTACAGAAAATTTAAAAATGAGCTGAGTGTGGTGGCACACACCTGTGGTTCCAGCTTCTTAGGAGGAGGCTGAGGTGGGAGGATCACTTGGTCCCAGGAAGTTGAGGCTGCAGTGAGCGGTGATCACACCACTGCACTGTAGCCTGGGCAAGAGAGTGAGACCCTGTCTCCAAAAAAAAAAAAAAAAAGCCCATAAGCTAAGCCTCTTGAGCCAAAGTTACCCAGGAAAAAGTTACTGAAGGAAATTTAAAGGGCTACTCCAGCAAACACATGAATGGTTAAAAAAAAAAGTGAGACTGGCTTACTGCTGACATGGATGTAGTTTTAGTAGTCTGGAGAGATCAAACCAGCCACAACGTTCCCTTCAGCCAAAGCCTAATCCAGAGCAAGGCCCTATCTCTAATTCTGTGAAGACTGAGAGAGGTGGGGGAAGCTGCAGAAGAAAAATCTGAAGCTACAGATCTTGGTTCTTGAGGTTTAAGGAAAGAAGCCATCCCCATAATATAAAGGGCAAGGTAAAGTGCCATCTTACTGAAGGAGAAGCTGCAGTCCGTTATCCAGAAGATCTAGCTGAGATTACAAACGAAGTTGGCTACATGAAACAACAGATTTTTTAATGTAGACAAAATGCCCTATTGGAAGAAGATGCCACCTAGGACTTCCATAGCTAGAGAGGAGAAGTCAATGCCTGGCTTCAAAGCTTCAAAGGACAGGCTGACCCTCTTGTCAGAGGCTCGTGCTCCTGGTGGCTTTAAGTTGAAACCAGTGCTCGTTTACCATTCCAAAGGTCCTGGAGGCTTAAGAATTATGCTAAATCCACTCTGCCTGTGCTCTAGAAACGGAACAACAAAGCTTGAATGACAGCACATCTGTTTATAGCATGGATAACTGATATTTTAGGCCCATGGTTGAGATCTACTCAGAAAAAACATTTCTTCCTTCCTTCCTTCTTTCCTTCCTCCCTCCCTCCCTCGCTCCCTTCCTTCTTTCCCTTCTTTTTTTTTTTTCAGACACAGCTGTGCTCTCGTTGCCCAGGTTGTACAATGGCACAACCTCGGCTCACTGAAGCCTCTGCTTCCCAGGTTCAAGTGACTCCTGTGCCTCAACCTCCCAAGTAGCTGGGGTTACAGGCACATGCCACCATGACTGGCTAATCTTTGTATTTTTAGTAGAGACCGTGTTTCACCATGTTGGCCAGGCTGGTCTCAAACTCCTGACCTCAGGTGATCCACCTGCGTTGGTCTCCCACAGTGCTGGGATTACAGGCATGAGCCACCGCACCCAACCAGAAAAAATATTACTGCTGATAATGCACTGTTATCTAGGATCTCTGATGGACATGTACAAGGAAATGAATGTTGTTTTTATGCCTTCTAACATAACACTCATTCCTTTTTTTTTGAGACAGTTTCATTCTGTCACTGCAGTGGGGTGATCTTGGCTCACTGCAACCTCCATCTTCCGGGTACAAGCAATTTTCCTGCCTCAGCCTCCTGAGTAGCTGGGATTACAGGCATGCACCACAGGCATGCCCAGCTAATTTTTGTAATTTTAGTAGTGACTGAGCTTCACCATGTTGACCAGGCTGGTATTGAACTCCTGACCTCAAGTGACCTACCTGCTTCAGCCTCCCAAAGTACTGGGATTACAGGTGTGAGCCACCATGCCCAGCCACAACATTCATTCTGTAGCTCATGGATCAAGAAGTAATTTTGAATTTTAAGTCTTATTATTTAAGAAATATATTTCATAACACTATCACTGCCATGGACAAATTCCTCTGATGCATCTGGGCAAAATAAATGGAAAACTTTCTGGAAAGTATTCACCATTCTAGATACCATTAAGAACATTTGTGGCTGGTGCAGTGGCTCATGCCTGTAATTCCAGCACTTAAGGAGGCCAAGGCAGGAGGATCACTTGAGGCCAGGAGGCGTTCCAGACCAGTCTGAGCAACATAATGAGACCTCAACTCGATTAAAAATAAAAAAAAATTCACAACAAACAATAACAAAAAGAACACATGTATGATTCACAGGAAGAGGTTAAAATATCAGCATTAATAGGAATTTCGAGGAAGCCAATTCCAATCCTCATGGATGACTTGGAGGAGTTCTAGACTTCACTGGAGGAAGTCACTGCAGATGTGGTGGAAACAGCAAGATAACTAGAATTAGACGTGGAGCCTGGAGATTGAACTTCCGACTGAACTGCTGCAACTTCATGATCTAACCTCAATACATGAGGAGCTGCTCATTACGGAAGAGCAAAGGAGTGGCTTCTGGAGATGGAATCTACGCCGGGTAAACATTCTGTGAACTTGTTAAAATGACAACGTGGGATTTTAGAATACGACACAAACGTAGCTGACAAAGCAGTGGCAGGGTTTGAGAGGACTGACTCCAATGTGGAAAAAAGTTCTCCCTTGGGGAAAATGCTGCTCACAAGCATCTCATGCTAGCGAAACCTTTCGTGAAAGGAAGAGTCAATGGGGGCAGAAGAGTTCCTTGTTGTCTTACTTTAAGAAAATGTCACAGCCGCCCCAATCTTAAGCAGCCACCACCCCGATCAGTCAACAGCCATCAACACTGAGCCAGTGACCCTTCACCAGCAAGACGAGGACTCGCTGAAGGCTCAGATGATCGTTAACCTTCTTAGTAAGAAAGCTTATTTATTTATTTAGATGGAGTCTCGCTCTGTCACCCAGGCTGGAGTGCAGTGGCGCGATCTCAGCTCACTGCAACCTCCTTCTCCCTCTGAGGTTCAAGCAATTCTTGTGCTTCAGCCTCCCGAGTAGCTGGGACTAAAAAATAGCCACCACACCTGGCTATTTTTTTTTTTTTTTGGAGATAGAGTTTTACTGTCGCCCAGGCTGGAGTGGGGTGGTGTGATCTCGGCTCACTGCAACCTCCACCTCCCAGGTTCATGCAGATATGTGTCTTGGCCTCCTAAGTAGCTGGGATTATAGGCACCTGCCATTACCACTGGCTAATTTTTGTATTTTTATTAGAGACGGGGTTTCACCATCTTGGCTAGGCCGGTCTTGAACTCCTGACCTTGTGATCCACCCACTTTGGCCTCCCAAGTGCTAGGATTACAGGAGTGAGCCACCATGCCTGGCATTTTTTTTTTTAATTTTAATTTTTAATTTTTCTTGAGAGAGAGGGTCTCATTTTGTCTCCCAGGCTGGAGTGCAATAGTGTGATCATAGTTCACTGCAGCCTCAATCTCTTGGGCTCAAGTCAGCCTCCACCCCAGCTTCTCATGTAGTGGGACCACAGGCCTGCACCACCACACCCAGCAATTTTTTTTTTTTTTTTTTTTTGAGACAGAGTCTCGCTCTGTCACCAGGCGCCAGGCTGGAGTGCAGTGGTGTGATCTCGGCTCACTGCAACCTCCGCCTCCCAGGTTCAAGCAATTCTCCTGCCTCAGCCTCCCAAGTAGCTGGGACTACAGTTGCATGCCACCATGCCCAGCTAATTTTTGTATTTTTTTAGTAGAGACGGGGTTTCACCATGTTGGCCAGGATGGTCTTGATCTCTTGACCTCGTGATCTGCCCGCCTCGGCCTGGAGCCACTGTGCCCAGACTTGATGCATTTTAAAATTAAGGTATGTACATTTTTAGACATAATGCTATTGCAGTTAATAGACTACAGTGAAAACATCTATGTGCACTGGGAAACCCAAAAGGGCACGAGACTCACTTTATTGCAATATTTGCTTAATTGTGGTGATTGGGCCAAACAGCAGAGTCTCTGAGGTGTATCCGCATGACAGTCGTCAGGGTGATGTGTGCTTAGGAGAACGTCAACACAGAGCAAGGGGAAAGGACGTGTCAGTAACATGGCAGGTGGTGCTGAGGGGAGTGGCGACATTTCTATCGGTAAAGGCACCTGCTCTTTACCACCTGCAAGGGAAGCAGTTCTGTGTTAAAAGTGTTCAGGGCTGGGCACGGTGGCTCACGCCTATAATCCCAGCACTTTGGGAGGCTGAGGTGGGGGGATCACCCGAGGTCGGGAGTTTGAGACCAGCCTGATCAACATGGAGAAACCCTGTCTTTACTAAAGATACAAAAATTAGGCAGGCATTGTCACACGTGCCTGTAATCCTAGCTACTTGTGAGGTTGATGCAGGAGAATCACTTGAACCCGGGAGGTGGAGGTTGCAGTGAGTCGAGATCGCGCCACTGCACTCCAGCCTGGGTGCTGGAGTGAGACTCCATCTAAAAAAAAAAAAATGTTCAGACCAGCACTACCCAGGAGAAATCTATTAAGAGCTATTTATGGCCAGGCATGGTGGCTCATACCTATAAAAATCCCACCACTTTGGGAAGCCAAGGCAGGTGGATCACTTGAGGCCAGGAGTTCTAGACCTGCCTGGTCAACATGGCAAAACCCCATCTCTACTAAAAATACAAAACATTAGCTGGGTATGGTAGGTGCCAGTAATCCCAGCTACTTGGGAGGCTGAGGCAGGAGAACCACTTGAACCAGGGAGGCAGAGGTTGCCTGAGCTGAGATCATGCCACTGCACTTCAGCCTGGCGACAGAGCATGACTCTGTCTCAAAAAAAAAAAAAAAGTAAAACTTTCTAGTAGCCATATTAAAAAAAAAAAAACAGGTAAAATTTGTTGTTTGTTTATTTATGAGACAGGGTCTCCCTGTCGCCCAGGCTGGAGTGCAGCGGCTCCATCTCTGCTCACTGTAACCTCCGCCTCCTGAGCTCAGGTGATCCTCCTGCCTCAGCCTCCTAAGTAGCTGGGACATCAGGTGCGAGGCCACCATGCCCAGCTAATTTTTGCATTTTTTTGAGAGATGGGGTTTCACCATATTGCCCAGGCTGGTCTTGAACTCTTGAGCTCAAACGATCTACTCGCCTCGGCCTCCCAAAGTGCTGGTATTTGAGGCGTGAGCCACTGTCCCCAGCCTGAATCATTCTAATAAAATTGTAGACCTGCTGGGCACAAAAGCTTCTGCCTGTAATTTTAGCTACTTGGGAGGCTGAGGCAGGAGGATTGAGGTCAGGAGTTCCAGACCAGCCTGAGCAACATGGCAAGACCTTGTCGCTATTAAAAAAAAATAGTAACAATTAAAAAAAAAAGCTAGGCATTGTGGTGTGTGCCTGTAATCCCAGCTACTCGGGAGGCTGTTGGCAGGAGGATCATTTGAGTCTGCGAGTTTGAGGCTAAAGTGAGCTGTGATCCTGCCCCTGGATTCCAGCCTGGGAGACAGAGTGAGACCCTGTATCTTAAGAAAAAAGGACATTTTGTACATTATTTTCCTTGGAATGTGGTCAATAGTCTACATTTCCATGTGTCTCAATTGAAGTATTCAAAGGCCACGTGTGGCCAGCGGTAACTATATCAGACAGTGCAAGTCCAGAAAGCAAGGGAGGCAAGCGAGTGAGCCATACAAATAGGCTGGGGAAAACTCCAGGCAAAGGGAACAGCCAGTGCAAAGGTCCAGCGGGTGCAAAGGTCCTCCTCCCGCCCTCCCCCTCACTCACGCTGCTCCAGCCACACCGATTCATCCCTGTTCTTCAAATGCGCCAGGCTGGACCATGTATTTCGTGGCTAGATCATGCCTGGTGTATTTCAGAAACAGGGATGAGTCAGTGTGGCTGGAGCAGAGCGAGCGAGGCGGAGAGCAGAAAGGGACGAAGGCAGGCAGGGAGGTGACGGGTGGTGCAGGGCTTTGTGGGTTGTGGAAAGGACTTTGGCTTTTGCTCTGAGGAAGGTGTGAGCCACGGAGGGTTCTGAGGGGAGGAGGGGTGTGATGTGACTTGTGTTAAAATACGATCCCTCCGGGGGGCCAGGCCGGAAGCTGGGCGATTGAGGAGGAGACAACTGCACTGACGCAGGTGAGCGCTGATGAACCTGGACCAGGGAGGTTGTGCTGGATGCGGTGATGACGCTGAGACAAACTCAACCCTGCTTCAGGGGGAGCCCACACCAGTCAGTGAGTGAGAGATTCAACCACATGTCCCTCTGACCGCAGGGATGGAGGGGGCGGGGATGAGGAGGAAATTATTACACACTGGGGAAGGCGTTATTACAGAGCTCACGTCTGGGGAGGCAGCATAGCACAGTCAGAACATCTCAGACGGGTTAAATCCTGGCCCTGCGTGTTCTCACTGTGTGACCTTTCCCATTGCCTTAACTTGTTCAAGCCTCCCAAATGCAGATAATCCCATCTCCCTGTGTAATCCCAGCTGGCTCCCAAGACGAATTACCTTACATCCTCCACCCTGGAAGGATAAGAAGGAATTAGAAGGGGAACAGGAAGATAAGGGAAGCTTCTCTGGGCTAAGAACGCCCTATCGAGGCAGGAGGCTCTACTCAGGGTATGTGGTAGGGGAGAGGTTGGGTGACTTCAACAGTGGAGGCCGTCAACTAGAGGCTGGGTCTGTCCTGTGGACAGTGAGAGCCATGTCAGCTTCTGGAGCAGGGGAGGGACGTGATTAGGGTTGGCGTTCGGAAGACAAGCCTGACAGCTGAAAGGACAGATTGGTGGCGATGGAGCAGAAGTTAGAAGGGAGCTGCAAGAGCAGGCTGGTGTAATGAGGGCTGGAACTAGGACAAAGGCAGTGGGAGTACAAAAGAGGCCCGGTTTATATATAGTGCCATTGATTGCCGTGCTCCCGGGAGCTTGCCTGGGCTCATCAAATCCTCCCTGCATCCCAGCGGTTGGCAGTTTGAGGCCCATTTCACAGAGGAGGAAACCAAAGCCCAGATGAGTTCATCCCACGTGGGGGTTCCTACCGCTTGGTAAGAACTCGAACCCCAGACCAACCACAGGACTCCGGAATCGCAGTTCTCCACTGCGTCATCCTTCGGCGCCCGTGGCTAGTTGGGTGGGGCGAGGGGCAATGGTGGTGAAGAAAGGGAAGAATGTCTATAGTGCTAAAGGGACCAAGGAGTGCTGTTCATTCAGATTCAACAAGGATTCAGTGAGCACCTACTGTGTGCCGGATACTCAGAGAGCGCCCGAACACGCTACCAAGAACAAAGCAATGATGAGAAAATATATAGTATGCCAGACGGGTGAAGTGCTCTGAGAACAATATGGCAGCCCCTAGGGCTTCCAATGGGAGGATTGAGCATGGAGCAGGGAAGAGAAGTGTCAAGGGTGACGCCAGGGTTTTGGCCTGAGCTCCCTTAAGGATGGATTAGCTGTCAATGGAGAAGGGGAAGAAGGAGGAAGGTTTCCAGGAAGATCAAGACCTGGTTGTAGACATGTCGAGTTTGAGATGCCAGGTCCTTGTCACTTCCTCAGTTAAAATCTTCCAATAGCTTCCATTGGGCTTGGAGTGAAATTTAAACTCTACTGTGACCACATGACCTTGCGTGACTGGACTCCTGCTGACCACCTTGTCCCACAACACTCTGGCCACTCGGACTTCCTCTCTGTTCTGACAATAGGAAAAGCTCATCTGCTTTACTGAGAATTCCTCTATTGGCTATGCCCTCTGCTGTCCCCATTCCTTCAACTCTCACCTTTTGCCTGGCTGGCCTCTTTGAATTCTTTAGGTTGAAACTCAGATTTTGTCTTCTCAGAGAGAACATCCCTCAACTTCCTAGCTCAAGAGATCCTGGCTGGGTGTGGTGGCTCATGACTGTAATCCTAGCACTTTGGGAGGCCGAGGGGGACAGACTGCCCAAGCTCAGGAGTTCGAGACCAGCCTGGCAACATAGTGAAACCACGTCTCTACTAAAATACAAAACAAACAAACAAAAATCAGCCAGGCATGGTGGTGGCTGCCTGTAGTCCCAACTACTAAGGACGCTGAAGGAGAAGAATTGCTTGAACCTGGGAGGCAGAAGTTGCAGTGAGCTGAGATGGCGCCACTACACTTCAGCCGGGGTGACAGTGTGAAACTCCATCTCCAAAACATGAAATAAAATAAAATAAATTAAAGGAGATCCTGTCCCTTGACTCCCTGGAATTATATTGTTTGTTTTTAAGACAGCATCTCACTCCTTCACCAGGCTGGCGTGCAGTGGCAATCACAGCTATTTGCAATCACTGCAGCCTGGACCCCCCCAGACTCAAGCAATCTTTCCATCTCATCCTCCCAAGTAGCTGGAACTACACACATGCACCACCCTATCCAGCTAATTTTTATATATATTTTTTGTAGACAGGGTCCCACTATGTTGCCCAAGCTCGTCTCAAACTTCTGGATTCAAGCAATCCTCTCACCTTGGCCTCGCAATGTTTGGATCAGAGGTGTGACGCGCCATGCCTGGCTGTACTGTTTATTAAGTCATATTTAATTATTCATGCCCTCTTCTGGAATGTCGACTCCATGAGGACAGGGGCTTTTTTCTTCTGTAGCACCTTTCAGGCACTAGTGGGTAATCCATAAATATTGGGGTGGGGGAGTAAGTGGGGTGTGGCAGAGGTCAGGGTAATGGTGGACCCAGGGTAATAACCCAGGGAGGATGAGTGAAGTGGAAAAAGCCAAGGGTCCCAGTGGAGCATGGCAGGACAGCAACATTTTAAGAGACAAGCAGAGGAAAGAGATTTGTGAGAAAGAGGAAGACACAGACATGGGAGGAGACCTGGTAGAGAATGGCATACCCGATAGTCAAGTTCAAAAGCACTTTGGGAGGCCAAGGCGGACGGATCACCTGAGGTTAGGAGTTCAAGATCAGCCTGGCCAACATGGCGAAACCCCGTCTCTATAAAAACTACAAAAAATTAGCCAGTTGTGCTGGTGGGCATCTGAAATCCCAGCTACTTGGGAGGCTAAGGCAGGAGAATAGCTTAAACCCGGGAGGCGGAGGTTGCAGTGAGCCGAGATCGCGCCGTTGCACCCCAGCCTGTGTAACGAGAGTGAAACTCCATCTCAAAAAAAAAAAAAAAATTCCAAAACAAACAAACAAAAAAACACACAGATACAAAAGCATTTTGAGAAAGGAGAGGTCACTGGTCTCCAGGACGGCACAGAGTAAGAGCAAAGGATGAGGAAATGCATTTCATGTGGCATTAGGGCCATATGTCTCTTGCTGGGACAGACGGCTGAGGGAAAATGAGAGAAGAATTGGAAACGTGAGGCTGGGTAGGAGAAGGGAAAATCTTCAGGGTGGGAGACAACTGAGTGTAGGTCAGGGGAGAGAAGTTGATGATGTATCCCTTGGCCTTCAGAGAGCCGCACTGCCCAATAAAGTAACCACTAGCCACACACAGCTATTTAAATCTAGATTTAAATTCATTTAAATGAAAAGAAAAATTTACTTGTACCAGTCACGTTTCAAGTGCTTCATAGCCACACGTGGACTGTGCCTACACAGAACACTCCCATCATTGCAGAAAGTTCCACTGGACTGTGATGGTCTAGGATGTTCATCCTGCAGGGCAGGAATTGTCTTTTCTTTTATAGAGACAGGGTCTTACTACGTTGCCCAGGCTGGACTCAAACTCCCAGTCTCATGAGATCCTACTGCCTCAGCCTCCTGGGTAGCTGGAACCACAGGCATAAGCCACTGTGCCTGGTTTTGCAAAATTTATTTACTTATTTATTTATTTATTTATCTTAGAAATTTTCATCTGTTTTGTTCATAGCATCTCCAGCACCTAAGGTGGTGCCTGGCATACAGTAGGCACTCAATAAATGTTTACTAAATAAATAATGAAGTAAAAATATAGAAAAGTGTGGTTGATAACAAGAGCATATTCTAGAAGAGGTGGAAGGCTCAGTATTTTAAAAAGGGAGGTGGCCGGGCATGGTGGCTCACACCTGTAATCCCAGCACTTCGGGAGGCCAAGGCAGGCGAATCATGAGGTCAAGAGATTGAGACCATCCTGGCCAACATGGTGAAACCCCATCTCTACTGAAAATACAAAAATTAGCTGGGGGTGGTGACGCGTGCCTGTAGTCTCAGCTACTTGGGAGGCTGAGGCAGGAGAATCGCTTGAACCCAGGAGGCAGAGGTTGCAGTAAGCCAAGATCGTGTCACTGCACTCCAACCTGGCGACAGAGTGAGACTCCCATCTCAAAGAAAGAAAAAAAAGAAGAGAGTCCAGGTATGGTGGCTCATGCCTGTAATCTCAGCACTTTGACAGGCTGAGGCAGGAGGATTGTTTAAACTTAGGAGTTCAAGACCAGCCTGGGCAACACAAGGAGACCCCATCTCTATAACAAATATAAAAATTAGTCGGCCATAGTGGTACACTCCTGTGGTCCAGCTACTCGTGAGGCTGAGGTGGGAGGATCACCTGAGCCTGGCAGGTCAAGGCTGCAGTGAGCTGTGATTGTGCCACTGCACTTCTGCCTGGGCAACAGAGTGAGATCCTGTCTCTTTAAAAAAAAAAAAAATAGAAAACACAGTTGACCATCCAAGAGCCACCACCACCCCCTTCCTGACTGGCAGAGCCTACCTCCCATCAAAGAGGCAGAAAATGCCTCAGAGCCTCTTTTCCCCAAGATTCCTTGCCATGAGAGTACCTGTCACATAGCTCAGTCATAGGCCTAACAGGGTCTGGGTGAAAAATCTGCTGGGTGCTTCTGGAAAAGGATTTCTTCCCCTTGAGATGAGTCACGTGGCTAGAGACAGCCCTTCCTCCTCCTCCTTTGGCTGGATGCTTTTGTGTCTGTCTATATGTTACATGGCTGGGTAAATATCTTAGAACTGAGGCAGTCATCTTGGGGTTGGGAGTGATAAAGGTGAAAGAAAGTCCACACAGTGAGGACGTTAGGGTGGAAAGATGAAAAGGATTCTTTGGAGACATTGTTGAGTCATGCAACTAACCCTACAATCAACCTCCCGGTCTCCAGACTTTTTTTTTTTTGAGACCAATCACATGCTGTCACCCAGGCTGGAGTGCAGTGGTGTAATCTCAGCTCACTGCAATTTCTATCTCCCAAGTTCAAGTGATACTCCTGCCTCAGCCTCCCGAGTAGCTGGGACTACAGGGATGCATCACTACACCTGGCTAATTTTTTGTATTTTTTAGTAGAGACAGGGTTTCATCATGTTGGCCAGGCTGGTCTTGAACTCCTAACCTCAGATGATCCATCTGTCTGGGTCTCCCAAAGTGCTGGGATTACAGATGTGAGCCACTGTGCCCTGCCTCCATTTTTATTTTCTTAATCATAGCTAAGTTATATGAGAACCTACTGATTAAAGGAGCCAATATTCATTAAGTTTATTCTCTGCCAGGTTGTGTGCTTGTTGCTTTACATCCTGAGATCTCATTGTATGCTGCTTACCAGGGATTTGTTCTATTCTCCCTCCCACTGATAGTGAAATTGACACCCATCCCCACTGGAACCTCAGCCAAGCTCATGCTCTCACTAGCCTGAGCATGGGAAGGAGCTCAATTTTTCTCTGCTGGTTGGGTGTCAGGTTGTCAGTCAATATTTATGGAGGAGCAACTACCATGGGCCACTCAGATGAGAGGGGAGCATGTGCAAAGGCCCTGGGGCTGGAGAGACCTCATAGAGAGAAGTGAGGCTACCAGCTGAGTGGTGGAGGCCAAGGACAGGAGTTTGAGCTCAAGAGTTTGAGGCTGCAGTGAGCTACGTCACTACTGCCAGTGCAACAGAGTGACATCCTGTCTCTAAAAATTAAAAAAAAAAAGTAAAAGACAACACAGGGAAATGTCTGCAAATCAGCAAGAATAACACATTAACCCAATAGGAAAACAGGCCCAAAATGTGAAGAGGCAGATGAGGGAGTGAGAATGACAGGAGACAGGAGAGGAGAGGAGATGGGGATGTAGTGGCCCGTAACCTCACGTTAGATAAAGTACCTGCCTCTTACGGATGCAAGCCAGACACTTCTGAGATGGGTACCAAGGAGCAGAACTGCTTCCCATGGTGTCTACAGTCTTGCCACTCCTAGACTGAGGACTGAATGATTCTCTTCAAGTTCATTTTTATATCACCCAGCTTTCCCTCTCTTGAGAACAACTATTTGTTTTCTTTTTCTTTCCTTTCCTTTTTTTTTTTGAGACAGAGTCTTACTCTCTTTCCCAGGCTGGAGTGCAATGGCGCGATCTCGGCTCACCGCAACCTCTGCCTCCTGGGTTCAAGCGATTCTCCTGCCTCAGCCTCCCGAGTGGCTGGGACTCCAGGCACGCACCACCATGCCCGGCTAATTTTTATATTTTTAGTAGAGATGTGGTTTCACCATGTTGGCCAGGCTGGTCTCAAATTCCTGACCTCAAGTGATCCACCGCTTTGGCCTCCCAAAATGTTGGGATTAGAGGCGTGAGCCACTGCACCCACTGAGAAAACTATTTCTGAAATTCATTTCTAAATCTTCAAATTCAGAGTCAAGTTCTTTGCGCTCCTCAGGTTACGGGATATCTTCGCCTTTAGCTGTGCAACTCTCCCTTCTCATTTACACTTTCATTCATTCATACATTCATTCCCCTTTAACCTCACACCCTTTTATTCTTCTGCCTCCCAGAGACAAACTGATAGAATGTTTAATCTGGCCTTATGGGAGTCCATTCTTGCAAAAACACGTGCGTTATTTTCAGTGAGTCTATTTTTAACTGACGTAAGCGGGATGAAGTTAGACACATTCTGTTGTTTCCTGTTTTCACCCAGAACCATATTTTTATTTTTTGTTTTTTATATTTATTTTGAGACAGAGTATTGCTCTTGTCACCCAGGCTGGAGTGCAGTGGCAAGATCTCGGCTCACTGCCATCTCTGCCTCCTGGGTTCAGGTGATTCTCTTGCCTCAGCCTCCCAAGTAGCTGGGATTACACCAGCACCATGCCCAGCTAAATTTTGTATTTTTAGTAGAGATGGGATTTTGCCATGTTGGCCAGGCTGGTCTTGAACTCCTGACCTCAGGTGATCCACCTGCCTCGGCCACCCAAAGTGCTGGAATTACAGGTGTGAGCCACAGTGCCCAGCAAGAATCATATTTTTAAAAGCCCCATCCTGCAGGATCTGTTGGATATATGGTCTGGAGTGCTCACTCATTCTGGTACTCCATGGGTACCTCTGTGACACACTGCCTCCTGGTCCTCAGGAGGGACACCAGGTGGCCTTCAGCTCCCCCTGTATAGATGGCGCTGGAGTAAGCATTCTAGTACCTAACCCTAACACACCTGGTAAGAATGTCCCAGAAATGGGTGCCCGGGGACATATCTGCGGACAGTGCTGGATTTCACTGTACTGAGTACTATCGATATGTCTCCAGAGTGGCCTCCGTGGGCCACACCCCTTTGAGTGCTGCAAGACTTCCCTCTGTCCCCACATCCCAGAAACCCTTGGCTTAGTCACCTTTTTTCCCCTCCCCAATATTAAAGGCATAAAGAAAAACTGCTTTCATTTCCATCTTTCTGATAGTAAACGATTTTGAGTACCATGTCATAGGCTGATTAGCTTTTCAGACGTCACTTTCCTAATCCGCCTGTTCACATTTTCGGCCTGTTTTCCTGTTGGGGTTGCTGTGTTATTCTGCTTGACTTGCAGACATTCCCTCAGGTAGTCTTTATGTTTCTATTGTTTGTGTTTAGAGACAGATGTCACTCTGTCACCCAGACTGAAGTGCAGTGGTGCGATCATAGCTCACTGCAGCCTCAAATTCCTGCGCTCAAGCAATCCTCCTTTCTTAGCCTCCTGAGTAGCTGGCACTACAGGCATGCAACACTTTGCCTGCTAATTCTTAGAGTTTTGGTAGGCTGGGTACAGTGGCTCATGCCTGGAATCCCAGCACTTTGGGAGGCTGAGGCGGGTGTATAATGAGGTCAGGAGCTCGAGACCATCCTGGCCAACATGGTGAAACCCCATCTCTACTTAAAAAATACAAAACTTAGGTGGGCATGGTGGTGTGCACCTATAATCCCAGCTACTCCGGAGGCTGAGGCAGGAGAATCACTTGAATCCGGGACGCGGAGGTTGCAGTGAGCTGAGATTGCACCACTGCACTCCAGCCTGGGCAACAGAGTGAGAGTCTGTCTCAAAAAAAAAAAATTTGGTAGAGATGGGATCTCTGTTCCCCAGGCTGGTCTCAAACCCCCTGGCCTCAAGTGGTCTTCCCGCCACAACCTCTCAAAGCACTGGGGTCACAAGGGTGAGCCACCGCACCCAGACCCTCATGTGGCTTTGATCAGTGCTGTCTGACAGAACCTTCCGGATGATAAATCTGTTCTCAATCTGTGCTGCCAAATATGGTAGCCACTAGTCACCTGTGGGTTTTGAGCACTGCAAATGTGGCTAGTGTGAATGAGGAACTGAGTTTTAAAGTTCATTTAATTTTAATTCATTTAAATTTAAAAGGACCCCACAGTGCTAGGAACCTCTGCACCAAACAGCAGACAGAAATTAACCCCTGATCACCCTTCTTTTCCTACAATTCTATCCACTATTTACCATGTGTTAGCTGCTATTCTAAATGATTTATAAATATTAACTCATTCAAATCTTATCACAACTCCATAGGTAGATACTATTTTCTCCATTTTATCGATGGGGAAACTGAGGCACAGGGCGGTTGATAACTTACCCAAGGAGTCACAGGAAATAGGATAACCAGCATCTGGATGTAAGGTTTGGTTCCTGAACCACCCCTGACTGCATCTTTATTTGAACATATATATTAGTTTTTGTGTAATTGAGTCTTTTTTGCCTGAAGAGTTTGTGCTTTAAAAATTCAGTGGGCTTGGTGGCTCACACTTGTAATCCCAGCACTTTGGGAGGCCGAGGTGGATGAATCACAAAGTCAGGAGTTCAAGACCAGCCTGGCCAAGATGGTGAAATGCTATCTCTACTAAAAAAATACAAAAATTAGCCATGCATGGTGGTAGCTGCCTGTAATCCCAGGCAGCTACTTAGGAGGCTGAGGCAGGAGAATCACTTGAAGCTGGGAGGCGGAGGCTGCAGTGAGGTGAGATCGCACCACTGCACTCCAACCTGGGCGAAAGAGCGAGACTCCGACTCTAAATAAATAAATAAATAAAAGTTCAGGGGAGGATGTCCTTCTTCCTTCCTGAGCTGCATAGCTATTCACCAGCATTTTTTTTTTTCCTTTAATGTAAAGTTCTCCCCACTCACAGAAGGTCCTCCCAAGCTCTTTAACCTTCTCTATGGTAAGCAGTTCTTCATTTTATTTGTCTTTTAAAGCAAAGGATTGAACAAAAGGACACGTTTCTATTTTGGGTGGTTTCTGAAGCCCTCTAGTGCAGTGTTTTCTTAAAGAGGAGTAGGAACACAGGCAAAAAACCCAGAAGGTGGCGAGGTAAGTGATTCTAGAAGAGACAGGAGCTCGAGAGGGTGAGTGCTCTGGAGAAGTTGAGAAGGGGAGGTTACCGGTGCAGTGGCTCACACCTGTAGTCCTAGCACTTTGGGAGGCTGAGGCAGGAGGATCGCTTGAGTCCAAGACCAGCTCAGGCAACAAAGTGAGACCCTGTCTTTACAAAAAAATGGAAAAAAAAAAAAAAAACAAAAAAAAAACTAGCCATGGCTGGGCATGGTGGCTCACATCTGTAATCCCAGCACTTTGGGAGGCAGGAGGATTGCCTGAGCCCAGGAGTTCAAGACCAGCCTGGGCAACATGGTAAAACCTCATCTCTACAAGAAGTACAAAGATAGTGAGGGAGGGTGGCTTGCACCTGTAGTCTCAGCTACTCGGGAGGCTGTAGTGGGAGAATCACATGGTCCAGGAGTTCAAGGCTGCAGTGAGCTGTGATCGCACCATTGCACTCCAGCCTGAGTGACAGGGTGAGACCTTGTCTCAAAACCAAAAAGCAAAAACAAAAACAAAAAACAATGAAAATTATCTCTCTTCATTTTTTTTTTTTTTTTTTGAGACGGAGTTTCGCTCTTGTTACCCAGGCTGGAGTGCAATGGCGCGATCTCGGCTCACCCCAACCTCCGCCTCCTGGGTTCAGGCAATTCTCCTGCCTCAGCCTCCTGAGTACCTGGGATTACAGGCACGCGCCACCGTGCCCAGCTAATTTTTTGTATTTTTAGTAGAGATGGGGTTTCACCATGTTGACCAGGATAGTCTCGATTTCTTGACCTCGTGATCCACCCACCTCAGCCTCCCAAAATGCTGGGATTACAGGCTTGAGCCACCGCGCCCGGCCCCATTTTTTTAAGATGGAGTCTCACTCTGCTGCCTAGGCTGGAGTGCAGTGGTGCAACCTCAGACCACCGCAACCTCTGCCTCCCAGGTCCAAGTGATTCTCCTGCCTCAGCCTCCCGAGTAGCTGGGATTACAGGCTTGCGCCACCACACTTGCCTACTTTTTGTATTGTTTGTAGAGATGGGGTTGCCACGTTGGCCAGGGTGGTCTTGAACTCCTAAGCTCAAGTGATTTACCCACCTCAGCCTCCCAAAGTGCTGGGATTACAGGCGTGAGCCACTGTGCCCAGCCAATTGTTAGGCAGTTTCTATCAAAGCTAAACCGATTCCTCCCTCCGACTCAGATGCTCCACTCCAAGGAATATCACAGAAATGTGAAGAGTGGTCACCCACAGACATATCTGAGTGTGTTCAAAGTAGCTTTCTCTGGAACAGCCCCAAAGTAGAAAGCACCCAAATGCCCACCATTAGCAGAATGAATGAACAGGCGGTTCGGCACACACGATGAGAACGAATGACTTAGAGTTACCGCAAAGGCAAGGATGAATCTGACACAGACAACGTCAAGGGAAAGAAGCCAACGCGCGCGTGCTGTATGATCCCATCTGCTTAAACTTCAAAAACAAGCAAAACCAATCGATGTTGTTTGAAGTCAGGATGGGGATGCTGGTGACCACAGAGGCACAAGAGGGTTTCTGGAAGCTGTTCTCATTCCTTTTTCCTCCTTTCCTTTCTTCCCTCCCCTCCCCTCCCTGCTTCTCCTCTCTTTTCTTTTTCCTCCTCTCCTCCTTCCTTCCTTCTCTCCCTTTCTCCCTCTTTTCCCTCCCCCCCTTTCTTTTTCTGCTGCAGCTGTTTCCCTCCCTCCTTCCCTTCCTCCCTTCATTCCTTTCCTTCTTTCCTTCCTTTCTCTCTTTCTTGAAGCTGCAGTTGTTCCCTCCCTCCCTCCTCCTCTTCCTTATTCTTCCTCCTTTACCTCCTCCCTCCCTCTTTTCCTCTCTCTCTTTCTTTCTTTCAGACAGAGTCTCCCTCTGTTGCCCAGGCTGGAGTGCAGTGGCGTAATCTCTGCTCACTGCAACCTCCACCTCCTGTGTTCAAGTGATTCTCCCGCCTCAGCCTCACCTGGCTATGTTCTGTTTCTTGACCTAGGTGCTGGTTACATGAGTGTATTCGGTTTTTGAAAGTCAGCCAAGCTCTACTTGTATGATATGTGTGCTTTTCTGTACGTATGTCATATTCAATATAAAGGTTAAAAATATATTTAGAAAGTAGCTAACATTTATTGAGTGCTTGCTGTGGGCCAAGTCTCATGCAATATTTTGTTATTCAATCCCCATGACGACCCTACAGTTGTGGTGGATCCTGTCATTTCCTCTACCTTCCAAGTCAGAGAAGTGGAATCACTGCTTCAGGTTCAAATAACTAGTACATGGCTGAGCTGGGTCTTAAGTCCATGTCCTGCTCAATTCTAACTTCTCTGCAATGTTTTCCAGGGTTGAAAAAGTAAAAGGACAAGGATTTCTGAACAACAGTGGGTAAAGGGCCAGGTGCAGTGGCTCATGCCTGTAATCCCAGCACTTTGGGAGGCTGAGGCAGGTGGATCACGAGGTCAGGAGTTCAAGACCAGCCTGGCCAAGATGGTGAAACTCTGTCTACTAAAAGTACAAAAATTAGCCAGGTGTGGTGGTGCATGCCTGTAGTCCCAGCTACTTGGGAGGCTGAGGCAGGAGAATCGCTTGAACCCAGGAGGCAGAGGCTGAAATGAACCGAGATTGTGCCACTGCACTCTAGTCTGGGAAACAGAATGAGAATCTCTGTCTAAGAAGGAAAGAAAGGAAGGAAGGAAGGAAGGAAGGGAGGGGAGGGAGGGAGGGAGGGAGGGAGGGAGGGAGGGAGGGAGGGAGGGAGGGAGGGAGGAAGGAAATATCTAAATTACATTATTTGACTGCAGGTTATAAGGCTCCCATTCCAGAGAGGGTCCTGCCCCATACTGAGAAGGGACGCATGCTCAGAGAGGCCAAGAAGAATCAAGACAGCTCTTTTAGGGTTTCCCCACTCAGTCCGTTAGCATTTAGATCATCCACGTTTTGTTCAATCATATTTCTACACCGCTGTCCAAACTTTGTTGAACCTATGATTAAAAATGGACAATTTTCCCTGTAGCTTTGGGTTTTCATTCTGAAGGCTCTTGTGTATACACATTCAATAAATTTGCATATCTCTTCTCCAATAAATCTGCCTTTTGTGAATTTATTTTATGTTATTTTTTGACAGAGTCTTGCTCTGTCACCCAGGCTGGAGTGCAGTGGTGCGATCTCAGCTTACTGCAACCACCGCCTCCCAGGTTCAAGCAATTCTCCTGCCTCAGCCTCCCGAGTAGCTGGGATTACAGGTGCCTGCCACCACACCCAGCTAAGTTTTGTATTTTTAGTAGAGATGGGGTTTCACTGTGTTGGCTAGGCTGGTCTCGAACTTCTGACCTTGTGATCCGCCCACCTCAGCCTCCCAGAGTGCTGGGATTACAAGTGTAAGCCACCACGCCTAGCCTGTGAGTTGATTTTTTTTTTCAGTGAAAATTCAGAGGGCCAAGTCATTGGCCACTACAAAACCAAGGTTCCAGGAGGCCAGGTGTTTTATCTGAGAGCACTCATTGGTTCATTTCAGAGCTGAACTTGAACTGAAACTGACTCTACTCTTCCCCGTGAGTGAAGGCTCCATCCTAGCAAAGCATCTCACTCAACTTTCTTCCTTCTTATCTGCTCCTTTACCTGGAGAATCTCCTCCCTACTGATCCACAGCTCTCTCGTTTGCTGTCCTCCCTGCTCCATTCCATATCCTGCATGGACTCAGGTTACACCACAGCTGCACCGGCCCCTAGAACTTTCTGGGGTGATGGAAATGTTCTATTCTGATCTGTCCAATATAGTAGCCAAGAGCCACGTGTGGCTAATGAGGGTTTGCAATGGGGCTGAGCGGCTAAAATTTTCATTTGGTTAAATTTTAACGAATGTACATTTATATTTAAATAGCTTTGTGTGGCTAGTGGCTATCCTGCTGTACTGTGCAGCTCTGCAGTTGAATTATAGAGTGGATTACGTAATCGAGGGCGTGCAGCCCGTCACATGCTGGTGCAAACTAGTTATTCCGTGTGCCCTCTAGGTCAATGCTCCAGCGGGCTCTGTACCCTCGAGGCGGACCCTTGAAGACTACAACTCCCAGAATGCTTTGCTCTGGCTTCCGGTTGGGTTGGGCTGAGGGAAAGCGCTGGCCGAAGACGTGGGGAGGAGAAGAGGTTGGAATATTGCTTCCCTGCTCCCTCCCTGGTTCTGACAGTAGTCCTTTCTGCACAGCTCTGCCTCTACTGGGCTCCAGGAATGTAGGGCTAGCCATGGCTTCTCCCTGAGGACTTCAATCAACCCTTATCTATTTATTTGACCTGACTCCGTCTCTTTAAGGAGTCTCTTCATGACATGATCTTCATTTGAACCATCTAGAAGAAGTTAATTCTTTTTCCTGTTAGGACCCTGATTGGCACAAGGTGGGAGGAACGAATGGTGCATGAAAGCTGCCCACCTGAGGACCTTGAAGTACCCCCCAGTTTTTGAGGTTAAAGTCTGGAGAAGCAGGATTTGATTCTAGATTTTCCTACCTCAAGGGGCAGAGATGATCTACTACTTTTTATGGTTTTTTTTTTTTTTTTTTTTTCAAATAAGACTTCAAATTGTGGGGAGAGACATTATTCCAGATTCTTGCCTCACCCCATTGTAAGGCAAAGGCAAATCCCGAGAGCAGGAAGCCCAAGAAACAGAGCGGGGCAGAAGAAGACAGGAGTGTCCCTTAAAATTGTCCTAAGGTAGGGCTTGCAAGGAGGTGACATGAATCAAAATGTGGAGCTTGATTCTCAGTGAGGACCCACTCAGAGACTGATGTCTGTTTCTTCTTCCTGGGTGCTCAGTTACTCTTATTTCCTAACTCTGCAATGGGAGCCGCCATGTAAGCTCTAGCCAGTTGAAGGTAGATGCAAGTCATAAGGCCTACTTCCGGGTCTCTCCCAGAAACATGTCTCCTGTGCCCTCCTCATACTTTTTCCCTTCTGTGGCTTGATACCAAGAAGCATGGAGACATTGGAAGCCATGGGCTGAAGATGAGGAGCCACAATATGGAACAAGCCTGGGCCCCTGACTTACTGCTTAGAGGAGCGGTGCTTGCTATTTAAGAATATACCTTTCGACTACACATGATGCCTCACACCTGTAATCCCAGCACTTTGGGAGGCAGAGACAGGTGGATGGCCTGAGGTCAGGAGTTCAAGACCAGCCTGACCAACATGGTAAAACCCTGTCTCTACTAAAAAACACAAAAAATTAGCTGAGTGTGGCAGTGGACGCATGTAATCCCAGCTACTCGGGAGGCCGAGGCAGGAGAATTGCTTGAACCCGGGAGGCAGAGGTTGTAGTGAGCCGAGATCGCACCACTGCACTCCAGCCTGAGCGACAAGAGCAAGACTCCTTCTCAAAAGAAAAAAAAAAAAAAGGAATACACCTTTTGAACTTCATGTGTACAAGAACTAAATTTCTATTGTTTTTGAGCCCTTATGCATGTTGGGACTCTTTGTTACAGCTGCAAGCATATCTAAGACACTTAAAAGGAACCTATACTTAGTAATACAATTAATTGTAACTAACACACTTGGGCAGCTAAAAATGTCAGTTTCATGAGACCATGGATTTGTCTCTTTGGTTCACTAATGGATCTCTGGGGCCTAGAACAGGGCTGAGCAGACGGAAGGCTCAATAGCTGTTTGTCCAATGAGCTATGAGCTTCCAATGTTTCGTTGCAGCTGACTGGAAGGCAGAGAAACATAATAGATGCAAGCTCTGGCTCCCAGGTTGGAAGGGGTTGGGTTTATATCCTGCCCGATTATTTACTAATTGTCTACACTGGGCAATTGCCAAGCCTCAGTTTCCTCATAGGGAGGATGGAGGATTATATAAAAGCTTTCTTTTTGTGGACAGAGTGAGGATTCAATGTGATCATTCATGAAAAGTGCTGAGCACACCACCTGATGCATAGTAAGTGCTCAGGAAGTAGTGGTCACGATGATCTGGACTTTTCTCATTCTCTGGGCAAACAAAAAGCACAGAAGCTGCCCCTGCAATCGGCTCTGACAAATTTCAGGCCCCGAGGGGAGGGAGGCCGGGCTTGAGCCTGGGATTATAGCCAGAGACCAACTCAGGAAATGATATTACATTCCCATGATCCTCCTGGTACCCCAGGAGGGCTTAAGCCTCTGTTTCTTGTCCTGACCTCAGACTAACTCTGCAGAAATGCTTCTCGGGGATTGGACTAGCTGCTCTGGTTCAGGGAGCCCCACTGGAGACCTGGAACTTACAGGGCCTGGTGGAGTCCTCAAGACTAATGTGGGGAATGAGCCATAGTTTAATTCAGGACACCCCATTTTTTTTCAGGTATTATTATCACCAGCCTGGAGTTATGCGCGATTGGGCAGATGCCTTAGGACTGATCAGGTTTTTTTTCCTCCATTAATTAAAATGTGAATCACAGCTGAGTCACTAAAGAAAGAAAATGGTCAATGAGCAATTCTGACTTCCTCCCTCCTTCCTTGCTTAGAGAGATGAGTCAGCAGAAGTCCAGATCCAAAAATGAGAAGGAGGAGGAGGAGGAGAAGGAAAAAAAAAAAAGCCCAGAAGAGATGCAGGGCTTGGGAAAGCAGGAGCAAAATGAATCTGAACCATATTATTCTTTGTCTTAGCGGAAAAAAGTCCCCAAATCGCTATCCCTAGGCCTAACAGTCAAATCCTCTAATGAGCACAACCATTTCTCATTTTTACAGGCAGACCCACAGGCACCCAGAGATGGACCCAAGCCCCAGCCATCTTTCTTGCTTTCTTCCAGCAATGACAGGCTCCTCACCATGCCAAAAACAGCTACCAATCTCCACCCTTCTTTTTCTGTTTCATGTTACCCACAAAGTTCCGGCTCTCCTTTGAATTCACACATCATGGCCATGTTTCATAAGATGATGGGTGAGATATCCATTGTGGTACCTCTGGTCAATAGAAAAGGGCCATGGAGAGTGAGAGCAGATTTCAGAAGTGGGGGCCCCTCTGGATCAGGGAAGCCACGTAGCTCAAAACATGATTCCTGGAGCCAGGCTGAGCCTGAATCCTGGCTTCGTGTAGAGCTAATCAATCTTTCTGATCCTCAGTTTTCTCATCTGTAAAATGGGGAGAGTAAAAAAACCTATGCAGAGTGTTGTGAAGATGAAAAAGTCAGCATGCACAAAAGTCAGCAATTATAATATTCATTAGAAAAGTATGATCCAAGAATTTCTGCCTCGCCCATAGGGTCACCCCAAAGCAAGATGATCAGACTGGTTGGGGAGATGGTCCTCACTGAGCAATGGCATTTGAGCAGGAGTGTGTGTGTGTGTGTATGCAATTTCCACTGTCAAATTGTCGACTGGTCACACTTAACACTGCACATTTCACTTTTGACTTCTGCGGGGTGACTTTTCAAGATGCCTATTTGTATTTTCAAATTATGAGCAGGGGCTTTCACCAATTACCCGTCTTGACCCCTTGTTATTCAAACCATTCTCTTTTGAGGAGCTTGCTGTGTTGCCGTCCTTGTCAATTTTTAACTAGACGAACACTGTCCAGATCCCATCTGCTAATGTCTGGGGGTGTGATTTCAGCAGCTTGCCACCATCATGCTCACTGACTTTCTGAAATCTTCTATTTTTTGCAAGGTTGGTAATTTCCAAGTCAGTTTGCCTTGGACTTGCACTGTAGTGTAAGATAATATTTAACAATCTAGAACGCTGACTCTCAACCAGGGGTGATTTCACCTCCCAGGGGACATTTGGCGATGTGTGAAGACATTTTTGGCTCTCACAACTGGGGCGCGGGTGCTACTGGCATCAAGTGAGTTGAGGCAGTGTGCAGGGCAGTTCCCATTTTGGAGAGCTGAGAATAATGCAGTCCCCAAAGCCATCAGTGCTGTGGCGGAGAAATTCTGACCTAGAACCCAGGGGGCCATGGTGGTCCTGGGGCAGTCTCACTCTGTCACCCAGGCTGGAGTGCACTGGTGCAATCTCAGCTCACTGCAACCCCTGCCTCCCAGGTTGAAGCGTTTCTCCTGCCTCAGCCTCCTGAGTAGCTGGAATTACAGGCGCCCACCACCCACCCAGCTAATTTTTGTATTTTTAGTAGAGACAGGGTTTCGCCATGTTGGTCAGGCTGGTCTTGAACTCCTGACCTCAGGTAATCTGCCCACCTTGGCCTCCCAGAGTGCTGGGATTACAGACTTGAGCTACCATGCCTGGCCAGGACTCACTTTTACAAGTAGTCAGTTCTTTAGTGGCCAAAAATGGATTATGTCAACTTTCAGGGCACTTCTGCTTCTTTCTAAACTACAATGAATTTATACTAAGCTTATGGCTCGACAGCCAGATTTCTTGTATTCAAATTCCAACTCTGCCGCTTCCTAGCTGTGTGACCTTGGGTGAGATATTTAACTGCTCTGGGTTTTTATTTTCTCACTAATAAAGTGACTTATAAAGCACCCACTGAGTAAAGTTGTTTGTGTTAGGTAGGCTGATATGTAAAATACTTAGGACAGTGCCTGATACATAATTGAGGCATGAGTGGGAGATGGACTGAATCCCTGGCACAAACATGGTGAGCTTTCCACTGAAGATTCACATTCCCCTTACACAAGTGGGACAGGGAAATGGTAGTTCAATCAGATACTACATTTCCCAGCCTCCCTTGCAGCTAGGCATGGCCACGTGACTAAATTCCACCCAACGGAATGCAGGCAGAAGTGCTGTTCACCACTTCCTGGTGCCCTCATAAGTACCTCTCACTCCATTTTCCCTTTCCCCCAACTGCTGTCTCAATGTAGGCTCTTAGAACAACCTTGAAAGCCACATGTTGGAGTAGAGCCATATTTGAGTTACCCACCCCTCCACCTCATTGCACCCCTCACCAGTTGTACTTTATTATTTTTCATTTTTAGTAGAGATGGTGTCTCACTATGTTGCCCAGGTTGCTGGTGAACTATTGGGCTCAAGCGACCCTCCCACCACAGCCTCCCAAAGTGCTAGAATTATAGGCATGAGGTACCACATACCGCCACCAGTTTTACTTTAGAAGTTGATTTCTCACTCATGTATACTCCTTTTTTGTTGTTTTTTTGAGACAAAGTTTTGCTCTTGTTACCCAGGCTGGAGTGCAATGGCGCAATCTCGGCTCACCGCAACCTCCGCCTCCTGGGTTCAGGCAATTCTCCTACCTCAGCCTACTGAGTAGCTGGGATTACAGGCACGCACCACCATGCCCAGCTAATTTTTTGTATTTTTAGTAGAGACGGGGTTTCACCATGTTGACCAGGATGGTCTCGATCTCTTGACCTCGTGATCCACCCGCCTTGACCTTCCAAAGTGCTGGGCTTACAATGTATACTCTTAAGCCAGGGATTTTTGGTTTTATTGGTTATTGAAGCTGGTGTTAACTAACACAGCCTTTTCATCCAGCATTGCTTTGTCTCTCTTGATCAGCAAATATTATCATCTCTTCAACATCTGACCAGCTTCAAGACGGCTACAATCCTGTCTTTCTTACCTTTCCTATGAGCTGGCAAATAAGCTGGGGAGGAAACCTCTTCTCCAAGTGAGGATGGAGAAAGGGAATGGGTTCCCCAGGCCAGGATCTTAGGAAGATCTTTGATATAGAAACAAGAAGGGATCTGGGAGTCATGAGCACTCAGCATCTCAGGCCAAAGAATGTGGGTGAGTAAAAGAATGATACGATGGACTTTGGAGACACTTGTGGGGGAACAGTAGGAAGGGGGCATGGGATAAAAGACAACAAATATGGTACAGTATATGCTGCTCGGGTGATGGGTGTACCAGGTTCTCACAAATCTCCACCAAAGAACTTACTCATGCAACCAAATGCCACCTGTACTCCCTACCTTATGGAAAAATAAAATTAAAAAAAAGAAAGAAAAAAGAAAAGCCAATAAAAAATAATCAAAATTAAAAAAAAAAATCCCAAAACCTAACAATTCCTGGAAAAATAACATGTGGGTATCTGTTTAACAATAAAACATTCAATTATAATTTCAACATCAATTAACTTATCAGCATAAATAAATGGACCGAATTTCATATATACATGAGCTGCAGTTCAAACTCACATTGGTACCACCAAACAGCAGCAATATGTGCCGACATCCAGCCTGCCCGCTCAAATGTCACCTTCCCAACGAGGCCTACTCTGACCACCCTATTCAACGCCGCATATTGCACCCCAGAAAGTGGCAGGGCCAGGATTTGAACACAGCACTTCCGGACTCCCTTTACCGGACTTAACTGTTTTCCCGTAGTACCCTCCCGGCATCTGCTAACACACCATCATTAATGTTTAGGGTTCCCGCCCTGCTCCCTCCCACCTCACTAACTCATAAGAACCAGAGGTCTCCTCAGCAACTAGAATAGTCATGGGCACACAGTAGATGCTATATAAATGTTGATCTGAATGGAGTGCTTGTTCTTTTCCTGGGACATTCTAAGAGGCTTATACATATAAACTCAATTGCCTGCTCAAAGCAGGTTTGACCAAGTGGTGAGTTTTTAAAAAATTATTTCCAGTTTCCAAGTTCAGAGAGAGCACTCAGCCAGAAGGGGAAGAGCCAGGATTTGAACTCAGACTGTCTGTCTGGTCCCTGGGTCTAGGACCTCCAGACGTTGCTTTGCTAGGCCTACAACACAGAGTCAACAAACCCCAGACAGGTGTGAGGGGAACCCAAACCAGAGGTGTTTGTTCAGTTTTTGTTTGAAAAATACACACCATCTTGTGATGGCTGTGGACAGGGCAAGTTTCACAAAATTGTGCTTGGTGACCTTTATAAGGATGGAGGAGGTGGGTGCAGTGGCTCGTGCCTATAATCCCAGCATGTTGGGAGGCTGAGGTGGGGGGATTGCTTGAACTTAGGAGTTCTAGACCAGCCTGGGTAACATAGGGAGACCTCCACTCCACAAAAAAATTAAAAAAAAAATTAGCTTGGCATGGGGGTGTGCACCTGTGGTCCTAGCAACTTGGGAGGCTGAGGCGGGAGGATAGCTTGAACCTGGAGGTCGAGGTTGTAGTGAGCCATGATCACACCACTGCACTCCAGCCTGGGTGACAGAGCAAGACTGTATAAAGAAATAAAAAGTTGGTACATATGGTACAAAGGTATATATGTTCAATCTTGGCCTCACCACTCTCCAGCTGTGTGATCTGGGAGCAGTAACTTAATCTCTCTGTGCCTCAGTCTTATCTGTAAAATGGGTTGCTGGGAGGATGAAATACTTGATATTTGTAAAGGATTCAGAACAGGCTCATAGGCACATGTATATGTACATGCATAGTAATAATGTGCATAGCCAATGTTGCTATATGTGTCTGTTAAGGAAATAATGATCAAAGCTTTCACCTGGAGCTCAGGAACCTGCAGCGGGCCACCTGAGAGCAGAGCCAATCCCTGCACTGTATTCAGCGGCATGCCACCTGGGGAACGGTGTGTCCGAGTCAAAATTGCCAACAGCGACCTTCCATCGGCTCCCGCTAATTTTAAGGACAAGCCTCTCAGTGCCGATGCTGGAGTCAGTTGTTGCCTTTTCAACAACAGCACCAGGTTTAAGAGGTGTGCCACTGGGAAGACCCCCTCTCCCGAGAAAGCTGAAGGCGGCAAGTGGTCCAGGTTACCCTGAACGGGACAGAAAATGGCTCCGAGTAAAGCCGAGGCAGGCAGGGAAAAAAGACAGCAGGACCGCATCCTGTGTCCTCCTCCTGCCAGGAAAAAGAATCTGGCATTGCTTAAATATGGTACAAGTCCTGTGATGTTTCCAGCCTGCAGAGCACCTACAGCTCCAATTGCTTTCCAGAAATGAGCCAACTAATTCCCAGGGATGGGTCATGATGCTAAACGTGACCATCCCTGGGAGGAAAGGTGTGGAAGAGTTATTCAAGAAAACAGGCAAAGCTGCAGGGCTCGGAGTGACAGCCCTTTAGTAAGGACGATGATAAAAATGGCATTATTGGTAGTATTACTATTATTATTATTTGCATTTGAGATGGAGTCTTGCTCTGTCGTCCATGTTGGTGCAGTGGTGTGATCAGGGCTCACTGCAACCTCCACCTCCTGGGTTCAGGTGATTCTCCTGCCTCAGTCTCCTGAGTAGCGGGGACTATAGGCACAGACCACTGCACCTGGCTAATTTTTGTATTTTTAGTAGAGATGGGGTTTCACCATGTTACCCAGGCTGGTCTCAAACTCCTGACTTCAAGTGATTCACCCACCTCGGTCTCCCAAATTGCTGGGATTACAGGTATGAGCCACCATGCCTGGCCATTATTACTATTATTTTTGAGATAGAGTCTCACTCTGTTGCCCTAGCTGGAGTGCAGTGGTGTGATCACAGCTCATTGCAGCCTCGATTTCCTGGGCTCAAGCAGTCCTCCCACCCCAGCCTCCCAAGTAGCTGGAACTACAAGTGTGCACCACCATTTTTGGCAAATTGTATTTTTTTGTAGAGACAGGGTCTCCCTATGTTGCCCAGGCTGGCCTTGAACTCCTGGGTTCAAGTCAGCCTGCCTTGGTCTCCTAAAGTGCTGGGATTACAGGTGTGAGCCATTGCTCCTGACCATATTATTGGTAATAGTCCTGTATTATTATCAACAGTCTCTAATATTTCTTGAGCACTCACAAGGAGCCAGGTACTATTCTAAGAGCTGTATGTCAATTATTTCAATAAATCCTCTATATCTCTATGTAGTAAGAGTTTTACTATCCCCATTAAACAGATGAAACAAAGGAGGCCCAGAGAGGTTTGGGCATCAGCCCCAGGTCACACAGTTTGCAAGAAGGGGAGCTGGTTCAAACCCAGGTGGTCTGGTAACGTAGCATCTTCATCATCCTCACCATTGTAACTATGTTCTGCATATTTCACATTATTTGCTGGGGTTGGGTACTGTTGGTACCATTTTACAGATGAGGAAACTGAACTATAGAGAGACTTACCGATGAGTCCAGGGTCACATAGCTGAGAGGTGGCAGAGTCAGAATGTATCCATTCATGTGGTCCCAGCACCCACATCAGCACCAATGGACTTTGATACTGTCTAGATGGACTCCCCTCTTTCCATGTGTCAGCATTACGGAGAAGAGAATCTGGACAGATGGAGTGGCTCACACCTGTCATCCCAGCATTTTGGGAGGCTGAGGCAGGAGGATCACGTGAGGTTAGGAGTTTGAGACCTGCCTGGGCAACACAGTGAAACCCCATCTCTATAAAATAATAATAATAAAAAGACCGGGCATGGTGGCTTATGCCTGTAATCCCAGCACTCTGGGAGGCTGAGGCAGGCTGATCGCTTGGGCCTAGGAGTTCAAGACCAGCCTGGCCAACATAGGTGAAACCCTGTCTCTACTAAAAATATAGAAATTAGCCAGGCGTGGTGGCGGGTACCTGTAAATCCAGCTACTCAGGAGGTAGAGGCAGGACAATCACTTGAACCTGGGAGGTGGAGGTTGCAGTGAGCTAAGATCATGACACTGAACTTTGGCCTGGGTGACAGAGCAAGACTCTGTCTCAAAATATATATGTATATTTTTTTGGAGAAGGAACTCTGATCCCTAACATTAGTGGAACAGCTTCAGTTCAGTTTGAGCAGGAGGAGAGGCTGATGCCCTCCATGTCTAGTGCCCAGCATCGCAGTGGATTCTGCCCAGCATCGCAGTGGGTTCTACCCAGCTTGGTGAGAATCCTCTGTACCTGATCTGGCCTTGGATATTGTACTGGTCAGAGAGGGTGGGTGGGCATCCTACCATTAGAGCAGGAGAAGTCTTCCCATATACCTGTATCCTGGGCCACCACCCTTCAGCCAGAGTCATCCTTCTAAATAAAAATCTACTCACAACCACTCCTTATCTCAATCCTTCCATGGCTCCCTTGTGCCTTCAGGATAAAGTCCAAACCTCTCAAAACATGGGTTGGTCCTGCTGAACTTCTGTAGATTCTTTTCTTGCCATCCCCTCTCCCAACACACAAGCACATTCACACAAACACCACACACACACACACGCACACACACACGCACACACACACATATAAGCATGTGTACACACATACCCATGCAGACACACAGCTCTGGTTACTCTGTTTCCTGTAGAAACCCTAAGATGTGGAATCCCAGCTCTGCCACCTGGGCAAGTGACTTACCTTCCCCATCCCTTGTTTTTCTCATCAGTAGAATATTTTGCTCTCCTGTGCTTCTCTGGACTAGGAGAGTGCCTGGCGCACAAAATGCACCAAGTGGTCATTTTCTGTTTGGTTTTGTGGAAGACAAAACGCATAGGTGTTACAAAGTTCAGAAAAACACAGGCAAGTAAGTTTCCTTTCCACATCTACCTCCACATCTCTACGGTGGCGCAAACAATGATTAACTTCTCATGGAACCTTCCAGATTTGCTCCGACAAGAAAATGGCAGCACCATTCAAAAATCGCTTTTATCACCAGACAATATATCCTGGATATAGAGATCCTGTTTCCTTTTCTGTACAATGGGGATATGAAAGAAGCCACCTCACAGGCTTGTTACAAGGATTAAATGAGTTAATACTCATTTTTTAACAGTACCATGTATACAGCAGACACTCTATAAGTACTAGCTCTTATTGATATCCAGAGATCTGCTTCTTCCTTTTGTAATGCCTTCATAGCATGCCAAGGGATGGGTGTACCACAGTTTATCCTACAGTTCTCGTTCATGGAGACTTTGCTGTAACAGTGCTTAATAAATATGGTTCCGCCTGTAATCCTAGCACTTTGGGAGGCCAAGGCAGGCAGATTGCTTGAGTTCAGGAATTTGAGACCAGCCTGGATGATATGGTTTGGCTCTGTGTCCCTAACTAGATCTCACGGTGAATTGTGATCCTCGATCTTAGGGGAGGGACCTGGTGGAAGGTGATTGGATCACAGGGGTGGATTTCCCCCTGCTGTTCTCAGGCCAGTGAGTTCTCATGAGATCTGGTTGTGCAGCACTTCCCCCCGGACGCCTCCTGCCACCATGTGAAGATGTGCTTGTTTCCCCTTCCTTTTCCGCCATGATTGTAAGTTTCCTGTGGCCTCCCCAGCCGTGCATCCTGCACAGCCTGTGGAACTGTGAGTCAGTTAAACCTCTTTTCTTTATAAACGACCCAGTCTCAGGTAGTTCTTTATAGCAATGTGAGAACAAACTAATACCCTGGCAACATGGCGAAACCCTGTCTCTACAGAAATTACAGGAATGAGCCAGGCGTGGTGGCTTGTGCCTGTGGTCCCAGCTACTCAGGAAGCTGAGGTGGGAGGACTGCTTGATATGGGGAGGTTGAGGCTGCAGTGAGCCACGACTGTGCCACTGCACTCTAGCCTGGGCAACAGCGTGAGACCCTGTTTCAAAAAAATATCTGTGGTGAAACAAAAGAACGGATGAATGAAGAAATAAATGTAGAAATACTCGGAGCAGGATATAAGGAACCTGGGTAAGTTTCAGAGATCCCAAGATCTTCAAAGGCATCTTTCAAGGCACTAAGTCCATTTACAAGTTCCTTCCAATGTTATATGTTCAATACTACCAGCACGATCAGATTGTACCGTGCGTGGGGTGCTATGGCCATTCTTTGATGGAGAACTGGTCTACCCATGGTGATAATTCTCACAGGTGCAAGCTGAGCTGGTCCACAGTTGAGCGACTGCTCTTGCCCCAGATAATGTAGTTAATGTTCTTCCCAAGAGCTCATGGCTTTTGAGGATACTGCTGGTCCCAAAAGGGAGAGAGCAATTGGTCAAAAGAATACCACTGCAGCCCAGGGAGGGGACTGTGTACCGAAGGAACAGTCCCCAAGGTGTCCTTGAGGGGTTTGAAGGCTACCTGGTGAGGCTCGACTGTGCTGTAGGATGAAGCTGAAGAGTGGGGTGGGAGGCAGGGCTGAGGAAGGAGATGGGTCATGAACTTGATTAAAATGTATTTTTGTAATTCTGAGTTGAAAATAGACACACCGACTTCATGCTGACTGTTTCAGCTTCCTGACGTAGCCCGGCTTGTGGGGGCCTTCCCATTCAGCATGTCTCCGTGGCAACAGGCCACTTTCTCATTCACGCCATCTCCAGGGTTACCTTGCTTGGCTCATTCATGACTGTTGCCATAGAGACAGGTCCATTGATACAATCTTGGCTCTCTGGAACTTTGCTTTCCCAATGACGGAGTACTGGCTGTGGGGTAGGTGTGACACTGTGATAGGGTGTGAGGCGAAGACTGTTCTGGGAGGAGTTGAGGTATAAAGACTTAAAATCCGGCAAGAGGAAGATAGGGTCATGGTGGGAGACAGGCTAAGGCAGTAGACGAATATCATTCCTGATTTCAACATGTGAAATGGTTGATCCTTTAACAATCTTGTGTGTGTGTTGTGTGTCTGTGTGATGCCTTTTATTAGACTCAAAGTGCAAATACAGCAGGCACTTCGCCTTGTCATTGCTGCTGTCTGTACCTCCAGCATCTAGCACAGTGCCTGGTATAAATTAAATGTCTCCTCAAATAATAATAATATATTTTTGGGGGCAGGGTCTCATTCTGTCACCCAGGGGAGAGTACAGTGGCTCGATCTTGGCTCACTGCAACCTCCGCTTTCGGGGCTCAAATGATCTTCCCATTTCAGCTTCCCTAATAGCTGGCTACATGCACGCCACCATGCCTGGCTAATTGTGGTATTTTGTGTAGAGACAGTGTTTTGCCATGTTGCTCAGGCTGGTCTCAAAGTCCTGGTTCAAGCTCAGAAGTGAATCAGGAGTGCAAGTGATCCTCCCACCTTGGGTTCCCAAAGTGCTAGGATTACAGGCATGTGCCACTGTACCTGGCCCACCCATGAATAATTATTGAATAAATTAGAACTTGTTGCTTGTGGTTAAACTGTAAAAATAGAAATTATCCTTGATAAACCATAAAAATATAAAAACATTAGAACAGAACTTCCAAAAGCATCCACCACTATTATTTACGTCTACCTCCCAGCATGTATGCCCATATAGTGCATTTTCTCCTGTTTGTTAGACAACTGTGTGTGCTTCCATCTAAAGAAAAACCTTCCACGTGTACACCAAATGCCATCCCCTCTCACCCACTGAGAGATGTCCCTCCTGACACTCTTCCCTTCTTCCTCCAGCATCCTCACAGTTTTCTTCCCGAATAGTTCATTCCTATCAGCATAAAATCTACTGTTAGCTCTCCCATCTTTTCGGTTTTTTTTTTTTTTTTTTTTTTTAAGAAAGGGTTTTGCTCTGTTGTCCAGGCTGGAGTGCAGTGGCGTGATCGTAACTCACTGCAGCTTCAACCTCCCAGGCTTACGAGATCCTCCCACCTCAGACTCCCGAGTAGCTGGGACCGCAGGCATGCACCACCATGCCCAGCTAATTAAAAAAAAATTTTTTTTGTAGAGATGGGGTCTCACTACGTTGTCCAGGCTAGTCTCAAACTCCTGACCTCAGCCTATGAAAACAGTGAGATTACAGTCATGAGTCACTGTGCCTGGTCTTTCTTTTCTTTTTTAAGGAAACAAACCTGTAAAATCCACTTCCCCCACCAGCTAACACACACCCCATCCCTCCTCTCCTCTCTCCACTCTCTCTCCTGTACCCTTCACACCAGAACTCTTTAAAAGAGCTAGTAGTAATCATTCCAATAGGCTCTTGGCTTCACCTCTTCACCTAAGCAGCTCTGGCTCAGGTCATGAAAGACCTCCATGCCACTAAATCCAATGGTCAATGCTCATTTTTCATTTGACTCAACCTGTCGGCATCATCGATCAATCCCTCATACTTGAAATGTCTTAGCACTTTCCTTGCACGGCAGCCAGCACCTGCATTCTTCTGATTTGCTGCAATTCAGTCTTCTCTGCTGGCTCCTCTTCATCTTCCCCAACCTCTCTAATGATGGAGAGTAAGACCTGGGCTCATCCTGGGTGCTCTTCTGCATCCACGCCCTTATTCAGTTCCGTGGCTTTAAACAGCCTCCACAGGATGCTGACTCCTGCATTTGGATCCCCAGCTCTGACTTGCCTTTTTTTGAATCTTAGACTCCAATTCCTATTAGATTGGTGCAAAAGTTATTTACTTTGCCATTACTTTTTTTTCCCTTTTTTTCTGAGACAGAATCTCACTCTGTTGCCCAGGCTGCAGTGCGGGCAGATTAGAAACTACTAAAAAATTTTAGCCAGGTGTGTGCCTGTAGTCCCAGCTACTCCAGAGGCTGAGGCGGGAGGATCGCTTGAGCCTGGGAGCTCAAGGATACAGTGAGCTGAGATCATACCACAGCATTCTGGCCTGGGCAACAGTGAGATCCTGCCTCAAAAAAAAACCAAAAAAAAAAAAAAAAAAAAGAAAGAAAGAAAGTTCTGAGATGCCCATGTAGGACAACTGGTTTACTCATTGGGGGGCTTTTCTCAAAGTGATTTTGGGGAATGTGGGAACTACTGGGATGGGGAGAGCATGCGAAGGAGATGGTGGTGTGATCTCGGCTCACTGTAACCTCCATCTCCCGGTTCCAGCGATTCTCCTGCCTCAGCCTCCAGAGTAGCTGAAATGACAGGCACCCACCACCATACCAGGTTAATATTGTATATTTTTTAGTAGAGACAGGGTTTCACCATTTTAGCCAGCATGATCTCGGTTTCCTGTTTCATCATCTGCCTGTCTTGGCCTCCCAAAGTGCTGGGATTATAGGCGTGAGCCACCATGCCTGGCCACTTTGCCATTACTTTTAATGGCAAAACCGTGATTACTTTTTGCGCCAACCTAATAGATGGCCAACACAATATCTCTACCATTCATAGACACTTTACAGAAAGCTGGGGTCCCAATGTGCTCACCCATTTGTCTCCTTCCCCATTTTAGTTAATGGCAAATGCATTCTTTCCATCGCCCATGTGATAGGGTTTGGCTGTGTCGCCATCCAAATCTCACCTTGAAGTGTGATAATCCCCATGCATCAAGGACAGTGTCAGGTGGAGGTAACTGAATTACAGGGCAGTTTCCCTCATACTGTCCTTGTGGTAGTGAATAAGTCTCATGAGACATGATGGCTTTATAAATGGCACAAGCTCTCTTGTTTGCCACCATGTAAGATGTGCCTTTCCATCTCATTTTTCTTCTGCCATGAATGTGAGGCCTCCCCAGCCATGTGGAACTGTGAGTTCATTAAACCTCTTTCCTTTATAAATTACTCAGTCTCTGGAACGTCTTTATTAGCAGCGTGAGAACGGACTAATGTGCCATGTCAAAAACCACAGGGTCCTCCTTGCCTTCTCTCTCTCTCCTGCCTCTCCTTTCTGAGACAGGTTCTCACTTTGTATCCCAGGCTGGAGTGCAATGGCACAACCACAGCTCATGACAGTCTCAAATTTCTGGGCTCAAGTGATCTTCCTGCTTCACCACCCCGAGTAGCTGGGATTACAGGCATACATCTCCATGACTGGCTAATTTTTAAAAATTTTTAAATAGAGACAGGGGTCTCACTATGTTGCCCAGGCTGGTGTCGAACTTTTGGGCCCAAGTGGCCCTCCCCACTTGGCCTTCTAAAGTGCTGGGATTACAGGTGTGAGCCACTGTGCCCAGCGTCTCTCTTTCTCTTAAAGTTCATACTCAATTGAGTCTGCAAATCTGCTTATCTCTATGTTCAACACAGAGAGTGAAACCAACCACCCTTCCCTACCTCGATGACCACAGCCCTGACTTGAGGGCTTCATCACTGCTTGTTCAGAACACTGCAAGCAACTCCCAAATGATGTCCTTGTTTCCATGCTGCGTCTAGTGTATTATTTTTAAAATGTTTTATTTATTTTGCAGAAAAGGGGTCTCACTGTGTTGCACAGGCTGGACTTGAACTCCTGGGCTCAAGTGATATCCTCCTGCCTTGGTCTCCTGAGTAGCTGGGACTACAGGCATGTGCCACCCTACCTTCAGCAATTCTCTAGCTTTGAAAAGTATATGGTGGTGATATAAGATACAAACCACAGGAGAGACTGGCTGAAGTCCAGGTAGGAACTCTTTGTACTATCTTTACAACCTTTTTTTTGAGACAGGATCTTGTTCCGTCACCCAGGCTGGAGTGTAGTGGCACAATCTTGGCTCACTGCAACCTCCACCTCCCGGGTTCAAGCAATTCTCCCGCCTCAGCCTCCTGAGTAGCTGGGACTACAGGCACGTCTCACCACACCTGGATAATGATCGCGGCACTGCACTCTAGCCTGGGCAATAGAGACCCCGTCTGAAAAAAACAAACCAAAAAACCAAACCAACCACCAGCACCAAAAAAAAACTATGCAGGCAGATACCAGCAAAGGCCAATGTGGCACATTAAGGAGTTTGGATGGTATCCTGGAAGCAATGAGGGTTTAAAAACCAGGGACTGTCAGAGATAGCCCAGGAATCATATGTGGTCCTCTAGGTGGACTCAGAGATAGCCCAGGAATCATATGTGGTCCTCTAGGTGGACTCAGAGATAGCCCAGGAATCATATGTGGTCCTCTAGGTGGACAGAAGGCCCTCATGGTCCCATGACAGGGACAAGGAAGGGGTCATTAAAAATAAAGAAACGGAAGCCAAAAGCATCATCAGGCTGAGAAGAAAAAAATGTCTTAGCACGCCTGAGAACACATTCGTGAAACAGAATCTCTGCTGGGTACAGAGGCTCATGTCTGTGGCCCCAGCACTTTGGGAGGCCAAGGCAGGCAGATTGCTTGAGCCCAGGAATTAGAGACCAGCCTGGGGAACTCAGCAAAAGCCCATCTCTATCAAAAGTACCAGGTGGGTGCCTATAGTCCCAGCTACTCCCGAGGCTGAGGTGGGAGGATCGCCTGAGCCAGGGAGGTCAAGGATACAGTGTGCTGAGATCACACCACTGCACTCCAGCCTGGGTGACAGAGCAAGATCCTGTCTCAAACAAAAGCAAAAACAAAAACCAACCAAAAAGAAAGAAAAGAAAGAGATGCCCATATAGGTGGTTACTCATTGGGGGGCTTTATCCCAAAGCAGTTTTGGGGAATGTGGGAACTACTGGGATGAGGAGGGCATAGGAGATGGGCTGCATTCTCAGGGAGCTTAAAGGAATCAGGGCAGGATCTGGGGGATGGAAGATCCTGTCTTCCTCTGAGACAGAGAGAAGGCGGCTGTGTGTGTGGCGTGGAGCAGAGGCAGGTGGTGCCGACATGAAACCGGGTGGAAGGAAGGGAGACAGATGCAATCCCTGCATATTCTCAGCCCATTCTGTGCTGTTCACAACACTCCTGGCTTTATGACTCGGGGGATAGGGTGAAAGGCTCCTGCATGTCAGAGCTGGACTGAGAGGACGCTCCTCCCGTTTTCAGAGCTGGGTGGGTCATAACATTTAGAAGTAGATGCAGCTGCGCGCGGTGGCTCACGCCTGTAATCCCAGCACTCTGGGAAACTGAGGCAGGAGGCTCACTCAAGGTCAGGGGTTTGAGACCAGCCTGGCCAACATGGCAAAACCCCATCTCCACTAAAAACACAAAAATTAGCCAGTCGTGGTGACGATGGTGTGCGCCTGTAGTCCCAGCTGCTCTGGAGGCTGAGGCAGAATTGCTTGAACCTGGGAGGCGGAAGTTGCAGTGAGCTGAGATCACACCACTGCACTCTGGCCTGGGCGACAGAGCAAGACTGTCCTCTCCCCCGCCAAAAAAAAGTAGATGAGGCCTCAGAATTCATTAAAACCAACTTCCTGATTTTACAACGAACACGAAATTCCAGAGGGACTGAGGGAGCTGTCCAAGGTCACTCAGCAAGTGAGGGACAGATCTGGGACCACAAGATGAGTCTCTCACCAGCTGGCTGTGTCTTTCTACTGCACGGTGCTGGTCCCCACAGGACTCTGAGCGGTCCTCTCTGTTGAAGCTTCCTACACTGATAAAAATATTCTCTGTCCATGCTGTCCAATATGATAGCCACCACCCACAAGGGATGATTAAGCACTTGAAGTGCAGCCTGTGTGAGTGAGAAACAGAATTTTAAATGTTGCTTAATTTTTTGGAGACAAGGTCTTGCTCTGTCACCCTGGCTGAAGTGTGGTGGCACAATCACAGCTCACTGCAGCCTCAATCTCTTGGGCTCAAGCGATCCTCCTGCCTCAGCCTCCCGAGTAGCTGGGATCACAGGCCTGCACCACCATGCCTGGGTAATTTATTTTTACTTTTTATAGAGATGGGGTTTTCCTATGTTGCCCAGGCTGGTCTCAAACTCCTGGGCTCAAGCAATCCTCCAGCCTCAGCTTCCCAAAGTGTTGGGATTATAGGTGTAAGCTACCGCATTTAGACTGTGTGTGGTGGCTCACACCTGTAATCCCAGCACTTTGGGAGGCCGAGGCACTGGATCATTTGAGGTCAGGAGTTCAAGACCAGCCTAGCCAACATGGTGAAATCTTGCCTCTATTAAAAATACAAAAACTAGCTGGGTGTGGTGTGCACACCGCTAACCCCAGCTATTTGGAAGGCTGAGGCAGGAGGATTGTTTTGTATATGTTGCCAGGATCAAAACAAAACAAAAAACCCAAAACCAATTTAATATCCACATATGGCTATCGCGGTGACCAAATTGCACAGTACAGCTCTAAGAATATTTCCAAGAATGGCTTTTGATGACCACCTCAAAGCTCACAGTCTTTCCAAAGAGACCATCTCCTTCCCCCCAAGGGGGCAGTCTGACGTTCCAGGAGGTGGCAGCCACTTGTCCAGGTCAGAAAGCGACTGCCAAGAACTCACTGGACCTTGGAAGTCAGCCAGCTGTCAATCTGTCAGCTTGCATCCGGAGGGCTGGAGGAGAAGCGCTGCGTTAACTATGCAGCCCTGTGCTCCTGTGCACGCTCGGTATGCGGGTCCCGAGGGGTTTACACTCCGCTGGGCAGGGACAGGGAGGGAAGGCTGTCATGTTTCACTTTCTGAATGTCCAGCTGCTGTGACAGCAGGGAACAGTCGCCAAGGGCTGAGAGTGGTGGGTGGGCTGGCTCCCCAAATAGAAAAATCCACCCAGAGCCCGTTCTGTAGGCAGTGAGGTGGCTTCCATCAAACCAGTCGTGGATCCTCTGCTCCTGTACAGCCCAGGATGTGAATGCCTCACTTTCTGGGGATGCACTGGCCTGGGTTTCTGCACTAATTCCAGCACGAGGAGTTAAAAGAGAACCATAGCGCCTGTAATCCCAGCAGTCTGGGAGACCGAGGTGGGCAGATCACGAGGTCAGGAGTTCCAGACCAGCTTGGCCCACATGGTGAAACCCAGTCTCTACTAAAAAATACAAAAATCAGCCAGGCATGGTAGTGGGCATCTGTAATCCCAGCTACTTGGGAGGCTGAGGCAGGACAATCGCTTGCCACTGCACTGCAGCCTGGGTGACAGAGTGAGACTCCATCACAAAAAAAAAAAAAAAAAAAAAAAAAGGGAACCAAAGCATCTTCTACCAAGGCACAGACCTCCATGGCCATTTCTGTCATGAGCTCTCTTTCAACCCCATGTTATTTTCTTTCCTGGCAGTTAGCACAGTAGATGCTCAAAAAGGTATCTGTGACAACATCTGTGTTGCAAATGATGTCGAAAACATGCAAACCCACATTGGTTTGAATCCTGGCTCTGCCACTTACTGCCCATCCTCAGGTGAGTCACTTAACCCCACTCTGTCTTGATTTCTCTGTGATGTTCCTCGTAGAGAGAAGACATTTGTTAATGTATGAAAAGTCCTTAGAAGAGTGGAATGACGCTTCCACGAAGTCAGCTTTCTCAGGTCCACAGTGCATATCTGGGGGAGTGCAGGCAGGCGGGGGCAGAACCCTTCGGGCATTCAATACAAGGCAGTGGTGTGTGTATGTGGGAGGCGGTCTCAGATGTCAGAACCTGAATTCCAGAGCGCATTCTGCGGGTAGTGGGCTCAAGAGTGAACCTTCCAGAAGCTATGCTGATGTGCTAATCCCTGGAACTTAGGAATGCTACTTTATTTGCAGGTATGACTTAGTTAAGAATACGAGGGCAAGAGCTTATTCCTGGATTTTCTGAGTGGGGTCTAAATACGGTCACATGTATCCTTATGACAGAAGGGCAGAGGGAACTTTGAGAGGGAAGAGGAGAAGGCCCTGTGACCACAGAGGCAGAGACTGGAGTGAAGCCACGCCTAACCCAGTGGGAGGAGTCTCCCTGGAGCCTCTGGAGGGACCTAGGGCTTCCAAAAGTGAGAGAATATGTTTTCCTTGCCATAAGCCGTGCGGTTTACGGTAGTCATGCACGACATAATGATGCTTTGGTCAACAACAGACTGCCTATACAACAGTGGTCTGTCCCATAGGTTATGATACTGATTTTTTTTTTTTGAGATGGAGTCTTGCACTGTCGCCCAGGCTAGAGTGCAGTGACACAATCTTGGTTCACTGCAACCTCCGCCTCCTGGGGTTCAAGTGATTCTCCTGCCTCAGCCTCCTGAGTAGCTGGGATTACAAGCACCCAAACCATGTCCAGCTAATTTTTATTTTTATTTTAGTAAGGATGGGGTTTCACCATGTTGGTCAGGCTGGTCTCAAACTCCTGACCTTGTGATCGGCCCGCCTTGGCCTCCCAAAGTGCTGGGATTACAGGTGTGAGCCACCGCACCTGGACCTATAATACTGTATTTTTACGGAATCTTTTCTGTTTAGATAAGTTTATGTTTTATTTTTTGAGATGGAGTCTTGCTCTGTCACCCAGTCTGGAGTGCAGTGGTGCAATCTCAGCTCACTGCAACCTCTGCCTCCTGGGTTCAAGCAATTCTCCTGCCTCAGCCTCCTGAGTAGCTGGGAATACAGGCGTGTGCCACCATGCCCGGCTAATTTTTGTATTTTTGGTAGAGACAGGGTTTCACCATGTTGGTCAGGCTGGTCTCGAACTCCTCACCTCAGGTGATCTGGGAATACAGGCGTGAGCCACTGTGCCCAACCTAGATATGTTCAGATACACAAATATTTAGATTATGTTACAATTGCCTAGAGTATTCAATCCAGTAATCTGCTGTGCAGGTTTCCAGACTAGGAGCAATAGGGTATACCCCATAACTGAGGTGTGCAGTAGGTCACACCATCTTGGTTTGTGTAAATTCACTACCTGATGTTCATACAATGACAAAATCGCCTGATGACTCAGTTCTTAGATTGTATTCCCAGGGCTGGAAACAGGGGCTCATACCTATAATCTCAGCACTTTGGGAGGTCAAAGTAGGAGGCTCTCTTGTGCCCAGGAGTTTGAGACCAGTCTCAGAAACATAGGGAACCCCATCTCTACAAGAAATTTAAAAATTAGCTGAGTGTGTTGGCATGCATCTGTGGTCCCAGCTACTCTGGAGGCTGAGGTGGGAGGATCACTTGAGCCCAGGAGGTCAAGGATGTAGTGAGCTGTTATCAGGCCACTGGACTCCAGCCTGGGTAACAGAGTGAGACCTTGTCTCAAAAAATAGGCTGGGTGTGGCTCACGCCTGTAATACCATCACTTTGGGAGGCCAAGGCGGGCGGATCACGAGGTCAGGAGTTTGAGACCAGACTGGCCAACATGGTGACACTCTGTCTGTACTAAAAATACAAAAATTGGCCAGGCGTGGTGGTGCGGGCCTGTAATCCCAGCTACTCAGGAGACTGAGGCAGGAGAATCGCTTGAACCCAGGAGGCTGAGGTCATATAATGAGCCAAGATTGTGCCACTGCACTCCAGCCTGGGTGACAGAGCATCTCAAAATAAGGAAGTAAGTAAGTAAATAAATAAATAAAATAAAAATTAAGAAGTATCCCCCAAGATAATGTCAGTTAAACAAGATGTGTAGATTTTGTTAACTAGCCAGACCCAGGGTAGAGTGGATATAAATAAGAGTGGATATAAATAAGAATGCTGTTAAAATGAAGAAAATTCTGGTTGGGTGAGGTGGCTCCCACCTGTAATCCCAGCACTTTGGGACGCTGAGGCAGGTGAGTCACTTGAGGTCAGGAGTTTGAGACCAGCTTGGCCACTATGGTGAAACCCTGTTTGTACTAAAAATCCAAAAAATTAGCTGGGCATGGTGGCACACAACTGTAGTCCCAGGCATTCAGGAGGCTGAAACAGGAGAATTGCTTGTATCTGGAAGGTGGAGGTTGCAGTGAGCCGAGATTGCGCCACTGCACTCCAGCCTGGGCAACAAGAGCGAAACTCTGTAAATAAATAAATAAATAGAAAAAAAAAAACATTTTTTTTAAAGAATGCTGTTGACTTTGGGATTTTTGGGCAGGGGTCAGCAAAGCCCATGGGCTGGCCATCTATTTTTATAAAGTTATGTGGAATACAGCTGCATCTATTCATTGATCTATTGCACAGAAAAGCTCTCTCTCCCCCAAGTGGAAGGAGGCTCACTTCAGAGTCTCTTTTGTTAAATAAAGCAGTGAATTGAGTTGAATAGTATCTCCCCTAAATTCTTGTCTACCAAAACCTCAGAATGCAGTCTTGTTTCAAAGTAAGTTCTTTGCAGATGTAATTAATTAAGGATCTTGAGATGAGATCATCCTGGATTTAGAGTAAACCCTAAATTCAACGACTCGTATCCTTCTAAGAAGAGGAAAGGACACAGACACACAGAGGAAAAAGGCAAGAGAAGATGGAAGCAGAGACTGAGGTGGATGCCAGACAAAGAATACCAAGGATTGTCAGGAGCCACCAGAGGAGCAGAGGAAGAATTCTTCCCTCGAGCAGTTGTCAAGGTGGCTCTGCTGACACCTTGATTTTAGGCTTCGAGCCTCCAGAACAGTGAGAAAATAAATTTCTGTTGTTTTAAATCACCAAATTCATGGAATTTTGTTATAGCAGCCCTAGAAAGCCAACATAGGGAGAGAAAGATGAGTTAACGTGCCTTTGCCCCTGATTTCATCATTCAATTAATTCTGGAAAAGAACCCCTTATCAGATAGGTCCTGTTAGACAATTTGATTCACTAAATATAGTAGCAACCACTGAGGCCAACCACTCCCTCATCCCCTACCATCTTTTACAGCAGTGAAATCTTAGTCAAGTCCTGGACTTCCCAACAAAACTACATTTCTGGCCGGGTGGGGTGGCTCATGCCTGTAATCCCAGCACTTTGGGAGGCCGAGGCGGGTGGATCACGAGGTCAAGATATCGAGACCATCCAGGTAACATGGTGAAACCCCGTCTCTACTAAAGATACAAAAAATTAGCTGGGCATGGTGGCGCGTGCCTGTAATCCCAGCTATTCAGGAGGCTGAGGCAGGAGAATTGCCCGAACCCAGGAGGCAGAGGTTGCGGTGAGCCGAGATCCCGCCATTGCACTTCAGCCTGGGTAACAAGAGTGAAACTCCGTCTCAAAACAAAAAAACTCCAAAAACTACATTTCCCAGCATTGCTAGCAGTTTGGTATGATCACATGATTAAGTTTCTTTAGTGATATATCAGTGAAAGTGACAGCTGCCACTTTGGGGTCTGAGACTTAAGACATTGTGGGAGAACCCCTCTTCTGCCTATTCAAGACCAGTTAAGTTCTGATTGTGCAAATGATGCTGAACATGATTTGGTGGTAGAGAAAGAAGAGGGCTGCAGGAACCTGAATCCCTGAATGACTTTGTGGAAGTGAGCTTCCCTGCCAACCTGCATGGCTAACCTTGCAGCTATTACAGGAGGGATTTTTTTTTTCTTTAAGGTTTTAATCCAGTGGTCTTTTGGGTCTCTTACTACAGCAACATACCTTTGCCACATAATGTAATAAATACTAATTATGTACCCAGGAAGTTGTAGTCACTGGGGATAGGACAATGACTGGATAGGTACAGCCCTGCCCTCATGGAGCTTACAGTCTAAGGGAAAGAAAGCAGATTATTTAAACCTCAATTACAATACAGTGGGATAAAAAAGCTGGTGGAAGAGCACTGCCATGGTCTGAATGTCTGTGTCTTTCTCAAATTCATATGTTGAAACCTAGTCACCAATGTGAAGACATCAGGAAGTAGGGCCTTTGCGAGGTGATTAGACCATAAAGATGGATTTGTTTTCCTATAAGAGAAGCTCCAGAGAGCTGCCTTGACTCTTTTCACCATGTAAAGATGCAATAGGAAGACACCTTCCATGAAACAAGAAGTGCCCCCATATCAGACACCAAATGTGTCAGTGCCTTGATCTTCCTAGCTTCCAGAACTGTGGAAAATAAATTTATGAGGTGTATAAGCCACCCAGTTTAAGGCATTTTATTATAGCCATGCAAGAGGGCTAAAACAGGTACTCTCTGGGCAAAGGAAGTGTCCTAATCCAGACTTGGAGGGTCAGGAAAGGGTTTCTGGAGGAAATGATGCCTATTCTGAGACTTGATGGCAAAGGGAGGAAATAAGAAGAGTATTTCAAGAAGGAAAAATAATTTCAAGGCTATTCAGTGAAAGAAAGTATAGGATGCTAGGGGATCCTTAAAAAGTTCAATGGGCTGGATGTGGTGGCTCATGCCTGTAATGCCAACACTTTGGGAGGCCAAGATGGAAGGAATGCTTTAGCCCAGGAGTTTGAGACCAACCTGAGCAACACAGTGAGAACCCATCTCTACTAAAAATAAAAAAAAATTAGCTGAGTGTAATGGCATGCGCCTGTGGTCCCAGCTACTCAGAAGGCTGAGGTGGGAGGATCACTTGAGCCCAGGAGTTTGAGGCTGCAGTGGGCTGTGACCGCACCACTGCATTCCAGCATGGGTGACAGAGTGAAACCATGTCTCAAAAAAAGAAAATTTCGATGTAGCTAGAGTGGAGAGATAACACAGGTGATATGGGTCAAGGCCAGATGATGCAGGGTCTCAAAGATACTGCTAAGAGCAATGGGTCACCTTGAAAGGACTTTACAAGAAGGAAGACTTGGTGAGATTTACATTCTGTGCAGTAAAGACTTAACTCCTTGGGGGTGGGGAGCTCAAGCTCTGCAAAGGAGAGGCCAGGAATAGGAAGGACTAACCCTTGGCTGGCTCCTGGAAGGAATATCAATATATCTTAGGGCCTTGGGCCATGCCTGGTAGTTTGTGCTCACAATGGGATCTATGGTGACTGCCTGTTTGTGTTCAGCTGAGTCACACTGTATCAGTTTAAGTCAGTCACATGGGTGCTCCATGTCAATGTAAGTGAGTCCCAATAAAAACCTTGGACAACAAGGTTCAGGGGAGTTTCTCTGGTTGGTGGTACACTGTGCATTGTCATACACCATTGCTGGGAGAACTGAGCACTGTTTGCATAACTCCACTGGGGGAGGACAGCTGGAAGCTCATGCCTGATCTCCCCTGGACATTGGCTTGTGCACCTTCTGCTTTGCAGATTTTAATCTGCATCCTTCCACTGTAATAAACCATAACTGAGTTTCACAGCTTTTCTGGGTCCTGTGAACCCTTTTAGCAAATCTTAAAACCTGAGAGTGGTCTTGGAGAACCTGACACATATTCTTCCAACCTTGAAGCTACTCCAGGTCAGTAAGATTCCTGTTCTAGTTGCATCTCAATAGAAAAGCAATTCTCTCTCTGACAAACTTTCAGATGTCCTGCCTGCTTGCTGGCCACAGGACTTCAGGGCATTTGGAGATGGGCAAGACTGGTCTCTTTCTCCAAGCAGCTCAGAGTCTAGAGGGCAAGGCAGAAAGGAGATCAAAGACAGCGATCAGCACGCTGAGTGCTTTTGCAGCAGAGTGCGTGATGGAGGGTCAGTGGGTTCATCCCTACCTTAAATTCTGGCCAGGAATGGGGACAAGTCGCAGCACCCAGATCAGAGATTAAGCTGATGAAGCTTGAGGGCAGTGGTGCTATGCATCTCAGGGGAGAAGGAGGTGAAGTGGAGCCAATGCTGTGTGAGCCAGGATTGAATTCTAGAGAGAATTTTCTTTCTTTTCTTTTTGAGACAGAGTCTTGCTCTGTCACTCAGGTGGGAGTGCAGTGGTGCAATCTTGGCTCATTACAACCTTCACCTCCCCAGGCTCAAGCCATCCTCCTATCTCAGCCTCCTGAGTAGCTGGGATACAGGCATGTACCACCATGCCTGGCTAATTTTTTAATTTTATTTATTTATTTATTTATTTGTAGAGGCAAGGTTTTGCCATGTTGTCCAGTCTGGTCTCAAACTCTTGAGCTCAAGTGATCTACCTGCCTCAGCCTCCCAAAGTGCTGGGATTACAGGTGTGAGCCACCACACCTGGCCAAGAATTTTCTTCCAGAAAGTCCACTTGAAGTTGTGTATCATTTCCAGTAGCCACAGCGACTCTGAGAAATAAATGAGGCTCTTTGCTGATGTTGGCTAAAATCTAAAACACCACCCAAGGCAACCTGTATCATATTCTCTAAATACTCCATGCCACAACCCCCTTGCCCTGCCCTCCAGGGAGCGCCCCTCACAAATGTCACTGTTCTTCCTTCCCTTTCATACCATCTTCATTTAGCAATCAAAACAGTCAGTGCCTGCCAACAGCTGTGCTGGATGCACCATCATTTAAGTTTTTAACTTAATTTTTATGTTTTAGAGGCAGGGTCTTGATCTGTCCCCCAGGCTGGACTGCACTGGCATGATCACAGATCACTGCAGCCTTGAACTCCTGGGCTCAAGCGATCCTCCTGCCTCAGCCTCCTGAGTAGCTAGGACCAGAGGCACGCTTGCACCACCACGCACAGATAACTTATTTTATTTCATTTTTGCAGAGATGGAGGTCTTGCTATGTTTCCCAGGCTGGTCTCTAACTCCCGGCCTCAAGTGATCCCCCCTACCTCAGACTCTCAAAGTGCTGGATGACAGGCATGAGTCATAGTTCTTGGCCATCTGCTCTTTTAAATAATCCACACAACAGACATCCATTTCTCTCTCTCTTTTTTTTTCTTTTTGAGATGAAGTCTTGCCCTGTCACCCAGGCTGAAGTGCAATGGTATGATCTCAGCTCACTGTAACCTCTGCTTCCTGGGTTCAAGTGATTCTCCTGCCTCAGCCTCCCGAGTAGCTTGGATTACAGGCACATGCCACCATGCTCAGCTAATTTTTTTCTATCTTTAGGAGATACAGGGTTTCACTATGTTGGCCAGGCTGGTATCGAACTCCTGACCTCGTGATCTGCCCACCTCGGCCTCCCAAAGTGTTGGGATTACAGGCGTGAGCCACTGCACTTGGCCCAGACATCCATTTCTAATGCAGTAAGCTGGGTAATAAGACCGGCCCCTCTTGCTGAAAACAATGACAAATCCTGCATAAAACCTGAAGGGCCATGTTGTTGAAGCACTAAAGGCCTGACAGTTAGTAGTTATCAGCCCCAAATAAATAAGTGAAGTCAAGAATTTCCCAGCGGTAACCTGAGCATCTACCAGAGCATTAAAACTTTTGCCCTTGGTTGACAAAGGGCTGATATCCAGAATTTACAAAGAACTCAAACAGATTTACAGGAAAAAAACAAACAAGCCCATTCAAAAATGGGCAAAGGATATGAACAGAAACTTTACGAAAGCAGACATACATGAGGCCAGCAAACATATGAAAAAGTGCTCATCGTCATTGGTCATTAGAGAGATGCAAATCAAAACCACACTGAGATACCATCTCACACCAGTTAGAATGGCGATCATTAAAAAATCTGGAGACAACAGATGCTGGAGAGGATGTGGAGAAATAGGAACACTCTTACACTGTTGGTGGGAGTGTAAATTAGTTCAACCATTGTGGAAGACAGTGTGGCGATTCCTCAGGGACCTAGAAATAGAAATTCCATTTGACCCAGCAATCCCATTACTGGGTATCTATCCAAAGGACTATAAATCGTTCTACTATAAGGACACATGCACACGAATGTTCATTGCAGCACTGTTTACAATAGCAAAGACCTGGAACCAACCCAAATGCCCAACGATGATAGACTGGACTGGGAAAATGTGGCACATATACACCATGGAATATTATGCAGCAATCAAAAATGATGAGTTTGTGTCCTTTGTAGGGACATGGATGAATCTGGAGAACATCATTCTCAGCAAACTGACACAAGAACAGAAAAAGAAATACCGCATATACTCACTCATAGGTGGGTGAGAAAAATGAGAACACGTGGACACAGAGAGGCGGTCTACTATACACTGGGGACTGTTGGGGGGAATGGGGGAGGGACAGCGGGGGGGGGCTGGGGGGGATAGCCTGGGGATGAATGCCAAGTGTGGGTGAAGGGGAGGAAGGCAGCAAAGCACACTGCCATGTGTGTACCTATGCAACTATCTTGCTCGTTCTGCACATGTACCCCCAAACCTATAATGCAATAAAAATTAAAAAAAAAAAAAAAAAGAAAGAAAGAAAAGAAAAGAAAAAAAAAAAACTATTAAAAAGAAAAAAAAAACTTTTGCCCTGAGGGCATCTTTCTAACCCACAGAACTGCTGCTTTAAGACTTATTTATTTATTTAGAGACAGAGTCTCTCTCTGTCACTCATGCTGGAGTGCAGTGGTGTGATCTTGGCTCACTGCAACCTCTGCCTCCGGGGTTCAAGCAATTCTCCTGCCTCAACCTCCCAAGTAGCTGGGACTACAGGTGCATGCCACCACACCCAGTTAATACTTGTATTTTTTTTTTTCAGTAGAGATAGCATTTCACCATATTGTCCAGGCTGGTCTGAAACTCCTGACCTCATGATCCGCCCACCTTGGCCTCCCAAAGTGTTGGGATTACAGGCGTGAGCCATTGCACCCAGCTTGCTGTTTCAAGTCTTGTGGCATCCTGGAGAGCAGGGATGGGGCAAAGTCCACAGTACACATGTGTTAGAAAGTCTCAAAGGAGACCCCACTCCCCAAATAGGGTGGGGCCCCCAGTAAGCTATCACTGTAAGGTAAAAAACCTGAAGTGAAATTACCCCCATCTTCCCATCCCCAGAGATTTTGAGGAAAGTTACTCTGGTACTTCATAGAAAAGGAGAAAAGCAAAAATCTTTGAGAAATTATAACCACTGGAAAAAGTAAATGCAAATTGTCCATGGGGATACACCTTCATTGTAGGCGTCAATGAACTCCCATCAACAATGTCCCATGGAGGCTGGGCGCAGTGGCTCACACCTGTAATCCCAGCACTCTGGGAGGCTGAGGCAGGTGGATCACTTGAGGGCAGGAGTTCAAAAGCAGCCTGGCCACAGCGGTGAAACCCTGTCTCTACTAAAAATACAAAAAAAATTAGTTGGGTGTGGTGGTGCACACCTGTAATCCCAGCTACTTGGGAGGCTGAGGCTGGAGAATCACTTGGGCCTGGGAGGCTGGGGTTGCAGTGAGCTGAGATTACACCACTGCACTCCAGACTGGGCAACTGAGCAAGACTCTGTCTCACAACAAAACAAAACAAATCCAATGTCCCATGGAAAATGAGCTTCACACAACCAAAGATAACAAGACAGTCAAGAAACCAAGGCACCTGATGAGGAACCATGGGAAACAAGAGACAGCAGAAAAAAAAAAGCTGTAACAATTTTAGATATTTAAGTTATTTGGACACTGATTATAAAATTTCTTTGCATATTACGGGTTTTTTTTTTTATTAAAGATTTAGCCTTTTCTTTTGCATATTTAAGGAAATGTAAGACATGCTTGGAAACACCTATAGAATAATTCTCAATGGGTTATACCCTCCACAGGACATTTCATTTGGCAATGTCTGAGCCATTTTCGAATGTCACAACTGGGGAGGGGCTGATACTGGCATTTAGTGGGGTGAGAGGCCAGGGATGCTCTAAGTATCTTACAGTGCACAGGGTGGTGGCTCACAGCCAAGGATTACCTAGCCCAAAATGTCAACTGTGCCAAGGTTGAGAAATCCTGCTGCAGGGAGACAATACTACAAAAGATGAAGCAGGATTTAAAAGGATCAGACAGAACTTGCAGGAAGAAAACAATTCCAATACTTGGAGTTAAAAACACAGTGGGAGTGGTGAACAGCAGATTAGGCATAGCTAGAGAAGCAACTAGTAAGCTGGTGAGAGACAGGTACCATTATTCTCATTTGACAAATAAGGAAACTGAGACACACAGAGAGCCAGCCTCTTGCTTGCTGGGAAAGAAACCACAAATTGGCATCCGCCTAAGTCAAGATCTGTGCTGTTAAGCACTCTGCCATTCTGTTTAAACCCAAGGGAATGGTTTCCTCTCCCTGCCTGAGTCTCTGAATGTCTTTCCCACTTGCTATTTTCTTTGGCAAAATATTTTGGGGAAAATAGAATTTGTCTAAAAACGCCTGACAGAAGAAAGGCACATTGTGTTGCATTAGCATGCAGGCAACAATGCCTAGAGAAAAAAAGGCACAGCAATTTCCATCTCTAAAACATTTACCTTCCATTAACTCATTACGGCCCCAGTTCACAGCCAAGGGGCTTGTGAGTGTTTATCTTTACACAGATTCGGGGAAAATGGAAGAAACACACTGACAAAAGCATTCTCTCTTGAGTCCCTAGAAGCTCAAATGCAGGGTGCAGGGCTGTCCCTAATTTGCAACCCCAGAGTCTTCAGCTATAGGATCTTGAGCAAGTTACTTCCATCTTTATGCTTTGATCTCTCTCTCCGCAAAATGTGGATCATGAGCAACCAATCTCATAGGATTCTTTACAAAGATACAATGAGATGTGTTTAAAGGCCATGGCACATAACAACTGTTCAATGCGACTGGTGATTACTTCTATTGGAGAGGCAGGAAAGCACAGTGGCAGAACAAAACAAAACAACCCCCCCCCCCCCCGCCCGCCCCACACTCTGGGACCACACTCCTGGGTTTGAATTCCATCTCTACTACTCAGTAGCTGTGTGACCCTTGGAAAGCTACTTAACCTCTCTGGGCACTGGTTTCCTCATATGTAAAATGTGGATAATAACAGGCCTTATCATTTTTTTGAGATGGAGTTTCGCTCTTGTTGCCCAGGTTAGAGTGCAGTGGAGTGAGTCTCAGCTCACTGCAACCTCTGCCTCCTGGGTTCAAGTGATTCTCCTGCCTCAGCCTCCCAAGTAGCTGGGATTACAGGCATCTGCCATCATGCCCAGCTAATTTTTGTATTTTTAGTAGAGATGGGATTGCACCATGTTGGTCAGGCTGGTCTTGAACTCCTGACCTCAAGTGATCTGCCCATCTTGGCCTCCCAAAGTGCTGGGATTACAGGCATGAGCCACTGTGCCTGGCAACAGCTCTTATCTTATAGGCTCTTTAGAAGATTAAATGGGTTAGTATTTCTAAAGGGCTCATAGTAAACGCTAGTTGTTACTCTCATCACAATGTACGTGGATTATCAGCCTGTTGAGTGCAGTGCAGTTAAACTGAAGTTTCACAAGGGCAGAAAGCAGGCCTGTCTTGTTGATCACTGTGTCACCAGAGCCAGCACATAGTAGAAACTCAGTGAGCAATTTCTGAATGAATGAAATATTTCCTTTTTACCTGCCAATATAATCCCCAATGACTACCATTTGCTGAGAATCTACCCTGGAGCAGGCCCCCTAGTGGGCACATTACACCAATCATCTCCTCACATCCTCACAGCAACGCTGAGAGACAGGTGGCATCGTTCCATTTCACAGATAAAGAAACTGCATGTCAGAGTGGCCCCCCAGCCTATGAACGGAAAAGCCAGAATTTTCACCGTGTCCACTGGGATTCCCAAATCCAAACATTCAGCTACTTTCTGCCACCAGAGTCTTTCCTTCAACCTGAGATCCACTCTCATGGATCCCACAGCCAACTCGCAGACTGAGAGCCTTGCCGGTGTGTATTTCTCTGATTCTACCGTATGTTCTCCCTGCTTCTTCTCACTGAAGAACATCCTCAGTTGGATGCCTCAGTTTCCCTACTCATAAAAGGAGGACAGTAACAGTGGTGTTCTCAGAATGCTCTTGAGGGCGGCACGGGTGAATCGTGCCTCAGACAGAGTGAGCCTCCGCAAATGAACAGCCTCTCGACCACTTGCCTATGGATTCCACCCATCACCTTGACCCTTGGGCACACATCTTTAGATCTGCTGACTGCCTCCTGGGCTGCGTCTCACTGCTCTGCCCATTAGCTTTACTTTGCTCAAGCTGATTTATCTGTCGTTTCTTCCTCTCAGCCTCTATCACTGTGTGTGCGTACACACACATACACACACACACACACACACACACACACACCCCTACCCCTTTCTCTCTCTTCTTGCAGCCTCTTCAGCCACTAAAATTAGCTCCATCTCTAGTCCACAGCCCCAGCACGCCTGTCCTGGTTTCTCTGGGCTCCCAGCCACTTGCGATATTGTGTCTTAGATGCCACACGCTGCCTGCCTGATGTCACAGCCGCTTCGTAAAACAAGGGGTATTTTGAGATACTGGATGGGTAGGAGCGGGGGAAGGGAGGGATTTCACACATATTCCTCCTGGGGTGGTTTTTTAAAATGCTGACATGAGAGATGTGTGCCCCCCCCCACCCTGCCCCTCACCCTATTTTTAGTTTCAAAGTGTCCAAAAAAAAAAAAAAAAAAAACCACTTCAGAGCCAATGAGACCTCCAAGAGCTCCAGTGGGTCAAATGTTGATTTAAAAAAAATTCCAGGCCGGTGCGGTGGCTCACGCCTGTAATCCCAGCACTTTGGGAGGCTGAGGCGGGTGGATCACGAGGTCAGGAGATTGAGACCATCCTGGTTAACATGGTAGAACCTTGTCTTTACTGAAAACACAAAAAGTTAGCTGGGCATGATGGCGCATGCCTGCAGTCCCAGCTCCTTGGGAAGTTGAGGCAGGAGAATCACTTCAATCCGGGTGGTGGAGGTTGCAGTGAGCCAAGATCATGCCACTGCACTCCAGCCTGGGTGACAAGAACAAGACTCTGTCTCAAAAAAAAAAAAATCCACTTCTAGGGGTGTGTGTGTGTGTGTGTGTGTGTGTGTGTGTGTGTGTGTGTATATATCTCTCTCTCTCCAAAAAACCTGAAAGCAGGGACTTGGGTATTTGTACACACAGGTTCATAGCAGTGTGACTTCCAATATCCAAAAGGTGGAAGCCAAGGGCCCATAGATGAAGAACGGATAACGTACAAAGCATGGTCCATCCACACCATGGACCTTCGGCCCGGAAAGGAAGGAAACTGACTCATGCCGCAACACGGATGAGACTGGAGGACACTCTGCTCCGAAAAACAAAGCAGTCACAAAGAGACAAATACCGCGTGACTCTACCCACAGGGGACACCCAAAGCAGCCGGATCCACAGAGACAGAAAGCAGAATGGCGGGTGCCGGGACTGCGGGAGCGAGAGCTTCCTGGGGGCAGAGTTTCAGTTTCGCAAGATGCAGAAGTTCTGGGGATGGAAGGCAGTCCTGGCTGCACAACATGTGAATGCACTTAACGCCGCTGAACTATACACTTAAAAATGGTATATTTTATGTTATACGTATTTTACCACAATGAAATTTTTTTTTTAAGACAGAGTTTTGCTCTTGTTGCCCAGGCTGGAGTGCAGTGGCACGATCTCAGCTCACTGCAACCTCCGCCTTCCAGGTTCAAGTGATTCTCCTGCCTCAGCCTCCCAAGTAGCTGGGATTACAGGCATCTGCTACCATGCCCAGCTAATTTTTGTATTTTTAGTAGAGACAGGGTTTCATCACATTGACCAGGCTGGTCTCGAACTGCTGACCTCAGGTGATCCTCCTGCCTCAGCCTCCCAAAGTGCTGGGATTACGGGGATGAGTCACCGGAAAACAATGAAACGAACAGGTCAGGAGGAGACAGGGCTGGGCATGTTACCACCAAGTCACAATAGGGGCTTGATGCCCCTGGAAGATTTTACTGGGATAATTAATACTACAAATTATTTAGTGAACACCTACTATGTGCCAGGCTGTGTTCTAGCCTCTGGGGGAACAGCAGTGAACAAAACAGACAAAAGTCCCTGTTCTCATGGAGCTGGCATTCTAGTGGGGGTGGGGGATTGAAAATCACCAATAAGCAAGTAAATATACCTTGGTAAATGCTCTTCAGAGGTGTAGAGGGAAATTAAGTCTAGAACGGGGAGTACGGTGGCACAGTTCGGGTGAGGCAGTTACATATTACAAGGACATTTGAGCAAAGACCCAAAGGAAGTGAGAGGAAGAAGCCAAGCAGGTATCTGGGGGAAGCGTGTTCCAGGCAGAGGGAACAGCCTGTGCAAAGGCTCTAAGGCTGGAAAGTGCTTGGCGCATAAGGGACAGCAGGGAACCTGTGGAGCTGAAGCCGAGTGAGCAGAGATCAGAGTGGGAATAGAGGGGTGCAGGGGGGTCACAGGGGCAGAGTTTGTGGGTCTCTGTGAGGAGAACTTAGGGTTTTTCTCCCAGTGAGCAGAGCCAGGTCCTGACTCAGGTGCTCACAGGCGCCCTCTGGCTGCTGCGTGGGAACAGTCCTGAGGTGGGGCAAGGGTGGAAGTTAAGAGACCAGACTGAGGGCAGCCGGTTTCATCCCGGTCAGCAAGGATGGGGGCTGGACCAAGGTGGGCCTGTGACAGTGGTGAGAGGTGCGTGGTGGATCCTGGGTAGATCCTGAAGATAGAGCCAATAAAACGTGCTAACAGACTGAATGCAGGGGGTGGAGAAAAAGAGGCATAGAGGAAGATCTGAAGGTCTGAGGCTGCAGCACGGGTAGGAGTTGAAGCCGCCCTTACCTAAATAGAGAATACAGCGGGAGGAGCAGGTATAGGTGGCAGTGGCCCTTTGCCGGGGCTGTACTCCGTCTAACACCTCAAAGTCAGGTGGACACCCACGTTCATGACAGCACTATTCACAACAGCCAGGAAATGGGAACAACCCAAATGTCCATCAACGGAGAAATGGATAAAGAAAATGTAGTGTGTGTACATACACAATGAAATGCCATTCAGTCTTTAAAAAGGAGGACATGCCATCTTTTGTGACAACATGCACGAACCTGGAGGACATTATACGAAGTGAAACAAGCCAGACACAGGAACACAGATACTGCAGAATCTTGCTTACACATGAGATTTAAAAAGTTTGAGGCCGGGCACAGTGGCTCACGTCTGTAACTCAGAACTTTTGGAGGCCGAGGTGGGTGGATCACTTGAGGCTGGGAGTTCGAGACCAGCCTGGCCAACAAGGAGAAATCCCATTTCTACTGAAGATACGAGAATTAGCTGGGCGTGGTGGCATGCGCCTGTAATCCCAGCTACTCAGGAGGCTGAGGCTGGAGAATCACTTGAACCCAGGAGGCAGGGGCTGCAGTGAGCTGAGATGGTGCCACTGCACTCCAGCCTGGCAACAGAGCGAGACCTGATTTCAAAAATAAATAAACAAAACTAAAAAAAATAAAAAATTTGAACCCATGGAAGCAGAGAGAATGGTGGGAACCAGGGGCTGGTGGTGGAGGGATTTGGGAGACACGGGAAGGAATAAGTTTCAGTCAGACAGAAGGAATACATTTTAGAGATCTTTTGCACAGCATGGTGACCACAATTAATAATAATGTATTGTATGTTTCAACGTACTGTACAACATAATGTAATATACAATGTAAGGTATTGTATATTTCAAAATTGCTAAAAGAGTAGATTTTAAATGTTCTCACCACAGAAAAATAAGTCGGTAAGGTAGTGGATACATTAACTGGCTTGATGTAATCATTTGAAAATGTAAACATATAGATTATCACATTGTAACCCATGAATATATACAATTAATTTGTCAGAAAAAAAGTCAGGCTGGGTGCAGTGGCTCAGGTCTGTAATCCCAGCACTTTGGGAGGCTGAGGCAGGAGGATTGCTTGAGGCCAGGAGTTTGAGATCCACTTGGGCAACATTGCAAGACACCATCTCTATACAAAAATTTAAAAATGAGACAGGCATCACGGCATGTACTCATAATCCTAGCTACTCAGGAGGCTGACGCGGGAGGATAGCTGAGGCTCAGAGAGAAAACAGGTTTGCCAGGGGTCAGCAGAGCAGCAGAAGTGGGCAGGAAGGGTGCTCTGCCAGCCTGTCTTCATTTTCCCAGATGTACAATGGGGACAATGACAGCACCACCAAGAAAAATGTGCCTGGAGGATTAAATGAGATAATTTACTCAAGGTGTTGAGAACAGCACTAGGTACAAACTGTCAACAAATGTCGCTGTTTATCGTAACTCCCTCGGGTCACACGGCTGGGCACAGGGGAAGCCCAGGACTGTCTAACTGCAGGGTCCAGCTCCTTATTACAGAGCTTTGCTATTGAACCTACAATTTAAAAACACACAAGGCTTTGCCTGTTTTTTGTTTGTTTTTGTTTTAAGATGGAGTCTCACCCTGTCATCCAGGCTGGAGTGCAGTGGCATAGTCTCAGCTCACTGCAACCTCCACCTCCCTGGTTCAAGTGATTCTCATGCCTCAGCCTCCCGAGTAAGTGAGATTACAGGCATGCGCCACCATGCCCAGCTAATTTTTGTATTTTTAGTAGAGATGGGGTTTCACCATGTTGGCCAGGCTGGTCTCGAACTCCTGACCTCAAGTCATCCTCCTAAAGTGTTGGGATTAGAGAGAGGCATAAGCGACTGTGCCTGGCCTGCCTTTACTTGTGTCTTTAGAAGGGACAAGGGAATGGAAAATCAGGGACTGTTCCCCCAGCCTCCTGCTTTTTTGAAGCCCTGACAATTTCTGGTACCCAAGGGTTTCCACATCGTCCCCTTGGCTGGCACAGCAACTAGGGTGAGTGTGATTCTGAGGTTGGGGCCTTTTGAATTCCCTGTTTGCAAATGAGAGAGGAACCTCAGCTGCTACCGAATCCACCCAGAGCAGGCTGGGCAGTCTCTGTTTTTTTCTCCTCCTACTACAGAACAACAGGACTGGAAGTGAGCTCTTCGTCCTTCTCTCCATCCCCTAGCGATGTCTGGGCAAGCCTAACAACAGCCATGAAGCATGTCCCATCAGATGTGAATTCATTCATTCATTCACTCACTCATTCATTCACTCACTCACTCACCCATTTATGCATTTCATAGACTTCTACTGAACCCCATTCTCAAGTTCTGCACGAGGCTCTGGTGTTCTGTCTCTACCCATCAGAGGAAGGAGGAAGATGATTAAATAGGCAACATTGAGGATTCACACTGATGCCGTCAGACAGCCACAAAGAGGGAACCTAAACTGGTATCACAGTGGGCATGAGGCGGGGAGGTCAGGGAAGCCTTCCTGGAGGAAGAGACAATATCAGTAAACATGTACTTCCTTGAGGCCTGAGAGTGCCCCCTTGGCACCTTAGTCCCTGTTCAAGGCCCCTGGAGTGTCCCTGCAAGGCAGCAACTGATGAGTACAGGTGAGACATAATAGGGAAACCTTTGAGGTTGGCTAGTGCCCCTGCCACCTGCACATTAAATACTTTAAGTATCATGTCTGAGTAAGAATTAAGCAGCTACAAAGGAGAGAGCATATTTCAGACACAGGCACGCAGCAGGTGCAAAGTCTCTGGGGTAAGCGAGCAGAGGCTGCTGGTGGAGAAGGTGGGTGTCCCTTTCCCCATTTTCTCCCTCTTAAATTTTACAGTGGACAGAAGGAAGCTTGGTTCTGCAGTGGGGCAGAGCTGTGTCCAAATCCTGGCTCCAGCATTTGTTATCTGTGTGATTACGGATGTGACTTCCCCTCTCTGAGCCTTGTTTTCTCTATCTGTGTTAAGCTTCATGGATCTGTGGGGAGGCTTGAAGGTCATAAGCTATGTGAAGGATCTAAGACCCAGCAGCTGCTCAGTTCATGCTCTCTGAAGCGGATCTCTACACTGGCCTCGGTTTCCATAAACCTGGCACTGCAGAAGGGAAGAGAGGTGGAGGTAGCTAAGAAAAAAAATGGCGGGGACCAGGCGCGGCGGCTCACACTTGTAGTCCCAGCACTTTGAAAGACTGAGGCAGGAAGATCACCTGAGGTCGGCAGTTTGAGACCAGCCTGGCCAACATGGAGAAACCCCGTCTCTATTAAAAATACAAAAATTAGCCAGGTGTGGTGGCATGCACCTGTAATCCCAGCTACTCAGGAGGCTGAGGTGGGAGAATCGCTTGAACCCAGTAGGCAGATGTTGCAGTGAGCCGAGATTGTGCCACTGCACTCCAGCCTGGGAAACAAGAGTGAAACTCCATTTCAAAAATCGAACAAACAAAACAAAAAGACAGAAACAGAAAGAGTTGAGGTGGGAGGGAGAAGAGTTAAAGTCTCCACATAGATGCCCACCAGCCTGGCCTCTGCCCCCACCTGAGCCAGTGGAATCAGAGCCAGGTTTCCATCCAGCTGTAATCGGGAGTGGGTGATACTTCAACAAACAAAATCAAAAGCCCCAGTGGACAGAGGGAGCCAGGCTGCATGGCTGTGCATGTCAGCATGGCAGACAAGAAATCTCTTCCCTTGCACTCCAACCACCTGTGAGGGTTCAGAACTCAGATATCACAGTGACATCTGATAAAAGCTGGAAACATCTGAGGAGGCTGTGTAATCGTTCCCACTTTTCATTCCAGCTTGCTGTATGATGGGCCCCATGCTCTCAGCAGAGTTTTTGCTGACATTTTTTCCTCCTTTTCACTGTGCAGGTGATACAGTAATGACACGTCATCTACATTTATTGCTGAGGGTCAGGGGTGGAAAGGAAGGGGAAGTGTGCTCTGTGGCCCACAGAGGTCAAGGCAGAAAGCCTCAAGGATCAGGAATGGGGCCTCAGTGGCCCCAGGTGAATACCAGATGGGGCCTGTTGCTCCATTCCTTGAATCTGGACCAGCCTCATTGCTTGCTTTGGACAATAGTGGCCCATATGATGGTGTGTCATTCCTGAGACTAGCCCTTAGGAAGGCTGAACACTTCCTCTTTCTCTTAGAATCCCATTGCTGCCACATGAACTAGCTCAGGCTAGCCTGCTGGAGGATGAAAGACCGCAGGGAACAGACCACAGTCTCCGGCCAAAGTCATCCTAGACCAGTCTGCAGCCAGCCAACAGCCAAACAGAAGAGCCACCCAGTTGACCCATGGCTGACCGAAGATGCATGAATGAGCTCAACTGAGACCAGATAAAGCAATGGGCCCAGCCTAAACTGCCACCCTTCAGAATCATGAGCTAAATAAATGCTTGTCATTATAAGCCACTGGGTCTTAGGGATTGTTTGTTACACAGCAGTAATATGGCAATATATAACTGATGCAAAGGAGCATACAGAAGAGGTAAATAGGAGATACACTAAGAGTTTTAAAATAAAGTGTCCTGACTTTGTTTTATTTTGAGACATGGTCTCACTCTGTGGCCCAGGCTGGAGTGCAGTGGCACAATCTCGGCTCCACATATACTCAAATCCTGGGCTCAAGTGATCTTCCCAAGTAGCAAGGACTACAGCCATGCACCACCATGCCTGGCTAATTTAAAAAAATCTTTTTAATAGAGACAAGGTCTTGTTATGTTGCTCAGGCTGGTCTCAAACTCCTGGCCTCAAGCAATCCTCCTGCCTCAGCCTCCCAAAGTGCTGGGATTACAGAAATGAGCCATCACTCCCATCCTTGATTTTCAATGTACCCTCTAACCATATGTAAAATCAAAAGTTAGAAGAGTCTCCAGAACTGCAGAAAAGTCAAATACTTTTCTAAGCACTCTTGGAGCTAGATGTGGCCCTGTGACATATTTCTGGTCAATGAGATATAAGTAGAAGTTTTACAAATGGTTTCCAAGAAAGTTTTTATTCCACTTGACACAAACTGGCAGAGCTGGATGCTGCCATTCCATCCCTGCTTCATCCTGCCGTGAGTGTGGATGTGATGCATGGAGCTCTAGCAACCATTTTGTAACTATGAGGTAAAGGCCAAGAAAAATCACAAAGATACTAGCCAATCCCACCCAAGGACCGCTCTGGACTGTTTGTAACATAAAAACGATAAGCCCCTGTGTTTTTTAAGCCCCTGCAAATTGGATTTTTTGTTACTTGCTGCCAAACACACTCCTAATACATCCTTCAAATGTTTCCTCAGTTCTGAACCATGTGTGACTCCACAATAGGAATACAGGAACCACACGTCTTCCCAACCACACACAGGATGCTGTGCCATCTCCTACATCAAGGTCATCTAGCTGATGCAGTTCTCACCTCACAATGAGACAAACCTGGTTTGCTCATTCCTCTTTCTGAAATGAACTTTACTCATCATCCCCAGCCAAAGACAATACAAAATGTTACCAATGCATCCCCACTCTCTGGTCCTGGATCCCACCTGGATCCTGCTTGCCTCTTCTGTTTTGAACTTCCATGCCTTTAATACACTCTGATATTTGCTCCTCCCTGCACAGAAATCCTGCAATCTACTGAGTCAGGAAGGAGAGCAAACTCTTAGTCTCCAGAACATCGACGGAGATGAAACTTCATAAAGGACTAGGGCTGGGCTTCCAGTTGCCCCTCATTTATCTCTTTCATATACAGCAGTTCTTGGGTGCACTTCCTATTTGGGGTTAATAGGGTGAAACTTACTTCCTTTTTGTTGCTGAGATGAACAAACCCTCCAAATGCTTCACCAGGAAACTTAGGCAATTAAATTACAATCCAGGGCAGGGTTAGATGAGTGTTAAGTGATGAGGCACCCACTGTTGGTGCTGTGTCTGTACCCCACCTGCACTGCTCACTGCCAACACATATGACATTCTTGCCACAAAAACATGCTTAGTCCAAATTCCGGGAAAGCCACAAGAGCCCATGTACCCAGAAGGATTCCCAGAAGGCAAGCTCATGTCCCCAGAAGGATTCCCCCATCCCACCTTCCTTGTTCAGGTGGGCTGGCTCTGAAAGGCATGTTCACAACCTCCCAAAGTTCCCCAGATGGCTTAAGCACTAGTTGCCCACAGCTGTAACTCATCTGCAAATGCAAATATTTATGGGTTACCTTTTTTTTTTTTTTTTTTTTTTTTAAATACAGAGTCTTGTTCTGTTGCTCGGGCTGGAGTGCAGTGGCACCATCTCAGCTCACTGTAACCTCTGCCTCCCAGGTTCAAGCAAGTTCATGCCTCAGCCTCCCGAGTAGCTGGGATTACAGGTGTGTGTTGCTGTATCCCACTAACTTTTGTATTTTGAGGAGAGATGGGGTTTCGCCATGTTGGCCAGGCTGGTCTCAAACTCCTGACCTCAGGTGATCCGTCCGCCTTGGCATCCCAAAGTGCTGAGATTACAGGAGTGAGCCACACGCCCAGCTTTCCCTTTCCCTTCTTACTGTCCTGTTCCCATTTTCTGGTATTGGCAAACAAACCACTTGCCCTCAAATCTCTGTCTCAGGATCAGTCTGGGTTCTTAATTGCAAAATCAAATACTGACCGGCTATCTTAGGCATAAAAGGGATTTTTAGGAAGCTCAGATGATCAATAGGGGACCAGAAGAGGGGGTTTGGAAAATGGGCAGGAACAATGTAGACAGCCTGACCTCCTCCTGCAGCAGGCTGCCATGAAAAAATCCTGACCATCACGTTTGGATCACTTGGTCCATTTTCAAACTCCTGGGTAGGAAAACACGTGACTGGTTGAGTTTTTTGTTGGTTTGTTTTTGGAGACAGGGTCTTGCTCTGTTGTCCAGGCTGGGCTGGAGTAAAGTGGCACTATCACAGCTCACTGCAGCTTGACCTCCTGGGCTCAAGCAATCCTCCTGCCTCAGCCTCCTGAGTAGCTGGGACTACAAACCTGTTCTACCACCCCCAGTTAATTAAAAAAATTTTGTTTAGAAATAGAGGTCTCACTATGTTTCCCAATCTGGTCTCCAACTTCTGGGCTTGGCTCAAGCTATCCTCCCGTGTTGGCATCCCAAAGTGCTGGGATTACAGGTGTGAGCCCTTGTGCCTGGCCCTGGCTGTGTTTAAATCACATGCCCTGACTACCAGGGGATGGGAGAGGATGGATCCCTTTCACCTTCAACTTATAAGTGAGTGTGGGTCCCACGAACCAGCAGTACTATATACAAAGGGGAGGATTCTCCCTAAATTGGAGAAGGTCAGATATTGGGAACCCAACTAATAATAGCAAATGTTCTCTACAAGTAACTAACTGGCCTATGTAACTGGGACTGGAGAAGTAGTAATTATTATCATTATAATTACAGTTATTAATCTTGCAGGAGTTAATATAATTGAGCACTTCTTCTGTGCCAGTTTCTGTTCTAAATTCCTTATAGGTATCTCATTGACTTTGACATTTTCAGGTAGGTGCAATTATTATTCCCATTCCACAGATGAGGAAGCTGAGGTCCAATGGACTATATCACTTTCTCCTTCTTCAGAGTGCCCGTGGATAAATAACATCCATAAACCAAGCCCAGTATGTGTCAGACATTAACTCAAGAAACCATGAAAACAACTCCATAAGATGGGAGTATTTTTTTGTTTTTGTTTTGTGTGTGTATTTGAGACAGGGTCTCACTCTGTTGCCCAGGTGGACTGCAGTGGTGCAATCACAGCTCACTGCAGCCTCGACCTCCTGGGCTCAAGTGACTCTCCCACCTCAGCCTCCTGAGTAGCTGGGATTGCAGGCACATACTATCACACCCAGATAATTTTCAATTTGTTTTGTTTTTGTAGAGATGAAGTTTCACCATGTTGTCCAGAATGGCCTTAAAGTCCTGAGTTCAAGCAATCCACCCTCCTCGGCTTCCCAAGGTGTTGGGATTACAAGCATGAGCCACTGTGCCCCGCCAAGTCAGCAATGTTACTACTCTCATTTTCAAGATGAAGAAATGGAAGACTCAGGGAGGTGCAGTAACTTGCTCAAAGTCACGCAACTTGAAAAGAGTGAAGTCAGGTTGGGAACCTATGCTAACCCCAAAGCCCAAGTCTTAACCACTATGCTTCCTTACATGTCTGTGTAGACTGGCTGTCCTCATTTAAAGATGCCTGCATAAGCAGCAGCTGGGTTGCAAAAGAACATTAAAAAATTATTTTTTAGACAGTCTCATTCTGTTTGCCAGGCATGGTGGCTCATGCCTGTAATCCCAGCACTTTGAGAGGCCAAGGCAGATGAGTCACTGAGGTCAGGAGTTTGAGACCCACCTGACCAACATGGTGAAACCCTGCCTTTACTAAAAATGAAAAAATTAGCCCGGCATGGTGGTGTGCACCCGTAATCCCAGCTACTTGGGAGACTGAGGTGGGAATGCTTGAACCCAGGAGGTGAGGCCTTCAGTGAGCCGAGATCATGCCACTGCACTCCAGCTTGGGCAACAGGTAAGACCCTGTCCCAAGAAAAAAAAAGAAAAAAAAAGAGTCTCGCTTTGTTGTGAATGCAGTGGCGCGATCTTGGCCTCCTGGCCTCAAGCAGCCCGCCAGGCAGCCGCCTCCCTGCCCTGGTGAGAGGAGAGGACTCATTAGGGATGCAAACTGTAGAGGCAGTGGACAGATGCCCCTTGGAGGCAGGCTGGTATTTGTCATAGCAATTCAAGAGAACAAGACGTCAGTCAGTCCCCAAACCTGCAGAGAGATGGATGGCAAGGTCTTCTCTAGCCCCACAGGGAAAATGGCCAAGAAGCTCAGTATGGAGCAAGTTCACCTGGCCATCTGGCCTTCGCTCAGTCCCTCTCCACCCCAGCTGGAGGCAGAAAGAGGGAAGAGAACATTTCAGCATGATGCAGTATGCTGAGAGCTGTCCAGGGTGCTGAAACCTGTAACCCACTAGGCTTCCAACGTTTGCTCCTTGAGTTTGCATGGAGTCTTCTGAAAGCAGACTCCAAGGCAAGAACTGGGGCCCAGTGGTTAATTTGGGAGGTGATCCAAGGAATTACAAGGGAGGAATGAGGAAGAGAGAGATTGGAAAGGGGGGCACTAGTTAATAGGTTTTATGGTGAACCACTAGGATTCAAATTTACTGAGGAGCCTCTGTGATGCTTTATAACATATTTCCAGTTTTTCCCACTGAGCAAAGGGGAAGCCAGGGTGTTTATACACCAAATTCTAGCTCACTGGTTGAGGGATGCCCCCAAGGTTGTTAAGCATCTGGTGTGGGGGCTGAGCAAATTCTGTGATGCCAAAGATGGCCCTCCAACAGAGATGTAGAGAGATGGGAGTGTACCAAGAGGTCAGCTTGCACAGTAACTGACCACTGAAGCTGCAGGTGAACTTAGAGGTATGCTAGGTAAATAAGGTATGGAGAATTTGTAGCATCTACCACACACACACACCCCCAACCCCACAGAAAGAATTTAGGTTTTGTTCCTTCAGTTTGCCAACTTTCATGTGTGATGCAAACCCTAGGAGGTAGACACTAGTTTTGCTCTCTTTTTCCAGGTGAGAATACTGAGGTTGAGTGAGTTCAATTCATATTCTCAGTGTCATTGAGGAAAGAGCTTCCTCTGACTCTGAAGTCAAGGCCTTAACCACGGTGGTAGGCCAGTCTCTCATTTCTTGAAATCTCTTCCGCTCCTGTTTTCTCCCAGCCATACTGGAACCCAAGATCGGGGAGGGGAAGGAAGGATCACCCTGACTTTCCATGCCCAGAGAGCTCTATTCAAGTTCTCAAGTTTATTTTCCTTGTCAAACCTGACCTTAGGGAAATAGCGTAGGATTTAAGAAAATGGTTTCTAGATCCAGATCTGCCTTAGTTCAAATTATGGGTCCACCACTTATGACAGAGATGCTCTGGTTTGAATATTTCAAACCTTCCAAAACTCATGTTGAAATTTGTTTTATATTATTATTTTTTGACACAGGGTCTCACTCTGTCTCCGAGGGTGGAGTGCATTATAGGCCATGCAGCCTTGACTTTGAACTTCCCAGTCTTCATAACTGTAAAAACTAAATTGCTTTTCTTTATAAATTATTCAGTTTCAGGTGTTCTAAGCAATAGAAAACAGACTAAAACAGTAGGTATTTAGTGTCTTTGAGCCTCAATTGCTCCAGTTGTAAATGAGGATAATAATATTTATTTAACCTTGAGGGTTGTAAGAATTTTATTTCTATTTTTACTTTTAGAGACAGTCTTGCTCTGTCACCCAGGCTGGAGTGCAGGGGTGTGATCACAGTTCACTGCAGCCTCAAATTCCTGGCCTCAAGCAATCCTCCTGCCTCAGCCTCCTCATTAACTGGGACTATAGGCATGTGCCACCACACCTGGCTAACTTAAAAATAAACTTTTTTATAGAGACAGCATCTTGCTATGCTGCGCAGGCTGGTCTCAAACTCCTAGGCTCAAGTGATCCTCCTGATTTGGCCTCCCAAAGTGCTGAGATTAAGGTGGGTGCCTATGTACGTACATAGTATATCATGTTGTAAGCACCTCCTAAGTTTTAGTTTATCAATGTTGCCAGCGCTGTTAATAACAGGTATTACATTCCTAAGGACACTGGGTTGACCAGTGCTCTCCTAGGTTTAGAGAAATGTCCTAGCAGAGTGGTTGAGATCAATCCCTTAGCAGCTGTGTGACCTCCTTGCAAGCAACTTAATCTCTCTGAGCCTCAGATTCATCTGTACAAAGGCTAGTGAGGCTAAATGTGACAATGCACATAAAACTCTTAATGTAGTCCCCGGCACACAGTACATACTCAATAAATGATAATAACAACTATTGCAGCTAACGTCATTATTATCAGTGTCACTGCTGGTGTTGTTGGAAGATGGAAGGAACTAGCTCCTGCTGCTAGGAAGTGATGTGGTTCCTGGTGAAACACAGTCCATCAAATATCATGACAACCAAATGCTTTGAACAATAAAAAGATCGATGCTCTCTCAATGGTATAACTCATGGAGAATGACTAAAAGCATTTGTGTCACAGTGGGGAATCCTTTTGGTACCAAGGATGACTGATCTGTGGAGGGGAGAAATTACTGCAGAGAGACATAAAATAAAATGTGGCTGGTATTTATAGGAACCGTTGTTGGTCTCATGAGTTAGAATGCTGGTTGTGTTTTGTTGTTGTTTTTGGAATGCTGTTTACATGAGAAGGCAACTCAGAGAAGTTGCATGGGGTAGGGGTGAAGAAAGAAGGTAAGACACAACTACATGTATTTATTCAATTAATCAAAAAGGAGAGAGGACACGAAAGGTATATGGTCAAGACACTGACCCCTCTGAGACTTGGTTTCCTTAACTATCTAATACAAAGTGAGGGAACTGTGATTATTCTCTAAGGATCCCTTTCTAATTCTTTGGAAACAGGCCATAGGCTAGTCAGAGGGGCAAGAGGAAGGAAGAGAGAGCTGGGCCCTAGTGGCAGAAACTGAGGGGTGATATTAAGCATTTATGCCACTCCCATTGCCCATGAAGCCAGGGTCCCAGGCTCCCTGACATGAAGATACCTACACCTTCTTTTTTTTTTTTTTTTTTTTTTTTGAGACAGAGTCTCACTCAGTTGCCAGGAGCCAGGCTGGAGTGCAGTGGTGCGATCTCAGCTCACTGCAACCTCCGCATCCCGGGTTCAAGCAATTCTCCTGCCTCAGCCTCCTGGGTAGCTGGGACTACAGGCACATGCCACCACGCCCATCTAATTTTTTTGTATTTTTAGTAGAGATGGGGTTTCACCACGTTGGCCAGTAAGGTCTCGATCTCTTGACCTCATGATCCGCCCGCCTCGGCCTCCCAAAGTGCTGGGGTTACAGGCTTGAGCCACCGCGCCCAGCCTGAAGACACCTTCTTACTCTAAAATACCTCTTGTCACCATTTCTGCATGATTTTGGGAAAACTACTTCACCTCTTTGTGAGTAGAACAGAAGGGATGAACTAGCCAGAGCCCATGGAGCCTTAAAATTCAATGATGCTAAAAAGACCAAAAACATCTTTCCCTGCTGGTCCCTGTAAAGGTGCATCTTTTCCTTGCCTCCAATCTTCAACAAAATAGCCCAAAGCCTGAGAGAGTTTACAGACCCTTCTAAAAAGGAACGTTTGTTTTCACAGAGTCAGAAAATGTCAGAGCTGGCAAAGACCCAGAGCTTTTCTCTGTCTTATATCTCATCCGATGTTCAGGGAATCTGCCATAGACTCCTGGACTATCTGACTATCTCTCACAGTGGGTTGGTCCCATCTCCTTAAACAGCTTAGTAAATTTCCCAGAACACTCCTTATTAGAAGTTGTTACCATTTTCCAGCTTAATAGCCATTTATTTTACTGAGCATTTATTATGTGCCAAGTACAGTGCCAATCCTGTGAATAAAAAAAGAAAAAACAATTGTGTTTACCCCCTTCTCTGGGGAGATTCACAGTCTCTCTTCTTAACATGCACAATTTGTGTTATTTGATCTCTTCGATATCTATATATATATTTGAACATTACAGTAAAAGCACTGTCATTTCAGATGTACAGCCAAGCTTCTGAAATCTTTCTCTCACACATCTTAAGTTTCATAATCAGAACACAAATACAATAAAAATACGCCTTATAAGAGTTTGACAAAATTACAGTTAGGATTTCTCTGAGGCTCTGAGCTACAAAGAACAAACAGATATTCATGGGTAAGATCTTTTCCACCAAACTTCACCCAAGAAGAATGCAAACACCTCGGCAGTCCACAAAAACAATGAATGATGTTTTAACGCTGTGGTTTGCTTCAGGAATCTGAGAGGGCAAGAGATTAATCGGAAAGTACTCATCAGGCCGGGCACGGTGGCTCACACCTGTAATCCCAGCACTTTGGGAGGCTGAGGTGGGGGTATCAACTGATGTCAGGAGTTCAAGATCAGCCTGGCCAGTATGGTGAAACCCCATCTCTACTAAAACTACAAAAATTAGCCAGGCATGGCAGTGCAGGCCTGTAATGCCAGCTACTTGGGAGGTTGAGGCAGGAGAACTGCTGGAACCCGAGAGGCGGAGGCTGCAGTGAGTTGAGATTCTGTCATTGGACTCCAGCCTGGAAGACAGAGTGAGATTCTGTCTGAAAAAAATGAAAAAAAAAAAAAAAATGAAAGTACTCATTAAAGTAATCATTGTCTCAATGTCAAACTAATGTATTTGAGTCCCTTACTCTCTGAAACATAGAATTAAGTGTCTACTGTGCTTCTCCACCATTGACATTGGGAAGAAGGCTAGGTCTACATGATGTGTGTGTATGTATGTGTGTGTGTATATGTGTGTGTGTGCATTTATGTGTATGTGTATGTGTGTGCATGTGTGTGTGTGTGCATGTATGTGGATTCTTTTTTGAGACAGAGTGTCACTCTGTTGCCCAGACTGGGGTGCAGTGGCACAATCTTCAGTTCACTGCAACCTTTGCCTCCTGGATTCAAGCGATTCTCTTGCCTCAGCCTCCCGAGATACTGGGATTATAGGCGCACACCACACCATCACACCAGGCTAATTTTTTTTTTTTTTTTTGCATTTTTGGTACAGATGGGTTTTCACCATGTTGGCTAGGCTGGTCTCAAACTCCTGCCCTCAAGTGATCCGTCTGCCTTGGCCTCCCAAAGTGCTGGGATTATAGGCATGAGCCACTGTGCCCAGCCTGGATTTTTTTTTAACTTTTCAGACAAAAATCTCACTTTGTTGCCCAAGCTGGCCTTTAATTCCTGGGCTCAAGGAATCCTCCCACCTCAGTTTCCCTAGTAGCTGGAATTCCAGGGGTTTGCCACTGCACCAGCTCATACAGAACTTTTTAGTTTCTTCTCGCTGTTCCTAGCTTATGACCCAACAGGACAGTAAACAGCACCCTGGAATCTGGAGTAATAAAATCTGAGCAACGTGCCTGATTTGAAGGAGCCAGAACTACCGGACAATGAGGATAATTGATTACCAGAGAAACAAGAGCAAGAAAAGCAACCGGAATAAATGCATGATGAATTTAAAAAAGAAAGGAGAAAGAGATAAGAAAGGAACACAATCTAGAATAGTAGCTCTTCATGATAGGGTCAGGTTTCTCTGAGAATCTAATAAATACTACAGACCAGAAAAAAAATATATATGCACACACAATTTTTTTTTTTGCATAAAATTTCAGTGGGTGGGGCTGCGCATGACGGCTCACACCTGTAATCCCAGCACTTGGGGAGGCCGAGATGGGTGGATCACCTGAGGCTGGGAGTTTGAGACCAGCCTGACCAACATGGAGAAACTCTGTCTCTACTAAATATACAGAATTAGCCAGGCGTGGTAGCACATTCCTGTAACCCCAGCTCTTCAGGAGGCTGAGGCAGGAGAATCACTTGAACCCGGGAGGCAGAGGTTGCGGTAAGCTGAGATCATGCCATTGCAGTCCAGCCTGGGCAACAAGAGCAAAACTCTATCTAAAAAAAAAAAAAAAAATTCAGTGGGTTCATTCATCCCAACTATAAGCTCCCAGCGTTAGGACCTATCTGTTCTAGATGAAGAACTTCTCCCCTAGAGGAATGAATCTAGAATCTCCTCCACTAGATGACAGGAAATGAGAAGAAAGGCCACCCTGTCATAAGCAGGGAGATACAAACACTTACAACTCACAAACTGACCTACTGAATGACGGCCTCCAGTTTCATGATCACTTACTGGGACCCACTAGGTGCCTGTATTAGTCAGGGTTCTCCAGAGGGACAAAACTAATAGGAGAGATGTATACACGAAAATGAGTTTATTAAGGAGAACTGACTCCCACAGTAGCCTACCTGCAGTCTGAAGAGCAAGAAAGCCAGTGGTGAATCTGTCTAAGCCCTCAGTCCTCAAAAGTGGGGAAGCCGACAGTCAGCCTTCAGTCTGTGGCCAAGGCCTCAGAGCTCCTGGCAAACCACTGCTGTAAGCCCAAGAGTCTACAGAACTTGGAGTTTGACATTTGAGGGCAGGAAGCATCCAGCACGGGGGAAAGATGAAGGCAGGAAGACTCAGGATGTCTGCTCTTTCCAACTTCTTCTGCCTTTTATTCTGGCTGCACTGGCAGCTGATTAGATGGTGCCCACACAGATTGAGGGTGGGTCTGCCTCTCCCGGTTCACTGACTCAAATGTTCATCTCCTTTGGCAACACCCTCACAGACACACCCAGGAACAACACTTTCAAGGCGATCCTTCAAGGCGATCAAGTTGACACTCAATATTAACTATCACAGTGCTCAGCAGTATATGAGTTTCCTTAAGTGTTTCCATAACCATGTTATTATGGAGAAAAAAAAAAAAAAAACAGGGCTGCAAAAGCCCATCCATGATAGATTGGAATGTATACACCATGGAATACTATGCAGTCATAAAAAAGAATAAGATCATGTCCTTTGCAGGGACATGGTGGAGCTGGAAGCCGTTATTCTTCACACACTAATGCAGAAACAGAAAACCAGATGCTGCGTGTTCTCACTTGTAAGTAGGAGCTAAATGATGAGAACACATGGACACAGAGAGATGAACAACACACATTGGGGCCTTTTGGAGGGTGAAAAACGGGAGGAGGGAGAGAATCAAGAAAAATAACTCACAGGTACTAGGCTTAATATCTGGGTGATGAAATAACCTGTACAACAAACCCCCATGGCACAAGTTTACCCATGTAAGAGATCTGCACTTGTACCCCTAAACTTAAATGTTTTTTTTAAAACCTGCGTAGGGATTTTTAAGGCTCCTTCCTGCCAGCAAGGTCAAGCCAGCCCCAGCCAGCAGCAGTCAGCCCCCAGGGAGCATGAATTGGCACAACCACTTTGCAGAGCAATTTGGCAATATCTAGTGGGGCTGAGGATGCATACAGTATACAAGTCAGCAGTTCCACTCCTGGGCATGTGCCCTAGAGAAACTCACTCGGGAGAAAGCAGGGACAGTTTGCTTCAAAATAGCCCAAAGCCAGAAACAATCCAAATAGATAAATACATGGCAGCATACTCCTATTACAGAATACTATGCAGTCATGAAAACGGACAGATAAGCGCTATTTAATCATATTTATTTCATGTTGATTACAAAAGTCAGGTTAGAAGAAAACATTTATAGAGGAATGTTAAGTTTGAAAACCAGTACCTTGCTTCCTTCCTTCTTTCCTCCTTCCCTCTTCCCTTCTCCCTTCCCCCCTTCTTTCTCCCTCTCCTTCTCCCCGTCTCTTTCTCTCTTTCTTTCACAAGGTCTTACTTCATCACCCAGGCTGGAGTGCAGTGGTACAATCACAGCTCACTGCAGCCTTGACTTCCTGGGCTCAGGTGATCCTCCCACCTCAGCCTCCTGAGTTGCTGGGACTACAGGCATACATCATCATGCCTAGGTAACTTATTGCACTTTTTTTTTTGTATAGATGGGGTTTTGCCATGTTGTGCAGGATGGTCCTGGACTCAAGCAATCTTCCTGACTTGGCCTCTCAAAGTGCAAGGATTACAAGTGTGAGCCACCACACCCAGCCTTTATTTCTTAAACAAAACCATTATTTTTTAGGGACAGGGTCTTGCTCTGTTGCTCAAGCTGGAGTGCAGTTACAGCTCACTGCAGCGTTGACCTTCTGGGCTCAAGTGATCCTCCCGTCTCAGCCTCTTGAGTACTGGGACTACAGGAGCATACCACCATGTCCAGCTAATTATTTTATTATATTGGATTTCATTTTGTAGAGATGGGGTTTCACTACATTGGCCAGGCTGGTCTCAAACTTCTGGCATCAGGTAATCCTTCCATCTTTGCCTCCTAAATTGCTAGGATTACAGGTGTGAGCCACCATTCCCAGCCCATGTATTTCTTATCTATGTAGGTAGTCGAAGTGTAAGCTGTTCTCATTCTGATGCTGTTTTGGACACATTTTTAAGTGTAAAATAGGTAGCATAAAATGTAAATACGTACATGGAAACAATAAACATAAAATTCAGGAAAGTACCTCTGGATGAGAGAGAGAAAGGAATGGGTCTAGGGAGGGAGAAAACAGGGATTAGAAAGGTTTTACTTTGCTGGGTGTGGTGGCTCATGCCTGTAATCCCAGCACTTTGGGAGGCTGAGGCAGGTGGATCACTTGAGGTCAGGAGGTTGAGACCAGCTTAGTCAACATGGTGTAAACCCATCTCTACTAATAATATAAAAATTAGGTAGATGTCATGGCACACCCTGTAACCCAAGCTACTTGGGAGGCCGAGGCAGGAGAATCACTTGAACTCAGGACGCATAGGTTGCAATGAGCTAAGATTGTACCACTGCACTCTAGCTTGGGCGACAGAGGGAGACTGTCAGAAGGAAGGGAAAGAGGAAAGGGAAAAGGGGAAAGGGGGAAAGAGAGGAAAGAAAAAAGAAAAGTTTTGTTTTGATGGCTGGTTACTCCATTACCTCTCTATCCTCAATTCTCCCCATTCTGCTGATCACCTTCTCTAGCCACACAGGCCTTCTTTCTGTTGACCAAACATGCCAGATATAGTTCAGCCTCAGAGCCTTCGCACCGGCTGTTCCCTTTGCCTGACACTCTGTTCCAGCTATCCTCATGGCTCACTCACTCACCTCCCTTAGGTCTTCATCCAGATGTCATCTTCCCAGTGAAGCCTTCCCCGGCTTCCAGCACCCCTGAGCCCTGCCTGCAACACATCCTTTCCCTCCCCTGCTTTATTTTTTCTCTGTACCCCTCACTGCCATCTGACACACTAGATTCATTCATCAATTTTGTCAGCTCCATGAGAACAGGGGATTTTTCTATTTTGTTTACTGCTGTGTCCCAGAGCCTAGAACAGGACCTGGCACATAGAAGTGTTCAATAAACAGTCATTGAATAAATGAATATGTACACAGGTGTTACAGGTGTTTGCTCTATTATTCTCTACTTAGTTTTGCATGAAATCTTGCTAGGTTGCCCAGGCGAACTCCCAGGATCAAGCAATCTCCTTCAGCCTCCTGAGTAATTGGGGTTACAGGCATGTGCCCACTGTACCCAGTTTTACACATTTTTAATTTTTATTTTGAGGAGATGTGGTCTTGCTACATTGCCCAGGCTGGTCTCAAACTCCTGGCTCAAGCAATCCTCCCACCTTGGCCTCCCAAAGTGCTGGGATTACAGGCATGAACCACCCTGCCCAGCTTTACATTTCTTTAACAATAAAAACGTTAGCCACTAGGCTGTTTCCAGGTAAGTTTCCTGGTAGAGTGTAAGTGCCCAGCACCATAATATGTCCTTGGAATCCACCAAGGTTCCAAGCCACCGAACTGTGAGCACAGCTAACAAAGATCCCTTGCCACACCCAAGCCCATGAGAGCTAGCCACGAGTCCTTACAATAGATCACAGACATCTGAAGCCCTCTACAGAAACATCCCAACGTGACACAGTTCCTTCTGTGAGAGGCAACGTTGCTCTGAAACAAATCTGCATCGTGAGAGTCCAGCCAGCACAGCGTGGGTGCTGCAACCCATCACATCCGCCAAGAGAGAGAACCTGGAGCAGCAACAAAACACCGAGAGCTATGATCCTGTAAATAATTACTATGGAAAAGGTGTCCAGGGAAGAAGGGTCTTAGAATAGAAGAGCCCAGACTTAGCTTAGAGGAGAGCAGAGAGTGGGAAGAGGAGGAGCCAGCCATTGGTACCAGACAGTAATGTCATACTGGAATCTAATAGAAATCTTTATGGTCCCTGGTAGAGACTGGTGGGTCATTCTCCAAATCAATTTCCCTTTTCTTCTAAGCACAATCTGACACTTCCCAGCTTCCCTTGCAGCGATGTGTGGTCATGTGATCAAGTTCTGGCCAACAGGATATGAATGGAACAAGTATGAGCCACATCCCTTCCAACCTCATCAACCTTCCCAAGTATCACCTTCTATGGTCATTTCTCTTTCCTGGTTTGATACAGTCAAGCATTGAGTTACTGGATGCTGTGGGCTGACAATGAAGAGCCACAATATGGCAAGGGCCAGGGTCCCTCAGTCATTGCAGGAGATCAGCCTGCCAACTGGGAACAATTATTTTGGACTTTTTTTTTTTGAGATGGGGTCTTGCTCCCAGCACTTTGGGAGGCCAAGGTGGGAGGACTACTTGAGCCCAGAAACTCTTGCCCAGGCTGGAGTTCAGTGGTATGATCATAGCTCACTGTGTCCTCCAACCCCTGGCCTCAAGCAATTCTCCCAGGTATGTACCACCATGCCTAGCTAATTTTTGTTTTGTTTTATGTTTTAGGGATGGGAGTCTCACTGTGTTGCCCAGGCTGGTCTTGAACTCCTGGGCTCAAGTGATCCTCCCACCTTAGCCTCCCAAAGTGCTGAGATTCTAGACATGCACCACCACACCCAGCCCAGTTTTGAATTTTCTATGAGTGAGAAATAAACTTCTGCTGCATTTAAGTCATTTCCTAGCTTTGAATCTTTTGTTATACCAGCAAGTGCTACCTCATACAGGGTGCTTAGAGGAAAGTGTATACACATTTCAACCATGGTTCATCATATGTGGATCTGAAAACTCCTTGAAGACAGTGACTGTACCTTATTTAGCTTGGTTTTCTCCTTGGTCATAACCACAATCCCTTGTACTCAGACATTTTCAAAAAACATTCACCAACTTGAAATAAAGGCAAGATAACCTCAAGCAAAGCAAGAGACCCATGCATGTACAACATTTAAGACCTTCAGTTCTGTAACACATAATCTGTTCATATCCCAGTTTCATCACTTACTTGCTGGGTGGCCTTAAGCAAGTTACACTCTGAGTTTCTGATTCCGCAGTGCTCAGATGGGAATATTAATATTTCCTAATTCATTGGGTTGTTGCAGGGATTAGAGAATGCCCATAAAACACTCTGGAAGCAGCCAACTATAATGAGCTATTATTTTAATTGTAACAGAAAGCATCTGCTGTAATACACGGCTGAAATATGTATGTGGGGGGTTGGCAGAAAGGAGTCAGGTGCATGATGAGGGGAGGGAGAACACAAGGGCTCAGCCTTCCTGAACCTGGCCTGGACCACACCAACCAAAAGTCTCATAATTCTTCAGCTAGTTAAATCTCAAGAGTACAGCATGCGCCACTTACCCCGTTAGCACCACCACAAAGTCCATGACGTTCCAGCCATTCCTCAAGTAGGAGCCCTTGTGGAAGGCAAACCCAAGGGCAATGATTTTAATTCCAGCCTCGAAACAAAAAATCCCAATGAAGTATGGTTCTGTGTCATCCTGGAAGAAAGAGAAGGCATGGGCTGGGCAGATGTTGGCAAGACCAGGGAAACAGCCCACCCAGAAATCAGTACCCAGCACCATCTCGCTTCCGCCCACCCTCCTGCACTCACCACCCCTCACTGCCTCTCATAGAGTTTTCTTGTCCAAAGCCTTTTGGAAGCAAAGTCAACACTCAGAGAAGGCATCTTTCTCCTTCATTCCTTTTGGGCCAACCTCACATGCCACTTTGCCAAGTAGAATCATTTGCTTGCACCTGCCTTAGTCAATATGACAGCTACAGGCCACATGTGGCTATTTCAATTAGAATTCATTTAAATGCAATAAAATAAAAAAATGCAGTTCAGCAGTCACACTGGCTACGTTTCAAGTGGCAATCATATTGGACAGGGCAGACAGAGAACATTTCTGTGACTGCAGAAAGTTCTAACGGAAGCATTGGTGTAGAGGATTTATTTGTCATATGCAGCATTCAAGGATTTGAGAGTCTCCACTGTGTGCACTGACCCCACTGCTAAATCTGACCCCTTAGGATGGTTCTCAGCTGGTATATACCAACACAGCCATTCAGACAGTGAAAGGGTTGGAATAGGACTTCTGTACTGGCTGGTAAGTGGCCGTTGTCCTGACCATCAGTTCTTCTGCAGAACCTCCAGCTGGTTCTGGCTTCCAGCTGATAACGTATCATATTTGAAATTAAGCTATAAGCTCTGCTCCATCGGAGCCCCTATGTGGACGTTTTCCCATCTGTTACAGCAATGTTTCTCGAGCTTCAATCATTTCATTCTGCCTAAATGATTTTTTTTTCTATATCAGCTTGCCACTGGTATTTCTATTAGCTTACCAGTCTTTCAATGGACTCTTTTTAGTTAGCCTTATTTTAAGTGAAAATGAAAAAGTCTAAAAAATCACAGGTTTGCTAGGCTAGTTATAGTTTTTACAAGACTGTGACACTGTGAAATATGTGTTTGGTCTTTCACACTGTTTCCTGATGTACAGCTCCTGTAGTCCTGGGGATCTCCAAAGGGATGACTTTTTGTAGGCTAACGATGGACTCGTGGCTGGCAGCTTCTAGGTAGCTTCAGTATAGAGGCTGGTCATGGGGAAAACTGAGGCATGATTAGAGGGTTGGGATTTTCAGCCCCACCCTGCAACCTCTGGGAGAGAGAGGGGCTGAAAGTCAAGTTGGTTACCAATGGTCAATGATTTAATCCATCATGCTTATGTAAGGAGGCCTCCATAAAACCCCAAAAACACCAGGATTCAGAGGGCTTCTGGATAGCTGAACACATGGAGGTTCCTTGAGGGGGTGCACCTGGGGGAGGGCATGGGAAAATCCTTTTGGGGTTTCTTCCTCCCTCCCTCCCTTTTTTTAAAAAAGATATTGCCAAAACAATCATGGACATTTGAAAACTGACTGGGTCTTAGATGATTCTGAGGAACCACACTTCATTGTGCCAGGTGTGATGATAACATCACTGTGTCTACATAAGAAAAAATTCATCTCTTTAATTTTTTTAAGATGGCTTGCTCATTGCCCAGGCCGGAGTGCAGTGGCATGATCTCAGCTCACTACAGCCTCTACCTCCTCATTTCAAGTGATTCTCCTGCTTCAGCCTCCTGAGTAGCTGGGATTACAGGTGCTCACCACTACACCTGGCTAATTTTTGTATTTTTAGTAGAGACAGGGTTTTACTACATCAGCCAGGCTGACCTCGAACTCCTAACCTCGAGTGATCTGCCTGCCTCAGCCTCCCAAAGTGCTGGGATTACAGGTTTGAGCCACCACGCCCTGCCAGAAAACATCCATGTTTTTAGTGACACAGACTTAAGTGTGCGTGGTGAATTGATGTGCCTGAAAACACTTCTATCAAAAAAAAGGCAAGGCAAGGAAAAAGAAGAGTTGAATCTAGGGGATGGGTTCATGGGGGCACTCACTGTACTCTGTTAACACTCTTTTGGGGTGTAGTCAACATTTTTCACCAGAATCCTGTTTGGAATAGGATTTTTTCAGGGACCATGTGACCACTTGTCACCTGTGTCTCTCCCTGCTGACACCAGATCCGCTAGATGGTGAGGGTGTGTGGCAGGCAACGAGGGTGTCTTCCCTCCCCTGTATCATTGGTGGTCATGACATTGACTGCACACAGCAGCTGATGCCTGTAATCCCAACACTTTGGGAGGCTGTGGTGGGAGGATGGCTTGAGCCCAGGAGTTTGAGACCAGCCTAAGCAAACTAGTGAGACCATTATCTACAAAAAAGATAAAAGTAAGAAAATCTGGGCATGGTAGTGCCTGTAGTCCCCGCTACTCAGGAGGCTGTGATGGGAGGATGGCTTGAGCCCAGGAGGTGGAGGCTGCAGTGAGCTACGATCAAGCCACTGCACTCCAGCCTGGGTGACAGAGCGAGACTCTGTTTTGAGAAAAAAATAAAAAAGAAATTTAGGCTTCCCATGATCTGGCTCTGGGATCCAGCACTGAGAGCCTCCTCTGTGCCCTGCTCTACTCCCCCAAAAATCAATGGCCTGCTAGAGCTAAGAAGCCCCCAAGAAAAGACATCACTCACCAGCCGTTCAGACATCGGGGTCTTGTCGTCATCAGGCAGATGCTGCTCCAGTGCGAGAACGATGCAATTCGCTATGATGGTGGCTAAAATCATATATTCAAAGGGAGTATCGAGGAATTAAGGAATAATCTTGTTTAAAGAAAAAAAGGGTGTGTGGAGGTGCACCCACCCCCACTGACCGCAGTGGAAAGATCTCAAGCCCTCCAGATCCTCCCAACCTGCATCAGCACAGGTGGAATTATTCAGTTCTCCTGTCTGGAGTAAATCCCTTCAGATCTCGAACCCAGAGCAGGTGACATCTAAAGGGAAATGTGGATATTCAGCTTCTGTCTCGCCTGCAATATTCATTGAACACATATTCACTCAGTACCTGCTGTGTGCCAGATTCTCTTCTGGGCTAGGACAGAGCTGAGAGCAAAGCAGACAAGAGGAGAAGCTTCCTCCTGCTTCCTAAAGGAGAAGCAAATAAATAACTACATCATGTACACTACGTGACGTATATACCGTGTTATACCTGCATATACCATGTTACACAGTACATCATATATTCTATGTGTGTAGGAAGATGGTGACGGGTACAGACAGTGGAAGGGGTCAGGGCTGCAATTTAAAATATAGTGGCAGAGCCCGGCGTGATGGCAGACACCTGTGGTCCCAGCTACTTGGGAGGCTGAGGTGAGAGAATGGCTTGAGCTGAGGAAGTCAAGGCTACAGTGAGCAATGACTGTACCACTGCACTCCAGCCTGGGTGACAGAAGGAGGCCCTGTCTCAATCAATCAATCACTGATAAATTAAAAATAAATAAATAGAGGCCAAGGCAGGGGGATCGCTTGAGGTCAGGACTTCAAGACAAGCCTGGCCAACATGGTGAAACCCTGTCCCTATGAAAAATACAAAAATTAGCGTGGCATGGGGGTGCACACCTGTAGTCCCAGCTACTTGGGAGGCTGAGGCAGGAGAATCGTTTGAACCTGGGAGATGGAGGTTGCAGTGAGCTGAGATCATGCCACTGCACTCCAGCCTGGGCAACAGAGTAAGACTCCATTTCAAAAATACTTAAAATAACAAATAAAACACTGTGATCAGATTTGACACCTAATGCATGAGACACACACACACACACACACACACACACAAACAGATACACTGGGCTTCATCAACATTTAAACCTTTCAGTGCCTCAAAGAACATTATCAAGAAAGTTAAAAGACAAGTAACAGAATGGGAGAAGCTCTTTGCAAATCATGTATCTGATAAGCGTCTAGTACTGGGAATATATAAAGAACATTTACAGCACAACAACAGAAAGATAACCCAATTGAAAAATGGGCAGGGGGCGGGAACAGATATTTCTCCAAAGAAGACAGTCAAATGGCCAGTAAGTAGATGAGTGTATCAGTCAGTGATCAGGGAAATGCAAATAAAACCCCAATGGGATGCCGCTTCACACCCACTAGGATGGCTCAACAAACAAACAAACAAACAAACAAGTGTTGGTGAAGATGTGAAGAAACTGAAACAACTCTCATGCTGGGGGAATATAAAAGAGTGTAGCCGGCCAGGAGCAGTGGCTCATGTGTGCACTCTCAGCACTTTGGGAGGCCAAGGGAGGAGGATTTCTTGAGCCCAGGAGTCCGAGACCAGCCTATGCAACAAAGTGAGACCCTGTCTCTACAAAAATTACAAAAAATTAGCTGGGCATGGTGGTGCAGGCCTGTAGTGCCAGCTACTTGGGAGGCTGAGGTGAGAGGATTGCTTGAGCCCTAGGAGGCTGAGGCTGCAGTGAGCCATGACCGTACCACTGCTCCTGCCTGGGCAACAGGAGCGAGACCCTGTCTCAAAACGCCACCACCAGCAGCAGCAACAAAACACTGGGGCAACTGCTATAGAAAACTGTTGTTGGTTCTGCAAAAAATTAAGCACAGAATTACCATGTGACATAGTAACTCCACTCCAAAGTATAAACACACAAGGACTGTAAAACAGGTACTCCAACCAACACAAATGTTCACAGCAGCACTAGTCACAACAGCCAAAAGGTGAAACAGCCTAAATTTCATCAATGGATGAACAGATCAACAAAACATGGTCTACCTATAGAATGGAATAGTATTCAGCCATAAAAAGGAACGAAGTACTGATACATGTTACAACAGGAATGAACCTTGGAAACATTATGCCAAGTGAAAGGAGCCAGACATAAAAGACCACATATGTATAATTCCATGTAAGTAAAATGTCTGGAATAGGCAAATCCAGAGACAGACAGCAGATTCGTGGTTCCTGGGGAATGGGAAGGGAAATGGGAATCACTGCTTAATGTTTTAGAACTAGATAAAGGTGACAGTTACACAACAGTGGGAATGTACTAAATACGTGTCTTTCTTTTCGTTTTTTTTTAAAGAAACAGAATCTTGCTCTGTCACCCAGGCTGGAGTACAGTAGCATGATCACAGCTCATGCAGCCTTGAATTCCTAGGCTCATACGATCCTCCTGCCTCAGCCTCCTGAGTAGCTGGGACTACAGGTGCACACCACCATGTGTGTTTTGTTTTGTTTTTTTTGGTAAGAGACAGAGTCTTACTTTGTTGCCCAGGCTGGTCTTGAACTCCTGGGCTCAAGTGATCTTCCTGCCTCAGCCTTCCAAAGTGCTGCGATTGCAGTCATGAGCCACTGTGCCCAGCCCTAAATGCCACTTCAAAATGGTTAATTGTGTTATATGAATTTTACCTCAATTAAAAAAATACAGTGATCAGAGCAGATCTCTGAGAATCTGTTCTTTCAACTCAGGGGAGGGGTCGTCCACGTGCAGATCTCTAGATACCCCATTTGCATTCTCTTCAGTTTGCACAGCAAACTCCTCCCTGCATCCTGGGAACTCTCATCTGGGTTAAGGAGGCCTCCCTCCCTAGTGCAGACCGGAGGATCTGCAGGGCAGGTACGGAGGATCTATCTTATTTATTTCATACTAGCTCCCGACCTGCTGATCAGCTGGTGAAAGGGAAAGTCCCCTGTCCCCCTGCCAGGCCCCTCAGAAGTGTCCCACGCCAACAGGCTCTGTATACAGATCAGGCAATCTCTGAGAAGGACGTGTAGACACTGGAGAAGCGGCTGCTTGAGTGAAAAGGCCACAGGGTGTTGGTTACTCCAGAGCAACCTCGGCACTAGGTTTGGAGCTGAATCATTCTCCTTGGTGGGGCTGTCTGGGCACTGTAGCACATTCAACAGTATCCCCAGCCTCTGAGTGTTAGATGCCAGGAGCATCCCCTCCTGTCCAGTGATGACAACCTCAAGTGGTTTCTAAACCCTGCTCAGTGTCCCCTGGGGGCACTGAAATCCCGTGTTCTGTAGAGATACCAATTAGTGCGTCTTGCGCAACTTGACCATGTTAAAACCCTTCCCTTCCTCCTAGCTCTATCCTCTGGAAAATTAACTGGTTTGTCTCCCCTTCTGCCTTGGAGTTAGGTTTGGCATTTTGGAAGCGCTATAAAACCATCCTTTCCAGGCTGGAGGGAGAGTGAAACCCGCTTTCCAGCTGGGAAAACAGAGTCTGAAACAGAAATCCCCTCAGTAAAAGTCTCGGAAAATCAGGCTTCCTTTTGTCACCAACTTCAGCCTTTGCCTCCAGCTGAAAGCAGCTGAAGGCAAGCTCCACGCACGCTCTGAAAAGCAAAATCTGAGACTCAGGGCAATTTGGAGAGCCAACAAAAGCCGGCCTTGCTGACGATATTCTCTGATTGGCTTTCTGCCTCCGAGCTGATAGGCATTAGGAGACCAGAGAACAAAGCTGGGCTGTGTTGCACAAATACTCCACTCTGCCTCACCCTGCAGCCCGGAAAATAAGAGACAATATTTGTACACAGAGCAGAAATGCCAAGCCCTTCCCCGGTCTCCTCTCACTGTGATCTGAAGCTGACTTCGCTTCCACTCCCTGCCAAGTCAGCCTCCTTACATGTGCTTCTTCCATCCCACTCCTCAGGTCCCCTGGCCTCCTGCCCCTCAATGGCAGGGATATGACTTCCTTTCCATCAGTTCTGGCACTGAAGGTTCCAGGAAGAGTCCCAGCAGGCCAGCATGCAGCATGCAGCACTTTTATGGGCTGCATTATCAGGGTTTCAACTGGCCAGTATCACCTGGATTTCAGACCCAGGGCTCTCTGGGTGTAGCAATGAAGCCTTATCATGTAGGCAAAAAGAAAGAGGTTCTTCTCTCCCACCCTGCTTCATTTTCTTACTTCTTGTCAAATACAGATACTCACAATGCTTCTCCAACATCATTCCCTTCTCCCTCTGTGCACCCACACCCCAGCAAATGTCCACAGACATGCCCCAAATGGAAATCTGCAGCAACGACCTTAGACCCGTGGTATTCAAAGCGTGGTCCCAGAACCAGCACCTGTTCTGTTAGGAAGGCAGCCTGAGGCCCTGCTTTTACCTGCTGAGTCAGAATCTGCATTTTAAAAGATCGCCAGGGGATTTGTGTGTGCAGGGAAGTTTAGGAAGTGCTAAGTGCCTCTATTTCAGGGGTAGGAGGAGGAGCTCAGGTAATTACGGTTTTGAGTCATCCAGAAAGAGGTGGGGGTTCCTCTTTCTCCTCCAAGCTTTCTCCTCCACGTTCTGACCCCAGGAGGAGAATTTAAGAGCTCTGGGTACCAACTTTCTGCTCCCACTTGGGTAAAGAGCCTGAGAAGAAACCCAAGATTTTGAGGAAGTAACAGCAATGTTGGAATGAGACAAAAACAGAAAAGAAAATGTCAGCTTAAGGCATGTAGAAGTATTTAAAGCCTTCCCATGGATCCCATCTCACTCAAAAGCAAAAACAAAGTCCTCCCAGCACTAGCAAGGTACATGGCCTGCCTCCGTTACTTCCCTCCTCTCATCTCCCCTTTAGTCACTCAGCTCCAGCCACACCGGCCTCCTGCTTATTCCCCAAACTCCCCAGGCACATTTCTGCCCCAGGGCCTTTACACCTGCTGTTCATTCTCCTGGAATGCTCTTTCCCCAGACATCCACATGAGTCCCTCCCTCACTTCCTTTAGGTCTTTCCTCAAAGGTCACATCCATCAACCCCCTTGGCCTGCTTATTTTGCTTTTCCCATCCCCAGTCAAGCATCTGCTATTTTTTCTTTCTTTATCTTGTTCCCTGTCTCTCCCATGAGACTGCACACTGTGTACGTGGGGATTTTGTGTCTGCCTTGTTCATTGCTTCATCCTCTGTGCCCAGGAGAGCATTCATTATATAGTCGATGCTCAAAAAAAAATAAAAACCACCACCCACAACAACAACAACAAAACACTGGTGGAAGGGCCTGGCACGGTGGTTCACGTCTGTAATCTCAGCACTTTGGGAGGCCGAGGTGGGTGGATCACCTGAGGTCAGGAGTTCAAAACCAGCCTGGCCAACATGGTAAAACCCCATCTCTACTAAAAATACAAAAATTAGCTGTGTGTGGTGGCAGACACCTGTAATCCCAGCTACCTGGGAGGCTAAGGCAGGAGAATAGCTTGCACCTGGGAGGCAGAGGTTGCAGTGAGCCGAGATTGCAGCATTGCACTCTAGCCTGGGCAACAAGAGCGAAACTCCATCTCAAAAAGAAAACAAAACAAAACAAAAATTGCCAGTGGAGGAAATGAAGGAAGGGGGCCTGGGTCCTGCTACCTACATCTTTCCCCTGACTTCATCTCAGGCCAAGTCTCCATGAGCATGTTAAGGACACAATGAAACCCCCTGGAATATGCAATGATGTACTTGGTGCCCAGATGAAAGAAAGATGGGCTGCTGAGTTCATGGCATGGTATGAGATGCCTCGCCCTAGACAGAAGTCAAAGGTTGCATTGGGTAGTCGAGCTGGGGGGAGGTGAGGCTTTCTCAGCCCAACCTTAAGTCATGCCTGATCCTCCCGATTTAGAAAGACTGAGTTCTAACTCACAGCTGCAGTGAGCAATGCCTCTGTTAGCTGAGCTGAGCCTTTCTGCTCCCTGATTGGCTCAGAGAGAAAGCACCTGTGTCAGCGGGATCCAGAAAAACCAGCCATCCTAGGAGGCCAAAGGGGGGCGGGGGCTGAAAGAAGAGAAGCATCCCTGATGGGAGGAAAAGCTGGCTCCAGAAATGGCTCTCGGAAGTCAGAATAGCAGACAGCCCTGCAGGCAGGTGAGGAGACACAGAACTCTATACACAACAAAATTGATCAGGACCTGCAGAGGCCCCAGAGAGAGGCCATATGTAACCCTGGAAAAGACTAACGATTCTGCACAGGAAAGAAGGAGGGCTTGCACCTGTGAACAGGACCTTGGTCTTGGGATTCATAACATGAAAGAAAATTCTCAAAGTGGGCATGGCTAATGGTTCCCACCCCTTAGCAAGACCTTTGTGGTGCTCTCTCTCTGTGGTGCCCTTCACCCTGAGCTCATTTCAAACCTCTTGTAGTTGGTGTGAAAATCAAATCAGGTTTGTCAACTCATGATGCCTTGTCTCCACTACAGGGGCTGCTGCTGAGTGGGTTCTAAGGAAACAGATGCTTGTAGCAGTCAACCAGGTCATTGGGCTTGTGGGAAGAAGCCAAGCAGACCTTATTTTCATATTAGGTCCATGCTCATCACAATCACCAGGAAAAGAGTGGGGGATCCCAGGACCCTAGATATACGGTTTAAGACAGATTCCTTGCTCCGCTAAACACATGCCCCAATTTAACTCTGCAATGTAATAAACTATTATGGGGCCATTTACAAACGCAGTAACCATAATTACAGTGGCCTTGTTTCCCAGTGCTCCTTTGGGCGGGTACTGTGGTAAGCACTTTGTTTCCGTTAATTCCTCGCAACATTTCTACAAGGTGGCTTCTGTGGTAAGCCCCATTTTCCAGATGAGAAAATCCAGGCTCAGAGAGATTAAGTACATTGCTCAAGGTCACAAAGGAGGTACTGGCAGAGCTGGGGCTCACATGCAGGTCTTTCCACTCCACAGTTTATGCCTTTTGTTTGTTTGTTTTGAGTCAGGATCTTGCTCTGTTCCCCAGGGTGAAATGCAGTGACATGATCACAGCTCACTGCAGCCTTGACCTCCCAGGCTCAAGCCATCTGCCCATTTCAGCCTCCTGAGTAGCTGGAACTACAGGTGCATGCCAGCATACCTGGCTAATTTTTAACATTTTTGTAGAGATGAGGGTCTCACCATGTTGCCCAGGCTGGTCTTGAACTCCTGGGCTCAAGTAATCCTCTTGCCTTGGCCTTCAAAGTGCTGGGATTACAGGTATGAGCCACCGTGGCCAGCCCACAATCTACGCTTTTAAGCTGGTGGTTCACAAAGTCCACTCAGGAGCTATCCTGGTTAGCAGGTGGATGGTTTTCCCTTCGTTTAAAAAGTGGAGTGCAAGTGTACTTGAATCCCTAACTATATGGATTAGACAAAATGGGTTACACCCCGCTCAAGTCCCAACCAATTGCCACAATTTAGCAAAGGCCAAGCATTGAGTGCTAGTCCACACCCTCATAAGCCCATCTCAAGTAGGAATTATTCATGACTATTTCAACTTCCAGTAATCCACACAGTCTCCAGTTCTCAGACGTGGGCTTCAAACTCTTCAACACACAGTACTAACCAAAATGAACCTCAGAGAAGATCTCTCCACCGGCTGATCAGCATAAAACTCTTAGCAGGGATGGCGTGCTAGCAAGGGCAACCCTAGCGCTGTCCGGGATGTTTTCAGCACCACGGCCAGCGGCAAAGAGGTACACGTTTCATCTCGCCAGCAACCAGGGGCAGGAAGCCCCAGCGAGAGAAAAACAAACCCAGCACCAACTATTAACCCTCTCTGAGACATCGGCAAAGACCTACATTTCACATACAGGGTAGAGACAAAAAAGATTAATCATGTCACCAGGAAAATCAAATGAAGAGAAAATTAAAAACCGAGTATCAAGTAGGTTTGTGTGTCATTTGTTTTTTCATATTATCCAAGAAGGTCCAACACTTTGGTTCTCAAATGAGAAGTCTACTTCGGGCTGCTAAATGGTGCTTCTGCTTCAAAAACTGGCAATATCTGCATTAAAGAATAGTAGTGCAGAGGAGTTGAAAGGATCTGGGGATCGGACGTGGCTTTGACCTTAGGCAAGGCAGTTTTCTTCTCTGAGCCTCAGTTTCGTCATATATAAAAGGGAGAAAATAGCACTACCTAATAGATTGTGTGAGAATGGAATGAGTTGATATATACAATAACAATAATCTGTTACGAGGCCCTGCATATAGTAAGTGCTCAATAAACGTGAGTGTTTCATACTTTACTTTGGTTCCTGTGATGACTGGAAAATTTAATGTGGGCCAAATGCAGTGGCTGATGCCTATCATCTCAGCCCTTTGGGAGGCCAAGGCAGAGGATCGCTTGAGGCCAGGAGTTTCAGGCCAACCTGGTCAACACAACTAGATCCCGTCTCTACAAAAACACACTTAAAAATAAGAAAACTAGCCAGGCATGTTGGCTGTAGTCCTAGCTACTCAAGGACATGAGGCAGGAAGACTGTGTGAACCCAGGAGTTCGAGGCTGCAGTGAGCTATGATCATGCCATGCACTCCGGTCTGGGCAACAGAGCAAGACCATATTTCTTAAAATAAATAAATAAATGTCTTTTTTACAATGTGCTTATACAAACAAAGGATACAATTCATCTCACTATAATCATGCAATAAATGTTATTTTTTTTTTAGAGTCTCACTCTGTCACCCAGACGCCAGTGCAGTGGCATGATCTCAGCCCACTGCAACCTCCGCCTCTCTGGTTCAAGTGATTCACCTGCCTCAGCCTCCCAAGTAGCTGGGATTACAGGCATGTGCTACCAAGCCCAGCTAATTTTTGTATTTTTAGTAGAGACGGGGTTTTACCATGTTGGCCAGGATGGTCTTGATCTTTTGACCTCGTGATCTGCCCACCCCAGCCTCCCAGAGTGCTGGGATTATAGGCATGAGCCGCCACACCTGGCCTAAATGTTGATTATTTTATGACAACTGCTGCCAATAGTAAATAACTTTTCCTTTTTTTTGCCCTTCTAGGTCTTACATCTACTATCATCATAGCTGAATAGACCTGTACTCTTAGCTACTAGGGAGGCTGAGGCGGGAGGATCCTCTAAAGCTGGGAGGTGAAGGCTGCAGTGAGCTATGATCACATCACTGCGCTTCACCTTGGGTGACAGAGTGAGATCCCACCTTTTAAAAATGATAATCATCTCACCATACATCCTCGTGCACTTGTGACAATTTTCCTGCAGGACAAATTCCAAGATGTGAAATTGCTAGCTGTCAGAGGGGATGCATACTGACTTTTTTTTTTGAGACAGAGTCTCGCTCTGTCACCCAGGCTGGAGTGCAGTGGGGTGATCTCAGCTCACTGCAACCTCCGCCTCCTGGGTTCAAGTGATTCTCCTGTCTCTGTCTCCTGAGTAGCAGGGATTATAGGCACCTGTCACCACGCCTGGCTAATTGTTGTATTTTTAGTGAAGATAGGGTTTCACCATGTTGGTCAGATAGGTCTCCCACTCCTGGTCTCAGGTGATCCACCTCGGCCTCCCAAAGTACTCGGATCACAGGCATAAGCCACCATACCCAGCCCATATTCAATATTTTCTGCAGATTTACAGGGCTATATTTTAGTTTTTTAAAGTGAGATGTGTGTGTTTACACCTTCTGAAATTAAATCCATAATTTAAACGTATGAATTCCTCTGGGCCCAAAAATTTAAACATGGAAGAATTAACATGACTCATGGAAAACACACAAATACACGAAAGCAAGATAAAGATCCTTCGATGAAAACAGAGAGAAAAAAAACAAGCCAAGTATTAAACAGAAAGTATTCATCAATTTCAGACTCTAGGGGTCTGGCAAGAGGGTGAGGAGTGAGGAAGCTTTGGAGTCAGATTCCAAACAAGAACTGAAGACTTTCTCTCCCTGTTTCTCTCTCTTTTTTTTCCAGGTCAGTAAAGTTCTCTAGGGACCTCTGAGTGGTGTGAGATCTCTGTCTCCTGATTCAATTTTCAACCACTTTCCCTTATATGTTCACTCTGCCAAGGAGTCCTTTTCCTCTCTTGCAGGAGTGACATCCCTGTTCAGTGGTCAGTAAAATCCTCCATTTCCCTGAAAACTCTTTATACATTCTATCTACTTCATGGTTTAAACTTAAACCTGGAGGCCAGGCATGGTGGCTCATGCCTGTAATCCTGGCACTTTGGGAGGCCAAGGCAGCCAGATCATTTGAGGTCAGGAGTTCAAGACCAGCCTGGACAACATGGTGAAACTGTCTTCACTAAATATACAAAAGTTAGCTGGGTGTGGTGGTGCATGCCTATAATCCCAGCTACTCGGGAGGCTGAGGCAGGAGAATGGCTTGAACCCAGGAAGCGGAGGTTGCAGCAAGCTGAGATCATGCCACTGCACTCCAGCCTGGGCGACAGAACAAGAGTCCATCTCAGAATTAAGACAAACAAACAAACAAACCAACCTGGAAATTCCCTGCAGACCATCAACTCCAAGACCAAGATGGGGCCACTGGCAGCCTCAAATTAGTTCCCAAGAACAAAAGGAAACCCCAGCTCTGGAAGATGTCCAGCGTCACGGCTCCCAGAAAACCCAGTCAGAAGGGTCCCAAGAAAGCAAAAGAAGCAAAGAAAGACCTTCCCAACCCAGAGAAGGTGGAAAAGGTGCCCAGGAGCCAGGTGAGGTGAAGAGGGCTCCCTCAAAAGCAGGTGCAGCCAAGCAGGCCCCCAAGAAGGTGAGCAAACACAAAATACAAAATCCACTAAAAATACAAAAATTAGTTGGGTGTGGTGGTGCATACCTATAATCCCAGCTACTGGTCCTCCTGAAACCAGCCAAGGCCAGCACTGCTGGGCTCAATGGGAAGTCCAAGGTCAGAGGTAGCACCAGCAGCCAAGATCCTGAGATACACAGGAAAACAGAAGCTGGGAGCTAGGACTCCAACAGAGCCTTTTAACATTTCATGACCTCCGATTTCTCTGTGGAGAGACCATTGTCCATGCTGGTCCCTTGCTTCCTTGATCAAGAGAGGATGTCCCTACCTCTTCATCAATAACCAATATCTCCTCCAAGGCACTCCAGCTATGCATGCTTAGAAGTTACACCAGCCACCCCGAAAATACCTCTTTCCAGCATCCTTCTCTTTAACCACCTCCCAGCTCACTAACTCCATTAGGATGGACTCACCAACATCCATCCTGTTGAGCCTGGCAACCCAGTGACCCCACCATTTCTCAGGACCTCCTGCCTTGTCAACCTTATACGAATTGATTATATTGCACTTGCTTGCCTGTTTTCCTCCTGGAAAAAAAAATCCATCCCTGTGTGAACTCAACTAGTTGCCTTTCCCATAACTGGGCAGTGGAACTTTCCTGAATGAGATCAACTATCTGGGCTGATGACATTTAATTCATGATGTTAAACCTCAAATGGGCAATTGAGAATCCCAGCATTCTATATAAGAGAAGACACCTGTGCATATTGGAATAACGGATGGGAATGACCCAATTTACAGAAATCAATATTCTTCCATCACTAAAACCTCCACCCTTGACTCCAAATTTCCCTCTAGCCACCAACCTATTTCTCTACTCCCTTTCATAAAGCGTTGCCTTCACGTGTTCCCTCTATGTCCTCACTGCACATTCTTCTCCTACCCTCCCCGGGCTGGCCTCTTGCTCCCATCACTCAATCAAAACTCTTCACAAGAGGATTGCCAAAGACCCCTGGGCTGCCAAATCCCAGGGCCATTCTTCTGTGCCCACATTACTTGCCCATGCTCTTCTTAATGTTGTTCTAGTTTTCCTTCACGCTCCTGGTCTCTACTTCTCAGTCTTCCCTTTTTGCTCCTGCTTTTCTATCCAATCTCTAAATGTTGATCTTCCCTGGGGCTCCAGTCCTAGGTAATCGCCCTTTCTCTATCTCTACCCTCTTTCTAGAGCTTGCATGCATTTTTGATGTATTTTATCATTCTCTTGTTGTCCTTTCTCCCCTAAAATATCCACTCACTGCCCTGTTTGGTGTCCTGGTAAAGGCAGGGCTGACTTCTGTGACTGGATCACTCAAGCCCCCCAACTCTGCCCTTCACCACATCTTCTGCCTTCCGGGTGGGCTTGGCCAATGGGAGGCACCAGCAAGAGACTGGAGAGGAGGGGGAGTTGGGGCACTTCTGCATTTGATTTCCTCCTTGCTACTCAGAACGGCCTTAGCAACAGCTGTATCACTCTGTATCTTCTTAGAGCATCTCACAGGAGGGTCTATATTACTCTCCAGGACAGTCATGACCAATTGCCACAGACTGGGTGGCTTAAGACAACAGGAATTTGTTCTCTCATCATCCTGGAGGCAAGGGACTGAAATTAGGGGGTTAACAGGTTTGAGCTCCCTTCAAAGGCTCGAAGGGAGGGACCTTCCTTGCCTCTTCTGGTTTTGGTGGCTCTACGTGTCTTTTGGCTAGTGGCCGCACCACTCCATTCTCTGCTTCTATCACCACTTGACTTTCTCTCCTGTACCTTTTCCTATCAAGGCACTTGCCATAGAATCTTGAGTCCACTGTAATCCAGGATGATTAATCCCTCATCTCAATCCCTGACTCAGTGACGTGCAAAGATCCTACTTTCAAATGAGGCCTCAGGTTCTGAGGATACAAATGCATCTGAATTTCTGGTGGACACGATTCAAACCCCTACAGTGTCCAAGGTCCAAACTCTTCCATTCCTTCCCTAATCCCATGTCTCTATTAACCTTTATCATGAACTGTACCACCAGCTGCCGAGTAAGGAGCTCAGGTAAGGTTACCTTAAGGGACCTTCCCGATTCCTACGTCTTCCTCCCCCTCCAGCTGATGTATCATCAGACCCCACCGATTCTACTTCCAAAATTAGGCTTCAAATCCTCCTGCTCAGCACTGCCTCTACAGTAGCACCCAAGGTCAAGCCACTATCCCTTCCCACAGAAACATCTACGATCTCAGTACACTCCAAAGTGGTCTGCTGCCTGTCTTTCTGACCTCCATTTCATTCTCCAGACAGAAGCCAGAGCATTATGCTAAGTGAAAGAAGCCAGACTCAAAAGGTCACGTATTGCATGAATTCATTTATACGGAGGAGCCAGGATAGGCAAATCCACAGAAACAGAAAACAAATCTGTAGTTACCAGGAGTGGTGGAGGTCGGGGGGAATATGGGGAGGGGAGGATGAAGCGCAACTGCCTCACAGATACAGGGCTTTTTGGAGGGGCGATGATAAAATATTTGGCACTAGAAAGAGGTGGAGATTGTACAATATCGTGAATGCACTGAATGCCGCTGAATTGCTTATTTCAAAATGGTTAACAATGTCGCACGAATTTCACGTCAATACGAAAATTACTTGATTGAGACAGAATCTCACTCTATTGCCCAGGCTAGAGTGCAGGGGCACAATCATGGCTTACTGCAGCCTCGGTCTTTGGGGCTCCAGCAATCCTCCCACCTCAGCCTCCTGAGTAGCTGGGACTACTGGTATATACTGCCACACCCAGCTAATTTTTTATTTTCATTTTTCTTTGTAGAGATGGGGTCTTCCTGTGTTGCCCAGGCTGGTCATGAACTCCTGGGCTCAAGTGATTCTCCCACCTCAGCCTCCCAAAATGCTAGGATGACAGGTGTGAGCCACCATACTCAGGTAAAAAATATATAGGCAGGCCAGGCATGGTGGCTCGTGCTTGTAATCCCAGCACTTTGGGAGGCCAAGGCAGGTGGATCACGAGGTCAGGAGTTGGAGACCGTCCTGGCCAACACAGTGAAACCCGTGTCTACTAAAAATACAAAAATTAGCTGGGCATGGTGGTGAGCGCCTATAATCCGAGATACTCAGGAGGTTGAGGCAGGAGAATCACTTGAATTCAGGAGATGGAGGTTGCAGCAAGCCAAGATCATGCCACTGCACTCCAGCCTGGGTAACAGAGCTAGACTTTGCCTCAAAAAAAATATATATGTGTGTGTGTGTACATATATACACGTATATATATGTATATAGGTAATATATATGCGTGTGTGTGCGTGTGTGTGTGTGTGTGTGTGTGTGTGTGTGTGTGTGTATATATATATTTTTTTTTAAGTAAAGCAGTCTGTCCCATCCCACTTAAAACTTCTCTGAGGACTTCCCATCGCATTCCAGAACATGGTCTAGAAGGTCTTGTGTGACTTGTCTCTGCCAAGTTCTCTTCCCACCTGGGAGCCCCTTTGCTCATCAGGCTCTAGCTACACTGGCTCTTTTTGAATATGATGAACTTGTTCCTTCCCCAGGGCCTTTGCACATGCTGTTCCCTCTGCCTGGGATTCTCTTCCTCCCTCTCTCATTCTGCTCACACTCTGCTCTGTGTGTCCCAACCTTCAGGTCTTCACTTACATGGTACCCCCGTACTCCTAATTATCCTCTACCCAGCGGACCTGCAGTAGTTTTCTTATTTTATCTTTCAGAAGTGGGGCCTTGCTCTGTCACCCAGCCTGAAGTGCAGTGGCACAATCATACCCATGCTTTAGCCTCTGGAGCCTGTGGCCATGACCTTATTTGGTAAAACAGCCTTTGCGACTATAATTAAATTAGAGATCTCAAGATGAGATCATCCTGGATTATCTCAGGGGCTCAAAAATCCAGTGACAAATCCAGATGCTGGGAAGAGCATCAGGCAGCACCAGGATGTACAGGGTGGGGATGTGACAGTGGGCAGGACGGATGTTGTTCGCCCTGGCCCTCCTGCAACTTGTAATAGGAAAGGAAGGCATGAAACAGGGAATAAGCAAATATAGACATAATTGCTAATTGTGGTTAAGTGTTAGGGAGAAAACCAGTAGGGTCCTGGGTTCGTTTCCTAGGGCTGCCAGGACAAACTGCCATGAGCTGGGTGGTTTAAAACAACAGAAATATAATGTTGCCCAGTTCTGAAGGCTGGAAGACCAGAATCAAGGCATCAGCAGGGCTGAGCTGCTTTCTTGATTCCTCTGGTAGTTGTTGGCTTGTGGCTGCATCACTCCAAAATCTGCCTCTGTCTGCACATGGCCTTCAGCTCGGTGTCTGTGTCTTTCTCTTCTCTTCCCCCCCCCTCCTAGTTTATGGTCATGGCCACAGGCTCCAGAGGCTAAAGCTGCATCACTCCAATATCTGCCTCTGTCTGCACATGGCCTTCAGCTCGGTGTCTGTGTCTTTCTCTTCTCTTCCCCCCCTCCTCCTAGTTTATGGTCATGGCCACAGGCTCCAGAGACTAAAGCATGTATATGATTGCACCACTGCACTTCCAGCTGGTTGACAGAGCAAGGCATTTTCACCTCTGAAAAATGAAACAAAGTAAGAAAGCTACTACTGATTTTTTAATGATTGCCATTCTAACTGGCGTGAGGTGGTATCTCAATGTGGTTTTGATTTGCATTTCTCTAATGACCAGTGATGATGAGCATTGTTTCATATGTTAGTTGGCTGCATAAATGTCTTCTTTTGAAAAGTGTCTGTTCATATCCTTTGCTCATTTTTTGATGGGAAAAGAACAGAAAACCAAACACCGCATGTTCTCATTCGTGTGAGAACACATGGACACAGGGAGGGGAACACCAGGGCCTGTCAGGGGGTGGGGCCTAGGGGAGGGACAGCAGAGGGTAGGGGATTGGGGAGGCATAACATTAGGAGAAATACCTAATGTAGATAACAGGGGGGATGGATGCATCAAACCACCATGGCATGTGTATACCTATATAACAAACCTGCATGATGTGCACATGTGCCCGAGAACTTAAAGTATACTCTACTAATAAAGAAACCTACTACAGGTCCTTTGGGTAGAGGAAAATTCAAAGTATGGAGGTACCACATAAGTGAGGACCTGAAGGTTGAGATGCACAGAGCAGTGTGAGCAGAATGAGAGAGAGGGAGGAAGAGAATTCCAGGCAGAGGGAACAGTGTTCCCAGGGTTGCATTAGCAACTCCAGTTCAAGACATTTTCTGGAAAGCCCCAGCCTGGCAATGCTCACTTGCTCCCCACCTCACTTCCCCAAATATTTGGGTCTGCCTCGCCTTTCCCATCACTGGCTCTGCTACCCATGAAGATTCTCCTTGAAGCTTTATCATTAAAAAAATAAACCCACATATTCTGTGTCTCCAAAAGAAGCTTTTACTTTTGCAAACTCTATTGATTTAATCCTAGAGGCTGCTGGCAGCAGTCCCAGAAGCTTAATCAATATGACAACACCCAGAGCAGCCAGAACATCAAGGAGGCTCGGCCAAGATCTTCTGCTCGGGTCTTCACTGACCCCGACTGGATCTCTCACAACCATGAAGACAGATTTACAGTAGGGGGCAGGATATTTGCAACAGCTCCAGGACTTGCTTAGGTGAGCAAAAGGAAATGCCTCTGAGCTTCAGGCGCTTCAGAGCTATTTGTTAATTTGCTACTACCACCAATTCCCTTAAGACTCGAGGAAGACGGAAGGCAACAACAGAGAAACATCACAGGTTCTAGAACCTGATTATAAACTCCCTGCTGGATGAGCAGGGGAGGAACAGGCAAAAGGGAGGTGGGAAAAAGTAGATGGAGATGTCAAGAGTTAAAAATGCAATGAGTTAAAACAGATTCCTTCACCCTTAGCAGACACTAAGGGACCAGGGAAGGAGAAAAAAGGTCATTGAAAGAGGTTGAGAAGGACTAAATCAATGCCCCAGGCTTTATAAACCATTAATCTCCTCAAAGGAAAAATCAAACAATTCTTTCTCACATTTTATTCAAGATTGAAAAACAGGAAAATTAGAAGCAATATAGGAAGAAAGTGGAAGGGAAGAAATAATTGTTAATCAGAAGTTCAAATGCATGTGACACTTCTGAACCTACTGAGCCCTTATAAGAAAATATGGGCTGGGTGTGGTGGCTCATGCCTATAATCCCAGCACTTTGGGATTCAGGTGGATCACTTGAGGTCAGGAGTTCAATACCAGCCTAACCAATATGGTGGATACCCTGTCTCTACTTAAAAATATAAAAATTATCTGGGTATGGTGGCGCGTGCCTGTAAACCCAGCTACTTGGGAGGCTGAGGCAGGAGAGTCACTTGAACCTGGGAGGTGGAGTTTGTGCTGACCTGAGATTGCACCACTGTACTCCAGCCTGGGCAGCATAGCAAGACTCTGTCTTAAAAAAAAAAAAGGAAAAGAAAAAAAAAGAAAGAAAGAAAAAGAAAATATGAATATCCAGCTCTAAAACATACATATATACACATAATCCTCCTGGAGACACTGTGATTACGTATTAGCCCCAAAATGCAGATAATGAGGTATACAGTCAGCCTAGTCTACGTCCTGCTGCAGTAACAATCAATCTCCAGATCTCGGTGGCTGAATACACCCCAGGTCTATTTTTCCACTCATGCTATGAAATGGGATGGCAACTGATCTATGTCATCCTCTCTCCAGCACTTACTTTGAGAGAGGGTCCATCTTTGTGCATCCATGACAGTGGGGGCAGGAAAAAAGGAAACATGGTGAATCCCACATTCACCCTTAATGCTTTTGTCCAGAATGACTGAGGTCCCTTCCCCTCACATTTCACTGATGAAACCAAATCACACAGCCATATGTAACTTCAGGGAGGTGGGGAAAGTGAAATTCTACTCTGTGCCCAGAGAAAAACAAGAAGTATTAGCTGAACAAGTAAAGAATACCCCCTCAGGAAGATTATATGACTTGCCCAAAGTAAATCAGCTTTGAAGGTGTCAGAAGTGGGACCTAAATTCAGGACTAAATGATCCATGTCTTTTTTAGCTCTACCATCCTGAACTTGGCAGGAGTTGAGAATAAAACCTAGAGAGCAGTGAAGCAAAATATCAAAGGAGGCAGTGTGGGGAGGGCAGAAGGAACTAGGAAAAATAATACATCAAGTGACGGAGAAATAAAAGGAGCCAGAAAATTACAACCAGAGCATAAGTAAAGGAGTTTCACCTTCAGAAACCAAAACAAATTGTGAACATTAGGGGAAAAGTGGGGGGAGTTTTACACTCCCTTCAGGGAGAGGCAACCAGTAACGGGACAGTGCAGGGGTTTATGTGAGGCTATATAAGGAGGTGGGGACACAACCACGAAAGGAACTTGTTCACTTCTTGTTTTTCCTCTGAAGCTGCCATCTTGGCTCAGACTGATAGTCCAACAAATGCTAGTTGGTGCAACAGCAGCCCGGGAAGCTAAGTCGAGGGCTTGCCAGGACTTCCATCAGCTGCACTGTCCCTCCCTGGACATTTTCCTTTTCAATTCTGGGAAATCTGGACAAGAGGTTGGAAGAGGTTCCAGAACGGATGCTGGCTTAGTCCTTCTGGTCATTCCTCCTCCATCTTTAACCCAGTCCAGACTAGAAGTAAGAACAGATCCTGGTTCTGTCATACTCCCAGCCAGCAGGTGGTAATTCTACACAGCCAGGTAGATCAGTTTAGTACTAGAGCAGGGATTCAGGAAGGACTCATCAACACTGCCAGCTCACCATCACCATTTCAGTTTTGAGCACCTATTATACACCACCTGAATGCTTTCTGTGCATGAATGCATTGAGCCCTCGCCACCTGTTTGCCTAGAAATCCTACTGGTCAACCTTCAGCTTATATCCAGAATTAGCAGTGTCCAGGAGGTGGGGGAAGGGAGAGACTGGAAGTGACTACTAACAGGTACAAGGTTTCCTATGGGGGGGGATGAAATGTTCTGAGACCAAATAGAGGTGACCGCTCCACAACATGATGACTGTAGTAAGTGCCATGGAAGTGCACACCTCAAAATGGTAAATTTCATGTTTAGGGATTTTATCACAATAAAAAATTTATAAACAGGCTGGGCGCAGTGGCTCATGTCTGTAATCCCAGAACTTTGGGAGGCCAAGGTGGACATTTAAGATTGAGAGTTCAAGACCAGCCTGGCCAACATGGTGAAACTCTGTCCCTACTAAAAATACAAAAATTAGCCAGGCGTAGTGGCAGGTGCCTGTAATCTCAGCTACTCGGGAGGCTGAGGCAGGAGAATCGCTTGAACCCAGGAGGTAAAGGTTGTAGTGAGCCAAGATCATGCCACTGCACTCCGGCCTGGGCAAGAGAATAAGACTCCATCTCAAAAAAAAAAATTTTTTTTAATTATAACCAGAATCCAGCCACTCATTATTATGTCCATAGCCAACAACCTGGTCCAACCCCCTCTATTACCTGCCTGGACCAATACTATCACCTCCTCCCCAATTCCCCAGGTTCTGCCCCCTGCACCCTCAACCTTCAAAGTCTGTTCTTTGCATAGCAGCCAGGGGAGCCTATGAATATGAAAGTCAGGTCACATGCCTTCTCTGCTCAAAAGCCCTCCATGGCTCCCACCTCCCTCAGAGCAAAACCCAAAGACCTCCCCACAGCCCACAAGGCCCTGCACAACCTGTTCCATCGCCTCTCCATCCTCACCCTTGCCCCTTCCCTCTCTCTCTCTCTTACTCATTGCCTTCAGCCACGCCTGCCTCCTCACTGTCACACATCGCACACGCCCCTACCTCAGGGCCTTTGCACCAGCTGTTTCTTCTTTCCCCAGACATCCTTACAGCTTCCTCAAGTCTTGGCTCCAATGCCACTGCTTCAATAAAGCTCTTTCTAATATAGCAACTGGCTCCCCCAGCCCTTTCTCTTTCCATCACCCTTATTATCTTCTAAAGTACCATGCAATTTACCCATTATTTTTGTTTCTTATTGTATGTCTCTCCCAATGAGAATGTAAGCTCCCAGAGGGCAGGGATTTTTGTCTGCTTCCTGCATCTTGAACAGTGCCTTGGCCACCGTGTAGGCTCCTTCTGTGTTTGCTGAATGAATGGAGAGCCCTATGAGGCAAGGACTTAGTTTCTGCCCATTTTATGGAGGAGGAAAGCTGAGACTCATAATCAGGTATGCAGGTAGTCATGGTTGCGCAGTAACCAAACTCAGTCTGAGTTCACAGCCTGAACTCTCAACACAGCGATCATTCCTTATGATTATTCACGCAGCAAGGATGGACCAGGCAGCTTTCTAAGGACCAGCGATGCAACAAAAGACAAAGCAGATCAAGCCGAGCCCTCACGGAGGCGACATGGTACCGGGTTCTGTTGTTTCCTGCCCAAACTCTCACTTTTAGCTCTGACAGTGGCCCCTGGGTAACACCACGTGACACGCCTTGAGACACCATCTGAATGTTCTACAGATGCTGCCTCTGAACTGGGTGACTCTGGCGGCTTTTCTTTTGTTATACGAGGATGATTTGTCAGCCCCACTACCTTTGCACTCAACCAGGATCCCCTTGTGCTCAGAGGCCTTGTGACAGTCAACTTTTCATCACCACATTTGCAAATGTGCGGGTGGATGGGTCACCAACAGTCAACCTTCTCCAAGAAGCAGCCCCTGATTTCTCCTCCCCAGACAAATCTTCATCTCTCTGTTCTTGGAAACTTAGAGAACTAAGCACCTCCCTTGAGCTGTTGTGCAAATGTGTGTGTTGTGTTTTGCTTGGTTCTTCTGTATTTTGACTCTGGAAGTCGACAGTTCTGGCCAGAATGCCTCCTGCCCCCCCCCCCCCCACAAAATTAACATGTCATTGTGATAAACGGATGAAAGAAACGGGGTGAAGTCTAATTCAGACTTGGGGTGAGTTGCTGGGTCAGGAAAGGGTCTGAGGATGTACCATTTAAGAGGAAATCTAAAGGTTTATTATGGTTGTTGCTGTGGTCTTTTTTTTTTTTTTTTTTGAGACAGTCTTGCTCCATCACCAGGCGCCAGGCTGGAGTGCAGTGGCGCGATCTTGGCTCACTACAACCTCTGCCTCCCGGGTTCAAGCAATTCTCCTGCCTCAGCCTCCCAAGTAGCTGGGACTACAGGCACATACCACCACGACCAGCTAATTTTTGTATTTTTAGTAGAGACAGGGTTTCACCATGTTGGCCAGGATGGTCTCAATCTCTTAATCTCGTGATCCACCCGCCTCGGCCTCCCAAAGTGCTGGGATTACAGGTGTGAGCCACCACGCCCAGCCGCTGTAGTCATTTTTTAGAGACAGGGTCTCACTCTGTCACCCAGGCTGAAGTACAGGGTACAGTCACTGACTGCAGCCTTAAACTTCTGGGCTCAGGCAATCCTTCCACCTTAGCCTCCTAAGTAGCTGGAGCTACAGGCATGCATCACCACATCCAGCTAATTATATATTTTTTGTAGTGATGGGGTCTTGCTATGTTACCCAGGCTGGTTTTGAATTCCTGGCCTCCAGCGATGCTCCCGCCTCAGCTTCCCAAAGTGCTGAGGTTACAAGCCTGAGCTACCATGCCTGGCCTGAAGGATTTATAAGGATTCATCAACTGAAGAACTGGGCAAAGGTACAAGTATTTCACAGCAGCTTTGTTCATAATGGCCCAAACAAGAATCAACAGAAATGCCAATCAACAGGTGAACGGATTAACAAACTGGTTATCTCCAGATGAATGTTACCCGGCAACATGAATGACGGAAGCCACAGTGCTCACTCACCCAACACATTTATCAACTGCTTATTGCATGCTGATCTAGGCTGTTCTAGTCCACAGCAGTGGACAAAACCGATAAAAGGCTGGGCGCGGTGGCTCACATCTGTAATCCCAGCACTTTGGGAGGCCGAGGCAGGCAGATCACTTGAGGTCAGGAGTTCGAGATCGGCCTGGCCAACATGGTGAAACCCCATCTCTACTTAAAATACAAAAATTAACCAGGCGTAGTGGTGGGTGCCTGTACTCCCAGCTACCTGGGAGGCTTAGGCAGGAGAATCACTTGAACCCGGGAGGCAGAGGTTGCAGTGAGCCCAGATAGTGCCACCGTACTCCAGCCTGGGTAACAAGAGCAAAACCGCATCTCAAACAAAACAAAACAAAAAACGAATAAAATTGCCTTGCCTTGTGGATATCACAGTGACATGGGTGACAGACAGCAAACAGGTAAACAAGGTGGAAAGTTCCAAAGGGGAAAATAAGGCAGAAGCGCGGGAGGCAAATGCTGAGAAGGTGGACTCTGAGTGACGTCCTGAAGGAGGTAAGGGAGAAGCCATGAGGTCACATCAGAGAATACCAATGCAGACAGAGGAAGCAGCCAGTGCAAGGCCCTGAGGTGGGACTGTGCTTTGTGTGTCTGAGGAGGAGTAAAGAGAGTGGCAGGAGCTGGAGGAGTGAGGGCAGAGATGCTCATGGGCTTCCTGAAGAGACCTTCTTGGGCTTTCCCCCAAAGCAGAGACAATCAGCAATGGGCAAGGAAAATGGCAACTTCTGGAGTTTGGGAAGAAAAGAGTAAAGACAGAAGGAAGAGAGAGAAGAGGAGGAGGACAGGCCTGAGCTCAGAGTCCTGCCAACCTCACTCCTCATGTCTTATCAGACAAACAAGCCCAGAGTTAGGAGAGCCCGTGCCCCAGTGGCCTGCCCTGCTGTCCTGAAAGACAGATCGACAGAGAGAAAGAGAAGCTGGCCTTTCAGAAAGGAAGGGCAAAGAAGAACGTAAACAAAGCAACCGAAAAAATAAAGCTAATATAGGTAACACATATCATACCAGCCCTTGACAAACTCTGGCCCATGGCTTGTGTAAATAAAGTTTTATTGGCAGACGGCCATGCCCATTCATTTACATATTGCCTGTGGCTGCCTTTGCTACAATGGCAGAGAAGAGTAGTCCCAAAGAGACAGTATTTACTAGACATTTACTGTCTAATCCTTTGCAGAAAACATTTGCTGACTCCTGTACTATGACAACATATAACCATATTAGCATATTATGTACTTGTAGCATATATAATTTAAATATTAGCATATATTCAACATATATTAGCATATTATATACTTTTAGCATATATAGTTATTAACTATATAACTATATATGCTAAACTATAGTTATCAACTATATATGCTAAACTAACCATATTTAGCATATATATAGTTGATAACTATATATGCTAAAAGTATATAATATGCTAATACAGTTATATGTTGTTGAATATATACTTACATTCAAAACTCAGGTTTGAATTTTTAAGAGTCCACTTATGTAGATTGTTTGTTTTCAATAAGTTACACCAGGTGTGCTCATCTTTCCTGCCTCCCCTTCCACCTCCACCCCTTCTGCCTCTGCCACCCATGAGACAAGACCAACTCCTCCTCTTCCTCAGCCTACTTAATGGGAGGAGGATAAGGATAAAGACCTCTATAGTGATCCCCTTCCAATTATTGAAAAGTAAATATATTTTCTCTTATGACTTTCTTAATAATACTTCCTTCTCCCTAGCTTACTTTAAGAATACAGCATACAATGCATATAACATATAACAAGTGTTTATGTTATTGGTAAGGCTTCTGGTCAAGAGTGGAGTATTAGCAATTAAGTTTTTGGGGAGTCAAAAGTTATACACAGGCCGGGTGTGGTGGCTCACACCTGTAATCCTAGCACTTTGGGAGGCTGAGGCAGGAGGATCACTTGAGCCCAGGAGTTCCAGACTAGCCTGAGCAAGAAAAGCAAGACCCTGTCTCTAATTTTAAAAATTCTAAAAAATAGAGAAAAAAAGTTATACACACATTGTTGACTGCAAGGGAGGTCACTGCCCCAACCCTTATGTTGTTAAAGAGTCAACATTTATCTACATATATAATTACATAACATAAAATGGTATAATAATTACTGTTATAAATAACATGTTGAGTTCTTACCATGTGTGGGGCACTGGGCTAAGCTTTTCTGCCTATGCTCTTGTATTTAATCTGATCAAAAACTCATTAAATTAGGATATTATTATTATTGTGATTGTTGATTGACAGCGCAGACTCTGAATCTAGATAGCCTAGGTTGAAATCCTATTTTTGTCGCTTGAGGGGTGCAAGACCCCAAATAATGAGCTTCTCTCAGTTTCAGTTTCTCTTTTGTTACACGGGATGATAACAGTATCCACCCCTCAGGGCATTGAAAGGATGAGCTTAATTAACACAAGTGAGGTGCTTGGTATATTGACCAGAATTCTCATCCCCATAATTGTCCTGATTTTACAGATGAGGAAACTGAGGCACGGGAAGGTGAAGTCATGGGCAGCCATCACTGCCAGAAGTGGAGATCTGGCAAAGTTGGGGAGAGGGTGAAACAAACTAGCAATCCTGGCTGTCAAGATAGGTGGACCCAGATGACAGCGCTGGGGAACTTGGCCCTGTTTTCCTCTCACCTCACTGTCCTGCACCTGGGAGTGGGCAGAAGGCAGGGACCTGCTGGCCAGCTGCCAGAGGCAATGAGGGGGTTGCACTTCCGTTCTCCATGGTGGGGAAGAAGGCTGGTTAAGCCTGAATGGTAGAAGCTGAGACAGTGACAGCCCTATCATCACGGATTCTTGGAGGAGTTCAAAGAAGTGGGTGGGGCGGGGAGAGGACAGACCATTGTTACAGCCACTGGGCTGACCCTCGGGGTGGAGATGGGGATGCTTGGCCAGGACAGCTGGACCAGATTGGAGGGAGGCAGGCTCATACCATTGTTAACATGTCCAGTTTCAATGTCACTTGTACACCTACTTCTGGTTGCCAAGACAGAGGTAGAAGCAGGTGAGGGGCAGGTTGCTTCCTGCCCCTGGGACTCAAGTCCACCTCACTGGACCCAGCCTGAGGGACCTTTTCTAGGTTTCACCTCCAGAAAAATGACTGCTTGCTTCAGGCAGCGATCACTTGCTTCCTATCCTAACCCCATTAAGGCACCTTTCCCCACCCAACCTCAGGTTAAGGTGAGGGGCTTGCTGGGGGCACAGACTGCCTGCAGAGACCCCAACTATCTCAGTTCCACCTTGATTATCTCCTGGAGAAGACAGCTATCCAAGAAGAGGACCCCATACTCAAGCTTAGCATAGAATTTACCTCCTCTGGAGAACAGGGAAGGATTTTCACTTAAAGGGAAAGAATTTGCAGAACAAATAAAGAAGTACGGGAGAAAAAAGAAGAGAGCAGATATTGGCATGTAGAGGGAACCAAGAACCAATGACCATCACCACCACTGCTACCACCAATAAGAATAGCAGCAAACCAAACCCTTTCCCCCCCACCTGAGACTCTAGTTTCACTCTGTGGAAAAGACAAAGTGATGTGTCCACTGAACATTCCTCTCCATGGACTAAATTTCTCAGTTCCTCTGCAGTCAGATGGGCCACAGGTACTGGCTGTCTTCCATTATCCCAAATCCACTCTCCTTCCTTCCCTTCTATGACTGTCACATGGGGGCTGACCTGTGTGGATGGGCTCATTGGGCTCCCAACCCTCTGGGTTTGGACAACGGGGAACATTTATTCTGCCAGCTTCCTCAGGTACAGTTCCTGTTAGGAAATGCTCTCCTTCTCTTGCTCTACCTCCCTCTCTCAGCTTGTGTGTGTGTGTATGAGCTCAGTCTCTCAGTGTCTCTCTCTCCTTCTCCCTCCCTCCCTCCTTCCTCTCTTCCTTCCTCACCATTTAGGTAAGGGCCCACATCTTTGTAAGCTCTCTCTTAATTTGATTCTTGGTGTGTGTCTCTGGTTTCCTATGGGGACCCTCTCTCATACACTGTGGGATGAAGTTCTAGTCCACAGAAAGCAGGCAGAAATGAGGTTCACTACTTCTATATGTGGCCTACCAAAACCCACTGTATGAGCCTTCATGCACTTTTCCTACAGGTTGGAAATGAAGGACTTTCTGTTCTTGGGGGATGGTAGAGCCACAGGTGGAAAGAGCCTGGGTCCTGGAATCACCACATGGAATGCCACTTGCTGATTGTCTGGTCGGATTTAGGGTGAGTGAGAAGTATCTTCTTATTGCCTTAAGCTACTGCAGAGTTGGGGGTTGTTAACAGCAGCAAACATATCCTAATACACCTTTAGCAAGATTGCTCTTCCCTACTCAGAGAAGTTGGCTCCATCCCACTCCATGTGACACAAGCCTAAGTCAATCAAAGTACCCCTTTCTCCACCTCCCATTTTCCCACAGTGATTGGTTCTGGCATGAGCACTTGACCTCAGCAACAGCCAATCAAAAGCAAGAAAGCGTCTGCTGAGAATTCTGGGAAGATGGCTGGAAAAGAGAGAAGAATTTCTCTTCAAATATGATCTGGGGCAGACTGGGGGCTAGAAGTGCAGCTAAGTCATGGTGAATGGAGCCAACCGCAAAATGTAGAGCCAAGAAACTGAAACAGAGGCCTAATGATGTTATCTGATCCCTAGATCCAGACAAGCCTGAAGCTGGACACTTCAGGGACTCTTCAGTCTCGAGCCAATACAATCCCTGCTTCTTGTTTAAGCCCCTTTGAATTTTCTGCCTCTTGCAAGCAAAGGGAACTAAGGGATTCACATAGGTAAATGTAATGAGTCTGCACCATGTGTCAGGCATGCTGACCTCACAGCAAGTCAGCAGGTAGATATTTTTACCTTAATTCCCATTTTATAGGCAAGGAAATGGGGACCTTAAACATTGGCCACTGGGTGCGGTGGCTCATGCCTATAATCCCAGCACTTTGGGAGGCCGAGACGGGTGGATCACGAGGTCAAGAGATCGAGACAATCCCGGTCAACATGGTGAAACCCCGTCTCTACTAAAAATACAAAAAATTAGCTGGGCATGGTGGCGCGTGCCTGTAATCCCAGCTACTCAGGAGGCTGAGGCAGGAGAATTGCCTGAATCCAGGAGGCAGAGGTTGCGGTGAGCTGAGATCGCACCATTGCACTCCAGGCTGGGTAACAAGAGCGAAACTCCGTCTCAAAACAAAAACAAACGAACAACAACAACAAAAAAAAAACATTGGCCCGGAGCACCTCAGTAGGAAATTATTTGCAAAAGAGTATGTTTGGGGGTTGGATGTATCAACTTGAGTAAATGAGATTGGGCTGAAGGTCCAGAAACTGAATTCCAATCCCCAAACCAACATATTTTGTGTGATTTCAAGAATGCCAATTAACTTCCCTCATTTTATAATAAAATGGAGATAAAAACTCTTCCACTTCTCCTCCACCAATACCATAGGGTTGGTTTGGGTAACAAAATAAGGTAACAATTAAAAGGAGCTCTGAAGGAAAGGCTAGCAACTCATCCTTGCGGTTGTTAATAAACAGTCATTGTTGAATTGGGTCCAGAAACCCTGGGGGCCAGGGGCGGTCCAGTGACTCTCTTGGCCAGCATTCCAAAGACCATCTGTGGCAAACACATCCTCCAGAGCGCATACCCTTGGCAGGATCACAAACTGCTTTTTTCACCCAGAAAACACAACCAGAAAAGAGAGAGAGATAGAGAGAGGGGAGAGAGCGGAAAAATCACACCAGCTCAAAATATCTTTCAATCTGATCAATGATTTCCATCTCCACAGCCACCATGCCAGCCCAAGGCACACTGTCTCTTCCATGAATGACTGGAATCATTTCCTAATTGGTCTCGGCTTTTTATTCTTGCTCTGTTCCAATGCATTCTCCATGCAGCAACCAGTGGAAGCATTCACAGATATAAAATCATTGTATTACTGCTTCAGTAGCCTGACAGTGCCTTTAGGATAAATATTAAATTCCTAAGCATCTTCCACATGACCTTGCACATGCTGTTCCCTGTGGCCAAAATATCTTTTCCACCATTCCCACCCCTACAATAGCAGAGGCCCAGTAAAGACTCACTTTATCATCACTTCCCTGGAAGATGTTATTTTACAGGTTTCTCTTACAGCAAGCCAGACTTGTCCCTTTTTACAAGGCTTATAGCATTTTAAATTATAAGTAGTAATAGCTATTTACATGTCATCCTTGCCAGACTTTAAACTCCATGAAAGCCATAACTGCATCTGTCATGTCCGTTCACTGTAACTCAGTGCCTAGCACATAGCTGGCACTCAATGAATATTTGTGGCTTCAAAAGCTGAGTATAAAAACAGATCAGATGAAAGGAAGTAAAACTTAAACAGTCAAAGATCTTGCAGATCATTGGGGCAAGAATGGTCTTTTTAATAAATGATGCTGGGATAATTCTTATGGAATAAAAAGGAAATTGGACTCCTACCTAACACCACCCATAAAAATCAATCCCAAGCTGATTAAAGACATACAGTGAACAGAACTGCAAAACTTTCAGAAATAATATGAAATATATCCATGGCCTCAGGGTAAAAACGATTTTCTTAAATAAGATACAAAGTCCACAAACTATAGGAAAATATTTCTAAATCAACCACATTAAAATTTAGAACGGTTGGTGATCAAAAGGCACTATAAATAAGAAATTGAAAGTCAAGCCAATAGAAAAGATTGCACAACATATAATGATGAAGAGTCAGTTTCCAGGATATATAAGGATCACCTACAAATCAATATTTTTTTTAAAAAAGTAACCTAATAAAAAATAGACAGAGCATGTAGAGGCACATCACAAAAAAGGAAGCCTGAATAGTCAAAAGCGAATAGTCAACAGTCTCTCTCACCTTCCACTTTCCTTTATCTCTCACCTCTTTCTCTGTATGTCTCTTCTTTATCTCCTCTTTCTCTTCCTTCTTCCCTACACAATCTCTTTTAACACATATTTATAAACATATTTAAAATATGTTCACTCTAATTTGTAATTGGGGGATGCAAACTAGAATCACAATGAGAAATCACCATGAGAAAGGCTATAACTTAAAAATCTGACAATACCAAGTGTTGGCAAGGTTGCGAATCATCTTGAATGTTCACCCACCGCTGGCAGGAGTGTAGATTAGCACAAGCACTTTGGAAAATTGTTTGGCAGAATTTAGTCAAGGTGAAAATGTACAACTCTCAGTATCCAACAATTTCATGCAGAGCTATGTGCTCCAGAGAGACTCCTGCATGTGTGCAGAAGAATCCATAAACAATCAGCAAAGCTGCTCACGCCAGTGCCCAAAAGGGAACAAACTCACATGCTCGTCATCAGGAAAAAAACATGATGATGAAGGGGCTGCTGTGACCACAGTGAGGATGAAATCCTCAAAGTTACAAAGGTAACTGCAAGACAATGAAGCAAAATGCAGAACAACTCCTAGCACATACTTTTATGTATATGCAACTCAAAACCACATAATATTTGACAATATTGCTTCAGGATGCATATTTACGTGGTACAGCCACAAAGGAAAGCAAGTGAATGGTTCCCATAGAATCTCCAACAGCGGTTCCTCCAGGAGGGAAGGTATGGTTGTGACTAGGGATGAGCATGAGGGAGAATCTGATGGTGGCCCCGTGGCCCTGGACCTGGGTAAAATGGGTGTACACTTCATGGTTTCATCTTTAAAATGTTCACCTATGTTCCTGCACTCTTCTCTAGGTTTGTTCTCTCTCTCTCTCTCTCTCTCTCTCACACACACACACACACACACACACACACACACACACACACACTCAGGAGTCAGCTAAAGACTGAAAAAAAGGAAGGCACATACACCGAGCGACAGTTTATGCTGAGAAAGAGAAAAGGGGCAAATACCCAGACAGAAAATGAAAAGATAACACAGACACAGGAAATGAAAAGGGATGACGAGTTGGCAAGAAGGCGAGGGCAAGGAAATGAGAACTGGAGGGACAGAAAACAGAAAAACAAATAAGATGGTCAACGATAACAGAAGAGGGGGAGATACGAGAAGCAATATGCTCTCTCTTCTTTCTGTCTTTCTCTATTTCCCTCTTCTTCCATCTCTCTCCCTTTCCTTCATCTCCCTCTGTCCTTTCCATCTTTGTCTCTGTTTTCCTTCACCATTGCCTTCCTTGCACTTCCTCCATCCAGTTCTCTCTCTCTCTCTTTCCACTTTTCTCTCTCATCTCTTTTTCTGTGTGTGTGCCTCTTCTTTATCTCCTCTCTTCTTCTCTACACATGCAATCTCTCTTTAACATGTATTTAACAAGCAGCTATCCTGTACTGGACACCGTGCTATAAAAGAGGCCCTGGCTGGGAGAAACGGGATGGCGTGGCCCACCATGGTTACCAAGCGTCAGTGGTATGGACGCCTGCCCAAGGGCGCCTCATCCCGGCTCGGGCATGGACCTGTGAGCCACCTGCCACTCTCTTCCCATCATTAATTTCACTATCAAACACTCGCAGCATCACAAGTTGTAGGTCTTATTTATTAAATATTTAACTAGGAGAAACCCAGCTGAGATGAAACCTCTCATTTGTGGCAGCCACAGGAGAGCAGAACACGGACCTGCTGCTGGGATTAAGCCAGGCTGATGAGTAGAACCAGGGTGCCCAGAGAGGGAAACAGGTGGGGGCAGCCCCTGGTGGGGACAGGCAGACCCAGAAATGCAGGGAGCTGGGCTTTCACACAGTCTCACCTGGATGGCGAGAGGTTGTCAGCCAAGGAAGGCGGGTTCAAGAAAAAAAAACCCCAAACCAGGATAGGTCAATCTGTACAGACAGGCTAGTGGTGGCCAGGGGATGGGGGAGTCGGGAGAGATGGGGAGTGGGTGCTGAATGAGTACAGGGTCTGCTTTTTGAGGTCTTGGACCTAGAGAGGTGATGATTTCACAACACTGAGTATCTTAAATGCCACTGAACTGTACTAATGGTCAATTTTATGTTACAGGAATTTTATCTCAATGTTTTAAAAATTTTTTTAAATCCCACACCGAAACCCATTAACTATTAGCTCTCAGGCTGTTGATCTCATTTTTTTAAAATTCATGCATATTACACAGGCAGTGCTTACTATCAATCTGAGGCACCCACTCAGCATTTTGGGTCTCTTTCTTTCTTTTTTAGAAACAGGGTCTCAACTCTTGTCCCCCAGGCTAGAGTACAGTGGTGCCATCACAGCTCACTGCAGCCTTGAACTCCTGGGCTCAAGGGATCCTTGCACCTCAGCCTCCCAAGCAGCTAGGACTACAGACATGCGCCACTACACCTGGGTAATTTTTAAATGGTACCAAGCTGGTCTCAAACTCCTGGCTTCAAGTAATCCTCCCACTTCAGCTTCCCAAAGTGCTGGGATTATAGGTGTGAGCCACTGCATCTGACCCTACTCAGCTCTTTGAATCATCCCATAATTTACTTCTCACAGCCCTGGGAGGGACGTGCCAGAAGGCTCTGGTTTTAGAGCGAAGGGAGCTTATGGTTAAGAGAGGGTAAGTGGAGTACCCAAGGTCACACAGCTCCAACTTCAGTCTACCTGCTTAGCCCCCCGATGGGCTCTCTGGGAACTCTAACTGAACTTTTGAAACCTTTGGGCCGGGCGCGGTGGCTCATGCCTGTAATCCCAGCACTTTGGGAGGCTGAGGCAGGTGGATCATGAGGTCAGGAGTTCGAGACCAGCTTGGGCAACATGGTGAAACCCCATCTCTGCTAAAAAAAAAAAAAAAAAAAAAAAAAAAAAAATCAGCCAGGTGTGGTGGCATGTGCCTGTAATCCCAGTTACTCAGGAGGCTGAAGCAGGAGAATTGCTTGAACCCAGGAGGCTGATGTTGTAGTGAGCTGAGATCATGCCATTGCACTCCAGCCTGGGCAACAGAACGAGACTCTGCCTAAAAGAAAAGCAAAGAAACCCTTGGGGAGTTTTGAAACAGCCATTTTTTTTTTTTTTTTTTGAGACAGAGTCCCACTCTGTCACCCAGGTTGGAATGCAGTGGTGCCATCTCAGCTCACTGCAACCTCCACCTTCCAAGTTCAAGCAATTCTCCTGCCTCAGCCTCCCAAGTCGCTGGGACTACAGGCATGTATCACCACACGTGGGTAATTTTTGTAATTTTTAGTAGAGATGGGGTTTCTCCATGTTGGCCTGGCTGTTCTCAAACTTCTGACCTCAGGTGATCTACCCGCCTGGGCCTCCCAAAGTGCTCGGATTACAGGCGTGAGCCACCGCGCCCGGCCCCAGCATTTTTATAGCTTCTAGGTGATTACAAGGCACAGCCAAGACCACCTGAGGAATCTCGTTGAAGAGCAGGTTGGGATTGAGCGGGCCTGGATAGGGGATGAGATTCTGCATTTCTGACAAGCTCCCAGGAGATGCTGATACTGTTGGTTCAGGGACTCTGGCAATGTTTCCAGTAGAATGTTCTAGATCTGCATTATTCTGTACCATGGTCACTAAGCCACATGGTCATCCAGCACTTCAAATGTGGCCAGTGCAACTCAGGGGCTGTTTTTATTGTAACTAATTTCTTTCTTTTTCAGACAGACACGCTCTGTCTCCAGGCTGGAGTGCAGTGGCACGATCTTGGCTCACTGCAACCTCCACCTCTCAGGTTCAGGCGATTCTCCTGCCTAAGACTCCTAAGTAGCTGGGACTACAGGTGCCCGCCACCACACCCAGCTACTTTTTGTATTTTTAGTAGAGATGGGGTTTCACCATGTTGGCCACGCCGATCTCGAACTCCTGACCTCATGATCTGCCTGCCTCATCCTCCCAAAGTGCTGGAATTACAGGCATGAGCCACCATGCCCAGCCTATAATTAATTTCTAAAATTGCAAGAGCCATGTGTGGCTACTAGCTACCTTATTCGGCAGCATAGGTCTCCGGGGCTCAGGAGATCCTCCTACCTCAACCTCCCAAGCAGCTGGGACCACAGGCATGCACCAACACCCCTGGCCAATTTTTGCACATTTTGTAGAGATGGGGTTTCACCACATTGCCCAGGCTGGTCTCTAACTCCTGGGCTCAGCCTCCCAAAGTGCTGCCTGCCTCAGCCTTTCAAAGTGCTGGGATGATAGGTATGAGCCTCTGAGCTTACCCTGGTCTGCATCTTTAAGTGACCCAAGACCTATGGCCAACAATGGGACAAACACCTTATGGGAACAACGAAGAAATCAGGAACCCACTTGGGTCCTCCACCTTTGCTTTCTCAGCCCTGGCACCTGCTCAGGGGCCTTCATCTGTTCCCTTGGGTCTCCCCAACCAATCCCTGCCTCACTCCCCAGAGAGAACCATCAGGGCCACCCCACACCACTGCTCTCCTCCCCTACTCCTCAGATCACCTTAAATCAAGCCCATATCCCCTTGGGTCTCCTCCTATCTCAGGTTCTCAGTTGTATTTCCTGTCACCTCCAAAGGCAGTCAAAATCACCTGGGAGATCTTTATTTTTGAGCCTTAGTGCTTACCACACTCTGGCCAGGTGTGGTGGCTCATGCCTGTAATCCAGCGCTTTGGGAGGTGGAGGCGGGCAGATCACTTTGAGATCAAGAATTCAAGACCACTCTGGCCAACATGGTGAAACCCCATCTCTACTAAAAATATGAAAATTAGCTGTGCATGATGGCAGGTGCCTGTAACCCCAGCTACTAGGAGGCTGAGGCAGAAAAATGGCTTGAACCTGGGAGGCGGAGGTTGCAGTGAGCAGAGATGGTGCCATTGCACTCCAGCCTGAGTAACGAGCAAAACTCTAGTCTCAAAGTAAGTAAATAAATAAAAGAACTGACCACGCTCAATCAATCTGTTTATTTGGTCCTTGGACTCTCTCTCTCTCCCTCACTCAGAATGTCAACCACACCAGGGCAGGGACTTTTGTCTGTTTATTTCTTTTTGTGTTTTGTCCATCTACATCCCAGTTCCCATGCCAAGGAGGAAATTAAGAGCTTGCTGGTCATTAGAGAGGAGTAAATGACCAGCAATGACTACCTGCTGAGAATTTACTATGTGCAAAGCATGATGTTTTACAGTCACCATCCATTTAATCCTTGAGACATTCCTGGGAGGAAAATGCTACACTGCTCATTTCACAGATGAAGAAACAGAGCGGTTAAGGCAAGGTAGCTTCCCAGAGACCACATCACCGATAGAAATCTAGTCCTGAGCTCAGATTCCACCCCTTATCCACTGTCCCATGCCATCTCTTGCCCACTGCAATTCTGTAGAATGCAAACCATTTCCCCAAAAAAATTTGAATATTTTTTCCTCTGGGTTTTAATCCCTGCTGTTCCTTCCCCCATCTCATAAAGTTTCTCCATTTGCTAGATGTGTGACCTTGGCAAGCAACTTTAGCTCTCCGAGTCTCAGTGTGCACATCTGCAAACTGGGATCAAAAATAAGTGCCATGAACTCTGGGGGCTGGGATGAGGATTAAGTTGGCCAAGGCAGTTCTTAAAAGGCTTAGGGGCTCATTAGCTCCCCACAGAGAGGAGCAACTATTATAACTATTCACCACAAAGCAGTGAGTTTCCTTGTCCTCCTGGGACATGGTGCTTCCTCTTTATTAGAGATGGAGTGGAGTCTTGGAATGAACGAGGGCAGGGGCCAAGGGAAGAGCCCTCCCATCATGAACGTAGAAAATGGTCTCCTTGCTTTTCATCAGGTTTTGGGGGTTGGGACCATGGGGAATCCTGATTGGTCACTGAGAAGAGTTGTGGCTGGTCCTAAAGCTTGGAGAGCTTGTACTAAATCATGTGGATGCTATTTTGCTTTGAAATAAAGAGGCTGTCAAAGGGCCAGGTGTGGTGGTGCACAGCTATAGTCCCAGCTACTCAGGAGGCTGAGGCAGAAGGACTGCTTGAGCCCAGGAGGTTGAGAATGCAGTGAGCCATGATTGCACTACTGTGCTCCAGCTTAGGGGCCAGAGTGAGACCTTGCCTCTAAAAGTACATTTTAAAAAGGGGCTGTCAGCACCAACAGAAGCACATACACACTACTGCACTGGGGAGGGACGAGGTTGATGCCTGTAACACACATCAGAGTCTTATTTGGTACCCATTGTGTGTCAGACACTGTTCTGAGTGCTGCTTGAATCCTCACAATCACCCCACAAGGCAGGCACAAATGTTACACCCCTTTTACTGAAGAGAAAAGTGAGGCCCGGGGGCTAACAGATTTGCCTAAATTGACATGGATGGAAAGAAGCAGAGCTGGTATTTGAAACTAGGTAGCCAGGCTCCACAGCCTCCCTCTTCACCACCATGCTGGACTGCCTCAAACAGCCATGACATGCCTCAATTTCGACAGAACCTTGCTCAATCCCCCGAGAGACATCGGCGAAAAATGCTCATGAGAAAACCAAAGCAAAGGGTATCCAAACAGCCCACAGAGATCTAGAAAATGTTCTATGTCTTAGGTCACTGAAGAAATGCACATGATACAACAGGATTCCACCATCACTTATCCGACTCGTGAAGATGTAAAATCAAGGCGGGGAAGGCTGACCAGGCCACATGGTCAGGGAAAGGGGACCTTGGCATTTGAAAGGGCATAGACTTCCTGCTCCTTGCAACCTGGCCCAAAAGCCTGACGTACGTCCCTGCCACACAATTTCCGGGAGTCTGTCCTAAGGCAACAGTGACAGATGTCTGCAGAGACCTCTCTACCAGGGTACTCACTGCAGTGTGATGAGTATTGGTGGAAAAACAGCTGGTCTCAAAACAAATGTACAAAAGGAAGGCCATTTTTGTTAAGAAAATCAAAACGTTCAGGTATATCATGGGGGGGGGGAAGGAGTGGTTATTCCATTTCTTTTGGGGAAGAAAAAATCCTTACCATAATTTGCAAAGCCCAGAACAAGCCAGCCTTGTCACCGCCCTGCCCTCACCTCCTCCCATTCACCTGGTATACGGTGGGTGCTCAGTCAACATTTATGAATGAATGAATGGGCTCCTCCCCGGTCCCCTCCATCTCTAGGCTGCTATGCTCCCGGGTCTCTCTCCTGTACATTCCTAAGCGTGTGGGGACCAAGGGAGTGTAGAAACACAGTCTATACCGGCAGCATTCACCCATGCTAGGAGCCCAGAGAAAGTAAGGCACGACTTTCAAACTGGGCAACAGAAGGAGGAGAGAGAAGGAGAGGCCGCAGCAGTTTTCATTCCAACATTTTCCAACTCTGGGTGAGATTTCCTTCTATATACTCATCTATATTTACATCAACGAATCTGTCGGTAGCAAGCCTGTTGCTTCTTGTGTGGGATCTAAAGTTCACAGAAAGCTGGCTTAGACACCCAGCTAGGAAGAGAAACTGTAAATTAAATTTAAGTCACCCAAAAACCCTAAATCCACCCACTCCCCTTGAAGAAACCCATGACATCTATTACATCAAGATTTCCCAACCTTGGTATTACTGACATTTGGGGCTGGGTAATTCTTTACTGAAAAAGGCTGTCCTGTGCATTTTAAGATGCTGAACTGCATCCCTGGTTTCCACCTGCCAGGTGCCAGTAACATCTTGCCCCCTCTCCCTAAATTCATGACAGCCAAAATGTCTCCAGACACTGCCAAAAGTCCCCTTGGGGGAAAAATTGCTCCCAGTTCAAAAGCACTGCTTTACATACAGCCCAGGAAAAATTCCAAACCATTTAACTGTTCTTTCTCTGTTGCTTGTCATCAACATCCTGAATATACCAGTCACCTGTTCTCAAAATTCATTCTACAGATTCAAAGTGGTAAGAACAGAGTTTCAATTACAGGCTTGGAGTGCCATACATAGACAAGAATCTCACACTAAAAACTATCAGAACCTTGGACAGAGATTCACACACAAAGATGTTTACTGTACCGTTACTTATAATGGCAAAACAAATAGCTAGAGATGGTTACACGAATATAATACACGTATAAAGTAGAACACTGTCAGATATTAACAGCAGTCTTTTCTGAGGTTGCCGCCAACCCATACAGCACCACTGTATGAATTTAAACAACACACCCCTTTCTCTCATTGTGAATTTAAACAAGACACCCCTTTCTCTCAAGAATTTAAATAAGACACCCCTTCCTGTGTCAAAATTTGTCATAATATCTTCATCTTGCTAGAACAAGATACTTAAGCTTTTATCAGCTGGGGTACTGAAATAATAAACATACAGCTCCATCATACTTATGATATGCAACAGGCTTTGTCCAGTATACAACCTGTGCAACTATACCTGGTGGCCCTTCTTTATTCAACGCTACCTAGTGGCATGGAAATATGTTCACAAAAGCTTATATCCATAAAAAGGTATGGGATGAGATACATTAAAATGTCTTCAGAGATTTTTTGTGGATGGGAGAGTATACATCTATTTTATATTCCTTTTTGTACATTAGATGTTCAGTAAATGAAGAGGATAGGCCTCGTGGAGGAAGTGGGACCCTAAATGAAGAGAAGTAGTTAGACATTGGGAGACCTGGAGAAGCAGTGATGCAGGCAGAGGAAATAGTCTATGCTGAACAGAGAGAATGTCATGTCATGCAGATGATGTGGGTGTGAGTAAATGGTCAGCAGGGCTGAGACAGAGTAGACAATGAAAGTAAAGGTAGATAATGAAAGAGATGAGATCAAAGACAAAACAGAGACCAGATCACACGGGACCTTAGAGGACCCTGCTACATCCGTGTGTTTGTCCATTTTCACACTGCTGTAAGAGCAAGTTATAAAGAAAAGAGGTTCAATTGTCTCACAGTTCTGCACAGCTGGGGAGGCCTCAGGAAACTTACAATCATGGTGGAAGGCAAAGGGAAAGCAGGGTACATCTTACATGGCAGCAGGAAAGGAGAGAGAGCAAAGAAAGCCACACACTTCAAAACCATCAGATCTCATGAGAACTCACTATGACAAGGACAGCAGGGGGGTATCACCCCCATGATCCAAGCATCTCCACCAGGTCCCTCCCCTGACATGCTAGGATTACAATTTGAGATGAGATTACGGGTGGGGACACAGAGCCAAACAATGTCAATCAGTAATCTGTAATCTCTGGCTAGCAGTAAGAAACTGGGGCATCCACCCAATCTACTTGGAAGAGAAATAATCTACCAGTCCACTACTACATACTATCCTATGCACGGATGGAGCAAAATCCAAGGAATTCCACTTTTAGTCCCAGTGCTGAAACAAAACCAGGTGTTTCCAGAACTTTAATAACCTTTGTTCAATAACACTGTTTACTTTCCTCACCATTGCTCAATTAAATACTTATGCATGATATAGTGCAGGAACATTTGGGGGATGTGAGGAAGGCAAATCACTGTCCTCTACCCTCAAGGAGCTTTCTAAATAGACAGGCAAAACCTAAGTATACAATTTATTGATTTTTACCAAAGCATGCAAAATTCACTTGACACTGGAAAAGGTACAACTAAGGTGGTAAGTGGAGAAACTTGGTCATTTCCAAGTCAAACAGAACACCAAATATCAGAAAGACCTACACATAGACAACCACCCTTCCATGCACCCTTATATCCAACATCCGCTCATCCACCCAACTATTTAACCATCTATCATCCACTCATCCACCCATCCATTCAGTCATCCATCTTTTCACTCCTCAATCCAGTCTAGTCATCTGCCTATTGATTCATCCATCCATATATTCACTCATACACCAATCCATCCAGTCTTCATCCAGTCATCCATCCATCCATCCAGTCATCCATTCATCCATCCATCTAGTCATCCATCCACCCATCTATCCATCCATTCATCCATCCAGTCATCCAGTCATCCATCTATCCATCCATCCATCTATCCAGTCTATCTAGTCATCCATCCATCTATCCAGTCATCCATCCATCCAGTCACCCATCCATCTATCCATCCATCCAGTCATCCATCCATTCATCCATACATTCATCTATCCATTCATCCATTCAGTCATCCATCCATCCAGTCTTCCATCCATCTATCCAGTCATCCATTCACCTACCCATTTGTCCACCCACCCATCGAGTTATCTACCAATCTACTCATCCGTCCAACTATCCATCCAATTACTCATTCTTCCTTCCTTCATCCCATCCATCCATCCACTCATCCATCTATCTGTTCGATCATTCATCCATCCATCCACCCAGCCATCCAAAACTAACTGCAGGGGATGCTTCTATCCCCTCTAAACCACAAACATCCAGCTATGATCCATAATTCAAAAGACTGAGTTGTGACCAGAAAAAGGCCACAAATCAAAAATTTGCATTCTGACAACTCTTTCAAAGACAACTCAGGTCTCTTAACATTTCTGATTATTCCAATTTGTGTAAGACCCAAACACTCCAAGTCCTTGCAAGACCCTCACAGAGGGTCTGAACTATATTTGTTGCTCTGAACTATTTGATTTCTTCAAAGATGGTGCTCTTGGGGAGAGGGCAAGGCTAGAGACAGAGTATGGTTAGAGGAAGGGGAAGCTGTGGGGAGACTGGAGAGTCTGGCATTGGGGCTTAGAAAATGAGAGAAAAAGGAGATTAGAAACATGGAAAAGGATTGCTAAGAGGTGGGGAAAATCCTGCTTGGGCCTAGGAATCATGGAATTCTAGCATAGACAATCAATGAGACGTTATGAGTGTGTTCTCCTCGGAGCAGTAACAATTGAGCTGATCTTTCAGGAGAATGTGTTAACACTGTAGACACCAAAAATAACAGAGATCAAAGGAGTTGAGAGACCTGGCAAGAAAGAGTGGAATATTAACACTTATGCAGAACCTACGGTGTGCCACACACTATTCTAAGCACTGAGTCAGAGAAGCCCAAATATGGCCACACACATAAGTCCATCCATCTACCCAGTCCTCCATATATAAACACATATAGTGCTTACCATTCTAGACATCAGATGTATTAAGTTATTTAATCTTCCCAGATAGGAGCTATTAGAATCCCCATTGGAGCCATTAGAATCCCCACTGAGACAGACTGGGAAACTGAAGCACAGAACACTTAAGTGACTTGCCCAAGGTCACACAGCCAGTGACTAGCAGAGCTGGGATTTGAACCCCAGCCACCTGGCTCTAGAATCCATGCTCTCAACTCAACCATGCTGCTTCTCCACAACCATATCAATTGCCAGTGTCTGAAACTTCCAACCATTCAGCCATCCATTCATCCGTCTATCCACCCAGTCATCCACCTGGAACCATAGGTTCTGACTTTCAGAATACAAGCAGGAATAAGACTTAACTGGTTGACCCAACCTCTTAGAGAAAATGAAGAGTAAACTGTGAAATGGCTCAGTTCCTGCCATAAATGCTGATGACTCTCAGCTGACTCTAGGTGAAGCTAGATTTCCAAGTACACAGACTAAAATTAACACCTTGAATTCACTCATTCAAAATTATTGATTCCTTAGAGCAGCACATTCATAACAGCAAATAAACAAACAATCCTTCCCCAAACTGGAAGCATTCCAAATGCCCACTGCCCAGGAAAATGGATGAATAAATTGTATCATCATGGAATGCAATAATATAGAGCAGTGAAAAGTAAAAGACCAGCAGTTACACTCTACAACAGAGATGAATCTTAAAAACATACAGTTGAGTGGGGGGAAAAAAGTGCAAGTCCCAAAAGATGAAAAAGCTCAGAAACAAGAAAGGTTAAATTTATATTGTTAAAGCTGGGTATGGTGGAGCACACCCTGTAGTTTCAGCTACTCGGAAGGCTCAGGCAGGAGAATCGCTCCAGCCTAGGAGGTCGAGGCTGTAGTGAGCCACGATCATGCCACTGTACTCCCGCCTGGGTGAGAGTAAGATTCTGACTCAAAATAAATAAATAAATAAAATTCATTTGATTCGGCTACTTTTTACAGGATGATTGTATATGCCATGTGCTTTCTGGGCACAGTATCTTTTAATCTTCTTCTAATTCCTTGAACATAGGACTACTGTCCCCATTTTACAGAGGAGAAGACTGAGGCTCCACAACTGTGAGCTGGAGCTGAGATCTGCAGCCAAGGTGGCCTCTTCCCAAGCTCCCCTCCACCCAGTGTCACCTTCCCTCCTCTTTTCCTCCTTACAGCCTCCACTCCTTGTGCAGTTAATCGAACAGACACATTCCTATGTAAACGCCACAACACACCACAAACACATTTCACTGAAGTGATGGTCAGCAGAGCCCTCCCAGCCTCATATACCAGGCCCATTATTCTCAATAAAGAAGGCAAGAAAGATCATAGAGATAACATGACAGACTGGAAGATCGGAATCCACTTAATCCCACTGCGGGCCAAGTTCTAAGTCTGCCCAGAGTCTCATCTAAGACAAATCCAACCACTTACTTTCAAGAATGAAAAGGTAACATCCAGACTTCACCCTCCTGCAAACCCTGCTTGTATGAACATACTTTAAAAATCAGTTTCAAATTACATATGTTTTTAACACATAGGCCTAAAATGAGAATAGAACTTAACAGTGTGAATATTATTTACTGGCAAGTGGGTGACTAAGTTGGGTTTCCCTCATGGCTCCAGAGAGGGGACTCTCAAATACTGTTATTTGGGGGCTGAGGGTGGGAGGCTGCTAATTTCTAACTGCAGGTGCAGCCTGAGCAGGAGGCACCTTTCAGGAAGACTCACGGCTGCTCCCAGTCTGAACGGCAGAGAAAGCCACATCTGACCGAAGCGAGATGTCAAAACTTGATCCGGACTTAACTCAGGTATTTCCCTTCATAGCTGGAATCTCTCTTGTATTAGCTGCCTTAAAGACGGCTTCTAAAAGCTGCATTCACTCCAATAAAAACGTCTTGGCTTTTCAGAAAGAATATGTAACTGACTCTCCCCCTTTCTTGGTCCAGGGCACCATCTCTGGCACCGTTCTTCTCTCTCAGGTGTTAAGAACTCACCATTAGGATGACTAGCGTCCCAGTTTGCCCAGGACTGAGAGTTTCCAGAGATGCTCGACCCAGGACAGTCCCAGGAAACCCTGGACGAATGGTCACTCTACTCAGAAAAGAACCAAGGCCCAGTGGTTTTTGAAACCCAAGTTGCTGTGCCCACTCATCTGGTTCCTTCTTCAGGAATGTTCCTTGTTTTTCCTTTTTTTTTTTTTAAGGGAGTGAGGGAGAAGGAAGACTGAAGTGTGGCAGGAGAGGGCGGTACCTAAATTCTAACCCAAAAGTTGAGCCAAGTTCTTCTGTTGAGTTTGCAGTGGACACCTGGGGTGGCCATGCTGGGCTGGACTCTTGACCGGCCCCAAAGGAAGAGACAGGGTGTGGAAGAGGAGAAAAGGGAAGCTAATTATATGCTTTAAAACTCCCTCACCTTGTCACCCATAGAGGGAGGGAGGGACCAAAGGAGGAAAGAGAATTAATTTTATCTTAGACCTCAGGGAATAGAAAAATGGGTCAAGTGGCCATGAATTTTTTTTCCCCTGAAAGCTTCCAGAGAGAATGAAGAATGCAAAATGTCCAAGGGTGGCTTTAAAGAGTGCCACGTTCAGGTTAATCAGTCCACACAGGCCAGTCTCAGGGAGTCGGGGCGGGGCAGGGGGGGCACTTTGCTCCCATTGCTACCCAGAGAACCTTGTTTCTAGCCAAAGTTAAAAAAAAAAAAAAAAAAGGACACCGGAAACGAAATGACTCCCTGGTATTCCGTCTCTTGCATTTTGGGGTTTTCTGTGCACCGGAGACCATGCTGGCCGTTTTTCATGCATGACCCTGTTTAATCTCCTGAAGGAGAAATATCCTCATCATGCATGTCAAGAAACAGAGGCACTGGTGCCTAAGAAAACACGGCCGGTGAATACCCCAAACCTGCACCAGTCTGACCCAGAGTCTTCAGCGTTCTCCCTCTCCTCTCTGCCCTCTTTCAGAGCAGGCACCATCCGGCCCTTTTCTCAGGAGCTGAGCTGGCATTCTCGGAAATGCGTTAACGGCACGGCTCTTAGGCTCTGACCATCCCTGGATGGAGTCCACCTTCCCGGCGGTGCTTTTTATTGCTGAGAAAGTGTATATGTGTGCTTGCTACTTGCGGGGAAGCAGGGAGCGGGTAACATAAGCCCGAAACCCCCAGCAGATGCCTCCCTCTCCAAGTCCCCAAAGAAAGACTTCATTCTCAAGGGTCCATTGTGTCCAGTCTCCTCCAGCACTGACGTTTCGGAAACCTTCATTGGTCTGATAATCTCATGGGCATTCTCTCAACCCCCTGAACCCAAAACCCTAAAACGCTGGCACAAGGGCAGATCAGATGTTATACGATTTCGTTAATGGGTGAAGACAGGCACTTTTCTTCATATACTCGGTAAAGGTGTATGGGGTGCCTGCTTTGTCCTGCACACTGGGGTAGCAATGGTGGAGAACAGGGTCCCACAGCCTCAGAGCTTGACTTTTTCCTGGGGAGCGGGAGAACTACTGGGGAAGGGTGGAACCCCACCCCGAAGAACCCCTTCTCTCTCTCTAGTGCAGGCACACATCTTTGCACGACATCCTTAATCTTTATTTCTCTGTCATTTGACACTATTACTTCCACCCCTTTCTGTAAATCCACATCCCTAAGCCCAAGCCATCGAGGCCAGACGTGCTTTGGAGTTCACGACCCAGGGCTCTTAGCGGCATCGCAAAGATGGATATGTAAAGTGGTGCCACCACTTAGGAAAACAGTTTGAGAGCCTCTTACAGAATTAAACATAAACCTACCACACAACTCAGCAATCTCACTCCCGGGTTAATTTACCCAAGAGAAATGAAAAGTATGAAATGAAATGTTCCCACTAAAACCCGCACGCCAATGTTTATAGCAGCTCTATTCATAATCGCCAAAACTGGAAGCATCCCAATGTCCTTCGTCTGGGAAGCAAACTCTGGTCCATCCATATCATGGAATACTGCTCAACAGCAACAAGAAGGCGTTACTGTCGCAGGCAACAGTGTGAATGAATCTCAAAGATGGAGTGAAAGAAGCCACACTCAAAAGGCTACAGACCGTGAGATTCTATTTACGTGACCTTCTGCAAAAGGCAAAACTGTAGGGATGGAGAACAGATCAGTGGTTGAAGGGGATGGGGAGGATGGATGCTGACTTGAGAGGGGCACTGTGGGGATATTTTAGGGTTGACGAACTGTCCCATATCTTGATTTGGGTGGCAGCTACAGCAGCATGCCTTTGTTAAAACTCGCAGACTCGTATGTCAAAAGGGTGAATTTTGCTACAATTAAATTATTTTTTTAAGGAAAAGAAAAATGATAACAAGCTTTCTCTATGATATAAAACCTAGATACTCCAACCACAGCCCATGAACTTGCTGCGTGGGGAATCCCTAGAAGCTAGCTAGAAAAGCCGAATCCCAGACCCCACCTGAAACCTGCTGGACCAAAACTATCCCGTTCACAAACCCGTCTCCACACGCCTGAAAGTCTGACAGGACTACAGGGCAGACCAAACAGTGAGGAGGTGAAGCAACACGCCATCATCCAGCACATCAAACATGTCTGCTGCAAAACACACTCAAATGCACAAGCGGGATGAATGAAAACTGTAAATTAAGCCTTCAAATTCGAGTCAGCTCAGGTTAGGTTTTCTCTCTCTCTGAGTTCATCTTTTGGTTTTTTGGAGCTTTTTGGATTTGGGAATTGTGGATGAGAGATTGTACCCTGTTTGAAAATACTCCTGATGGAAACGCCGTGCTATTTTTTACTTTGCAGAATTTTGCTCCTCTGGAATTACCAGCCAAGCTGGTCTAGTACAAGGATCACATAAGTGACAATATCCTGCCCGCTACAGCAGTACCTTCTAGAACATTCTACCTTTCAGGACAGGACAAGAGTATCATGACCTGCTCCCGTCCCCCAGGGCTTCTCATACAGAAGTTTCTCTTGAGTTTTTCTTTAAAAAAAAAAAAAATGAGAGGAGTGCCAATCAACCAATGTCCACAGATGTCAGTGTTATCACCTGATGTCAATGTGACTTTAGGTATCTTGTTAAGATTCCTGCAAACCGGATGAAAAGCTGGAGTTCTACATGTAATTCAGGAGGCTGTGAGTGATAATACACAGAAATTCTTCCAGTGTTTCTGCAATGGCCTGAGTTTCTACATCTTGTTCAGTGGGAGACCTGGTGGCACAGGGAGGGCTGAAAAGATGGCACTCACCTTGGCACTTGGTAGAAGAAGAAGTGAGTGGCAATAAGCAGAGAAGGAGCTCTAGGAAGGCTGACAGATCTGAGCTCATCAGCAGTCATTAGAGACCCTCACGGCCCTATTGGAATCACAATTCTAATCAATGAAAACATGGCATCAAGGTGTGTGGTCAAGATGGCTTGCTGCCCGGCATGAGAAAAATACAGCAATGTAAATCTGAACATCAAAGATTTCCATTTGGGTTTTCTCACTTAGGAAGAGGAGAAAAAAATGAAATACATGCGGATTCTTAATTCTCATGGATGGCTTCAAGTTTGACCCACTGAGGAATGGAAGAGGAAGAAGTCACAGTGGCGAATCTCCGTGTGTGTGTAGAAAGCAAGACTGCATCCTTCCCCAGTGTACCGTGCCGGAATTTGCATTTGCAAGTACCACTCTTAGGCCCTGTGAGCACACAGCCAAGTTCACGGATCACTCACTCACTTCTCTTCCGCAACTCAGTGACGAACCTGCTTTCCATAACGACCTGCAACCCTTAGTAAACCGCATTTCCAAATACATATCCCACAGCACATGCATCAAAAAGTAGCAGGGACGCTCCACACAAATGCCCAACAAATGCCCATCAACGGCAGGATGGATAGATTGTGGTAGAGCCACACGCACAGACGTGACGGAAAGAAGCCAGTGGCAAAAGAACACACTGTGTGACTCCATTTACATGATGCTTAAAAGAGGCAAAAGGAACCTTAGAAGTCAGGTGAGCGTACGCTTGTTGGGGAGCAACTAGGAGGTGGTATGGGAAGGAGGATTTCTGGGGGGCTGATCCGGACCTGGGTGCTGGATGCGTGGATGTGTTCATTTTGTAAAAACCTATGACTGGATATACATACTTGCCTGTACACATATCAGACTTTATTTTAAAAGCTCAGAATAAGTACCTACACACATCTTTTTTCCCACAGGATATGCTTAAACATTGTTTTTTAGTGACAGAAATACTTGGAAAAAAAAGTAAAATGTTCTGCCCTGGCAGCGTGACTCTGACACTCCACATGGTCGTTCTCTTTACACTGTCCTGAATTCTCCCTCCCCAGGTCCCCGTCCATCCTCTCATCTCCACCCCTCCCACTCATGTTGCCATCACCCTCTGCTCCATCCAGGACAGAGAAAGCTCAGTCCCGGATGACCCAGCTTGATGACAGATTGGGGTGCAGGGGGGGGGGGGAGTTTTCCCTTCCAGAGTAGGGCTGTATAATGTGTTTGTTACCTTGAGCCAAAGAGAAGAAAAGCAGTCTGCAGAGAGCAAAATGCACAAACTCATCATAAGAGCAAGAAAGCCCTGGGCGAGCTGGCCACGGAAAAGATAAAGTGGCAAGCAACACTCCCAATTTACCTGCCTCCCACTCCCACGATTCCCCCGCTTCTGAGGGGCCGCTGCAATCTCCCCCTCCCCCAACAGCCTTCCAATCTGCAGAATTCAGGCTGGACAGAGGTAAGCTAAGGACACAACAGAAGGGCTCCCCACCTCCTTCCTTTCCTCTTAGAAGTCTCCAAATCCAGGCTCCAGAAGGCAATCTAAAGCCATTTTCAATGAGGAAACCTGTCAGCTGAGCAAAGCCCTCTCACTCCTGGTGCTGTCTGGGTGTGCACACATGAACACCATACCCTCCTGCAAGGCACTCCCACCCCTCACTCTGCTGATGGGCAGAGTAATCACACCACCCCTGAGCACTTCAATGGGCCTGAGACGGGGTTCAATTGCTAACCTTAAGAACCAGTCTCTCTTCAGCAGGCTGAAACTTGGGAAGCAAAGACCTGGCCCCTGCCTTGGGCACCAACGGAGATGGCATCGTTAGTTAGACGCATGCTCCCCTCCAAAGCATCTCTGCTGAACTTCTTAATTTTCCCCACCCTCAAAGTAGACCGCTCACACACTCTAAAACCTCAGTGCCCTCTGTTGCAATCTCAGCACCCAGGACGAACAGCCAGGCTCAATTCTGAGCCACCTGAAGTGAATCCCCCTACCACCCGCCATGTTCCTCAAACAGCAAACTCCCAGGGACCACACAGGGTCCAGCCCCGTTGAGTCTAGAACTGCAAAACCACACACAAAAGGGACGGGGGACTCATCACTGAGCCCCAGGGACCCACGCAGCCTGTTCAGTTTTACACGGAGAGCAGCGGGTTGGAACCGTGCGGAGAACTGGCACATCTGGGCATGGCATGGTGGCCAGCCAGCCTGGGCAGCAGGGTGTGTCCCCCCTCCTGGAATCTGGGTCATGCTTAGATAACTGCTAGAAAGCCCAACTAATTACCCTCCCTTGCCTGCCTACATCTCAATAGACGTGAAGCCCTCCTCAAGGTTTATTTCAAGCAGGCAGAGATTTAAAGAGACACAGGAGCTCTGCATTTGACAGCATACCCACAGACGAAAATGTGGGCTTCACCTTTTTTCTCTGGATCTTGGATTTAAAAAAAAAATTTTTTTTGTTAAGGCATTTACCTACCTAAGATGTCCACATGGGTGCTGATTCTCCTGGTGTCCCCTCTCAGCTACTTAGGGTAGGAAAAGCTGGACATGGAGCTCCAGAAGGGACCCACCACCTCATTTGCTCTTGCCCTGTCTTTCTTACTGAAACTGTCCAGATCAGGTCTTCCCAGGCCAGGGGCCCAGGTAAAACAAACCGGATCTGTTTCTCCACACCCCAAAGATGATGAGGTCCCTGATCAGCCGCTAAAGGCATTAGGACCTACAAACATGAGGGAGACAGAAGAGCCTTCCAACCCATCACTACCCTCTCCAGACAGGACCAGCGGCCCACCCCGGGGTTTTCACTCCGGCCAGTGCTGGCTTCTCAGGGTGAAGGCCACATGGACTCCCCTCTTGCTCTTCGCCCTGGGAGCTCCCAAGCGCCCTGCCCTAAAAGTGCGGTGACACCCCCCCCCCACCTTGGGGAAGGCAGGAGTGGAGAGGCTCTCCAGCTTCCCCTGCGTGGACTCCAAGGGAGGGACGGCCAAGAAAACCCAACCAAGGCCCCCATAGTTCCTTTGCCCTGGCCAGAAGCGCCCAGGCCCGAACCCGCTCCAAGCTCATTCCGGAGAACTCGGAACCCTCCGGAACTGGCTCGAAAGCCCCCACCAAGACCCCTGCACGACCCCAGGCCCCAGATCTCATTCTGGGGTCGGTCCTTGGGAGGAATCCACTCTCCGCTTCTCCCCCCAATCCTGCAACCCCCCACAAACCCACTTCCAAGCCTCCGAGGTAGCTCAACCCAGCTGGGATGGAGAGATTCGTTCACACTCCTCCCGGTGCCCCTCTCCCAGCCCCTGGAAGACCCCCCTCCCTCCCCACCTCCCATCAACCCCCGGGTCTCTCTCCCAGCCTGGAAGAGGGGAGGCGGAGGGAGGAGGGGGAGGCGCAGCTGCCGCCGGGGTTCGGGCAAAAGGATATGGCCATTCGGTAATCTTTTTGGCGTATTTTCTCACCACGTTGTCTTCGCTGAAGAGGAAGAGAGACCGGTTGACCGTGAGGCAGTTCTGTCGGACGGGGATGGGGTTGTAGAGTGCCATGGTCCGCGCTCTCTGCGCCATTGACTGCTTGTACATCCTTTGCGCCCCGGGCTGCCCGCCCTGCCGGCTGCCCCCGGCTCCTCGCCCGCCTGCAGCGCCCACGACCACCCCGGCGGCTGCCCCGGAGCCTCCTCCCCCGTAGCGGGCCGGCATCTCGTCTCCGAAGCGGGCCATTCTGCAAAGAGCAAAGGGCTCCGGGTTACGCTGCGGCGAACGATGCGGAAGACGCTGCCGCCGCCGCCGCCGCTGAGGCTGAGGCTGCCGGGGCTGGGAGCGCGGCGGCTGGAGCTGCGACTGCGGAGACGCTCCACGGCCCAGCCCATCGGGCGGCGGCGGCTCGGCGCCTCGGGTCGGGGGCTCAGAAGGCGGCTGCCCGGGCCGAGCCGGGGATAGCAGCTCGGGACATCTTCCTGGCTGACCCCGGAGAAGGAGGGGCGGGAGGAGGGTGCGGGGGCGGGGCGCGGGGGCCCGGGGAGGAGGGGGAGGGGAGAGGGAAGCGATGCAAAAAATAACCGAGGAAGGAATCCAGGCAATCCCCAGTCCACCCACTCCGGGAAAAAAAAAAAAAAAGACAGTTTAAAAAAAAAAAAAAACACCCAACGCACACCCCCTTTAAGACGCGAACGGTTTGCAAAGGACGCCCCCCCCGGGACGCAGTGGAAGCTTCAAATTCCTCCGAGGTCCGGGTCAGGCTGGCATCTTGCAAAAAGGGTGCGCTCGACCCATTAAAAAAATATATATATATATATATACTTAAAAATAATAAAACAGGTCTTTGCTGGGTGGGGAGAGCAGCAAAAAAGAAAAAAAAAATTTTAATTCCCCTTCTGTTTTGCTGGAGTTCCTAGACCTTAAAAATGCTGAAAGATCTGTAGCTCCAAAAACACAGTAAAATGAAAATAAAGAAGATGGGAGGGAAAGAGGGGGGAGGAGGAGTGAGACGCTCCAGAGGGTTCCTAAGGAGTCTTCACACCGCAGGGTCCAGGTTTAAAAAAAAAAAAAAGAAAGAGAAAAAAAAATTTTTTTTTCTTCCTGAATCACCAGCAGCTGCCTCCTCTGCTCCCGGAGGAAGTGTGAGTGTGTGTGTGCGCACAGCGTTTCGCTCAATGGTGCCTCGTCTTGGGGTTAAATTGCAGCAGTGAAATCCTGAAAATTCCCCACAGAGGGGAAAGAGAGAGAGAGGTATGCGCCCTCCGCTTAGCCCCTGGATGCTGCAATGCCCCTCCACCCTCCAAATCCCTCCACCTCCTTCTTCTCTAGGTTTTGCTAAAATAAGACTGGTGTGGAGGGTTGCGGATAGAAGAAAGTAAAGGGGGAAAAATGGGCGCAAAGGTCTGAACCACTGGCCGGCAAGCAGAAAAGGGGAGCAATTGATGAGTTTACCGGCAGAAGAACCCACCCAGAGGTTCGACACATGAGGGCCCGCGACCAATCGTGGAGGCGCGGGGTGGGGGGGGGGGACCGGGCTCCGCGGAGTTTGTGGGGGAGACAGGGGAGCGCCGCACAGTCGGGAGGCAGGGAGGGGGGAGTTGGGGCTGATTCCTCCTCCCTAGGGAGGAAAGCCTGTTTTCCACCCGGTTCCATTTCGGTTGCAGACAGACGCTCCCCAGCATCTTGCAAGAAGAAGGCAGATTGGAGGAAGGAAAAAACTTAAAAGACAGAAAAAAGAAGATTTGTGTCTAAAGGTACGATTCGTCGGTCTCTAAACAAATTGGCTCTGTTTTGCAAAAGACCATTTTTGAAAGCGGAGAGAGTGGTTTGGGGTTACTTCTGTGAACATTTCAAATCACAGAGAGTCCTGCAAGTCGGAATGAAGGTTTATTCTATCCTGGAGACCCCAGAGCTGACGAGTCTGAACTCCCCGGAGGAAATAATTAAGCAGGTCCTAGCGGGCTGGATAGGGATTCTGGGTGGTATCGTTTGCTTGGTACTCACGTCTCTCCAGAACCACTCTGATTGGTTCCCATTCTGCTTTTTTATGTGGTGAAATTCAATAAGCACACAAGAAAAAAATTGCATAATATATAAAGGTACAGGGTTAGGAAATTGATCTGAAATGAACACTCATGAAACCAACTCTAGGGCTAGAAGTGGAACACCACCTCTGCGGAACCCCCTTCTGCCACAGGCTGCCACGGCCCCCGATTTCAGCAATAATCGCTACCTGACTTAACGGTATTCATATCTTGCTTTTTAAAAATAGCGTTTGACTACCTTATTATGCACTCCTAAATAATACAATTTTGCTTTGCTTCTTTTAGGCTTTTATATAAATGGAATAATCATATAGTGTGTATTCTGCAGTTTCTTGTCTCTTTGGTTCAACATTATGTCTTTAAGATTAATCTGGCAGGGTGCGGCGGCTATGCCTTTAATCCTAGCACTTTGGGAGGTGGAGGCATGAGGATTGCTTGAGGCCAGGAGTTTGAGGCAAGCCTGGGCAATACAGCAAGACCCTGCCTCTCCAAGAACTTTTTTAAAACAAAAATTAACCAGGCATGGTGATGTGAACCTGTAGTCCAAGCTACTTGGGAAGCTGAGATGGGAGGATCCCTTGAGTGCAGGAGTCTGAGGTTGCAGTAAATCAAGATTGCATGGCTACCCTCCAGCCTGGGCAACAGAATAAGACTCTGTCTTTAAAAGAAAAAAAAATTCATACGGCCTAATCTGGTTTGAATTTTAGAAAAATTCATCTGTTGTCACATGTGGCTGCGTTTCATTCACTTTCACTGCTGTATAGTATTTCATTGAGAGAATATGCCAGGATTTGCTTATGCATCGTCTTGTTAATAGGTATCTGTTTTCTTTCTTTCTTTTTTTTTCCAGTTGGGGCTATTAAACATTACTGCCTCAAATATCTTTGGTGCAGATAAGAATGCATGTCAATAGGAATAGCCTTAGGTGTGGACATTTTTGGGTCCACAGTGTATTCCTATCTTCAAGCTTATAAGATGTTGCCAAACTGTCTTCCAAAGTGAATGTACCAAGAAACCATTGAATTTTCCTGGAGCTTGTATAGGCAGAAAGTCCAAATGGAGAGAAAAGGGAAAAGGATGAAAAAGACAAATATTTTTTCAAGGCTTAGCTAGTTGAATCCTAGTTAATCCCCCCTCCCCCTACACACACACACACACACACACACACACACACACACGTCAGTATTCAGGTCCTTTTGGAACACTTTGGAAAGATGATATGTCTTTATATAAAGTCTCTAATTCTGTGCCAATACACCAACTTTTACACATTGCCCCACAGCACTTTCAACTTTTTCTAACTCGTCAAGATATGGATGAAATGATTAACCCAAGAGTGACTGGAGTTGCAAGAAGATGGAACTATGTGGGATTCAGGGAGAAGGAGGGGCTCTTAAGGCACTCACCGAATATCAATGATTTTTGTATGTGACATTGCTTCAGAGCTCAAAGGGGAGCCGCGACTAATATGAAACAAGAAGCAAGCCCATGTGTTCAGATGGAAAGAGCCAGTCATACGAAAGGGCTGTGCTATCTGACTGAAGTGATAACTTGTTTTGATGGACCTCTATGAGAAGATTATTCAGTGTTAGAGCAGGAGCATGACCTGCAGAGATTTCTGAAGGCCCCAGAGTTTTTCAGGAAAGAGTGAATCTCATTGATAGTGTCCCTGCCAGGGTAGAGCTTCCACTGAGTCTTTACAGCAGCCCCATGGAACAGATGCAAACACTGAGGCTGAGAGAGGCTTAAAAAGTTTCCCAAGGTCACAAACATGGAACTGAAACCACCTCTGACTCTTGTTTTCTACCAGAGTGAAATCTAGTACAACCACTTTGGAAACCATTGGCCAGGTGCAGTGGCTCACATCTGTAATCCTGGTATTTTGGGGGCAGAGACAGGAGGCCCACTGAAGCCCAGGAGTTTGAGAGCAGCTTGGGCAATGTAGTGAGATCCTGCCTCTACAAGAGGAAGGGAGGAAGGGAGGGAGAGAGGGAGGGAGAAAGGGAGGGAGGGAGGGAGGGGAAGAGAGAGAGAGAGAGAAAGAGAAAAGAAAAAGAAAGGAAGGAAAGGAGGAAAGGAAACAGTTAAGAAAGGAAGGAAAAGGAAGAAAGAAAAAGAAAGGAAGGAAAGAAGAAAATGAGAAAAGAAATAAATTGGTTGAGTATGGTGGTGCACACCTGTAGTCTCAGCTACTGGGGAGGCCAAGTGGGATGATTGTGTGAGCCCAGGAGGTTGAGGCTGCAGTGAGCCAAGGTGGTGCACTCCAGTCTGGGAGACAGCCAAGTCTCAAAAAACAAACATACAACAACAAAAAAAACTTTTTAGTCATTTCTATTAACACAGCCATTTGAATATCCTATGACCCAACAATGTCACTCCTGGGTATATATCCAGAAGGACTGAGGATACATGCCCTAGAACGTGCAGCACTATTCACACCAGCAAAGAGTTGGAAACTCCCCAAATATCATAATGGATAAATACACTGTAGAGCATGGAGTTTTATGCAGCAATGAGTATGGACAATCTGGAGCTACACACAATGTATGGATGAATTTTACAAACTTCATGCTAAACCAAAGAAGCCAGACACAGAATAGGACATGGTGTATAATTCCTGGTATATAAAGTTAAAAAGTAAATGGTGCACACCTGCAGTCCCAGCTATTCTGATTCCCAGCTACTCCGGAGGCCAAGGCAGGAGGACAGCTTGTGCCTGGGAGTTCAAGGCTTGCAGTGAGCTACATGATCTGTGCTGCAGCCTGGGTGACAGAGCGAGACCCAATCTCTTTTTTATAAAAATTAAATAAATAAATCCTTTGAAAATGGGCAACACTGATCTGCGCCTTTAGAAGTCAAAGGAGTAGTCGCTTTGAGGGTAAAGGGAGAGCTCCTGGGAGCATCTCCATCTGGGTGACAGTGACATGGGCGTGCCCCCTTTGAAAGGTTTGTTCATTTTGTACCTTTTCACTGAGCTGCATGTGATCAATTTGTGCAGTTTTATGTGTGTTGCATACTTTAATAAAAGATATTCGTAGGCTGGCCACAGTGGCTCATGCCTGTAATCCCACCACTTTGGGAGGCAGAGGTGGGCAGATCACCGGAGGCCAGGAGTTCAAGACCAGCCTAGCCAACATGGTAAAACCCCATCTCTACTAAAAATACAAAAACTAGCCAGGTGTGGCGGTATGTGCCCGTAATCTCAACTACTTGGGAGGCTAAGACAAGAGAATCGCTTGAACCCGGGAGGTGGAGGTTGCAGTGAGCCTACATCACACCACTGCACTCCAGCCTGGGTAACGGAGCAAGACTCCATCTCAAAAAAAGAAAAAAGAAAAAGAAGAAACATTTGTGATGCTCCTGAAGTCCAGTCCCAGCAGCACCATTTGTCACAGTGATTTGTGATCATCCTCTCTGCACACTTTGGCCACAAAGCCCCTATACAACAGAATTAGGCCTCTTTACTGAAGGTCAACAGTCCTCCATGATGCCCTAAACCACGCCTAGACAGCAGAGAAGCTGGCTGCATATCAAAACCGCCTGCTAAGTGTTGTAAACATGGCTGGGTGCGGTGGCTCACGCCTGTAATCCCAGCATTCCGGGAGGCCAACACGGGCGGATCATGAGATCAGGAGTTCAAGACCATCCTGGCCAACATAGTGAAACCCCATCTCTACAAAAAATACAAAACTGAGCCAGGCGTGGTGGTGCATGCCTGTAGTCTCAGCTGCTCAGGAGGCTGAGGCTGAAGAATTGCTTGAACCTGGGAGGCAGAGGTTGCAGTCAGTGGACACCATACCATTGCACTCCAGCCTGGGCGACAGAGTGAGACTCCATCTCAAAAAAAAAAGTGTTGTGAACATTCAGATTCCTGAGCCATTCCTGACTCTCTCCTTTATTCAGCAGGTCCCTGGGGCATAACCAGTTTGGGCAACCATGACTCTGGAAGGAGGAAACTCACCATCCCTTCCTTGGCATTCTCCAGGGTTATCAATGGAGGAGCTGTTAGCATTTTTGGTTCAATGCTTGTTGCTCCTCAGGACTGTCCTGTGTGTTGAGGGCTGGTTTAGTCTTCTTGGTAAATGCCCACTAAGTGTCAGTAGCATCCCCAGTCATGTGATAACCACATATCCCCATAAACATTTCCAAATGCCTCCTCACCTGCCATCAAGGTGACAAAGAGTCTACACTTTCCTCTCACCAAATGGCATTTCCAAAGTTTCCCAAAAACACTTTGGGAAGACTATGAAGCTTGGTGCTGGGGTTCCCCTCGCCTTCCTAGGAATCTTCTCAAGCCCTTCAATCCCCAATTGCTCAATACCTCTTTTCCAGAGAGAACTTAACTAATTCACTATAAAGTGTGACAGGGCTCCGTGTGCATTATCTTTATAGATTCACTTTGCAGAGATAACATTTCTGTAGCCAAAGGAATGAATGTCTAATATAGGAATCTTACCTATCAACTAGCAAATGGGAATGGATGGGCAAGAAATCGTCACAGGATCCTCAAATGACTGCAGTAGGTACTTCCTGGACCCCCCACTAATACAAATTACTAATGTTGACCAGGTAGAAAGATTTAGAACGTTATTAGCATTGCTGACAGAAGCAGTTTAACAGCAGGCAGCCAGAAACCAACCCCAGCCATTGGTTCTAATCTTTGACACATCTACCAGCTGGAGGTTGATTAATCAGCAGCAGCAGCATTACCATACTGGCTGTGGGAATGTTATTCATCTGAACAGGGCTAGCATCTTTGAAATAAACGCCCCAAATGAATAACCGCAAATCGCATTCATTTGACTGCGAAAACAATTAGCAGCAAATCCAGCCATGTTGAGTTGCAAAACTGGATCGGCCAAAAGACATTTGGTCTCTGCCTTCTGGGGATACCCGTGGGGAATGAGTACCAAGATCTCTGGGAGGTGGAGGATAGAAATGAAGCCAAATCTGATCGTCCAGACATCTGTGGGTCATGATGTAGGCACCCAGAGCCTAATTCCAGACCCAGACTTGGGTTCAAATCCTAGCTCTCGAAATTCCTAGTGGTGTGTATTTGGAAAGGTGCTTCCCTTCTCTCAACTTCAACTTCCTCAATAAAATGAAGACAAGACGCATTACCCTACAGGTTGCTATAAGGCTGAATGAAGATCAAGCAGAGGCCAGGTGTGGTGGCTCATGACCATAATCCCAGCCGTTTGGGAGGCCACGGTGGGTGCATCGCCTGAGACCAGGAGTTCGAGACCAGCCTGGGCAACATGGTGAAACCCCATATCTATTAAAAATACAAAAAGTAGCCAGGTGTGGTAGCACCCGCTTGTAGTCCCAGCTATTCCATTACTCCAGAGGCTAAGGTGGGAGGATCACCTGAGCCTGGAAGGTTGAGGCTGCAGTGAGCTGTGATCACGTCACTGCATTCTAGCCTAGGTAATGAGGTGAGACCCCACCTCAAAAAGAAAAAACAAACAAGAAAATCCCCAAAACATCAAGCAGATAAGCCCTCAGCATAATGACTAGCATACTTGCTATATAAGCAGTCAAGAATTGGTGGTAAACAGATTCTTTTAAATAACTTATTCACAGTAAAGTGTGTCAGGGTTCCACGTGCATCATCGTTATAGATTCACTTTGCAGAAATAACATTTCTGTAGCCAATGGAATCAATCTCTAATACTGGAATCTTAGCTACCACCTAGCAAATGGAAATGGATAGGACAAAAAGTATCACAGGCTCCTCAATGACACATAGTCAATGTGACATCAGTCAGTCTTCCAGACCTGAAATCCAAGTCTGCGAATATCATTGAACAAGATTGATTAAACATTACATTGTTTTTAATTTCTTAAGTAAACATTTAGACATAATTTTAGATTTACAGAAAGTTTGAAAACATAGTACAAGAGAGTTATCATCGTACCCTTCACCCAGCTTCCTGCAATATTAACTTTTTTTTTTTTTTGAGACAGGCTCTCAGTTTGTTGCCCAAGCTGGAGGGTAGTGGCAAAATCACAGCTCACTGCAGCCTCGACCTCCTGTGTTCAGATGATCCTCCCACCTCAGCCTCCTGAGTATCTGAATCACTGGGACTACAGGCATGTGCTACCACACCCAGCTAACTTTTGTATTCTTAGTAAATATGTGGTTTCACCATGTTGCCCGGGCTGGTCTTGAACTTCTGAGCTCAAGCAGTGCACCCACCTCGGCCTCCCAAAGTGCCAGGATTATGGTCGTGAGCTACCACACGTGGCCTCTGCTTGATCTTAATTCATCCCTGCAGCAACCTGTAGGGCAAGGAGCTTTGTCTTCATCCCTAATAGCTGGAACCACAGGCACGCAACACCACACTGCGGTCTCACTCTTGCCCAGGCTGGTCTCAAACTCCTGGGCTCAAGCAATCCTCCCACCTTAGCCTCCCAAAGTGTTGGGATTCCAGGTGGGAGCCATTGTGCCTGGTCTCATTCTGTCACCTTAGTCTCCTCCGATCTGTCTCTGTTTCTCACAGCCTTAATAATGTCTAGGAGTACTGACCAAGTATTTTGACCTCACCTTGGGTTTGTCTGTTTTCATGATTAGACTGGAATCGTGGATTTGGGGGAAGACCGTTACACAGAGGCGCAATGCTGATCTGTTTGCAAGGATCAGGTTGTACGATATCTACATGACTTATCGTTAGAGATGTTAACCTCAATCCCTTGGTTAAGGTGGTGTCTGCCAGGTTTCCCCACCATCAAGTTGCTATTTTTCCCTTCCCTACTCTACCCTCTAGAACACTCACCAAGACCTACCCATGTGAAGTAGAGGAAGAGGGATAAGTACCCCCTCCTAGATTGGGGAGTATCTCTACATATTCTTTCGAATTTTTTTTTTTTTTTTTGAGATGGAGTTTCCCTCTTGTTGCCCAGGCTGGAGTGCAATGGCGTGATCTTGGCTCACCACAACCTCCGCCTCCCAGGTTCAAACAATTCTGCAGCAGCCTCCCAAGTAGCTAGGATTACAGGCATGCACCACCATGCCCAGCTAGTTTTTTGTATTTTTAGTAGAAATGGGGTTTCTCCATGTTGGTCAGGCTGGTCTTGAACACCCAACCTCAGGTGATGTACCCACTCGGCCTCCCAAAGGGCTGGGATGACAGGTGTGAGCCACTTCACCCAGCTAGAATTCTTTCATAAGGAGGCCGGGCACAGTAGCTCATGCCTGTAATTCCAGAACTTTGGGAGACTGAAGCGGGAGGATCACTTGAGGAGTTTGAGACCAGCTTGGGCAACACAGTAAAACCCCATCTCTACAAAAAATAACAAAAATTAGCCTGGTGTGATGGCACTGGCCTGTAGTCCCAGCTACTCAGGAGGCTGAGATAGGAGGATTGCTTGAGTTTGGGAGTTCAAGGCTATAGTGAGCTATAATCTTGCCACTGTACTCCAGCCTCAGTGACAGAATAAGACCTTGTTTCTAAAAAAAAAAAAAAAAAAAAAAGTTATATATGTAGCCAATTTGGCAACCACTCCAAAAACATACAAGAACTATCAGGGGATAATGAAATTCACAGGTGAAAGTCCGAGGGATAACAGAACATTTACGGTGTCGGAGCATCTCCCTAAAGACAACTGTTTTTATTTTTTATTTTTTAGACAGAGTCTTGCTCTGTCACCAGGCTGAAGTGCAGTGACGCGATCTCATCTCATTGCAAGCTCCGCCTCCCAGGTTCAAGCGATTCTCCTGCCTCAGCCTCCCAAGTAGCTGGGATTACTGGCACGTACCACCATGCTCGGCTAACTTTTTGTATTTTAGTAGAAACAGGGTTTCACCATGTTGGCCAGGCTGGTCTCGATCTCCTGACCTCGTGATCCACCTGCCTTGGCCTCCCAAAGTGCTGGGATTACAGGTGTCAGCCACCGTGCCCAGCCGACAATTAATTGCAATGGTCAGAACAGTAACTTTTTTTTTTTTTTTTTGCCAATCAATGAGAGCTTGTAAGGTTGCTGAGGTTGGTTGGCCTTGAACTCTTGGCCTCGCCTTTGCAAGTGCCACGACATCCGGCCGGAGCCACTTTGGGCCCCCAGAACAGTAACTTTATAGCGAAACACCCTGGCAGACCAGCCAGCAGTGGACAAATCACGTGCCTCTTGGAATGACATACCAAGAAGCCCGCAACATCGCTTCTAGGGACTTCTGCCAAAAATGCACGATTTGAATAATTGGTAAACAACCACGTTCAGATTAAGGGGCATTTTATATAATAAGTATTCTTTGGAAACGTTAATGTCGTGAAGCTCAAATAAAGACAGAACAACTGGTCCCCATTAAAGGAAACGTGGCTGACCAAATTCCACAAGTGAGCCAGGACCTCCTTTTGCTACAAAGGACGCTGTTAGAACAATTGGTGACATCTGAATAAGATCTGTGGATTACATAATAACAGTGTGTCCATGCTAATTTCCTAATTTTGATCATTGTGCTGTGCTTATGTAAGAGAATGCCCTGTTTTGGGAAACACACTGAATTCTATAGGGTCAAAAGTCCATCATATCTACAAATTACTCTCAGTGGTCAACGGTCAGGTCCAGGTGGGTTGGAGTGAGGAGAGAGGGAGAGAAAGGCAGGGGAGGAGAAAGAGAGAGGGAGAGGGAGAGAGGAGGGATAAGTAAAGTATAAGTGGTAAAATGTTAACATTTGAGAAACCTGGATAAGGGATACAGATGGCTTCTTTGTACCAGTCTTAGAACTTTTTGGTAAATCTGAAATTTCAACTGAATAAAAAATTAAAATAAATGAGTGGCTACAGAAAACAGCAGCCGCACTAGGTTCATTGATTCTCTGGACTGTATGGTGCATCTGCCATGTGCCCAGTAATTTTGCAAGCACAGAACAAGGCAGGCCGAGTTTCCCGTGGCTGTGGAGTTGAACGGAGACGCGGGACAAATAAGGAAAATACATAGTATGTCAGACGGGGGCTAAGTGCTAAGGAGAAAAATAAAGCGGGAAAGGGAATTGAGGGTGCTGCCATTGGCGATTAGTCAAATATGCCTCTGAAATAGGTTTTGTTATGGAAAATAGCAGCCCCCTGCCTCCCTCCATGCTTCATAGCCCCCTCGTGAAAGATATGATTTTTTTTTTTTTTTTTTTGAAAGGGAGCCTTGCTCTGTCACTCAAGCTGCAATGCAGTGCTGGTATCTCGGCTCACCACAACCTCCACCTCTCAGGTTCAAGCAATTCTCCTGCTCAGCCTCCCAAGTAGCTGAGATACAGGCACCCACCACCATACCCAGGTAATTTTTAAATATTTTTGGTAGAGATGGGGTTTCACCAAGTTAGCCAGGCTGTTCTCAAACTCCTGACCTCAAGTGCTGGGGTTACAGGCATGAGCCACTGCACCTGGCCGTATTTTGGCCAATTTTAAATTTTTTAAAAATCATTATCGATAGTTGTGCCTATCTATAGGGTATATATGACATTTTGATACAAACATACCATGTGCAATGATCAAGTTAGGGTGATTGGAATATCCACCACATCAAGCATTTACCATTGCTCAGCTATTAACAAAAAGTCAAAAACTAACAGATGCTGGTGAGGTTGAGGAGAAAAAGGACTGCTTCCACACTGTTGCTGGTAGTGTAAATTAGTTCAACCATTGTGGAAGACAGTGTGGCGATTCCTCAAAGACCTAAAAACAAAAATACCATTATACTCGGCCATGCCGTTACTGGGTACGTGCCCAGAGGAAGGTAAATTGTTTTATTTTAAAGACACATGCACGCGTATTCATTGCAGCACTATTCACAACAGCAAAGACATGGAATCAACTGAGATGCCCATCCATGGTAGATGAATAAAGAAAATGTGGTACACAGACACCACGGAGCACTACCCAACCACAAAAGGACAAGATCATATGTTCTGCAGGGACGTGGATAGAGCTGGAGGCCATTATCCTTAGCAAATGAACGCAGGAACCAAATAGCACATGTTCTCACTCTTAAGTGGGAGCTAAATGATGAGAACGCATGAACACAGAGGCAAACAGCACACACTGGGGCCTATTGGAGCGGGGCAGAAGGGAGAGGACCAAAAAAATAACTACTGGGTTCCACGCTTAGTACCTGGATAACAGGCCGGGCGCGGTGGCTCAAGCCTGTAATCCCAGCACTTTGGGAGGCCAAGACGGGTGGATCATGAGGTCAAGAGATCGAGACCATCCTGGTCAACATGGTGAAACCCCGTCTCTACTAAAAATACAAAAAATTAGCTGGGCATGCTGGTGCGTGCCTGTAATCCCAGCTACTCAGGAGGCTGAGGCAAGAGAATTGCCTGAACCCAGGAGGCGGAGGTTGTGGTGAGCTGAGATCACGCCATTGTATTCCAGCCTGGGTAACAAGAGTGAAACTCAGTCTAAAAAAAAAAATAATAACCTGGATAACAAAACAATCTATACAACAAACCCCCATGACACAAGGTTACCTATACGGCAAACTTACACATGTACCCTCTGAACTTAAAAGTATTTTTAAAAAGGATCTACCATTTTTTTGTGATAGGACATAAATTGTTGTTAATTCTAGTCACCCCGTTGTGCTACCAAGCACTAGATTTTACTCCTTCTAACTCTGCATTTGTCCCCATTAACATCACTCTACTGTCTCCGTAAGTTCATTTTTTTTTAGCTTGCACATGTGAATGAGATCATGCACTATTTGTCTTTCTGTGCCTGGCTCCCTTTAGCTGATTATTTTGCTATTTGCTACCATATTATTCATATTGGGTTTTACTTTGTTTCAGAGATGGAGGTCTCCCTCTGTTACCCAGGCTGGGGTGCAGTGGTGCAATGTCAGGTCACTGTAGTCTCAAACTCCTGGGCTCAAGTAATCCTCCCACTTCGTCTTCCTGAGTAATTAGGACTACTGACGCACACCTCCACATCTGGCTCATTCTAAGTGTTTTTTTTTTTTTTTTTTTAGAGACAGTGTCTTGCTGTGTTGCCCATGCTGATCTCGAACTCCTAGCCTCAAGCAGTCTTCCTGCCTCACCCTCCCAAAGCACTGGGATTACAAATATGAGCCACCATACCCAGCCCCATATTGTTCACTCACTCACTTCTTTCTACTTTTTAATTTTCCAGTTTTAGGCATTATTTATTTTTTCTAACATTATTATTTTATTCAACTAATATTTCTCAAACTGGCCACATATGATGTGTAGCATACTGTGAGCCACTATGGAGAATATAGAGAAGCATTAACTATCAAAGAGCTTATAGTTATGTTGAGAAAACAAGACATACGCTTGTGAATACTTAAGTAGTATTAAGAAATAACTAATAGCAATACCCAAGGATATTACAATCAAAGCACCAAAGCAGCATCCTGTCTGGGTGTTGTGGTACTTCGTAGGTATTACCTATAGTAAAGGAGGATTCTGCTCATTTCTCTCTCCATCCCTCAGCACAAGGACTCTTCCAGCACCTGCACATCTGCCCAATATTGATCTATCAGAGTCAGGAAGATTCAGTGTTTATGTTATCATGTACAAGTTACAGTTATGTCATAAACAAATTATAGCTACTTTTTCTTTACAGCATTTTGTCTCCCTTGGGACTCATCATTGTCCTATCTTTTTTATTTTTCTTTGCTTGGTACTTATTGCAAATTTGACCCCCAAGTCTTTAACAGGTATTCAGTCCATTTAATCCTCCAGAAGCAGTCTTTCCTGAAGACTTGTCACATGGTCTAATCAGAACTGGTCGTCTTCCCTGGCTTACAGCTTTCATCCTGGGCTCTCTCTTTATCATCATTCAGGAGATTCCCTTAGCTTCTCATTGTTGGATTTCCTAAGTACAGTGTTCTATGTCTCCCTCTTTCTTGGTTTACTCCCTTGTTTGGGTGGAGCACATCCTCTAGTAGCTTCCTGAGAAAGGATGCATGAGAGGTTTTCCAGTTACCTATTGCTGCATAAAAACCAGCCCATTCTTAGTAGCATAAAACAGTAATGTTCATTTATATTATTACATTTTGTGATTTGGGTGGTCAACTGGCATCAGCTGAGTGGCTTTCACTTGGAGTCTCTCATGCAAGTGCAGTCAGATGATGAGAGGGACTAGCATCATCTCAAAGGCTTCCTCAGTCACAGGGCTGAAACTTAGGATGGGAAGACTCAAACAACTGAGGCTTCTCAAGCATCTATCTCCATCTCTATGTGATGTCTCAACATGTTGTCTCCAGTATGGCAACTTCAGGATACTTATGTCAGCTTAGGACTCGAAAGGCACGTGTCTCAAGGGAGAAAGCCAGGCAGAACCTGCGTCTTAGGACCTAACCTTGGAAGTCACAAATCATCACTCCTTCCCTACTCTATTGAGTCAGTCACAAAGGCTCACTCAGTTTCAAGGAGAGAAAAAACAGATTCCAATCCTTTATGGGGAAGTGGCAAAATTCTAAGCAAATGTAAAATGGGAACCATTGTGTAGCCATTTTTGAACAGTCTGTCTCAGAAAGCAAATATTGGAGACTTCTATGTATGGAATGCCATTGTTTTCGCTTTATACCTCATTGGTAGTTTGGCTGGGTATAGAATTCTGGTTTGGAGATCATCTTACTTCAAAAATGTGAACTATTGCTCCAATGTATTCTCAATTCCAGTATTGCCATTAGGAAGTTTGAAGCATTCTTATTTCTGATTTCTTGTGTATGACCTTGTTTTTTCCCTCTAGTAGCTTTTAGAATCTTTTTCCATTGTGTCCTAAAATTTTACTATGATGTAAGTTAGTTTAGGTCTATTTGCAGTCAATGTACCGGGCACTTAGTATGATGATTCTTACCCCCTCCCCCTTTTTTTTAGAGACAAGGTCTAGCTTTGTAACACAGGCTGGAGTGCAGTGGTGTAATCATAGCTCGATACAGCCACGAACTCCTGCGCTCAAAGCAATCCTCCTTCCTCAGCCTCCCGAGGAATATAGGAGTGTGCCACCACACCCAGCTAAGATTCCCACCCCTTTTTATTGATTCTCTTTTCAACTTATTATTCAGATATTGAACTTTCTGGACTGGTTCTCTTGTCATCTGTTCCCTTCCCTCTATTTTGTATTTCCATGTGTCTTAATCTTCTTTTTTGAGAGATTTCTCTCATTTTATTTGCCAACTTTTTTCAGTTTTTAATGTATGCTTTTATATTTTTTAATTTCAAAAAGCTTTTGGTATTGTTATAATTGTTCTCCGAGTGTTCCTTTTCCATAGTATTCTGCCAACAGCCACATGTTTAAGCTTGAAATCACATCTTCCCCCAGTCAAGCCTTAAGATGAGAATGAAGCCCCAATTGATATCTTGATTGCAGCCTCACGAGAGATCCTGAAACTGCTGCACCCTGCTTCCTGACTCACTTAAACTGTGAAATAAATGTTGCTTAAAGCTGCCAAGGTTTTGGTAACTTGTTACACAACAATAGATAAATAATACATTTCTTACCTTCTCTTCCTGAAATAAAATAGCCAATTTTCCTCCTTTCTGGATCTCAAAGAGACTCATTCTCTGAGACAGGCATTAGAGCTGTTCACCAAATACTTCCAGTCCTCTACATACAGGCATGTGTAAGATGGCATTTCCTGGCCCCCTTGCGTTTTGCTGGGGCTACGTGACTAATTCTGACCAATGAGCTCTCAGTGGACATGAAACATGTCACTCCCAGGTTGAAGCATCTAATCACCAATACAAATCTCTCTATAATGTTTATTGTCCAAGTCAGAGCCACATGTGGCTATCAGAATTAAACAACCTTTAAAATCCTGTTGTTCAGTCTTACACGCTGTATTTCTAGTCCTCAAAAGCTACATGTGTCTAGTAGCCTAGCAGCTACCTTATTAAACACTGCAGATAGGGAACATTTCTGGAAAATTCTGTTGGATAGCTGTGCTCTGGACCAGTTTTTTCTTCTGCCTAGGAACTGGCAAAGCTCCAGGTGGCAAATGTTCCTTAAGGCTAGCTCCAGGGTGAGGATAACATGTAACGTAAGTGACTCTTTTTATTTTGGTAAAATACGCATCATGGCCAGATGTGGTGGCTCACACCTGTAATCCCAGCACTTTGGGAGGCTGAGGTAGGCAGATCACCTGAGGTCAGGAGATCAGCCTAGTCAACATGGTGAAACCCCCATCTCTACTAGAAATACAAAAAATTAGCTGAGAGTGGTGGTGCATGCCTGTAATCCCAGCTACTGGGGAGGCTGAGGCAGGAGAATTGCTTGAACCTGGGAGGCAGAGGTTGCAGTGAACCAAGGTTGCTCCACTGCACTCCAGCCTGGGCTACAAGAGTGAAACTTCATCTCAAAAAAAAAAAAAAAAAAAAAAAATATATATATATATATATATATATACACACACACACACACACACACACACACACATACATATGCATCATAAAACTTGATTATTTTAACCATTTTAAGTTGTGCATTTCAGTGGCATCAAGTATATTTATATGGATGTGTAACCATCACCACGATTTGTGTCCAGAATTTTTTCATCTTCCCAAACTGAAACTCTGTCCCCATTAAACACTAACTTCCCAGCCCCTGGCAGCCACTATTCTCCTCTCTGTCTCTATGAATTTGACTACTCTAGGGACCCCATATAAACAGAATCATACAGTCTTCCTGTGACTGGCTTATTTCACTTCACATTATGTCCTCAGGGTTCATTCATGTTATAGCATGTGTCAGAATTTCATTCCTTTTTTAAAGCTGAATAATATTCCTTCGTACAGAGACACAACCCTATGTTTATCCCTTCATCTGCTGACACACACGTGGGTTGCTTCCACCGTTTGGTTATTGTGAATACTGCTATAATGAAATGGATGTGGCCAGGTGTGGTGGCTCATACCTGTAATCCCAGCACTTTGGGAGGCAGGTAGATCACAAGATCGAGAGAGCGAGACCAGCCTAGCCAACACAGTGAAACGCCGTCTTTACTATAAATACAAAAATTAGCTGGGCGTGGTGATGGGTGCCTGTAATCTCAGCTACTCAGGAGGCTGAGGCAGGGAATTGCTTGAACCTGGGAGGCAGAGGTTGCAATGAGCTGAGATCATGCCACTGCACTACAGCCTGGGCGACAGAGTGAGACTCCATCTCAAAAAAAAGAAAAGAAAAGAAATTGATGTACACAGGAACACCTGTTTGAGTCCCTGCTGTCATTCCTTTGGGGCTTACACCCAGAAGTAAAGTTGCTGGATTATACATTAACTTTCTATTTAATTTTGTGAGGAAATCACCATACCATTTTTCACAGCTGCTGCAGAGTCCTGAGCTTTGAGAAGTACATAATAAAGTATTTATAGATGAAGTCATAGGATGTCTGAGATTTGCTTTAAGAGAGTTAAACATAACCCAGGGTTATGTTAAGGCCAATTAAAGGTTTGCTTTCATTTGCAAATTAAAATTCTGTTTAAGTTTGGGATAGAGAAACACAAGGTGGGTTATGAGTTGATAATTACTGAAGACGGGTCATAGGAACCGGCTGGGAGATCATTCTATTTTCCCTTCTTTCATCTGTGTTTGAACTTTTCCAAAAGAAAATAAATTTACTTTTCATATAAAGTACTTGAAGCATTCTTAATTCACATTGAGACAAGGGCCTCACACTTAATTATGGAAACAAAAGTACTCAAGCTTACTATATTCTTAGGCAATTACAAATGATATTCAGCATCTAACCCCTCTGGTAAGTCAGGAGCTTGATTAAATGCTTAGTTATATATTCATGTGTATCCTAAGAAGTTAGCAAGGGAAATTTAATCAAATGAACCACACCTGCTTATGAAAATGCAGACCTGAGTTTCTCTTGAGAACCAAGCAAGATGTCCCCAAGTTGCAAATAACAAGTTTTACCACACCTGGAGATGAAGTGACCAACGCTGGATCAAGTGCATTATTTCACCAGAAAGCTTGAGAAAAATCATCAGCTTCATTTGTTGATTCATTCATTTGACATATGTTGATGATGCATTGATTCTATAGCAGTTCCTCTCCCAGGCACAGCCATGAATAGTGCAAATAATTTCCTGTTCTTAAAAAACTCACTGGTTAGGGCACAGAAACCAGATAAATAAACAAACTCAGGCAGATTTATCATCTGTCAGGCAAAGATAGTTTTTATAAGAAAAATGGAGGCCAGGTGTGATGGTTCATGCCTGTTACCCCAGCACTTTGGGAGGCCACCGCGGGTGGACCACTTGAGACCGTGAGTTAGAAACCAGCCTGGCCAACATGGGGAAATTCTGTCTCTACTAAAAATACAAAAATCAGCTGGGCATGGTGGTGCATGTCTGTAATCCCAGCTACTTGGGTGGCTGAGGCAACAGAATTGCTTTAACTCAGGAGGCAAGGTTGCAGTGAGCTGAGATCGCACCATTGCACTCCAGCCTGAATGACAGAGCAAGACCCTGAAGAAAGAAATAGAGAGAGAGAGAGAGAGAGAGAGAGAGAGAGAGAGAGAGAGAGAGAGAGAGAGAAAGGGGGGAGGAGAGGGGAAGGGAAGGGGAAAAGAAAGAAAAAGAGAGGGAGGGAGGGAGGGGAAGGATGGAAGGAGAGAAGAAAGAAAGAAAGAAAAGAATGAAAGAAACATGGAGAAGGTAAGAGTGAGAAGAGTGGGAGCTGTTTTGTAAAGGGCTGCTCTAAGAAGGTGATATTTGAGCAGAGACACAAAGGCAGAAAAAGACAAGCTGATATCTATGGGAAGAGCACTGGCAGATGCTTAGGTGGGAGAAGACTGGCATGCTTGAAGAACCTCAAGGAGGCTTGTGTGGCTGGAGTGGAGAGAATGGAAGGACATGAGGGCAGAGAGGTGATGAGGATGATGGGACTGGCATCCCATGTCGGGCCTTTACTGTTTTGAAATATAGGTTTTATTATTATTATTATCTTTTTGAGATAGATTTTCGCTCTATTGCCCAGGCTGGATGCCGTGGCGTGACAGTGGGGAAATTCACTGTAGCCTCAACCTCCTGGGCTCAAGCAAAGCTCACACCTCAGCCTCCTGAGTTGCTGGGACTACAGGCATGTGCCACCATGCCTGGCTAATTTTTCTGGGTTTCTTTTGTAGAAATAGGAATCGTGTTATGTTGCCAGGGCTGGTCTTGAACTCGTGGCTGCAAGCAATCTTCCCACTTCAGCCTACGAAACTGCTGGGATTACAGGTGTGTGCCACTGTACCCAACCCAGTTTTATTATTATCTAGGTATGACAAGGCCGCTAGATCAGGCGATGACTGCCATTGAAAGATAGTTTGTTACTTGCAGGTCCCAAGAAGAAGGGGGACACCCATGCTAGGTGGGGTCACACAGGGAAGCACCAGGGCTGGGCCGGAGCAGAGGGAATGAGGAAAACATGTGGCCAGGAGCCTTTACTGTGGTTCCCATAGGAAGGAGCGGCCCAGCAGGGTAAGGGCTTCAGGGCATAGGGGCCACCCCTTGTTGTTTGGTACCTGGCTCTGAGATGATGAGAGAAGGGGGTTAGTGTCTCAGCATGTGAGAGCCCAGGAAAGGAGGTGGTTGGAGTCGTAGATCTGGACTGGTTGGTTTGCATATAAAAGACCCTTTACGGCCAGGCAGCGACTCACGCCTATAATCCCAGCACTTTGGGAGGCCAAGGCAGGTGGATCATGAGGTCAGGAGTTTGAGACCAGCCTGGCCAATATCATGAAACCCCATCTCTACTAAAAATACAAAAAAATTTTAGCTGGGTGTGGTGGCGGGCACCTGTAATCCCAGCCACTCGGGAGGCTGAGGGAGGAGAATCACTTGAACCCAGGAGGTGAAGTTTGCAGTGAGTCGAGATCATGCCATTGCACTCCAGCCTGGGTGACAGTGTGAGATGCCATATCAAAAAAATAAAAGGGGGGTGGGGGCTTTACTATCTAGAGATGGGCTAGCTCTTGGAGGGGCCATTCTTCTAGGGTCAGCAAAGCCACACATAGGAGAGAACCGGAAATACACAGTTAAGACCAGGCGCAGTGGCTCATGCCTGTAATCTCAGCACTGCGGGAGGCTACGGTGGGTGGATCACTCAAGGTCAGGAATTTGAGACCAGCCTGGTCAACGTGGTGAAACTCTGTCTCCACAAAAAAATACAAAAATTACCCAGGCATGGTAGTGGGTGCTTGTCTTCCCAGCTACTTGGGAGGCTGAGGCAGGAGAGTCTCTTGAACCTGGGAGGCCTCGCAGGTTGCAGTGAGCCAAGATCATGCCACTGCACTCTGGCCTGGGTAACAGAGCAAGACTCGATCTCAAGAAACAAATGAACAAAAAGTGGTTAATACGTTGATTTTATGAAACTTGCCTCAAAGATGTTTCCTCTTGTGAAGTCATGTTAGGGCTCTTAAAATGTGTTGATTATAGAACCTCAAAACTCCTGTCTGTCCTGTTCACTGACTCAGCCTCAGCCACGATAAAAGGTCAAAACAGAAACCCAACACCTCCCGAAGTGAAAAGGGCAAACTGCAGAGAAGGGCAGGTGTTGAACTATCATTATGAGAGGGACAGAAATACACGAAAAAAGAAAAAGCATTTTGCTCATATTCTCAAGAAGAAACAAAGGATTAGCCAGAAACCAATATAAATTATTTTCCAATGGGGAGACAGAGAGAGAATGAAGCTGGGGACACAGGTAGGGGACATGTGATCCTGATGCCTCCTCAGAATGAGAACAGCATCATTTCCCTAGAAAATGGAGACTTGGTCCTCTTATTTTCTTCTGTTTTGCCCAATAACTAAAAAAGAGCTTGTATGTGTATGGGAAAGACAACAGAGCATGTGGTAAGAGAGTTAGATTTGGTGACAACAGAAATGCACGCACATGTTTGCAAGGTCACACATAAATATATGCATACATCTGTGATCGCCTTCCATAGCTGTTCCGACTTTTCTGTCACTGAGATGACAACAACTAGATCATCTTTTGTCCCATATGGCACCCAGACTGTCACAAACTTAGTGGACTTAAAGTTCACAAGGGCTTGTGGTACTTTGTGAATTATAAGGAAGTAGGTGTGTCACCAGTGTGGCAAACTGTCCAGCCATGCCCTGACTGCTTCAGTGCATACAGGTCTGACTTCCCCATCAGCCCCCAGGGCAATTTCTCTGGCTATCAAAGTGTCCACTCAGCAGGTCGGAGTGTTAGATAATTTACTCCCAAGAAGCACCCTTTAACTTGTGATAGATGGGAGCTGGTGGATCAATACCCCAGCTCCCTCACCACTAGTGTGCAGTTACACTGAGGAATGTGCTCTCTGCTGCCTCCCAGAGGTCCCCATTGGTAACTGAGACCCAGTTGCTCCTGGTAACTTGCCTGATGGCTCACTTACTACTGGATCTTCCCTTTCCTACTTTTCTGCCAGTGTGTTTTGGGACCTCCTCCAGAAGCATTCAAATCTCTGCTTCTGGATTTGCTTCTTGTAGGGGGATTCAAACTAAGACAATGGAGTCGGACAGAGTCTGTTAGCTAATTCAAAATATTTAGGCAGAAGGAAGGAACTTCAGGGCATTCAGTTTTCTTGGCTCTTTCACTGAATCCTTTCCCTCCCCCCTCCTCCTTCCCTCCCTTCCTTCCTTCCTTCTCAAGACATGGGGCTGCTTCTGCTGGGGCAATGCTTAATGGTGTTACATAAAAACGGTTTTTTTTTCCATATTAGGGGAAATATTTTTAGGAAAGACTTCCTTCCTCCCTCCCTTCCTTCCTTCTCAAAAAAGAGTATGAAAGCTGTCTTAGTCTGTAAGTGTAGCCATAAAAGAATATCTGAGGCTGGGCAATTTATAAAGAAAAGACGTTTGTTTGGCTGACAGTTCTGCAGTCTGTACAAGAAGCAGGGCACAGCCATCTGCAACTGCTGAGGGCCTCTGGCCGCTTCTAGTCCTGATGGAAGGTGAAAGGGAGCTGGCATGTGCAGAGGCCACATGATGAGAGAGGACGCAAGAGAGAGCAGACGGAAGTGCCAGGCTCTTTTTAACAACCAGCTCGGGCCGGGCGCGGTGGCTCAAGCCTGTAATCTCAGCACTTTGGGAGGCCGAGGCGGGTGGATCACGAGGTCAAGAGATTGAGACCATCCTGGTCAACATGGTGAAACCCTGTCTCTACTAAAAATACAAAAAATAAGCTGGGCATGGTGGCGCATGCCTGTAGTCCCAGCTACTCGGGAGGCTGAGGCAGGAGAATTGCCTGAACCCAGGAGGCAGAGGTTGCGGTGAGCCAAGATCGCGCCATTGCACTCCAGCCTGGGTAACAAGAGCAAAACTCCATCTCAAAAAAAAAAAAAAAAAAAAAAACAGCTCTTGGGGAAATTAATAGAGCAAGAACTCATCACCACAAGGACAATACCAACTCCTTCATGAGTGATCTGCCCCCATGACCCAAACGCCTCCCACTATACCCCATCTCCAACACAGAGTCAAATTTCAACATGAGATTTGGATAAGTCAAATATCCAGACCAAAAGCAATGGGTCTTGTAGGCCAAACAAGTATGTATCAGGTACCCCCAATACGTTTATTGAGCCTTACTGTGTTATCAAAAAATACCAGAGATACTTGTCACAAGATTTAGAACCACACTATCCAAAATGTAGCCACAAGCCACATGTGGCCACTGAAACACTTGAAATGTGACCCATCTGAATTGAGATCAGTAAAGCATAAAATACACACTAGACACTGAAGACTTCTGCTTCTGCTTGTTTGCTGAGACAGGGTCTCACTCTGTCACCCAGGCTGGAGTACAGTGGTGTGCTCATGGCTCACTGCAGCCTTCACCCCCCAGCTTTAGAGGATCCTCCCGCCTCGGCCTCCCTCGAGGCTAAGAGTACAGGCATATGCCACTATGCCCAGCTAACTTTTTGTAGCGATGGGGTTTTGCTCTGTTACCCAGGCTGGTCTGAAACTCCTGAACTCAAGCAATCTGCCTGTCTTGGCCTCCCAAAGTGCTGGGATTACAGGCATGAGCCACCGCACCCAGCCTGAAGACTTAATATTTTAAACAGTGTGAAATATCTCAATAATTTTTATGTTCATCCCATGTGGAAATAACATGGAAAGGATATATTAAAAAATATATTGGGTTAAAGAAAATACATTGTTAAAGCTAACTTCACCTGTTTCTTATTACCATTTCTAATGAGGCTACTTGAAAATTTAAAATTACATATGTGATCCTTGTATTTATTTATTTATTAATTATTGAGATGGAGTTTCGCTCTTGTTACCCAGGCTGGAGTGCAATGGCGTGATCTTGGCTCACCACAACCTCCGCCTCCTGGGTTCAGGCAATTCTCCTGCCTCAGCCTCCTGAGTAGCTGGGATTACAGGCACGTGCCACCATGCCCAGCTAATTTTTTTGTATTTTTAGTAGAGACGGGGTTTCACCATGTTGACCAGGATGGTCTCGATCTCTTGACCTCGTGATCCACCCGCCTCTGCCTCCCACAGTGCTGGGATTACAGGCGTGAGCCACCGCACCCGGCCATTTCATTTTTTATTTTTAGACACAGGGTCTCACTCTGTTGCCCAGGCTGGAACACAATGGCACAATCATAGCTCACTGCAGCCTTGAATTCCTGGCCTCAAGCAATCCTCCCGCCTCAGCCTCCCAAAGAGTTGGGATTACAGGGATGAACCACAGCACCCTGACCCCTGGTTGTATTTCTGTTGCACAGTGTTTATCAGGATGAATACCAAGCCCTGCACTTTTTTTTCTTTTTGAGATGGAGTCTTGCTCTGGCACCTAGGCTGAAGTACAGTGGTAGGCTCTCAGCTCACTGCAACCACCTCCTCCTCCTGGGTTCAAGCGATTCTCCTGCCTCAGCCTCCTGAGTAGCTGGGATTACAGGCACCTGCCACCATATCCAGCTAATTTTTGTATTTTCTGTAGAGACAGGGTTTCACCACATTGATCAGGCTGGTGTTGAACTCCTGGCCTCAAGTGATCCACCCACCTCAGCCTCTCAAAGTGCTGGGATTACAGGCATGAGCCACCACGCTCGGCCTCTTTTTTCTTTTTCTGTAGAAACAATGTCTTGCTCTGTTGCCCAGGCTGCAACACAGCGGCGCAATCAGAGCTCACTGCAGCCCCAAATTCCTGGCCTCAAGCAATCCTCCCGTCTTAGCCTCCCAAAGAGCTGGGATTATAGACATGAGCCACAGCACCCTGACCGCTTGTTGTATTTCTGTTGGACGGTGCTTATCTGGAAGACTACCCAGCCCTGCACTTCTGAGCCCCATGACCTTGGTGGGCAAGACCTTTAATCCCTTCAGAAATTGTTTCCTCACCTAGAAACAACACAACAGCAACAAAGAATAATAATACCATGCTGACGTCCAAGCTGGGTTCTACTTGCGTAAGTCTGAACTATCATTTCATCTCTTTGAGCCTCAGTTTCCTCATCTGCAAAATGAAGATGGGATCATGAAAGGCTGAAACAACTCCCTCCCTTTATAAATGATGGGCCAAGCACAGGGTGGTGGAAAATAGCCACTGACTGCACTGGCCATCATCTTTACTGAGTGCAATTGAGATTGCCTCTCATGATGCAAATCAAAAGCACAATGAGATACCATCTCACACCAGTCAGAACGGTGATGATTAAAAAGTCAGGAGGCTGCACACAATGGCTCATGCCTGTAATCCCAGCACTTTGGGAGGCCAAGGTGGACGGATCACCTTTCGAGGTCGGGAGTTCAAGACCAGCCTGATCAACATGAAGAAACCCCATCTCTACTAAAAATACAAAATTAGCCAGGCATGGTACTCAGGAGGCTGAGGCAGGAGAATCGCTTGAACCCAAGAGGTGGAGGTTGTGGTAAGCTGAGATTGTGCCACTGTGCTCCAGCCTGGGCAACAAGAATGAAACTCTGTCTTGGAAAAAAGAAAAAGGAAAAACCATAGATGTTGGCAAGTCTGTGGAGAAACAGAAATGCTTTTACACTGTTGGTGGGAGTGTAAATTAGTTCAACCATTGTGGAAGACAGTGTGGCGATTCCTCAAGGATCTAGAACCAGAAATATCATTTGACCCAACGATCCCATTACTGGCTATATACCCAAAGGATTATATATCATTCTAGTATAAAGACACATGCATACATATGTTTATTGCAGCACTATTTATAATAGCAAAGACTTGGAACCAACCCAGATGCCCATCAATGATGGACTGAATAAAGAAAATGTGGTACATGTACAACGTGGAACACTATGCAGCCATAAAAAACAATGAGATTTAAAAAAAGAATGGATCATATCCTTCGCAGGGACATGGATGAAGCTGGAAGCCATCATTCTCAGCAAACTAACACAGGAGCAGAAAATAAAATGCTGCATGTTGTCACTCATAAGTGGGAGCTGAACAGTGAGAACACATGGACACAGGGCAGGGAACATCACACACTGGGGCCTGTAGGGGGGTGGGAGCCACGAGGAGGGAGAGTATTAGAACAAACATCTAATGCACGTGGGGCTTAAAATCTAGATGACGGGTTGATAGGTGCAGCAAACCACCATGGCACATGTACACCTTTGTAACAAACCTGCACATTCTGCGCATGTATCCTGGAACTTAACGTAAAATAAAAAAATAATAAAATTGAGGGGCCCAAAGTGGCTCTGGCCGGATGTCGTGGCACTTGCGAAGGCGAGGCCAAGCAACCTCAACAACCTTACAAGCTCTCAATGATTGGCAAAAAAAAAAAAAATAAACAAAATTGAAAATTATAAAAAAGAAAGAAATGTCCAAGAAAGATATGTCCAAGAAAGAAATGTCCAAAAATTATAAAAAAGAAAGAAATGTCCTCATGTATAAGGAAGCACTGGTGCTCCAGAAACAGAGACGGCAAAAACAGACAAAGAGCCACTGGAGACATGATCCTATAACGATAACAGAAAAAGAGACCCCGGCACCCCTTATTGGTGGGAGTAAAAATTTCATCTAAGAATTACATCTGCAGTTTACATATCTGACAAAGGGCTGATATCCAGAATTTACAAAGAACTCAAACAGATTTACAGGAAGAAAACAAACAAGCCCATTCAAAAATGGGCAAAGGATATGAACAGACACTTTACAAAAGAAGACATACATGAGGCCAACAAACACATGAAAAAATGCTCATCATCACTGGTCATTAGAGAGATGCAAATCAAAACCACATTGAGATACCATCTCACGCCAGTTAGAATGGCGATCATTAAAAAATCTGGAGACAACAGATGCTGGAGAGGATGTGGAGAAATAGGAACACTCTTACACTGCTGGTGGGAGTGTAAATTAGTTCAACCATTGTGGAAGACAGTGTGGCGATTCCTCAAGGACCTAGAAATAGAAATTCCATTTGACCCAGCAATCCCATTACTGGATATATATCCAAAGGACTATAAATCGTTCTACTATAAGGACACATGCACACGAATGTACATTGCGGCACTGTTTACAATAGCAAAGACCTGGAACCAACCCAAATGCCCATCAATGATAGACTGGACTGGGAAAATGTGGCACATATACACCATGGAATATTATGCAGCAATCAAAAATGATGAGTGTTTGTCCTTTGTAAGGACATGGATGAATCTGGAGAACATCATTCTCAGCAAACTGACACAAGAACAGAAAAGGAAATACCGCATATTCTCACTCATAGGTGGGTGAGAAAAATGAGAACACATGGACACAGGGAGGCGGTCTACTACACACTGGGGTCTATTGGCGGGAATGGGGGAGGGACAGCGGGGGGGGCTGGGGAGGGATAGCCTGGGGAGAAATGCCAAGTGTGGGTGAAGGGGAGGAAGGCAGCAAAACACACTGCCATGTGTATACCTATGCAACTATCTTGCACGTTCTGCACATGTACCCCAAAACCTAAAATGCAATAAAAATTAAAAAAAAAAATTACGTCTAAGAGAAACATGAACGCATTTGTGTTCAGACTGCTCAAATGCCTGTTGTCCCACAGAGAGAGCTTCGTGGGCTGACTTGACAGACCACTAAACCTCGCTCTGTGCCTCTCTCCTTCCCTTCCTTGGCATTGTCTGTGACTTTTGTCGTGGAAAAGGCTTTCATCCCATGCCGACAGAAATCACTCAGCTCTCACCTGAGGCACTCATTTAAGAGCATGCCTCAGAGGATTATGTGTTCCTTGGATGCCTGTGTCAAAATATCACGTGCATCCCATAAATATGTTCAGTTATTATGTATCCACAGAAAAAAAGGAAATTAAGAGGAACAAGTATAGAAATTAATACTATTTGCAGATTCATAATCATCCAATTATGAACCAGGAAGTTAAGGAAAAATATTAGAAACAATGAGATAATTCTATAAGGTGGCTAGTTGTACAATTAATATAAAAGTTGGATCAGGCACAGTGGCTCATCCTTGTAATCCCAGCGCCTTGGGAGGCCAAGGTGGGAGAATTGCTTGAGGGAAACATGGTGAAACCCCATCTCTACTAAAAATACAAAAATTATCTGGCATGGTGGCCCATGCTCATAATCCCAGATGCTCGGGAGGCTGAGGCATGAGAGTCACTTGAACCCAAGAGGTGGAGGTTGCAGTGAGCTGAGATCACACCACTGTGCTCCAGCCTGGGTGACAGAGTGAGACTGTCTCCAAAAAAAAAAAAAAAAAAAAAAAAAACCACAACACTTTAAAGTCACTCTCCTATAACTTCTCCAATGCAAACACTGGGTATATTATTGTATTTCTCTCTGGTTCTCCCCCTCTAGGTTTTTATTTCTCATACAGATGTAATTAGAGTGTAAAGATTTTATACACAATAGTTTTTCATCATCTGAGTATTCACCATATGGCTCATTATCCAGGTATCCACACTATTACGTGTTCAGGGAAGCAAAAGTCATCCTAACATAAAAATTATCACCAAGGAACCGACAGCTTCACGATTATCCCCCTCAACCACCCATTTCGGAGTAACTCAAACATAGTTTTGAAAGTCATCGGATTAACGCGTTCGTCAATGTATCTCTGACTGTTGATGGTTGTTTGAAATTCAATGACACGATTCAAAACTATGTGAAACAACTGCGGGGTGAACATTGGAAATCTTTGCAAGAGGCAGCGGGGTTTCATGAAGTCAACGGAAGTGACGCTGGAGAGCTACCTGCAATGCGGAGACCACCACCGGTAAACGAGGAACTTGCAGTTAGACCGGTTGACAACTGAGGAGATAACAACTGGATGAAACTGACGAACGGATGATCAAATGGCTTAAAGGCTCTCTGAGGCCGGCGCGGCGGCTCACGCCTGTAATCCCAGCACTTTGGGAGGCCGAGGCAGGCAGATCACAAGGTCAGGAGATCGAGACCATCCTGGCCAACATGGTGAAACCTCATCTCTACTAAAAAATACAAAAATTAGCTGGGCATGGTGGTGCGTGCCTGTAGTCCCAGCTACTCGGGAGGCTGAGGCAGGAGAATTGCTTGATTCCGGAGGTGGAGGTTGCAGTGAGCTGAGATCGCGCCACTGCACTCAAGCTTGGTGCCTGGCAACAAAGCCAGACTCTGTCTCCAAAAAAAAAAAAAAAAAAAAAAAAAAGGCTCTCTGAGGCACCTTGTGTAGGCCCACAAAATGATTTCCACCCAAGTCCAAAAGTATACAACTGGATCTAGGTTTTTGCGGAATCGCCACACCGCCTTCCACAATAGTTGAACTAAATTACACTCCCACCAAAAATGTAAAAGTGTTCCTTTTTCTCCCATCACTGGGTATGTGCCCAAAGGAATATGAATTGTTCCATTATAAAGACACAGGCATGTGTGTGTTTATTGCAGCACTATTTACAATAGCAAAGACATGGAACCAACCTAAATGCCTATCAATGATAGACTGGATAAAGAAAAAGTGGTACATATACACCATGGAATACTATGCAGCCACAAAAAAGGAATGAGATCATGTCCTTTGCAGGGACGTGGATGAAGCTGGAAGCTGTTATCCTCAGTAAAGTAACACAGGAACAGAAGACCAGATACTGCATGCTCTCACTTACAAGTGGGAGCTGAATGATGAGAACACATGGACACATAGAGGGGAACAAAACATAATGGGGCCTTTTGAAGGTTGGGGTGGGAGGGAAACACTAGGAAGAATAGCTAATGTGTGAGGGGCTTAGCACCTGGGTGATGGGGTGATGTGTGCAGCAAACCACCATGCCACATGTCTACCTATGTAACAAAGCTGCACATCTTGCACGTGTACCCTGGAACTTAAAAGTTGCAGGAAAAAATTACACCACTGAAGCCAAAAATGAAATGAGAGATGTTCTTTTGTTCTACCGTACAATTTTTTGGGGAAATAATGCACATTTGAATACAGTCATCCCTAGGTATCTGTGAGGGATTGGTTCTAGCAATCCCAACGCATACCAAAATCTACCAATGCTTAAGTCCCTGATATAAGATGGCACTGTGTTTGCATATAACCTGTGCACATCCTCCAGCACACCTTAATTAATTATTCATGTATTTTTTTGAGACAGGGTCTCACTCCACTGCCCAGGCTGGAGTGCAGTGGCACCATCTCGACTCACTGCAGCCTCCATCCCAGGCTCAAGTGGTCCTCCCACCTCAGCCTCCCCAGCAGCTGTGACTAAAGGTGCACACCTCCATGCTCCGCTAATTAAAAAAAATTTTTTTTGGTAGAGACAATCTCACTATGTTGCCCAGGCAGGTCTTAAACTCCTGGCCTCAAGCAGTCCTCCTGTCTCAGCCTCCCAAAGTGCTGGGATTAAAGGCATGAGCCACTGCACCCAACCCAGCATGCATCATATCATCTCTAAATTAATGATAATACACAGGATAACGTAAACACTACGTAAACAGTTGTTGTATTGCTTAGGGAATAATGACAAGAAAAATGTCTGTACGTGCTCAATACAGACACACCGTTGCCGGCCTGATTACATTTTACACCTGCAATTTGTTGAAGCCACAGTTGGTTGAAACTGTGGAGTCAGTGTGGGGGGCTGACTGCGTCAACTTTTGATTCTTTGTTAATTCTAAAAAGTAGATCATGTTTGGAATTACTATTTACATTTTGTTGAACACAATTAAAAAAATCAACTGAGGCTTAGAATAAGTGTGGTTTCATTGCCAGGTGTGGTGACTCACACCTGTAATCCCAGCACTTAGGGAGGCCGAGGCAGGAGGATCACCCGAGGTTAGGAGTTCGAGACCAGCCTGACCAACATGGAGAAATCCCGTCTCTACTAAAAATGCACAATTAGCCGGGCATGATGGTGCATGCCTGTAATCCCAGCTACTTGGGAGGCTGAGACAGGAGAATCACTTAAACCTTGGAGGCAGAGGTTGCGGTCACCCAAGATCGTGCCATTGCACTCCAGCCTGGACAACAAGAGTGAAACTCCGTCTCAAAAAAAAGGGGTGGCTTCATTTTACAGGACAAAGTCCCAACTGTATCTCTCTCCTCGCCCCACACCCGGGGCTCCCTGTGAAATTTGGAATCCTGTATTCAGTGGATTCTGTTCAAGCACCTTTTCCAGTACTTAATCCTCTGAAATGAATAGGTTTCCTCTAGCAATTTCTTACTTAAAATCGTATTACAACCACCATTATCTTTGATGGCTGCATGCATTTATTTAGTTATTCCCTTTTTATGAACTTTTAATAATGTTTCTGATGAGATGCTTTTAAAAGCAATAAGGAAACGAATCAGGATAGGTCTCCGTGCTTTTAACTGTGAGGATTTTACCCCACAGGTGGAATTACTGGATTCGATGCGAAATTGCAACATGTGTATGGCTCTTGATATGTATTTCTCAGTGCCCTTCCAAACTGGCTGTACAAATGTACCCGCCATCGGAAACATTTGGGGAGATGTTTCTGCTCCTCATCGATTACATACACCTGTTCAACACCACTGTGGCCCAGGCACTGTTCTAGACACCTGGTATACAGCCTAGAATGAGTTGACCTCCAAGAGCTGCCCTCATAGAGCTGACAGTCTAATTCAGAAAAATAGACAACAAATAATTGTTCAATACGGTAGATATATTACAGAAACGTTGGGTGGTGACACAGGAGCTAAGAAGAAATTATTCAGGCAGATAGTGAGGGTACGAGAGTCCTCACTAAGGTTTTCCTTTTAATCAAAAGCAACCCCCAAATCATTTTTTTTTAAAAAAACAAAGAGCAGCCTGTAAAATCGAGCTGCAGACATAGACAAGCAAGCTGGAAACTTGCCAGGGGAAGGCCGGCACCTGTGCCGAGAGGAAAAGGCTACCTGGGACTAGTCATGTTCAACATGGCGGCCCCACCTTCCCTTCTCTTTGCCAGCCAAGTGGCCGGTAAGGAGCAAGTAACATGGCACCACCCAGGCCAAGACCCCATTTGCATAAGATTAGGGTGAGGCAGCCAGCTTCCCCACGTGCTATGTAAACGTCACACCCGGTCCAACCAATCTTTGGGCCCTATGCAAATCAGACACCTCCCCCTCAAGCCTGTCTATGAAATCTGGTGCACTCTGCCATGGGTGGTAAGTCCCATTCGGGCACCCCTCTCAGGTGAGACAGAGCTGTTCTCCTTTCTCTTGCCTATTAAACGTCCACTCCTAAACCTACTTCTTGTGTCCATGTCCTTGATTCCCTTGGTGTGAGAGGAGGAACCCCACGTATTTACCCCAGAGAACAAAGCGGTTTCGGTGGGATCCAGAGATGATCAGGGAAGCTGCCTTGGTAAGATAAAATTCAAGCAGACACTTGAAGGCAGCGAGGAAGGATACCATCAAAAATCTGTGGGAAGAGCATTTCTAGGATGAGAGAACAGCCTGTGCAAGGGCCCTGGGGCAGGAATGTGCTTGGTGTGTACTGCGAGGTAGTTGGGGGCAGATCATGCAGGGTCTTGTGGACCACAGGGAGGACTTTGGCTTTTTTTTTTTTTGAGAAGGAGTCTCACTCTGTCACCCAGACTGGAGTGCAGTGGCGCAATCTCAGCTCACTGCAACCTCCACCTCCCGGGTTCAAGCGATTCTCCTGCCTCAGCCTCCTGAGTAGCTGGGATTACAGGCATGCGCCACCATGCCCAGCTAATTTTTGTATTTTTAGTAGAGACGGGTTTCACCATGTTGGTCAGGCTAGTCTCAAACTCCTGACCTCGTGGTCCGCCCGCCCTGGCCTCCCAAAGTGCTGGGATTGTAGGCGTGAGCCACCATGCTCGATCCGACTTTGGCTTTTATTGTGAGTGAGGTAGGAGCTGTGGAGGATTCTGAGCAGAGGAGGGGCGTTACCTGGCTCAGGTGTTCACACTTGCCCTCTGGCCAGAAGAGCAGATGGGAAAGAAAGCAGAAGCTGTGAGAGAAGGAAGAGGAAACCACACTCGGGGGTGGGAGGGAGCCGTGACCAGGTGGGTACCATGGTGAGTTAATTCTGGATATATTGAGACGGCAAAGCAGACAGGTGTTGCTTATGGATTGGAAATGGAGGATGCCTCAGGGATTTTGACATGAGCAGCCTAAGGACGCAGCTCTGCCATCACCTGAGGGAAGAAGACTGGGGTGGGGAGGTGGGAGGGTGGGGAGGTGGGAGGGTGGGGAGGTGGGAGGGTGGGGAGGTGGGAGGGTGGGGAGGTGGGAGGGTGGGGAGGTGGGAGGGTGGGGAGGTGGGAGGGTGGGGAGGTGGGAGGGTGGGGAGGTGGGAGGGTGGGGAGGTGGGAGGGTGGGGAGGTGGGAGGGTGGGGAGGTGGGAGGGTGGGGAGGTGGGAGGGTGGGGAGGTGGGAGGGTGGGGAGGTGGGAGGGTGGGGGTAGTGTTGGCGGAAGATAACGACCCACTCACCACCTATTCCTTGAATTATAGAATCACCCCACAGCAGTATTCATAAAGAATGGAAATACAAACATCTATTAATAATTATTTGCAAATGCTGCATATTAGCTAGTTTAGATAAACCCTGCTCTCTGGGAACTTTGCCAGAAAAAAAAAAAAATCCCCAAATAAGCTTCCACAGCTATCAAAGCCAATAAAACGCCATCAGGGAGTAGACGGAGAATGGTAAAGTCCCGGCCTCATCTGAGAATCTGTTTAATCTATCGTTACTTGCCTTCATCTACCCTCTGTAAAACCCAGGATTGTCTGAACATAAAGATAAACATAACGGAGCTAAAGAAAGATGTTAAGTGAAGAAACAAAATAATCGCGGGGGATTGGATGTTTGGCAAGATGAGACTAGGACTTCTCAAGCTAGGAGGAGGTGATGCAACTGAACTAGCTCCCCCTACAGGCCGTTCTTCACTTCTTTCTCCCTTTGCCCCTACCCCTCACCAATGCCGGAGGGATTACAGTCTGTGTCTCTGCTTCCATTGTTGTTTGTGGCCACCTTGATCCTTTAAACTGTCCTGCTGTCATCTAGCTGTTTATTTACTCATTCAACAAACAATTATTAAGCTTCTGCTGCTATGTTCCAGGCACTGTACTAGATGCCTGAGATACAGGGTGTCAAGTTGCCCACCCACCATTATCCCTTCATACCTTCCCTAGCTTTCAGAACCCAGCAATGAAACAGGTGAGGTGGCTCACTCCTGTAATCCCAGCACTTTGGGAGGCTGAGGTGGGCGGATCACGAGGTCAGGAGTTCAAAACCAGCCTAACCAACATGATGAAACCCTGTCTCTACTAAAAATACAAAAATTAGCTGGGCATGGTGGCACGTGCCTGTAATCCCAGCTACTCGGGAGGCTGAGACAGGAGAATCGCTTGAACTCAGGAGGCGGAGGTTGCAGTGAGCCGAGATCATGCCATTGCACTCCAGCTTGGGTGACAAGATCAAGACTCTGTCTCCATAAAATAAAATAAAACAGAATTACACTTCCTGGCTACCTTTGCAGGGAGATATGGCCACGTGAACATTTCTGGCCAATCAAACATGAGGATGCTGATCTCAACTGAGCTTTGTCCTTTGACCTTCATCCTTCTTTCTGCCTGAAGCACTGATGTGATGGCTGGGGCAGCAGCAGCCATCCTGAGACCAACCATGAGGAAAAGACCAATCTGACCTTGGTCTTGGCTAAACATCCCTGGGCCACTGCAGCATTTTTATTTTATTTACAAACAAACTAAAGTTTTGACTGATACTCTTGTATGTTCTGAAAAAGTTGTCTTTTTACCAGCCTGTTTCTCCACGTAAGACTTCTCAAGGCTGGGTGCAGTGGGTCACAACTGGAATCTCAGCCCTTTGGGAGGCTAAGGCAGGAGGAACACGTGAGCCCAGGAATTTGAGACCAGCCTGGGCAACATAGCGAGACCCTACCTCTACTAAAAATACAAAAGTTAGCTGGGTGTGGTGGCGCACACCTGTAGTCCCAGCTTCTCAGGAGGCTGAGGTGGGAAGATCGACTGGGCCCAGCCGGTTGAAGCTGCAGCGAGCTACGATCACGTCACAGCGTTTCATCTTGGTCGACAGCACAAGACCCTGTCTCAAGTGATAAATAAATAATAAAAGTAATTTTAAAAGGAAGACTTAATGAGTGCAGAAGCCAATTTTATTTAGCTTCATAAGCCCTCAAGAAATGTCAGATGAATTTGTGAATGAGTAAGGTAGCACGACTTTTGTAATTTAAAACGCGGCAGGCCTGGGGCGGGGACTTCTTCCCCTACTCGCTCTCTGCTTTGGTGCCACGTCCCTGGCAGTGGCTGGTCCCTTCCATGATGACAGCTCCTGCTAGGAGCTCCTCCCTCACTGTTCCCCCTCCCACTGGCTCCCACGTTGCAATTTCATCAATCCAAGGATGGTAGGGGCTTCCTTTATTGCTAGCCTCTGGGTGCCCAACATCCCACGTGGGTTAACTCTGTCCACACCTCTGTAAGGAAGCCCTTCCCTTCCCTTTCCTCTTTCTCCCTTTCTTCCTTTCTTCTCCAGGGTCTCTCTCTGTTGCCCAGGCTGGAATGCACTGGCATCTTCCCTCCATTCTCCTTCTCTCCCTTTCTTTCTTTCTTCCTTCCTTTTTCTTTCTTTTCTGGGGTCTCTCTGTTGCCCAGGTTGGAATGCACTGACATGTTCCCTTCCCCTTTCTCTCTCTCTCTTTCTCCCTTTCTTTCTCTCTTTTCTTTTCCGGGATCTCTCTGTCTGTTGCCCAGGCTGGAATGCAGTGGCATGATCACAGCTCACTACAGCCTCAACCTCCCGAGCTCAGGTGATCCTCCTGCCTCAGCTCCCCGCAGTAGCTGGGACTACAGGCCTGTGTCACTAAGCCTGGTTAATTTTTGTATTTTTTGTAGAGATGGGGTCTCACTATGTTGCCCAGGCTGGTCTCAAACTCTTGGGCTCAAGTGATCCACCCATCTCAGCCTCCCAAAGTGTGGGATTACAGGCATGAGCCACTGTGCCTGGTCCAACAATGTTTTAAAAACAGTAAAACCCAGTACTGGGCTGTGTGCATTGAAATGAAGATAGTCAAGCATTGCTGTTAGATGTGTAAATGGATTCAACTCTTTGGGAAAACCATACATATGAGAAACCAGTAAAATGATACTCATTTTTGACTCTGTAAAACCACTCCTGGAAATCTATATGAAGAAACGAATCCCAATGAAGTGAAAATGTATATAAAGATTTGATTGTAGCATTATGTATAATGTCAAAATATACCCAACGGTAGGTTAAGAGGAAAAGCCTCTTCTATAGCCATTCCAATGACTATGAAAATGTGATGCGCTCCCGAATAGGGGTGATTCCCCCCTCTGGTTTCTGTGCCTTCACCAAAAACTTTTCTTTTTTTCTCAGATGGAGTTTCACTCTTGTTGCCCAGGCTGGAGTGCAGTGGCGCCATCTCAGCTCACTGCAACATCCACTTCCCAGGTTCAAGTGATTCTTCTGCCTCAGCCTCCAGAGTAGCTAGGATTACAGGCATGCGCCACCACACTAGGCTAATTTTGTATTTTTAGTAGAGATGGGGTTTCTCCATGTTGGTCAGGCTGGTCTTGAACTCCCCACCTCAGGTGATCCGCCCACCTCAGCCTCCCAAAGTACTGGGACTACAGGCATGAGCTACCATGCTTGGCCAAAAATTTATTTTCTAATAAATAATTTTAAAAGATGTTGTCAGGGAAAGACTTAAATCCTTTAATTTAAAAACCTGCTACTCCTGGAGTCCTTTTTCTCACGCTCAGATTTTCTTTGCACTCCACAGGCTAGTAACCCATAGGATAGAGAAAGCTTCTCCAAGCATAATCTGACCTATTTTGTGGGGGTGGTGGGGACAGAGTCTCACTCTGTCACCCAGGTTGCAGTGCAGTGGCACAATCACAGCTACTGGAGCCTCAACCTCCTGGGCTCAAGCGATCCACCTGCCTCAGCCTCCCAAGTAGCTGGGACCACAGATATACAGCACGCCCAGCTATTCGACCGGCTACTTTTTTTTTTTTTTTTTTTTTAAGAGATATGGTCTTGCTTTGTTTCCCAGGCTGGTCTCAAGCCCCTAGCCTCAAGTGATCCTCCCACCTCAACTTCCCAAAGTATTGGGATTACAAGCACGAGCCACTGCACCTGGCCAATGTGACCCATTTTACCAGAAGTTCCTTCATTGGCTTGATAATTTGACCAGAATCAACTGCTACATGCAGGGAATATGGCAGTGAACACAATTAGCAGGAACCTTGCCCTCAGAGCACCGACATTCTAAAGGGAAAACAGGCACACACAAGATAAGTTAAATTTATAGTATGTTACATGGTGACGACTGTTTAGAATAAAGATGAAACATTTGTATAAATATCAGAACAAGCCCAACTACCTATAGCTATGAACAAACTGCAGAGTATTCATACAACGAAATACCACACAGCAACCAAAAAGAACAGATTACTGGCTGGGTGCAATGGCTCATGCCTGTAATCCTAGCACTTTGGGAGGCCAAAGCAGGTGGAGCACTTGAGGTCAGGAGTTTGAGACCAGCCTGGCCAACACGGTGAAACCCCATCTCTACTAAAAATACAAAAATTAGCTGGGTGTGGTGTTGGGCACCTGTAATCCCAGCTGAGACAGGAGAATTGCTTGAATCTGGGAGGCAGAGGTTGCAATGAGCCAAGATCACACCATTGCACTCCGACCTGAGCAACAGAGGGAGATTCCATCTCAAAAAAATAGAGCAAAGAACAAACTATTTCACTTAACGACTGGGACAGAGCTAAGAAACATTTTACTGGGCAGAAGAAGCCAGACACAAAAGGCTGCATACAGTACGACTGCATTTATAAGAAGTTCAAAATCAGGCGACACCAATCCACAGTGACAGATATCAGAGTAGCAGTTGCCTCCGGGGTGGGTAGTGGCCTGGAAAGAGAAGCTAAAAGTGATAGAAAATCATGCTCTGGAACCAATGGAGATTACACAGGTGTCTACACACATGAACATTTATTGAACCATACACTTAAAATGTGCAAACTTCGCTGTGTGATAGTCCAATCACAAAAAAAAAAGGAAGAAAAGGCAGAAAGGGAAGAGAGGGAATTGAGGAAAAGAAGAAAGGGAAGAAGGGAGGGAGGAAGGGAAGAAGGAAGAAAGGAAGAGAGAGAAAGAAAAGGAAGGAAGGAAAGAAAAGAAAGGAAAGAGGAAAGGAGGAGGGGGGGAGAAAAGGAGAGAAAGGGAAGAAGGGAGGGAGGAAGGGAAAGAAGAAAGAAAGAAAGGAAGAAAGAAAGAGAAAGGAAGAAAAGGAAAGAAAGAAAAGAGGGGAGGAGGAGGGAGGGAGAAAAGGAGGAGAGAAAGAGAAGAAAAAGAAAAAGAGAAAGAAGGAAGGAATGAGAAAGATAAAAGGAAGGAAGGGAGGGAGGAAGGATGAAAAGAATGAATAAAGGAAGGAAGGAACCGGGGCTGGAAAAAGTTAATGGTGGTGCAGTAGTTTCAATTTTACAAAGGTGAAGTCGGGAAGGTGACTGTGAGCAGGGACCTGAAGGAGGTGAGGCAGAAGTCAGTCACAAGAATAAGAAAAAAATGTAAGAAAGAGATGTTAACAGTTAGACATTCACAACTGTGTGTAGACTCTAACAAATGTCTTTGAGCCCCTGCTCTGCGCTAAGGATGGATTCAGGCAAAATTGCGCTGCTTCTTTTTATTTTCTGACATAGCATCTTGCTCTGTCTCCCAGGCTGGAGTGCAGTGGCAATCTCAGCTCATTGCAACCTCCGCCTCCTAGGTTCAAGTGATTCTCATACCTCAGCCTCCCGAGTAGCTGGGACTACAGGTGTGCACCATCGTGTCCAATTAATTTTTGTAATTTTTGTAGAGACAGAGTTTCAGCTGATCCAGCTACCTCAGCCTCCCAAAGAACTGGGACTACAGGCATGCACCACCATGCCTGGCTAATTTTTTAGAGATGGGGGTCTCACTATGTTGCCCAGGTGGATCTGGAACCCCTGAGCTTATGCGATCTGCCCATCTCAGGCTCCCAAAGTGCTGGGATTGCAGCCGTGAGCCACCATGAGCAGCTGGTCCTTGTCTTTATACTAATTAAATGAGAAAATCAATAAAAGCAAAATGAGAATGTTGATGTGGGTAATGAAAGAAAGGTATATGATGCTAGAAAAAGTATATACTCAGAGGAATGGGGGAGAGAGACAGGAAGCGAGGTACAGAGATACAGAGAAAGAAAAGGAAACAATGATATGGGGAGAGGGAAAGAGAGAATGTGGGGAGGAGGGGGGAGAAACAAGGAAAGACAGAGAAATGTCAGCGAGGTGAATTATATCTGGGGCTCTCTGAATTCTTTTCCACAGCTGAATAATAACAGTAATAGCCTAGTAATTAGTATACAACTGCTCAACCCCTCTCTCTTGCCTGGGGCTGGCAAGAAAAATAACCAATCATACCGAAGAAAGGACCAAGGACTTAGGGAGACATGGAAAGAAAAATCAGCCTAGAAATCATGCATTGGAGAAAAACAGTCTGAAGGCTGTGAAAAAGCAAAGAGACCCTGAGGTTAGAAGGGCAAGCGGATACGTTCTTTCTTTTAAGAAAGATATTTCTAAAGGAGGTTCTGATGTTGAACAGGATCTTGGCAGAATTAATAACAAGCCTCTTAACTCTAAAGCATGATCCATCTTCCCAGAGAATGTTCCTGATGCTTCAGCACCAAAAGAAAACCCTTTGTGCCTGTGCTTTTCCCTCCAGTTTTGGTAAATCATGGAGATAGGTTTCTTTTTACCCAACCACCCTCTCTGACTGGTCCCACTTGTGGCAGAGATAATGCTACAGATCTGGCAGATCCCATATTCTTTTCCTCCTGGGCATACGTATGACAAAGAGACAAGTTCCAGCTCTCCCTGAAGTTAGGTAGGCCCTGGGACTACATTCTGGTCAATGGCATTTAGGGAGAAATGATGTGAACCACTTCTAAGCCTAACCCATAAAAAACGTCCAGCATAATTCTCTGTGTATAAATTCAGAAGCAATGAAGGCGGAATGCAGAGGCCCTTCCTAGACAATGGCAAAACCACAAGATGGAAGGAGCCTGAATCCCTGAGTCACCGCCTGGAGGAAAGTCTCCCAGGAAGTACAACTACTATGGAGAACAGTTTGGAGTTTCCTCAAAAAAACTAAAAATAGACCTATCATACTTTCCAGCAATCCCACCACTGGATATATACCCAAAAGAAAGGAGACAGTACATCAAAGAGATGTCTGCACTCCCACGTTTGTTGCAGCACTGTTCACAATAGCTCAAATTTGGAAACAACCCAAGTGTCCATCGACAGATAAAGAAAATGTGGTACATATACACAGTGGAGTACTACTCAGCCATAAAAAGTAATGAGATCCTGTCATTTGCAACAACATGGATGGAACTGAAAGTCATTGTTAAGGAAAATAAGCCAGGAACTTTCTTAGACCAACTTCGCATGTTCTCACTTTTTTATGGGAGTTAAAAATTAAAACAATTGCACTCATGGAGGTAGAGAGTGGAATGATGGTTACCAGAGGCTGACAAGGGTAATGGAGGGGGGAGAGGGGAGGGCGAAATGGTTAATAAGTACAAAAAAATAGAATAAGATGTAGCATTTGATAGTAAGACAGGGTGACTATAGCCAATGATAATTTATTTGTATATTTAAAAATAACTAAAAGCGTAAGTGAATTGTTTGTGACACAAAGGATAAATGCTTGAGGTGATATGCCATTATTACACATTGCATGCCTGTACCAAAATATCCCATGTACCCTATAAATATATCTACTATCTACCTACAAAAAATTTTAAAAGAAGAGAGAGAAAAGCCTACCAGGAGAAAACATCCACCTTGGATAACTGAGTGAACAAGAAGGACACTTTCACCATGTTCAACCTCTGAGAATTCAGGGTTTATTTGTTACAGCAGCTAACATCCCTTATCCTGTCTAATACACCGTCCATCTCGGACAGTTGAGTGAGCAAGAAGGAAACGTTCACCGTGTTCAGCCACTGAGAGTTCAGGGCTTAGCTGTCACAGCAGCTAACATCCTTATCCTGCATGATACACCCTTTCCATAACAGTGTGTGTAGATTCAGGTCTTGAGAAGAGTTGACATTCCCTCCAATTCTGCTTCTAAATCTTTATTTTCCTGCCTTTGAGAGAGAACCCATCCTCCTTCAAGGCTCGGACCACCCGTCCAGTGTCTTTGTCACTTCCTGGGGAATCCCCATCTCTGCCACTGTCCTCCTGAGGCTATTTCTTGCCTCTCTCTCTCTTTGCCTTTGCACTCACCTCCATCTGGAATGCCAAAGGGGCACTGCAGACAACCTGTGTTTCAACCGCAATGGACAGAGATGCTGTTTGCTGCTACGGGACAGATTAAAAACTCTTTGGAAGCCTCATACCCATGACTTTGGTCTTGATGATACTGTTCTCTGGCCACTAGGCAAACCCAACCACATAAGCTTTTAAAACCACCCAGTTAGTGATAAAAACATCGGGGTGTTATTGTTGACTCCTCCCTCTCCTCTCCCCCTCATCCCACTATTCTATCAGTCACAAAGATGTATTGATTCTACATCCAAGTGCCACTCAAATCCATCCATTTTCATCACCATTGCTTCCATCAAATTCCAGGCCACCATCATCTCTTAGGATAAACTCCAATTCTGTTAATGTAGCCCAGAGGCCCCTGTGCCATCTGGCCCTGCCCCAACTCCAGCCTCTTCCCTCTCAGACTCTACATTCTAACTGACTCGGACTCCCTTCCATTCTCTAAATGCACCATATATTTTTCCTGCCTTTGGACTTTTGAGGTACTGTTCCCATAGCCAAAAGCCCTCCTCTTCTTCCTCCCCAGCCAAACTGCTACTCATTCTCTAGGTTTCAGCTTGAACGCTCCTTTGTCCAAGAAGGCTTCTTTGAGTTTGTTATATGTCACTCAACTCTGCAATTATAAACCACGTCCTGCATTTAGAGCACTCTATTTACCTGCTAGACTGGTAAGCTGGCCAGCAGGGACAACATCTGTGTTGTTCATTACTGTGACTTCAGGGTCAAGCATGAGGCATGACATATAGTAGGTATTTGCTAAAATAATGAGTAAGTTTTTTAAAATGGATGAAGGGACAGATGGTTTGATGGATGGGTGGATGCTTTGATGGATGGATGAATAAATAAATGGATGATTTAATGGATGAATGGATGGATGATTGGATGGATAATCTGATGGATGGATGAGTGAATGAGTGGCTGAATGAATGGATAGATGAATGAATGAACGATGGAAAGATGAATGGAAGAATGGATGGCTGCATAAATTTCTTCTTCAAGATGCTGTGTGTGAATCTGTGAGTCCAAAGGAAACCAAAGATAACTGTCATCTGGACGACTCTAAAACCAGAAGTTCCATGAGACGACATTCTTGCTCATCTCTGCTTTTGTAGACTTTGAATTCTCTTTAGGAGTGAGTAGATAAAGGCAAGGAAGCAACGACAATTGAAAACACACAAATAAACCAGGTGGCACCAGAAGAGGGCACGCACCGCATGCTCTAAAGGGGTGGCATTTGACCCAAGACCCCAGGTGCTTAAAATTAAAATTAAACAGGTGAGAATGCCAATTCCATGCCAAAAGTCAAGCCAAATGCTCCTTGGAACATGCTGACTGGCAATGATACCCGGGCTTTAAAAACAGACCCTTCAATCTATTATGCCTGCCCTGCCTTTTGCTTCAGTAATCACTTCCCCCAGGTCCCAAGGAAATACAAAGGGCCCTGAAACAGATGACAGGGGGCCCATTTTCACTCATAATAAGACAAATTAAAATTGTGCTGAGATATCATTTTTCACCTACCCTGTGGGCAAAAGCCTGATAACACACGCCGCTGGCAGGGTTGAGGGGCACCAGACATTCACATCTATTGGCGAAGGGAGTGGAAACTCGCATAATCTCCACGGAGGGTCATTTGGCAAAATTCACCAAGATCATCTATGCCTTTACCCTTTGACCCGGCAAACCAGTTTCTCCAAATTTATCCCATTGTCTGTGATACGTTGACATGTTTTTACCTATTTTTTAAATTCATTTTTGAGACAGTCTTGCTTTGTCACCCAGGTTGCAGTGCAGTGGCACGATCATGGTTCACTGCAGCCTTGAACCCCTGGGCTCCAGTGATCCTCCCACCTTAGCCTCCTGAGGAGCCAGGAGTACAGGCACCCAAAGGTGCCTGCCAGCTCATTTTAAAAGAATTTTTTTAAGAGATGGAGGCTTGCTAGTACTCAGTCTTCTGAGTAGCTGGGATTACAGGCATGAGCCACCACACCCAGCAGCTGACATGTTTTTAAAAATGACATATGTGTGACCCATACCTGTGATTCCAACACTTTGGGAGGCTGAGGTGGGAGGATTGCTTGAGACCAGGAGCTTGAGACCAGCTTGAGCAACATAGCAGGACCCCAACTCTACCCCCATAAAAAAAAATGTTTGCACTGGTAGTCCCAGCTACTTGGGAGGCTGAGGCAGGAGGATCACCTGAGCCCAGGAGACCAAAGCTTTAGTGAGCTGTGACTCCATCACTGCACTCCAGCCTACGTGACAATGAGATCCTGTCTCAAAGGAAAGAAAAGAAAAGAAAAGGATATATGTATAATGTTACTCATTATTACACTGTATGTAAAAGCAGGATATTGCAAACGACCCAGGAATCTATCAATACAGGCTGATTTACTAAATCATGGCCCACTATATAAAAACAATAATCACAGCCTGGACACCTCGCTTGCCTCATGCCTAGGATAACTCTAATGTGTTACAGGTAATAATTCATAATAACCAAAGCAGGTGCTCCCTAACCACTTTTCTATGTTACAGGTGAGGAAACTGAGGCCCAGAGAGGACCAGTGACAGGCTGTGCGATCTGCATAGACTGTAAGCAGCAAATCAGGTCAGTGAAGGGAGCTGGTAGCTTGAGGGGCTGGAAGCAGGCACGGTGAGGTAGCTATAAAAGAAACCCACAAAAAGACAAAAAAAAAAAAAACACGGGAGGGAGGGAGGGAGGGAGGGAGGGAGGGAGGAAGGAAGGAAGGAAGGAAGGAAGGAGCCCAAGAGAGCTGTTTGGGCCAGGCGTGGTGACTCACACCTGTAATCCCAGCACTTTGGGAGGCCAAGATGGGCAAATTGCCTGAGGTCAGGAGTTCAAGACCAACCTAACCAACATGGCAAAACTTTGTCTCTACCAAAAATACAAAAATTAGCTGGGCATGGTGGTGTGTGCCTGTAGTCCCAGCTACTCGGGAGGCTGCGGCAGGAGGATCACTTGAACTCGGGAAGTGGAGGTTGCAGTGAGCCAAGATGGTACCACTGCACTCCAGCCTGGGCAACAGAGGGAGGTTCTGTCTCCAAAACTAAAACAAAATTTTAAATTAAAAAAAAAAAAACTGTTTGATGCACAGGGAGGATAAGTAACAGTGGGCAGAGAAACAGGATGCTGTGAGGTTACCTCCTGCTCACACCCAGGTTCCCAGGAAGGCACTCGTGGGTGGGATGGAAGAGGGCGCCTCAGTTTCTCTGTCTTCCTCAGCTGTCTCTGCACTCTCAACCACACAGTTGTAATACTGCCTCTCGGAAAATAAGGAAGCTCCTGCCAAACTAATCTGGAAAGATCTCCAAGAACATAATGTTAGGTGAAAAAACACAAGACGCTGAACTGTATGGAGAGTATACGCTCCCTTATGTAAGAGAGGAGAAAGGAAAATCAATATTTTACATTTGCACACATTTCATGTGTTTGCATGAAGTCACTCTGGGAAGACGCATGAGAAAGTAATAAATGTTTCAGGGGTAGGAGATGAAAGTGGGAAAGGGGATGGGGAATGCTGGGAGATATAAATGGGTTAACTATGGAAACATTAGCATTTAATTTTGAAATTGCCAGAGAAGCTTATGGGTACTTGAGAAAAGCATCACTCATCTTTTCTTTTTCCCTCACTCTTGTCGCCCTGGCTGGAGCATAGTGGCACGATCTCAGCTCACTGCAACATTCACCTCCCAGGTTCAACCGATTCTCCTCCTGCCTCAGCCTCCCAAGTAGCTGCAACTACAGGCACGCACCATCACGCCCAGCTAGTTTTTGTATTTTTAGTAGAGATGGAGTTTCACCTTGTTGGCCAGGCTGGTCTTGAACTCTTGACCTCAAATGGTCCACCTGCCTCCGCCTCCCAAAGTGCTGGGGTTACAGGTGTGAGCCACCGCACTCAGCTGCTCATCTCATTATTGACAAGGCATGTGCCTTGCAGTTTTCTTGAGCCCCCAGCACTCCCTATTGTCTGCCTGGATGTTGAGTTCTCACCTAAAGGAGGAAGTTACTCTCAGCTCCAGCTCCCTGTTGCTAACCCTGAATGGTCCAAAGTGGCTAGCTTCCCTTATTTTTCAAGAGGAGTGGAAAGCCATGTTTTTATATGAAACCTTCCAGATTTTAAACGTTGGCAAGGAATTAATGATGTGGCCTGTACACAACCTCCGGTCCAGATGAATCCAGAACCTCTGTGTCCTTAGGAAACCCTCTGGAGGTTGTTTTGCTTGACTCAGTGTCAGAGTCTGTAGCACTCTAAAGACCTGTAAGGCAACTATTCTATATACTGTTTGAAAATAAAGATTTCAAGAACCAATAACAATTCTATATGCTGTTTGAAAACAGAGAAGTCAAAACCAGTAACAAAGGCCAGAGAGGGGCCTCCATGTATGGTCGCTCAAGGCGTGCACTGTGCAAGTGCTCTTGGCCACAGGAGAGAGGGGGTGCTTAAATACAACCCACTGATGGAGACCTTCATGATGGATGGATCAAGCTGGTGACATCTGAACCCTTGTCAAATTCAACATCACTAAAGGAGAGGCAGCCAGACGTGATGTGCCACCTAATGAGGCAACAAGATGTACCAGTCATCATTGAAGAACTATCCTTGCAAAAACAACCCAGCGCAAAACAAAAACACTGAAACGGAATCCGACTCATTTTCTAGATAAGGAATCATCAAACTACGACCCCCGAGTCAAATCCAGCCTGCTGCCTGATCTTGTAAATAAAGTTTCACTGGGACACAGCCACACTCATTTATTTAAGTATTGTCTGTGGCTTGCTTTCATGCTGCAAAGGCAGAGCTGAAACCATATGAACTGCAATACCTAGAAGATTTATTATCCAGATTTTTTGCAGGAAAGTTCACCAACCCCAGGTCTAAATCTATCCCTCCATTCACGGGAAATTCGGGGGAGCATGCAAATCAACACCACACGGCATGTCATCGGCAGAATCCAAAGTGTGGAACAGTCTCCGGGACAAACGATCTACTTTCTTCCATGAAGAAGTGGCAAGCAAACAAGAGGAGGAGGCAGAACTGTTAAGGATTCCAAGAGTCTTACGAGATATGTCAGCCAGTCAGGGACGTGGGGATAACGACTGACCGTCCAGTGGGTCTTAAGGAAATGCAGCCATTTTGGGTAGATGTGAAAATGACATTGTGCTAAGTACAATGTAGTATTTGGGGTTGGATCATGGAACAGCAAAAACGGCATTAATGAAAAAAAAAAGGGTAAAATCCGAATAGAGTCTGTGATTTAGTGGATGGTGACCTGTCATAGTAACATAAAATGGGAACAGTAGGTGGGGCTAGATGAGGGGTACACAGAAACTCTCTATTACCTTTGCCATTTCTCTATAAATCTAAAATTATTCCAAAATGTCATGTTTTAAAACAATGGCATTGTGGTTGTGGTTTTGCTTTGTTCTTGTTGTTTGAGGCAGGATCTTGCTCTGTTGCCAGGCTGGAGAGCAGGAGCACGATCACAGCTTCCTCCAGCCTCCACATCCTGGGCTCAAGCAGCCATCTTGCTTCAGCCTGCTGAGTAGCTAGGACTACAGATGCACACCACCACTCCTGGTAAATTTATTTAAAAAAACCATAGAGACGGGAGTTTTCTAGGTTGCTGAGTCTGGTCTCAAACTGCTGGCCTCAAGTGATCTACCCGCCCCAGCCTCCCAAAGCACCAAGATTACAGGATAACCCACCGCCCTAGGCTAGACTGTACTTTATCACAGACAGTGTCTCTCAGTCTGTTAGATTAGATGCTAATCATCTGTAACATTAACAGACACAATGATGCAATGACTAGAATTTACTTTAAAATAACCCAGCAAAGTGCAGATAGTAGGTGAGAGCATAAAGAAACCAGATTTACCAGGCACAGTGGCTCATGCCTGTAATCCCAGCACTTTGGGAGGCTGATGAGGGTGGATCACCTGAGGTCGGGAGTTCGAGACCAGTCCGACCCCGTCTCTACTAAAAATACAAAATTAGCCAGGTGTGGTGGTGCACACCTGTAACCCCAGCTACTAGAGAGGCTGAGGCAGGAGAATCACTTGAATCTGGGAGGTAGAGGTTGCAGTGAGCCGAGATCGCGCCATTGCACTCCAGCCTGGGCAACAACAGTGAAAGTCGGGGGACAAAAAGGAAGGAAGGAAGAAAGAAAAGAAAAAGAACCAGATTTGCCAAATATTGATAATACTGAAGTCAGGAAATAGATTCCTGAAGGTTGTCTTTGTGTTTCTCTCCATTGTGGGGTGGGTTTGAAAATGTTGATAATAAAAAGTGTTTTTGAAAATGGCTTTAAATTAAGCCTACATGCATCTAAATGTGTCCCCTAGGATGGGCTGTGGCTGTTTGGAGGAAGGGGCAACTTGATCTTACCAGAAGGCACTTTCCACCAGCCGGGCAATGTGTCCTGGCTTGCAGATTCCCTCTGCATGCCCATCCGGGTGCCAGGTGCTGGCACCCTTCTTTGTGGAATGATGGGGGTGTGTCACCCCTGGAGCTTCCATGTTTACCCCCAACCTAGCTCGACCAATTTCACATGACATTGTAGAATCTGCCTCAAGTCCCGTTGCATGGCTGGCCGTGACCATAAAGGGACCCAACTTTCTAACACACTTTAATTTGGGTAATAAATAGCCTATAAAAAAATTACTGGGGATATCTGCAAAGAATTCTTATCTTTCACAAGAATCATGGGAAACTACCCTTTTCAACCATTCCACTGGGCATGAACAAGAAAACAGGTAGCCTCAATTTCAGTGGCCGCTATCTTAAGATTTTGACTCCTTGAGAGATGAAAATAGTGCTGGATCAACCTCATCCTGAAGCCCACACCACCACTGGACTTCTACAGTCATGAAAGCCGGTATTCCCTTGCTATACAATCTGCTTGAGTTTGCTGTGTCTAACAGCCCAACATTCTTTCCTAGTGGGACCACATAAAACTTTATCAGTTCATGCAGATCTGTATAGTTTTGCCAAGCAGCCCCTGAGCCCAACAAAGCATGTGAGATGGTCAAACTGAGACACCCAGTATAGGTCCTGCTGGGAGCCATAGTTCAAATGATACAGGTTTCAGAAAGCATTAATAACCAGGGCTAAACAGATTCAAAGCCCTTTCACAACCCCTGTTCCATTAAGCAGCCAGCCACTGGTCAAACACCTCAGTAACCCATTCCCTCCCCCTCTGCACCTGTGACCACTCAATGCCGGCCTCAGTCATCATTTGCTTGGACTATGGCAGTATCTTCCCCCCTGGTTCTCCTCCTCTAGTACATTTTCCTCCAACCATCCCTTACACTGGCTACAGATGGCCTTTTCTAACTTACACATCTGATCGAGATGGTAAAACTTTTTTTCTTTTTTAAAGAGACAGGGTCTTTCTTTTTTGCCCAGGCTGGAGTGCAGTGGCATAATCATAGCTCACTGTAGCCTCCAACTCCTGGCCTCAAGTGAGCCTCCCGTTTCAGCCTCTTAAGTAGTGAGGACAACAGGTGAGTGTCATCTCAAGCACTTAATATTTTTTATTCGTTTCTGTTTTGTTTTTGTAGAGATGAGGTCTTGCTATGTTGCCCAAGCTGGTCTCAAATTCCTGGCCTCAAGCAATCCTCCTGCCTTGGCCTCCAAAAGTGCTGGGATCACAGACGTGAGGGACCACAGTGGCAAGACTCTTCAATAACTCTCTTAATTGTGGCAAAATTCACACGACATAAACATCACCATCCTAACCACTTTTGAGTGTGCAGTTTAGATGAAGTCAAGTCACATGGTTGTACAACCATCACCACCACCAATCTGCAAAAATGTCTCATCTTCCCAAACTATAACTCTATCCCCACTCAACTATAACTCCCCATTCCCTCTCCCCCACCTGCTGGCACCCACCACTCTACCTTCTGTCTCTATGAATTGACTATTCTAGGGACCTTACATAAGTGGAATCATACAGTATTTGTCCTTTTGGGTCAAGCTTATGTTACTAAGCATAATATCCTCTGGGTTCATTCACGTTACGGCACGTACCAGAGTTCCCTCATTGAGAATCTCATTGTTTAGGGTTTTTACGGAAGCTTCATTTTGTACGTATGATTGATTAAATCATTGACCACTGGTGATTAAAGAGATGAAAATGCTCAACCTCCAGCTCTTCTTCACTCCCTGCAGGCTGAAGGGTGGGATTGAAAATCTCAGCCCTGGCCGGGCATGGTGGTTCACGCCTGTAATCTCAGAACTTTGGGAGGCCAAGGCGGGCGGATCGCTTGAGGTCAGGAGTTTGAGACCAGCCCGATCAACATGGTGAAACCCCGTCTCTACTAAAAACACAAAATTAGCCAGGATGGCACATGACTATAATCTCAGCTACTTGGGAAGCAGAGGCAGGAGAATTGCTTGAACCCGGGAGGTGAGGTTGCGGTGAGCCGAGATTGCGCCATTGCACTCCAGCCTGAGAAACAAGAGCAAAACTCTGTCTGAAAAATAAAATAAAATAAAATCCCAACCTTTAATCATATCTTGGTTTTTCTGGTGACCAGGTCCCATCCTGAAACCATCTAGGCACCCGTGAATCAATCATTAACACACCCAAGACACTCTTATCATTCAGGAGATGCGAAGCGTCTTAGAAGCTGTTGTATCAGAAACTCTAGACGGAGACCAAACACAACAAAAGATGCCCCTGTCATCTTTATTACTCAGGAAATTACAAGAGTTTTGAGAGCACTGTACCAAGGAATCAAGGACGAAGATCAAATATATATTTCTTATTATATCACAGTAATACCAGAGGACACTAAGAGCTGGGGAAAAACTGCAACGGTGCCTATGAACCAACAAAGTGTGGGACACAGCCAGACAAAGTATTTTGCCCCTAAATCTGTCACCCACTATGTGTCCTACGAGAGCTGGATTTACCTTGAGCACGTCACAGGAACTGGGGACAAAAACAAAATATCTTTTATTATATGACAGTATAATGACCTCATTCCAGTCCCTAAATGGGCCATTTCTGACACCTGACATTCTGAAACCTGATACAACCATTCCTGAAAGCTGACATTTATACAGCCCCTGGATACAACATTCCTGAAGGCTGAAATAAGGCCAGCCACCTTATTTTGGTCCCTGGATACAGCCATTCCTGAAATCTGACATTATTTCAGTCCCCGGATACAGCTGTTCCTGAAAACTGACCTTAGCCTCTAGATACAGCCATTCCTGCAGGCTATATTTAAATAACTTGAGTCAATCAATTCCCCTTACCCTAGTTTTTTATCTAAGTCTGTTTGCTTAGTGTTTCTATCTCTTGCAATTCAAAGAATTACCATGGATACCCCTGGGCTATCCCATCCATCTGGAATGGCCTCCCCAGCCCACCACATTGATCAGCCTGACACACTCTGGTTCACCTCCCACCTTGGCCCAATGCTTCCTCCTCTGGGAAGCCTTCCGTGATTCCATGGAGCAAACCTCAGGGTTCCGACTTCACTGGGAATGTTCCTCCCCGTATCATTCATCCGGCACTATGATGACTGATTTGTGTGCTGGCTGCACTAGACTGTTCATTCCTGAGAGGTGGGCACTGTGGCCTCTTCGTGTTTGTACTCCCAGCCCTGACCCCAGCAGCACCCAGTAAATAGCTGCTGTGTTAAATGAACCAGTAAGTGAATGATTAAATAGTGAAAAGTGTCGCCTTCCTCTGACGATGAATTTATTTCTTAAAAGGAGTAAGAAAGACAAAAGGCTGTGGCACTGACAGTGGCTGCGGGGCACGCAGGCCTTCTCTCCTCTGATTAAATAGCAGGCAAGGTGTGTGGGAAGTGAACAGAGGGACCTTGGAGACAGGCAGATCAACGAGTGGGTGGCTCTTGCCAGCAGTAAGCCTTTCTTTCATCTGCTGTGTGGCCAACCCCTGCCCCCAGTGCCCACTTGCCAGGCTAATCTCCTCTGGATCCTCAGAAACAATAAGAAATAATTTGTCTGAGGGGGGAATCGGATGGGAAAGGGGGAGGAAGATACGTCCATTCCATTCCAGCTGGCTCCAGCTCTCCCCTACTGCTCCCGGAGCTAGCCAAATGCATCTTCTAATTTAGTTCATTCTCCTCCTAGCCATTGGTAATAGACCCACACAGAACACTTGGAATTTAACCATCCTCCTCCCCATCAGAGAAAGGGAGAGTGAGAAGACGTGCAAAAGAGAAACAGAAGGAGAAAGAAAAGGGAAAAGATAAAAGAATGATTGCAGTAAGGGCTGAGAAATACCGTTCTTACTATGTGCCAGGCACTTAGCCGATGACCTGACATGGATTAACTCGGTTCATTCTCCTTGAAATTGCATGGGACAGGTTCCAGTATTATCCTTACTTTACAGATGAGAAGGAGGAGCCAAAATAAAGTACAGGACAAGGCAGGGATTTTTTTTTTTTTCCCCAGAGACAGGGTCTTGCTCTGCCACTCAGGCAGGAGTGCAGTTGCACAATCACAGCTTGCTACAGTCTCCCACTCCTGGCAAATGATCCTTCTGCTTCAGCCTCCCCGAAAGCTCAGACTACAGGCATGCACCACGATGCCCGTCTAAGTTTAGTTTTGTGTTGTTTGGTAGAGACAGGGTCTGTCTTTGTTGCCCAGGCTGGTCTCGAACGCCTGGTTTCAGTAAATCATCCCACCTCAGCTTCCCAAAGTGCTGGGATTATGTGGGATTATAGGTATTAGCCACAGAGCCCAGCCAACAAGGCAGGCATTTTTTTTATTTTTTTGAGGCGGAGTCTTGCACTGTTGCCCAGCCTAGAGTGCAATGACAGGATCTCAGCTCACTGCAACTTCCGCCTCCCAGGTTCATTCGATTCTCCTGCCTCAGCCTCCTGAGTAGCTGGGACTACAGGCGCCTGCCACCATACCCAGCTAATTTTTTCTTTTTTGTATTTTTAGTAGAGATGGGATTTCACTATATAGGCCAGACAGGTCTCGAACTCCCAAAACAGGAAATTTAAAAAATTTTTCTAAATGAAGGCACTTAACTTGGATCCCTTACTCTGGAGCACAACACAGAGTAGGTGCTCACTGAACAATATTGAATGAAGGTTTGAAAGAAATCCTAGCCCACATGTAAAGACATCATCATCATCACTCATTATTAAGTGGAAAAGAACATACTGCAAAGCAGCAGAGAGGTAGGACATGGGTTTTGCTCGTCTTTGTATATGGATGGGAAAAATTCTGCAGGACCATTCACTGACATTAGCGGGGATCATCTTGCGGGAAAATCAGAGATCAACTCAGACACCTCACAAACGTTGATGCAGGCCTGGTGTGGTGGCTCACACCTGCAATCCCAGCCTTTGGGAGGCCGATGTTTTTATTCACACTTAAGACTAGAAAAATGTCAATTGTCCATGGCCAAGAATTGTGCGGTGCAGGGGTGGGGAGGCAGGGGAGTACCATTTCTTGGAAATTCAAGATTAAGAATAAATTAGACATCAGAATAATGGGTTACAGACTCAGAAGGGGTCCCAAGGCACCTCGTTGGGGGTCACAGGGTTGTTCTCTGTCCAGATGTGAGTGACATTCACTAACTGTATACATCTGTAAAAATTTGTGTTGCTCTGAACTTAAAGTATATGCATTTTGTTTATTTGAAACGGAGTCTTGCTCTGTCACCCAGGCTGGAGTGCAGTGGTGCGATCTCGGCTCACTGCAACCTCCACCCCCTGGGTTCAAGCAATTCTCCTGCCTCAACCTCCTGAATAGCTGGGACTACAGACACATGCCACCACACCCAGCTAATTTTTGTATTTTTAGTAGAGATGGGGTTTCACCTTGTTGACCAGGATGGTCTTGATCTCTTGACCTCGTGATCCACCCACCTCAGTCTCCCAAAGTGCTGGGATTACAGGCATGAGCCATCACACTTGGCCAAGTATATGCATTTTTACACATATCAAATGTATCTTGACATCCCAATTTTTTTTAGACAGAGTTTTGCTCTTGTTGCCCAGGCTGGAATGCAGTGGCGTGATCTCAGCTCACCACAACCTCCGCCTCCTGGGTTCAAGCAATTCTCCTGCCTCAGCCTCCCAAGTAGCTGAGATTACAGGGGTGCACCACCACACTCAGCTTATTTTTCTATTTTTAGTAGAGACAGGGTTTCTCCGTGTTAGTCAGGCTGGTGTCGAACTCCCAACCTCAGGTGATCTGCCCGCCTCAGCCTCCCAAAGTGCTGGTATTACAGGTGTGAGCCACTGCTCCTGGCCTAAAAACGTTTAAAATGCAAAACATTTTTGAATTATTGACAAGCACGATGGCTAGGCTGGCAGAAGGCTGCTGCTGGAGGCTGTAAGAGGCTAATGCCCCAGGCTGTACCGTGGCCCCAGGTTTCTGGTCGCCCCTGAGGAGGAAGGAGTTAGCTCATCCGTGCCAGCTCCTTTCCCATGACAACAGGAGAGCACAGCACTTAGAGACACTGGTCTCAGCACTTTTTAATCTGAGAGCTTTGGAAAAGCCTCCCAGTCGGGGGAGGAAGAAGAGAGCTTTTGGAAGAACTGGCTGGCAAGATGCTGGGGTGGTGGGGAAAAAAATGCTTCCAAGGCAAAAAAAAAAAAAAAAAAAAAAAAAGGATTAAGAACCAACTCTGATGCGATCTGAATACACTGCCTTGGAGGCTGGAGAGATTCCCACCCATTCCTGCCTCTTCTACAGAAAAGACCAAAAAAAAAAAAAAAACCCTCTATAAATGCAACATTTAAGCTTCACTAACAAACCTCCCCTCCCCATATGAAAATAAAGCTCACTTTAAAAAATTATTTCTGGCCTGGGGTGGTAGATCACACCTGTAATCCCAGCACTTTGGGAGGCTGAGGTGGGTGGATCACTTGAGGCCAGGAGTTCGAGACCAGGCTGGGCAACATTGTGAAACCCCGTCTCTACTAAAAATACACAAATCAGCCGGGTGGTGGCACATGCCTGTAATCCCAGCTTGTCAGGAGGCTGAGGTGAGAGAATCACTTGAACCTGAGAGGAAGAGGTTTCAGTGAGCCGAGATCATGCCACTGCACTCCAGCCTGGGCAACAGAGCGAGACTGTCTCAAACAAACAAAAATTAATCCTCTAAAGAATATTTATCCAGAATGTATTCTCAAGAAAACTGGGTACAAACTCGGTCCACCTAACAAAGGAAACACATATGTTTTTGTGTTCCATGACTGCATAGTGGGCTGGCCTAGGTGTGAGCAGGCATCCCAGGGTCCAGACACTTCACCTATAGAAGGTGTCATCTAACCAGAAACACAAACATATAGGCAGATCCTAGGATTTCAGGACTAGGACTGGCTTTGTTCCTGGAAATGAACAAAAAAGGAACTTTTATGTTAACCCAGGGAGAAAGACAGTTATGATTGTGAGCGTGAAGTTATCTGCAAGTGAATTATGGACTTTATGAGTAAAGGTTGTCAAGTTTTTGGCCTTGATCAGTCACCTTTGCTACTCCTGGATGTGGAAGAGAAAGTGGCATCTACCAGCATCCTGGGCACGGGATGGACTACATTTCCCAGATGCCCTTGCAATTCTATGTGGTCATGTGACCAGGGAATTGGGAGCGGTTGCAGGTGGTAGATAGTTACCGCAATGGAAAGTGTTTGTGTATCTAAACATATCTAACCATAGAAAAAATACAGTAAAAACACGACGTAAAAGATAAGAACTGGTACATCTATATAGGACATTTATCAGAAATGGAGCTTACAGGACTAAAAGTTAATTCAGCGAAGGGTGAGTGAATGTGAAGGTAAAGGACATTACCGTACAACACTACAGAATTTATGAACACTCGGCCGGGCACGGTGGCTCACGCCTATAATCCCAGCACTTTAGGAGGCTGAGGCGGGCGGACCATGAGGTCAGGAGTTCGAGACCAGCCTGACCAACATGGAGAAACCCTGTCTCTACTAAAAATACAAAAATTAGCCTGGCATGGCGGCGCACGCCTGTAATTCCAGCTACTCGGGAGGCTGAGGCAGGAGAATTGCTAGAACCCAGGAGGTGGAGGTTGCAGGGAGCCAAGATCACACCACTGCACTCCAGCCTGGGTGACAAAATGAGACTCTGTCTCAAAAGGAAAAGAAAAAACGTTATAAACACTCTACACTTAGGCCACACTATATTTATAAAAAACATTTTCTTTCTTCGATAATAAATTACCCTAGTTTACTCTAACTTTATTTTATGAACTTTTTAATTTAAAATTTTTTTGTTTTTGAGATGGAGTTTTGCTCTTGTCGCCCAGGATGGAGTGCAATGGCACAATCTCAGCTCACTGCAGCCTCTGCCTCCCAGGTTCAAGCGATTCTCCTGCCTCAGCCTCCCAAGTAACTGAGATTACAGGCATGCAACACCACGCCCAGCTGATTTTTGTATTTTTCGTAGAAACAGGATTTCACCATATTGGCCAGGCCAATCTTGAACTCCTGACCTCAGGTGATCCACCCACCTCAGCCTCCCAAAGTTCTGGGATCACAGGCATGAGCTAATGCACTGGCCTTAAAAACTTTTTGTAATACCCCTATAGTGACTGAAGATTACTAAACCCAGATGCTGGTGCTTTCTGCAGTAACATCAGAGTCACACTGATAACCTTTAGCAACAATGCTTAGCTTAAAATACAAACACATTGTATAGCTGTAAAAAATATTTTCTTCATATCCTTAGTCTATATGCTTTTTTCTATATTTAATTGAAAAAGTTTTATTTTTAAAACGTTTTTGTTAAAGTTTAATACACAAACACATACATTAGTCCAACACAGGGTCAAGATCATCAAGACATCACTAGATGATATAAATGTTTTAGCTACATTATAATCTTTCTTTGTTTTTGAGACAGAGTCTCACTCTGTCACCCAGGCTGGAGTGCAGTGGCACAATCTCGGCTCACTACGACCTCTGCCTCCTGGGTTCAAGTAATTCTTCTGCCTCACCTTCCTGAGTAACTGAGATTACAGGCGTACACCACCAAACCTGGCAATTTTTTTTTTTTTTGTATTTTTAGTAGAAACTGGGTTTTCAGCATGTTGGCCAGGCTGGTCTCAAACTCCTGATTTCAAGCAATCGCCCACTTTGGCCTCCCAATGTGCTGGCATTACAGGAGTGAGCCACGGTGCCCGGCCTTTCATTATAATCTTATGGGGCCACTTTCACACATGTGGTCTGTCACTGACCAAGACATCGTCATGTGGCACATGACTACACTTAATCTATGAAATGGCCTGAAAAAATACCAGTAGGGCAGAAGGGAAGTGAGACAGGGAATCGAAGGCAGCCAGTGAGTGGTGTGTTGTTGAACCAGGTACCACTGTGGGCACCTGGGACTGAAAAGCACTGGGGAGAGTTCTAGGAAGCAGAGTGGAACACAGATCTCGGAGGTGTCCACCCAAGGGGGAGGGAGCTGGGGTATTTATACACCAACCCTCAGTAGTCATTGTTGGGCCTCCTCCCCAGAACTTCAGGCTTGGCTTGCTTGCACACATAGAGAACTTTGGCTGCCAGGACATAGAGATGCGGGTGCTGTCAGCTGAGAATTGGGCTGGAAGGATGACACTTGGAACATCTATAGTATTAGCAATGGCAGAACCACACAATGGAAGGAACCTGGGCTCCTGAATGACTGCCTGGAGCAGAGCCAGTCTCATCAACCTAGACTGTAACAACTTCAACCATAACAATTGAGAGGAAAATACTCTTTCTTTAAGGCATTGAAATATTAATAGTATCGGGCTTCTCTATCAACAGCAGCCCAGCCTTATCCTAACAAATATATCAGACTTTTTTCTACTGAGCTTGAGAACTACAGTTTCAGAGAGAACAGCACCCAACACTGAGGATCTGTGGTTTTGATGCATTCTTTCAGGGAATATTCCTGAGAAGCCTATGCCAACTGATTTGGTAGTTCACCAATAATAGCCCCTCAGTCAATTTTGAGGGAGGGAAGACACCCAGAAATGCTGGGAGTTAACATTGCTGGAAACAATTAATGTCCTCAACTCATGACTAATGAGAACTGGTGGATAAATACCCCAGCTCCCTCACCTCTAAAGTAGAATGCCTGAGGTCTATGCCATCCCACAGTGCTCTCTGATGGGGCTGAGCCCCAGATGCCCACAGTGATGACTTAATAACATGCCATTAACTAGCTACCTTCCCTTCCCTCTTTCCCTCTCCCCTGTGGGTGCTTCCTGGGATAACTCCCTTTCCCTCTCCCCTGTGGGTGCTTCCTGGGATAACTTCCCAAATGACTATTTGCACTTGAATTCTTTTCTCACAGTCTGCCTCAGAAGACCCCAAACTAAGCCTGGAGAGAAATTATCACCTTTAATGCACAGACCAGGACACACAGAAAGATCAAAACCATCCCAGGTTATGTGGCAAGGAGGTAACATAGCTCAGACTCCAGGATTCAACCTCTTAACTGCATTGCTGTCCAGCAAGCTGGGCCCCTCAAGGGAATCCTCTCTTCTCAAGCACAATTATGGGTTAAGCCACCCCCATCATCTCTTTCCCACAACCTTGTTACTGTCCAGCCTTTAATATAAATTTGGCAAACACTTATTAAGCACCCACAGTATACCAAGTACTAACACCACAATGATTCATTGACCCCACTCTCAAATAGCTGAAAGTCGAATTAGGGAGCAAATATATAAAGGAGAAACACCAAACCAACTGGGAGGTTGTAATCATGGCTGCTGTTCAGGGCTCAGGCTGTTATAATGGTGAAATATTCCATATAAGTTGATAAATAGCCACTGTCCTGAGTTACGACGGTTAATTTTGTATGTCAACGTGACTGGGCTATGGGATGCCCATATATTTGCTTAAACATGATTTTTGGGTGTGTCTGTGAGGGTATGCATTAGCCCATTTTCACATTGCTCATAAAGACATACCTGAGACTGGGTAATTTATAAAGAAAAATATTTCTCTTTTTCTTTATAAATTAGTGCTTCCCAAAGTGCCTGCAATCTCAGGACTTTGGGAGGCGCAGGTGGGCAGATAACAAGGTCAGGAGTTCAAGACCAGCCTGGCCAATATGGTGAAGTGCTGTATCTACTAAAAACAAACAAAAAATTAGCCACATGTTATGGCATTTGCCTGTAGTCCCAACTACTTGGGAGGCTGAGGCAGAAGAATTGCTTGAACTCAGGAGGTGGAGGTTGCAGTGAGCTGAGACCGCACCACTGCACTCCAACCTGGGAGACAGAGCAGGACTCCATCTCAAAAGAAAAAAAAAAGAAGTTTAATGGACTCACAGATCCACGTGGCTGGGGAGGCTTCACAATCATGGCAGAAGGCAAAAGGTACATCTTACATGGTGGCAGACGAGAGAAGTTAGAACCAAGTGAAAGGGGTTTCCCCTTATAAAACCATTAGATCTCACAAGACTTATTCACTACCATGAGAACAGTATGGGGGAAACTACCCCCAGGATTCAATTATCTCCCACCAGTTTCCTCCCACAGCACGAGGGAGTTATGGGAGCTACAATTCAAGATGAGATTTGGGTGGGGACACAGCCAGACCATATCAGGGTGTTTCTCAAAGAGATTAGCATTTGCACTTGGGGGCTCAGTAAAACAGATGGCCCTCCCCAATGCAGATGGGCACGGTCCCATCTGTTGAGGGCCTGAATAGAACAAAAGAGTGGAAGAAGGGTTGAATGAACTCTGCAGGACTGCAGAGCTGGAACATTAATTTCCTCCTGCCCTCGGTGCTCCTGGTTCTTGGGGCTTCAGACCTGGACTGGAACCTGCCCTCTGGCTCTCAGGCCTTCAAAATACACCACCAGCTTTCCTGGGTCCCCAGCTTGCAGATGGCAAGCCAAGGGACTTCTTAGTCTCTGTAATTACATGAACCAGTACCTTATAGTCAGCCCTCTCCTATACATACAGACATAGCACCAACAGGATAAGTATCAACACAGAGACATACATGTGGACAGGAATAGACACACATGAAGATGGACAGAGATGGAGATGGAGGCAGAGATACAGGCTTCATCCTGTTGCTTCTGTTTCTCTGGAGAACTGTGATTAATATCTCAATCTCCCTGAGGGCCCCCATCTGCTCTCTGGGTCCTTCCTCCAAGACACCCTAGACCTCTTTTTGACCCATCAAATAAAGGGATAGGGACAGGCACGGTGGCTCACACCTATAATCCCAGCATTTTGGGAGACCAAGGCAGGTGGATCACCTGAGGTCAGGAGTTCCAGACCAGCCTGGCCAACATGGTGAAACCTCGTCTCTACTAAAAATGCAAAAATTAGCCGGGTGTGGTGACTCATGCCTGTCATCCCAGCTAGTAGGGAGGCTGAGGCAGGAGAATTGCTTGAAGGCGGGGGTTGCAGTGAGCTGAGAATTCTGGAATTCTATAATTCAGTTCTGGAATCTAGAATTCCTAAATCAAGGTTTCAACTTGATTTCACCACTGCACTCCAGCCTGGGCGACACAGCAAGACTCCATCTCAAACAATAATTATAATAAAATAAAATAAAAATAAATAAAGGGAAAGTTCAGGCACTCAGGGAAACCCTAGGGTCCCAGTCCTGAGTTATGGGCCACGTGCACACTGACTGGCTGATGCCTGTGCAGATCTGATTATCACAGAGATGTCTCCTCAGTTGGGAGGACAGGAAGGCGTCCTCTGCTTTATCTGAGCTGGTCAGGTAAGGCCTGGAGTAGGTTTTTTTATTAACCCAGAAAACAACAGCCTACAGTGGGTATAAGTTTCTTAGGGAGGTGATAAAAATGGTAGGAAATTATATGGTGTTGATGATTGTACAACCTACAAACATACTAAAAACCACTGAATCGTACACTTTAAAGGGACAACTTATATGGCATGTGAATTATAGCCCAAAAAAAGCTGTTGTTTATTTATTTATTTATTTATTTATTTATTTATTTTAGAGACAGGGTCTCATTCTGTTGCCCAGGCTGGAGAGCAGTGGTGAAATCTCAGCTCCCTGCAACCTCCACCTCCTGGGTTCAAGCAATTCTCCTGCCTCAGCCTCCTGAGTAGCTGGGATTACAGGCATGTGCTACCACGCCCGGCTAATTTTCTTGTACTTTTAATACAGACAGGGTTTCACCATGTTGGTCAGGCTGGTTTCGAACTCCTGACCTTGTGATCTGCCTGCCTTGGCCTCCTAAAATGCTGGGGTTACAGGTGTGAGCCACCACTCCAGCCCGCTATTTGTATGCTGATACTTAGTCCACAGCGCAATAGTATTAAGAGGGAGGACTTTTAGAGGTGATTAGGTCATGAGTGCTGCACCTTCCCAAATGGGAATAGTTACTTCATAAAAGAGGCTCAAGGGTGGTTCATGCCTGTAATCTCAGCACATTGCAAAGCCAAGGCCAAAGGACTGCTTGAGCCCGGGAGTTTGAGACCAGTCTGAGCAACATAGGAAGATCTCGGCTTTACAAAAAAAAGTTTTTAATTAGCCAGGTGTGGTGTGCGCACTTGTGGTTCCAGCTACTTGGGAGTCTGAGGTGGGAGGATTGCTTGAGCCTGGGAGGTCGAGGCTGCAGCGTGCCATGGTTCCACCACTGCACTCCAGCCTGGGCAATCTATCAGAGAGAGGAGAGAGATGAGAGGAGAGAGAGGAGAGAGAGGAGAGAGAGAGAGGGGAGAGAGGGGAGAGAGGGGAGAGAGGGGAGAGAGGGAGAGGGGGGAGGGGGGAGAGGGGGGAGAGGGGGAGGGAGGAAGAGAGGGAGAGAGAGAGAGAGAGAGAGAGAGAGAGATTGATTGATTGATTCCTGGGAGTCTGCTTGCCCCTTCCATTATTTGAGAACATCCAGAATGTTCCATCTATGAGGAAGGGTCCTCACCAGACACCAGATCTACTGATGCCTTGATCTTGGACCTCCCAGCCTCCAGAATTGAGCAGTAAATTCCCATTGTTTATAAATCACACAGTCTAGGACATTTTGTTACAGCAGCCCAAACCGATAAAGGCAGGGCATTAGGACCTTCACATATGCACATGAGGGATGGGAGAGGGAAACATTTCAACTCATCACGCATGCAAAGCCATATTGCATCCTGAGACCTAAGGAAAAATCTGAAGTACTGATCTTGCTTTTATTGAGAACGTTGATTGTTGGAAATAGATGCTCAGTGCTGCAGAGAAAAATTAGCACTGAGACAAAGGATCTTTCAGCAACGCAATTTTTACTTCCGGAACTGCAGGAAGGGTACCCTCGCTAGCCATCTTGCCACAAGAGTATCCTTTCTGCAGCAAGTGAAAAGAATTGCTTTGCTGAGAGATCCTTTGTCCTAGTACCAATTTTCTTTGTGGCACCTAAAAGAAAAATTTTCTACATTAACACTGATATTTTGCTCATCACAGATCTCTGCGTTTTCATTTTGAAAATTATTGTACTAAAATGTTATTTATCTTGAGCCCTGAATTTGCTGGTGCTCTGAGAGTTTGTGCCTAAAGTAAGCGCCTGCCCTACCTCGCCCTGGTCCTAGCCCAGTCTGGCTTGCTTTAAAGTCTGATTGATTTTCAAAGCCTGCAAGCAGTGGTTTCTCTCTCAGCCCTTGGATTGGATTAGTTCAGGCTCAGGAAGTTGAAAGGCACTCAGGTGTTTTTCGTTTGCCTCTTCCTGTGTCACTGGCTTCACGTCTTCTTTCACGGAGGCTGTTCTTCCTGCCTTCTTTGAAGACTTGCTTTTTTCCCCGGCTTTGTTGAGATATAACTGACATAAAAACTGGTATACATTTGCTACATACTTTGGATGTTTGGGTCCCCCAAAGCTCATGTTAAAAATTTTATTATTATTTTAGAGACAGGGTTTTGCTCTGTTGCCCAGGCTAGAGTGCAATGGTGCAGTCATAGCTCACTACAGCCTCAAACTCCTGGACATAAGTGATGCTCCTGCTTCAACCTCCTGAATAGCTGGGACTACTGGCATGCACTGCCATACCTGGCTAGTTGTTAGGTTTTTGGGGGTTTTTGTATAAACAAGGTCTCACTCTGTTGCCCCGGCTGGTCTTAAACTCCTGACCTCAAGTGATTCCTCCCACCTCACTTTCCAAAGTGCAGGGATTACAGGCGTGAGCCACCGCACCTGGCCTCATGTTGAAATTTTATTCCCAGTGTTGGAGTTGGGCCTGATGGGAGGTGTTCTGGTCATCGGTATCCCTCATGAACGGCTTGGTGCCTTTCCCACAGTAATGACTGAGTTCTTATTCCATTAGCACCAGCAAGAGCTGGTTATTAAAAACAGCCCTGTCCGGGTGCGGTGGCTCACACTTGTAATCCCAGCACTCTGGGGTCTGAGGTGGGTGGATCACCTGAGGTCAGGAGTTTGAGACCAGCCTGATCAATATGGTGAAACCCCATTTCTACCAAAAATACAAAAATTAGCTGGGTGTGGTGGCGGGCACCTGTAATCCCAGCTACTCAAGAGGTTGAAGGAGGAGAACTGCTTGAACCCAGGAGGCGGAGGTTGCAGTGAGCCGAGATTGTGCCACTGCATTCCGGTCTGGGAGACAGAGCAAGACTGTCTCAAAAAAAAAACAAAAAGAGCCCTGCACGTCTCCCCACCATGTCTTTCTTCCTCTCTCACCATGTGATCTCTACACGCTGGGACCCCTCCCCTTCCACCAGGAGTGGAAGCAGCCCGAGGTTCTCGTCAGAAGCAGATGCTGGTGCCATGCTTCTTATACAGCCTGCAGAACTGTGACCCAAATAAACCTCCTTTCCATTTGTGGACCCCAGGAGTACCTGAGGCTGGCCACTCTTTCATAGCAACACAAATGGACTAAGACAATATCTCAGCTGTACGACATGATCTTTGATCATGTGCGTACATTGTAAAATGATTGCCACAATCAAGCGAATCAACACATCCATCACCTCATCTAGTTTCCATTTAGGTCGGTGTGTGGTGAGAACATTTAAGATCTACCCTTTTAGCAAATTTCAAGTAGACAGGCTGGGCATGGCAGCTCACGCCTGTAATCCCAGCACTTTGGAAGGCCGAGGCAGGTGGATGGATCACTTGAGGTCAGGAGTTTGAGACCAGCCTGGCCAACATGGTGAAACTCCGTCTCTACTAAAAATACAAAAATAAAAATAAAAATGAGCCAAGTGTGGTGGCGGATGCTTGTAGTCCCAGCTACTCCGGAGGCTGAGGCAGGAGAATCGCTGGAACACAGGAGGCGGAGGTTGCAGTGAGTTGAGATCGTGCCACTGCACTCCAGCCTGGGCGACAGAGCAAGACTCCATCTCAAAAAAAAAAAAAAAAAAAAAACTTCAAGTAGACAGCACAGTATTGAGTATTGTTGACTATAGTCATCATGCTGTACATTAAATCCCCAGAACTTACTCATCTTGCCTAACTCGTAGCTTACACCACTTGCCTGACATTCTGCATTTCTTCCCTGCCCCCAGCCCCAGGTAACCACCCCTCTACTCTCTGCCTCTTTGACTTTAACGTTTTTAGATTCCACATGTAAGTGAGATCCTACAGGATTTGTTTTTCTATGTCTGCTTTATTTCACTTAATGTCCTTCAGGTTCATTCATGTTGTTGTGAATTACAGGATTTTTTTTTTTTTTTTTGAGATATAAAGTCTCACCCTGTCTCCCAGGCTGGAGTGCAGTGGTGCAATCATAGCTCATTGTAACTTTGAATTCCTGGGCTCAAGCACTCAAGCAATCCTCCTGCCTCAGACTCCTGAGTAGCTGGAATTACAGGTGGGAGCCATCATTCCCGGCTATTCTATGATTCTATTTGCATGATTCAGGATAGGCCCAATGGTACACGCCTGTAATCTAGCACTTTGGGAGGCCAAGGCAGGAGGATCGTTTGAGGCCAGAAGTTTGAGACCATCTTGGACAATATAATGAGACCCTATCTCTACCAAAAAAAAAAAAAAAAAAGTTAAAAACAGCCAGGCGTGGTGGTGTGTATCTGTAGTCCCAGCTACCTGGAAGGCTGATACTGGAGGATTGCTTGAGCAGAAGTTTGAGGTTACAGTAAGCTATGATCACACACTGCACTCCAGCCTAGAGGACAAAGTAGAACACTTTCTCTAAATAAGAATGTCCCAGGTGCGGTGACTCGTGCCTCTAATCCCAGCACTTTGGAAAGCTGAGGCAGGTGGATCACCTGAGGCCAGGAGTTCCCAACCAGTATGGTCAACATGGCGAAACTCCATCTCTATTAAAAATACAAAAATTAGCTGGACATAGTGATGCCCGCCTGTAATCCCAGCTACTCAGGAGGATGAGGCATGAGAATCACTTGAGCCCGGGAAGCAGAGGCTGCAGCGAGCCGAGATCATGCCACTGCACTCCAGCCTGGGTGACAGAATGAGATTCTGTCTCAAAAAAATAAAAATAATTAACAATAAAAGAAAAGAATGATGGTGGGTCGGTCACATCCGTAAAACCAGGATTTTGAGAGGCCAGGACAGGAGGATTGCTTGAGTCCAAAAGTTTGAAAACAGCCTGGGCAAAATATGGAGACATCCTCTCTACAAACATTTTTTTATAAGAAATGGCCAGGCATGGTGGCATGCACCTGTGGTCCCAGCTACTTGAGAGATTGAGGGGCAGGATTATTTGAGCCTGGGAGTGTGAGGCTGAAGTGAGCCATAATGGTGCCATTGCACTCAAACTTGGGTGACAGATTGAGACCCTGTCTCAAAATAAACCAAAAAAAAACCAAAAAACCAACAAAACTGTATATTTCAGGCATGTCAACTACATTCACCTCATTATGCAAAACACTTCTTGAAATTTTACCTCTTGTAAAACTGAAACTCAATATGTGTTAAATAACATTCACCCATTTTATGCTGTTTTGAGCCCTTAACACCATTTCACATTCTGTTTTTAATGAGTGTGACTATTTTATATCTCATATAAGTGAAATCATAACATCCATCATTTTGTTACTGGCTTATTTCACTTGAAATATACTCTCAAAGTATATCTTTAAATGTCACAAAATTTTTTTAAGACTGAATAATATTCCATTGTATTAAAAAAAATAAAGAAAAGAATGATTCAGTCCTGCCTGGATCTATTCCGCTCACCTTCCATGGGCCCTCCTACCCCATGTAGACAACCACCATCTTGCTAAGAACTAGGGAAGGCAGAGGTAGAGCCGGAGAAGAGGGAAGTAATTCAGGATTAGAAGAAGCATCCAATGAGGTTATTTTGAAAAGAGCTGTTTTAACCTGCTCCTCACTTTGACACGCATGAAAATATCTCAAACTAGAGGGAAGATTAGCAGGTGAGAGATTTCATAACAGCAAGAGGGATAAATAGGAAATTCTTTCTTTCTTTTCTTTCTTTTTTTTTTTTTTTTGAGACGGAGTTTCCCTCTTGTTACCCAGGCTGGAGTGCAATGGCGCAATCTCCGCTCACCGCAACCTCCGCCTCCTGGGTTCAGGCAATTCTCCTGCCTCAGCCTCCTGAGTAGCTGGGATTACAGGCACGCGCCACCATGCCCAGCTAATTTTTTGTATCTTTAGTAGAGAAGGGGTTTCACCATGTTGACCAGGATGGTCTCGATCTCTTGACCTCGTGATCCACCCACCTTAGCCTCCCAAAGTGCTGGGATTACAGGCCTGAGCCACCGCGCCCGGCCAGAAATACTTTCATACCACTCACTCCATACCTAACACATCACATGTATTAGCTAACCTGATGAGACAGATATGATTGCTATCCCATTTTACAGGTGAGGAAACTGAGGCCCAGAGAGGTGAAGTGACTCCAAGACCACACAGCTAATGAGTGTGGCAGAGGCAGGATTTGAACCCAGGCCATTTGGACCCACTCTCCCTTCTTTGACCTGCTCTGCTATACTGCCTCTATTACTAGCATTGCTGTATTATTATTATTCATTATTCTAATAATCATAATAATATTAATCATCATGGATATTTAACACAAGTCGTTATTGGTTTGGTTGTAGTAGCTATCCAACCCTGCATGATTTGGAGAGACTTTTTTTTTTTTTTTAAGACAGAGTCTCACTCTGTTGCCAAGCTGGAGTGCAGTGGTACAATCTTGGCTCACTGCAACCTCCGCCTCCTGGGTTCAAGTGATGCTCTTGTCTCAGCCTCCCATGTAGCTGGGACTACAGGCATGAGCCACCATGCCCGGCTAATTTTTGTGTGTGTTTTTAATAGAGACAGGGTTCCACCATGTTGGCCAGGATGGTCTCGATCTCCCGACCTCATGATCTGCCTGCCTCAGCCTCCCAAAGTGCTGGGATTACAGGTGCGAGCCACCGCGCCCAGCCTGGAGAGACTTTATTTACTGTGCATCAGACACGGGTCCAATTTCCATTCAGGGTGATGAAACTGTTTTGGAATTAGAGGTGATGGCTGCACAAGGTGATAAATATACTAAATGCCACTGAATTGTTTGCTTTCATATGATCAGTTGCATTTTATGTGAATTTTACTTCTTTAAAAAAATTCTAAATCAATAGCCGGGCATGGGGGTGATGGCCTGTAAGTCCCAGCTACTTGGGAGGCTGAGGCAGAAGGATCACTTGAGCCCAGGAGTTTGAGGCTGCGGTCAGCTATCATTGCCCCACTGCACTCCAGCCTGGCTGTCAGAGTAAGAACATCTCTAAAAAAAGAAAAGAAAAGAAATCAAATCATGTTACTCCCCTACTTCAAACCTCCTATGGCTCCCCATTGCACTTAGCAAAAACATGCACACGTATGTTCACTGCAGTACTATTCGCCATAGTAAAGATATGGAATCAACCCAAATGCTCATAATGATGGACTGGATAAAGAAAATGTGGGCTGTGTGTGGTGGTTCACACCTGTAATCCCAGCACTTTGGGAGGCCGAGGCCAGTGGATCACCTGAGGTAGGGAGTTCGAGAGCAGCCTGACCAACATGGAGAAATCCCATCTCTACTAAAAATACAAAATTAGCCAGGCATGGTGGTACATGCTTGCAATCCTAGCTAACCCAGGAGGCTGAGGCAGGAGAGTTGCTTGAACCCAGGAGGTAGAGGTTGTGGTGAGCCGAGATTGTGCTGTTACACTCCAGCCTGGGCAACAAGAGCAAAACTCCATCTCAAAAAAAAGAAAGAAAAGAAAGTGGTATATACACACCATAGAATACTATGTAGCCATGAAAAGGAATGAGATCATGTCCTTTGCAAGGACATGGATGGAGCTGGAAAGCACTGTCATCACCCTCAGCAAACTAACACAGGAACAGAAACCCAAACACTGCATATTTTCACTTATAAGCGGGAGCTGAACACTGAGAACACACGGACACAGGGAGGGGAACAGCACACACTAAAGCCTGTCATTAGGGGGAGGGGGAGGAGGAGCACCAGGACGAACAGCTAATGCATGCTGGGCTTAGTACCTAGGTGATGGGTTGACGGGTGCAGCAAACCACCATGGCACATGTTTACCTATGTAACAAACCTGCACATCCTGCACGTGTATCCTGGAGCTTAAAATAAAATAAAATTTAAAAGAAAAAGAAAAAATGACCCAGCCTCTCCATGCTGGTCTACGGGAGTCTGTATAACCTGACTCCTACCAACCTCATCGTCTATTTCTCTCCCCCAACTCATCCCATTCCATCCTCACCAGCCTCCCTTCTGCTCCTAAAATATACCAGGCTCATCCCTGCCTCAGGGCCTTTGCATTTTCTGTTCCCTCAGCCAGCAACACCTATCCTTGCATCTTCAAGTGGCTGCCTCCTTCTCCCCATTCAGGCCTCAATAGCATCTCTTGAGAGGCCTTCTCTACCCAACTGCTCACCCTCCTTAGACAATCTCAAAATCACTCCTGAAAACATCTGTCTTCAAAACTCTCATCTGAAATGACATGCTTACTCTTGGGCTTAATCGTTGATTATGTGTCTTTCCTGTGGAAATGTAAATGCTGGCCAGAGGTATTGGCTCACACCTGTAATCCCAGCACTTTGAGAGGCTGATGTGGGCAGATTCCTTGAACTCAGGAGTTTGAGACCAGCCTGGCAACATGGTGAAAGCTCGTCTCTACTAAAAATACAAAAATTAGCCAGGCGTGGTGGCACATGCCTGTAGTCCCAGCCACTTGGGAGACTGAGGCAGGAGGATCATGTGAGTCTGGGAGGTGGAGGCTGCAGTGAGGTGTGATTGCACCACTGCACTCCAACCTGGGTGACAGAACGAGAACCTGTCTCAAAAAGAAAAAGAGAAACAAAAGCAAATGTAAATTTCACATTGATATTACCCACCACCAGACTCCAGGCCTTAGCATGTGGTAGGAATTCAATAAATGTATCAACTCCACCTCATCAGCACCTTCAGTTTCTCTTGGTTCAATGGCCAGCGGCCCCCAGGAGTAAAGGCATGGGATTCCAAATAGAAATGTAACATGAATAGAAATTACGTTAATATCATGGGTCCTGTATCACCCAGCCGTTTTTACATCCTGAAGGGAAGCTAGCTGGGGGTCTGTCCCAGGCTGCTGTAAGCTGGGCTGTTTTTTGTTTTCGGGGTTTTGTGTTTTGTTTTTGTTTTGGTTTTAGAGATAGGATCTTGCGCTGTTGCCCAGGCTGGAGTGCGGTGGCACAAACACGGCTCACTCTGCCTTGACCTCCTGTCCTCAAGTGATCCTCCCACCTCAGCCTCCTGAATAGCTGGGATTGCAGGTGCCCGCCACCACACCCAGCAAATTTTTTAATTTAATTTTTTGTAGAAATCGGGGTCTTGCTATGTTGCCCAGGCTGGTCTCAGACTCCTGGCGTCAAGTGATCCTCCTGCCTCAGCCTCCCACAGTGCAAGGATTACAAGTGTGAGCCATGGCACCAAGTTGAGTTCTTAACACCCCCTTAGCTGAGAGGGGTTGCCTCACCATAAGATGCCCGGGTTAAATCCATGCCTCCTCTCCCCAGGGGCAGCCACCGCCCGTAGCTGGCTAAGGCTGGGGTTTAAAAGCCTAGACCCCTTGCTCTTATACCTGGTGGGCAGATCTGCCCTGGGAAGAATGAGATCTTCACCATCCTGAAAGTCCCCCAGGATCAGGTGGGGGATGAGCTTGGGATGAACTGCATCCTCGATCAGCTCTTCCTCCTCTGCCCCTTGCTGTTTTTCTCATCCTCCTCAGACCACGGGTTCTCAAGCTGGAAACACCCCCAGAGGTTCTGGCTTAATTGGGAAGGCATGAGGCCCAGCCACATGGATTTTTAAAGTCCCCCTAGGCAATCATAAAGTGCAGCTGACTTAGAGAAGCACTGCCTTGAAGGTCTCTCCTCAAACACCCCCTTTTAAGTTCCTTACCCAAGAATCGCCAACTTGGGCTCCACTTCCAGGGAATCTGACCTAAGGCACCTGCTGTCCACCGAATGCGCCCTACTGGCAGCGAGGACCCAATGCCGGCGGTGCGGGAATGCCTCTTCCAGGCCCAGGGCCCCGCCCGCAGCCAGGGTAAGCCTTCTGGTCATGCAGATGGAGCAGCAAGAAGAGGGGGATGCAACAGGGAGCGACGAGAGAGAGAAAGTGGGGGCAGGAGGGAGAGAGAGACAGGGACAGACAGAGACCCAAAGAGAGATGCAGAGAGACCCAGAGAGAGACACGCAGAGAGACCCAAAGACAGAAATACGTAGAGAGACCCAAAGACAGAGAGACACAAAGAGATCCAAACAGAGACATGCAGAGATGCCCAAGGTCATGCAGAGAGAGATGCATCTTCCACCCCCAAGCAGGCCCCAGTGTCTGTTGTTCCCCTGTGCGTCAACTGTGTTCTCATCATTTAGCTCCTGCTTATAAGTAAGAACATACAGTATTCGGTCTTCTGTTCCTGCCTTAGTTTGCTAAGGATAATGGCCACCAGCTCCATCCATGTCCCTGCAAAAGACATGGTCTCATTCTTTTTAACAGCTGCGTAGTATTTTACGGTGTATATGTACCAGATTTCTTTATCCAATCTGTCACTGATGGGAATTTAGGTTCATTCCATGTCTTTGCTATTGCGAATAGTGCCGCAATGAGCATTCACGTGCACGTGTCTGTGTCTTTATGGTAGAATGATTTCTATTCCTTTGGGTATATACCCAGGAATAGCTTTTGCTAATAAAATATGAATGGAAGTGACGTGAGTCTTTTCTGGGTGGAAGTTTGAAGAGCCAGTGGGATGAGCAAGAGCAAGACATTCAAAGCAAGAATAGAAAGTGCTCAATGTAAGATCAGAGAGTGCTCAGTGACACACTAAATCCCGGTATTGAAAGAAAGAGATGAGTCAAAACGTAACACTCATATCCTGACACTCAGCGATTAGGAGAGTAGATGTGCTGCTCACCCACTTCACCGCCACTCCACACAGCACAGTCACCTGGCTTTCAGCCAATGCTCAACCGGAGCTCCGCACTTGACCGACACCTCAGTTCTTCCCAGAGCTGTATCTACTTGATCTCTTGGCTGGATCTGCCACCGTAAACCCCACTCTCTTTACAACACTGTCCTCCCTTGCTTCCCTTGCTTTTCACAAACTGACTGCAATTTCTTCAGCTGGGTTTCCTAGGCAGCTCCCAGAATCATGTTTCTTATTTCAGTCACTCTTTTTTTTTAAATTAGAACTGGGATCTGTTTATGTTACCCAGGCTGGAGTGCAGTGGCTACTCACAGGCACAGTCATAGCACACTACACCCTTGAACTCCTGGGCTCGAGTGATCCTCCTGGCTCAGCTCCCTGAGTAGCTGGAATTACAGGAACATAACATTGCATCTGGCTTCTTGTTCCATTCCTGATTGCTTTCCTGATTATCTTTTGGTTTCAGCTCATGAGTCCCTTAGAAATCTATTGCTACACAAGGTATGGTGGCTAACGCCTATAATTCCAACACTTTAGAAGGCCAAGGCGAGTGAATCACCTGAGACCAGCCTGGCCAACATGGTGAAACTCTGCTCTACTAAAAATACAAAAATTGGCTGGGCATAGTGGCACACACCTGTAATCCCAGCTATTCGAGAAGCTGAGTCAGGAGAATCACTTGAATCCGGAAGGTGGAGGTTGCAGTGAGCTGAGATCGTGCCACTGCTCTCCAGCCTGGTGACAGAGGGAGACTCCATCTCAAAGGGAGGGAGGGAGGGAGGCAGGCAGGCAGACAGGGAGGGGGAGGGAGGGAGGCAGGGAGGGAGGGAGGCAGGGAGGGAGGGAGACAGGGAGCTGTTGCTAATCTATCAGTCATACCTCTCTTAAAGCATTTACCTCACTGGGACAGTCTGTGGCAATGATTTTGAATTCACTGAGGACACTGACTGTAATGTATTCATCCATAGTGCCTGATGGATAACAAAGGAGCTGGTCCACACCAAACCTCCAACTTCACTTCCATCACCCCCCCACCTCACTCACCTTGTCCCGCCCAACACCGGCTGTCCTGCTGATCTCAAACACCAGGCACATTCCTGCCTCAGGGCCTTTGCACTTGCTGTTCCCTCTGCTTGGAACTTCCTTTCCCAAGAACTTCACATGGCTGGCCCATTCACTTCATTCAGTTTTCAATTCAAATATCAGTTCACCAGATGACCCACCCCTTACCACCTGTTCTTAGGTTCTGCTGTTTCGGTCACACTGTACCCCATCGCTGTGTTGTCTCGCTCACTGCCTCAGATTATTTTATTATCTATTTACTAGTACATTATCTGTTTTCCCTTATGGAATTTCAACTCCATGGGAGTAAAGTCCTTGTCTGATTTGTTCCGTGCCTCCAAAGTGTTCAGTGGTAAGTTGGTGACGTGATAGATATGTTAATTAGCTTGACTGAATCTTTCCATAATGTATACATAGATTGAAACATCACATTGTACCCCATAAATATATGCAATTGTTATTTGTCAATTAAAATCATTTAAAAAAACTGTTTGATGAGGCCAAGTGTGATGGTGCATGCCTGTAATCCCAGCACTTTGGGAGGCTGAGGTGGATGGATCACAAGGTCAGGAGTTTGACACCAGCCTGGCCTACATGGCAAAACCCCATCTCTACTAAAAATACAAAAATTAGCCAGCCATGGTGGTGGGCACCTGTAGTCCCAGCTACTTGGGAGGCTGAGGCAGGAGAATCACTTGAACCCAGGAGGCAGAGATTGCAGGGAGGTGAGATCATGCCACTGCACTCCAGCCTAGGAGACAGAGTGAGACTTTGTCTCAAAAAAACAAAAAACAAAAAGCTGTTTGATAAATCTCTGTTGAATGAATGATTAATGAATGAACCTCATCTACTTCCTTCCCTTCTATAATAACTGTCAATGGAGTGCTTACTGTGTGCCAAACACTGTTCTAAGTAATTTATATATATATTAATTAATTTGATGCTAACGATCTCTCTGAGAGGTAGGTGATGCTATTATCATCCCCATTTCATAGCTGAAGAAACTGAGGCACAGGAAGTCGGTCCAGTAACTGGTATACACGCCAATGAAATCTGGATTTGGTACCAGAAGTGGGGTGCTGTTGAATGCACTAAGATTACAAAGCTGGTAAGAAGTTGGGTCAGAATTTAAAGCCAGGCACTCTGGCTCCTGAGCCTACAGGCTTAACCACTCTGTTCTATTTCTCGCAGTTCCCCCAAACACTATTTCTACCCACTTTTAGTCTCTTCTGCTCTGCCCCCTAATGTCTTACAGCCTCCTAGGCAACTCTACTTTAACTCTCCCCAAACTAGAAATCTCGGATTTCCCTTTGAACTCACCTGTTTCACTTCCTAGATGAAGTGGTACTTAACTTGTTTATAATTCAGGGAGCCTGTAAATTTGGCTGGGAAAATTCACATATTCATTTTCACTGCCTCTAGCTGTAATTATGCATGGATGGAGGCAACAAATTGCAGCAATATTAGCAGCGTTCATGACACCTGTGACTTTGTCATCAACAGAAACCACATCTCAGCTGGGTGCGGTGGCTCACGCCTGTAATCCCAACTCTTTGGGAGGCCGAGGCAGGTGGATCACTTGAGCTCAGGAGTTCAAGACCAGCCTGGGTAACATGGTGAAACCCCATCTCTACAAAATATTAAAAAATTAGCTGGATGTGGTGATGTACACCTGTAGACCCAGCTACTCAGGGGGCTGAGTTGGAGGATCGCTTGCACCTGGGAGGTGGAAGCTGTTGTGAGCTGTGACCGCACCACTGCACTCCAGCCTGGGCAACAGAGTGAGACTCTGCCTCAAAACAAAAAAAACAGAAACCACATTTTATTATGTCATGTAATAATTATTGCAGATATCTTGAAAACCACTTACTCTTACCTTGAAATTGTTAGGTCTGTCACTAGCTTGTTTTTTATGCATTGTTAAATGCATTTGTAATGGTATGACAAATCTGTTCCTTCAAATATTTTTATAACTAATGTCCAATGTAATTGGTTTCCTCTGCATTTGATAGTATGCATTTAAAAAGCACAGTTTTGGCCGGTAGCGGTGGCTCACGCCTATAATCCCAGCACTTTGGGAGGCTGAGGCGGGTGGATCACGAGGTCAAGAGATCGAGACCATCCTGGTCAACAAGGTGAAAACCCGTCTCTACTAAAAATACAAAAATTAGCTGGGCACGGTGGTGCGCGTCTGTAGTCCCAGCTGCTCGGGAGGCTGAGGCAGGAGAATTGCTTGAACCCAGAAGGCGGAGGTTGCAGTGAGCCGAGATCGTGCCATTGCATTCCAGTCTGGGTAACAACAGCGAAACTCCATCTCAAAAAAATAAAAATAAAAAGCACAGTTTTGAGAAGATATCCCCTGGCTTCTGTTGAACTGAAGAGGGCTCTGTGGCTCAGAAAGTGTTAACAATCTTCACCCCAGCCAATTAGCAAGTGAATCCTATTGATTCTCCTTCTGAAATGTTTCTGAGATCCTCTCCCTACCTGCATTCCCAACACGGCTGTGCTACTGCAGGCATCTCCTGACTCACTAGCATCTCCCCGCTCCACATCTCCCTCGTCTTGCCTTCCCAGTGTTAAAAATCAGTGACAAAATTAATAACTAGTATTTACATTGAGTTTCAGGGTTTACAGCGGATGTTACAAACTCAGAGCTCACAAATCACTTCCTCGATCTATCCATGTCTTAAGATAAAAATACGTTCAGAACGAGTCAGGAGATTACACATAAAAGTGAAATTTTTGCTTTTTCTCAAAAACTCAAGATGATTTACCCGAGCTGAGCCCACATTCCTGCACGACAGCAATCAGCTTCTATTGAATAATGGTTATATCCTTCGGATGAGCCTGGAGCTCTCCAGTTTGCCAAAGGCCTCACCACTCCCTAGTGTCTCCCTGAAACGGAAGCTGCCCTAGTCACCATTACCCGCTTGGCCCCTGTAAGACAGTTGAGTTTGGCAACCCTGAGTTTCAAAGCACTTTACGGATACTTCCTTATTTGATCCTTATTAAAGCCTTGCAGAGTGTGTACGGTACGGATTCTTATCTTGTTTCACAGATGATGCAACTAAAACTCAGGAAAGTTAAATAAAACACCGGGTCACATAAGAGTAGAAAGATCTGGTATTCTTCTCCAGACTTTCATTCCCACTGACCTGTACTCCTTTCTGAAATCAGTTTGTAAACACCACCATGATGTGTTGAAGTCTATGGTTTCCCATCAAAAGACCTCCAGTGCTACTCAGGAGGCTGAGATGGGAGGATCTCTTGAGGCTAGGCATTCAAGACCAGCCTGGGCAACATCATGAGACCCTGTCACTCAAAAAATAAAATCATTAGCCAGGCATAGTGGCATGCACCTGTAGTCCCAGCTACTTGGGAGGCTGAGGCGGGAGGATTACTTGAACCCAGGAGTTCCAAGCTGCAATGAGCCATATACAATTGCAGCACTGCACTCCAGACAATGGTGGACGGAGTGAGACCCGATCTCTAAGAGAAAAAAACCTCCAACAGCCTGGTCAATGATAATGGGATAAATCCCAAGCTTCCCAAGGGGATATCTAAGCTTCTTCAAACCCGGCAGGCTCCCGTGCAGCGTCTGTTTTCAAGTTTGACATGCCCCTTGTTGAAATTCAGACTCTGGAATGTCCAATTATCCAAAGCCACCATGCTGTAAGGAAGCTCGAGCTAGCCACATGGAGAGAAGCAATATATTAAAAAAGCTCCGAGGCACCAAACGTGTGAGTGAACCCTCATGGATGCCCAGCCCTGCCAGCCATCAACATAACGCAGCTAAATGAGAGACTGCTTTATACTGAGATTATGACAGCTGAGTTCCAGAGAATCCTTGACTTAAATAATTGCAAGAAATAATAATTGATTCTTGATGCTTTCAATGACCACGGAGCCTGATGCAATGGCGCACGCCTGTAATCCCAGTACTTTGAGAGACCAAGGAGGGAGAATCACTTGAGCTCAGGGGTTTGAGACCAGTCTGGACAACAGAGCAAGACTCCATCTCTACAGAGGGGAAAAAAAAATAGCCAGGTGTGGTGGTGCACGCCTACAGTCCCGGCTACTCGGAAGGCTGAGGTGAGAGGATTGCTTGAGCTTAGGAGGCTGAGGCTACAGTGAGCCATGATCATGCCACTGCACTCCAGCCTGGGTGACAGAGGGAAACCTTGTCTCACCCGCCCTGCCCCCCACCAAAGAGAAAACAAAACAAAAACACAGCCAACCTATCCTCTCACCATAACTTCAACCCACTTGATTCTCTCAATGGCTCTGGTGTGTCCTCTCCCACATTTGGGATGTGTTCTTTCAGTTCTTCCTGGGTATAATAGTATTCTTCTCTAATCCTGCACCGGGAAACCTCCTGGCCATCTTGGCGACACACCCCTGACTCCCCAGACCTTCTCCCACCTGTTTGTCCCCAATCATTTGGTTGTACCTTTCCTCTAACCTGACATTCTCTATGACAGGGAGTTAAAGTCTCCTGCCTCAGAGGAAGTAAGTATTTCGGAAAGTCGACACCTCTCTTGTCTCTTAGGAAATCCTGAACTCAATGAAAAAATATCAGGTGTTCCTGAGGGTAGAGGGGAGGAAGATGCCTTTGTGGGGAGCAACTGGGAAGACATGAAGGTTGGGGGATCCCCCAAAGGCAGACTGGAGCCCACTCCCTAGGTATCTCCCAAGAGTGGAAGGATGACCCTAAGGGCAGAATTCTGGGCTACTCCAAAGATGTCTGAGCCCCAAAACTCAGCTCAGAAACAGCTGAGCCTCCAACTTGAGCGGACCTTGCAGGATGGAGCAAGGGAGGGTCCCAAAGGTAATCAATGTGGATCATGAATCAAGAAGCCTCTAGATGTTTTCACACTTCATAAAACCCATGCCCTAAGAGCAAACAGTGATGGCCTAAATTAAATCATCTACATCCAAGAGGTGGAAAAACTAACAACACTGTAGCAGGCAACTTCTAAGATGGTCCCCAGTGGTCTCCGCCTCCTGGTACTCCATGCTGTGAGGAAGCTCAAGCTACCCACATGAAAAAGCTCTGAGGCACCAAACGTGTGAGTGAAGCCTCAGGACCTTGTGTGATTCCCTCTCCTGAGGAACTCGCTTCTTATCAGTGGAATACTTCAGTGTTGGGGGATGTCATTTCCACTTTAGATTTCAAAATATTAAGACTTCTTTCTTGCTAGTAGGCACCTCGCTATGCTGCCTTTGACAAAGCAGACTGCCACGTTGGGGAGGAACTGAGGGTTTCCTCTAGCCAACACTCAGCTGGAGCTTAGGCCTTTAGTCCAGTAGTTGGCAAGGAACTGAATATTGTCAACAACTAGGTAAGCTTGGAAGCAAATTCTTCCCCCAGACAAGCCTTTGGATGAGACCCCATTCCCATCAACACATTATAACAGAGAACACCTTAAAACAGAGAATCCAACTAAGCCACACCAAGATTCCTGACTCACAGAAACTGCAAGAAAAGAAATGTGTGTTGTGTAAAGCCAGTAAGTCTGTGCAAAGTAAACCACTGCACTCCAGCCTGCAGGATAGAGCGAGACTCTGTCAAAGAAAAGAAAAAGGAAGGAAGGAAGGAAGGAAGGAAGGAAGGAAGGAAGGAAGGAAGGAAGGAAGGAAGGAAGGAAGGAAGGAGAAAAAGAAAGGAAAGGGGGAAAGGAAGGAAGGAGAGAGAGAAAAAGAAAGGGAAAGAGAGAGAGGGAGGGAGGGAGGGAGAGAGGGGACTCAATTGAGCTTGTATGAACTTGGGAAACTTAAGTTTGTGGCCATTTGCCATACAAATTTTGGTCATTTAGTTACACAGCAATTGCTAACACAAATGCTATTACTTATAAGACGTTACCTACACACCAGGCCCTGTTCTAAGGCCTATCCCTGCCTTTATTCTCTTAAACCTCATCCTATATCTTTGGGGAAGATATTGTTTGTTTGTTTATTTATTTATTTATTTATTTTGAGGCGGAGTTTCCCTCTTGTTACCCAGGCTGGAGTGCAATGGCACGATCTCGGCTCACCGCAACCTCCGCCTCCTGGGTTCAGGCAATTCTCCCGCCTCAGCCTCCTGAGTAGCTGGGATTACAGGCACGCGCCACCATGGCCAGCTAATTTTTTGTATTTTTTGTAGAGACGGGGTTTCACCATGTTGACCAGGATGGTCTTGCGCCACCGCACCCGGCCCGGGGAAGATATTATTAGTATTTTACCCACGAGGAAAGGGGGAGGTTAGATTACTTGCCTAGCTGGTCAACGTCGGGACCAGGATTAGAATTAGTACCACTCCCTCTGCAAATACAGAGGCGTTTTCTCACACTTCTGAGTTTGCAAACTGACCTTCTTATCTGAGATACATGCTCAGACACAAAAACTAAAGATAAAGACATGACTAAGCAGATCAAATACACTGGGGGAAAGGTTAAAATGCTACGCTACCAGCAGCAGGCATCATCTTTAGAGTACTGATTATCAGGAGGCCGGGAAGGATCAGGAAGGGACTCGGGTGGGTGGGGGAGCTCACTCAGGGGCCTCCAGGCAACAGCTATTTACTAACTGGCATGAAAATATTTTAATATTTTAACAATCAGCTGTACCGACGTGTCTCAGCTGAATATCTGCTCTGAATACACAGAAAGGAGATTACTGAAGCCAAAAGAGTAAGAATCCAAGCCGTGAATCATACCACAATCATTCCGCCTTGGCTTCCAAATGGATTAGACACCATCTTTTTTTTTCGTTCCCCAGTGGATTTTAAATTCCCAAGTTGGGTACAAACCTGCAGGCCTCTGCTGAGTGTATCGTTAAGTAAAGTGGAAGGTGATGACTCGCACGCTGGTAGAATCACCTGGGAACTTTACTGTTAGAGAGGCAGAGTCTCGCTCTGCTACCTGGGAACTTTACTGTTAGAGAGGCAGAGTCTCGCTCTGCTGCCCAGGCTGGAGGGTGGTGGTGTGATAGTAACTCACCAGAGTCTTGACCTCCTGAGCTCAGGGGATCCTCTTGCCTCAACCTCCCCAGTAGCTGGGACTACAGGTACACGACACTATGCCTGGCTAAATTTTTTAAAAAGTTTTTTTTTGTAGAGATGGGATCTTGCTGTATTGCCCAAGCTGATCTCAAACTCCTGGGCTAAAGCCAGGAGCCAGGCCTCCCAAAAGCATTGGGAGAACAGGTGTGAGCCACCATGCCCAGCTCGCGCTCTCGCCAGGCTGGAGTGCAGTGGCGCAATCTTGGCTCACTGTAACCTCTGCCTCCCATTCAAGTGATTCTCCTGCCTCAGCCTCCTGAGTAGCTGGGACTACAGGCATGTGCCACCGCACCCAGCTAATTTTTTTATTTTTAGTAGAGATGGGGTTTCATCATGTTGGCCAGGATGGTCTCGATCTCCTGACCCCGTGATCTGCCCGCCTCAGCCTCCTAAAGTGCTGGGATTACAGGCGTGAGTCACCATGCCCAGCCTTTTTTTTTTTTTTTTTGAGATGGAGTCTCACTCTGTTGCCCTGGCTGCAGTGCAGTGGCATGATCTTGGCTCAGTGCAATCTCTCTCTCTCGGGTTCAAGTGATTCTCCTGCCTCAGCCTCCCAAGCAGCCGGGACTATAGGTGCATGGCCACCATGCCCAGCTAATTTTTGTATTTTTAGTAAAGACAGGGTTTCACTGTGTTGGCCAGGATGGTCTCAATCTCTTAACCTCCTGATCCACCCACCTCAGCTTCTCAAAGTGCTGGGATTACAGGCGTGAGCCACCGTGCCTGGCTGAGACATCCTCATTCTAAGACAAGCACTGGAGAGTTCTGGAATGTTCCCGCAGACCCACCTGCAGGACCGACGCACAGGCCCCAGGCCACTTTGTGATGGATTGTAGTCGCGCACGTCTACTGAAAAGCCCCACACATCATGCCTTGGTTGCTCCCTGTGTTCGGACGCTTGCTTCCAGGGCCCGTGCACCCAGCCGTGGACGTTTAAGTGGCAGCTTTAAGAGAAGGCCTCAGCTATTCTCTGGTCCGGATGGAAGAGGCCAGAGCTTTGAAAATAGACCCAATTCAGCCGGGTGTGTGGTATCTCACGCCTGTAATCTCAGCACGTTAGGATGCTAAGGTAGGCAGATCACCTGAGGTCAGGAGTTCGAGACCAGCATGGCCAACATGGTGAAATTCCATCTCTACTAAAAAAAACAAAACAAAACAAAAAACAACACAAAAATATAGCTGGGCATGGTGGCAGGTGCCTGTAATCCCAGCTACTTAGGAGGCTGAGACATCAGAATCGCCGGAACCCAGGAGGTGGAGGTTGCAGTGAGCCAAGATGGCCACTGCACTCCAGCGTAGGGGACAGAGTGAGACTGTGTCTCCAATGAAAACAGAAAAGGAAGGGAGGGAGGGAGGGAGGGAAAGAGAAAAAGGGAGGGAGGGAGGGAAAGAAAGAGAAAAAGAAAGAGGAAGGAAAGAAGGAAGGAAGGGAGGGAGGGAGGGAAAGAGAGAGAAAGAGGAAGGGAGGGAGGGAAAGAGAGAAAGAAAGAGGAAGGAAGGGAGGGAGGGAAGGAGGAAGGGAGGAAGGAAGGGAGGGGACCCAGCTGAACTTGTATGAACTTGGGAAAGTTTTCTTAACCACTCTGGGCCCTAGTTTCTGATTTTGAAAAGGGAAGAGGTGAGCCAGACACTGTGGCTCATTCCTATAATCCCAGCTACTTGGGAGGCTGAGGCAGGAGGATTACTAAAGGCCAGGAGTTCAAGGCCAACCTGGATAACATAGTAAGACCCCTGTCTCTACAAAAGAAAATTAACATTTTTAAATAGCTAGGTGTGTCGGTGCCCACCTACAGTCTCAGCTACTTGAGAGGCTGAGGCAGGAGGATCACCTGAGCCCAGGAGCTCAAGGCTGCAGTGAGCTATGATTGCACCACTGCACTCCAGCCTGGGCAAAAGAGCAAGACCCTGTCTGTTTCTTTATTTGAAACAGAGTCTCTCTCTGTCACCCAGGCCGGAGTGCAGTGGTGCAATCTCCATGGGCTGTAACCTCTGCCTCCTGGGTTCAAGCAGTTCTCCTGCTTCAGCCTCCTGAGTAGCTGGGATTACAGGTGCATGCCTCCACACCTGGCTAATTTCTTTATTTTTTAGTAAAGATGGGGTTTCACCACGTTGGCCAAGGCTGGTCTTGAACTCCTGACCTCAAGTGATCCATTCTCCATGGCCTCCCAAAGCACTTCCAGCCCCCTGTCAAAGAAGAAAGACAAAAGACAAAGAGGAGGAAGAAGGAGAGGGGGGAGGGGGAAGGGGGGGAGTGGAGGGGTAGGATGAGAAGAGGGGGAGGGGAGGGGGAGGAGGAGGAGGGAATTTGCACATATATCGTATAGATTGGTACAAATAAAAAAATAAAAATTAAATTAAAAAAGAGGGAGGAGTAATTAAAGATACTATTTTCCAAGATTGTCCTAAAGATAAGAAAGAGTAGACTGCCTAGCGCAATGATTGACATGTGGACAGCATATCATGTGCTTAACGTTAATAAGTAGCAAAAATACACAGACCTTCCTATCTGAGACTCAACAGCCTCTGACATCACCGTCTCTCCAGAAAGCACCACCTGAAACGTCATCTCTTAGCTCCCATTAACCTCTCACTGTGATTTATAGCCAAAGGTAGCAGTTATGCTCCTGCAGGCCAGATACAGCCCCCATCTGGCTCTCTACAGAAGTTTGCAATCCCCAGATTTAGAGGTTACATTTTCATCTCTCAGCCACAAACACGTTCCAACCTCGTATCTTGCTTTCACCCGGCCTTTACTAACCACCTGCTATACGCCAGGCTCTGGTGACACATAACCAGTAAGGTAAAGTCCGTGACCTTTCGGAGATCACAGCTGGGGGTAGAGATGGAAATATGTTCATTTCATTTAACAGGCCTGGCCGGGCATGGTTGTTCACACCTGTAATTCCAGAACTTTGGGGGTGCTGAGGCAGGCAGATTGCTTGAGGTCAGGGGTTCGAGACCAACCTGGCCAACATGGTGAAACCCTGTCTCCACTAAAAATACAAAAATTAGCTGGGTGTGGTGGCGGACGCTTATAATTCCAGCTACTTGGGAGTCTGAGGCAGGAGAATGGCTTGAACCTGGGAGTGGAGGTTGCAGTGAGCCAGGATTGCACCACTGCACTCCAACCTGGGCAACAGAGCAAGACTCCTCTCAAACAATAATAATAATTATTAAATAAGCCATTCCTGCTTATAATGTGAGTTGTCCTAAGCATTTTTCAAATGCTTCATTCTTATGATAACCCTATGAAGTGACTGCTATTTCTTCCCTGCATTCTGCAGGCAAGGAAACAGAGGCTCAGAGAGGTGAAGTCGCTTGTCCAAGGTCACACAGCAAATAGTTAGAACCAGGGTGTGAATCCAGCCAGACTAGCTCCAGCACCAATAAGCTGCACCATCTCCTTATTCGGAAGCCCTTGACCTAGCATACAGATTGGAAGCACCATACATAAATACTGAGCAGGGGGTGCGCAAACCACAGGAGGGGAAAAACCTAAAGTGACTTATCCTCCAAGGCACTGCTATTTGAACCCGGCCTCATCAGTGCCCTCTCCCAGATTTTCTGCACTAGGAATTGTGATCTTCCTTCAGTGCTCAGAGAGGCTTGGCACTTGCCCAGGGTTGCCCAGCTCTAACAGGATGGGCTGGGATTTTTCAAGGTGGCTCCTTTTGCCCTCAAATCTGTCTTCTGCAACGTATGTGGGGTCCTCCAGAGGAAGTTCACCAGGCAAGAATGGTCTTCTTGGATGGCAAAGGAATACATTTGATTTGCAGCACGGCATTTCAGAGAGAGACTGGGATTCGTTTTGTTGCTGTGGTGGTGGTTGTTACTTTTTGGTGTTTTTTTGAGAAATCTCGCTCTGTCGCCCAGGCTGGTGGGCAATGGTGTGATCTTGGCTCACTGCAACCTCTGCCTTCTGGGTTCAAGTGATTCTCCTGTCTCAGCCTCCTGAGTAGCTGGGACTACAGATGTGTGCCACCATGCCCAGCTTATTTATTTATTTATTGTATTTTTTAGTAGAGATGAGATTTCACCAAGGTGGCCAGGCTGGTCTCAAACTCCTGACCTCAGATGATCTGCCCGCCTCCGCCTCCCAAAGTCCTGGGGTTGGTGGGATTACTCTTTAACTTCAATGTCCCCATTAGATTTTGACTCAGGGCTCATGTCTATGTGTACATGGTCTTCGTGTCTCTATTTGTGATTTGTGGATTCTAAGACTTGCCCTCCCAAATGTTATTTTCATGGTTGCAAGAGACAGAGAAAGGACTGTGAGTAGTTGGAAATATCAGAAGGTGAGGTCTTATTTTACTTTAATCCCAGTTCGGTCTCTTTCAAGCTGGTTCTAGTGGCCAGGGCCTAGGGAATGGGTTGCATGTGCCATGCTGGCCTTCGGGATTGTAGAAATGTCATCCTGAGTTTCTTGGACTTCACGTGCTTTCTCCCTGCAAAGCTCTATGCAGAGAGCTCCCAGAGATTCAAGGGTCAGTAAGAAGGGGACTCGCCTTTGTAGAGTTTAGTACTTGAAGGGCAGAGAAAAGCTTAGTGATAACAATTTCATTAGTTCACCCTTTCATTCATTCATTCATTCATTCATTCTACTATATGCCAGGCATTTCCAAATTCGAGACCTTGAAAAGGCAGGCGTTAGGAACATGGGCTCTGGATTCAGGCAGAACTGGGTTCCAAAGCTGATGCTAACTTACTGGCTTCGTTATTTTACCTCTCTGTGTCCTGGTTTCCTCCTCTATGAAATGGGTATTGAGGGGAGTAACCCATGAGCTTATACCCAGAACCCCTTGACCCAGGCTGGGCCCATGGTGGGTATGGGATAAATGGAGACTGGTCTCTGTGTAGCTCATAGACATCGCACAGCTGCTGTCTGCATGTCCACCTCCTCCTTCAGGCAGGCCCCCTTGAGTACAGTGCATACATTTGGGAACAGAAGATCCCCCAGGCAGAGAATGGAAGAGAAAGTGGAGTTTGCTTGCTCTAAGGGGCTTGCAGGTCTCAAAACCAGAGCCATAAAGAGATGACCAACATAGACGTTCAACTTCACAGGGCTCCATCAGTCATTCACTCAACAAACCTTGGTATCTATTATGCACTAGGCACTTCTCCAAACATTCGAGACACAGTAGCAGAAAAGATCAACCAGAAACAAATCAACCAACCTGCCCTCATGGAGTTGACAATCCAGTTTAGAAAGAAACATGTAATTTTATGTAGCGAACAGAACGGCTCCACAAAATGAACAGTGACCCCAGGAGAGGGGGCTCTACATGAGGTGACATTTGTGCTGAGGCCACAGTCCATGAAAGAGCCAGCCAGGGGAAGCGCATTCCAGGCAGAAGGAAGAGCAAGTGTCAAGGCCTTGAAGATGCAGGGACAGAAGGCCAGTGGGGCTCGACCACAGTGAGGACAGTAATGATGGAATCAGCCGGGCGCAGTGGCTCACACCTGTAATCCCAGAACTTGTTTGGGAGGCTGAGGCGGGCAGATCACAAGGTCAGGAGTTTGAGACCAGCCTGTCCAACATAGTGAAACCCCGTCTCTACTAAAAATACAAAAATTAGCTGGCGTGAAGGTGCGTGCTTGTAATCCCAGCTACTTGGGAGGCTGAGGCAGGACAATCACTTGAACCCAGGACACGGAGGTTGCAGTGAATGGAGACCACACCATTGCACTCCAGCCTGGGTGACAGAGTGAGACTTCATCTCCAAAATAGTAACAGTAATAATAATAATGGTGGAATCACGGGCAGTGGATCATGGGCAGAACCCTGCGCTGAGGCTCAAGTGGTTAAGGGAGCCTGGAGTGTGGACAGACACCATCAAAAGAACTCTGAGGGCCAGACACGGTGGCTCACGCCTGTAATCCCAGCACTTTGGGAAGCCAAGGCAGGTAGATCACTTGAGGTCAGAAGTTCAAGACCAGCCTGGCCAACATGCTGAAACCCCATCTCTGCCAAAAATATAAAAATTACCCAGGCATGATGACATGTGCCTATAGTCCCAGCTACCTGGGGAGGCCACGGCTGGAGAATCGCTTGAACCTGGGAGGCGGAAGTTGCAGTGAGCCGAGATTGCGCCACGGCACTCCAGCTTAGATGAGTGCAGCCCTATCTCAAAAACAGTAACAAAAAGAACCCTGCAGTGTGGAACAGGTAGAATGTTGGAGTGATGGTGGCAGAATAAAAGATAAGGATCAGGCCAGGCACAGTGGAAGTAATCCCCGGGAAGCTAAAGGCCGAGGCAGGAGCATCACTTGAGCCTAGGAGCTTGAGACCAGCCTGGGCAACATAGCGAGATCCAATGTCTACAAAAAGTAAAGTGAAATAGCCGGGTGTGGTGGCACGTGCCCGTAATCTTAGTTTCCTGGGAGACTGGGTTGGGAGGATTGCTTGAGTCTGGGAGTTTAGGAAGGCAGGGAGCTGTGACTGTACCACTGCGCTCCAGCATGGGTGACAGACCGAGACCCTGCCAAAGAGGAG